>JAWNPI010000085.1:15177500-16468750 GCA_035047625.1 Drosophila mettleri
TAGGCTCTGACGTATACACCTATACAGATACATTTATATATATATTACTCTTATACGGAAATAAATGTACTTATAGACAAGCTATACATATATGCTTATGTATTAATCATCAATGGACGACGATGCAAACACACACGTACGCAAACAGCCGCATAAATGAAAAGACTGCAAATATACATACCATAGCATCGACTCGTCCCGAACAATATTGCAGAAGTCGGCTTCGATAGCTTTAATTTTGTTATTAAGGACAATGCCGTCGTCCTGCAGGTTGAGGCCACGCATCATCGCTATAATGTGATCGTACACACAACCACCTGTTGGTATCATATAGCTAGCCGGAGCACCAGTATTGAGCATGTTACAAACTTCGCGCAGCGTTTGCACCTCGCTGCCACCGCCGCCGTTGCTGCCACTGCTGTTGCCGCTGTCAGCACTAACACTGTTGTAATTGTTGTAAGTGTAGGCGCTGCTGTTGCTGTTACTGTTATGATTGCTGGTAATATTTGTATTAGCCATTTCCCTGTGATCGATGGCGGAAACGTTGTTGTTTTTGTTTTTTTTTTTTACTGTTGTATTTGCCTTTTCCACTGGTTCTTGTTCTGCCAGCGCCAAGCAAGCCAACTTCTATGTATTTGTGTATGCTGGCCCACCAACAACAATAAATACTTGGAACTTATTATTTTGCGCAAATAAGCGTTGACAAAGGTGTCCAATGCGCATAAAATTTCACCTTTCATTCACTTTACGCACCAGCATAGAACTTACCAAAGTATCTGTCTTGTTAAGTGGTTAACGTGCAAATTAAATTAAATGCACAAAATAATTAATTTCTATTTTATTTTACTTATTTTTCTACCGAATTAATTTACAGCGAATGCGTTTGGTTCGCAGTGAACATTTGCATGAACCAAGAACCAGTTAACGAATCAAAAAGCGTGAATAACAAACCTGTTAACGGGCTGTTATCGTACAACGTATTTACAGATATGCAAGCAATATTATTTGCTGTTACATTTAAATATATTCATATTCAATGGAACACATGAAACTAAAGCTTAAATTATATACAAACTTCCAGAGGAAAGCGTATTATAATATATTATTTAGACATTTTTAACAATGTATTATATGAGTGAATATAGGTATTTTATATTTATTTGAAAGTCATGTAAATAGGCTCAAAGGTATATTCAAAGTTTTTGCCATCGATGAAGTGCAACAAGGAATGCTCTCCGACTTTTGTATATATCCATGGTAGTTTCTGTAATAAATAAGCAATTAACATAAGAAATATTTCTACAGTACAAAAGTACTTACAGTTAATGCACATGTATTTTGAAACAAATTAACTTGCAAAACTTTATAGCGTTTTTCAACTATTTTAGCTGCGACAAAAGCATGCTTATCAAAAGTAAAAAGACATTGCTCAAAGCTGACAAGTTCGACGTTTGCAATATTGTACATAAGACTGTTTAGATATTTCCTTTCTTGAATGCAACAGCTTTTAAAATATAATTGTTGTATGTTCTCAAAGTTGTTTGTCGAAAAGAAACCTATGTCCTCCAATAGATAATTATCTGTAACAATTTTAAGTGCATCCACACGTAGCTTCGCTCCAATTACCGTGAACAAAGTGTCAGTGGTGTTACATGTTTCCAATATCTTGAAATGATGTTTTTGAGTTAGATTACCTAACTTACGGCATAGTAAAGGAAGTATGTCCATAAATCCAGGACCGCAGACGGTCAGCTCACTAAGGCAATCAAGTGTTTCCAGATGGTCCTCAAACCAAGGCAACTCATCAACTTCAACTTTAATAGACTCTAGATTAACCATCGAGTCTGCTGTCAGATGTATAGGATTTTTTTCGATAGTCTTACGATCATACAGGCATAATTTGATTTCTTTTAGTTTACGTTCTTTCATAACGGTTGCTAGATTAGTGACACTAAAGTATTTACAGTAAGTCAATGTTAACCGCTCCAATAACGGGAAGTCGGTAAAATATCTGCCCGAAAAGTTGCCTTGAGGACTGAATGACTTCAAATTTGGAAAAGTCAAGATCAATTTTGGTATATCCGAATCAGAGAGCAATTTATTCGGCACTGTTGCAAACCGAAAATCATGAACTTTTGGATAAATAGCTTCAATGAGGACGCCATATTGTTCCGCGGTCATCATTCTCAAGTGCATAACTTGCACAGATTTGCAAATGCTGCGAAAGAAATAACGCAAGTGGTCGATAGAAAAATGTGCCTCGTATAAGGACATTTTTAATGTCTTATACTCTAAGCTCCAGACAATCGACATCAAATTGTAAAAGCGTGGATGCAATGTTATCATGATTTGTTGCGACTTAAGATCTAAATAGCCCAATATGCGAATGAGCGCATCATCGGTTAACCTCTCCATTTTATTCTAAAAGAATAGAGAAAACAGAAAAAAAAGTTAAAACAAATAATATCTAATTTCGATTTAAAACTTGGAGCAACCGCACTTTTCTATTTTCCTTCAGCTCCGTTAAATGACAGACAACTCGTTTTTGCGTTGGCAACCAACTTCACGCGATGTTCGCAAGAGACGTATTGAAGACGATAATACAAACAGCTGATTAAATGACGGTCTGGCAACGTGCACGGTTTTTCAGGTAATCGCGACACAATTATTTTATAAACATGCAAAAATATGATAAAATGGAGAAAATTGGTGAGGGCACTTACGGCACGGTGTTCAAGGGCCGAAATCGAGACACTATGGAAATCGTGGCACTAAAAAGAGTACGTTTAGATGCAGACGACGAGGGAGTGCCTAGTTCCGCGCTGAGAGAAATATGCTTACTAAAGGTTTGTTTTGCAACGACAATCAGAAGAGAGGTCTACTCTAACTTTTGGCACACATTCACGTCACGTCACTCTGTCATTTAGGAATTAAAACACAAAAATATTGTTCGGCTTTGTGATGTGTTGCACTCCGATAAAAAATTGACATTGGTATTTGAGCACTGCGATCAGGACCTGAAAAAATACTTTGACAGTTTGAATGGAGAAATCGATATGGCCGTTTGTCGAAGCCTTATGTTGCAACTGTTGCGCGGCTTGGCATTCTGTCACAGGTGGGTGCAATTCATATATGCAATCGCCATTTAATTCATCATTTAATTTTTTAGTCACAATGTGCTGCATCGAGATTTGAAACCGCAAAATTTGCTTATCAACAAGAATGGCGAATTGAAATTGGCCGACTTTGGATTGGCACGCGCCTTTGGCATACCCGTCAAATGTTACTCTGCCGAGGTGGTAACGCTTTGGTATCGTCCACCTGATGTGCTTTTTGGTGCCAAACTCTATACGACAAGCATCGACATGTGGTCAGCAGGCTGTATATTAGCGGAATTAGCTGATGCGGGACGTCCGCTGTTTCCTGGCTCCGATGTATTGGATCAATTGCTGAAAATATTCCGAGTGCTTGGCACACCGACTGAGGAATCTTGGCCTGGTGTCTCGCATCTCTCCGATTACGTTGCGCTTCCATGTAAGTGAAGTAATGCCATCAATAATCCAATTTTATATACAATTATGATTTTATTTTCTAGCTTTTCCACCAATTACATCGTGGAGTCAACTTGTACCAAGACTGAATACTAAGGGCCGTGATTTACTTCAAAAACTCCTAGTTTGCCGTCCGAATCAGAGAATTAGTGCGGAAGCCGCAATGCAGCATCCGTTTTTCACAGAGAGCTCCTCGTCGGGTCATTAATGTGGCAATCAAAGTTCACTTGTAGTTCTTACGACTGTTTCAATAATATATAAATTGTATGTATATTTTAGGAACGTACTTTTAGTTATACACATTGTTTTTATCCTCAATCCATTGCAATTCTATTAACATAGTTTTTACCAAATGCCATCAGTTGTAATATTTTAAATATACATTAAGTAAATGTAAGAACCAAAAAATTGCAACTGTACCTAGTTCACTTAATATTTATAGAATAAATCTTCATAAATATACATAACTAAATTATAAACAAAACGTGTATACAAGGAACCACATAGTTTCACTTAAGGGTTAAATCGAATGCGCAGTGCGCACTCTCGCTTCAATTTTTTTTTTTTTTTTTTGCTTAGTTGCTATTTGTGTTCTTGGCCGACCGGTCGCGTTTGTCGTTCGAATAATTTAATTGAAAAGCCCGTTCATTTATGTATACACATA
The DNA here is from genome assembly GCA_035047625.1 of Drosophila mettleri. NCBI lineage: Eukaryota > Metazoa > Arthropoda > Insecta > Diptera > Drosophilidae > Drosophila > Drosophila mettleri. The sequence continues at coordinate 15,181,716 of JAWNPI010000085.1, forward strand.
AATATATGTACAATACTTTATTTTGATTGCGATACTTTAAATACTTAATTGTCTTGGTGCTTTTTGTGTAGGCTTTATATTTATAAGTACTCAAGATTAAAAGCAACCTAAACGATATAATATAGTTTATAAATATGACTTGGGGCTTTGTTACTTGTGGCCCGAATGAGGCGCTGGTTGTATCAGGTAAATATTTTGCCAAGCTTAAGATAGCAAACTTGTTAAAACTTGTAAATAAAATGGGTACGGGAGCTCCCACTAATGACGTCACTGCTTATCGATTTTTATGTACAAGCAAATTGTGACAGTTCGAAGCCGTGCGTGCGCACCCAAACGAACGCCGTTACATATATATGCGTATGCATGTAAATAATGTTGTCAATGTATTTGTTTTGTTTTGATCTGATTATAAGCATTAAAATGTATATTTACTTTTACTTTTAATTATTTTATCGAAAGGATGTTGTTATATGAAGCCTTTGCTGGTGCCTGGTGGTCGCGCCTTCGTCTGGCCATCGATTCAACAAGTACAACGGTAATTAATTCGACCTTTATACGTTTATTCGATGTCATAAAGTATTTTATTTTATTTTTAGCATTTCGTTGAACACGATGACACTGCAGGTGGAAAGTCCATGCGTATATACCAGCCAAGGTGTGCCAATCTCGGTTACAGGAATAGCCCAAGTGAAGGTGCAGGGCCAAAATGAGGATATGCTGTTGACTGCCTGTGAGCAGTTTCTGGGCAAAACCGAGGCAGAAATTAATCATATTGCTCTGGTTACACTGGAGGGACATCAACGAGCGATTATGGGTTCAATGACCGTGGAGGAAATCTACAAGGATCGCAAGAAGTTCAGCAAACAGGTGTTCGAGGTAGCTTCGAGTGATTTGGCCAACATGGGCATTACTGTGGTCTCCTACACCATTAAGGATTTGCGTGACGAGGAGGTGAGCTTATCCAAAGATTTGGTTGATGATTTCATTAGGTTTTGCTCTCTGGGCATGCAGTCGTGATTATATATTTGTCAGACGCGTCTTTCGTTTTCCTTTTTGAGTAATCGAAATATATTAATTATTTTTGCATGCATATACATATCGACTCATGGTTTAACTAACCAGGGCGACTCCAAGGTGCGTATAGAGTTGTTCCTTAATGTGGAGTCCCTTTCCCAACACATTGACAATCGTTATAATGAGAATCATTTACTTCTCTTTGCAGGGCTATCTAAAATCTTTGGGAATGGCACGCACAGCAGAGGTGAAGCGAGATGCTCGCATCGGCGAGGCAGAGGCACGTGCTGAGGCGCACATTAAGGAGGCCATTGCTGAGGAGCAGCGCATGGCTGCTCGTTTCCTTAACGACACTGACATTGCCAAGGCACAACGCGACTTCGAATTGAAGCGTGCTGCCTACGATCTGGAGGTGCAGACAAAGAAAGCCGAAGCTGACATGGCCTATGAGCTGCAAGCAGCTAAGACTAAGCAGCGCATCAAAGAGGAACAAATGCAAGTGAAAGTCATCGAACGCACACAGGAAATTGCTGTGCAGGAGCAGGAGATTATGCGTCGTGAAAAAGAGCTGGATGCCACTGTTCGGTGTCCAGCTGAAGCTGAGAAATATCGTCTTGAAAAATTGGCCGAGGCCAACAAGTTGCGCGTCGTAATGGAGGCCGAAGCTGAGGCTGAATCGGTAAGTTTGTAAATAAATAGCTTTATTCATAATCACAATCTTTTTGCTTTTACAGATCAAGATACGCGGCGAAGCTGAAGCATTTGCCATTGCCGCTAAGGCTAAGGCAGAGGCTGAACAAATGGCACAGAAGGCGGATGCTTGGCGTGAATACCGAGAAGCAGCCATGGTGGAGATGCTTCTGGATACTTTACCAAAGGTGCACTGTGATATAACAATTATAAATCGGTTTCATAAATCCATTATTCTTTTGCTTTCAGGTGGCCGCCGAGGTAGCTGCGCCTTTATCGCAGGCCAGAAAGATTACCATGATTTCGAGTGGTCAGGGCGATATTGGAGCCGCCAAGCTGACCGGCGAGGTGTTGCAGATTGTCAACAAGGTGCCGGAGCTAGTGAAAAATATAACTGGCGTGGATATTGCCAGGGTACGTTCAAATTCAGAGTTTATCTAAGAGCAAAAGCTACCATAAATAAGGACAGCAAAGAAACCAAACTAAAAGTAAAACAAATGGCAATCAAAAGACTTGGTAGATAAATTTAGCGATAATATATGAACTTTTATGATTACATATGTTTAATCTACATGTATGTACATATATATCTCTGATTTTTTGCTTTCTGATCCGATTTATACATATATGATTTGGCTTTAATTTGATTTATCTCTTTTTATTCTTCGTTTCAGTCTGTGCATGCTGGCTAAATGTCCGATATCGAACTATAATCTCCATATATACCACACCAAAAAAAAAAAACAAACAAATCTATTGAAACGAATTGAAAAATATTATGCAAAACAATTGAAAAAAAAAAAACATTTAATTTTTTTGTATTTAACAGTGTAATTTTGCACAAAATGTCAAATCACAAGAGCATATTTTGTATTCAATATTAATATAAGAATTATAAATGTATATGTATTTATATATGTCTTTATACAAGCGTTCAACAGAACCATCCAATAAACAAATTTCCTTAAATAAGATAAAAAAAACCTATTTAAAATTTTAATATAATGCGCCAAATATCCGCTAAATTACATTGCATTAAAGTGGCAACTCTGTTGAGATCGTTGGGTTGCATTGGTTTAAATATCGATATTTAATTTTTTTTACAAAGTACCAACCCTAATTATCACACAACTCAGCACTTTTCATACACCAAGCTGCCAACTCTTTGCTACCAGTCAAGTTGGCAGCCTATGCGAACATTTAGCTAAATCATTTGTGATTTTTGTACAAAACTTGTGGTTGATTTTTAAAGGCAACTAATAAAAATTAAACGCGCCAATTTGTATATTTAAGTTCAAAAGTTTCATTAGAAATCATATACTATGGCTGATTCCAAGGGGTGAGTGTATATGTAGCAATAAATAGCGGCAATCGAAAGCCGACTCAGCTTCAATTTCGCTCAGTCATTGGCCCTATGAGAAGAAAAAAAAACCAAAGGCCACATAGGGAAATGAAGTGGAAACTAAAATATAAAATTTGACTAAGATTTGGTAATTTACTTAAGTTGAGGTTATTTTTTAAATAGTTTTAATATATAATGTTTAATTTACATCAAAGGTCCTTAAATGCCAAATGAGGACAAGTCACAGAAATTCTCCATTTATCGTTGTTGTTGTAGCCCTTTTCCGATTTCTTTGTTGAGGGCTATTTGGGGAAATTCGTTGCTTTTTGAATGGAATCCGAGTGTGCCTTGCAATATATAATGTTAGTTTGTTGTTAACAACGACAAAATTGCAAGCTGTTTCCTGTATTTTGCTTGCTGTCTTTTTTTTTTTTTTTAACCGAATTCGAAATCCTAAGAAGTAATCACGGATTATAAGAAAAAGAAGATGTCTGGCGGCAGCGATGAAAATAATGCTGGCAGCAGCTCGCAGCGTGCGCTTGCAGACAACAGCAAAAAGAATAATATGAACAACAATTATAATGTAGACAATAGCCAAAGCATGGATGTTGATATCAGCGAAGCGGTGCGCAATTATCTCAATGAACATGATAATGAGCTAATAAGAAAAGAGCAATACAATTTACCGAAGCCGCAGTTCTCCAGCGAAAAGCGGTGCGCATCTATCTAGAAAAGGGGTTTTTCTCAAATGTTTTTTTTTTTTATTTCTTCATTTCTTTGATTTATTTCTGTATACCATGCAGTGAAGACCTGGCCACCGCAATTTTGAAGCGCAAGGATCGTCCCAATCGTCTGATTGTCGAGGAGGCGCAAAATGATGATAATTCCGTCGTGTCGCTATCGCAGGTAAGCATTTAAAGTAATCTTTTATGGCCACGTCAGCATATTCCTCATTTGGCTAAACTTTTCTTGTTGCTTGTATTTAGGCGAAAATGGATGAGCTGCAGCTCTTCCGTGGCGACACTGTCATTTTGAAGGGTAAACGTCGTAAGGAGACTGTCTGCATTGTCCTATCGGACGATACCTGTCCGGATGAAAAGATACGCATGAATCGTGTTGTACGCAACAATTTGTGCGTACATCTATCGGATGTGGTTTCTGTTCAGTCCTGTCCAGATGTCAAGTATGGTAAACGCGTGCGCATTTTACCCATTGATGATACTACTGAGGGTGTTACTGGCAATCTCTTTGAGATCTATTTGAAGCCCTATTTCCTGGAGGCCTATCGTCCCATTCATATGGGCGACAATTTCATTGTGCGTGCTGCCATGCGTCCTATCGAGTTTAAGGTGGTGCTCACCGATCCGGAACCATATTGTATTGTGGCACCCGAAACGGTCATCTTCTGTGATGGGGAACCGATCAAGCGTGAGGTAAGCTCTCTTAACAGATAAAAGCACAATAGGCGACTTTGTGTTGGATCCTTTAAATTCCCGCGTTCTTATACGTTTGCCCATTGTACTGTTTTTATATGTATTTGTATTTGATGATTCAACACCTATTACTTTCCTTTAGGAGGAAGAGGAGTCTTTGAATGCTGTTGGCTATGATGATATTGGTGGCTGTCGCAAGCAACTTGCTCAAATTAAGGAGATGGTTGAGCTACCGCTGCGCCATCCGTCGCTCTTTAAGGCAATAGGTGTGAAGCCACCGCGTGGCATTCTTATGTACGGTCCACCCGGTACTGGTAAGACACTAATTGCACGCGCTGTTGCTAATGAGACTGGCGCTTTCTTCTTTTTGATCAACGGCCCGGAGATTATGTCTAAGCTAGCCGGTGAATCCGAATCGAATCTGCGCAAGGCATTCGAGGAGGCAGAAAAGAATTCGCCAGCTATTATATTCATTGATGAAATTGATGCGATTGCGCCCAAGCGTGACAAGACACACGGCGAGGTGGAGCGTCGCATTGTTTCCCAGCTGTTGACGCTGATGGATGGCATGAAGAAAAGCTCTCATTTGATTGTCATGGCGGCCACCAATCGCCCCAATTCCATTGACCCAGCGCTGCGTCGCTTTGGTCGTTTTGATCGTGAGATAGATATTGGCATTCCCGATGCCACCGGTCGTCTGGAGGTGTTGCGGATTCACACCAAGAACATGAAGCTTCATGAGGATGTTGATCTCGAGCAGATTGCCGCCGAGTCTCATGGCCACGTTGGCGCCGATTTGGCTTCCCTTTGCTCAGAGGCAGCTCTTCAACAAATTCGTGAGAAGATGGATCTGATTGATTTGGAGGATGATAAAATCGATGCCGAGGTTTTGGCTTCGCTGGCAGTGACCATGGAGAACTTCCGCTATGCGATGACTAAGTCCAGCCCATCGGCATTGCGTGAAACGGTTGTGGAGGTGCCCAATACCACCTGGACAGATATTGGCGGATTAGAGAACGTGAAGAAGGAACTGCAAGAGCTTGTTCAATATCCAGTCGAGCATCCCGATAAGTTCCTTAAGTTTGGCATGCAGCCCAGCCGTGGCGTTCTCTTTTATGGTCCACCTGGCTGTGGTAAGACGCTGCTGGCTAAGGCAATTGCCAACGAGTGTCAGGCGAACTTTATTTCGGTTAAAGGACCCGAGCTGTTGACCATGTGGTTCGGTGAATCCGAGGCCAATGTACGCGACATTTTTGACAAGGCTCGCTCTGCTGCACCTTGTGTGCTTTTCTTCGATGAGTTGGACTCGATTGCCAAGGCACGTGGTGGTAATGTCGGCGACGCTGGTGGTGCTGCCGATCGTGTTATTAATCAGATTCTAACCGAAATGGACGGTATGGGTGCCAAGAAAAATGTGTTCATTATTGGTGCCACCAATCGCCCAGACATCATCGATCCAGCTATCTTGCGTCCGGGTCGCTTAGATCAATTGATCTATATTCCATTGCCCGACGATAAGTCACGCGAGGCTATACTGAAGGCCAATTTGCGTAAATCACCTTTGGCCAAGGAAGTGGACCTAACGTACATTGCCAAGGTAACGCAGGGCTTTTCAGGCGCTGACTTGACCGAGATCTGTCAGCGTGCTTGCAAGCTGGCTATTCGCCAGGCTATCGAGGCTGAGATACGCCGGGAGAAGGATCGAGCTGAGAACCAGAACTCCGCCATGGATGTAAGTCGTAGATATAAAATTTTATAGTAAATATGTATATTAACTTTGTTATTTAATAGATGGACGAAGACGATCCCGTTCCGGAGATAACACGCGCTCACTTTGAGGAAGCCATGAAGTTTGCTCGTCGCTCCGTTTCGGACAATGACATTCGCAAATACGAGATGTTTGCTCAGACTTTACAACAGTCTCGCGGCTTTGGTCAGAACTTCAGGTAACATTTCATTAATTGGTTTGCATAAAAATGGTTATTGAATATCGATTTTTTTTTTGTTATTTGCAGATTCCCCGGAAATGCCGGTAACACCTCAGGGTCTGGCAGCAACATGCCAGTTAACTCGCCGGGCGACAATGGCGATGATGATCTTTACAGTTAGATTATTAGTTTTAATCAAGACAAAATGAAACACAGTTTTTTAAATGAATTTTTCCTCCTACAACAACATAAAGATCAACAAAAACGAAACTGAGAAAGAAAATCCAAGCAACAAAACAATTTTAATACAACATTCAGCACCTGGAGGCAAAGGAAGTCAGCAGTTGCAGCAACAATAACAAGAGCAGCACATGCATAAGACAACAACAACAATAAAAAACATCAGCGGCAGTTACAACTACAAAATCAGCATACATTTAAACGATATAAACTATAAAATTTTGAGACCATTTCTATGGATCAAATTGAATTTTTTGTAATTGGCGCATACATCCATCAAAAAATTAGCCTCACTTATCATTCGTGCATTATCGGCGTTAGCTGAGCGACCGATATCGAAGTTCTATATACATTATAATGATAATAAACAATACACATTTACACATACATATAATGATAAATACATACATATATTAAACATCGTAAAATTATAAGTGTATTTGGAGCTACGTTTTTAAGTGAATAAAAATTATAAAGTCGGAGCATTTACCATTTGCAAATTAGGCAGGCACAACTCTGTGCATGAGATTTATAAATAAAAAGTTTTAAATGAATTCTTGATGTCATTTAGGTTGCTTAGTTTGTGCGCCTTACGACATAATACCCAGTAAAAATAAGTTCTGGTGACTTCTGACTTATAAATATAAAGTTGTGTTGCTTTAGGAATGAGGCCGTGTTGTTGTTAGGAGTGCTTCGATTAGTTTCTCTCTAAGTTGTAAAAGGCAGAAATCCGTTTCATCAATTAATGCTTCGTGGTTCGCCAGAAATCAATTTCTCTGCCAAATGTAAGGGGCATTAATAAGTGCTTTGTGGTTCAGCAGAAATTCGTTTTATCTGTAAAATGTAAAAGGCAACCCATAATACGAATTTCCCCATGTGAAAAGAAAACAATGGAATATTGTGTTTTATCGCTTTTATTAAACTTGTATTCATTTCGTCATGTTTTGCCTCTGCACACACGGTTGTTTTGTGGCACATAACGTTATATCTGAAGAATAGTTTCACAATCCTATAACTTAGTATGCTATATACGATATATCCAATGCCAATTGTTGCTGCGCTTAAATGACACAAAAATTCAAATTTTGGCGTTTGGTTAAATTAAAAGCAAACGAATTGAAGTTTTTCTTTTGGTTTTCTTTTGTTTTGTTTGCAGCTTCTGTGTGGCGTTTTTTCAATTGATTAAATTTTCTCTTAATTTATAAACGCCTATTGCAAAATTCCAATCAAATTTTCATATGCATATTTCTTCTTTTTTTTTTTGTTTTTTTTGTTATTCTTAAATTTTTTGGTTTTATGTTTCTTTTTGCAGTGTCTACACTTTAAATATGCTCATTAAATACATACATACATATTGTTTTTTTGTTTTGCTTTTTTTTGTTTTTGTTACACATACATAATTAAATACGATTTATGCAATAATTACAACACAACAATTAAAATACAAATAGTTTTTAATCATTTATTTATTTTTTATTTTAGCGCGTCCTGTGAAATTTCTTTGAGCCTTGCTTAAATTTTTGTTGTGTGTGAGAGTGTGTGTGCGTGTGTGGCGGTGTGTGTGTGTATGCGTATGTTATGTGGTTTATATGGAAGAAAATGTCCAGCACTTTCAGCTATTCTTATATAATTAGTTTTGCTTTTATAATTTCTATTATGTATTACGTTTTTTTTTTGATATATTTAAATATGTTTTTGTTTTCAAGAATTTGTTGCTTTTAAAGTCTTGAACATAGACTAGACACCAATTATGTAGGATTAAACATATTTTTTTGTTGCTTTTATTTTTGCTTTAATTTTCCCTTTTTTTTTGTATCTGTTTTATTTATATGTCACGTTAACAAGTATTTTTTTTTTGTTTTTTAATTTAATTTATGATATTTGCTTTTATATATTTTTAGTTTTTCTTTAGATATTTATGGTTTTTTTTTTTTGTGAACACCTTGTCGACTGTTGGTATGCCAGTTAAATTGTTTATCATATGCTTTTACATAACTACAAAGTACATAAATAATTTGTTATTTGATTAACGGTCTAGGATTTGTTTTAGTTACGCATTTTATAAACAATAAAGTAAACTTTTTATAAAGTACTGGAGTTTTGGGTTTACCAAATATATATATGTATATATATATATATATGTTAAGCTCATTCAGTGTATATAAATACATATGCATGTATGTGGTTAAAGTAGAGTTTGGAATAGGGCAGGGTGTGTATAGGGGTAGCTAAGAAATCAAGCATAGAAAATAAAAATAAAACTCTACTAAGTACACATCTAGGCCATTGTTTTTTTTTTTGTTTATATTGCTTTGCTTTTGCGTTTTTCTTCGCTCTAACTACGATACTCTATATAAGAAGTACACTCCTTTCTAGATCAAAAACAAGAAACAAAAAAAAAAAAAAAATTGATCTATTCATAAATGTGCTGAGCAGATCTGCAAAATATGTATGTATGCTCCGCTAGATATATATCATATACAATATACGTATATATATCGAATTTTGTTTTCTTTCTAAGTTTTGATCCCATGCAACATAGATTGATTGTGCCTTTAGCCTTTTTGTAGAGCCAATTGAAATTGAGAAATAATTCGTAGATAATTGGAAATTCTTTTTGCTTATATTGAGATCGTATTTTGTTTGGTTTTTCCTTTTCAGAGCTCTCGAACCTTAGGTGGAAGACCAAAAACAAAGCTGGATTTTATTAATCATTTCGTTTTCGTTTTTCTTTTTAGTTAAAAAGTTTTGTGATTACGATTTTTACGTGTCTCAATTTTATATATAGTTATATACATATATATATATATATATATGTTTAAAACAATTTCAAAAGTTTTTTCCTTTCCAAATTTATATATATGTATATAATATATAGACTAGTACAATGTTTTATTTTATTTTTTGTTTTACTTTATTTTATAAATAAATTATATGTGTTTGGGGGTTTTATGTTTAAATTTGTATTTTGTAGATATAAACTCTTTTGCTTGATGTGTTTCCTCTGATATATATATATATATATATATATAGTATATAAGCTGCAATGCTTTAGGTTGTTCTATAAACTTATGTCAAAAATGGGACTTTGCATAGTTTTTTTTTGTTTTTGTTTTTCTTCTGCTATATATTGTGCTAAATTATGCGTAAATCAAGCGATAACAAATTAGTATAATAATAATAATAATAATAATAATAGTTTTAAAATTAAGAAAAAACAAGACTATTAACTATGCACTCTAAACACATCCTTAATTTGAGCTAAGGACACACAAAGTGGGCAAAAATTTCTTTTCAATTTTCGACTTTCATTTTATCCAATTAAATACATTAAATTACAATTGCTAATACATACATACAATAGTTGTGTGTGTGTGTGTGTTTGTGCTCAACTCATTATGATTATCATTATCATTAGCGTATTATCATTATCATTGTTTTTCGTATTTCATTAACCAGCCTCAGCTTAAAACATAATTAAATCAAGTTTTTCTTATGTTCCTTTTTTTAAACTTTTATATTTATATATAGGGTCCAATGAGTGTGTGTGTGTTTGGTTTGCGCTTGTGTTGGTGGTTGGTTTTATTATTGTTTTTGCTGTTGTGTGCAAGCTTTCGTTTAGTTTTGTGCAGAGTCCTTTTCAAAAAACCCATTAGCCTGGTTACTGTTGTTGTTGTTGTTGCTGTGTTAATTGTGTTTGTTGTTGTTTCAGACTTTTTATCGTGTATCGGTGATATTATTTTTGCTGCCAAATATTTTGACCAGCTGCGATTCATAGTCATCAATGTTGCGCTTCATAATATCCATGCAGGGACCGAGCAGACGCTCAAATGCTCTCACATCGAGAACTGTTTGAAGAAAATTGAATATAAATCATAGAAAATATTATTAATATATGCAAAATGTACGATATACAGAAGATAGGCACACATAAATAAAACATGCTTGCTTTTCTTATTTTTTTTTTTTTTTTTATTATTATTATTATTGTTATTATTATTGAAAATTAATAAATTATATTAGTATACGAGACAGAAAATTATGCCGGCATGCCCAGAGATCAAAGACCGCAGTTGACCCACAGGAATTCACACTGCCCTCTATATGTATGTGCATACCCAACCACAGGCGCCTCAACTCGTAAATATTATATAGAGCTGCGCTTACCAATCACAATTGGAATCTTTTATTTATACATACATATATATATTTATATATATATATATACGGGGAATATATTTTTGCTTGTCTGTGTCGGCAGCAGACTTTATAGCTGTGGGCTAGGCAAACGTTGCGTATACTTGATGTTTTGTATGCCTTTTTCTTTCTATGTGTGGGGTGAGTGCGTGTGTGTTTGTGTGTGGAGATTTGTGAATGCAACCAAAAACAAAAATACAAATAAAATGCATATAAATTGAAATTTGCTCGGCAACTGTAAAATTTTTAATGAATGTTCTTCCACTAGTCTTTTCTTTTCGTTAGCTTCACAACAAACAATTTTTTTTCGGGCTTACAAACATACAAACATAATTGTAATATCAATGTTATTTAAATGAAAAAAATTATAATTGAGCTTGTGCCATATATTTCACAGATTTGTATTGCGACGTGCCATTTCGGTGAACATTTGCTCGTACATCAGGATATTGCGCTTGAGCACGTCGGAGAGGAAGCCCAGGATGCGCTCGAAGGCATCTGTGTCCAGGACTGGGACGCAATTGGTTTATAATTAAAACTTAAACATTAACTACTATATAACAAGGGAGAAGGGGGGTGTGTGCTTAACAAGTGCAACACATTTTCGTGTGTGTCCTAAGGTGATGCAATAAAAAGCACTGGAATCGAGCCAAGATTTTTCTATGTTTACCTTTGTCAACCTTCAGTTATTTCAGTAGTTTTTATAGTTTAATATATATCTAAAAATGTGTTTCTTATATCTGACTTCGCCAGGCTATATTTTTCTTCCCCCTATCTCTATTACTATCTTATTTATATTCTTTAACTTTCTTTCCTTGTCTCTTGTCTTTAGTTGACTCTTCACATTCCTCTCTCTCCTATAGCTCTCATCAAGTTTTCTCTCATTGTTGCCATCCATAGTCTCTCCATCTTACTTTCACTTACTGGAACTCGCACTCTCAAACTGACTCGCCTTCTCTTTCCGCTTTTATGACTATCAGCTATGTTATCTAAAATAGCGCCTTCTATGCGTTTTTGAAATATGCATTTAAAATGTACAACTAGATTTAACAGTGATTTAACATATATATATATAAAGTATTAAGTGATTTAACAAAAGTGCGAGTGCTAAACAAGTGTGTGCACACACATGGCATGTTTTGGTATACATCACCCCGCTTCCCCTTTTGGTAGCAACTGGATAATAACTAATGCCCATTTAGATGGACTGCAGGCTGTCAAAGTAGGCGCGCAGATCGAGCTCCAGATAGCGATAGTCGCATATGCCGCGCTGCAGTAGGTTGCTGCAGCGTCCCAGCAGTCGCTCAAAGCAAACAACATCCAAAACTACACACACAGAATTACACACACATTACGCACAACACAACACAGAACAGAACGGAACGTAACGTAACACAAAACAACATAAAACACAAGACAAGTGTACAAATGAGCGCCAGGATAAGTGCATAAACAAATAAACAGAAAAATAAAAACAAAATATGAAGCATTAAACAGCTGGCTGGAAGCGAGGCGCTAAATGGTTTGCCCGATGAGCTATAGATGGACTTACATGCGAGCTTGACACCACCGCCCGTGGCGTAAACAGAAGCGGCCCTTGGCCGATGTGTGACCAGAGCCAGTTCACCAAAGTATTGACCCTTGCCCAGCTGTGATATTTCAATTTCGACATCGTCCTGATCCATGCGCACCGACACGGTGCCCTCCTCAATGAAGTACATGCCATCAGCGGCGTCACCTAACGTATTAATTTCAGAAATATTTTTGTATTTATTTATTTGCAGTTATTTTGTTTTTATTAGCTCCTCATATTAATTATTTTCATTACTAATTAATCTTAATATTTTTTCTCTCTCTTTCAGTAATCTTTAATACAAAAACTTACCTTGCTTGATGATGCGCTCGTCATTCTCGTAGGTTTTGGTAACCAAAGCATCGGCCAGATTCATACGCTCGTAGTTCTAACAGGTGAGTGTATTTAGCATTTGCGATGTCAGCGGTATTTTAATATATTTTTCTCTCACCTGCAGCGCCTTCAGCATTGGCACACTGTTCAGCAGCTCCTCGTACATTTTTCGCTTCTTGAACGCCGACTTGAGCAATATGCGTCGGAATGTCTGACGATCCATGGCCCAGAGAAGTCCAACGGTTTCCGCCTGCACGGTAGCCGCTCTATAATTACAAATTATGAATATTTTAAGAATATTAGAAATTGTAGAATAAAATAAATAACGCGAATCTGATCTAAATCATAATATATATCTATAGTATGACTACTGAGTCTTGGAATACCTTTTGTATAATATAGCCTTACATGAAGTTTAAAAATATTATTATAAGTATATTTATAAAAAAAAACCATGTAAAAATTGAAAGAATTAAATAAATTGCCTATTAATTAAAAAACAAATGCGTATTCATTTTTTTTAATGGGAAGAAATTGCTTAAGTTAAAAAAAAAGCCACAACGAAAATATATTTATTTTCACTAAGCGAAATTTGGATAAAATACCAGGCGAACAGAAATGAATAGAGCAATGCTAAAAGTCGGCAGAAAGTAAATAAAATTTTGATGCATGACCTTGCAAGGAGCGGCTGACGTGGCGATTGCTTGGAGCGTGAGACGATGAGCAGTATGATACTCTACTCTACTCTCCTCTCTGAGAAATTGAGCTATTTTAACATTGAATTAACATAACCATAACCGTTGCTCTATTCATTTCTGTGCGCCTGGTAATTTGTCGAAATTTTGCCTAAAAATTGTTGGTTGGCAATTAACAAATAGAAAATAAATAATTTTTAATCTCTTCTCCTTCTTTTTATTTTGCCTGGTAGTAACGCAAAATTACCTAACATTTAACCAATCAGCTACGGCGACTTTAAGATTTATGCTTATTATAGCAATAAATATATTGTAATAAACAGCGCACTCAGCTCATCCCTGCTGAGCATATTTGTGTGCCTAGAAAATCTTTTTCTGTTAATTGCCAATAACAAATTTAAGACAAAACTTCGCTAAAATACCAGGCGCACAGAAATGAATAAAGCAACGCTAAAAGTCGGCAGAAAGTACATAAAATTTTGATGCATAACCTTGCAAGGAGCGGTTGACGTGGCGATTGCTTGGAGCGTGAAACGTGAGACGATGAGCAAGTTGATACTCTACTCTACTCTACTCTCCTCTCTGATAAATTGAGCTATTTTAACATTGAATTAACATAACCATATAAGTTTCTGTTATCTAGCATGGCAAATTTAACTCTATATCAACTCATATGGTTATGTTAATTCAATGACTTAGAGAGGGGAGTAGAGTAAAGTTAAACTTGCTGATCATCTCACGATTCACGCTCCAAGCAATCGCTACGTCAGACGCTCCTTGCAATGTCATGCATCAAAATTTTACTTTCTGCCGACCTTTAGCGTTGCTCTATTCATTTCTGTGCGCCTGGTAATTTGTCGAAATTTTGCCTACAAATTGTTGGTTGGCAATTAACAGATAGAAAATAAGTAATTTTTAATCTCTTCTCCTTCTTTTTATTTTGTCTGGTAGTAACGCAAAATTACCTAACATTTAACCAATCAGCTACGGCGACTTTAAGATTTATGTTTATTATAGCAATAAATATATTGTAATAAACAGCGCACTCAGCTCATCACCCTGCTGAGCATATTTGTGTGCCTAGAAAATCTTTTTCTGTTAATTGCCAATAACAAATTTTAGACAAAACTTCGCTAAAATACCAGGCGCACAGAAATGAATAGAGCAACGCTAAAAGTCGGCAGAAAGTAAATAAAATTTTGATGCATGACCTTGCAAGGAGCGGCTGACGTGGCGATTGCTTGGAGCGTGAGACGATGAGCAGTATGATACTCTACTCTACTCTCCTCTCTGAGAAATTGAGCTATTTTAACATTGAATTAACATAACCATATAAGTTTCTGTTATCTAGCATGGCAAATTTAACTCTATATCAACTCATATGGTTATGTTAATTCAATGATTTAGAGAGGGGAGTAGAGTAAAGTTAAACTTGCTGATCATCTCACGATTCACGCTCCAAGCAATCGCTACGTCAGACGCTCCTTGCAATGTCATGCATCAAAATTTTACTTTCTGCCGACCTTTAGCGTTGCTCTATTCATTTCTGTGCGCCTGGTAATTTGTCGAAATTTTGCCTACAAATTGTTGGTTGGCAATTAACAGATAGAAAATAAGTAATTTTTAATCTCTTCTCCTTCTTTTTATTTTGCCTGGTAGTAACGCAAAATTACCTAACATTTAACCAATCAGCTACGGCGACTTTAAGATTTATGTTTATTATAGCAATAAATATATTGTAATAAACAGCGCACTCAGCTCATCACCCTGCTGAGCATATTTGTGTGCCTAGAAAATCTTTTTCTGTTAATTGCCAATAACAAATTTTAGACAAAACTTCGCTAAAATACCAGGCGCACAGAAATGAATAGAGCAACGCTAAAAGTCGGCAGAAAGTACATAAAATTTTGATGCATGACCTTGCAAGGAGCGGCTGACGTGGCGATTGCTTGGAGCGTGAAACGTGAGACGATGAGCAAGTTGATACTCTACTCTACTCTCCTCTCTGAGAAATTGAGCTATTTTAACATTGAATTAACATAACCATATAAGTTTCTGTTATCTAGCATGGCAAATTTAACTCTATATCAACTCATATGGTTATGTTAATTCAATGACTTAGAGAGGGGAGTAGAGTAAAGTTAAACTTGCTGATCATCTCACGATTCACGCTCCAAGCAATCGCTACGTCAGACGCTCCTTGCAATGTCATGCATCAAAATTTTACTTTCTGCCGACCTTTAGCGTTGCTCTATTCATTTCTGTGCGCCTGGTAATTTGTCGAAATTTTGCCTACAAATTGTTGGTTGGCAATTAACAGATAGAAAATAAGTAATTTTTAATCTCTTCTCCTTCTTTTTATTTTGCCTGGTAGTAACGCAAAATTACCTAACATTTAACCAATCAGCTACGGCGACTTTAAGATTTATGTTTATTATAGCAATAAATATATTGTAATAAACAGCGCACTCAGCTCATCACCCTGCTGAGCATATTTGTGTGCCTAGAAAATCTTTTTCTGTTAATTGCCAATAACAAATTTTAGACAAAACTTCGCTAAAATACCAGGCGCACAGAAATGAATAGAGCAACGCTAAAAGTCGGCAGAAAGTAAATAAAATTTTGATGCATGACCTTGCAAGGAGCGGCTGACGTGGCGATTGCTTGGAGCGTGAGACGATGAGCAGTATGATACTCTACTCTACTCTCCTCTCTGAGAAATTGAGCTATTTTAACATTGAATTAACATAACCATATAAGTTTCTGTTATCTAGCATGGCAAATTTAACTCTATATCAACTCATATGGTTATGTTAATTCAATGATTTAGAGAGGGGAGTAGAGTAAAGTTAAACTTGCTGATCATCTCACGATTCACGCTCCAAGCAATCGCTACGTCAGACGCTCCTTGCAATGTCATGCATCAAAATTTTACTTTCTGCCGACCTTTAGCGTTGCTCTATTCATTTCTGTGCGCCTGGTAATTTGTCGAAATTTTGCCTACAAATTGTTGGTTGGCAATTAACAGATAGAAAATAAGTAATTTTTAATCTCTTCTCCTTCTTTTTATTTTGCCTGGTAGTAACGCAAAATTACCTAACATTTAACCAATCAGCTACGGCGACTTTAAGATTTATGTTTATTATAGCAATAAATATATTGTAATAAACAGCGCACTCAGCTCATCACCCTGCTGAGCATATTTGTGTGCCTAGAAAATCTTTTTCTGTTAATTGCCAATAACAAATTTAAGACAAAACTTCGCTAAAATACCAGGCGCACAGAAATGAATAGAGCAACGCTAAAAGTCGGCAGAAAGTACATAAAATTTTGATGCATGACCTTGCAAGGAGCGACTGACGTGGCGATTGCTTGGAGCGTGAAACGTGAGACGATGAGCAAGTTGATACTCTACTCTACTCTCCTCTCTGAGAAATTGAGCTATTTTAACATTGAATTAACATAACCATATAAGTTTCTGTTATCTAGCATGGCAAATTTAACTCTATATCAACTCATATGGTTATGTTAATTCAATGACTTAGAGAGGGGAGTAGAGTAAAGTTAAACTTGCTGATCATCTCACGATTCACGCTCCAAGCAATCGCTACGTCAGACGCTCCTTGCAATGTCATGCATCAAAATTTTACTTTCTGCCGACCTTTAGCGTTGCTCTATTCATTTCTGTGCGCCTGGTAATTTGTCGAAATTTTGCCTACAAATTGTTGGTTAGCAATTAACAGATAGAAAATAAGTAATTTTTAGTCTCTTCTCCTTTTATTTTGCCTGGTAGTATAACGCAAAATTACCTAACATTTAACCAATCAGCTACGGCAACTTTAAGATTTATGTTTATTATAGCAATAAATATATTGTAATAAACAGCGCACTCAGCTCATCACCCTGCTGAGCATATTTGTGTGCCTAGAAAATCTTTTTCTGTTAATTGCCAATAACAAATTTTAGACAAAACTTCGCTAAAATACCAGGCGCACAGAAATGAATAGAGCAACGCTAAAAGTCGGCAGAAAGTACATAAAATTTTGATGCATGACCTTGCAAGGAGCGGTTGACGTGGCGATTGCTTGGAGCGTGAAACGTGAGACGATGAGCAAGTTGATACTCTACTCTACTCTACTCTCCTCTCTGATAAATTGAGCTATTTTAACATTGAATTAACATAACCATATAAGTTTCTGTTATCTAGCATGGCAAATTTAACTCTATATCAACTCATATGGTTATGTTAATTCAATGACTTAGAGAGGGGAGTAGAGTAAAGTTAAACTTGCTGATCATCTCACGATTCACGCTCCAAGCAATCGCTACGTCAGACGCTCCTTGCAATGTCATGCATCAAAATTTTACTTTCTGCCGACCTTTAGCGTTGCTCTATTCATTTCTGTGCGCCTGGTAATTTGTCGAAATTTTGCCTACAAATTGTTGGTTGGCAATTAACAGATAGAAAATAAGTAATTTTTAATCTCTTCTCCTTCTTTTTATTTTGCCTGGTAGTAACGCAAAATTACCTAACATTTAACCAATCAGCTACGGCGACTTTAAGATTTATGTTTATTATAGCAATAAATATATTGTAATAAACAGCGCACTCAGCTCATCACCCTGCTGAGCATATTTGTGTGCCTAGAAAATCTTTTTCTGTTAATTGCCAATAACAAATTTTAGACAAAACTTCGCTAAAATACCAGGCGCACAGAAATGAATAGAGCAACGCTAAAAGTCGGCAGAAAGTACATAAAATTTTGATGCATGACCTTGCAAGGAGCGGTTGACGTGGCGATTGCTTGGAGCGTGAAACGTGAGACGATGAGCAAGTTGATACTCTACTCTACTCTACTCTCCTCTCTGATAAATTGAGCTATTTTAACATTGAATTAACATAACCATATAAGTTTCTGTTATCTAGCATGGCAAATTTAACTCTATATCAACTCATATGGTTATGTTAATTCAATGATTTAGAGAGGGGAGTAGAGTAAAGTTAAACTTGCTGATCATCTCACGATTCACGCTCCAAGCAATCGCTACGTCAGACGCTCCTTGCAATGTCATGCATCAAAATTTTACTTTCTGCCGACCTTTAGCGTTGCTCTATTCATTTCTGTGCGCCTGGTAATTTGTCGAAATTTTGCCTACAAATTGTTGGTTGGCAATTAACAGATAGAAAATAAGTAATTTTTAATCTCTTCTCCTTCTTTTTATTTTGCCTGGTAGTAACGCAAAATTACCTAACATTTAACCAATCAGCTACGGCGACTTTAAGATTTATGTTTATTATAGCAATAAATATATTGTAATAAACAGCGCACTCAGCTCATCACCCTGCTGAGCATATTTGTGTGCCTAGAAAATCTTTTTCTGTTAATTGCCAATAACAAATTTTAGACAAAACTTCGCTAAAATACCAGGCGCACAGAAATGAATAGAGCAACGCTAAAAGTCGGCAGAAAGTACATAAAATTTTGATGCATGACCTTGCAAGGAGCGGCTGACGTGGCGATTGCTTGGAGCGTGAAACGTGAGACGATGAGCAAGTTGATACTCTACTCTACTCTCCTCTCTGAGAAATTGAGCTATTTTAACATTGAATTAACATAACCATATAAGTTTCTGTTATCTAGCATGGCAAATTTAACTCTATATCAACTCATATGGTTATGTTAATTCAATGACTTAGAGAGGGGAGTAGAGTAAAGTTAAACTTGCTGATCATCTCACGATTCACGCTCCAAGCAATCGCTACGTCAGACGCTCCTTGCAATGTCATGCATCAAAATTTTACTTTCTGCCGACCTTTAGCGTTGCTCTATTCATTTCTGTGCGCCTGGTAATTTGTCGAAATTTTGCCTAGCAATTTTTGGTTGGGAATTAACATTTTACATTTTAGTAGAAAAATATTATCAAGTTTGTACAAAAGTAAATATGGATAGGCAGGAAAAAAAGTAAATATGATATCAATACAATAATATTTCCGCATTCAACTGGTTTGAATAAGCTTGAGCTCAGAGTACATTTACATCAGCGCATATTTTTCGCAAATTTTCCATGTAAAACTATTTGAATATTCGATTAAATTGTTGGGAGTTCACGCTATGAAAATTCTCAAGTGGCAAATTGAGATGAAAATATATAAGCAATTAGCACACTTCATGCGTAGGCAATGAGTGTCAACAATTGAGATGATGAAGAGATGAATCCAGTCTACATTAGTAGATAGAAATAGGCGCGTGTTTACCGAACTGATACAAGATATATACAAGATACTTAATAATTGACAGTTATTTACCTGGGCATATTGTAGAGCAGCGCTAATTCACCAAATAGTCCGGTGTGGGTATAGGTGCTAATGTGTTTATCATTTATATAGACCTTATAG
Source organism: Drosophila mettleri (assembly GCA_035047625.1). Classification (NCBI taxonomy): domain Eukaryota; kingdom Metazoa; phylum Arthropoda; class Insecta; order Diptera; family Drosophilidae; genus Drosophila; species Drosophila mettleri. The sequence goes on from JAWNPI010000085.1 coordinate 15,201,558, forward strand.
ATGCCACTGTAAAGAGAGAGAGAGAATATATATATAAGATCGATAAGAGAAAGAGAGTGCGAGTGAATTGCGTGAATAATGCAAATGCAAATGTAAATTAATTGCGCAAACGCCGTCTGTGGCTGACATATGAATGTTGCCTACTTATTGGAGCGTGGTCACACACAACGTTAACGCAATTTGTTGGCATTGGCATTGGCATTTTCTTCCTCGCTGGCACGTAGTACTCACGATTCAATAACATAAAAATTATCGCCATCATCTCCCTGGCGTATGATGAAATCGCCTGGCTGCACCTTACGCTCGAACATCGCATCCAGCACTTGATTCATCTGCAACAGGCAAAGAAAAATAGCCAAAAGGCATTATGAAGGTGCTTAGAGAAGAACAGAGGGAGAGGGAAAGGGAGACAGAGACTAGCACACACACTAAAGACGCACTCCCTTACACCTACTCAGCTTAACCGCATACAACGTGATTCGGTTTTGCGGTAGCAACTCTTTGGCTTTTATGTTCTGGTCGTGTTTTGTATGTGTGTGTGTGTGGAATTCGCACCGAAAATATGCGAGAGATTTATGAGTTTTCGACGGGCAGGAAGCAGCGGACTGGGAGAGATTGAAAGGATGTGTAAGCACCTGTTCCTTCTCGAGCGAACGGAAGAGCAGCACATTCTTCACCGACTCGATGAGACGCGCCCGCTGTTCATCTGTCTTGGGGAATATGGCAGTTGCGCCCTCATCATCATCATCCGCCTCCGGATCGTAAGCCTCGGCGAACACGGATTTGCGACGTGTGCTTTGTACTGCTGGTGGTTCCGCTGCAATAAGAAATAAAATATAAATTTAAATATCTCCATCTCCAAATGGGAAACGCCTCTAATGATTATGTGAATAGGCAAGTAAAAGAATGAAATTATGCAAGATTTTTTTTTATAAATATATATATATAAGCTATATATAGACATTTATTTATTTTTTTTTTTATAACAATTTTAACTTTTGATTTCTGAGCTTATCTGTATCTATATCTGTATTGAAATATTTATAAAATCTTATTTTTTTTTTAACTCAAAATTATAATTTATTTTATTGCTTTAATTTATTTTGCATTTTCAATTTATGAATGAAAATATATTATTATTTTATATTGTTAATATTTTTTTTTATTGCTAGAAATTTGAAGCTATATTTAACAGAAGATATATGAATTGTAGTTCTGTTTAGCACTATAATTAATAATAATTTTCGGCTTATTCGATTCCAGCTTAAATAGAGTTTTTGTAGCTTACATTATTTATTTAACTAATTACATTAACGTAATAAAGAAAAAAAAAGCTGTTTAACTTCACACAGTCACTGACTAACGTGAATTTCTGACAATTAACCAGACGCTTGATCAACTTTCTAATCATTCGACGCTCTCTTTCAAACTGGGAATAGCCAAAGCGAAAATGCTTTTGTGGAATAGTGAAATGGTGTTAAGTTAATGAAAATTGTTTGACTCATTCAGCTAGCCCGGCTGGACTTCAGTTTCTATGTCTCTATTGAGGACAATGTGCTGTGTCCCAGTTTGGCTTTCATGTTTGTGCTCATTAACTAAAGTACACACAGGATGTTTCACTCAGATGTGGAAGGAGAGCTGCCTCGCATTTTGGCTTCACAGCGTACATTAATTATATTAAATAGCTAATAGAGAGAGAGAGAGAGGGAGAGAGAGAGAGAGTGATAGAGTGGGGGAGCTAATGTAGAGAAACGGACAGCCCGCTGCTGATGCCGGATGCGCTTCTGCTCATATCAACGTCATTGTCATCATCATTATCATTGCCATCATCATCAGTGTCATTGTATCAGCTTGGGGAATACAATGCATATAAAGTTGTGCGTCAGCATTTTTTTAGTTTCTATCTGTCTCAGCAAATCGAATATTTTGTGGGACATGAGATGCAAATGGAAATGTACAAAGTGCAGGAGCTGAAAGAGAGGGGATACAAATGGCATCTAATTCGGCTGAGGCCATACAGCAGCCCACACATCAACAGCAGACAGCAGACAGCAAAGTGCAGCTACAGATACAAATTTGTATCTGTATCTTTGTATCTGCTTGCACTATAATTGCGTTTAGTTAGCAGTTTTACAGCTTTGTACGTCTCGTCTCGTCTCGTATATAGGCTACACTCGCACTTCTTAAGCTTTTGATGATATATCAACAGCAACAACAGAGAACAACTCGCTTGACTGCATGCACACACAGTAAACAGTAAAACGCTTGCAATTCATCAACAGCAAACGAGACAAAGCAAACAGAGTTGAACGGATGCACAGATGAGCAGCCGAACAGATGGTTTTAAGAGCGAAAAACCCACTAAGCCAATTGCACCAATTATTCATTTTTCCTAGCAAATAGACTGGCGGACGATATATAAATATTTTTCGATTATTACATATATGTTATGGCCAATATATCTCTGATCAAACTGTTGAGCTCTTGCCGTCTGTCTACTAATAATACTTATTTCTCATCATCAGCATTATTTTTGTCTGCTTTCTATTACTTTGCATATTATTTATAATCAAGTTTTAATTTATGGCTAAGTCTATATAAATATTTAGAGTTTTGGACATTTACTAAGTGCTTGAGTTAGATAAGTAATCTACAGAGTATTACAAGCTTATGAATATTTAGTTTTGATTTAAGTATTGCATTGTTGTTTCAGTTTACTTATATAAAGAGAGGGCGACGTAGACTAACTATATATTTTTATTAATTTTTTTATATTGTTTTCGCTCTTTTTTTTAACTATTTAGTTAGAGTATATAAGCTATTTGATGCTGCTTAGAGATACAGAGTATTATAAGCTTGCCTATTGAAATTTCAAGTTAATTTTATGGCCCCTTTTTGTATTAGCTGATAAATTAGTTAATTTAATTAATATGAACTGCAGTAAGTTGCTATTTCAAATTGTCATAAAATGCTTGAAGTGTAGAATTCTGTGTCTGCGGTATGTGAATTTCAATTTAACTGAATTTATTGCTACCGATTGCCATTGGGAAATGCTAGTATAACTCTTAAGAAAATGCAATGAAAATGAAGCCATAACTCAAAAGAGTTTCATGACTTTATCCATTAAGAAGTTTTCTCAGACTACCAACCCAATAATACCAATATATCATATGAATTACAGCTTATTACCAAGCAAACATATATAAACACTCGATTTATATTCAGCATAGCTCATAAAAACTCAACAAGTAAATCATATACCTCAGTGTGACTAGCATTTCCAACTAGCTCTATAGAGTATAAAGCCTAATTATCCTCTAGAGCTGCTTACAATTTAGTATTTATTTTAGGTTTCACTTTTATTTATTTTATTTTTATTTTTGGCAGCTGTTCGTCTTGGCCATTTTTGTAAATCCGCAGACAACAAACACATGTCTAGGCTTCATATGTGGAGCTATAATTTTTATTTGCGACGTGTCTGACCAAAATGGCAGCTTGCTTTTTGTTATTTATGCGTATTTTTCGCATTTTTCTTTTAGCTTACCCGCCAGTAGATTGCTGGACACTTGCGTCGACATGTTGCGCTCCACTCAATATATCAATACAAATTTTTCTATATGGCTTTTCGGTGCGTTTCAGTTGCACAAAAATTCGCAGCCTCGCGAATACTGCTTGAAAAAAAAATAAAGAAAACCAGTTGTGCGTCGAACACGTTTGACAGAAAACTGAAACTGAAAACTCAAGGTGAAAACGCGAATGCACACAATAAATATATGCGTTTATATATATGCTGTCACACGCGGCGTATGCGTAATAAATATTTATGCACTTGGCCAAAACTTGAGGCTCGTTTGCGACTACGACGGCGACTTGTTTTAGCTGCGAAATCACAACGCGCACTTCACACTTTAAGAATTTATCAATACCAAAAAAGAAAAGTGGCAAAAAAATATATATATATTTATATATATGCTGTTTGCATTGCCATTGGCTGTGTTTAAGAGTCGTGTCAAGTGTGCGACGCCATAGCTCGTCTAATGATGCACTTACACACACAATCAAACACAGACATATCATATATATATATATATATATATATATATATATATCTACCAAAATGCTTGACTGACTTTCAACTATTATTCTCAATGCATGAGCAATAGCAGGATATGGCGCCCTCAGCTACTTACTGTTTGGCGTTGTGGCACAACAGCGCAAACAATTTGATACAATTTAATTTGATTTGCTTTCCACTTTGAGCATCAAAGCATATAACAAAACTGTATCGATAAAAGCTATTTATAGTTTGATTAAATTAAAAGGCTCGCTAGGGTTCAGGCTTTCAAAGTGGTTCGTAGACAAACATAAATATATAGCATATATATGTATATAAATAAAATATAGAGTAAATATATTGAGCTGGCAAATTTATACCCTATATTTTAGTGCTTATAAACTGAGCTTTTAAGTGGAAGCCTCTCAACATTACAGCTCTTCCCTTGCCACTTGCTCAAATAAATATAAAAGCTAAAATATTTATATATATTTGTGTAGACCCAGCAAAGTTGACTTCTTTTAATATTAGAAATTTTCAAATTTTTATAGAAATCTATACAATTTATAGCTGCAATTTATGCATATTTCTTATATTAAAATTTATTTGCATTTTTTTGCCATAGTAGAAGTTTAGGATTCAATTTGTTTGGTATTTTTTTTTTTGCTTAGAAGCAACAGTTGTCTGACTGATTGATCGGAATCTGACTATTTCTGATTTGATTCTAGAAGACATGCATCAGGAGCATGCAGAACTACTCTAAGATCAATAGTGAAGCTAAGTCTACCCCAATGAGCTAGCATATTTTAAACAGAGCCAAATCTTGGACTCTATAAAAACTATAAATTTGACAGTTGCTATTTACTGCTAAGACACGCGCACATCAATCTCAAAAATATGTATAATATTTTTCAAAATATACATAAAATATAGAAGTATCGATTATGTTTTGAATTTCCAAGAAAACGAACGAATTTCGACAAACAAAATCATGCTGTTAAACAATTGTGTGCAGAGTTGAGAACTTTTAGAAGTGCTTCCCGCACGCGCTTTAGCTTAACTTGATTAACTGCCACAGCTTGACCCAATTGAAAGCGCACATTTGATTGTATATTGAAACGTTTCAGTTATTCACTTAAGCACTTGTTATTGAGTTTTATTTGATCTATATTATTGCCTTTTAATTGAGTGCAAGCTATGATGGGCATGTCAACACTTTATGAACTTGGGAATTTAAGTAAATGCAAATAATGTTGGCTTGACAGCTCTTGATAAAGTGCGGTTGTTAGTTATAAATTTTAATAAATTAAATTTGGCTTAAATATAGCTGCATAACCACACACACACGCACACACGCACACACGCGCGTGCTCGAACAAATTTAATTAAAAAATGGCAAATAAAAGTTGACTTCATTTAATTTGGTTACGTGGAATGGGAAGACGCAACGCGATGCTGACGCGAATGAGATTTGCAATGTGAATGCTAATGGCTTGACGATGACAGCCACTGACTGGCTGACTGACTGACTGGTTGACTATCTGAGTGAGTGACTCTTTTTGTCTCTTGTGCGCGTCGTGACGTTTGGCTAACGACTAAAGGCGCTGTTCAAGCCTCAGCAGCCTTTGGTTCGACACAAGCTGTCAAAAGGAAAGCCGGAAATAGTGCCTGTAAGTAGGCAATGCCTGTCACTGACTGCGCCTGTGTGTGTGAGGTGTACATGTGCTATGAATACATATAAATATCTAGCGAGATATCCGTCTCTCTCTCTCTCTCTCTCTTTCTCTCACTCTCACTGACTTGCAGCATCTCTTTCTGGCACTGGCGCTGTCGCGGCGCTTTGTCTCGATTAACATGAGCATTGTTTGTTAGTTATATATAAAAATATATATATATACATGCACATATATATATTTATCATTAAGCGCAACAGGACACACACACACACACACACACACACATGGAGCACACACAACATGGCCAACAATTTCCGTGCTGCTGCAAACGCCGCTGGCATGTCAATAATGTTCAAAATGTAACTGCCATGCCAAAGCCATGTCAGCGCGCGTGGGCGTGGCAAACGCCTTAAATACACCGCAGCCCGCTGCCCCTAAAATGCAAAAAGGAAAAAAAAAGCGAAAATAAAATAACAGCGACCCTTGCTACGTGTGTGCCTGTTGAAGCGTGCGGCAGTCGGGCAGCCGCTGCTCATCCGCATGCTTCAGTGGGCGCTCATTTAACTCCTCGCTCTGCGCCTCCCATGCTCTCTCTCTCTCTAGCTGCTGTCTGTATGGGCAACGTGAGCGTTAATAAAATGTACAACATTCACCACACACACACCTTATTAAGCCACATTTTGGCACCCGCAAAAATTGCCGTACGTATACTTAATATTTTTTATATAAAAATGTTGAGCTATTTGTGTGTTGCGTGTGAGTGCGTGGCGCGCTTAAAGCATATTTAAATCAAAACGAGCTAACCTAACCATAAATAGACATCAAAGCGCTGCAAAGGGGGGCGTGGCACATCGCATATACTCTGAGCTATTTGCGTGCTGCTCTCACGCTCAGCTGCACTCTTGAGGGCTTCACTGAGCAAAGCCAAACACAGCAACATTTCAGCAGGCGGGCGAGCAAAAAATATATATAAAAAAAAGGTCAATGCGATAGTGAGACGGGCGAGCCCCAATGCAAACTTCAATTAAATGTCACGCAGTGCCGTACTCTATGTATAAAGCCTGATGCAAGTGACAGGCACTTAAATATAACAGATAAGTATATATTAATATATATATAAATATATATATATATAATTAAATATATATATATATAAAAAATATATATATATATATATATATATAATTAAATCAATTCATATTAACTATATACAAAATATATTTTTTTTAGCTCCGTTGATTTTAATGTTGCATAAAATAACATAAAATTTTATTCATTCTAATTAAATATGCAGTAAAGGAAGACTCATTAAAATTCCATGAAACATATGCTGTACAACATGCTTTATTCTAATATGATGAATTCTAACATATTTTATAAAATATAATTCACTCAAATCGAATAAATCATAATCTGTCAAATTCATTAAATAACTTAAAATATTTTCTAAAATACAATTCACTCTAATTAAATAATCTGTCAAATTTATTAAATAATTTATTAAGTCTATTAGCCTGATTTACTCATTCTTATTAGATAAATCATAGGCAGTAAAATATGATTTAGTCTAATATGATTAATTCTAATTTGAAAAATATGAAGCTCATTCTATAAATTAATTATATTAAATAATTTATTGAGACAGGCGAATTTTTGCATGTTATACGAAAGACTTTGATTTACTGGAAGCTCTCATCTATCTATATATATATATATATATATGCTAACTATATGCTATATATATCTATCAATCCATCTTATATATTTTACTTTGAAATCTAAGTTGTCAATCTGGCGCACCTCGGCTTATTTACACAACTCTTGAGCTGTGTGCGCAATTAATAGATTTCTAATGAGAGCAGGACTGTTAACGGATGCCAGGATATGGCGCGAGGAGAGCAAAGTAAAGAACACATTCGCTCACTTGACACGGCGGTGCTGCGAGCTGGGAGCTGGGAGCTGCGTGTTTGATTAACCGGAAGATAAACACGCAGAGCCACACAGAGCAGCTGCGGACCATGTCGTCAAGGACCAGCTCCTGACAACTTTATCAACATTATTATTTAATTTGCTGCGGCGCTGGGCGGCACGAAGACGTTCAGAACGGAGATGAACGAAGAGCTGAAGATGAATGCAAGGAGCGCTTGGACTGCGTGACCAGCTGGCGCTAATTGTCTGCACACGTGCGTCGCATTATGAGAAATAATGAGATACACATACACATACACATACACACACACACACGCGCACACTCACTCACTCTGCTGCTGAAAGCAAAACTTTTCAATTTGCAAACTCGTTTACCTTTTTTTATGGTTTCGTCGGTTACTTTTCGTTTTTTTTTCTTCTGTTTAGGCTTTCAGTTTTATAATTAGAATTTAGTGCAGGGTTTACACCAAAATCAAGGGCCAAACTCGTGGCCGCGTTGTGACGTCAAATTGCAGAGGGCGTGGCAGCCGCAATCCGCAACCCAGCCCAGCTCAGCCCAGGTAAAGCCTAAGGCCCTAAAAGTTGCCCTACTATAAATAGTTTTCGTCGACTGCAAGTTAAAGCTTTGCGACACGGCATGCGACGCTCGCATTGACGCACAAACATGACGAGACATGGATATTGTTGACCCTCTCAGGGGGATTCTTGTTTTTAGGACACGCAATGCTCGCATTGCTCATTTGTTAGCGTTTTCGCTGGGAGGCGCGTTCAGGCAAAACCAAAAACAATATTGATTTTCCTCAACTAAAGTGAGTTAGTTGTACAAATTGTACAAATATTTGATTTGAGCTATTTAAAAGCTTGCTATAATACACAGCGGCATACTAAAGATAGTTGGTACAGTTAATATTTGCTAAGGTGATGCTTGTTAGTATATAAAAAAATAGTACTTGGTGCCAAGGCCGATTCTGATCGAAATTGCCGATAGTCTATATAATATGTATTTTTATACTCTGTGCCCAAAGTAATTAATAATTTAGATAAATTTAGTAAGCTAAAGTCATTGATCTTGTAAATTTATTTATGATAGTTTATAATCATTGATAAAGTCGATAAATTCGAATTATATAATCGATATTTGATAGTTTCGAATATCTATCTCTATAGATAGCATCTCTATGCTTAATGATCACTTGCAGTAATCGTTAACAAAATCAACAGATAATAAATATTACGAGCAATATCTAAAACGATGTTTATATAACCTGCAGCTTAAGTATATATTATAAACATAGAGTATCATAGCTAAAACTCTGTTTCTCTATCTTTGACTTACCATCGCCCTCCTGTGAGTTGATGCTTTGATTATCCTCGGCCGTATTTTCGGCGATGCCTGTGACTGGCCGATTAGCTTGAAGTTTGTTAAAGTAGTCGGCAGCAAAGTCAATCAGATCCGGCGGCTGCTCGACCAAATACGAAATCGAGAACTGCAAAAGCACTTCCTTCAGCTCATCTGGAACCTGGATGCGTCGACTCGAATCGCTCGACATGTTTGTGCTGAAAATAGCAAAGGAAAACAATATATATTAATGAATATATGTATATATATATATATATATATAGATATGGTATATGGAATGAGCCGCAGAAATCATTAGACAAACATCAATCTAAATTGTGATGGATAAGTGTGTGCGTCAGCAGCTCTGTCTTTATCAGCGCATATCTTTTGTTATTGCCTCAAAAATAGATTGATAGATTACACTGACTCGAGGCGAATTCGCATTGCTAAAAATAAAATTTGTGTATGTTGTTTTTTTTTTTATTATTAAATTATAAGGAATTGTATTTGGGCATTAATGCAGATTTCATTGGAATATATATTTAGTGGAAATTGTTGCCCCAACAAGTGTCAAGTGCTGGGCATGGGAACAGCGCTCATAACAAATTACAACTAATTACAGCAGAGACCTCAGCTGACGCTGACATAAACATTATACGGGAATACATACATATGTATGTATAAATGTGACATATGTCAGCTATAGTCTAGAGTAATCTAGTACCTCACGACTGCTTTAAACAGCGCCTCTTAATGCCCATTTGTGTAATTTGTCACGCGTGAGTTTGACCTCGAGCTAGTTGAGTGGCCCCTCGCTGCGCCCATGGGTCATTTATATTTCATTTTTATTTTCATTTTCATTTTGTTTTTGTTTTTGCTATATTTTTTTATTGCTTTTTGACTATCCACGGAAGCTACAATACAATTCTCAATTCCCAATTCAACACCTCTCATCAACAGCCACACAAATGTAAACAACTGCAACAACAGCTACAGCGACAACAACGACAATAAACATTACCAAAACTTTAGTTCATTCGTCATCGAATGGCGCGTGATTCAACGTTGCACAATTCATTTTTCGTATATATATATATATATATATATGTATATTTATATATATATATTCGTTTACAAATATATTTTTCAGATTTGTCGCCGGCTTGTTGCGTTCGTCGAAAACGTAGAACGTGAGTTTCATGTTAATTATGCCACTGCAGCGATGCCACGAAGTGATATATACAAAAAGAGATATTTGTTTGCTTGTATGCACAAATATATATTATTATTCATATTTATATATATTTATGCATAATGCGAGAATAATACACTTGGTGTACTCGTTAAATACTCTTGCGTCAGGTATTTAATATTCACTAGATTTTTCGCTAATATTTTCTTGTATTTATAAATTTAATTATTATTATCAATATTGACAATAATGGGAATTACTATTATGATTATGATATATATACATATATATTATGATATTCAATGTCTTTAGCACTAGCATTATTATCAGTATTATTATAAGTTTTGCGACTATAATAATCAAGAGCATTACAATCAGTATTATTATAAATCTTACAACTATTATATAATTATTATTCTAATCATAGTCACACGCATTATTATCATTGTTATTATTATTATGCTCAGTAATATAAATATTAAGCCTTCATTATGATTGCCACTAGCATCATCATTATTATAAATATATTTATTTCTCTAACCTTTTGCTTAACCACCATTTAAATTTAGCTCAAGTTTTCCAACAACAAATTCCTTGTTCAATATCCCTTGAAGCGAACTCAACTATTTAGCAAACACCTCTCTAATTACTTGCCATTATTAGTTCATTTAATTACGCAACGATTTGCTTCCTAATTAATTGTGTTTTAGTTTATATTAATATAGTTATATTTGTCACAGGCAGCAGAGCACTTCATGCTCGGCACTTGCCTTGTAAATGCTTCAATTAATATCAAATTTCTCAGAAAATTAACTACCCTCAATCTACACACACACACACACACTCTGTCTCTCTCTCTCTCTCTCTCTCCCTCTGTATCTGTCTTTCTCTCTCTTTACTCAGTGCTCTTTCACTCTACGATTACTTAATCGTATTATCTGTTATTTCTGCACGAACGCAACATTAAATACTTGAAAAGTTTTTGTCAAGCAATGCAAAAATAAAGCAATTTACATATTTCTATTATGCATCAGCTCCGCGCGTTGGTAAGATAGCCGACTAACTGGCTGCACTTAGTGCAGTACATGGCCAAAAGCATTTAACTGTCAATCGTCAGTTGGCAAATGGGCAACGAAAACTCTACAGGAGGGATTGGGAGGATAGGTGCTAGGCGGCAGCCTTTATTAGTTTGTAATTTTGATTTTAATATTTATTTATTCGTCGCTTTCTGGCCGCAGGCCAAGTTGAATATTAATGAACTTAATTGAAAAAGTTCGGCTCAAAAACACAAACTGTGTAGGTAAACAGAGAGGGCGAGGGGGAGAGAGTAAGGCACAGAGGGAGGAGGAGTGTATGTGCGTATGTTGATTCGCAGTAAACAGTAAACTGCTGTGGCTGCGGCTGCCGCTGCCGCTGCTCCTGTGCCTGCCGCCTCGACAGTCAAGTCAAAAATTAATTTCCAAAATTACGACAAATAAAATGTTGCGGGCAACTTTTCAACAGCTCAACGAGTAGCAGCAGCAGGAGAATAAAAGGGCAATGGGCGGGCGTGGCTAGGGCAACAACAATAACTGTATCTCAATGCGCAATTTACATAATTACGCATATTTGACTCAAACTTATAAATATGTATATAGCTGAAGCTTTTCAATGAAGTTCGCCAAGGGTTGCTGCTGGAGCGGTGAGTGCTAAATATATGTGGACTCATGGCATGCACTCAAAACTTGCGTAAGATTCTTGATTTAATTTTTAGAAAAGTTAAAGAAAAGGGAAAAAAAGAATAGATTTTTTTATTAAATAAAATTAAAATAAATAGATATAAAAATACAATTATAAATTAACAAATATATTTAATAACTATATATATTACAAATTTGTCAATATATATATTTATAAGCCCATTAAGCTCTCGAGCATTTACGTAAATTGAAAGGAATGTATTTCCCAATAGCTGCACACACCTGACTGACTCAACGTGATTTAATCAATAGGCGCAGCAAGAAAACAAGAATAGAAACAAGAATAAAGAGAGAGAAAAAAAAAATAAATAAACTATTGGCGACTGGGCGAGTTGTTTGCTGTTATTGGCTGCGACGAGGCGTCCAATTAGTGGGTCAAGGTGGTTTACTCAGAGACTACGCAATGCACTGCATAAATAAATGATGTGATTTCAAAGCAACAGCTTAAAATAGCGCAGAAGTAAACGATTGGCAGACAGACGGACAGACGGACTGACGGACTGAACGAGTTGCACTCTGGCATGAAATCGAGTTAGCCGGCCTCAGCTGCACGCACTGGCTAACAAAGCTGAGCAGAGAAGGTCCTTGCTATTAGTGCTATGCACAAACACAGCAAGGTGGCAACGTGTGCTAGAACCAACAGAAAGAAACTTAAGCCATGCTCATTTCCTTACAATTTCCGTTGTTAGTTCCGCACTGCGAGTGGAACACAGAAAGAGATGGAAAAAAAAAACTGCAGCATCGAGTGTGGCTGGCGAATCGCATTCGTTAGGCGAGAGGGGGCGGGGAGAGGGGGCTATGCGCAATGCCACCATCTGCAATTTCAGCGGCAGACAAATTGCCAAATCTGGCAACGTTAGAGGTCAGCGCTGCCAGCTTTGGTTTTTGCTTTTGCTTTCTCTTCTTGTTGGTTGAGATAGCTTTAAATACTATCTGGCTTAAGTTGAACTCTTTCAGATTCTCAGTTAAAAAGAAGGAATTTTAGTTGATTATCAAGAGTTTTTTTAGTTAACACGTTTAATAGGGGCAATAATAGGCAGTATTAATGTCTATCATTAAATTTAAAATTTCAGTTGCTCATCTATTTCTCATGTAACCTTTTTTATGGACTTTAACTCACTTTTTGGACTGAAAGACTGACTGACTGCGATTACAGACATTACGTTAAACTAGACAAGAGTCTAGTTTCATGATTTGTTTTCTTCTAGACTATAATCGTAGTCAGTCAGTCTGTGAGTCGTACCTTTCTCTCTGTGTCTTTCTTTCTCACTCTCTATCTCTGTCTATCTATCTTTCTCACTCTGTTTATACCCTGAATCCATTGAAAATGGAAATTTCAGGGTATAATGTTTTTGTGCAAATGTATGTAACAGGCAGAAGGAGGCGTGCCACACCCCATAAAGTATATATATTCTTGATCAGCTCGACGAGCTGAGTTGAACTAGCCCTGTCCGTCTGTCCGTCCGTCCGTCCGTCCGTCCGTCCGTCCGTCCGTCCGTCCGTGTAAACACCTGGATTTCTGCAACCACAAAAGCTAGAGACTTCAAATAAAAAGCAAAATGCTCGATAATACCATACGCTGTACGAGTTTATTTTTTTTTTTCGATAACTCGTCCCATTTCTTTTTTATCGATAACTATCGAAAATATCGCTTTGTTTTTGAGGTCTGGCGTGCACACCGTTAAAGATAGAATCGTGCACTAAGTTGTGTTTGATTGCTATATTGAATCCGCACATTTTGTCATTTTTGGATTTTTGATGCCACGCCCCTTTCGCCCACAATTCAACAAAAACTATAACTCACGTATATCAAATACTAGAGACTTGAAATTTGGCAAATAGGTACATTTGGATGTCATAATCATTCCCCGAAAATTTCATTAGGAACGTATGTCGAGAAAAAAAGTTATTAAACAATAAAGTTTGCATAGTACAGCCTCTGCTGCAGCCGCAACACTGTGCATTGAGCATATTAAGTGCATGCATATGTTTGTGTGTGTGTGTGTGCATGTGTTGGTTACTATTAATGAATAAATTAAGCTCTTAATGATTGGTATTACAGCCCAATGGATTCAGGGTATCTCTTAGTCGAGCAGTCTCGACTAGAGTTTAGTTACTTGTTTTCTCTTATTCTGTTTCTGCCTATTTGTCCTGCTCTAACTGTGTATCTATCTCTCGCTGTTCGTCTGTCTCTGTCTCTGTCTCTTTCTATCTTTCACACTCTCTCTATTTCACTCTCACTTCTCTCACTCCTCATTAATTATGCCCAGTCAATACCTTTTTGAGCATCAAAACTAGTCTCTCTTCTCGTATGGTTTTTCATCTCTTATCTTTTCTACTTTTCATTCTCTACTTTTATCATTATTTCTCATTTCAAGTTCCATTTTAAATATCTCCTCGCTCTGCCCGCTCCAAAACTATCCTCAAGTCTTTAATTTATTTTATGTTTTCATTTTTCTAGTTGCTCTTCTTCTGTCTGCTTTCGCGCCTCTTATCTAACTTGCGCATCAAAATCAATACACAAATTCTTAAAATTTGCTGCCTCCCAGTTGAACTACGCTGCTTTCCCTATTTGCTCAAGCACTTACTGTCGCAGACAATATCTTTAGCTGTAAATCTAAAAGTTTTCACTTAAATAAAGTAAAAGTTTTCTGCTCCCAAATCAGTTTAAGCAATTTCGCTAATGTTATGCACGCTGCGTCCTGCTGAGTTGTTGCCACATGCCGCATGCCGCATGCCACACACACACGCACACACAACACGTACACACACTCATAGTCACACTTACACCCACACAGTTATTTTAGCAAGTCACGTTTTGTGGGCTGAAGTACGCATACGCTTCAGTAGCTTCGGTTATGCTCATCATCCCCTACGGCAGCGATGATCGCGTTTTAGCCCAGCTCGTTGCACTGTTTTTATGGAATTAGCCAACTTAATTTGACCATTTTTGTCGCCATTGCAAGAGTAAACTGAACTTCCCACTCCCCCCGCCCCCACCACCTGACCAGGTGGCCGTCGCTTGATGTGCACATAAAATGATTACGGTTTACGTGTAGCTAACGCCAACAGACACCAGCCTGACCTGTCCAGCAGAAGCGGACAAACCGTTAGTTGCTCTACGCACTCATTACTCCAGTTGATTCGCATTAATCTGCTCCGGCTTTTAAATACATTTGTGCGCTCCGAAAAGTCAAAGAGTGTGTCACAGCCACTATGCCAGCAGCTTATTCCACACCCACAGACAGCTCGAGCAGCATTAGAGAAAATTCAGTTTAAGTTGAGCTGTAATTGGATTTGAAACTTGTCGCAAATGCAATTCACATGCGACCTTCTAGCACCACGAGCGGCTCTGCAGTTACTTTGGCTACAAAATTCACGCATTGGCATCGTATCGTTGTCTGTCTTATATATATAGCAAGCTGTCAACTTAAATGGTATAAGCCTTTGGACTTTGAAGAGCTGCTGTCTTCGATACAACAATTTGACGACTTATTTTGCTTGCTCAAAATATTTGGAGGAAGCATGAGATCTGAGCTCGAGAGCTTTATATAATAAGTGCTTGAGCTGAGCTAAATTTATATTGCATAGATATTATTGTATGGATTTATTGAATGGATATATTGTATAAAAATATTGTATGGATATTATTGTATAAATATATTGTATAGATATTATTGTATAGATATATTTATACCCTGAATCCATTGAAAATGGAAATTTCAGGGTATAATGTTTTTGTGCAAATGTATGTAACAGGCAGAAGGAGGCGTGCCACACCCCATAAAGTATATATATTCTTGATCAGCTCGACGAGCTGAGTTGAACTAGCCCTGTCCGTCTGTCCGTCCGTCCGTCCGTCCGTCCGTGTAAACACCTGGATTTCTGCAACCACAAAAGCTAGAGACTTCAAATAAAAAGCAAAATGCTCGATAATACCATACGCTGTACGAGTTTATTTTTTTTTTTCGATAACTCATCCCATTTCTTTTTTATCGATAACTATCGAAAATATCGCTTTGTTTTTGAGGTCTGGCGTGCACACCGTTAACGATAGAATCGTGCACTAAGTTGTGGTTGATAGCTATATTGAATCCGCACATTTTGTCATTTTTGGATTTTTGATGCCACGCCCCTTTCGCCCACAATTCAACAAAATCTATAACTCACGTATATCAGATACTAGAGACTTGAAATTTGGCAAATAGGTACATTTGGATGTCATAATCATGCCCCGAAAATTTCATTAAGAACATAGATCGAGAAAAAAAGTTATTAAACAATAAAGTTTGCATAGCACAGCCTCTGCTGCAGCCGCAAAACTGTGCAGTAAGCATATTACGTGCATGCATATGTTTGTGTGCGTGTGTGTGTGCATGTGTTGTTTACTATTAATGAATAAATGAAGCTCTTAATGATTGTTATTACAGCTCAATGGATTCAGGGTATCTCTTAGTCGAGCAGTCTCGACTAGAGTTTAGTTACTTGTTTATATTGTTGAAATCCATACAATATGAATATCATATATTTATTCATATTGCATAGATATATAATTTATAATATATCTACTCATATTATATATATATATATATAATATAATATATCTATTCATATTGTATAGATATATAAATTCCATAAATATATTTATTATAACATTTTATACAACCTAAAAAATTTTATCAGACATCTTTTATATATTTAAACTTAGTAATATTACATGCAAATATATATATATATATATATATATATATATATATATATATATATATATATATATATATATATATATATATATTCTCCCAATACAGCGCTACAGTTTTCGCTTAGGGATATCAAAGTAATTTCCTGAAACTCTTTCCCATTCGAGCTTCCCAGTCCCTGCTACAAGAACTGTGAACTGAGCAATAAATATGAATACATTTGCAGTTTACACACACAGAGAGTGTGTGTATGTGTGTGTGTATTGGTGTGTATTGCCTGACCTTGAGTTTCATTTCATTGTCGTCTCGCATAACATAAATTGAAATCTATGCGAACTAAGCTGGAGGACATGCCAGAGGCAACGAGAGCATCAACAGATGCCACACGAGGAGTCCAGCGAGCTGAAGATGAGCACTCGCTTCCAGGTAGGGCAGGTGAGTATCTAACAGTAAATGACAGCAGCTATCAAATTACGTCAACAGCAAACATTTTGTGAACACCTGTGCGCAAGTTTTAAGTGACTTCATCACAACGCTGACCACACTCCCAATAATTAGCCAAAGTGGACAGCAAATGGCAACAGTTGCGGCCGGAATCTTCGCCGCCGCCTCCGCCTCTGCCTCTGGCTGCCTAATTATTATGTCAAGCGCATATGCCGCTGTCATTGGTAACAGCCAAGCAACCGCTTCCGCTCCAAGCACGACAGCAACTTGACCTCGCACTCAAGTGTGTTGGCTTTTCAAATTGGGTCAAGTGTTAATATGGGCGGGGCAAAATCAATTCCGCATAAATAAAATGCATGAACATGGACGTGGACATGACTGTGGACGTGGACGTGGACGTGCAAGGGAAAGGCTGAAGGCCAGGACAACTAACTCAAGTGCAATGATACGAGCAGCTTGCTGATGGCCAGCCAAAAGCCCATAAATTTATCACTAGCCACATAAAATCGATGGCTCACACATAATGCATTGCCCTGAATATGCAATGCGCTTTCATTGCCAGTTAATATTCAACAAATGAAGCTTGGTGTTTGGAAGAGCTGCTCAGCTCTATATTACGGCGGAGAATTGGAGGAGGGAAATTTTTGGAAAGGTTTCTTACTGTGGGATGGTAGTGTGGGGGACAGAGAGAGAGAGAGAGAGAGAGAGAGAGAGATAAGAAACATTGGATAGACAGATAGAAGTATAGCGAGAGAGAAAATTATAGTGCAAAAAAGAGAGAGAGTGCCGGAGGGGTATAAAAAGAAATATTAAAAGATATGCAGAGAGAGATAGATAGTGACAGAAAGACTGAGAGGTAGAGCCTGATATCACGAAAGCCACAAGATAGATATAAACAGAGATAGAAACAGAGTGATGGAGATAGAAAAAAAAAGATAATGATAAGGTTAAGGAGAAAAAAGAAAGAAGAAGAAAAGAGTAAGTGTAAGGTATTTGAATGAGAGACAGTTAGAAAGAAATAGAATAATGAGACAGAAAGTGAGGCATAGAAAAAGTGCGAGGCGAAATTGTATATTAACTCCCTCTCATAGAACTCTCCACAGTTAGCCATACCTATGAAGAAGAAGACGCAACTCATTACATAATAAATATGCACAGCTGATTTTTATGACTTATACTAAGCATTTATATTTAAAGTAATCCACTATGATTTTTCACTGGCAAATATTTTACGGTCAGTTCCAATTAGCACGACGTTTACAATTGGCAGTTAAGTGCAAAGCAAATCAAATCAATTGAAAATTGCTGGCCAGTCGATATGACCAGTTGGCAAATGCAGATTTTCAATTGGCCCAGCACCTGGCCAAAAGCAACAGCAACAGCAACAGCAGCTAACTGGCATTTGATGGCCAGACAAACAACAAAAGCAAAGCAAAGCAGCACATAAATAAATATTTCCACTGGGCAGCAGTTGAATAGCTGCTGTTGTTGTTGTTGTTGCTGCTGCGGCTGTTGGCCACGTAAAAAGTTGGCCCGCATTTTGGTCATAAACGTTGTGAGCCGCAAAGTTTGTGGCAGCCCAAAAATGCATAATTAAAATTTGATTTTCATTGCATTTGCGCAGCATGCAAACAAAATAATTTAATATGCTGCATAGAAGCCACTAAAATAGCCAATTTATGCGCCACTCGAAACTGTTTTATACTCATGGCCACAAAATTTAAAACCATAAAATAAATTTATAAAAAATAATAAATGAAAAATAAATTTATAAAAAATGAAATAATAAATGAAAAATGAATTAAACAAGGCACGTTACACTATATCCTCACGTTAAACATTAAATGCAAACATTTTAAAATTATAAACTATATCAAATGAATAATGAATTCATAAATTTCTCAATCGAAATTCATTTTTCAAATATATATTTTGCTAAAAGCTACTTTATCCTTATGTTAAATATTGGCCATAGACTGGCTTAAGTGCTTCCAAGTTAAAGCATATACAACTTAAACTTAAGATAAATGCCGCTGAAATTCACATGAATAATGAATTCATAAATTCTCAATCAAAATTCATTTTTCAAGAGGGCTTTCAATGTATTCGCTGACATTTAACTTAATGTATTTTCAAATTCATGTGCCCAGCTAGCTGGGCTTGTTTTTCTTCTCAAGAAAAAGCCGTACGGTTTTGCATTCACTTTTTTTTCCGGTCAATGCATCAAAGTGGCAGAACGCAAAAAAAAAAAGAAAAGAAAGTGAAAAAAAAGAAGAGAAGAGAATAAGAATCCGCTTTTGCCCTGCGACAAGCACTTAATTTTCCGCAAGTCAAGCAAAAAGTCGTCCTTAGTGCTGGGTGGTGAATGGCCTTACATACAGCTCAACCATAAAGCTGCCACGCTAAAACACGCGTCTCGCTCATTGTGACAAGAAAAATTACACACACACACACACACACAGGCATACACTAATACACGCCACCCACACACATGCAAGGCATCAAAGCAATTTCGAGGCATACTTCAGGGCGGCCGAGCCAAAAGCTGAGCTGACGACGGAGTGAAACCCAAAAACCAGAGCCCGGTTCTGGGGCTATATGTAGACGAGGCGCCCACGGCAACAGCGAGCAGCGCAACAACCGTAAATGTCAGAGCTAACATACGTACACACACACACACACACACACCAACATATAATATATATGCCTATATATGAGCACACACATATGTGCATGGAAGCTTAATAACAAATATAAAATGAAGCAAACGAACGAGTCCCGCGAGTCTTTGGCGCAAATACTTGTTCGTCACGCAACTTTAATGGCAAAATGCTTATTTGTTTTTGCATTGTGTGTGCATAAGTGAGTACCTGTATATGTATGTGCTCTAATATGTATATATGTGTGTATAAGGTGTGTATGCTGGCCAGCTCCAGAAACGTTAAACCAAAAAAGTTATCCAGCTTGAAATGCTTCGTCAAAGTACGTCGTCTGGGTATTGATTTATTAACAGTAGCGATCGGGCTCAGAGGTTAATGAATAAGGTATATCGCATGCTGAGT
The DNA here is from genome assembly GCA_035047625.1 of Drosophila mettleri. Taxonomy (NCBI): domain Eukaryota; kingdom Metazoa; phylum Arthropoda; class Insecta; order Diptera; family Drosophilidae; genus Drosophila; species Drosophila mettleri. The sequence continues at coordinate 15,221,696 of JAWNPI010000085.1, forward strand.
TCATTAAAATTAAGCAAGGATTAGGAAGTAGAGACACAACGTGTAGAGAGCAGGTAAAAGGGCGCTGACAGTAAGGATTGAGCATTTGCGAGCAAGCAGAAAAAATATAAAGAGCAACGAGTATGAAGCATCAGCATCATTGAAGAATAACTAGCAGAAACTAAAGAGTAACGAGCAACTGCGTATGAGGTGCACTGGACTAGACATGAGGCCGTAAAGAGCGAAGAGCACTTAAAAACTAAATTCAGATGGGAAAATAGCAGCAGCAAGCAACGAGTTGAAAGTGTTGAATAAAAATTGACAAGTGAAGTTAAAGCATATGCAATTATATATTATAATAAAATTTACTATTTATCAAACTAGAACCAAAAAGATGTAAGCATGAAGAAATTAAGATTGGGCAAATCAAAGCTAGCGATTGGATTCACGGCAGATAACTAAGAAAATTGTCCACAGCATAAGATAAGCCTAGATATTCTTATTGGAATTAGCAAGTACTTAGTTGGCAGACGAAGTGATGCATACGAAACTAGACAAGTGGAGTGAGTAGTAGCTACGACTAATTCAAATGGCATTAGCACATCGTCCATGCCTAGGGGCTGACTCATTCCCATATCGGCCAAGCTGACATTTGGCAAGGGCGCATTTAAAGCTGTTGCTGTCAAATGGAATTTCTAAGGCAGACAGTAAAACAGTAAAACAGTAAAATTCGCTGTCGGAAATCGGGCTTGTCGCGCGGGCGGATGCCGTGGGGACGTCCAATGACTTGTGTATATATTCCATTTCGTTGTCAATTCAACGCAATTTGTTGGCATTCGGTTTTTTGATTGCGTGCCACGGCGGCGACGACAATGAAGACAACGACTTGTCAGTTAACCCTTGACGTTAACTCAGCTCCTCCACCATTTACTTGGCCATTGTCTTTGCCTTTGCTTTTGCCTTTGATTCAATTATTTTATAATCTTTTGGATTTGTTCTTGCGCACATAAGATGTAAAATCGCTTCGCAATATTCCAAGGCATTGGCATTTGAATTGCGCTGTATATATAGAATGCAAAAATGTCGCATAAAATTGATTTTAGTTCCAATATCAGGTGGATAACAATGTTTGTGAAGTTTAGCAGCGGAAAATAAATGAAAAAGTTAAATTTAAGGAAAGATTATGTTCTAGTTAGTTACCTGGAAGATATTGGAAAATATGAAGCTATAAAACCCATTATAAATTATGCAAATGAGCAAGACGAAAAATCAATGCTCATATCTATATCAAAGATAACTATTTAGCTCTTAATAAAATGAATTTTGTAATGAGACTAGTTCACTTGCATTTAAAAAAAAAAAGAAGTGGAACTAATCTTTAATTCAACGAAGCCTTGCTATCGATAACTCAGCATTTTGACATAACTCAATTGGAACTGGAAATAATATAGAGAACTAAAAAGTGAACTAAATATTAAATGATAATACGCTTATCGATTATAATAATAGCTTAGTTTCGATAGCCCGCCATGAAAAAAAAAGTTTACTTTCTCTTCACATTTAATTATTTAATACGGAATTTAATATATATATAATCTGCAGAAAAAGAATGTCATATGCTGTTTATATGTATATTCAGCACAGACATTGTGGTGCAACCGCTATCTAGTTTATGCCATTAAATGCAACTTTGTATTACACTTTTTGCCCTTCTCCACTTTCCATCGATAAATCTTGCACTTAATGTGCACGACCTTAGCAAAGCGAAAAAAAAGTTGTAAAGTTAAAGCTTTTAAAACGAATCCTTGAAATAGAAAGCCAGACAATGAAGCCCAGCAGCCATGCTGGACTTGAACTCGCCCACAGCTGGGTCGCGGCCACCGTCACATCCAAGCATCAGGACACTCTACCCTTGCCCGTGCAGCCAACGCTGATAAAATGATGGAGCTGATGCTAAGGCTGAAGCTGTAAATAAATAGACGACTTCAGATATGCAAAAGTGCCAAGGCACACAATTTTCATAAAACTGTTTGCCTAGCAGATGATGATGATGATGAAGATGATGCTGATGATGATGATGATGAAGATGATGATGATTATGATGATGATGATGATGAAGATGCTGATGCCTTTGCCTTTGCTGATGGAATGACAAACTGGCTGGCCAAATGATTTGCTGCTCATTAGCGTTAAATTAGAGCACAATTACGGCCCAAACGCAGCTGCTGTTTAAAGCCAAAAGCGTAACACCCACACACACCAGCTCACACCAGCACACTCACACTCTCAGTTACACAGACAATAACATTTACATAAAAGCAACTGTGCCGTCGTGTGTATCTATGTAGCTCGTTGTCTGTATCTATTTAGCTAAGTACAAGTACATCTAGCGCGATTATGTGCTGTAACAAAACGTTTAGCTACATGACGCACTGTGGTTGTTGTTGTTGTTTTCGTGGTTGTTGTTGCTGTTGCTTTTCTAGCTGTTGTTGCGCTTAATTTAAAACCCACTTTTTGGGTAAATTTGTTGCGCGTGGCTGCCAAGCGGCGCGTGCGAAGCGCAAACAAGCCAACAACAAAAAAAAAAGTAAAAAAGTAACAAGATATAAAAGAATACAGCCAACGTTGTTGTAGTTGTTGGTGCTATGTTTTTTTTTTTTTTTGGTAATTAACAAGCTGGCAATTGGGCACAGATGATAGCAGGGCAGCAACAAGAAGCATAAGACATTCAGATTGCGCTAAGACATTGCATGACAGTCAGTCGATAAAAGGCAGAAAGAGCTCTATATATAATATGTATATATACATATACATATATGTATATATATATATGTGTTGCCGTGTGCTAGCACGCTGATAATTAAAAGTGTTTTGTTCTGCCATTAACAAAAGCAATAACAGCCGCACACACACACACACACACACACACACAGTCATAAATATAAAGTGAATTTCAAAAGTGAAACAGCAACTGCAGATACACACCCAAGCACACACAGGCACACCACGTACACTCGCACACACACTCATACATATCTTTAAGCTAGCAATTAATATAGCATACATTTGTGCGCACATTAGTTGCTGCCAGTTACAAATAGCGCAAAGGCCACACATATGCATGCACATGCATACACTCATGCACACACACGCACACACATGGTTGTTTTTAGCCAATTAGCCTAAATTGGTGTAGCCTGCATGCATTGACTATTCATAGCAAACGCAATTGCCAATCCTATTGAAAGCAGCTGCAGCTAAGCTTGTAAAACGGAGCAGAGCATTCACAATGGTGCGTCTATTGTAACTGCTGCATATGTGCAGTCGTATAGCAAGGTATATGTGTATTTATAGCAAACATTTGATTAACTCAAGGAACCAAAGACTGCACTTTAATTTAATATTTCGAATCAGCTCTCTGTTCATATTACACAAAATATATTCTAACTCATCATGAGCACAATTATCTTTCACGTTCATTATTAGCATGATCATTCCCTAATATTTTCATTCATAATTCATTCATGGTCACAATGATAACAATCATAAATGATAATCAGAATTGATAAGAATTATTAGTGTATTGTTCTATGGTACTATTATATTATTAATTATTAACATAATTAACAATAACATCATGATCTTAGTCATGATGATCATTAGTCATGATGATCATTATTATGCTAATTATTGTCATATAATAAATGTGACACCTGGTCGGAGCACCATAGACGACACTGCTTAGTTAGAGCACAGCTCAGAGAGAGGAAATTTTTTGATCGTTAAGTAGTAATGCAGACTGACAAAAAGGTCAGGGGGAGAACTTGACTCAGTCATAAAAATATATATGCATAATATGCAAAAAAAATTATTAAAATAAAAACAATTAACCAAATAGACTTAAATATTTATTAATCTAAGCTTCTGCTGCGACAGACCTGCAGCAGTTCAGCTGGGCAACTGATCGACTACTGCTGTGGCTGCTGCTGTTTTATAGCTGAAAAAAGTATTAAGAGAAATAACTCAGCTTAAGCTCTTTTTATGCTCGTTAACGAAAACACATGAGTAGCTGCTTTTTGAGCACTGATTAGGTGAACTATAAGAGATATTTCAGTTGAATAGCGAAAGAGTCGAGTGTGTGCAGCTTCTGCATAGGCCTAAAGCAAATTTTATTTATATTTATTTATTCAGCTAGTCGGCTCCATTTAAATATGGAAATTTAAAATAGAATTTAAGCCTAGCATGGCTAAATCAAATATGTTAAGTCGCGCTCCTTGAGAGCCAAAAAAAAAAATCCATTTGTAATTTGACTATAAACTGGGTCGCGGCATTGCTAAAAATAAAAAAATAAAGTGTAAAATGGATAATTATGCGAAATGCCAGCTGGCAATTGCCTTCGTCTTGGGCCAAAGCGAAATGCAAAATGGCCGACGTGCGCGAAAGCAATAGAAACACAGAAACACACACACACACACACTCACACAATACACACTCAGGGAAACGGGCAAGCAGTCATTTCCTTTATGCATGTGGGTTAATGTGCAAAATGTGCTAAACAAGCCGCAAAATGTAGAAAACAAAACTTAAATTTTCATTTGTTATGCAAAGCATTTGGTTTAGCTGTTGCCCTTATTGTTGTTATTGTTGTTGTTGCCGTTACTTTGGCATTTTGCGGTACATTTATGCAAATGACTCGAACGACAAATGCAACTGCATTGGAAATCACTTAACATGTCCCAGACCAGTCACAGCCAGGCCAGGCCAGGCCAGAGAGCCTCACTACATTGGTCAAGCTCCATTAATGTCAGAGGCACATGATGACACATGAAGCTCGGTATGACAGTATTTGTATGTGTGTGTGTGAGTGCAGGAAGTGTGCCCAAGGCTGGCGTCAAGTGTATCGTGCGTGTGTGTGTGTGTGTCCTGTGGCTGTCGTAGCTCAAGTGTGGGCAACAACTGCATTTGAATTTGCACTTCACATTAGCTGCATTTGGCCAGGCCAACAGAATAAACAGCAAATATAGATCTATACAAATACATATGTATGTGTTGATATATGGTAACACACACTTGAGCTTAAATATATGCAGACCAGTCTGTGTCAAGCGCCTTTCTCTCACACACACACTGTCCCCTTCTCTCTCTCTCTCTCACACCCTCTTTCTCTCTTCCTTTCTTCTTTTAAACACTGCAATCAATTCACCCACATTCTAAACTGTGCCAAGTCGTAAAGATATCGCATGCTATGTTAGCTGTCACAACTACAACAACAATGAAAACAACACTCGAGTGACATTTGGCCAGAGCGATAAATAAAAGTAAAGGCCATTTTACACGACGAGCACTCGCCATATGCATATTTAAATATTCAAATTATTGAAAAAATTGTCGCACATATTTTAGCACAGAACAAAGGCACAAACATATAAATAAATACACATATATATATATATATATATATATATATATATATATATATATATATATATAGATATAAATATATTTATATATATATTTCATCTATGATATATCTATATTTATATATACAAGTGGTTTTGCGGTTATGGCCACTTAACCCACAGCATGAAACCACTTAGACAATCGCCAAATAAATGCCCAACAATTTGTCTGTAGAATTAATAATATAATTTAAAATAGATTTTTTTCAGCATCTATAGCTTAATTAATAGACAAGCGCAAACATTTTTCAATTTGCTTTTGTTTCATTGCGTATTTGCCGTCGCACAACAAAGTAAATCAAATTCTATTGTATTTTCTCTAATTAACAAATATTTATAATTATAGTTAATTAAAGTAGCAAACACAAAAGAATTATTTGCCAATAAATAATAAAGTGACTTTGATGTTCGTTATATTGTATTAAATAGTCTCATTTACCATTTATTTTTGTGCACTATAAAAAGCGTCGACAATACATTCCTCTATAAATTCTATATAGATTCTGTCATTATAAATTTCGACCATTATAATTTTCTAATAAGTTATAATTTATTTTTCTACTTTATTAACTGTAAGCATACAATATTTATTATTTCTGAGACCATCTTCTATCTTCGTCTTTACTGCCTTTTTTTTATTGCCTATCGATAACTCAAGTTCACTAGTTCACTAGTTCACTTATCGCTCATATAGACTGCACTCTATTGCAGCTCTTGAAAAATGTTTTATTCAAGTGAAATCGTGACTCTGATTATATAGCCCACTCTATAGCTCACAGTGCGCAGTTATGTCGTCAGATCAAATTGGGTTAGGCCAAAGGGCTGCTGCAAAGGGCAAATATCTACATGTTGCGCTTTTTGTAGTGCGCATCAAAGTGCATATGCAAGTTTTTGCTTGATATGTGAGTGGGTGTGCACTCTGTGGTGTGTGTGTGTGCGTGAGTAAATGCCATGTGCACACGCATAAGCCCTCACATATACACACCCACACGAACACAAAGAAGGATACGCAGCATATGCGGCCATAAATAAACATAAGTTCGCTCCCATTTCCTACTCTTTCTTTTATCCCCCAATGTGTGTGTATATCTCTATGTATGCGTATGTGCATGTGTATAAGCTTATGCGCCACAAGCAACAGTTTTTACATTTTTTCATTTTATTTTCATATACATATATAAATACTTTTTTTTTGCAAGTTTTTCATTGTGCCGTGGTCAAAGGCGTGTGGGCGTAGCCGTGTGGCATATCATTATTGTTGTTTTTGTTGTATTTTTTTTTTTTTTTACTTTTATTTGTGTTGTTGACTTAACTGCGTAAAGTTTGAAGTGCTTTTCGCATAGGACGGCACACACACACACACACACAGGCACACGCAACTCTGTTGCTGCGCGTGACAAATTGTCAAAGTAAAATTCTAACGAAAATCGCACACAAAGTTGCCATTATCTATTAAGCATCATAAATATTTCAATTCCGTTAGCTAAATGGTGTGAAAACTTGCAACTTAGAAACTTTCAGTAGCAGTTCAAGATATTATATGTATATATATGTATATATATGTATTTATATATATATATATATATATATATTTATTTTTTTTTTTTTTTTTTTAAGAGCTAAAACTACAAATGTATATATTGAGGTGCTACTGAAAGTTTCTAACTGATTTTTTTTTTTTTTATTGTAGGTCCACTGAAATTTATTGAATGAGATGAATATCTGCTGCGAATAAATAGTCCGACAAAAAACATATTTTATTCAAAAATAACAAAAAAAAAAACAGATTTTATCAGAATACACTGCTCGAATCGATCAGATTTTGTGAGAGATATTGGCAAATATTTTTCTAACTATATTCGAATGATTTTAGAAAATCTATAAAATATTTGTTAAATATACGGCTATTAGCTATATCTGTATGAATTATAATATGTTAAAATTAAAATTTCAAGCTGAAGAATAACTGCCGATAAAAATCTATACGAAAAACACGAAATTATATACCAATCGATATTATATTCGAACAGCCGATAAAAATCTATACGAAAAACACCAAATTATATACCAATCGATATTATATTCGAACAGCATTTAGTTGGCAATCATTGAAAGAATTATAGTACATATATAATAAAATATGTGTGTATATAGATATTAGAGTTGAAGCTTTGCATTTGAGCTTTGGCTAAACGTATGCACAGGGCCAGTGGCAATGTTGACCCAGCTGCTTAACAATGCACAATAACAAAATTCCAGTTTGAGGGCTTCATTTGCTGCGCATCATTGAAGAAGGATGAGCGACAGAGAGACGCAGGCAGGCAGGCAGGCAGGCAGACAGAGAGAGCGAGAGAGGGAGATTGTTTCGAAGTCAAATGTTATCCCGGATCGCTCGCTATTCAGGGTACGCTTTTGACAAATTTACCGCACTTTAAGCATCTTAACAACATGCAGCGACAGTTTTAAGCCGCTCACGATAGCAGCAACAATGAAATTTGAACCTTTTTTATTTTGCTGGACGCAAAAGCACACAAAATTGATGAGAATTGCGAGACAAGACACAAAACACAAGAGAGAGGAAGAGAGAGAGAGAGAGAGAGAGATAGAGATAGAGGGCAAAGGGCAACCAAATTGAGCAAACAGCGCAGCACTCAAAACTTGTGACAATTTTGTATTTTGTATTTTTTTCTTTTTTTAACAACACAAGCAAACAACTTTGAACAAACAATGAAAGTCAATTTTTAAAAAATAAACTCTGGCAAAAGAGAACAAGAGCAAAAAGTAAAGAAGAAACTAATCAACATGCTTTTTGTTGGGCACAAAGAAAATCGGCACGGAAAATTTGTACACAAATTGTTTGTTTTTCTTCATTTTACGCTTGTCAAATATGCAGCCAACTTGAGCTAAGCCAAGACCATGCACAAAATTCGATTTAGGTCACAATTGACTGACAAATCTGATTGTTAATTGTCATGAAGTTGACAGCCAGTTGACAGTCAGTTAAATAAGAAGTCCTGAAGTCGTTAATGTTTAACATCTAATGCAGATATGGCAACGCTTAAGCTGACACAAATGTGACAAAGGGTTGCCATACTTTAAGAATTCAATATTTAATCGAATGGTACGTCAATATGATTGGAATTTGCTTACTGACAGTCAGTTGGAGGCAATGCAAATATATATTTTAAGCACACAAAGTTACTTCTAGAATATCTATTTAGCTAAAGTTAAAGTTAATTTTTAACTACAAGTTAAAGCAATTGCCAACACTTGTTAAGAAATAATCCGACACATTCTTAAACTGCTTGTCAATTTAGTTTGAATTTGTATTTAAAGGCTTAAGCATTTACTCGGAGCCAAGTTCATCTCGGCTGCATCGCACACTCAAAATTTAATTGATTTATGGCCCGAGGCCCATTGAAAATGCATGGCATACGAAATGCTGCAAGTGCGAGGCAACAAATTTGATTAGACAAACAGCCCCACAGGAAGGCACACCAAAGAGCCAGTGGGCATTCAACCAGGCCATAATTTGGTTAGCCAACTTTCGATAAGCAAATGTGGCTGACACAGCAAAGCCGACAGAAAGACAAGACGGACGGCAAATGCTATTAAAATCCATGAAGCGAACGATTCACATCTAAAATATATTTTTTTGGCCTCATTTGACATTCTAGACTAGTCTAGCTTTTCTTTCAATGTTATGTTTCTTTATCAAGCGGTTTAATTTTAAGTACGCGCATTATTCAATAAACTTAATTTATTAATTTGTTTTGTTATGTTACGCTTACGCATATCAAATAACTGTCTCTCTGTCTGTCGACATGCCTACGCTTACTGCCCAGTGGAGCAATAAATAATATTTATTTTTTTATTTTATTATTCAAATATATAGTCGACATATCTGACTCAGTTCGGTTGACTTGAAAAGTATATAAAAGTCTCTGTGGTAATTTTTCTTTATTACTCGTAAACGATATTCCCAAAGGATTGGCTCAACTTTATTCATTTTTTAAGCTTTGACATACTGAACATTTTTAAACATAAATAAATGTAAATATTGATAGCTGTAAATACATTTTTTCTTATATTATTTCTTTTTTCTGTGAAAATATGTATTAATATGCTCAATGAATAAGTCTTTCTCGTTTTATCTTGAAAACTCAAAGCATGAGTACAAAATAAAAAGCAATTTCAATTATAGTATATATGTATCCAACTGTACGTGGTCTGCGCTATTGTTTCTATTTTTTTCGATGTATGTAGAGAGAGTTTCAATTTGCTGTGTTGGCCGTAAAACACACAAAATTGAAATGTGCCTACGCTGTAATAGCAAAAATAGAAAACAAATAAGAAAAAACTGTAATAAATATACAAAAAATATTATGGATGACTGACCACCGAACAGGTAGAGCTACACCCACCCATATTTTTTTTTTTTTTTCGCTCTATTATGGAAGCTGTGAGCAAAAAACTTGTAACTTGGCTTTATCTTTGGCTAACGCAACTGTTGCCGATTGACGTCACACAGCTGTGATGTATTAGCCAAGCCTTAGACTTTTTGCTTGCCCCTAACAACAACACAAATAACCATCTAAACTGACCTTGGGGCACTTGCTACTAAAGCAAATTGTTAAATCGATTAAAGACAAAGTTGCAGCAGTTGCGCTCTGGAAAGCCGCAACAGAAACTGATAATGTCATGAATGTTACTTAGTCAATCACTAGATACAGCGCATTCTCTTTCATCTTTCTCTCCCCCTCTCTCTCTCTTTCTACATATATATACTGGTCATAGTTCAGAGCTAAAGTTTTGCAATCAGTAGAGTCAAAAGTTTAGCTGCGTTTCCATGAAAGTTTTCTTTTTTCTAATTAAAGCGCTGCAGAGTGATTTGCTGAGGTCTCATTAAAGACAAAAGGCTCCCTCTGGTACCATCGAATTGATTGACCAACAGACGTCATCAGTTGTATGTGTGTGTGTGTGTGTCTGTATTTAAACTTTGCATATGACTTTTGATAAGCATTAAATTAAGTAAGCAAAAACTTGCCCAATTTGTCGAAAGACAGAGACAGAGAGAAGGGCAGCCAGCAATTTGCGTCAAGTAGCCAAAAATGTAGATAACTTATCGGCCAGGCTAATACGAATACAGCCAAAGTCTATTACAGTCACAGCCACAAGTCTCTCGACATCTTTAAATTGAGTGTGCGATGAGTCAAGTATAAAATGCATATAATATTGTTATTGCCCCGTTTTTTAGCTGCGACTTGTGGGCGGTTTTTTTCGTTATTTTGAGTTTTTTTTTTTTTTTTTATGGCATGTTCTCATTTTTATGTGGTGCACCTGTTTTATATATATTTTTTATTTTTTCATAACTAATAAGAAAAAGTACATTATTTTTTAGAAGAGAAATAAAATAGTAATTCTAGCGGTTCCAATTAATGTTAACCAAAGCCCTTAAAGCATCTTAATTTATTCGATAGTGAACCAAATTCACCTTATCGATACTATCGAGGAATGAGTCAAAAGAACAATTAAGTGTTCCGATAGTCATAAGTTAATCTTGACGATCATTTAGAGGTGTAAATGGAGATGGAACAGAGTTGCCACATCTAACTAATTTAAAGAATACATTTATAAAATTTAATTTATTTGAATTATAAAATGCACATACACATTGGAAATACAAGATGTGCTTAATGGAAAAATGGTCTAAGAAAATATTGCTAGAGAAACAGACAAGTTGCCACCAAAAAATGAATCATGAAATCTATTATCAATAAGTTACTAATCAAATGAGACTTAAATTCGAAAGAGGATTATATTATACTAATACTAAATGAAATCTAGAAAATAATAAACACACTGAAAATATACTCTTGCTAAATGTATACGTAAATATATATATTTATATTTTGTAAGTGGAACGATGACACAAAGTCTAATTTACTGCCAATAAAAGAGAAGAAACGAAAAGAAAACTCGATGGGAAAAATGCTGCTAAACATTTTCTCGCTGCAGCAGCTGAGGGAAAGATAAAAAAAAAAAACGTCCAGCCAAACACGAAATTCAATTTTGTTTCTCCCCTCTCACTCTGGCGCTCTCCATCTCTATTGCCGAACAACTGTCAAAACGAGCATTGTTAATATTGTTGTAGTGCGGGCGAGCGTGCGACATATCGTTGCGATTTTCGTTATTTGACAAGCCGAACATATTGACAGTCTATATTGGCATATTGGCACATTGGCACATTGGCATGTCAAGAGTCGCAGATATCATGCGTTAATTGGCTTTTAAAAGTCATTTAGTGTTTGCGATTTGGCTCTAGTCTCATGTCGTACAACACAACGTATGCGCAATCTGTTAAAAGCTATTGCCTATTAGCTCTTCGACCTGCTTAAATGTGTCAACCGAATTGCTCACGTGCTGAACGCACCTTATCAGCAGATATATATATAGCACATAATACAGCCTAATGAAATTTATCTACTTCGTTTTCTTATCTCTAGTTTGTGGGCCATTACTAAATCTTTAAAGAGCGAATGTTGTCTTGTATTATGTTGAAATAGATAGCCAGAGAGGCTAAAGAATTTCGAGTATTTTATACATAGTATTTTAACCTAATTTTCATATGAGAGAACATTTTTCTTACATTTTCTGTTAGCTGTATTTATGGCATAAAAATAATTTAATTCTCTTGAATGATTTCTTATGCAAATCTTGTATAATATTTTTATCTAATCAGTATTTATTATATATATATATATTTATATTATGTGATGAGCACTTTTTTTAATTATTAAAAATATATATGTTATTTAAGCAGATCCATCGGCCCAGTAGGTAATAGAGCTTGAACTCCATTGAAATCTGAAACAGCTACTTAAGCTTCATTGTTCGGGTCAACAAAGAGCGGAGACTGAAGACTATTGGGGAGGGACATGTCCTTTATTTGTCTACTCAATGGAGCATTGAAAAGAGGATTATGTTTTAGACAAGCTTTGCTTGGAACTCAAGTGCAAAGTAAAATTCATTAGCGTTAGCTATTAATGTGTTTTAAATTGTTAAGGGAATTTCTGTGCGCTTCTTGCTTAAAATATCATCTATATAAAAAAATACTTCTATTTCAAGCCACATTAAGTCCGAAATGGGATGGAAAATAGCTAAAACCGAATAAGAACCTCAAAAGGAAATAATCTCAGAAAGGACTTGTATTCGTATTAGAATATGTATAAGCCAAAAAAATTGTCAAAATTCATTTCCAATTGGGGGAGAACGAAAGAGCTAATTAGAACCAATTTACAGGCAATAGATTTCTTAAATTTCAACTTTGTCTAAGAGTCTATTTAAAGGCCACATAAATGTTGGCCTTATATTCAAAATTAGTTAAGCTTATTGCATTCGTTGAACTTATTTATTTACTTTCTCGCAATTGAAAGTTCTATTTGGCTTATTTGTAAATTGGGTTGTAATTTACTTTAGCCCTATGCCTACTTGGCTTTTATCTATTGCCCTAATTACTAATTGTTAAGTGCTTGCAATACATAAATTGAAAATTAAATGGAAATATTGATGAACTCGGCAAATTGTTTGCTTTGCCGCTGGCGGCGTAAAAAGCAAAGAGCGAAAAGCAAAACGGAAAAAAAAAACTGAAACTGGAATTTTTTGAAGGTTGTTTTTTTTTTGTTTTTTGGGCTTTTGCCACACATAGCAGGGCAATTAAACAGAATTTTCATTAGCATGTTTTCAACATCATTTTCTTTTTAGCATATTTTATGATTGAGCAAAATAAATATGCTCTATGTGATTTATATATGTATATGAATATATGTAAAGATATATATATACTTTCTTGATTGTTGTTAGTCACGCTTTTCATTGTTCATTTTATTTGGCCAACTCCCACACAATAAGACGACAAAATCTGTGCCACTCATAATAAATATAAAAAAAATTCTTTTTTTTTTTTTTGCAAATTGTGCGCAATTTTTGTGAATCATCAGCGTACTCTGTGAATATTTACAAACAATTTATCAAAAAAAAGTAAATTTGGTTCATTTGCAAACTAATTAATAACATTTTATTTAGCTAAGTTCAATTAAGCATGTTCAAAATTTACGCATTTACCATTTTTTTATTTTGGCCAGCTACAAAACACCTGCACACAGCTGAGGGGCCAAAATAATTGCGCATAAGCTTCGTACTTTGGTTAGATTTCCGAAATTGTTGTTTATTCAATTTTTATGTACATTCGTTTCTATTTTTGAATTTAATTCGCAGCTAAACTCCAAACAAGAATTCTTATTAGAAAAACGATTGTCCATAAAGCAGCGCAAATTCGGAATTCGTATTTTAATGAAATAATACATAAAATTTGAAACAAGAGGCGAACGGGAGCAAAACCAGAGAGAGAGAGAGAGAGAGAGAAAGAGAGTAAGAAAATTGAACGGTAAAAGAAATGAAAAAGTAATAAAGGCAACGGCAGCAACTAAAGGTCCCGTCTCTGGTCTTCATGATGGGATTTTCACGTGCAACAAGACGAAAATGTAGAGCAAAAGCAACAACAACAAACGAAACCCTTGTCAATGGCAAAGCCCTTAATATACACACACACACACACACACACACTCACACACACACACACACACACACATACAGAAACACACAGAGCGAGTGAGAGACAGAGTCAGATAGAAACCAGGCTCCTTTGCCTCTGCTCAGTTGTCGATAAAAATGCCTTTGAGCTGTGGCATACACAAAAAAGTTTTTCTGGACTTATTACGGGATCCCAATAAACTCCATACTTAGTTTAAAAAGGCATAGGTAAAAATATGAAACAAAAATATATATATATATATGTATACATTTATATTAATAATATTTGCATGGAAAAATGCTTGCGCTTTGTTTCTTACGAGCTCTTTGGTATAAAGAAACTATATAATTAATGCTCTATATAAGCTTCGCAAATGCTTCATGCATAATTACCAGCGTTGCCTAAAACGGAGGCTGCCTAAAGAGGCATGGCTACCTGTTAAGCCACAATAATGTATCACATTCATCGTGCCATGCTGCTCGGCGCTACGTAATCAATAAAGCGAGCCCTGCCCATTGGGCAAATGAAATAAGATGCTGGAGCTGCGTCCAGGTAACGTGCGGACATGCAAGGAATCTGGCTTACGGTCGCTACTCAATGGGAATAATACCGTTAGCAGCGAAGTACTGAGTGAAAGAGAGTCGATGAGTGGAAGCCGTAGCCTGCCGCAGGCAGTTGAATTGTTACGCAAGTATTTGCTTCGCCCTCCTCCCACATTCAGATACCCACTGACTCAATGACAGCTCCCGTAACATGCCCATTCCCATTGGCTTTCCCAACCATTCCCATTCCTGGCTGCTGACAGCAAGTACGCCACCAGCTGGTCCCCGCTTGGAACTGTATGCGCGTGACTAATATGACCGCTGGCCTTCCGCTAATGTTGATAGATGACGGAGTTTGACGGATGTGTGTGTGTGTGTGTGTGAGTGCGTGTCTGTATGTATGTACGTATGTATGTGTTTCTGTTTTTAAACGAAATATAAATGAATGTCACATAAAACAGTAACAAGTGCAACCATTCACTTAATATATGGCTGTGTGTGTGTGTAAGTGCATGTCAGCGTTGCCACACTGGATGCACACACTTGAACTGGAATTGTCAACGTTGCCACCCCCCCCACCGACCGCTCGTTAAACGATCGCCCGTTCCCTGAGCGAATTTATTTGTTTATCAAGCAAATGTCACCCTTGGGGGAGCTATTGATAAGCCCGTAAAATATTTAATCGCGTGAAACAACTAGTATCAGCACTCACCTGACTTTGACGCTGCTGCTGCTAGACCACAAAAACTACGTTTCTTGCGCTCTCTCTCTCGCTCTCGCTCTCTTGCTGTGTGCTCTCCTCTGCTTTCACGCTTGCTTGCTGTCTCCACTTGCTGACTTTTTACTTCTTTTGATTACTCTTGTTGCTGCTGTTGTTGTTGTTGTTGTTGTTGTTGTTGCTGCTGCTGCTATTGGCTAAAACCAAATTTAATTTGTTACTCTTGAGTTGGCTTGTTTGGGTTTATCGGAGGGCGCAAGTCGAGGGCGAAAGCAAAGGCGACCGCGACGGCACAGACGAAGACGAAGGCGACGGCGAAGGCGAAGGCGAAGGCTTTTGCGGCCAAATCAAAGCTTCAACTTTTTGCTGCTGCTGCTGCTGCTGCTGCTGCTGCGCTGCTACTGTTGCTGGTAGTTGTTGCTGTCGCTCAATTATATTTCGTATCAACGAAATATTTTATATTTATTTATTTGATTTGATTGAAAATGGAAAAATGCTCTATTTGTAAATATGTATAGAAATTTGAATCAACAATATGATAACGGTAAAAGCAGTTCAGTTTTTTATTTTTAAAATCCATTTATATGTATATGTATAGATTATATATTTATATATTAAAATACTGAACTGCATTTACCGTTATCATTTCGCTGATTCAAAAAAAAATACAAGTCCAATAAGATATACTTATTGATATTTGTTTACTCCAATGCAATGCATAAAATAATTATATATATATATTTATATTTATATATATACATATATTTATATATATAAATATATAAGGTATTCATATGCACACGCAATTCATTTGGTTTTTTTTTGGCAATGTAATTGTTTAATTAATTACGTGTGTGCGCGCGTGTTTGTGTGTGTGTGTGAATTATTTGCGCTTAAATAAACATTGAATATTTTCTGCGTGTGTGCACAGCAATTTGTTAAGTCTGTTTGTAGTGCAATATACATACATACACATATGTACATATGTATATACATATATAGTGGTGTGTGCTTCGCTCATTTGTTTGTATTGTTTATTTGCACTTGTGCTTTGTGCTTTTTGGGCCTGTCTACCGAGCAGCAATTGCTCGCACTGTCTCTTCTCTCGTTCTCCTATCTGCTCTTTCTTCGCTTGCACAACTCCCACCACACACAGACAAGCCTACTAGAATTGTGTGCAAGTATTAGTACACCTGCCGTTGCTCTGATTGGCATTTGGATTATTAAAAGTCGCCCGCTTGGCAACGCTGACCGTGACCCCAATTGGCAAATGCATTCGGTTAGTCTAATAACTCCACCAAGCCTCCAATTTGATAAGCCGCATATGCATGTATGTTAGATAGATCAATGCGTTAAACAACTTTTACTTTCAATTGAGTTTTTCGCTAATAATTCAATGATTGTTCCCACAAACATTAATTAAGTAATAAAGAAAAAACACACACACACAAACACGCACACACTTGTTATCACAATTAGATCAACTGATTAGAATTAGCTACAGATTACATTTCTTATAAGAGTCGGCCGCATTTAATTGTTAATTAAACAGTTTGAGCCGGCATTTGACAAAATGTTACCCACCCTTCTGGCCCGCTTCCGTTTTTGACCTGCGGCCTAGTCGAAGCGCGTTTATTGATTGCCCCCACCTCCCCCACCACCTACGACAAGAACGGGGAGAAGCCCCAACAGGCGTCCCCAAAAACCTTGCCAACAACGACGTCGGCAACGACAACAACAACAACAAGCTGGCAGAAGTGATAGGTAGAATTTTTTGTATGTATATTTTGTTTTTTTTTTTTTTATGTGTGAGCCTGCCGACTGCCGCCCACAGTCCCGCCTCCTTTACCGACCGACCGCCCCCTTTGGCTCCTCGTGCATATCGCGCCCTCGTTTTTTATTACGCGCACATTTTTACATACACTTGCACAATCAAAAATTTCTAATGTGAATTGTTGTAAAAAGGCTTACAATTGGATTTTTGTTAAATATTTGTTGTCAACACTGCAGTTATTTTTCATCAAATTTTATTAACTGGTTTTAATTACTTCTTTTTGTGTGTGTGATTTTAAGCGCACGCAGTACGCATAATCCGATATCGGACAGAATATATATCTACCACTGGCGACGGCACACGTTACTATAATACTGAAACTTGGATTCTTATTGGGCTGGCTCGATACATTTTGTTCAGCCGGTGGTATCGTTTGTGTGCAGCGTTGCCAGTTTGCTGGCAGCCACATGTGACGTCACAATATGAAACTACCTATTTTTGTTTGATTGGCAGCGTTGCGGATGAATTGAGCAGCTTCGATACGCGCACTCGATCTTAGCTTTTCATTTTTCAGCTGCATTTTTCTGGCAAACGAATATTTTATAAATAAAAGCAAAGTAGCTCTAGCTTAAAAATTTATTTCTAAATTAAATTGCCAAAAATATTCAAAAAAAAAAAATTATTATCAGGCTTCTCATTTTAAATATCGATATATTATCAACATCGAAAGCAAATTTGCACATCACTCTTCACTACAAACCATTCTTGGAATGAGCCATCGGTTCACATAAATATATATTTATTTATTAACTTCGCAACTCTTTTATAATTTCGCTATCACGTTGTTGAATGTGGTCTCTCTTACAAGCAGGCGATGACTTTATAAAATCTAAAGCAAAACAGAACATGGCTACAAGCTAGTTTCAATCACTTTCACTTGTCCCAGCTGAAAGAGAAAAAACAATCAGCAAAAGTGTCTGTGTATACAAAAAAAAATATATATATATATGTATATATATTGAAGAGGAAAGCGCAACCTAACTTCAGCGTGTGTCTGTCTTTTGTATGAGACAATCAACTTACTGTGATTTACTAAACAACGAAGGAAGAAAAACACGAACAAACTGCTCTTCTCATAGGATAATAGGATACGCAAACTAAACGAGGCTGGAGCTGGCTCCGACAGTGGTGGTGACGCCAACACACACACACATTCAGACAGAACTACAAACATATACAACTTCACAGTTACAAGTAGAGCCGTGCACTCTGTACGGCAATATGGGCAACGATGAGAATCGTCGAAGGAAGTCGCCATGTGGCTGCTGCTTATCTGTGTTCAAGTGGATACCCGTTCTCTTCATATTCTCCGTGATCGTATGGTCCTACTATGCCTATGTGGTGGAGCTATGTGTTCGTGAGTAGTCCAAATTTTGAACACAGAGAGAGTAACCGATACACTCTTTTTCTCTCTCTCTCTCTCTCTCTCTCTCCCGCTTTATTCGTCTTCACAGTGAAAACGGAGAATCGTGTTGCAATGATCTTTATGTTGATTTTCTATCACATCGCTCTTGTATTGTTCCTCTGGTCCTATTGGCAAACCATTAACACGCCAGTGGGCCGCGTGCCGGATCAGGTAAAAAAGCACACACACAAATACATGCACGTGCACTTGCATGATTCACATGCTGATAAGGCTAATATACTGTGATAATTAGGCGCACGCAAGTTTCGTTCACAGTATAAGCATGGGAATGTCGTATATAAAAATTTCGTCTATTTCAGTGGCGTATACCGGATGAAGAAGTGAATCAGCTATTCCGTGCCGAAAACCAAGAGACTCAAAAACGTATTTTAAACAATTTTGCGCGCAATTTGCCAGTTACAAATCGGTAAGAAAATCGCTATACAAAAAGAGCTGTACCCATACCCATACCCATACCATATACCCAATACTACAAGAACCAATCACACATAAAGCGCCATAGAGTATCATGATTCGTTTTGTCTCAAAAAGGAACCTACTTTTAATTGGGAAGCCGCTTAGTCAGCATAGAATTTGTTGAGTTTGCTTAAGATATCAGAAAATTGCAAACTGTTTGTCATATAATACAAAAAAGATACGAGTTTGTGTATATTTAAAAGAAATTACTCAGTTTTGCCAATTTAGAAACAAATTTAAAGACAGAAGAAGTAAAATGTTGCACCAGTAAATATATACACTTTATAAGCAGGAAGTTAAATTAAACAAATTATATTCGATTTATGTAGGCCATCAATCTCATCATTCGTCATTGCTTGCACAATTTGATACCATATGTATTCCATTTATATCAACTTATCAATCTACTTTCAGTACAATCAATGGCTCTGTGCGATTCTGTGAGAAATGCAAGATCATCAAACCGGATCGATCACATCATTGCAGCGTGTGCAGCTGTTGTGTGCTCAAAATGGATCATCATTGTCCATGGGTGAACAATTGCGTTAACTTCACCAATTACAAGTTTTTCGTATTATTTTTGGGCTATGCGCTAATCTACTGTCTTTATGTGGCGTTTACCACACTTCACGATTTCATACTGTTCATCCAGGTAAGTCGAGCCCACTGCTAAGTTAATGCATGGTAGCTGCCTGATTGTTTTGTTAGTTAATATGAATGCGACTATATATTTTTATATACATATATATATATATTATATTTGATAATGTTAAGATTGAAAATGGTATTGGTGTCTCGGCACAGGGCCAGCCAACCGGCACCGGCATGGGACGATTTCACATACTCTTTCTGTTCTTCATATCGATCATGTTTGCCATTAGCTTGGTGAGCTTATTTGGCTATCACATCTATTTGGTTCTCGTCAATCGCACCACCCTGGGTAATATCTTTTAATTAAAATATATAATCAACTTATTAATGTTATTATGTTTTTCTTAGAGGCTTTTCGTGCGCCCATCTTTCGCGTTGGTGGACCGGATAAGAATGGCTACAATCTTGGCCGCTATGCCAATTTCTGCGAGGTCTTTGGCGACAAATGGCAGTTATGGTTCCTGCCCATATTTAGCAGGTAGGTCATGCTATTTGAATATCAAATCATACGATACATAACATGAATAATGTGTGCTGCACTCTTTGTTGTTTTTGTGTGTGTTTTATTTAATTTTTTTTTAATGACTGAATTTTTCATTGCTTCTTGCGCATAACGCTTTTCTTAATATTCACCTTTTTGAGAAATGACACGCTTTGTTTTTTATATTAATAATTGCGCACTCCTGCACACTAAATATAAAATTTATAACAAATTTAAAATAGATTAGCATAAGAGAATAATTTGTATAGTTAAATATTTTGGGACTGCAAAGTACAAATGTTATTCAAAGTTTTTTCATAAATAATTTATTTCTAAGCAACTGTCAAAAGTCCTACTAAAATTGACATAATTTAGTGTTTAGAGTTTAGTGTTTAATCAACGGATAAGGGACATTATCCGCTTGTGATGATAATAATTATAATTTGTTTACATTTTCTGTTACAACTTAGCAACTAGCTAGGGCTCTAGTTTGTGTAAGATTTAACATTGGTCTGTAACTAATTAACTTAGAAGCTGATGCTAATTTAATGCTTACTAAAAACAACAATCACATTTGATCTAGTCTACAAGATTTATGTATATATCAAGCAAAATTGTATAAAGCGCAAATCTATCTGTCTATCTAACAAAAGAGCCACAGCAACAACAATATCCACAAAAACAACAACAACAACAATCGCTACTATTTTCAATCAAACTATGTTAACAATTGCCAAATACTTTTGCTTATTCAAAAAAAAAAACAAAAAACTCGAAAACTAAAACCACAATTAGTAAGGGCAATGGATTTGCCTACACGACAGCCACTGAGCAACTTGGCAATGGGAATGGCCAACGGTACGAGGCGATGGGCAGGACGGAAGCAGGAGCAGCAGCAGCCAGCAACAGGTTAGATGTCGACCACACAGATAAGTTGATTGATGCTATTCCACTCAATAATCACCAACCTCATCTGGAGCTAGACAACGTTCAATCATCTAGCAACAGCCATCCACTAATATCGTCTAGTCACGTCACCGTAAATCTAGAACCAACAGCAAACGCGGACGTGGCCGCAGCCGCAGCCGCAGCCAACCATGTCATCGATATGATCGGTGATCAGGTAGCTTCCAAGGATGCTTGCCAGCTAAATGGTGTTCTACCAGATGCGATATCCAACAATCGAGTTGTTTAAAATGCAAAATAGCAAATATGTCCAGTTCATACAAAAAGATGCCAGCTGCCAGTATGGGTATGGGTGTGGCAGTGTGTGTGTGCGTGCGTGTGCGTATGTGTGTAGAAGTTTGTGTTTTTATTGAATATGTGCTCGTAAGTCTTATGAATGGTTTTAAATGACAAATAATGTAAACTGTAAAATGTATTACAACTCTTTTTACCTGTAGCACCGTTTGCCTTACATTCACAAACATCGAACGATTAAATGTATATATATATGCATTTACATATTTGAAATTAAGGAATTCATATCAAGGCATATTTAGGCTAATTGCAAAATCATATAAACTTAAACAACAATTTTAAAGCCATTTACCAATATATAAATGTTGTTATTTTGTTAACGCAATTCATTAAAGACTAAAGACTTGATGTAAACCTAAAAAAATAAAATTACAAATAACTTTCAGTTAGGATCATATATACGTATACTCAGCTCACATAAAAAAAAAATAATCAGAGAACAATGAATTTTATACTAAATCGCATTTTAATGCTTTTATTAATTTTAATTTTGAATAGTTAAGTTTGGGTTAACTTTTTGATTAATAGTCCTACATTTTTTTTATAACATTTATATATATATATATATAGTTATATATGCAAAACGTTTTTGTACGCTCGCAAGCTGGATGACAAATATATATTTCATTTATATAAAAAAAAAAAAATTCATATATCTTTTGAAAAATCTGTAATCAATCTATAAAAAGTAATCCCATGCAATTTCTTCTTTTTTGCACTGCACAATCCTCAACATATCATCCATCGATTTAAAAGAGACACACAAATAAACAAAGAAACACACAGACACAGTAAAACTATTAAGTATTTTATTGTAAATTTTATTCAATTTGATTTCTATTCGTTTTGCACTCTGCGAATCTATTCGCATCGATTATAAATGGTTTAGCTTCGGCGATGGCATTAGCTATCCCATACGTCATCTAGAGGAGGACACCGAATCACTGCTGGGCTATCATAGCGATACACGCATCGAGCTGGAGGAGGATTTCTTGCCAGAGGCGCGCTTTCAGGACTCGATCATTCCATAGCTAATAATGAGCAGCGATAATGTTGCTACTTATTATATATAATAATGGTATATGTAGTGAAGTGTATATACATTTAACACAGTAGCACTCAGCGGCTACACGTGTATCTAGTCTATAGGGTATATTATTATATATTTTGTACTAGTTGGTATATGATAAGTTGAATGATAAGCTCGTGCACCATTGTTATCAAAATACTTTCGTGTCTTATGTTTGACAGTGCAAGTGACTGAATAATGCCTATTAAATTGCCTATATACATAGTTGCTTCATAGCATAAATCGAACGCTGCCACAGATAAACCGACACAGAATTGTGTACTATAACTATATAAATATAATGTTGAACAAATGAAAGAAGTTATGTATTGTGAAAGAAATAACATTTCTTAACACATTTATATTCATAGATTAAGTTTGTGTTTTTGTAGCTAAGATACGGAGTTAAATCATAACATTGCAATATCTTTAATATATGTATTAATATATTCAAGATTGAAGCAGTACAATATAGTTGACACGATTAAAAAAGAATAATTAAAAATTAGCTTGAAAGTAACTTAATCGAAACGGCTTAAATCCTCATGCTCTTGAACAACTGCTGCATGCGCTTTTGCCGCAGACACCACCTCGAAATCTGCTTCCAAATTGGTAGATTCCGCTTCAACTTCAGCTTTTGCCTGCTCGCTAAATGGATTGGGTTGCTTTCGGGGTGATGGCGGTAGATTGAGCTCAGTTGCTACCGCTGGCTGTATTTCATTTGTTTCCGTATTCTCCTCAACTCTTTTTTTCTTTTTCTTGCTCACAAGAACATCGCGTGCCATTGGAGCTCCAGTGTCTTCGCTGCGTGGCAGCAAATCACTTAAATCACACTCAACATCCGCCTGCTGCGGCAGCAACTTCTCTTGTAGAGCAGCCAGTGCTATGAGCAGTGCCTCTTCGGTGCGTATGGTGCGGGAGCCTTGTTTAGGTAGCACATTTATGTAGTGGTCGAAGAGTAGTTGCGGCTCGTCAACGGTCAGCTTCTCGTCGTTACTCAACGCCTCCTCGAGGCCCTGCAGACCACCAAATACGATAAGCGCGTGGTTGTAGTCAACGGATCGATTGGGTACATTCTGCACGCTAGTACCACGATCTGAAGTGCCCACCGTCACGTCATATCCACCAACATAGGGTGATTTTGTGAAGATTTCAGAGAGCGAATGTGCAATGCGCACCTGGTAACCCCAATAGACGCCAGTCTCTCGTCGCGGTTCATCCGGACTGACCAAAGTGCCGCGCTGTTTTCTGCTCGTCTCTAAATGGAAGAAAGACATGCACATTAAGTTTGATAAAAAGTTATAGAATTCTCTGATACTCACCGCTTGATGGTTCCATTTTGACGGTGACTCGCACACCGGGCTCCAATGCCTTGTCGATAAGCACATCATTCAGCAGTCCCACATTTGCATAGCTGTGGCCATCTTTCGCCTGTTTGTCGCAAACGACGCCCTCGCGATAACGAAATTTACTTTGCTGTCGCAGATGGTGTGGTGTATCAAGTGGATTAAGCAGACCCGAGTATTTCAGATCCTTGTGCAGGGGAAAGAAGTATTTACGCAGATATTGCGGACACTCTAGATATTGTAGAATTCGAGCCAATTGTAATGAACTGCTGCGCACTGTGCCTGTCCCTTTGCTCGCTTCACTACCATTGTTGTCTGCATCATCCTGTTCATAGCTGCGCTTTGTTTCCCGGGCAGTGGCCACGCCCACATCGTCAAAAACAATCACCTCATTGACACGAAAGATGCAGGCAGCTCGCGCTATTTGGCCGGCCACATAGGCACGCAGTTCCGCGGATTGTGCATTCTCCAATATGGAGCCAGGCACTGCAATGCTCAATGTTGATGGATTTGTCTTGGCTACTGCTTTATCATTTGCTGCCTCATTATCAGCTGGGGCAGCAAGCTCTTGTCTCCTTAAATCCCTGAGAGCTTTGTCCTGTTTTCGTTGACGTTTGAGCGCCTTACGTTCTTCGTTGATTTTCTTCCATGATTTATGTGGCTCTGTAGGTTTGCTATTGCGACTGTTCGTTGTTTCGGCGAACATCTTTATAGTTTACTATTATAAAGTAAAACAACTTGTTGCGAATAACATTAAAAGTAATTTTATCAGTTATTCGCACGTGTGATTTAGTTAGTTCCGGAGCTGGAACTAATAATGTAAATATAAGAATATCGCTTATCATAAATATCGTATCATAGTATCGTATATCTTGCAATATACCACGAAATCTCTTAAAATATATTATATGTTGCATATTTTTCAAATAAAAATAAAACTAATTTTAAAAAAAGTATATGAAAAAGAATATATGTAAATATTTTACATTATGTAAATATTTTATATAGTATATTAAGTATACGAAGCTGCAATTTGTCATTTAATATTATGTAAGTCTACTCTTAACATGGGCTTTTATATATAATTTTATGGTTTGTTGAAAATACTTAAAAACAAGGAACGAATGCATGGCGCCAAAAAAACCCACTATTTCTGCAAAAATGTAAAGTATGGCAACCTTGGTTAAATGTCATTTAAACATCGCAGTACAAGTTGGAAGTGTCAGATTGGCAAATGCTAAAATAATTTGATTTAAATTAAATTAGAGTATTACAAAGTTTTAAGAATTCGCAATCAAAATGAGTCGCAATGTTTTGGCTCCTGCCACTCAACGCATGAGTAACAATCGCAACTATCGCGTAAACATGGTCCACGACGATTTCGGGGGCAGCAAGTGGAACGCCGCCAATGAGAAAACTTCAAAGAGCTACGTAGAGCCAGGTAATAAATTGAGTTGCTTCACCTTCTCTGAAGATTTAAGTTTGCTATTATGTAGATCTATATGACGATGATGATTACGACGATGATGGAGCGGAGTGTGACATTGAGCAGCTGCCCAGTGGCAACTATAAACTGGCCCTTTCCGTGCCCAAGTAAGCTTTCTGTTAAAAGTAACTAAATAATGCGTAAATTATTGTTGCTTGTAGATCTTTCTATGGCGGTCTGATTGGATTCAAGGGCTCCACCAAGCGTCGAATTGAAACAGAAACCAAAACCGAAATCTATGTCCCACGTCCAAATGATACGTCTAATGACATACATATTCAATCCAATGAACGTAAAAACGTTTGTGTTGCTCTTCGCAAAATTCGACGACTCGTTGATTCTCTACGGAAGCGGATGAAGCCCACCCATTTTTTGGCCGTTCCATTGAATACGGGCGAAGTGCAGAAACGTTTCACTGATCTAAAGGTAGATAAAGGCTATAATTTATAATCTTGAGTCAAGCATATTTATATAGAATCGTTTAGCAAAAAATTTTAGATGGCCATCTGCCTGGCATCGATGAAGATCTATTCATATCAGAGCGCTGTATTCACATAACTTTAGGCGTCTATGTACTGCTAGATGATGCTGAACGTCTAAAAGCTAGCACTCAGCTGGAATCGTGTCGCCAATTGCTGGGCGATCTACGCACGCCTTTTTTACTGAACATCAAAGGTCTTGAAATAATGAACGATGACCCCAGCTCTACCAGAGTGCTCTACGCTCATGTGGAGTCGAAGGAGCTGCAAGAGTTTGCGGACAAGTGCTTAAAGCATTTCCAAAGCACAGGCCTTTGTGCAACCGACAACATTGAACGGGAGAACATCAAGCTACATATGACAATACTTAACGCTCGCTATCGCAACGAGAAACTCAACAAGAATGATAAAAACTCTTTTGATGCGCGTGAGATCCTTAAACGTTTTGGCGATTTTGACTTTGGCACTGCCCTATGCAACGAATTCCATATGTGTGTACTCAAGTCGTCCAAGGAAGTCGATGACTTCTATAAAATAACGTGCACATTGAAATTATAAACATTATTTCTTACAATTCCTTACATACTATAAATATTAAATAATCACAAGTAAACTGGATCGTAGAATAAGTTCCCCCATTGAATGGTTCGAACAATATATGAATGTGAGCAAAACTATAAATATAAGTTTATTAGTATATGGTTAGCATAAATATATTTTTTGGAACTGTCTTACGAAAATAGCTATTTATTAACTTGCAACACATTCCATTAAAAAACTTATGGTTCGTTACTAATACGAATCTTCAGTAATTGCTTGATGAAAATAAGTTTTGCATGGAACATTGTAAAATACGCGCCTATGTTTAAAAAAAAAAAAAATATTGCTTTAGAAATCATCGGACCACCGGATAGCTTTTAACGATTAAAAAATACTGTGTTGCTTCAGAGTTGCTAAGGAAAAGCATCGGTATTTGTTGAAAAATACCAATAATAAAAACAATACAGCTGACTGTACGCGCATCGAGTATGAAATATAAGCATCGAGTACATGTGTAACTGTTGTCAGAGTCGGTAGGTCTGCGTCAATGCGTTAGTTTTTTGTTGGTGTTTTTGTTGTTAAAGTGTTTTTGTTCCAACTATCTGGCATACGAATAAGGGTGCCAAATGTATCAATAAAGATTGGGGCCAATTACACGCCCAGAATCAGATGTACGGTGCTCTTTTAAAGGCATGGAAAAATCGCAAACGCAATAACCAGTGAAAAAACAATGAATGATATGATTCAATGACGTCGCGAAACCAATCCGTGATTCGACAAATCGAAAGAGAAAGAAGAGAAGGGAAAAGTCACAGTGAACAGCCGACTGCGAATATTTATGCGGGCTGCTGCTGCTGTTGACACTAAAAATCAAAATAAAAATTAATACTTAAAAGAAAAAACAAGGAATCACAAAAATTAAAAATTCAGATTTAATTGATTAAAACATGTGTTAAAAACCACAAAAGTAAAAAAATTCTTCAGATGGGTTCTCGTATTAAGTAAGTATTTTGTTCACTCTCGGAAACTTGCAAATGAAAAAAAATAAAATATACAGTGGGCGTAACGCATGGATGACCACTGAGCGCAACAATTACATTCACATTTTTTCATTTTCTCATATACAATTAATAATATAGAAAACAATTATTGTAAATTTGGCAGAAATGACGTAAAGAAACTCTTTGAGTTTTGCTGCGAAGTAAAGCCCACACGCGGCATTGATCGTGGCAGTGTTAATCGTAATGGTGGAGCAGCCGCAACGCCCGCTGGCATTATTATTGAAAGCTTCCCGGAGGGCTTTCGTGATAAGGAGGTGCTTAATGGCATCCCATCGTTTGCGTTTCCCTGCGATCTTATAAGGTGCGTCCTACTGCAAAATTATTACACATTATTACGCACGCATACTGCAAAGTAGTTTGCATTAGTCACATTAGAAGAAACCGCACCAACTACAACAACATATAGAACAATGACCGTTGATGTTCTGTTTGATATTAGCTGTCTGACTAGGTGAACGGTCGCAGACACCTATAATCATCAGTGATGTATACTTTTCGTATAGCTAGTTTTAGCGGGGAAAAAGTCGTATATGAAATTATATTATAAATATGTTTTCCACATTTATTATAACTATTTATAGTACACTGAAAAATTAGTCTTCAAATAATAAGATAATTAGCTTTTCAAATATTTGATTTATTTTTTTTTTATTTTACTTTTCTTCATTTATAAGCAATTGGTTATCTCAGCTACATCTAAAAAGTTTTATTATATAAAAGAAAAATCGATTAGATAAATGAACAGCGAGAGATCTGCCATGAGCCAAAATTTAACCGCAATCTTACCATAAAAAACCCCAATATGTTTTGAAAAAAGTGATATTGGCTGCACTGTCCGGATGAGTCATGTCAGCGGCAGCGTCCATTTCAAGTTTGTCCATGAATTGTATAACCTGTTGTATAGTTTGTCAGTCTGTTTGTTTACTTAAGTATACGCGCCAGTTTGTATGGCGTATTGGTGAATTATTTCATTCGGATTACGTTGAACGCAATTCATTTTCGCACTTTACGCTTGTTGTTTTTATAGCAAGTATTTCCTCACTGTATCACTTACATACACATACTTGTATTTACAGATATGCATATATGTATGTATGTATGTGTGCGTCAATTGTCTTGCCGTTAGTCACGCTGAAAACGTTTCTGGTTTTATATGTGCAGCTGCCTTAAGACTGGGCAACAAGTTGTCTTTACTGTTCGCCCACCCTTCTGCTGACTATTATTATCGCAGAGCAATATACACTGATAAACACAATTTGGGAAAGCAAACCACCACCAAGTGCTGGGCTAATGAATTTTTGTTTGCCTTCAAAGAAAAAAATAATAATTATAAGTATTAGCGTAAAGCAACGATCACAAAAAAAAAACAAACAAAAAAAACTGCACACACATATGTATGTATGTACATACGCTGAACACCGTTGCGGCACGTATAGCAAAAAAAAAAAAATAATAACAACAACAACAATAATGACAGCCTCCAGCAATCTCTTGATTCATTAGGTTTGATTTTTCTCCCGGTCACTCTCTTTTTCTATCTCTTGCTGTCACACTCTCTCTGCAGCTTGCCATCATTATTGTAATTAACATTTATCGCCAAAGTCAATGCACCGACATGTACGGCCTTAGTGGAAGCGAGATAGATAGATGCGAACTTCCTTATAAATTTTGCTCTTGCGATTTCGTCGCTTGCGCCTGTTTAGCATATTTTATTAAATAATGCTCGCATCTAATGACTTCACGTAATCCAACGGCTGGCAGAAAGCAACAACAACACAAAATGAGAAAGAGCTGCAAAGCGGAGGCCAAACCGATTCGCATTGAATGCGGAGCTCAGTACGAATAACTGTTGTCATGCTTGTATTCACACATACATATGCATACATATATAGATACATAATCGCCAACGCTCATAAATTGTCACACAACGAAAGGCAAAGAGCAACAAAAGGAAACGCCACTTAACACAATCCCTTATTAATTCTAAATATTTCGCAACTCAAGACTTTCGATTAAATACATTTTAAAGGCCTAATGCTTATCTTTTAAGCTTTTCTGCTAAGTCCGTCTTTTAGATGCTTTTAATTTGGGTTAGGAGGTAACGCAAAAAACAAATAGAAGCGGCCAAGCATTAGTCATTCGTAAAGCCCCATGTACGTATGTATGTTTATATATCTGTATGTATGCACATACAAATGTACAAGTGCGATGAAGTGTTTCTTGGAAAGCACGACTGTTGCTTGTTACTGTCAAGGTCATTTAATATACCATAATAATGTAACACGTAATTTTTAAACAAACAAATATAATATTTAAAGATGCAAGATTTTTATATTATATTTATATTTATATTTATATTATATTCTGGTATTTTATTTTTATAAAAGAAAGAGCATGATTCGTATATATATATATATATATATATATATATATGTATATATATTAAAGAATTTATTTTTGTAAGTTTCTAATCACATATTATGTTTTTTACTTTCAATAATAGGGGCTCTGTACAGTCCTATTCTTTCGTGCACACCACAGGCGATTCAAAATGGCGTTTTGGTTTCTGTCGTCACGATCCGAAAACGGAAACAGCGATGGTGCTGATCACCTATCTGCCGTGGCATGATCCCTTCCTCAAGTTGTTAACTGTATTAGCGGATCTTAAACGCACCGATCAAAATGGATTTCGCACCTTCCTATCGGAGGCGTACAACAGAGGCGTTCCGGATGCGGGTGGCAGTCTAACGGTGTATTATAACAGCGGACAAAGCGTGAGTATCTGAAATTGAAAATATTTGTAATATTCCAATTAAATAATGTTCATTTCTCTACAGCATTTTACATTCGAACGGCCTTCGCCATTTCAGCTGCCAAGCATACCAGAAAATGTAAGCATCAATTGATAATTCGTTAGTAAATATGTAAAACTAATTTTTTCCATCTGCTGCAGCATAATCTAAATCTCTATTATAACTTTGTGGACCCTAAGGAGATGATAAGCGTGTTTGCTGCCATGCTTGCTGAGCGTCGCATCATATTTACATCAAGTCATTTGGATCGGCTATCGTCGTGTATACAGGCAGCAAATGCATTCCTCTATCCCATGGTCTGGCAGCATATATTCATACCTGTGTTGCCCTGGGAGTTTAAGGATTACTTGGGCGCACCTATGCCATATCTGATTGGAGTGCCAAAGCCAGTGCTCGAAACTGTAATTGTTACGACAATATTTTCTAAATTATATAATTATTTACATATTTCTGCTTTAGGTTTCTGCCGATGAGCTCGGCGAAGTTGTGATCTTAAACTGTGATACAAATCTGTTCGAGAGTCCGTTTGATGATGTGCGCTCACTTCCTCCAGAGATTGTTTCGCAGCTTAAGAAATATTTAAGCCACACACAGGATCATATCGGAGATCGCATTTCCAAAATCTTTCTCGGCGCTTTGGTACAACTGATTGGCGGCTATCGGGATGCTGTAGAATTCCACGACACCTGCAAAACGTTCAATCGCGATAAGTTCATTGAATCTCGACCCGCACACCTGCGTCCGTTTCTTACCAAAATGATGGAGCTGCAAATTTTCGCCCAGTTCGTTGATGATCGACTCAAAATGCTGAATAGCGGCTTGGGCTTCTCCGATGAGTTTGAGCGGGAAACAGTTCGGTATGCAGATAAGCTCAAAAAACGCGGTCGCAACTATGTCTTCCTCAAGCACGTCAAGGACAAGGTAAGCGATGCCGAGAATATGCCATCTTCTTGACCTAGCCCTAGTTCCGTGGCCGTTAGCTCAGTTACCCTAACCTTTACTCATCACAGTGCAATACGATTCCCTCCCCATCCATCCACACCCCACTTTTAGTTGTGCTACATTCTTGCCTCCTCTTCTTGAAAATGTATTTATTATTATTATTATTCATAATAATTTGGTTTGGAAAGCATAATACATGGATTTAGCCCTCTGCGCTGTCCCGCTACAGTTTCCCGCTCTTAATGTTGTGCCGTAATTTATATTACTTACTATTTGATTCTTTTCTTCTTTTTTTTTGTACGTCCTTTTCGCTCAACAATATTTCTTTTTAATTTAATTTAATCTATTTCACAGTTTTATTTGGGAAAGCGCAGTGTTTCGCGAGTGTTTACTAAGAGCAAATTTTAGACTGGTTGACACCATCCACCACCAAAATACGAATAGAATTTCCACAAACACAAATATCAAAGAAAAAACTCACACCAAACACCTTTCCACAAAAAGCCAAAAAATTAAAATGTTAGTTTTATTGATTTACTATCCTCTCTATCTCTATTTTTCTTTTAACAAATAATTGCACATAATCCTTGATTTTATTTTTATTTTTTTGGCAAAGCTAAAAACTTTTTATTGTTTAACAAAAATGTTTCATAACATTTCAATACATTTTCTTAAATTTTGTTTTATTTATTGAGTTTTTTTTTTTATAAATATATATTTTCTTATATATTATTTTTCCTTTGTTTTATTGCTGCTTAACATATAGGCTTAGCAGCAATAGCAGCCTCTATAACTGCTATTATCAACGAGCTAGTTTGAAAGCTTTAGCCACAATAATAAACCAATATTTTTATTCATATCATAATCCCCTCGAAAATCAGTCACTTTACGCACACTTTACTAACCTTTCAAAAATAATAATAATAATAATAATATAAATTGAATTTCTCTGTTTAACCATAAGTTGAAATCATAAAAATAACAACAAACGAATTTCAAGCCTCATTGCATTAAACCCAATATTTATCATCATTGCCATCTTAACAATTAGTATTAAATAGTAGTTTGATTGTAATTTTTATTGCCATTCACATACATATGTATATAAATACTTTTATATATGTTTCATTTAATATTTGTGCGTTGTCTTTCATATACGCGGCTTGGAACTCACGTTTGTGCTTCTGTGCTTATTGCTCGCTCTGGGGTTTGATCGACCTTCTTTATACATAAAAAAAAAAAAAAAAATTCTGTAATCTCACCAAATGCGAATAACTCTTGCAGACTAATCCAGCTGTTAAGTCTGCTGTTAAATCGGTGAGTGGTTGCTTTATGAAACTAATGCGCAAACTTGTGATGAGAACAAAATGTTATATTAATCGAATTTTCTCTACTTAAAGGTGAAGGAGAGTTCCCGCGGTGTTAAGACGGCATACAAAAAGTGGCGGGATAACGGCAGCGGCCACAATCACAATTCTAATCATCAATTCCATTTCGGTCTGAGCTCGCCACAGCACTCTGATCGGCCGGACGGAAGTGGCCTGACTGGCTACGGTGGTCGAGTCACGCA
This sequence comes from Drosophila mettleri, assembly GCA_035047625.1. NCBI lineage: Eukaryota > Metazoa > Arthropoda > Insecta > Diptera > Drosophilidae > Drosophila > Drosophila mettleri. The sequence continues at coordinate 15,254,401 of JAWNPI010000085.1, forward strand.
TCGTTCGGCACCAAGTTCGCCGGTGTGCAGCAAACGCCTGGAGCGTGAGATCAACCTGAATGGCAGCACAGCACGAGAGCAACAGCAGCAGGCAAAGCTGCCGTTGTCACAGCAACAACGACGCGCTCCTGTGCCGCTGGCTATGTCCAGCTCAAGCAGCCACATTCCTGCGAATGGGAATGCGTTGGGTGCGCCGTATAATGCTCATTTTGATCATATTGTGGGTGCGTCTCCTGCTGTTAGTTCGGCAAGCTCGATCTGTTCATCGGAGATGAATCTGTCACAGGAGCTGCAGAATCATCCGCTATTCAAAACGCCCGCCGTCGATCGTAGCGTAAGTAGTCTAGTGCGTGAATACGAGAAACGGCTGCAGCTGCTCTAGCGTCGCTGTGTCGCTTAACGCTTTATTGTTTTTATCTCTCATTATTCTCGTTGCTGTTATTGTTATATCAGCAATGTGTAATTTATGTTCATTCTTTTCATTGCCTTTTTCATGTGTTTATTGTGTTGTGTTGTGTTGTCTCGTATCGTCTGTCTGTCTGTCTGTCTGTCTCATCTTCTCGTAACTTGCACCAAACACCAAAACTTCACAAAATTGCAATGCCAACGCCAAACGCGAACTTCGACACGCAGCTAAAGCCAAACGCTGAGCAACAACACAGCACGCGCATACGTAACGGCGCACCGCCGGCACGCCCACCGCCACCCACGCTGCCAGCATCACAGCCTGCCTCCTACTACAATCATCCATATGCCCCGAATTCGAGCATCAACAAAGGCAGCAGCAGCAGTAGCAATCCATATCCAATCAAGAACTCGAAGCCGCCCAGGCACACCTCAACGCCCACTAAGGCCCGACCGCTGGCCAGCACAGACTCGAGCTTTGATAATCCACCAGACGTGCAGTCGCCTCCTATACCACCGAGACGTCAATGCAGCGCACATGCGGTGGTGGCGGCCACGGCAGCTGCTGTCAGCGCTGGCATCAATCGTCTGGAGCGCAATTGCTGGCAGGATGAGCCAAATAATTCGACACGCAGCTCGAACAACTCTTCAGCTTCGGCATCGTCTAGTTCGTCTTGCGCTTCATTTGTGACGGCCGCTTCCCGATTCTCGCAGCTGAATATATCATCGCCACAGAGCTCCGATTCGGCGCCCATACCAACGCCGCGGGCCAAGAGAGAGGTACAACATACCGCTGCGCGTCTATTTAAAACTAAGAATCGTCCTGGTTGTGGTATTACACCCCCTCACATCTCATACTAACACATCCAGCTGACCCTGAAACTCTCTTAACCAAGTCCTATTACAATGGACAGAACCTTCTGTAGCTTTGCATCTAATCCGCTTGCATTGTCGTAGACTAAACCATGTAGATTGCGCAGCTTAGAGAAGCTTATCCAAACTAATCACCTTACACATTTGTATTCCTTGTCCTCGCAGTCACCCCGCAGCAGCAACAGCAGCACCAATGCTCAACCACATCCCCAAGACAGCATGAATGATCTGATATCGCTGGACGATAGCAACAACACCAGCTTCGATCTGGAGGATTTCGATCCGTTGAATCAAAATGCACGCCCATTGCCCACGTTGGGCAAAACATTTAACAGCAATCACAAATCCAAGTCCAGCACCCTGCCCGCTGGTGTTAACAGCAGCGTACTCAATCATGTCGGTGGCGGCAATAGCGTCAATAATCCATTGTATCCCTATTTTGCGCCTAAGCATATGGCCACGGTGGCTGCTGTTACGAGCCGAGTGGTGAATCCGCTAGTTCCACAAATTCAGCGCAGTAGCAACAATACAGCCAAGCCGCCGGATGATGATTTTGAGCTCTTGCGTAAATACGGATTGGATCAGTTCTCTCTCAATGCAACAAGCGAAACAACTGCTGCAGGTGCCAATACGAAACCAGCTTTAACAGCCGGTGCTGGCGTTGGAAAGGGCATGAACAACTGGACGACCTTTGATTAGAGTGAAGGCAACGTTAACTGGAAAAGATACCAAAATAAGTGTGATTAGGTTTATGATTCGTATTCTATTATATATATATAATTATATATATATAATTATATATATATATATATATATATACATATATAGCTAGGACTAGGCGATATATGATATACCAGACAAATGAAACCTTAAATATTATTATGCTAGTTATATAGAAGCGAGAACAACAAAGAAAATTCGTGTTAACTATTAGCGGCTTATTAGAAAACCAAAACAAATCGAAATGCATGTGCAGCAAATTTATTAGCGTCTGTTTCAAAAAGAGATAAAAACAAATTACAAATACATTTGACTTCCAAAACAAAAAGACACACAAAGCATTAGCATAGCGAGAATTTAATCCAATTAGCTTAACAAATCAAAAATTCTATTTAAAAAATATACATGTAAATACATCCATATTTAAACAAAAATCAATTGTTTTATTGTCATTTGAATTGAGTACAAGATTTCGATTTGTGCTCAGCCATGCAGCCTTCTATGCGCTGCTGCAGCGCCTGGGCTCCTTTTAGATTAATCTCTTCGTAGTCGGGCAGCAGCTGCTGCATGCGCTGCAGCCAATCTCCAATTTTCGGGTAACGCTCCCGATCCACAGGCAGCAGCAGATCGAGTGTAATCAGCGTTGTGTGTATTGATATATCTGCCACGGTTAGTTCGTTGCCAACCACAAACTTGCCCTGCTCCAGGAAGTGCTCCAGTGTGGCATATGCGCTCTGGCACAGCTCGATACTGCGTTTATTGTACTCCGCTTCGCCGCCATAAATGTTGCGAGCCACAATATCCTTGATCACCTGGAAGAGCACGCCGTTTTCGTAGTGCAGACGGTGATCAATGTGCGCTCGACGTTTTAGATCCTTGGCATAAAGCTGATCGGTTTTGCCATATTTGGAAACCATAAAGCAAATAATAGCATGGCTTGAAATTAAAAATAAAATTATTATTTACTTACATACATTTAATTAAAATAAAAAATACCTGTCCACATACACCTCGCCATCTGTGTCCACGAAAACGGGTATCTGATGCTGCGGATTGAGCTGTAGCAAGAAAAATATGGGAATTTTGAGTATTTTTATTATTATTTTATTTATTATTTATTCAAAGCTGTAATTTTTTTATATTTGCTGTAAAATGCACTAAATAAATGTGCCTAAAAGTATGCTAAATATAATTTATATAAATTTAATTAAAATTCCCTTAGCCATAACCATTAAACTTTAAACGAAGTCAATTCTGCATGAGCTTATTCATATATATAGATATTTATATATATTGAATACATACTTTTAGAAACTCCGCGCCTAAATGTTCCTTCTTCGAAAAATCAACGGCTCTATAGGAAATAGAGATGTTAAATGAAAGCTAATGGCAATGGGAATAATCTGGCACTTACTTAAGATCCACATCCAAACCAATTAATTTTGCAGTTAGAATGCAGGCCCGAGCAGGAGGGCTAAAGAGTGCGTAATATAATATAGGCTTTGCAGACATATTGAAATATAAACACACAAATGTTTTAAATAATGACAGACTATGATGTTCACACAGCAGCAAAACGATACTCACAACACATATCTTCTCTAGTGTTGTAAAAGTACACTTACACATCCGCGCTGCCAACTGCCTGCATATTAAAATCCAAATGAGTGGCAACGCCGGCAGAACAGCTGTTTTACCGGCAAATTTTTTTTAAGCGAAAAAAAAAAAACAACGTGCGGCTCTTTTGAACTTCTGAATTGCAATACATCTAAATTTATTAATTTTATTATTCAGATACTAAATTACTTAGCGAAAGTCAAGTTGTTGGGCCCAAAAGTATTTATGAATGTGTGTGTTTGGGTGAATCATTGAAGCGGATTTTGTAAAATTCTTTGGAGCTTTGTCGCCGTTTTCTATTTTTGCTATTACGATCTCAGGGCGAGTCTAACAGTTCAATAACCGAAGTTTCTTTCTTGTCCAGCTTGGTTTCATCCTCATCTGCAAAATAGAAAACAATTTTCGTATATAAAGCAATTAAAAAATATGTAAAACAGGAGGAAAAAAACTCAAATTGTAAAAATACAAAATTAATATTTAAACAATGATTAAGAGATTCTCTTAAATAAATAAAATAAACAGTACTAAGTGTAAATAAAACACATGGATTGTTTGAAAATATTATTTTGTTTTAATTTGCAGATTATATTGTCTTATATATATTATGTACTTATTCCCCCATCTAACCACATGCAGCTCAACTATTTATTCTTTAATGAGCGTGTCTTACTTTGATTTCATTTCTAAAAATGTTCGAAATTTCGATTAACTTTCATTTGGTCATTAACAGATATACACATATATGTATATATATATATAGATATATATTGATTTATGTATATATGGTCCTATATGATCAGCATTCAATGGCCATAAAATATTAATCCAGCGTGCCTAAATAAATAATTACAAAGGTGGAGCGATTTAATTATGCGATAGATTTAGCTTTATTTATTATTGAGTGAAATTCATATTCTATTTTTTTTTTTTTTTTTTTTGCCAGTTCTCTTTCTTTGATCATATTCAAAAATCAAAAAGAGATGTCATATAAATACATAAACATACGTAAATTTAATGATAAACTGAAACTTAATTTAATTTGAAAACGAATGCATTTAAAAAATATTTTAAATTCAAATCGTGACTTAACTTAGTTTAAATGATGAACGAAATGTAAATTAAAATCGAGGCGATTCTCCTGCCACGCCGTTTTGCATTTCTATTTATGAATTAGGAATTATTTTGTAAGTTGGCTTAAATATTAACATTTGATTTATGTTTAGTATTACGCTATTGTTTAATGAATAGGTCTATTTGTTTCAATCTTTTTTCTGTTTGTGTTTTTAACTAAAATACATATTACGAACAACCCAATAAATTATATAATTAATCATGTGTTGCAGCGTAAATTGTTGTAGGTATAAGAGTGTGTGCTTGTGTGTGTGTGTGTGTGTGTGAGTATATATGTTTGAGTGTGTATACAACACAAATAAGTTACAAGAAAAATAAAATATACGAAATGAGTTAACTAAATTTATATTAAGTGTAGAAGCCTGAAACAATTTGAATACGTGGAGCGTAGTTCAATATTTAAATAACAGATAGATTTACAGATAAAATAAAGTAGGAACGAACAGCAACAAAGGTGCAGCAGCAGGGTATTTGAAAACGGTGTAGGGCTTGGGTGGGGAGGGTGTGGCAAACAACAGACCAACTGCAACTGCAACTGCAACAGCTACGTCTAACTGCGCCCTGCAACACACAAAAAGTTTTTGTTGCAATTATTTATAAAGAATATAATTTGAAATTTGTTTGTGATCAGACGCAATTCTATACGATATTAAGGATAAATCAAACGAAGTTAGATGAACATATTCATATATAGCATTCAAATTATTGTTAAATCGAAATCATTTTTTTATTATAAATTTCTTCAATATAAAAACAAAACTAAATAGGAATTTATTAGAATTCAAATTATTCAATTCACTTTACGTTGTATTTATTTTTGTGCATGAAAATGAGCATGAAAAATGGCATGGAAATTTTGGATAAATAGCCTCTGATTAGTGAGATATATATGTATAAATATATATAAGAATATATAAGTATACATAGTGGTGTGCGTGTGTGTGTGTGGGTGTCATTGTCTCGGAGTCTGTTTAAATGCAAGCAAATGAAGAGAAAGAGAGAGCAACAAATTAAAGCAAAGCTAACGAACACATAAACAAAAGAAAATCGCAAAAATTGTGTCGGCGAATGTGTTGTATGTGTGTGTGTGTGTGTGTGTTTGTATATATATATATATATGTGTGTCAAATTGTTTACAATTCTTTTGTGTGAGTGTGTGTATGTGTGGGTCTATGGAGCTCCGTTTGGATTCTGCGCGGAAGCAGACGCTGTGGCAGCAGCAGCGGCTGCCACTGCAGCCAGATCCAGGAGTTGAAAATGCTTTTGATCCGCAACTGCTGCGGCGAGAGACTCCAATAGACTCGCATGCATTGCAGCTGCCGGTTGGTCCCCAACTAGCAGTTGCTGTTGTTGTTGCTGGAGCGTTTCAGGCGATGGCATTGCTTGCTGCTCGGGGGAATCTTTCGTGGAGTCGATGGTCGAATTATAATGCACAGAAGAGAAAGAAGAAAGAGAGAACAGAACATACATATATATAAGCATATATATATAAAGAAGGTAAGCTTGTAAGAGAAAAGAGAAAGAGCTGAGACACACAGAGAGATAGAGAAAGTTCCACTATAAAACTATATAATATTTATATATATATATATATGTAGTTTCATATATATTTATTTATGGATTTGGGGCGGAAACTAAAACACATTTCTGTAAAACTTATCAAGAATTTGCTAAAAACAAAACTTATCAGTTTATATTTATAGAACGTAGTACATTGTGTATTGCAGAAAATAAATAAATAAATACAACTTCAATGCATAAATAAAATAAGTGGAAACAAATATTTTTGAAAATAACACTTAATTAACACGACGAAAGCTCTTGTACAGTTTACAATAGAAAAATTATAAAATAATTATTTGGAAACATTGAATTTATGTGTAAGCAAAGCGTACACTTTAGAATTTATGTATTATAGTTGTTATGGATCCTCGTAAGGATCGCGCGGCCTTTACTTGTTAACTCCATTGCTGCAAGTAATATACGCATGTAATATAATATATATATGCACATATATAAATTGAAATTCTATGTTGTCTAACTGGGCTGAAACAACATACCGTAATTTACGACCTAAGAGTAGATTAACACGCACACAAATTGGCGCACGATTGCCTTTTTATAAATTACTATGAGAAAATCATATACATTTATGAGAACTAAACGAAAAATGAAAAATGTGACTGATGGATCCTAATTATAAGAGAAGGATAGCTAAAACAATAGCTATCATAGTCAGTCAACACAATAGACAATTCTCTCCTCTCGTCTAAATACAACTGCAATTCAAGTTAAAAGCCACACCAAATTTTGACTTAATTCATTCTAAAAAAAAAAATTCAAAAGCAAGTTAAAAAGCAATGGAAAATTTCAGTCAAAGAGCGAAGCTGGTTGGGAGTGTGTGTGCGAGTGTATGTGTCTGTGTTTTTGTATGTAAATGATTATTGCCTTAAGTATAATTTTTACCCTAGCCTTTTATATATATTGGTATTTAACTACACTTTTTTTTTTTGTTTCTTTTCAGCTATACAAAGAGCAGTTGTTAAACAAATCGAATAGTTGCCTGTTGCTTGCTTTGCTTCTTATTACAAAAATGGATCCAACGTACCAGTTTTTTGTGGCTGCTGTTGCGACGAGGCGTAGGCACGTTGAACGGCGCCCGTTCCGTTCGATGTGGACGTGGCAGCCGCCTGTTTAGCTGGCGGTCGCCGCTTGGCGAGCGGCATATCATCATCTGAATCACTTAAGGTTAAATCCACCTGCAGCACGGGATATAAGTGTTACTTACAAGTTGTCAGATATAATTAATTAGAAAACTGGCTAAACTTACTGTTTCACTATTTGACGTGGACGTGGGCTGCTCCTCGGGCATGGGAGACAGATCAGACTTCATCGGCTTTGTGTCGTCAATCAGTTCTGAGTAAAAGGAACAATAATAAATTATACAAACATTATACAACATCTATGATTCTTTAAATAAATAAATAATAGCTACTAACCAACATCATCCGATATGACCTCCACTTTAGAAACTGGCTTTGAAGGCGTATCTAGTATTTGGGTCTCGCTACGCAAGCCCGGTGTGCTCCACGAGCCATCCTGATGCAACTGAATCTCGGTATCATCGCTTTTTAGCAGCGAAGAACCTAATACCTCTTGAAAGTAGCTGTTGAACAAAAAATAGTATTATTATCAGACTTGTCATTATTTTTATGGAATGTCGTACCCATCAATTACTAAATTATCATAGATGGCTGGTCTATCGCAAACTGGACAATTCCAGGTGGGCTTGCGCTCATTCATTTGCAGGTAAAGGCTGGCGTCAAAGCACTGCAAGTGCGAACAGGTTGATGCGCGACACGGTAGCGACATTTTCATTTTACCCAGCGGGCAATTAAGTGACACCTTTAACATGGTCGTGGCGATCTCGCAGTCCGCATCCTCTGTAAGTTTCTCTTTAACTGAAATGTAAATAATTCATTATTAATAAATATACTGGGAATTAGTATTATTTAAAACATACTTAGCGCACGCGTATAATCCGCAGGCTTGACGCCCTTTGTCTTCATGCGATGCAAAAGCTGCGCGGATGTCAGTTTCTTCACTAAATAAACAGCCAGGCAGTAGCTACGCGTGTAGTCCGGGCACCATTGTACCATTATTGTATTCGTTACCGTCGGCGAAAGTTTCACATTTGAGGTCACATTCACTGGCCGCGGTGGACGTTTTGGCTCCACGTTTGGCCGATTTGTAGGAATGACATTCTATAAAACATCAGTGCAATTAGTAAACAATTTTAAATCGGGTCGAAGAAATTATGACAATTTGGAAATAGTGTCATATTAAAAGTCAGTTCCGTTTCATATATGAATTATATTTCTCTTTGCTATCCAGTCAGTCAGTTAGTTAATGTAGATTGATAAAATCAAAATTTTCATTCATAAAACCTTTTTGTCATCAATCAGTCTAGTCTGTTACTCAATGAAGTACATAAAATAGGAAAAGTGTTTTTTTTTTTTTTACTTACAGGCAGCTGACATAATTTATTGTTCACTTTTACATTAACGTTTGGTGGAAAACAATCCTCCTGGTCACACGAGGTCTCCACGAGACAGAATCGCAGCTGCACCTGTATGGCATGCTCCACCTTTGAACTATTGCGGACATCGCGATTTGTGGCGATCTCTGTGGCCTGTTGCGGCGTCAGTGTGAAATAGAAAGGCACCTCTTGTACACGCTGTGTATTACGCGGCACCAGTGTTGATGGCTTGATCAGTGTGCCGAGGATATCGTAGAATGCAAGCTTTTTCAGACGCACATCTGGATGTATGGGCATCTGGCTGTTCATACCGTGCGTATGCAGGAAAGGTAGCATATTGGCTGGTGCACCGCCAGCGCCGACAGGCAACTGGGTGGGATTGCCGGTGCCCACCTGCGGCACCTGTGTGGGTGCACCTCCAACGAGACTCGCATTATTTGGCTGCACTGTAGGCAGCTGCATGTGCGAGTACATTCTGGTTGGATCTATGTACTGCAGCGTGGGTGTTTGTTCTTGCACGGATTGAGCGTAAACTTCTTGTACCTTGGGCGCGAGCAGCTCCAAGTTAGTGCGCAAAAACGACAGGATACGACCTTGCAGATCGGTTTTTCGTCCAGCGAAGGAAATGTTTAGAAACGATAAGATCTTTTGCAGCTCTACAACGCGTAACATCTGCACCATTTGCTCACATTCCTAAGAAGATCGAAAGAGTGGGAGTAACAAAAAGGAAGATAAAAATAACAGTAACAGTCGAAACGGCACGACGACGCCGAATACAACACCATACACACACACAAACACATCTTTAGCTATGCATCTAATGTCAATTGTGTATGTGTTGTATGTGTGTATGTGCCTATTACCAAAATGTACCACAAACACATAGCCCATGTGGATCTGTATATCAGCGTTGAAAGTATATGCTTTTGTCAGACACTAGCAACATTTAAAACATAACTAAACGCCGGCAGTCTGATGCATATTCGTTTGCAAAAAAGAGATTTACCGACCGCACAGTGGACACAAAAAATCGCATGTCACAAATTGTACATTACCTTGAACGGCACTAGCGAAAATAACGTTTGTCGGCTTAGCCATCATTCAATCAATCACAATTGCCGCTTTTATATTACTTATATATTAGTTAGTAACTATGTATACTTATTAATGATATTCAACACATTTGTTATTTTTAACACCCCGCATTTATCTTTTTAATCGCACAAATTTGTTTTGTCGGAGGAAATATGGCGGATGATAGTGTTGTAAAGTAATCGTTTTTGTCTAGCAGCAAGCGTTTGCGTATGTTGCACTAGGGGGCGCTGAAAATGAGGCTTGTCTGCGGTCACATTGTTTTTACTTATCAATTGTTTTTTTTTTTTTTACAAAAATGCATTGTTTTTAAAAAATTAATGTTCACTAAATGAAACATATCATGATAAAAAATACCTTGAATTTAGCCGCATCAAATGTGTTTACTGCAGTTGGAGCTGATTGCTGCGGTGTGGTAGAAGCGGCATTTTCCGCCTGAGTTTGCGAGCGGGTTTTTCGCATCACAATTGTTTGCTAATGCTATAATTCAGCACAAAATATGCGGCTTTAGTGGCGTTCAATCTGAACTCGCAATGCACTTAAAAAGAAACACTTTCTTAACATGTTAAAATAAAACAAATGTTAAAAATTTCCGTAGCGTTAGCGTCTGACTTTTATTAACGATCAGTGTGACCGTTTGACACAAGCATAAAAATAACCATGTAAGTTCTTAGAGAAGTTTACGGTATACGGGGGAGGTTTTGATACTTATATTTTTTTCTCGATTGTATGTAGTTTAGAAATCGGAGAAAATCGGTAAGTAAGTAATTTAAATATGGACTCAACATAGCACATAAAAAAAATTACATATTTAAAATTATTAAAATTACTTGTATGCAACAGATTACCTACATTTTTTATTAATATGTAAATCGGCTACATTACTATATCAATTTTAAGAACCCGCGCAAAATTTGAATTATTTAATGCTGTTCGAAACAATTAGTAAATTTTTCTTTGGTTTTCTCTCTCATTTATTTTCTCATGCATTTCAAATTGTATTTGAACTATTAAATGTACATTATTGTTTTTTTTTTTTTTTTAATTTATAAATATTTGTGTGTTTCAACGTTTTATATAAATATTTTTCTTAAATTGTGCTTAAACTTGACTTAAGTATTACGTTTAAGAATGGGTTTGTTTGTTTTTGTTTGGTGACCACAAAATTGAGTACAATAATTAGTAAAACTTGAATTAAATATATATATATATATATATATATATATATATATATATATATATATTTAGTACTACACTCTGTAAAATTTGCATATATCATTCGAGTTTAAGCTATTTTCACTGATTGTTATTAAATTACATTTTTCTTGGTGTATTATTATATAAAATACTCTTTAAAAAAATTTTGCATTTTACTGTATGTGTGTGAGAAAACTTCGGTAAGTCTTACAATAATATATAATAATAATTTTGTTTAGTTGTGCACCAAATAAAATGATTAATACAAATTGCATGCAAAATTGTGCTTGAAAATATTTTTTTTTGTTTTTGGTGTGTGCCAACAAATGTTTTCCTTTTTTTTGTTAATTTGTAAAATGTTCAATTAAAAATTATAAGTACAATATGTAAAATATATTTATATAATATATTTAGCGATATCACCACGATTTGTTGTTATTGTGCTCTTAATAATCATGTAACAGAAAAGTTTTTTATGCTTACACTAGTACATACTCATATATATATATATAAATATATATATATATATTTATATATATGTTTGTATATATATTTAATTAATTTATGTTTAATATGGTAAATGCAGTAAAAATACGCTTGCGTCTAAAAAATACACTTCCCGTTTCATCTTCTGCTCTGTTCATTATTTTCTGTTCTGCTTCTGTTTCAGGTTTATGTGAAACTAACTCTATAATCAAGTCTAAGATCTGAATCGTTGCTCTAAGGTGGAAACTACTAATCAATGCCATTCAATATCTGTGTTTGAGTGTGCGTGTTTTTTTTTTTTATCTTTTTTATCTTTGCTGTAATAGGCAACTGGCGGTGCTTGGACAGCGAGGGTTAATTACTCGTATAAATGCAAATGTGTTCCTGATCTTCACTTCTTACAAGGTGCAGTATTCTGTCAGAATCGGTATGGATTTGAGCAGCTCATTTATGTTGTGCTGTTCGAGATGAGCTACCAGCTTCTCGGCTGTCTTTAGCAGATTAATACAGTTTTCTAGGTTCTCGACAATTTCCTTTGTCATGCTATCCGATGACTTGGTTATTAGCTCAGCTAGCTTGGCGCCCACATTGCATTTGATAAGTTCGTCCTGCAAACGTTGCGCCTGCTCTGCGTCCCTAGTTGACTGCGACAAGTATACCACAGAAAGAATACAGAGTGCAATCAGTGCTTCGTTCTGCATGACTAGATGCTGTGCTGTTAACATGCTGACCATGGCCTCCACGGTGCCCTCATTGCTAAGAAATTCACTCAAATTGCTGCGATCATAATCCTGAGCAAGGGGTATCTTATCCGCAATCTGCTCGGCGGGTGCATCGCCTTTACGTGGCAGCGCATATGCAATTTTGTTCAGATACGCATGCTTAATCAACCAGGCCATCAGACGCAGTGATTCGCCAGTGACGCCCGCATAATCCGACGATTTGCTCCAATGCACAAGCTGTTCAATCAGCGTCTTATTTTTCAGCAACTCCAATGCCAGTTTTTCTGTGAAATGAGAAATCAGAGTTATAAGACCTGTTGTAGATCGAACAAAATGTTGAGACTTACCCTGGCCATCTACGGTCATGCGCAACGTGCCAAGGAGCTTGAATACCACCGGTGGCTGATGGATTTCCAGCATGGGTAATATGGTTTGCACCAGGCCCGCTTGAATGACCGCATTCTTGTTTGGCTTTGGTATGACCAGATTGCGTAAAGCACTAAGCAACGCATGCTGCAGACGCACATCGTCCTTGACACCATTATTTTTGGCTAGCACCTGGAGCAGTTTGTTCATCGTTTGCTGTTCTACAAAGTAAATGCAATGGCTATCAGTGCGTGCAAAGTTGCCCAGAGCCAAGACACCGGTGGTTAGCAAATCAATATCCGTTGAGTCCAGCCAATCGACCATGTTCTTAAGCAGCGGCGTCGTATACAAGTAATGCATGGATTCATCTAAACAAGATTAAGATTAAAGTTAATCATTTATCGCAATTGATTGACTATCGCTTACCGCCTGTCAGTATGAGCACAATTAGCTCACATGCCAGCTTCATTAGTGCGCGCGCCTCACTGGTGCTGGCCAGCGTTTTATATTTCTCAAGCAAATTGTAGATTGTCTCGCAAAGGCCATCCTTGGCCAGCAACAACTTAACATCGTCGCTTTCCGCTTGATAATGCAACAGCTCCAAGCACATCTCGGCCAAATCAGGATTTGTGGAAGCAGCTAAGATGCGCGACAATTTGATATTCAAATGTGAGTCAAAGTTGAGATCGGCCACATTTTCGGTGAGTATGCTGAGCAGTGGCAGTGTATTGAGCAGCAAGTCCTCATGCTGTTCCACATTGCTGGCGCCTGTGTCGACAATGCGCTGCAGCTGCTGCATAATGCCCAGTTCCATGGCACGTTTGGCCAGACCTTCGCCGCCCAGCAGATAATTGGACAGTAGGCCGCCCCTCACCTTGATGAACTGCGGCGCATTGACCGCATCCTCAATTTCCGCGATGTCCAACAATCGCAAGAGCACTGCATCACCTTGCAGCTCCAATATAAGATCCCGTGCTTCATCATTCAAATAGCAAATGTTACCCAGTGCTCGGCATATTTGTATGGGCAGTTCCATGCTGCCATCGGCTGCTGGCACATGACGCAGGCACTCGAGGAAGGCGGCGATGATATCGCGTTTGGTAAACTTTTTGCGTTGCACCTCCGATTTGGTTATCTCGGCAATGCACTTCGCAGCCTCCTTGCGCACATTCGTGTCCTCGCACTGTGTCAAACGGAGGAAGCATTCGGCCAGCTCATGTTTGTCAAACAATTTGGGATCCTTTGTGGATGAAATTTCGGAGAGCAGTGTCGTCGTCGTATTGTCCAGACTAACGCTTGTCGTCTTTAGCTGCTCAATGAGCTCGTCCATTTCGGCTAAAAGTAGGGAAAACCAGAAAAATATTTCCATAGAATTAAACCAAATAAGCAATAGATATTAAGAGCTCTGTTTTTATCTATATTTATGTGAGTGTGTGTGTGTGCGTGTGTGAGCGATTCAATTAATGGATATTCAGCCTATCCTTTCCATTGTCCCTGTCAAATTTATTGCCAACAATTCCGCTTATTGGTCACAGAGCCTACCCATAAAAAAAGGAAGAAAAGTAACTAATGTAATGCCATTTATTTGCGAATTGTCAGCCCGCCGGAAATGCTTAAAGCGTGTTTCCCATTAAATGCTCATTTTCTTGCCAAAGAGAAGAGAGAAAGAGATAGCGAAAGGGAAAGAGAAAAAGATAAAGAGCTTGAGAATTGCTTTAGGCAACAGACAAACAGTCAATTTACATAAATTCTCCAGCAACACAGCTGTGAAATGCAAAGGCGAAAACAACGCCAAAAGAGTAAATAAAGAATAATAGATTAACGAATATGAAATGCTCTGTAAATAAAATTACATTTATTGCACTCTTAAAATATAATTTAATTTAAGAGATTAAAGCAAGAAAATAACATAATACATATATTTAATTCAATAATTAGTATTTAATTTAATATTTAATTTAATATAATTTGCTATTCCCCATAGCATATATAGCTTAACTCATACACTTCTTGACTTCATATGTTATTTCAAGTAAATTTAAAGATTAAATTTATTCAGTAATTGAAGCTTTAATACCTCAGTTGACTGAAATGCCTTTGGTACACATCTCTAACGCTCTGCAGCTTTCAATTCCATTTCCCCGCTTTTTATGCCTCATAAACCTCAGCGTACACATTGACTTGACTGAACGTAAATCCCCTTCAAGGAATTAACAGCAGTGTCCCCGCTGAGAGAGCAGCATGGCACATGCTGCCCTCAACAAGTGATTATCCCTTGGTATGGACCAGGGTAATGCATACAGTAAAAAACAAACAAACAAACACATGACTAAGAACCCCGTCTAATGTTATTCTGATAAGCTTTTTTCCATCCCAGCGAAGGGCAAGGGTCACGCTGCGAACTGAACCGCAGTCAAGTTGAAAAAAGTTTCAGCAGCAACAGCAACAAAAACTACATAAAAATGGGCGACAACAGAAGCCGCCGCTTTGCAATGGCGCTCAGAAAGGGCATTCAGTGAGCTTTGTGGAGCATAAATAATGCATAAAAACTTGGCTAAAACAGTCAATGTGAGGGCAGGATACTTGCGGCGGTTAGGCAGATATCCTGTACACAGGATATACTTATATACAATGCTGTAGGGTAAATGAGAAACGAACTGATTTAAGCCTTAAGTTCAATATGCATGTGAAAGCAACTAAAAATGTGAATGACAATGAGATACCCTGTATAGAATTTAAAATATAAAGATTTTGAATGAAGATTTTATAATGTTGAATGAAATTGGAATTTAAAGGAAAAATCATTGTTGATAAAATATAAAATTATATAAATTAATACAGATTAGTAGATCCTAGTTATAAATATATTATAATGTGGAATGAACGAAATTTTTAAGATTGCTTAAATTGTATATAATTAATTATAATTAATATGCTTAATGCAGATCATTAGATGCAAGTCCTATCTGTCTTTTTATTGAAAATGTGAGAAATTTTAAAACAAATTTTACTTTATATACTTAAATATTAAATTCGTGGAAAAAATATAAAAGTCTGATGAAAAAACCCTTCAAGTTCTATCACAGTTGAATGGACATAAATATTTATATATATTCGCAATCGCGAGAGCTATCACAAAATGCTGTAAATTGTAAATCCATTTGGAATACATGAATTGCTTTAGGTTTCAAATTTAACAAATTCATTGAGCATAGGTAATGCTCTCGGCTATACATGTTAACTCGCTTGCCACCTTCTGCCAGCTACATGCATTTTGACAACTCAATGCACCCGGCTCGTGATCCATTTCGGTTGGCATACAAAAAAGAACACGCTTCGAGTGCTGCACAAGCATGTGGCATAGAAATTGTGGCGACTGTTGTTTTTGGGAGAGGTGGTAGGTGGCAGGTGGCAGGTGGCAGACGACAGGAGGCAGTCATTTGCCACACACATAGAAAAATGTGTTACCTTTTATATGCAGCCCAATAAACTGAATGCGGAGCATGGAGAGAAATTGTTGCATTGCAATTGCAATTGCAATTGCTATTGCATTTGGACCGTTGCCACCGTTTCGAGTGACAGACGTGAAGCAAGCAGGTGCAGCAGGCAGCACTTCCGCCTGGCTGGAAACCCTCTTCCTCTCCCTCCCATAGAGCTCTGACTCCGCTTGACTGCTTTTATGTGACTGAAAGTTGTTGTTGCTGTACGTCTGGCTCCTTTTGCGTGCCTTGATTTAGCTGTGACTGGTACCCGTTGGCATCCACTGTTCACGACTATTCACTGTTCGGTTATTCAGAGCACGCCTCCAAGTTCGTTAGCTTCTCTGCCTTGGCTGGAACAATTGTGGGGGGCAATTGCTTTGGAGCTATCTCTTATTTTGTTTTCGAGCCAGTTTGCTTTGCATTTTCGTGCCGATCCGAACAAAAAACTGGGTTAGGACAATAAATTGGTCGAGCATAGCAACCGCATCATTAAATTATAATCGATTCCCATTTGTCTTGCATTTCTTTTCGCTCATGAGTCACCAACACACAGCTGTGACCTTCCAAAAGAAAAACTTTTATATTAATTATTCAATAGATAACACCTTTTTGCTGTAATGAGATGACAGACAGATGGTGTGTATGAGGAATGAGGAATGATAAATGCCTGTTTGTAAAATACCAAGTCATCAAAGTGGATAAAGTTTAGTTAAATTTATGAGATTCGGAAGGGTACAGCTGCAAGGCAAATCTTATAAAATATATATAAGTATTATTTTTAAACCAATAAAAAATATTTAAATATGCAGACTAAAAACATGCAACAACAACGAAAAAGGCATTGAAAATTATACAATTTGAATTATATCTCATAAATTTATTTAGACATTTAATTTTTATACTAATACTTCTATATATATATACCACATTGAAAAGTTTGTAAATACTGATATAAGAAAATTTGGTTTGCAATTTCATGATTGTGTGCCAAGGCAGTAGTAGTATTAGCTGTTGTTAATTTAGTTTTAGTTCTGGAACCCTTTCGACATTTCGTTATTGTGATCCGATAGCAATAGTTTATACTTTTCCTGATCCACCTGAACGAGGGCTTGGCAGGCGGGTGTAGGCATCTTTAATGCATGCTCATGCAAATTGCGATTGTTGATATGTCGAGCGCGTTGCAGCAACTTGTTACCTGTAAAATCAAAAATGTTTTGAATAAAATAATAATATAAATAATTAAGACTCACGTAGCTTCCGCTCCTGTTTGCAATTGTATTTGAGGTCAGTTACATAGACCTCATCGATCTCTTGCTCCAAAAGCTGCAACTGCTGTGGCGTTTGGTTCTCCGCCATTTCGGGCGTTATAAAGAAGGGCACACGGCTAAGTCGGCTCATCATGCGAACGCTGTGAGTGCTGAAAATGATCAGAGCATATATTAACTATACTCGATATTGATATATTCTCGTGAGACTTACCTTGTGGGAGAGAAACTGTAATTGGGCGCTGTGGCCAGATAGTGTAGAGTAATTAGAATAAAAACCAAAGCCGCGACAAGTCCAATGACCAGCTGCTCGGTCTGATAGAGGCTTTGGCGTTGAGGCACACGCTGATTTGCAGGCTGATAGCTGCGACGTGGCTCTTTTTCCTCCGACTTGTAGCGCAGGTGGCATGTGTCCTGTTCGTCAATATCTGAATTACAATTGCTTTGCCTAACAGCAAAATCGCCCACAGCGGTTAGTAGATTGTACTCAATGCGTCGCTGATTGTCGGTCAGCGTGTCCGCTGCATCGTTGATCCGTCGAAATGCTATTTCAGCGCCTGGAGCACGATTCTTGTCAGGATGCAGGCGCAATGCGAGGCGCTTGTAGGCACGCTTCACCTCCGAGTAGGTGGCATGATGAGAAAGTCGCAGCACCTCGTAATGATTGCGACAGCGCAAAACCTTCTGCACCACATCGAGCATGTGCACACTGAAGCTATTGGGCAGCGCAGCTGATTTGTAAGTGGGTCCCATTATTTCATCTGGCGCATCGCATTTGAGTCGCAGACGTGCCACAATATTCTTTAGTTCCAGCAGCGCTGTAATGTCGTCATGGCTCTCGCTGCTGTATAACATGCCTTCATTGATCACTTCCATTGCCGCGGAGTAATTGCCCAGGATTAGCTCAGCCACAGCTTCTCTCAGCCAGTGCAGATCCACCTTATGCTGTTCATCCTTGGCTAGCGCTACAAAGTCTCTGCATTTTCCGGCAGCTTGCGTAATCAAAAATTTTGGTTTCATATACATATTTGCTATGCTAACTGCAGTTCAGATAAACTTCAAAAACAATCAAATATGTGTAAAGTTGTAATGAATTAAAGCACAAGCTCTATTCACAATTTTCGGTCTTTAATATTCCATTTTCATTTCAATTTCTGTTTCTTATTAATTTATTTTATTTTTATTTCTCATTTTTTTGACACATAGCACAAGACAATTTTAAAGTGTTTGGTTTAGGCACAAAAAAAAGGTTTGTTTATAAATATTTTCACATTTTCGGAGCATTATTCCGGATTATGCAAGAATTTTGTGTTTTTGGAACGCGTTTCAAGTAAATTAATTTCAAGTAATTAGTTAAAAATCCAAATAAAAAAGGAATTTTGACAAATTAAAATTATTTTTACTTGGACATTTTCAACTTTTATACGTAATACCTATTGGACATAATTAAGAAGACTAGCATGTTTTAGTGCAAATATATTTAAAAACCAAAACATAGCTTAAAATATTATTGATCGCGACGACTAGACTCGATTTGTTATTCGTATTTAAAATATAAATTTAATATTAACTATTTCAATATTAAAATAATTTGAATTTAATATAATGAATTAAGAGTATAAATAATAAAATCATCATAAGAACCATTGCAGGAGTAGTCAAGAGAAAGCTGTTCAAGTTGAACACTTTAGCGGATAAATTAACCTATGACATTTTGAATTTTGTTTCCTTGACACTTTTGGCCTAAATAAAATAAAAGCTGGCTGATTGCAAATTGGCCAACTAAATGACAGCTGACAGCATTTGCAATCCCAAAAGTGTGCTTCAAACTTTTCACTTTGTCCTTCGGCATGGTTTGTCCTTCGTCAGTAACTCAAAACTCAAGTTAATTGAAATTAATTTCTATGCCAATTTGAATGGGAGGAGGGAACTTAATTAAAATAGCGAGCATTGCATGCGTGCCACGCCCTCCCTCCCCCAGCTCTGCCAAGCATTCAAGGCCATTAAACGCAGACCAAAATCTTATTAGCAGTAAAGAAAACAGAATAAATAGAGGAAGGAAAATCACAAGTCGAAGCAGTTATAAAAGCAGCCCCAAAACTAGAAAAAGAAACATCACAGCTAATCTGACCCTAAGCTGCGTGAAACGAATGAAAAGCCCGAAAATAATAATAACAATAAAGAAAAATCAGAAAAAAAAAAAGAAAAAGGAACAAGGAAGGGAAAAGCCAGATGCAAAACTTAAGTACAGGGTGCTTTTTGCAGCAAGCGATATGCCTTATCAGTGTGCCCAGGCACGACGATGGGTCGCCAGTTGCTGCGAGACACAAAGGACCAATTAAAATCTAAAGTGAGTTTAAGGGGGGGCCCCAGCTGCAATAACAGCAGCAGTTAGTCAAAAGGGGGGTTGTACTCAAATTTGCGCTGGCACGTACAAATTTTGTATGTGTGAGTGTGCGTATTTGTTGTTGTTGTGCCTCAGGGGGGTTGCATGTCGTTGGTAATGCCGGTAAAGCTGGCACCTCATGTGCACGTCACACAGGAGCATATTCATTTATTAATGGGTGTCCCTCGGTGGAATGGGTGCGTTTTTGTGTCTGTTGAAAGGTGGTTGGTAGTTAAATGATATGCTGTTCTGATTGGATTGCGTTGAAGAGTTGGACACGTAGAAACGATCGCCAACGCGGTTTTTGAGTTTATCCAATTTGTTTCAAATTGGAATATATTTATTTGGTCACTCAGCCACACATCCCAATTAGATTTATTTGGCTGCTAACAGATGTTTATATGTCTGATCATTACTTTAGTCTAGACGTTGTCTTAATCTATTGAAAAAGTGCTATTAAATCATAGTTATCTATCATAACAGATCATTATACAACTGTTAAAGAGATCATTGAGTGTGACCAGATTCGAAATTTAAGAGTGAACAGTACATTGCAAAATAAAACAACAAACGGTAAAACGCGTAAATATTGATTTTTCACACATGACTCCGCGGAGAAAAAGCGGCAGCACCTCCGCTTTACCCTTCCTTCTATCCACTTGCCACAGCCGCAGCATTCCCAGCCGGCAGACAGACAGACACTTGAGGCACCTGGTCTCTACACCTCGTATCTGTTCTGCATTCAGCGGCAGTTCATAAAATATATAAAGAAGCACATAAAATGTAGACATTGCCACACACAAAAATGCACACACATAAATATATATATATATTTAGACCGACGCACACAATGATACGCATGAGTTGCATTTGTTTATGCTAAGTGCATTAAACGTACAGCTGAAATGTTTTCAGCTGCTGCTGTGCACATAAAACTTAAGCATAATTTTATTTATATTTCTAATTGTTATTATTACTCACTGGCCATGTTGCTGCTGCTGTTTCTTTATTGTTGCTTGATGCCGCTGATTCTCCTTAGTTTAGCCGCCTTTTTTTTTACTTTTCTCCTTTTGTTTATTTCGACGCCGTAAAACTCTCTTATTGGTGGATACAAAATTAAATTGGGTCCATCAAAGAAGTGAACACATTTCTGAGCATTTGTAATTTTGTATATTTGCTCGCACAAGTCACACCTGCAGTAACTGCTTTTGCACTTTATATCACTGATTTATATATTATTAAGCACTTTTTATATTGACGCGATTTTTCACAGTAGAACAAGACGTAAAGAAAACTCGACTGCAACTGAGCTAAGGTTGCCAGCGTTGATGGTATCGATAAGTTGGTTCGTTATCGATAGTGTCCAGTATGACCAAGTATACAACCAGCTGTTGGCTACTGTAGAGGAAGAGAGACAACTATATTAAGCACCAACAGAGTTGCCAGCTCGCGTGTTCTGTACACAACCAATTGTTTATTATTTATCAACTTCAACAGAATTAAAGAATTATAAATTTTTAATTGGCTATATATAGCTTAGCGAGGTGCGACTTATATTTTATGCACGATTTATACTAAATTTGTGTTAAATTAACTTAAAAGAATTATACACGTAGACGTGACAACACCGCACTATTTGGACATAAAATAAATCAGTTTCGGTTTAGCCAACTGCTGAGGCGTTTTAGCCAATATTTCAGGCTTGGTTTAACACAATTTACGCGTTGCGTGACTGTTTCATAAAAGCTTATAAAATTGGCAAAATAAGTAAGCATAGCACAAAGATGCCGCCAGCGTCTGCGGTTAACAATAACAATGCGGCCGCACAAGCGGCAGCTGCCGAGCGAGCAGAAAAGCTGCGAGGGTCACTTAAAGGCTTCATACTAGCCGACAGACGGCGGAGACAAGAGGGTAAATTAAATGTACTAATCATTGAAATGTATAGTAAATCCATTTCCCATACGCATGCAGAGTACGAAAGGCAGTGTGAAGAGCTGCGCCTGCGACGGGAGCAGGAGGCACGTGAGCGTGAAAACAATTTATCGCTCGAAGATACACGTGGACAAATTAATCGGCTGGACGAGCAACTTGCCGATTTGCATCAGAAAAAACATCAGCTTGTCGTACAACTGAAGAAAGTTCTAAACGATGACGAAACGCGCAAAAAGCAAGCGAAAGAGAATGAATTATTTGCACTGCAGCAAGTGCAGGCGATGCAGCAGGCAGCAGCTGCCAATGCTGCCACATCTCAGGTATTTCTGCCGCCAGGTCGCTTGCATCATCAGATGCCACTGCTGCAGAAGGTCAGTTACCTCTATTTGTATATATATTGACGAAACATTACATAATAATGATTTTAAATTTGTTTAGCAACCGCCGCCCCCTGGCAGCCAGTCAACGACTGTGAAACGCGGCCGCAGTCCCTCACCACCCAGCCAACAGCATCAGGCATACTATAAGAACCCCGCTAACTATGCAACACAACAGCCACAGAGTAAGGAAGACCCTTGTAAACAACAACGGCCTTGTCACTACTTTACTAATCTATATATGTAGCTAAGCCATTGTCACGCTTTTGAGTAGCGATAACTAACCTACACAACACACTTAATTTACGTTTTCATTTCGTTATTTGTTTACAATTCGTTTCGCAGAACACGATGACTACCGTCGTGGCGCGGACTATGCTAAAATGTCATGGAACAGTAAGAACATTAATCGTTACTCTTTAAGTAGTTCATCTAAAACCAAAAAAAAAAAAATGTTCAGCTTTTAGAATAATTGATCAAAATTTTTCACAATCTTTTTCTGTATTTTTCTTGCAGAGTCCACGGCGCCGTATCCGAGTACAGGTACCTTGTTTTATCAGACTTCGACGGCCCCAACGACCACACAACATCAGGCAGACGCTCGTCTTCAGTCCATATACAACTATGGCGTACCACTGCGGTCTGCATATCATGTTGAACTCCAACCTGGACCCAGTGCAACGGTCAGCAAAGCTCCGGGCTCACAGTCACCATCACCGAAAGCACAGCCGATGCAGGTGCTTCACATCAATTTGGATCAACCGCCCATTTCGCAGTCAGACCTGGTGCAGGTGCAAACAGGAGCCAGCAGTCTATCCGTGCAAACGTCCAATAAGTCGCAAGTGACCATGGAGAAGTTGCCCGACCGCTATCACATTGAAGTGAAGCATGATGGTCCGTCACAGGGTCATGTGCCTCCTCCACCGCATTTATTGTCCGAGGGTGGCGTCGTCTATAAACCACTGCTCGGCGAACTGTCACTGCATCCTAATGTGTTGCAAATTAGCAGCAGTGCAGCACAGGTGAGATCTGTTGAGTATGCTAAGCTTTAAATTAAATTTAACTATTGATTTTTTACATTGCCGCAGAATGCTAAGGCCACGGGCAGCATTACGCAGGGCTATGCGCCTGGCCGCGGTGCCAGTGCCTATGATCAGCAATTAGCCAGGCAGCAGCTGTCCATGCTGCCCGGTCAGCCGGGCCCGGGCGCAAGTGCCGGACAGTCACCACATGGTCAACAGATACAGTACACTCGACGCTTATATTGATTCCGTATTTATGTAAATTTGCTAAGCTCACTCATAATTTTACGATTTTAACTAGAAATGATTTGAAAATTTTTCGACTAAGCTGCATTGCAGCCGCACAGAATAAAGCACACAACTATGGCGTCCCTATTTTCCAATTAATCGACTTTTAATTCGCCAACGACATAACTTTCATTTACTATGCGTGTGAAAGGTCTGCCGTGGTAAGCTATGTCATATGCATTTTATTTAAGGAACCTGTTGCGGTAACAGGTTTTGAGGTGTGAATGAAGAGATATTTCCAAAACAGTCGAATCAAGTAATCACTGTACTTTCCATGTGAGCGAATATAGAATATTGGGTTTTTACTACTACAGTATGTATTCTCTATAAACGATATATGTTTGAAGACAAAGCACATTTAAATAACATAAATTTCATTCAATTTACTGCATATATTCTCTCTATTACAAATATTTACATACATACGTATATATATACCTATATAATATGCATTTGCTCAATGAACGTCTTTATATAAATTATACTGTAGATACTCATACACGTCCGTGTTTTGTTTACTCTCTCGACTTGTTTGTCCAGATGTCGAATGCTAGCGGAAATAATTAAGTATTTATGCCTATAAAGCTTCTTGGGAAGGGGCTTAGCAATTTACCTATTAAGCGAGAGATTAAATTACTTTCATTTGACGTAAGCACTTCATAACACTGGGAAATCTGGACTTAAGATTTGGGAACCATTGTTTTTTGTTTTTTCTTTATTTTAGAAAACTTAAAAGCAAATTCTACTCTAGCTAAAGTAAAATAAGTGAATGAATGAATCATGTACATAGATTTTGTTGTATGACTTGTATATGTATATGTGTGTGTATATGCGGGCGCAGCATGGAAATACATTTACATATTGCCGAGGTTAATTGTACAGTGTGCACTCGTTAATTAGATTTGGTGACTGTGACGACGACGCAGATGAAAATGAGGCAAAGTCGCAATAAGTAAATGTAGGTATGTACATTTATATGTATATACATATACATACATATGTATACCTTATTTATTATAACAACTGGGTTTTCTGAGCCACGTTTCGACTGGATTACGCAACTTACAACAGCTCGAAAACCAGTTTTCTTCTACCTGTTGTTGTTGTAGCAGTCATTGTTGTTGTTGTTGTTGTTTTGGTGTCAGGGAAAAGTAAAGCTTAGAATTGAATGCTGACTCGAGACTGTGATTAAAAGAGGAAGCTTAGCTATAATTTCAGCTGTGCATTGTAATTGAAACTTCATAACAAGGTATTTGATATAAACCGAATGTCAATGCAAAATCTCATGTCCGAGCACGTTTTGGCGCGCAACCACAAAAGCAAAAAAGCAAAAAAAATCACGTTCAAAGACAAAACGCATTTGCATAAATAAATAAACAAAGGGTCTTTTAAGTAGTTTTTCTTTATTAAAAAGAGACGGAGGAAAAGCCATGGCAACGGCATCCAAATGGGTCGGGGTTGGGGAAATCGTCAGCCAAACAAATACAAATAATATTGTATTTACAAAAATATAAATATGTACATGTGTGTGTGTGTGTGTGTGTGAATGTATCGCGCGCCAATAAAAATGGTACGGTAATCAATTGGAAGCCGAGTGCCAAAAACGCCAACGTTCCCCCGCTCGACGCGTTGGTGTATGCATATTTGAGTGAGTATAGGTGTCTGTGTGTGAGCGACCCCGACCAACTGGCGTGGAGCAACAGGCGGTTGTTGTGGTCGCCGATCTCAGTCTGAAACGACAACGGCAACAGTTCATAACGTAGCGCGCGCAAAACAAAACCCAAATCGAAAATAAAACGGAAAACTGTACGCTCAAGGTGTGTGTGTGTGTGTGTGTGTGTTTGTGTGTTTGTGTAAGCATTCTGATTACCGTTTGTCGTTGCATGTGTGTGTGTGTCTGTGTTTGATCGCAGAGTGTTGCAAGACGTCAACTTTCTAGTGTTGGAAATCAGCTTAGGGATCGTTTAGTTCACACATGCTAGCTCGCTTACTCTCAAGCGTTTTCGGCCTGCGTAAATGTCAAAAGTTTAGTTCGAGTTGCAAAGCAAAGCAAATCAAAGCAAAGCCAAACATAAAATAAAGAGACATACGAATGACAACAAAATACTGAAAAATAAAATTAGCCACCGCTAAAACAGATACATACATATATACAAAGTACATACAAACCTAAGCAGTGCATATATAAGAAATCGAACCAATTTGGAAGGCGCTTGTGCGGCCAGTTTATAAAGTAAAATAAATGTGATGTCATATAAAGAAATTGCATAAAACAGTTGTCTCAATAGTTTATCCACACCCCTTTTTTTAGGCACTAGTGAACTTAATAGGAAATAAAGAACATACCGCAATGGATAAACTCTTGGAGAAATATCACAGCTTATGTAATTATATGGAACGGGACACAGTTGGCACCGAATTGGCCATCTATGGCACCTCGTCGCTGATGCTGCTGGTGGCTTACATAAAGAGGAAGCCCGCTTATCTGGTGCGCCAATTCAAGCAGCCTTCGCATATACCGGAACGCATTATCAACGAACGGATTATGCATACTGGACAAATACGCGGCATACAGCAACGAGATCAGGATACATTGCTAATGATCAAGCATCGTCCACTGATACCAATTTTCACATCTCGTGAGAAACTGCTGCCCGTTAAGCTGCCTGGCGTGCGCGTCAATGCCAATGGCTATTCCTGGCTGCAGCAGTGCCTGATTGGGCGTGAGGCCACCTTCATACCACTCAACAAGAGTCAAGGTCAGGATTATGTTGTCTGCCAGCTGTGCCTGGTGCATCCGCCCAAAGGCAATCAATTGCTCGATGTGTCCGAAACTCTGCTTAAGTTGCGCTTCGCTCGGTTCGCTCAGGATGTTGCGGCGGCTGTCAAGCGCAATAACAAATACTATAAGCATCTGCGACAGGTGGAGAGCAGTACGGCCAGCAAGGAAGCGTGGCTGACGTGGGCGGCGCGCTATCCGTTCATCTGGCAGCGCTTCAATCAGTTAAAGGCGTCGCTACTGCCCAAGCAAAAGCTGCTGCCCGAGCTGGTGCGCTAAATAGTTCAATGCCACGCCCTCAATTCACAATTAATTTCTAAATGAATGTTTGTTAATTTAATTTCTAAGCTGGCCCAACAAATTCTACGCAAATCCCAATGTAGAAAAGCTTAATATGTTTTTGCAGCCGAACTAGAAATGATATCGAACGAAAGCGAAAAGAATTTTATTTTTTTTTTCTACAAAGAAACATCATTGTTGTTGACGCTTGCATGATATATGTATGAATGTATCTATGTGTGTATAAATGTACGTGAATTCATATAGATCGTATGTATGTGCGTGCCTTTGGCTTCTTTAATAAAAATGATACAATAATATATTTATAACGTATACTTGATATTTTTTTATTTTTGTATACATATCGTTTATACGTGTGAGCGTAAAATATATATAATATTAATATATTAACAAAACAAAAACAGTTGCAGTTCTTCAACCATTCTCACGCATCGAATCGAATCTCAAAACTCAAATAAAATGAGCTGCGGAATTTCTATGGTTAAATATATATTATTTATATTCAATTTGCTCTGCTCGGTGAGTGAAAAGAAATAATTTTATTAATATATATAAATACAAAACTTTGTTTTTTTGTTTTTTTTTTTTTTAAATTTTATATTTAAGTTTTGATTTGTAATTCACGTTTAATTACGCGTTCCACTGATGATGATAAGTCGTAGATCTCAAACAGGTTTTCTTATGCTTATATAGGGTACAGTAAATACTCTGGGAGACTCACACAAGTAAATAGAGTTATATTTAGAACGTATGCATTGCCGGCTGACTAATAGAAAAAATATTTCTTAATATTTAAGAAAGCAAAACTCAATTGTTCACTGAATTGACGTCGTTCGTAGTGAGTGTTCACTGTGCGCAGTTATGTTTTTGGGAATACATTTTAGGCCTAAAAACCGGTTGACGAAAAAAGTCACAAGCTTTTGAGATCATCAGGAATGCAAAACTTGTTATTGTTGGGCAGATGACGTAGCTAACGCTATATATAAATGTAAACACGAGGGTGGTTTAAGAAATGACGCAATGCAGAGAGTAGTAGCAAAATAATGAATTGCATTTTGGCACACACATATTTTAAAGACAACCCTCGCATATTCCATTTATTTATGTGTATTTTGATTCTTTTGCTTCCCATATAAGTAACATTTGACCAATCTGCAACGAGGTTAACCAGTCGAGCAGCGGCAACAGGTTTCATATGCTTTGTAATTGGTCACAGCAAACTTCTAACAACGATTTAAAAAAAAAATAAATAAATAAACGAACAAAAAGCTATAATAGAGACCAGTTATGAGGCGCTATATACATATATGTGTATGCTATGTTTTATGTATATGAACTTTTATTGCTTAATGCAATGTAGAATAAAAATTCACATCGTTTGTAGTTTAGTCACGCAAACAAACAGCCAAAAGTTGTGCAATATGAAATGGAAAATTGCCCAAGTGCGAGGGTGTCCACGCCTAAAATAGTCTGTCTTAATTAGATATATATGAACTTGACATACAGTCAGGCAGGCAGTCAGTCTGTCAGGCCGTCAGTCAGTCAGTGACTCAGTTCGTCCATTGAGAAAACATTGCATTTACGCACGCACCCTTTGGGGTACTCTTGTAATGGAAATTGGGCGTCGGCGTTGACAGCACACTTGAACTCATTTGGCTTGACTTATGGGTTATACTATATACACATACATATATATATGTACATAGCTTAGTGATTATTTGGTGTACATAGCTATGACAGCGCTCATCGCTGTCTGATCTCAAATGGTTGACTCGCCGACTGCATAAATTATTAGTTGATGTCGTCTTTAAAATAGGTCAAATTGTGAGTTCAAGCGCTCTCATTAATTGCCACGGAAGTGGTCTACAAAATGTTACCAACGGATTAAATATGCTCTAAAATTGGACTTCCATGGTGCACCTTCAATTTGAGTCTCTCAAATCGTTTGACTGACTTAATGACATTCTTAATCATAGTAATTCCAATTTGCACTAAAATTAGTCACGCCCATAAATTAGAATTGCAAATTCATTTGCTGACGTTTATCTAGAGCGAAATCAATGCAAACAGTTGCCCTCAGCATATTTATTCGTTATTCGGATATCATCTTATCTAAATTGCCTAATGGGATTGACATTATCGATGCGATAGAAGCCATTGATATGGAAAAATTATAAATTGCCGGTATCACAAACATATCACCCAAATAATATGTATAAAATCGTACTCCTGCTACAATTTGCACACATAATATAAGTTAATAATAGAAACTTTATGAACATTACGTTTTGAATAAAACTGCCCACTTAGTGCAGACACAAACCAACAGATTAACTAAAAATTTCCCTAGTTACATAGAGAGAAAGATACTTAAATATACCAGTTGCCTCCATCTGGTGATCATTGCTTGAATAAAAGATCCTTGATACTGACCTCAACCATAGGTGAAGTTATCAACTCAGCTCACACCGCCACCTGTTTGCAATGTAAGCATTTTTATTATGTACAACAACCTATAAAGAAGACATACACAAATACCTTATAATTCAGATCTTGTTTAACGTGTACAACCACCAATATTGGTGATGTTTAGCGATATTTTTGAGTTTTAGATCTTTTCAACAACGCCATCTTATGCTTAGTAGATTATTTAAGTATTAGAATTAAATGACAAATAGATAGCGCTATTGTGTTACTGGCAAGCAGTCGTACTGCTTTATTCGCTAATTATGTTAAATTATATACAAATTACGTATTAATAATTAAAATTTTTTTGTTTACTTCTTTTGTGACAGATATGCGGCATTTTGTTGATTGTGTTTGGCGCTTTGCTCTTCAGCAACATTCACAACATCGATGACTTCTCCGAAGCAATGCGCACCCAACCGGTGCCCATAACGATGATTGTGCTGGGCACCGTTATACTGCTGATCTCCTGGTTTGGCTGCTGTGGCGCCATTCGCGAATCCTACTGTATGTCCATGACGGTGAGAGCAAGATAGAGAAAGAGAGAGAAAGAGACGGAGAGAGAGAGAGAGTAGCATGTATTCATATGTATATTTGACTCCCTTTTAGTACTCGATTCTGCTGTTTGTGCTGATGATTGGCCAGCTGGCGCTGGTTGTCTACATGTGGCTGCAGAAGGACAAATATCTCGTGAACATGGGCGATGTTGTCGAGAAGGCCTGGGATCTTCGCACACGCCGCAACTACATGGATGCCATACAGATTAATGTAAGTGTTGACCTGGATTAAACGCATAAGCCGAGCTCACACTCACTCTCTCTCTCTTCTCTGTCTTGCAGATGGAGTGCTGTGGCCGCAGCAGCTTTGCGGATTATGCCTTCCAGGGCTACTTCCCACCCTCGTGCTGCAAGGATACCAACAATTGTCGCCAGGAAACTGTCTATCGCCGCGGCTGCAAGCAGGCCTTTGTCGAGTTCTGGGACAGATATAGCGACATTATCAAATACACCGGCCTGGTCATCGCCGCCATTGAGGTGGGTCAACGAATTCCAAATTTTAATTAAATATCAATATTCACATTTTCTCCACATATATGTTGCTTCGCAGTTCGTTGGCTTCGTATTTGCCTGCTGTTTGGCGAACAGCATTCGGAACTATCGACGCCGAGCGGACTACTAATTGACTCCAGTATTTCTGGGTTCCTGACTTTGAGGCCTTACTAATTTTAATGCAAACCGAAAGTACGAATTATGTTGCCCAATTTTATGCAAAACCAATTTATACATATATGTATTTATATATCTACGATTCAGTTGGCCATTCAACTATTTTTTTCTACTGTGCACTTTTTTTGTTAAATGAAAAAAAAAAAAAAAAAGGAAAAAAAATATCTTGTAAAATTTATTAACAACAATCTCCGCACTCTATACTATCTATATTAGTTGTGCTAATTTTTTGCTGTACAAAATGGATTTTTACATAATGCAAAATAAAAATATAAATTAATTGAGGCGATTGTATTTTCACTCAAAATCCAAGTCAATTTTGATCTTCAGATTGGCTGAAATTAATTAAATTTCAATAGAAAACTTTTAGCGAACTAAATGAGTCTTATCTTTCCTATAAGGTAGTAGGGTTTTTTTTTTATTAAAAATAAATATCTGATAGGCTGCGGGCGATAGCAATAGCTGAAAAATTCAATTCCACAACAACACAATTAAAATATATTACATATATTGTAGACGTGGCATAGGCACTTATTTATCTCCTTTACCTTTGGATCTTTCCGTTTGCATCTGTCTGACAACTGCATTCTCCCTTGCTTCAGTCACTTTCAGCTAAATGCTAAAATAAATAAATTATAATTTTTATTTTTATTTTTATTATAGTTTATAGCATATACATAAAATTCATGAGCGAGGCAGAGTAATAAGCTCTGAGTAACATTGAGCTCAACCTCTCGCATTTATCTAGCCAAATATTTGTGAGGGCAGCAAACTTTAACCAATATAATCTAGCGCTCATTTAATTTGCGAAAATATTTGCCGTTTAAATATTTTCAAAAATCAAGCGCAATTTAAAAATGGAATTAATTAAATAACAAACAAAAATTAATAGCTAAAATTAAAAATTAAATATATTTATTTAAGTAATAATTAAATAAACATAATTTAAAATTTTTAAAATTATATTATTAAAAATATAAAATATAATAATACAATAATAATTAAATACATATAATAAAACAAATTAAATAAAATTTGAACTTTTAAATTAAATACAAATAATAAATAAAAATTAAATAATATTTTAAAATTAAATATTAATAATAAAAAAGATATTTTAAAATTTTTACACATAATATTATTAAATATATAAAATATAAAATAATAAAAAAATAAATATAATTTGAAATTTTTACAAATTATATTATTAAAAATATATAATATAAAAAGAACTATAATAATTAAATACAACTAGTAAAAAAAATTAAATAAAATTTGAAATTCTAAAATTAAAATTTAAAATATAAAATTAAAGTATAAATGAGTAATGGGAACACAAAGTTTCACCACAATTCTAAAAATTACTTGAGAACTGATACTGATAAGGACAAGTTAATAATTTATGCGATAATGGTTCGATATAGGATTCGTGCATAGTAAACAATTTATGGGAACCGCTTAGGCATGTCACGATATCAGTTGGCTTTTAATTTTTAATTAGAGATCAACAACAACTAAATATACACATTATTCTATAAACAATTGCTGCATACTTAGTGACTTTAACTAACTAATAATATAGCAATCATGGAGGCTTAATGGTGCTAGCATGGAAGTCGTTTCCTGGTCAAATCGATCTAAATTTGATTATACTATCGTAGCTGATTTGTTAGGTAATCAATAAAGAATTTCGAACGATTTGGGGAACCCCGAGTGGCAAGTGCTTTGTGATTCCTAGCGAGGAAATTTCGACTGATAAGCAGATTTTGACTCATTGTTAAGTATATATTCAGTTAGATCATGAAAATGACTAGAGATGAATCAGCCACATGATTTTTATTAATGAGACCCCCAATAGATGGGAGTGCAAAGTTCTTCACGCAGATAATGTGAGTCAGAACAGATGCACGCTCTGTTATCTCTCTGTCAGACAGTATCTAGTTATAAAAGCCTGCTATAAACAGTTGATAGTAAATTCAGTAAATGTGTATATACCGACTCTTGGGTGCAATCCGATAAGGGTCCATTGATAAGCAATCCCAGTATATCACCTAGGGTGCGAATTGTTGTTATGCGAAAAGCTAGATAACTGTATTGATAAGCTCTGCCAGCAATCCAATTCTAGTTGAGCACCACAATTCCATTATTAAGACCCAGATCTTAGCCAACGGGCTCAATTACGAAGCGAACTGTCGCAACGAACGGACCTTTATCGAAAATTAACGGAAATCAAATAACAAATCGATCAACATGAATTGCCTATCGCAGATGTTCAAGTATCTGCTGTACGTGCTCAATATCCTCTTTGTGGTGAGTGTAAGGGGGAAGAGAGAAAATTGTAGGGAAGGGGCAAAGCTTAAGCAACTGTTTCGAGCAATATTTTCAGCATTTGCATTTATCTAAGTGAAAATGGATTTTACTTAAGTACAAAGTATTTTTCCTTTGATGAAGCATAAGATTAATAATGCTGAATATAATTAAAATATAATTAAAATTTTAATATAATTAAAACTATTTTCTTTTTGTTTTTCATTTTCCAGGCTGGCGGCATTCTGCTCATCGTGGTCGGCTCGATCATGCTGGACAGCATGGGAACCTTTAGCTCGTTCAGCGAGACGTTCAATGCACGCACCATACCCATTTGCATCATTGTCATCGGCTGCATCGTATTCGTGGTTGCCTTCTTTGGCTGCTGTGGCACAATACGCGAAAATGCCTGTTGCACCACAATTGTAAGTGTCTCTCTCCCAACTCTTGATACTCGGTTTATTTTATTGGGAGCAATCCCACTGCCTTCCTTTAGTATGCTGTGTGCATGTTCATCCTGTTTGCCCTGCAATTGACTTTGTCCATTTGGATCTTTGTGGAGAATGACAACTTTGCTGGCAAAATAAGCGAGCTGGTGAACAAGGCCTGGGCGGAGAACGACGATGCCAATGGGTATCCCATGGACGCGCTGCAGCTATCTGTAAGTATTTAAATAACAAATTTTTATAGTTTTTTTGGTTTAATTATTTTTGTTATTTTTTAGTTCAAATGCTGTGGCAAAACTAGCTTCCGCGATTATAATGGAAACGTGCCTGCCTCCTGCTGTGGCTATGTGGATCGCGGCCAGAGCTGCGCTGCTGCCCTATACGAGCCACGCCCTGGCTGCTATCAGAAGTTCAACGATTTCTGGACGAAAAATGCTGAGATCATCAGCTGGAGCAGCCTGTTCATCTCACTATTTGAGCTCGGCATATTTGTGGTGTCCTGCTGCCTGGCCAGCGCCATGAGAAAGCGCTAAGCTCTCTACTACTATGTACAATGTACACTAAATCATTACATAATCATTCATCAACAACAAATGTTCAACATAGCCATAAATAAACAAACTAGTTTCATAGTTATTTACGACGTTAATTAATTATCAGCTGACATTTTAAGACCCAAAAACCCCTCGAAAATTAAAACCCATAATTCAAAATATTGATTAGGACGACGAGATGAACTGAACGGGTAGTGATCCTCTGTTGAGTTTATACATCTATCTTATCTAATTTCCTTATAGTAATTATTTTTAGTTATATTTCAATGCCTAATTTAAAGCAGAGTTCGCAGAACTTATTATCAACAAATGTATATATATATATATATATATATATAGATATTGCTAGTTTCTGAGTTCCTATTAGATCATAGAAACTCGTAGCTGAGTCATGGCTTATCAATGAATCAAAATGTACTCAAAATATTTACTTCTTTTAATATTGGTTTTTCAGTTTTTGCGGACCTAGAGCAACGCTGCGTACGTTTCTTATCTGTGTCTATTCACTGATAAGATATACACAAAACAGGTGAAATCTATCTAGATATGGCTAAGCTCCGATTTTCGTTTATAATGGCCAGCACAGCCGCAGGGCCATTTCAATCGAACGACAGTAATCGACGCGTACACAAAGCGCGAAAAATATTTCAAAACAAAATAAAAGCTTTGCTTAGTTATAACAAATTTAATTTAATTCCATTAACAATTTAATAAAAACTGCTTCAACATGGGCTGCATGTCGGGAATACTTAACATTTTACTCTACATAATAAATATTGTGTTTTTGGTGAGTTATTTTACATGAAATAATATAAGATTACAAAAAGCGAAATATTGCCAAACGTGCTTGAACGATTTTTACTAAGCCATAAAACTGTATAAAAATTAAAAAAAAAAAAACCAAAATAATAATATTGACTTTAAAAATTATATTATTATATTATAAAATTTGTAATTTGAATTTCTTTCTTAAATATGGTAAAAATGTGGATTATATATTTGAAATATAAATCAGTTTATAATCTGATCAAGTTTAAAATATAAATTATAAAAAAAATCAATTAATTTAAAAATTTTATAAAATGGAAATTATAAGCTTATAATAATATAATATAATAAAACTAATTTTCTCTATTCAACATATTTAAAACGATTCTTTAAGGCCCTTAAGCTCGAATTATATTAATAATATATCAGCTTATAGTATTGGAATATATACAGAATTTAAGGATAAGACATGGATATAATTTTAATTATAAATAATTTGCATTGCTTATAGAAAGCATATATTTATGCTATACTATTTAAGTAGCATATTACGCAGTTAATAAATAGTAAACATATATTTATATATATTGCTCATGCGCCAGAGCTCAGGGTATTATTTTTCGCACTTATTATATATATAACCATTTATCTATATATTGCGAAGAGCTTTATCATTGCCCGTATGACTCAAACGCACGAATTGTAATGAGATTCTCATTATGATAAATGTTGAGAGGTGGACATGTGTTTGTTGTACGTTATCTATGATGGATTATGTCTGATTTGTGGCAATGATAACGTTGCCAAGAGTATTTATCATTCTGTAACAAAACTGTCTATCAACTATTTGAATAGAAAATGCCTTAGATCCTTAAAATAAAAAATTTATATTAATATATACATATATTAAATATATACCATAATTTGTTATTATTTCATAAATAATTTGCTTATTTTGTTTGAAAACATTGTAGTTCATGAGAATTTTAAGAGAAGTGCAACCTTTAATAATAATTTCTATAATAATATTTAAATATTTGCTTTTTATAGGTTGTCGGCATATTGCTAATTGTGCTGGGCTCCATAATGCTATCGAATTTCAGTCAATTGACTGATATCGAACAGCTATCTAATACGGATACCATCCCCATCTGTGTGACTGTTCTGGGTGCCTTGATTTTCATCATCTCCTTCTTCGGCTGCTGTGGAGTTTGGCGCCAGAGCTCTTGCCTAACAGCAACGGTAGGTTTATTATAATGCTTAATATAATGTATTTATATATATAATATATATTTAAAATAATCGTTTCAATATATTTCAGTACGCTTCCATGATGTTCATACTATTTGTGCTGCAATTGGTGCTGACCTGCTGGATCGCTGTGAATGGCCCAGAATTCCTTAACGATATGAGCAAGTTGGTCAATACGATTTGGAATGAGAATATATCTGCGAATGGCTATCCAATGAGCGCATTGGAGCTCACTTTCGATTGCTGTGGCGACACCGGCTACATGAACTACATCGAAAGTAATCAAGCTGTGCCCGGCTCCTGTTGCGGCTATTCGAATCGCCAGCAGAGCTGCGCACCTAGCATTTATGAGTCCCGCAAGGGCTGCAATCAGAAATTCACCGATTTCTGGAGCGATAATAACGATCTGGTATTGTGGGCTGGCCTAGGTATTTGCATATACGAGCTGATTGTCTTCATTCTTGCCGGCATGTTGGCCAAGTGTATGCGTAACAAGAATGCGGTTAGATAAGTCAACAATTAAATATATTATCTGTTGCAATTACTGATAAAAACATTAATGAAAAGCCAAATAAAAAAAAAAAAAAAAAACAGACTAAACAAACCGTTTTTCTTATTTATATTTAATATATTGTTCAATTTGCATGGAATATTCAAGTTCTTATTACATTTTTTTATTAATTTAATTTTGTAATATTAAAGCAAAGTTAAATGGTTCTTTAAAATATTTTTATAACTTTTATTGTAGCTTACATATATTTTAATACGATTTTTTATATTTGTCTCAATCATTTAATGGCATAAAAATAATTAATTTATTCAATAATAAATTTGTAAATTATTTTTTTGAAAAAAAAAAAAAAAAGAGCTTTTCATATATTTATTTAGCCTAAAAGTATACTGGGCTTTTATAGCTTTCAATTATTACAAAAAGCTTTTAAGTGACTAATATTTATAATTTGAAAACGAAACGAATTTCATCAGTTCGCAATTCGAATCCAAGTTGTAAGGATCGCCCGGCGGCAAAATGGATTGTGGTGGAGTTTTTGTGAAATATGTGCTTTTTATATTTAATATCTTATTTGTGGTAAGCTTGTGATGAAACAGTTCAACTCACAGTATTAGAGAAAGTACTTATAAATGCAGCTATCTTATCTTATACACACTCATAATCATAAGATTTGTAAGAAAAGACCGCAAATATATATATATGTACTTATTTACACATAAGTATATATACAAAATTCAACTATCTTATCTATAAAAAAGGTCACCAGTATCGTGAAATGATTGAGCAATGTCGTGATTTTTCCATACAGGCAACTTTACATGCCGATGTTAATTGTAATTATTGCTAATGAGCTCTAACAGATGTTTCGAAACAGACGATTGTTCTATATAAATATATAATTATTTATATATGTACACTTATGTGTGACATGAGTAATACTTTTTGTTAAGACTGATCCGTTGCTAGTTGTTATCGATTGGAATGCAATTGTTTCTGTTTCATTTTTCTTTTTTTTTAGATATGCGGTATTTTGCTTATAATTTTTGGTTCACTTATGGTCTCGGAAATTAAAGATTTTTCGAGCGTGGACCAAACATTCACTGCAAATAGTGTGGCTATTATCATACTTGTACTGGGCTGTGTTATCTTTTTGGTCTCGTTTATTGGATGCTGCGGCGCCATACGAGAAAATGCTTGCGGACTCACCACGGTAAGTAATATATATATATATTTT
Organism: Drosophila mettleri; assembly: GCA_035047625.1. Taxonomy (NCBI): domain Eukaryota; kingdom Metazoa; phylum Arthropoda; class Insecta; order Diptera; family Drosophilidae; genus Drosophila; species Drosophila mettleri. The sequence continues at coordinate 15,291,643 of JAWNPI010000085.1, forward strand.
TTTTTGCTTTTTTAATTATTTTCAAGCTTGAAGACCTAAACTGATCGGTTCAATTTGTAGTACTCCATTATTATGCTGGGCTTGTTTTTGTGCCAAATCGCCTTGATAATTTATGTGTGGATCAATCATGTACAAATACGGCAATCTCTTGATCAAGTGGTGCAAACGATTTGGGATCAAAGGAAAACTGATGGCCTCCTAATGGACACTCTTCAGAAATCCGTGAGTATTAACAAAGGCATTATCAGAGAATTATTTCTAGCTAAATTTTCTGATTATTTCAGCTGAAATGTTGTGGGCTTTTTAAGTTTTCCGATTATGGTACAGTCTATCCAGCGTCTTGCTGTGACTCACCCACGAATGGAACTTGCAGCTTAACTTCTGTCATGTTTAAGCCAGGCTGTAAATCGGCTGTCGAATCACTATGGGACACAAATGCCAACATTATTAAATATGCTGGCCTGGGCGTAACTGCAGTTGAGGTAATACACTAATATCACTTATAAGTATCCCTAAAATTAATAATTTCGCATTAACCGTCTATTTGCAGTTGGTCGCCTTCATTTTTGCCTGCTGTTTGGCTAATCAGACACGCAACAACGCAAGGCGACAAAATTTTTAAATCGTTTTTTTTTTTTTTAATCATTGTTAATAATATTCCAATAATTATCTCTTATATACTTACTCCACAATGTTAAGTTTTCGTTTCGGTAAGTAAGTATTATTTATAATTACTAAACGAGGAAAAAATATAAACAAACGTATTTTGAAGAGCTAATTTTCTTATTTTTCAATATTATTTTGCAAATAAATATTAGTATTCAACGCCCGAAGGCGTCGTGAGCACATTTTAAGGCTGTTGCACTCTCTGCTTGAAAAAAAAAAGAAGATATTACAACTAGTCGTACCTATTCTCATCTGATTATATAGTTGAGTTGGCTGTGGGCTGTCAAACGGTTCATAATATCATCAAGAAATAAATGCAGCCTTAAATACCACTGCAGAGCATAGCACAAATTAAATTTAAATTTATGTTTAATCACAATTAATATTATGGAAGTATTATTTATAATTACTAAACGAGGAAAAAATATAAACAAACGTATTTTGAAGAGCTAATTTTCTTATTTTTCAATATTATTTTGCAAATAAATATTAGTATTCAATTAGACTTTTTTTTAAATGTGCTTAAATTGATTTCTCAGATTAAGTTTGTTTAATTTCGCTTAATTGAAAGTTTAATATGTATTTATAATATTCTTGACTTACAAATCTTATAATCCAGATTTGAAAAAAAAATACCAAAAATATATCTCACATAGACTACGGGTTTTATGACTTCCCAAGTCTGGTCATACTGGTGAGCAGTTTTGCGTTATGCCCTTCCTTGTATTACTCGCGTCAATTCAAAACCAGTTGTTGAACGAATTAGACGTGCTGTGCGCGTGTTGCTTTAAATAATAAAAAGTAATTTGAATCGGAAAAGGTAATATTATTAAGTATTAAGCGTCAATGTGTGAATAATTATGATTACGCTGTATTTGTATATATACATACATACATGTGTATGAATTTGTATATTTAAACTATTTTTCTTTCATTGTCTTGTGCTTCGTGAGATGCTGCATTGACAGCTGCTCGAAAACGCATCACGTGAAAGTGGTTGAAAACGGAAAGTGCAAAAGCACACTGGAAAAAATATCAAACCAAAAACGCGCTTATACGTAAGAGAAAAATAAGAATTAAAAGACGGGAAGATTTTTAAAAATCAAACGATAATAACTTCTTGTTGTTGCGGCTGAGGAAGTGCAGTGAACTCGGTCTTTTCTTTTAGTATGCATAAGCAAAGGCATTTTCTAGCACTTTTGTTGTAGTCGTTGCTAAGCGAACATAAAAATAAAGAAGTACGCAATTTGCAGTCTGAGCAATTTACGACGTAAACAAGTGCGTGAAGTTCAGCATTTAGTGAGCATTTTATTTAATTGCTGCTAACCATGACGCATTTTAAAAAATATAAAAAATTTAATCGCCCAGATGCAAGTTCAGAAGCATTTTTGTTTATAAAAAATTTAATTTCCAAAAATATATGTGCGCTTTTTATTACTCACCATACATTATTTTTTAAATTTTTGTCAAGGTCGAACCGGTTTTTGATGGATAAGTATTAAGGTGGGAAAGGCATGACAAATAAAGAAACACAAAGTAAAACAGAAGAGCGACTGAAACAAATGCGCCTAATTGACAATTATAAAATTGTATATTTAATTGAAGTTAAAAATGCAAAAAGAAAATAATTAACTTGTAATGTGAGAAATGACAAAGACTTATCAGCGTGACATAAAACATAAGGAAATAAAAAAATATAATAACAATAAATAATATATAAAAATATATATAAAAAATATAATGTGGAAACAAATAAATTATCATAATCTTCTAAGAAATCAAATAAAATGGAAATAGTTACGATATTTCCAAGCATTATTTTGTCGCATCATAAGCAAAGAAAGAGGAAATACACAAATGAAGAAATTATACTCTTTTGTTTTGTTAAAAAAAAAAAAAAAAAGGAAAAAAAAGGAAATAAAACAAGTTTATTTTTGTAGTCAACTTTCCACTACATAAAATAAAATTAATTAACTATACAGATCATGTCAATCGTATGCATATTGGACCTGCATAACGCCTAATAGCAGCATCCGTGAATCATTTGAACTTGTCCAATCCAACCACTTTAAAATCAGTCAATTATATATACATTTATTAATCTATTACACAATAAGATATCTATATTTATACATTTGTTGCTAAATCAGTTAACTTTAATACATTGCAGGAAGCAAAAAATTAAGCGAAATGGATTGCGAAACGTCTATGGTTAAATATATACTCTTTATATTCAATACACTTGTGTCGGTAAGTAAATTTCATATATGTATATGTATAATTATTCAGACATATTGATTTCACAAATACTCACTCCAATAGACATTTATTCTATTCGAAGAATTGCAACTGTTTTGGAATGTAAATCCCAAGGAGATTACGTGCTCTCAAAGCTTGTTCTTAATTTCAAAATACCCTGTACATATTAACAGAGAAGAGAGGCCAAGTGATACAAGCGTAGCATCTTGTTCAGCATAAGGGATCTGCATAAGAGATCTAATGTTTTTAGTAAAGTTCGAGGGCCTATATTAATATTTATTACAACTATATATATATATATATATATATAATGTAATGTAATGTAATAATGTAATATGTATATATATAGTATATAACTATATAGTATATCAGATCGCGGAGTATATGCTATTCGAAAACGCTGTCTGTTTTCATTTAGCCAGCCTCGTTTTTGGTCTGGCTTTTTTGGTTTTGTGGCTATGACATCATCGTTTTTATATAATATACATACATCCAAAAGTGTATATATATATATATATATATATATATATATGTACAAATATGTATATGTATTCAGCATCCCAAGACACACACTCACGCAGGCACGCATACTTGAATAAATGTGTACCAGTAACTGTAGCTGTAGTCGTAGCAACAGCTACATATATCTGGTATCAAGTATCTGGAGTGTAGCTGATGCTGCAAACTGTGGGCATTGTTGAGCGGCTTAATCAATTTCTGCGTGCTAAGAAATCATTTCTTTACTCTGTTTATTTCTTAAATTTTGCTTATTTTCATTAGCTACTATACACAGCTGTACTTTAGACATACATACATATATACAGGCGAGGTTAGCTTCAATCCCAATTTGTATATTTATCTGCTGCTCAGGCTTTAATTGAATTTACCAGAATTCAGAAGCGACTGAGAATGATGTCATTAATTCTGCTGTGAAATGAATCAGTTTCTCGATATACAGTGTGTCAAAAAAGTATTGGCACACTTGTAAAATCCAACTTCTATGTGCTGTAACTTTTTTTTAAACACAGCTATAAGTAAATGAACAACGATATTTATTTAAATCATGTATTATAATACTATGGAACACGAAAAAAAATTAAATTTCAGCTTTGGTTCAATTGCATTGACTAAAATATAAAAAAAGGCAAAAATTTACATCAAAAAAGTATTGGCACACAAGACGTAATTTGTTTTTTTTCAACGTCACTGAATCACGCTAATATTTTGTGGGTTCTCCGTTTGACTGAATAACCGCCTGCAAACGTCTCTTCATGCTACTTATTAATTTTGATGTTTCATAAGTCGTGATTTTGGCCCATTCGGCGCGAAAGGCCTCTTTTAGAGAATCCTTCGAGCTTATCTGGTGAGATCGGATCTTTCGTTCCAGGAGGTGCCACACATTCTCAATGGGATTCAAATCTGGTGATTGGGGCGGTGTTTTGAATTGTTTGCAAAGATATATGAGCCACTCCTGAACAAGATACGACGAATGTTTTGGGTCATTATCTTGCTGAGACTGCCAATCGTTGCCACTGAGACCCAGGGTTTGAACACTCGGACTTAAATTTTCTTTTAGAATATCTCTATAAATATGTTTGTCCATAGGGTCATCAACAAATACGAGGTTGCCAACTCCAGAAGCAGCAAAACACCCCCAAACCACCACATTACCTCCATCGTGTTTAACCGTTTTGAGCACATTATTTTGCTGAAGCCTTTTATTAGGTTTCCACCCGATTTTTGGCGCTCCATCCGATCAAAATAAATTAAATTTAGACTCGTCACTAAAAATTATTGTGTTCCAAAATGAATCCGGCTGATTTATGTGTTGTTTGGCGAACTCTAGCCTCTTTTTCTGGTTCGCCTTCGAAATAAAAGGCTTGCGCCTAGGAACACGACCATGATAACCGGCCTTATACAGAGTATTTCGAAGAGTTTTGGGGCTGAAATTACTACCAACAGATTCCTGAAGGCTGTCGAATAGTTTCACATCCGAAGTATGTGGATTTTGGGACTGTGTCAATGTCACTGTGGACACCAGAATCCGTTCCTGGCGTTCTGTTAATATTTTTGGTTGGCCGGATCTGCGTTCTGGAGTTATTTGACCTGTTTGTGTGTAATGCATAAAAACATTTCTTACACTAGACCACGATCTGTGTATAAGAGTGCCAATTTCACGATAAGATTTATTCTCTAAGCACAGTTTAATGATCAATTTCCGTATTTCCAAAGAAATTTCTGTCCCTCTACCCATTTTGTTGTTTTTCTCTTAAATGTCCAATAATAAGTAATTACAAACACTTGCAACAGCCGAAAGAAAGCAAGGGTTGAACGAAGGATTGAAAAAAAACGGTAACTACCGTTAACTTACGGTTGTTGTAACGAAAGAGATTGTTGCACACATGGCGTGTGCCAATACTTTTTTGATGTAAATTTGTGCCTTTTTTTATATTTTAGTCAATGCAATTGAACCAAAGCTGAAATTCAATTTTTTTTTGTGTTCCATAGTATTATAATACATGATTTAAATAAATATCGTTGTCCATTTACTTATAGCTGTGTTTAAAAAAAAGTTACAGCACATAGAAGTTGGATTTTACAAGTGTGCCAATACTTTTTTGACACACTGTACATGTGCAACATTTCCTGATAAGATGAACTACATAGACTCAATGCTTGACGCTAATAAAAGGGAAACTGACGTGATAGTTTGATCAGCAGATGTATGAGTCAACGAGAGAAACCTTATAGACAATATATCGTATAGCTACGCTTTTGAAATATTAATTAGCATTTGCGCTAATATAGCTGAAAAGAAAACACACCTTCAAACCAAATTGTTAATTGAAATATCGCATATACACCATGAATATATATTATCGGTCGTAGCTTTGATATTCATTTTGATGCAACTTTGAGGTATTATTACTATTAATATTCTTGGACAAATTTCAAGCTTACAGAACCGGTCATTCAAGCAGACAATCAGAATCGTTCACACATATGTATATTTCTGTGTTATTAATTTTAAAAAGCTTGCAAAATTCGAGCTGGCAAATAGCCAGCAAAGCGAATAGATTAATAAAAATAAAAATAATAAGAGAAAAAAATACAAGAAATAGCAGCAACTCACTTCGGGTTGTTTACCTGAATTGTATACATATATATTCAAGTAAATATACTATATATACGTAGATATACAACTAAATCATCATATATTTGTGTGTACATAACATACTTGACAGTTTAGGCAAGCAAATTAACAGGCACCACAAAAAGCCGCCTTTGAGCGTCGCTTGGCCAGACGAAAGAAAAAATACAAAAAAAAAAAAAAGTAGCAGACAAGTTTAAAACAAGCCGAAACATTAATATACTTATCTACTCTTATTGTGAAATGTTACGGAGATGTGACCATGTGTCGAATCAAATTAAATCTTGTAAAGAACGTTGATAAGAAGTTTCTGTTCTCATGAGAAAACTTTGTGAGTCAAGCAAATATACGTTGTGGCAAATCGTTTCGTTTAACTAAGGAAAGGCATTAGCTTCAGTAAAATGGCTGAGTGTAATGCATATTTTATTATTTTTTTATATTTATGACAACACGTTTTTTTCAATATTTCTGGTCCATATTTAAGCATGTCAAATTGCTTGACAAAGTCACCCTTGTCTTTGTTAGAGTATAAGTAACCATCAAAAAACAACGCAACGCTCGAGAAAGCAACAAAACATTGTGCAATTCGCTGGTTAAATACAAAAGGGAAACTACAGACTGAGATACAAAGCACAGGTACAAGCGCGCACACACATACACACACACACAGTCAACGTGTATAGCGTTGTGTGTGTTTTACCCAGATTCAGGTGCACGAAGCATACTTTTTTTTTGTATTTTCTACACGTCTGACTTAAGTATCGAATGTGAGTTAGAATGCGAGCTGCAACCAGTTAATGACAACCCTGAATGAGTTATATATCTATATAAAAGCGTATAGAGGAATATATATGTATAAAACGTATACATAAATATATGACTTAAATAAGAAGGCTGTTTATATATATTTACTTAATTCATGTTTTATGGATTAAAAAAAAAACCGCAATACTTTTATATTCACATTTCTTTTACCGTTCTATACAATATATATTTATATGCTTATATATAATAAAATAATTGTATTTTAACAATTCAAGGTTTTTTTTATCTCAATTCTTCTCACACTATTTGCGGTGTTAGCAAATTTAGAACCTTGAGTATCATTGTTGTATATCGTGTTTTCTGACTATAAGAATTCGTATAGAGTGTGTAATTATTTTAGAAATTGCGATACGCTTTTATCAGAATGTCACATGTTTTTATTTTTGTGGCTCGGAGCACGCATACGTCCTGTTGCACAAGCAATAGTAGCAGAAACTTGCTTAAGATTTTATCTCGCATTTCACTTGTTGTTTCGGCTCTGATAACTGAATAGAGTTTGAAACGAAGTGACTTAATACGCACCGACGAGACAAAACTTTGGCGCCGTTCGTCAGACCATCACAGCTGGGGTGTGGCTCTCACACTGAGAGCATCGAATTTCTTTTCTCTCCTCCAGTCTATTTATTATTTATTGCAATTGATGAGCAGCCAAAATAACTATAAGTATATGCCGTGTTGAGGGTTGTTCCTAAGAGTGCCAAGTGCTGCGCCATAAAAATGAGCTCAGAGTTTGATTCACAGCTCTGTCTTTAGTCGAGCAGATATAAGAGCAAAACTATGGTATTTATGTGAGTTCCAAAGCATACATTTGCAAACGTTGTATTGCTGGTTGTTATCATAGAGTATTCTGCTGTCCATTCTAGAGTAATCTGTAGCACGCATTGTTTTTGTTTTGACGAGGGTTGACAACGCTTCAATTTGCATTTCAGTTTTTGAGACGTGACGTCATACGGCTTAAAAACAATTAACTTTCAAATGAGGAAATCGTTTGGCAACTGCTGAGCCTGTTATAAATAAAGAAATATAAATGCAACAATATATTTGCATATATAAATACAATTATATATGTATATATTATATATGTATTTGCAGCTGAGCTAATTGTTCATGATGTTTTAATTAGGCTACACTTTTGTGTTTCTATCTTTTTGTTTATTGTGAAAGTGGAGCATTGAACGGCTTGAATAGTAGAATATTGCTATTTGGGTCAATTATGCTACAAATATGGAGAAGACCTGCTCTGAGCATCAATTCAGAAATTAACTAGAAAAACAATACGCCCACAATGCGGTAAATTTAACAAGTAAAAGTGCTTCGGTCGCACTTAAGGCAATTGGCTACACGCTATAAAATTTCATTTCTATATATATATGTATATATATATTTTTTTCATTTGTTATAGATATATAAAAAAAAGAAGATATATATGCGTATGCATATATATCTATATATGTATATATATATATACTCATGCTTATGGCATTGCATATTTGTGTGCATATGTATACTAAAAACCAGATTTGTGTTTTATATATTTATTTTGCATATTCGGCAAGTTAGGAAACCCAACAGATAAGTGGAATTTGTGTGGCTTTTGTATAACGACAGTAACAAAAGTTTTATTTTTTCAGCTGCTATCTGTATGTGTATACCTTTACTTGCGAGACTGACGGAGCTTCATGTATATAGTTTATGCATACGTTAGCATGCTAACGTGTGCATAATAAAATCTGGTAAATTCAATTAATTGGCAAACAATTGTTGCTGCACTTGATAACTGCTTCAACAACAATGGCAGGCAATGGCAATTTGCATGAATTACTTTCAATCTTGAACTTTAGTTGCTATCTGGTATAAATACATAAATAAATAAATATATATGTATATATAGTATAATATGTTACGTATTAAATTTAAGATGTGACTTATCTAATCAGCTTTTTACCACTGTGCGTATGATGCGATTTTCCTAGCAAACAAAGCCTATATATATATATATATATATATATATATATATATATATATATATATACTAATTGTGTATTTAATTAGATCTGTTTTAATTCAACTAGTTGCTTGCATTACGTCAGCAGCGTAGCGCAGGCTAATTTTAATAGCCATTAGCCACGTACTCTTGGCCCTTGTTATCCCTAAGGTCACCTGCGGTGGGTGGCCCCAGTTGTAATTAAGAATTTTTATAATTTATCTTTGGCATGCTAATTGTTGCTCTCTCACGCTCGCATACTTAAATGCTCTCTTTCAATTAAACATAATTGCCGCAGTATGATTTCACTGCTCAGCTGTCAACTGCCTTTGCTACTGCAACTGCAACTAACAACTGTCAATTGCTGCTGCTATAGTCATACGTAAATGCTTTCTGTACAATGCAGACTGTTTGTTCCATTGATGCCACCTTATATCAGCATAGCTCATAATGTGTATGCTTATGCTTATTTAGAAAAAAATACAAGTTTTATTTCACGAAATAGTTTTGAGTATCGTTATTCTAAACTTAAAGTTTAATTTTATACTTTAGCATCTTGAAAAGAATTGCAAACGTCCATATATATTTTGTTGGCTATCAACTTTGTTCAGGAATTTCATTATTTGCCGCAAACAAAAAATAATTAAACTTTTGTATAATTAAAGATGCATAAAATATGAGAAGAAAAATGAAATGTAGCGCATATTTATTTTAAAAAATATTTACATCTCGCAATATTTTCGGTATAATGCGCCATTTACAGTTGTTGTTGTTGGGGAAAATAATATAAAATAAACCATGAACCATGAAGCAAATCATCCTTTACAGATTGCGATTGAAAATGGTATTCATATTTAGTAAGCCTTAATCTATTCATATTCTTTAAATATTTTTCAGCTTATTGGCATTTTGGGCATTGTGTTTGGTGTGCTCATACTGCAGAGCGTTGGCACCATCGAGGTCAAAGGCCAGACCGGCTTTCCACCTCAGGTAACAATGGCCATCTTAATGATCGCCCTTTGCTCGGTCGTTGTGTTCATCTCGTTCCTGGGCTGTTGCGGTGCCATTCGCGAATCTGTGTGCATGATGATGAGCTATGCCGTCTGTATGTTGGTCTTGCTTATCCTGCAGCTAACAATTGTCGTGCTGCTGTTCACCAACAAGGAGAAGTTCAACAACGTCATGGGTGAAGTGATTGACCAAGCCTGGGCATCGCCTGAAACTCGCGAGGGCGGTGTATTCGAGGTCATTCAAAAATCGGTATATATTTAATTTAATTGTTATCAAATTGTTTGTTTAAATATTTGTATTTTGCTTATGCTTTTTAGCTCAAGTGCTGCGGCAGCAATGGTGCTCAAGATTATATTTCAACAAGTCTCTTTCAAAATGGAATTCCCGAAAGCTGCTGTGATGGATCTTGCGTTAATCCATTGAACATTTATGGCGGTTGCCGTGCCAAGTTTGTTGATTTTATGTCCGGAGATTCCGAAAAGGCTAAATACGTCGGTATTGGTCTTATTGCGGTTGAGGTAAGCTTCCATTGTCTTTTTGTTAATTTCTGATTACTCAAAATTCATTATTAACTTTTATTGCAGTTGGCTGGCTTCATCTTCGCTTGCTGCTTGGCAAACAATGTGCGCAACTACAAGCGCCGCAATGGATACTAAATCAAACACACAATTTAAACACAACAAATATACACTAACACACACATACACATACATTCTCATTAACTCTATAATATATATTGCCGTAGAACGCACAGTGAAATGAAAACAAAACCAATGAGATATATTGGAAATATATTTGAATTAAACCATTTGGTTACAAAAATATTTAAGTTATTTGTTTGAACAGGAAACAAAACTGACAATGCAAAATAAAAAAAAAAAAGTTCAACTAAAAATGGAGTATAAACTAGATTAAGCGCTTAAATATTTTTCAACTATTGCTTTCATACATAATTGCTATTTGAAATTAACAAAATAAATAAAAACGAATCCAAAGTCGTACAAAGCTACAAATAATAGCTGATAGACAGCAACAACAATTTATGTTAGAAGCAACGAAGAGCGAATTTTAAAGTTAAAATTTTCTTTGATTTTTATAAATTTATACATACGAATACTATGTAGTGTTAAGGCCTTATGCTATATTTGTACCAGTTGTATAAAACAAGTGTCCAAAATAATATACGTATACATTGAAAGTTGTTCATCATTTTATCAGTAAATTGGAATCTCTAAAAGTTTTCACATTCGACCTTTAAAATATAAATTTGATTATAAAAATCAAAACAAAAACATGAATTACAAACGTGAATGAATAAAGCATTTAAGACGTATTTATATACATATACAAAAATAATAAACGAACCATATGTTATGCGTGTTTGTATATTTAATTATATAGAACCCTTGTGGAATACCCAGGGAAATAACTTCCCATGCAAAATAATTCCCGCGCTGCAATAGCGGCAGCAATGACAGTGGGTTTTGTTGTGTCCCCAAGCGTTGACATGGCAGCCGCAAGCATGACCTTCGGTTTCATAAACATTTTTGTTTAAGCAGCAATCGACATGCATACATACAAATACAGATATTTGGTTGTGCGATAAATATATTGTATATTCATTTCAGGTACACAGCTTTAGTGGTTTGTACATGTAGAAATGCGCTTACACATGTACATATATTCAGATATGTTTCACTTTTAATGCAATACTATTTTCGAAAGCTGAGTTTTTTTTGCCGATGACATACAAAATGCTTGGACTAAATATATAAGCGTTTATTATGTTTTCATTTATCTTGATGGAAGCATAGGATATGGATTTTTATGCTATGAGCCTTTGGTTATATTTTTTGCTTTTGACTTATATTTATATTTGTTTTGGGATAACTGAAGAAAATCTAGACATGATTTGAAAAGCAATTACAACATTAATATGCAACTATGAACTGTTAAAATTATTATTTATTTATATAGAAATAATACCTTAAAACGTCTATGACTATGAGAAAGATTTTCTGAATGCAGATGAACTACTCGCATTGGACTTCAGTCAGATGGACTGAAGCCACGGCAGAAGAAATATTATGTTAATAATATTTTTCATTAGCCGAATACTCAGTAATTAATATAATATACTATATAATTGAATGTAAGAAATATTTGGATACCTTTAGTCGTCATAGACTACATTTACGTTTTAGACGTCAACGGATAGATATGTGCACGGTCTGGAAATTTGTGGGCGTGACAGCTCTAGCATTATCTTTATTTTGTAGTTTGATGGTCTTAATTGTTGCTTTAACTTTTGCGTTACGCTGCTACGATGACTGCAACGATATTCGTCAAGGTGATAATTTTTAAATTATAAATTTGATATTTTTGTCTAATCTATTCTAGTTTAGGTCCATATCCCGATGACTGTTACAGTGCGTATGCTATATATACGTTTTATCTGCCAACAGTGTTTTTAAGTCCATTTATTGTGCTAACCGATCGGAGCGTAAGTCATGATATATATATATATATATTTAATAATTTTCTGTAAATTCTTGATTAGAGCATTGTCTATCTACAATGGTGGCTGCTTTTGCATGCAGCGCTTACATTTTGCGCCTACTTTCTCTACATATGCTATAGTCCCTTTTATTCGTCTAGCGACAGCGACATAAACATCGTGGCCATTGGTGTGTATGCAGTATTAAATATTTAGATATTAAATGTTCATTTTTGTATTAAACCATTGCAGCATGTCTGGTCTTTATGTTTGGTTTTGTTGCATTTCATCTATATCGTGTTGTGCACACTCCCATAGATCGGACCCATTCAGATCCTGCGGGAAGAGCAGTTGAAGGCTAGTTAGCTCGCATTTTATTTTTACTCTTCGTTGAATTAAAAGCCGAAGCGAAAATTGTTCTATAAATATTCTCCCAATTCATAACAGTCTTGAGTATCTTAGACTGTAATATAGAATTTCGGTTTGTATTCAAATTGAGAGTAATAACAATTATAATTGTAATGCGCTATTATAGTTAATGTGTTATGATATGCCTCAAATCGCTATTATCCTTGAGTTCCATTCTCTTCATAGTTCGGCAGTGCACAGTTTATAGTTGACTCGACCGTTGACTTCTGTTCGAGAAATAGTTGTAATAATTCGTTTAAATAATTAATGAAAAACTTTTTATAACTATACTCCAAAAGTTTTTCAATATTTTTTATATTTGACTTAATAATTTCTTTAGATATGGATTTTTTAGACATATACAAATAAATTTTACTATTAATTTAAATTTGATTATATTTTAAGATGTAGTCAGTAAATAAATATCGTCGAGTTATTTTTCAGAAATTGAATGTAAATAATTTAAAATAATTCAAATATATAAATCGTTTCTTAAAAAATAAGAAATATAAATAAATACTCGGATTAATTGTTTAATTACTCTCAACTTGCTTTAGACTATTATCATCATTTGGGCTCATAAACTCTCTGTCCATATACACATATATGCAAATATATATTCAAGCAGAATCCAATTTTCGGTCAGAAAGAGTTCGACTTCAGTTAGAATGTGTCGTGAATTAATCCTTTTGCTCTTTTTGGGTTTTATGTGCTATAATATATATTTATCATATTCTTGTATAAGCGATTTGATTATGCTAAATGCCAATATATTCGAAGATGATTCTGGTAGGCAATAATAATGATCTTCCTTTAATATAGATATATAATATAGTATTTAACAGAATCTTTGGAATCGATGGTCGTCATACAGACCATAACAGAATTTTTTAACTCGCTTTGTGGGCTGATTTTGGTTTGCTATAAAATGAAGGTAAAATCGATAAAACCATTTAAAATTATTATGTTAGATCAGAAAATTAAATTTAATTATTTTCAGATAAAAGCAGTATTATTTATTTGGATATTGGTAGATTTGCTTATGATTTGCTTATCTTTTAGCTGCGAAATAATTTTTATATTGCGAGATAATTATGTTTTTGACGCATATAGCTTCAATACTTGTGTTTTTATTAAAGGTAAGTTTAGTTCTATAACTTTAGATACTATAATATATATTTAATTTTTTTTTCTTCTTAATAGTTCTCGGCTTCAGCTCTATTTTTGTGGTGTACAACTATATACGTGAATATATAATAATTTCAAATAAAACTTCTGTTGTTTAAAATATCTGTTGACTGCACATTTATTTATGCACGACAGTGTATGAGTCGGAGCTTTTTTCAAATTTCTTAGCTTTGGTGGGAGGAACTTATGTGAGGTATGACAAAGCTTTTCGTTTTCAAATCAATAGTATCTCGCTGTTCTCTTGCTCTCTCGCGCGTTATCTCAAAATCATTTGTGACGTCACGCTTGGCTGTGTACAAAATTAGCTTGACGAAAGAAAATAATAATCGGCGAGCCGGCAGTTGGATATCTCTCAGTTATTCGAAGCACGCCAGGCCGTTTGTGTTAGAAGTTGACGCTCGATTCTTGATAGCTCCCGCATATGTACATAGAAATCGCTCGTATATAGACGCACCTATGCAACATGTCGAAAAAACTGTATAGCTTATAAACCGCTTTTGAGTTTGTGATTTCATTAACAATAGTCAGAACGTCGTGTGTCATTGATTGTTGTGCGAACATATTTGATATTCACTTTTGCTATAACAAATACTCTAACGTTTGATCAATGATCTCATAAAATTATACGCATCACCAGCAAAAAGCTAGAGCAAGATACTCTGAGAGCAAGATCGGGTGAGAGTTAATCAAAAGAGGTGGAAACAAAAAAAAAAAAAAAAAAAAAAACAAGTTTTCTGTTTGCACTGCGCAAGCGACTTTATATTGCTCCGCACAGGAATTTGAAGCAACAGAATGACCTCAACATCGGGTTATAAGGTGTTTGCCTATGCCCTGTACTTACTCTGTACGGTAAGTTCAAATACGAAAATCCCTATAGACAATTTTTGTCAATTGTCGCTCCTCATACTCTGCCAATTTGTTTGTTTACTCGCCCAATTGATGCGATTCTACATTTATTGGCGTCAATGAAAGTACAAACCATTCACTTGCATTAATTTTCCCTAACAATACACATTATATAAACTTATATATGTATAAGTTTTTGAAAAAAATATTAAAGTACAATGACATTTATTATCAATAATTGTAATGCCTTATCGCAAAAAACCATTGCATATGATACACAAAAGTATTGCATAAATAGAAAAGAGAAAATGTTATTCTAGTTTAATTTTATGTGAAAATACAGATACAGATGAGATAACTAAACTAGTTTGAGGCCAATTTTTTAAGATATCTTGTTCACATATTGTACCATACAGACATAGTCAAAAATCGTTTAGCCCAAAGCATTCCATATTTTATTAGTATATAAAAGAGCCAAAAATATAGGTTCAAAGCTCACGTTATTGAGTATTATTAAATAGCTATATTATCGAATGTATATAGTATAGAAAGCTTAAAAAGAATTGTGAACTGAATCTGCAAACAGGTTAATGCAAAACCGAATCCCATATTTTATAGAACTTATATATAGCTAATCTGAAATCCAGTCTCAAATCAAACAGCAGAATTGAATTGCAAATGCAAAAGTTGCCAAATATATTATACTTATTCCACACAATATCAGTACTTGGCACATTTCTCAATTGTAAGCAAATATTGTTTGCGGCCCACTAATAGACTTTAAATAGCCCGAATATGCATAGGTGTAAATATTTACACCATTTAAGTTTTGTCATTGAACCCGTTGTAAATCAATATTGAATTATTTAGCGCACACGTATTCTTTTGTTAGTTTGTTTAACATATTATTCAATAATATTTGAGAATGGGTGCATGGCTTATACAATATACAGGCGATGTGTGTATATCTTCATCAAATATGGCTAACATCAACTGGCAGCTTATCTATTTTCCATTTATAATCAATTTTTAAGTGAATTCTTAAATAAAGTCTTATGAAAGCTGTCTTGCATTTTTCCCGCAAAAAGTGTTCTCCAATATAAAAAAAAAATAAATTTGTTAATTTAATTTTTTCTATGCTAAGAAAATTTTATTTTCAATTTATTATTCATTGTGTGTTCGTTTTAATTAAAGGACCTGGCTCAAATGCTCATTCCTGTCAGAATTTATTGCTCATATGACAATAAATCTAACATCCATTTTGTTAGCTAACATACCCTGTAGTTACTGCGGATGAAGGGGTAAATAAGTATTGTGTGATATATATAAAAATTGCTGCTTGTTTATTCAGATTCCGATATCTAAATATGATTTATAGTCATAGTCTTATCTATAAATATTTACGTATATATATATTATTTTTTTTGATTGAGCACAGGACATCTGTAAGTCGTGTTGTGCTTTTATTTGTGGATTGAGTTTATGCCTTTGCTACTGTCGCCAGCTAGACTAGTCTATCTGACGCCTATGTAGTTTCTATTTTGAAGCTAGAGCAACTATTACTAGCCCGCAAACACACACACATACACATATAGAGACGCTTTCCAGGACTTTTTGGTTTGTGTAAGGTCAAAAGCATAAAAGTAGCACAATGTTCCGCAGTTGCCTTGTCCGCTGTTTATTTACAATTTACATTTTATTTATGTTGTCTTCGATATTCTCACTTCTTCCTCTTCTAGCTGCTGGCACTGGTACTCATATGCTTTGGCAACTATATCCTGTTGTCCTACGATACAAACGAGATTGGCTGCTCGACAGCCTACGCATATATAGGCATTGGCGCTGCGGCCATAATTATATTTCTTTGGGGCTATCTGTCCGCCTGGAGGGAGAATGTCTGCTGTACAGTCACTGTAAGTAGTTAACCTATAGCAGCCCAGGCATGACATCAACCAAAACGATTCATTGATATATCAACCACGGTTTATCTTGCTATAGTTCATCACCATATTGTGTGTGGCTATTATCATTCAACTGGCTGTGTTGTTTGTGCTGACCAAGGCCGAAAATACAGCTGCCTCGAATTTGGCCAACTCATTGGAAACGACCTGGGAGGAGGAGCTCAATAGTCCTGGCGCAATGTCTTTATATGAGAATTGGGTGGGTATTAATATAGATATTGTTTAGGATTTACCAACACTATTAAATTTCGAAATTATAAAAATTGTGAAAGCTTAAAATTCAATGCTATAAATATTTAGATTACCCGGCGTAACACTATAAATTATGAATGATTCTGCAACTTAGCCAACACTATTCCTTGAATTTTACAGTTCCATTGCTGCGGTCGTGGCAGTCCACAGGATTATATTGTAAATGAACGTCTACCGCCGGCTACATGTTTCCGGGATCATGATAAAAGTAAATCTGAAAACCTGATTCACACGGGCTGTCGCGTCGAGTTCGAAAACTATTGGCGGTACCTGTTGAGAATATTTAACATAATAGGCTGGATACTGGTTGTCGTTGAGGTAAGCTATATTATATGAATTACTTCACAACAGGATCTATATCTACTTCTATTCTACATTTACAGCTGATCCTCAGTTTTGTATCCTGTGGACTGTGCAACAGTATTCGCAATGATCACCGACGTTCGTACTACTGAGAAGTTGGACCGTCCGATGTGAAAATTGCATTTGTTGAAATTATTATTGCTTCAAATATAATATAATATAATATGGCGTTTAAAATATTGTACGATTTTTATATAAAGTGTATTTACCTCACAATACTTTACGAAAAAACAAAAACAAATTGTTACCATGTGCCCAAGCATTTAAACTTACTGACTTATGGTTGAGAAATAGTTAAAATGGCTTTTGATGTGCATACGCAAATATATATATATATATATATATATATATATATATATATATATATATATATATATATATATACTATGATGTATGTAAATAGTGTTTACTGTTATCAAGTTTTTTGCTTTTTAAGCTCTTATAGCTTTACTTACACGAACGAACACAATTTTTTATATATTCTTAATATAAGACATGTGAATTAATTTATTTGAATATTACCTTTTAACAAAAACAAAGGAAAGAAATAAAAAAAATTTCCAATAACAAATCATGTGATATTTTTATTCTATAAACCGAATGGTGAAAGGCATAATTATTTGTTGTTTATTATTTAAACGTACTTAGTGTTATGAAACAAGCCTATAACTAGTTTGTTACAAAAATATATAATTAAGAAAAATTCAAATCAAATAATATATGCATGGATATATATATATATATATATATATATATAATTTATTGCATATATTTATAATTATATTTGTCCAATCCACTTAATTTCAATTACAAATTGGTTAGATATCATATTTAGCGTACTTTTTGCATGTGAAAATATTTTTAATATTAAATATTTTCGTTTGGAAGATTAATAATATTAATAAACTTTAGTTTAAAAGAAAATTATGGCAATATTTTCAATATATTCAATATATAAAGTTCATAAGTGCAGGAATATGTTATATTGTTATTTAATATACTTTATATTATGTATATATAATATAATATACTTATTATATTTAAAAGTTGCAAAATTTCCCACCTTTTGACCTTTTTACAAAAAAGAAACACTTCTCCACTTTTATATAAATATATTATATCATAATATATAATTTTGCGTAAGTATACTATGGAATTTGGCAAATTTCGAGCATTAGATTCAAAAATATATTTGAATCAAACTGTGGGCAGTGATAATGTCGGTCTTCTAAATATTTCTGTTGACTTTTTCTTCGGAATATTTTGTGATGTTTTTTAATTTGCTGATCTAATGTAGCAGCCATGAATCATGCTGTGCAAAGTTTACAACATTAGCATATATACTAGATTCGCTCGCCTCTAGCCCTCCTCGACCCACTTCCACATCGTGCCCACAAGCAAGATTGCGCTGAAAAGTATGTAAAGCAACTATTATAAAAATAGCGCAGCGACAAAAGTTGCTGTCGCTTTGCTTGTTTTTTTTTTTTTTTTCCACTTGAGGTATGTGTTTATAGATATACAATAGTAAGCGGAAAAACGCTGGCAACGAAGCAGTGAGCGCGCCCTGTTGCAACGGCGCCCATGCCTAACAAACAGCACGCGGTCGGCTCGGTTGCTGTTTCAATTCCAGCACGTTTCGACGAGGTGTTCCGTTTTCAAAACATTTGTATTTGCTTTGTTGCTAAAAACGTTTTCGCTATCAACAAATCAGTTAAGATTCGTGCGCGAACATGTCGGGTTTGGTTACCCGAGCAACCGTTAAAAGTTGAAAGAAATAGAAAAAAAATAGAGAAAAATATTTTGAATTTCAAACAAGTGTTCGCATTCGTTGCCAAGTGCTTTTTACACCAAATGCAGCAGTGAAAACTTAAATGAAAAGTGTTTTTCGTGTGGCAGAGAGAGCACCAGAAATATATCTTTTTTAGGATATATATATATATATATATATATATAAATATATATAGATACTTAGACACTGTGCAAATTCTATAATACTGTCACGGCAAAATGGCGTGCTCCACAAAGGTGTTAAAAATCTTCGCCCTAATCTGCGATATAATATATGTTGTAAGTGTGCGCATATAATATGATTAAGGTTTTTATTGGTTTTATGAACGGCGAAATCTGAGCTGAGGCTTGTTGACGGAAATATTAGGGCCCATGCAAATTAGGCCCGAAACTCTATAGATTAAAGTAAATGCTATTAAGGCATTATAATTATAATAGCATTAAAAGATATAATTACATGAATAAGACACGTTTCATTAAGACCTACTGAGTTTACTAGCCCCCAGCTGAAGGTCTTTCATTAAGTGTGTGATGTTCTTAATTGCAGCTAATAATGGCTTTGCGGTTAATATCAGTAGTGTATTTAGTGTGCATTTATTTCTTAGTTTTTCATTCACACTTTGATGTTTATATAAATATTGAGAACTTTGTTTATCTGTGGTAAAGTACATAGCGCAAGCCTTGATTTCATCGCCTAAATATTTATTGTTGAGTAATTCAAACGACTGATAACGGTATACATATATGCATACAAATCTATCATTTAATACTGATGTATATAATAACATTTAGCTAGAATTACAATTTGATTGGACAGCTAAATGCTTAACAACATTTCAATTAAATTTGAAGGTCTCTATGTGTTTCGGTTTTGTTTTTCTACTTGGTATTTAAATAATAATATGGTGTGTTGTATTCTTATGTTAATCTATTTGGATTGGGCGTAGCTTAATGAAAATTCAATTTAATTTTTATGTTCATGAAACAGTCACGCCGTGCGGCTCCTCAAAAGTGTGAAGCCTAAATCGTGTCTTGATGTTGTGATAGAAGTAAACAAAAATAATTTATGCATATATTATATTATTATAAATATCTAACACTAAAGCTAACTAATAAATTATGAGTTATTAGAAAAATATTTATACTATTATGGAATTGCCATTTGCTTGAATTTATCCTTCATTTGTCTAGATTTCTATAGAAGGAATTTCGCCCACATTTATTCGATTATGATTCAATCTCAACTGTCTGAGGCTTGTTCAAATATAAAAAAAAAAACCCATAACCTGATCAGACTTTTTTAAGTAATATTGCATCGCTCATATTATTATTTAAAAACTTTTATATGAGCTTTGCCTTAATTGTGTTTTGCTCTTAGACTTACTTAAATTATTGTTTATTTCTTTTAGGAACAAAATTTGTTTTTAAAAGATAAAGAAAAGAAAACAAAATGGAAAAAACTTTATTTTAGTTTGTGCACGCAGTGTTCAAAATAAAATTGAAAAAGAAATATTGAAATATAAAAATTTGGTACACCCACGCCATACAACTTGGCCCTGAGAAAAAGGCGGTCAAAATGTGTATGCGCGTGTATGGGTGTGTGTATATGTGTACATAGCATCGCGTCATTGCCTCCTAGTCGTATAAAATATTTAGTTTATTTGTCTTTTGGCTGTGGCTTATTTTTCTGTCTTTCGCGCCAACTGAAAATTGGTTGATGTCATTTTTCAGACATTGCGAAAATTTGTATTTGGAAAAAATATAGAAATACATATTTTTCGGCAAAAAGCTCAAAGAGGAGCGAGCTAGAAAAATAAATCGTATAAATGTGCCAGCTAAGGAAATGCCAAAAGAAATATCGCACAACGTGGCGTATGAGCAACCTTTCCGCATTGGTTCCACGCGAATAAACTTTGATTTACTGACGAGTTGCTCTTCTTTTATAGTTGCTTTTGTTGTTGTTGATGTTTTTAGCTTAATAATTACTTTATTTGGCGCGGCCGCGTGTTTTTAATTAAATGCCAGCTGTGCCTATGCTACCCGCCCTGCATTTGAGGTAGGGCACGACCTTTTTTTTTTTTGTTTTTTTCGTATTTTTTTTTCGGCTACATTCGAGCGCGTATTTATGTTGTCAAGTCTGGCTGTTTTGTAAAACCCACATAAATCTCAGCGCCCAATGACATTTGTCTAGTTGTTCCCAGCTTGTTTAGACCACATGCTGTTCGTCTAGGCAAGTCTTCCAAATGCGTCAACTGCTGTGTGAACGTGCAATTAGCAGCTGTTCTCGTGGGCTTAGGTCGACAAAGTCTTATCAGTTGCTCTGCCTTATCATATATAATTTGCCACGTTGGCCGGCCTTGCTTACGCACTTGTCTGTCTATATGAATAATAATTGCATTTAATTGTTTGTCTGTGGGACAAATTAGAGCAAAGCACATGCAAATGTGACACAAATAATATACACACACAGCTTCCATTAAAGTCTAAAATAGCTCAAGCTGCTCTTTAGCTATAGACTGTTAAGTGAAAACTGCAAATTATATGTTTACTTAAATGATAATAAAGTCATACTAAGTCTATTACTGCTTTGTATTAAATAAAAGGTTTGGTCAGGTGTCATGGCTGAATGACAAATAAAAGTATTTAAAGTACTAGAAATCGCATTATATAAACAATTTAACTTAACCAATAATAACAAAAATATATGACAAAAAAAATTGAATTTAAAATTTCAATTTAATTAATTTAAAATAATTAACTTAGTAGTAGTAAATGTAGTATTTATCTTTTAAATATAATTATTTATATTACTCATATTCATTTTTTTTCAAGATAAGCTAGCTTCAGCAGACAAATTACTTTTTTAGATAAGTAAAAAAACATTTGTTATATAACTTTCTCCGATAGCTTATGATTAGAAAACAATCTGTATTGATTATGAGCTATGTAATTAACAATTGTCAACTTATCTATTTATTATACTGATTTAATATAGACAAAACTATATCAACTTGTCCACGTTATCTAATACAAATAACAATTTTTATTTTTATATTAAATACATATATATATATATCTAAGGCAAAGTTATCTTTATTTATCTAACAAAATTTAACCACAGACATGCTACCAGTTTAATAAGTGTTATTTTTTTAGTCTCTGTTGTTGCTGCGCGACAGTTTTTAGCTCTTATCTAAACTAGAGTGCTAATTAGTAGAAATATCACATGTGACATTTGGGGTTACCTAATGTTTATTCACATTGAGAGCATGCTTAAGTGAATAAGGGCGAAATTGAACTATGCCGAAGATTAGATCTGATTCACACTTGGACTCAATGCCATTCGTATTCGAATTCCATTGGGCTACTTTGACGCCCCCTTTTTGGGCACTTCAGAGACTTGTCAGCATCAACAGCAGTTTGGGCGCCATGTGTAATAAATAACAATTAAATGGCGTGGTATCTAGATATAATGCCAGATGCTTTAAATTTTCTTAGGACTAAATAAAGAGCTTGGCTGTCGAGTTGCTATCTACATGTTGCTGTAAATACTTTATCAGAGTTTAATTTATGACTTTTTGTATGAATAAAAAAACTATTTAGTTGTTGGCATACAAATTGCTTCTACAATTCTATTAATATTTTGTGCCTTCCACATTTCGCCTGGCCATATTTAGCTATGCCTTGACTGTACATGCGCCTGCTTAAGTGACAGCAATTAAATTTGTCTGTCATTAATTTGCATAATTGTAATTCAATGGGAGGGTGCGGGGTAGCTAAAGAGCTATTATTTGTCTGACTATTTATTAAGCATCGACCTTTATTCAATTGCGCTATTGAGCCTTAAAAGGCGCAGCTGTGCAAAGATAAACTTTAAAATTTATGAAGACATCGCAACCAGTTATGGCTACAAATTACAGCAAATGCCAAATGTGTTTGCCTCAAGACAAGCCCCGTCCAGAAAAGCTAGACAAACATTAAGTCAACATGATAAATCGCACAAATCAGTCATAATTACCACGCTGTGCTCACAATTGGTTGGCTTTAGGAAATCTCAATTCGGTTCGGAGGGAGCCACTTTTCATGCAGCTCAAAATAGATGTCAAGCCAAAACGTTAAGCGGAAGTTTGACATGAGTTCGTGACACGTTCTTTCTCTCTCTCTCTCCCCTCTCTCTCTCTCACACATCTGTCTATTATTACATACGATATTCAATAATCTAGCTATTTTCATTCCACGCTTCCCTCTCTATTCAAAGTGTCAACAACTATGTCGCTTGCCTAGTCTGCTAACTGGTTTCTTACAATTGTAATTATTATTCACAATTGTTTAGTCGACAAATAGCCACTGAGCAAAGCTATAAAATAATGTATAAATAATTATTGCGCACTTATTAAAGTATTTTGAATGTATGTGCCGATATAGCCGATAGTTTAAATACGATCCGCGCGTTTGCCAACTGTGCCAAGTGCCAAATTCAAGCTGTTTACATTCGCGCTTCTGCGTGAAATTTTCTCGAACGCCTGAGTCATTGCTGAAATTCAGACTGCAATTGCAACAAATTTAAGCTAATTGTGCAGGCAAAAGCTGACAGCGGAAAAAAAAAACAAATAAACAATTTAGCAGTGAAAGGGCAAAGCTAAATGTAATGCGAGTGCAATTGCTACGTATGCGTGATGTGAGCGTAGAATTTTTGAAATCGGATGATGCTCAATAAATAAAAATATATATACAAAATATAAAATATATATATAAATATTTAAATATATATGATATAGAGGTTAACTTGTTTGCAGCTTTAATATATTTTATTACATTGATATATAACCCATGTGAGTCTTACTTTTACTATCCATGAGTAATCAGAGATTTACTTAGCATATTGAGTATACGCAACGTCTAACAAATTTGTTATAGCTTCAAGCCTTATTACAAATTTGTAATAGGTTTAAGTATAGCGAATTTTTAATAGTTTACGGTCTTAATAGTTTTAAGAAGTATAATATGTACATATATACTTTGCTTATATATATACATATATACTTTATCTTATATCTATCAAGATTTTGCAAGCGCTGCGTATGAGTAAGAGGTCATTTACCAAAATCATTCGCATATTTAGTATGCATTGTGAATTGTGATTGTTTAAAGTTTATTTATTATTGAAGGACTATCAAAGTTCAATGGAGCCGCCTTTTCGTATACTAAATACATTGTCTAAGCTATAAAGTAAACTTTTTATTATATCTGTTTTTTTTTTTTTTAATTTATGACTTGCAGCTCTTTGGGTTGGTAGTGATCGGACTGGCCGTGCACGTTTTCTTCAGATTCGAACACTTCGACACAGCTGCTATCATCATTCTCACATTTGGCATTGTCGTAGTGCTAGTCTCGCTCTTTGGCACCCTGGGCGCTGTACGTGAGAGCAGTCGCATGTCGAAAACGGTAGGTGTTTAACTCCTGGCATTTGTCATTCACATATACATGAATGTTTTTTCCTTCCAGTTTTTTGCCATTCTTGTAGTTTTGATTGTGCTGCAAGTGCTGACAGTGGGCTTCTTTTGGATATTCCAAACCTCGCTGCTCATCAATGTGGACAAGACATTCGATCAGCTGTGGAACGATCAACCAGTGCCCGTCAAGCCCGGCAATGCCAGTCAAATTGCGAGCATAGAACGTTGGGTAAGCAAAACTGAAAAATAGAAAAAGAAAAAAACAAAAAAAAAAAAAATTAAATTCAAATGTTAAATGAATATATTTGCATTTCTGTTTGGCAGCTCGATTGTTGCGGCAATGTCAGCTATAAGGACTATTTGCTGCCCCCTAACAGCTGCTACAATAGCGAAACGAACAAAATGAACTTAGACGGCTGTCGTCAAAAGTTTCTGGACTACATTGCTGATCGCTGGACAGCCTTCAATATATTTGCATTGGTTCTAGTTGGCGTTGAGGTGTGTAAATCTTAACTAAAACTGCTCCATAAACGTTTAATGCTTCATTTTATATGTTTTTTTGTTTTTTTTTTTACAGATCATTTGCGCACTGCTCGCGTATGTGCTGGCCAATAGCATTGTGAATCGTTGGAGACGCTCCAAATATTATGCTAAATAGGTTTCACGTACTCAACTCAGTACATACGCACATACTCAAGGCCAAAGATTTCTCAATATTGTGCTGCACTCTACACTACACTGCACTACACTACACTACACTACACTGCACTGCACTGCACTGCACTGCACTGCACTAAGCAATCGAATTTCCAGTCTAAATATTGCAGAGTTTGCTAGTCTACCTCATGTTCATTCGCATATAAAGAGAATAAATAAATTTTGAAAAAAAAACACACGATTCTATTTCAGAGCTCAATAACAGGTGCCAAAAGCAGTGTTCAAGCCGATTTCGATGTCTATATATATATAAATATATATATGTATATACATCTGTCGTACAATATTTATATGCATGTATTTATTTTTATAAGATTGTCACAAATGTTAGATTGTGTGTGTGTTTTTTTTTTTAATATTTTTCATTTGTTTTTTTCACTACGAGCGCTACACAGTGCCTACGATAAGTTAATTGTCATGCGATTTGTAACATTTCAAGCAATAAAGTAAAATATATGTAGATTTTGTATTAATTTAAATAAATGCCCACTAAATCAAACGAAACAAAGTGTTTTGACATCAAGAAAAATATGAATATAGCGAAAGATGGGAAAATTACAGATACC
This sequence comes from Drosophila mettleri, assembly GCA_035047625.1. Classification (NCBI taxonomy): domain Eukaryota; kingdom Metazoa; phylum Arthropoda; class Insecta; order Diptera; family Drosophilidae; genus Drosophila; species Drosophila mettleri. The sequence goes on from JAWNPI010000085.1 coordinate 15,317,578, forward strand.
CTGTATTTTAAGCTTACCCATGATTTTGGGTAAAACTAATTAAAGTTAGTAGAAAGAACATATAGTTAAGCGATAGCCTTAAACTGAAACAAATATATATTATGTAAGATAGTCGAATAGTTGATACTCTTTAATGTTTACTTGTCTTGTAACTAGATAAAGAGTAATTAATTTGTCATTAGAGAATATCAACTAAATATAAAGGGTATGTTTAACTCAAGCTTAACTCTCAGCTAGTTATTCCATGGTAAAGACTCAAGCGAGCAGCTTAGCTTATTATTTATGCGTTCATACCTGCTGCCCACCCGTTGCACTGAAGGGCAATCTCAATGCTAAAATCGTTCCTATATTTAGTTCTTAGCTCAAATTTTGGTTTGTTGACATCATTGTTTCTGGCCAAACAGTGGGCCCCCGTGTTGGCAGCCCGCAGTTTCCGTTAGTCAGTTGTCTGGCATGCATGCCTCCTATATACTTTCCATGTGTATCTCTGTATTCAGCTGTCGGCGCGTGGGCGCCTCTACGCTAATTTTCATCATTTGTGTTCAGCTGAGTTTTCTTTTGATATTGACTTTATGTTTATATATATATATGTATTTCTAAATATGTATATAATATGTATATGTATACGACAATTCTCAGTGGGGTTTTGTTTTTGGCTATTGCATTGCCATCAGTCGACTGCCGCGTAGAACTGTGGGTTAATCGTCCAACTGACAGCGACGTCGCCAGATGCGGCCAAACAAATTCAGATTATGAGCCGCTTGCTCCGAGTATTTGCCGTGCGACCATTGCCGATGCTCAAGGTGCGCAGCACAAACAAAGTGCTCTCGGTGTAGCTTTTCTATTCGGTTTTGGTGCGTGAAACTTTGTTGGGCACAGCTAATTGTATGTGAGTGAATCGTCGCGTATGTCATGTTTTATTAGTAGCCACAACGCAACGCGAAGCCAACAACACAATGCATTGCACTACACGTCTGCTGAGTTACATACTCTGTGTCATCAATCTGATTTATGCTGTAAGTTAAACAATCAACCCTGTTCCAAATACCAAAAGGCCAAACATAAACGACTCAAACTACATTTTAAGCATCTGACGTTTGCGAATTCTGTTTGAAATGTGTTTTACAGCCTAAGTAAAAGTGTTTATAGTAAAAAAAAAAAACAAGATGATCAAACGAATAAGCATGCTTACAGCGGAAATACAACTAAATGTTAACATGTTGCTCGATAATTTATAAAATGAATTGCCGATAGATTGGCTATGAGTTGAAAGTCATGAATTATTATCAACAAAATATAAATTTAGCCTTGGATTTGAATAAGCACTGTATAAAATCTAAATAATTTGGACTGCAATCAGTGCATTGATCAAATTCAAGTCCAATTATTTCCTGATAAAATATATGGCTTCCTGCTAAAATCAAGGCAAAAGTATTTTAGCGCGTAAAAATTAACTGAATTAAAAACAAACAGAACATAGTGAAATTCTATTGTAAATTTACAAAAAATGTGAATAATTAAATATAAAAATAAATATAGAAAAGAAAAAATCATTTGCAATCAAAATTTCAACAAATTTAAATTTTTTAAATATTTTCCGTAATATAATAAAATAAACAAAATTTAAAATAGTAAATTAAATCCACCTACCTTAATCTTAATAGCATCATAAAAAAAACTAGAAATGAGCTGAGCACCCAAAAATAAAGTCCATATCATTTTGCAATCTGTTGACATTGACTAGAAACATGCCACAATTTAATCCAAAGAAAATTCCCTTTTGTATAGCTGAACGGCTGTCTGTTGATCTGGTATGGAGCTTGGTTGCTGGACAGCATTGCAGAGCAGCTAAATTTCATTGATCATGGCGAGAAATTGGCTTCCATATTATGTATTCTCCTGGGCATAGTCGTCATAATTGCCAGCGTCTTTGGCACTGTGGCACTGATCAAGGAGTGCAAGAAAATGCTAATAAGTGTAAGAAGAATAACAAGTAATGTGATATAAGCTATAGTAACAGTATGTTTTTGTTTTCTATAGTATGCCGTACTGTTGATAGTGCTGTTGGTCATACAGTTTGTCATGTTTAGCATAAGCTTTGCGGCCAGCCGCGATGCCTTGCCGAGCAGCTTAAAACAGGGCTTCGATGAGCTGTGGGATCCACAGCACACTGTCAACAGCACGCTGAATATTTACGAGGAGTGGGTAAGTTTTTTTTTAATATATTAACAGCGAATATATATGCTAAATGTAGTATTTCTTCAATAGCTGCACTGCTGCGGTCGCAACAGCCCCGAGGATTATATTATTTTGGAGCGTAATCTGCCTGCCAGCTGCTGCTTGGAGCGGGATTGCACGAATCCTTTGAACCTTTTCATGGACGGCTGTGAACCGAAGTTCAAGCAGTATGTTAGCAGGAACACAGCTAATTTTCATACAATCAGTTGGCTTATTATACTTACTGAGGTGCGTAGGGATAGAGTTGATATTAAAATTATTTAAACGTTGATTTAAAAATATTTCTTAAATTCATATAATTTTATAATTATAATTATGATAACGTAATATTATTTTTAATTTAATTATTTACATTTCTATATTATGACATATCATTCATTACCTAAGACATAAAAAGCGTATTTCCCCCATTTTTTTTACCTGTCTAAAATAATAATACATCTTTTTTATCTCTCTTTTTTCACCTGCAGTTTATGGGCTCTGTGACCACCTGCTATTTGGTGGATAGCATACGCAATCATCGAGATCGCGTGCGTTTCTATAATTAAGTTATTCTGTTGATCATTATTGTCCCACTGTAGACGTATTATAATTATGCTTAGCCATTGTGCCATTGTGATTTGTAATTTAGTACAGTTAGAAAAAAAATTGATGTTTTACTATTTTCATTGATAAAAATATCAATGCCAGTGCATCGAAATGCGTTGTAAAGCCCAAAACTCCCACGCAATAAAAAAAAATAAAAATAAATAAAAATAAATATATATATATACACATACAAAAGCATAATAAAACCTGTTGCTATTGACTAATTTCTTGTTGACTGCCAGATAAATAATATAAACACAGCCATGAATTGAAAATGAGTAGGATTCAACGAGCTAACAGATAAAATGGAAGAAGAAGAAGAAAAAAAAATAACACATACAGATGCTGACACAGAGACAGAGACAGAGACAGATACCGATACAATCTCGGAGAAGCGCCTTCGCCTTTCCCAATAAGAGCAGCCATGTGGGCGACGCTCGATTTTCTCGTTATTCATAGATCAATGGCTGAGTGAAAAGCTGTTCTATACGCCATATACTCGCACTTTTAAAAACAACAGAAAAAATACAAAAATAAAAAAAAATACAAAAATAAAAAAAAAAATACACAAAATGTAAAATGTTTCAGTTGTTTTACGGCACTGAAAGGCAACGGTCAGAGATTTGGCTTGCAGCCGACACATAAATACTTCTTAATATACATATATATATATATATTTATATATATTCTCAACGTATTCGTAATCATAGTACGCGCGCGCACCTTAACCAAAACTGGCTATTGCCATATACGTAATACCTACTTAATGCATTCTGACTGATATTTTAGTTGTTGTTTTTTTTTTTTGCCTCGCTGTTTTGAATAGCTCACTCGAGCCAGTCGGTTAGTCGTTTAGTCGGTCAGTCAGTGCGACAGCTGCCGCCGTCTCGTCAACTTCATCCCTAACGCTCACTTTTGCTAGTTGCAACACTACAACTACAACAACAACCACAACCACAATAAGATGGGCCTTTCGGAGACTACAGTGAAGCATCTGCTGCTGCTGCTGAACTTTGTGTATACGGTCTGTAAAATCTGCTGAGCGAAAATGAAAATAAAAGCAAAATTATTATCTGATGCGCACCTGTTCTTAATTTTTGCAGGTGCTCGGCCTGGTGCTGATTGGTTTTGGAGTTTTCTTTCTGTAAGTAAATATATATGGGGTAAAAAAAGTTTTTGCTAAGCTTTCAACAATTTTCCAAGCAATTAATTGATTGAAATCAAGCTCATGATTCAAGCCAATTGAATGCAAAGCAATTTTCAGCTTTTTTCTGTTCTATGAGTCAATATCTCTTTCCATCTCTATTCAATTATAAATGAGTATACTCATTACCTACTATCTGGGAGTTAGCTCGAATATCTGATAATTTGCATCTATCAGCCAGAGTGAATATATGCATATATATACGTATATATTTATACTATATACTATATGATCTAATCTTATCTCATTTCTCGACTTATCTTTAAAGAATATATGTAACTTCGGTGAGCATTGGCGAGAATGTGGCTGGCGGCTTGATCATTGGCCTGGGCGTCGTTATAGTCATCATTGCAGTCACTGGCTGTCTGGTTGCGGCACGCGAATCCCCTAGGGGCTTGCTTGGCGTAGGTGCAACATTGTTATAAACTCTATTTGCTTGACTAAATTTGTATGTTTACTGAACAGTACGTATTGGCTGTGGTGGTGCTGATACTCATACAGCTGCTGTTCCTGAGCATGGTGTCGCACGGCACCCAGGATGGTCTGTCGGGCAGCATTAATGAGGGCTTTGAGAAGCTCTGGGATGAGGAGCGCAATGAAACCGGAGCCTTGGCCTATTACGAGACCTGGCTGCACTGTTGCGGTGTCAATAACTCCGGAGACTATGCGGTCATCAATCATGCGGTGCCTCGAAGCTGTTGCCCAGAGCTCAAGTGCGTCAATGCCTCCAGTGTGTACAAAGTGGGCTGCAAGTCGCAGTTCGTAGAGTATTTGGATGACAGGCTATTGGTATTTAAGATCGTTTGCTGGCTACTAATAATAGGCGAGGTAAGTATTCATAAACATTGTAGTATATCGTAAAATTTTTATATTTTGTAAAAAAAAAAAATCTTGTAGGCTGCTGGCGCCTTCTTTGGTTGGCTACTATTGACGGGGTTGAAGAATCAAGGACGTCGTAACAACTCCGTTTGGATGTAAACGTAATTTAACCCTAAGTATTAAGTATTATTTTTAATTAAGAAAAAACAAAAAAAAAAAAAAAAAAAAAAGAAAAACTAATATTTATTTGTTTCAATATTAAAGCGATTTTACTGTATTAAATAAAATTGATTAATTTTTTGTCAGCTCACAAAATGTTATTCACCACATATTATTTCTTTAAGGACCCTTTGCTAAACAAGCCGTAATGTCCAAACATTTAGTTTCATTCAAATATATATGATATATATGAAAAGTAATTACTTTTACATAGTTATTATTAAACGGGCATATATATAACAATAATTTATAACAATATAAGACTAAAGTACTTAATACATGAGCTGCCCATTTGATAGCTATTAAAGTAATGTTTTCCAATATCCATTTGAACTGTCCTGTCCCACAGACATCATTAGCTGCTAGAGCACAGTCCTGCAGATGACTAGCAGTTGCCCTGTAAAAAATAAAGGAAAAAAAAAGTGAACTATTTAATGAATGAAAAAATATTTTAAGTAAAAAAAATTCAAAGAAAAATTAAACATAAAAAGAATATAAGAAAATAAAAATTATAAAAAAAAAATTTGTTGGCACTTTTAGGAAAAAAGGAATCAAAGGAAAAAATCAAGGAAAATAAAATTTAAATATAAATAAAATATAAATAAAAAATAATAATAAAAAAAATAATATATAAATAAATTCAACGAAAAAAAAATATAAAAAATTGAAAACTTGCAAAATTGAAAACTGCTTTGAATGTAATCTAAATTTATTAAAATATACATATTTACAAACTAGATTTTTTTATTTATTTCAATAATTTACATGTTTTTTTTTTTTTAAGATAATTTAATTTAATATAATTATAATGCAAAATTAATTGTTAATTGTTTATATTTTTGATAGATCGTATTAAATTTTGTTAGAATCTGACTTATACCCACCACGCATGGCCTATCTATAAAGTGATCTATCAATAGTTCACAAAAATATACCCTACATATTTAAATATAGAAAAATCATATAGGCGTGACTCTTGATATTTCATTGGCATATAAAAGCCAAAGAAAATTATATAAATAATATGTATGCTTAAGTGACTAAAATTAAATCGTGTCAGAATAGAATCAATTGAAATTTGTAATTAAGGCACAGTATAAATATATTGGTCAATATTAAATTATTTGGCCAACTGTGCAATGGCACACCCTGTATTGTTTAAGCGCCTGCGCTGAACGACGCGACAAAAACGTGGAAGCTCGAGACCATGTCAGACGTCAGTCGATTGGCAACGTTCGGGCTATAAGCGAGGCAGCGAGAGGTCCGTATTTGGCATCTATTGGAGGCGCGTCAATAATGCCCCCCAGCGTCGCATAGACAACTGGGTTCACTGTCAGTGTCATACAAACACAGCATAAATAGCTGTGCGTGCGTGCGGCGGCTTTCATTCAATTGCAGCTAGTGAAAAATCAGTCGTAAGTGCGTCGTGCGAATAGCATTTGAGTGTGGTAAATAGTCTGTACCGCGTTCAATTAAAAAGTTTACTCTTGTCTGTTTAATCGGTTTATAGTTCCTCTTTGCTGGCAGCCATGGAGAAGTCATTTGCCATCACGCCCTGGAAATATGCGCTGTTCACATCATGCATTCTCATTGCGGTAAGTCGTTGACCAACTAACTGAAGGCTGTTTACTGACCCGATTATATCGACCGATCAGACAGCGCGCAGCCAAGCCAAAGCCAAGTATAGCAAGAAACAAATCGATAATTTTATAATTGAATCATAAATAACCAAGCAGCTGTCGCCACTCGGCAATCAAATGCCTTTTAAATAATATTATTTGAATGTTTACGTTTTGCACTCATTTCTAATTGTTTGGCTTTTGTTTTCATTTTTGACATACATGTGGTATACGTAATGCTGCCAAATATTTGCATAATTGCGGCGCACAGCTGACCATTAATACATACACAAACTTATATAGCTGCAAATCTATTTATGACAGCCAAATGGCAATATTTATAAAGGGAAAATGCCTGTTTCACTAACAACATGCATGCACATATATTTATATTTTAAATATTTTTTTTTTATAAAACTCTTAATTCACTTTTGTTCTTTTTACTTAAACCTTTATGTGTACTGCAAATTCATTGCTTGTAAGCCTTAGCCTTGCTTTAAGCTTCTTCTACTTAATCTACTTAATTTCAATCGGTTGTTTAATTTTCTCTTTTTGCTATTCCCTTCCTTCTCTTGTTTTTGTGTTCTGCTGTGTGCTGTGTACGCAAACGCATTCACCATCTTTCTAATATCAATTGTTATGGTAATGGTCACTTAAATTTCTTTATGCTCATTCTTAAACACTTGACTGCTCTCCTAGTCTTATGAGTACATTTCAATCAGTTTAGCTATCGTCTTAGTATTAAATCAACTGCAAATATTTTTAATGCCTTTTAAACCGTTTTTATTTACAGGGCTTTAATATATTGTTCTTCTCTTGTGGCGTTGTCACCTGGGGCTCCGCTGCATCGATCTATGGCGGCTATTCAGCCGCTCTTTGTGGCGTTTTAATCTTTGGTGTCTCGTTTCTGGGCGTTTATGTGGCTCTCAAAGAGTCGTATAAGTTTTCTAATTATGTTAGTCTAACGATTTCATAGCTTAATTGACCGTAACTTATATGAAATATATTTGTTTTAGTATATTATGCTTAGCATTTTGACAATCGTTGTGCTGACCACGTATTTCCTCATCTTCTCGAGCATGAAGAGTCAGTTGTTGTTGAACTTTGAAGAGCGTATGAAGCGACTCTTCCGTGAGAAGTCCACGCATAATGATACAATGCAGCCCATACACAGCCTGTTCCGTTGCTGTGGCCTCGATGGACCACAGGATTATCTGGGCAAGGAGGATGGTGGCGCCTTGCCGGCCAGCTGCTGCAACGGCTTCGATTGCACTGTTGCCTCCCACATGTTCGAGGAGGGCTGCATGACCAAAGCTGCCCACAGTCTGCAATTCCAAGCTGAGATTAATTACTATGCAGCCATTGCCATCTTGGCTCTCGAGGTGCGTAAATTAGTTCAAAATATATGCATATAAAATAAATTAAAACTCTTATTTGCTGCAGTTCTTAAGCATACTCTTTGCCTATTTCATGGGCAAGGCTCGTAAGCTATTGAAAATCAAGGACGACGAGACACCCATTAATGATGATTAAATGTATGATTCGGTATAATTTTAGTGAAATTTAGTTAAATGTAATACGAGCGAGCCATGGCAATGCCTAAATAATCAATTCAATAAACAACATAGTTATGAAACAAAAATATCTTTGGATAACCATCGGAGATGAGATTCTGAAAGTAATCTCATAAATATTATATGATTATTAGAAAATACATATATATTATGATCATTAGATTTAAAATTATTTATATAATACAAATTAGCTTAGAGAGCATTATCTTAGATATTACTTACACAATAAAAACATTCTCTCTTATATTTAACAAGTGTAATAAATATTGTTGCAATGATCATTATCATACAGACTAACTAAATCATAATGATCATTACAAATATTATTATCATTATCATTATAACAATTACATTCATTATCTTATTAATTAATCTTATTATTAATTATTTACTATCACAATTCATTTAGTTATACTTAATATTATTAAATATTCAACAACACACACCCCACTGACCCGTTGGGGGTCCAAAAGACGACTAAGCAAGTGCTGCAGCAGGCTCGCCTTATATAGGGCACGCAAGCTCGCCAAAAGCGCGACTCAAGCGTCTTTCTCAGTGCCAGTTCTTACGCTCGCTCACTGAGTGAATGAAGTATATTGGTTTTCGCATTGATCATAAAGCAAACACACACAACCGAACAGAGCTAGATCATCTCAGCTCAATGACCTGCTGCAGATATTTATATTTATATTTATATATATATATATATAAATATATATATATATATATATATATATATATATATATATATATATATATATATATATATATACATATAATATAAACATATTGAAGCTGCCATATTGCATATTGTATACAAATCCTAAATTCCAATAACTCGGCAACACTGTTTGAATTGGCAAAGACCAATATATAATTTTGCGCTTGTTTCATTGCCATCAGTCAGGCAGCGAACGGCGATACGTTCAGTTGTGTGTATACGCATTTTATATATAAGCTTAAAAAATCGCTACGATCTCGTATAGCCAAAATGGGCTGTACCTCCGGATGTTTTAAGTGTTTCTTAAACATACTCAACACGGTCTACGCGGTAAGTTGTGCGAAGCTAAGAAGTAACGAAAAGTCTTGCATATATTTTCATGAATATTTTAATTTCACCAATCAGATAGCTTGGAGATAGCTATTTCTGGTTTATATATAGACATATATATATGTATGTACTCATATATATCTACTGAATATTGCACAGTGTGTACGACTATTAGAATTGTCAATTTATAGCCGGTTTTTGGCCAAACAATGTACAAATGGAGGTATATATGTGTAATAAATATATATATTTATATATAAGTATGTATTTATATGCATACATAATTTTTATACTATTTAAAAATTTTAAGGCCCCAGACTTTTGAAGTGTATTTGCTGAGACTATTAACGCTTTGTAATCAAATCTATAAGCTATTGATGTAGATATATATATCTAACTCTTATATCCGATAGAGAAATACATAAATCAATTTGATGAGCACTATCAGCTTAGTCATATTTGTCTAACGACACTGTGCCTCAGCTCATTCAAATTATCCACTTAAGATACAAGCAAATATATAGCCAATATAACATATAGAATCTATTATAGGAATCGGCGGATACATTACAAGTTCAATTACAATTCAATATATAGAATTGCTGCCTTAAGTTTTTCTAGAAAAGTCTATATATATATATATGCATAACTTATTACAAGTTATTTATTAAATGTGAACAGTTTTCTTATTTAATAAAGCACACATAAATTGATGAAAAATACAATTTAATTTCAGACCGACTTTGACTTAAAAATGATTAAAAATATATTATATAAATATAAATATATAAATAAATTGTCTAGGGCCTAATTAGAATTTTCCAATTCCATATTTTAGCTTATCTGAAAGTTTGCTCTTGCATTATGCCTAAGATATGTACCTAAAAAAATTCCATTAATTGATTGACTTAAGTTCCTTACTTTGAAATATTAAGACCTATGTGTATGTTTAAATATATGTATGTATATAATGAGCTTGTCTTTTGAATGCACAGCTCTTTGGCCTGTTGATAATTGGAATAGCCACGCTGAGTCTCAGCCAAGCGCCGACTGCATATATTATCTATTTGTATGTGATTGGCGGGGTGCTATTTGTTTCGTCTATTATCGGCTGTTGTGGCATCTGTCAGGAGAGTGTCTGCCTGACCACAACGGTGAGTGAACTTGATAAACAAAACGAGCAGCATTAATTCTATCTATATGTGAAATGTTTTCATGCCACAGTATGGTTTCATCTTGGTGGCATTGCTGATCGCGCAATTGTTTGGCTTGTTCGGCAATAGCTTCGATCAGGAGTATATCGAACGCTATGCGGTCGAAGATGTCAATGCGAAGTGGCAACAAGAGGTGGTGGAGCGTGGTGCTATGGATAAAATACAGCGCACGGTGGGTTGAATATCAAATGAATAAGTGAATTGATAAGTGAATAACTTTTTGATTTATTTGAAACCTAAAGTACGAGTGCTGTGGCCGCAATGGACCCGATGATTATGTGACCATAGGTCGCACCACGCTGCCAGACAGCTGTTATCCCGATGGCAAAACCAATATACCCTATTTCACGACGGGCTGCGTAAATGCAGCTGCCGATGAGTTCCTACGATTCTTTAACTATGCTAATAATAGCAAATGGGGCTCGTTTGCTGTTACGGTAAATTTATCTAGCTATCTCCACCAATATATTGGCACTATTAATTGTCTCTCTTATCTTTTGCAGGCTTTGTTGTGCTTCTGTACTTTTTATTTAGTGCTACGGTTTCGCAAGGACCGCCGGCGCTACACATATCATTATTAAAACGACAAAAAAAAAAAAAATTTAATTTTTGTAGCATTTCGAATTTTGTTCTTTCCGATTTGTCAATATTATTTTTACATTTACAAATAAATCATAAAGCTCGGTAGCTAATCATTATTATTCGTTGATTCTTGATACGCGGCTTAGGCCACACAGCTCAGCTATATGGCGTCATTCATGTCAAGTACTTGTGCCCCACTCATGACGCAATCTGATCGATAATCGTATTAGTTTCGAAGAGTTGAGCTGATCGTGTCTCTCTCCATTTTTCTCTCTGGCTCTTTCTCTCTCTCTCTCTATTTCTCACTCTTACGTTTGCTCTCTTGACATCTGGCAGCTATTTACCATAGACCCAGTTGCGGAGTGCACCACTTTGGAGCTCGTTTGGCTCTTCGGCTGGGTCAGACCGCCCGGTTGTCTGTTTGTTTACTTGTTTGTTTGTTTGTTTGGCTTCCGACATCGTTGAGACTTTGGTATACAAACACACACACACGCATTTACGCACACACACACACACAAGCACACACAAATTGACTTTTGATTTTGGCTTTTTTTGCTTTTGGCTTTCGTGTTTGTTTACTGTGTTTTTGTTTGCACTGTGGTGCTCAGCAGTGCTCTGTGCTCGGCATTAGCACCAGCGACAGCACCAGCACCAGCCTCGGCCTCAGTTTCAATTTCAGTTTCAATTTTTTAGTTTCAGTTCGCTCGTGACCGTCTACGCTTCCAGTCCTCTACTTTGTGCTGGCGAATAAAAAAAACATAATTAAATATTCCCCAGTTTCAGCATAAGCAAACTGTTGCACGTGTCAGCTTTGATTTATTTACAATAATTGTTTTGTTTTGCGTAAAAAACATCATTGATTATTTGCAACAATGGGCTGCGCTACGGGCACCATTAAATACTCATTATTTATCTTCAACGCATTATGGGCGGTAAGTTGAAAACTTTGCGAATCGCAACATCTGGCGTATTGAAAATGAAACGACGATAGGCAAATGCATTTGCTAATCTATTTAGCATAACATATTGGCAAATATATTTCACAAATACTCAGGCATAAAAAAAAATAACATTCTGTAGCTTTGCCCAAAGACCAGATGATATCATCTTGTATATGCGTGCTTAGTTCACAGACTATTATTGTTGTTAGTCTAAAAGATATATGTATATGGTTTCTAGCGCTCGGCTAGAGTCGAGTATGCGTGTGTGTGTGTGTGTGTGTAAGAGTGAGCTGTGGCTATTGTCTCTAGTTTTTTTTTGCATTCCTTGAGCCGCTTCGGAAAGCTTCTTTGTTAACAAGCAGTCGGCGACAACGACGACGTCATGCCTTCAGATTTAGTATAATAATTAAAAACTGAAACCAAGAAAAAAATTAGAAACCGGATTAGACAACGGACCACAAGACACCAATGTCAACACCTGGCGATGAAAGCGGCCAACGTTTTATATTTTTTGACCAATTTCGTTATACAAAATATGCTCTCATATCTCATGACATCAGCTCCAATACCTAGTATTAAATCATGCACATGATGATGTAAAGAATCTAAGCTTAAGCGAATGATTCTTAATCGTGTAGAATTTTAATAATTAAAAAAAAATGTTTAAATAAAAAAATCTCAGCTTGTATGTTCAAGCTTAATTGGGGGCGTTTAGGCATACGCCTATGAATCATTGATGATTCACTTAGCTTTTATTTTACATAAATACTTATTTGCTTGCCATATTTTCCTTTCTAATATATTTCGCACATTTCAGATACTGGGCATATTGGTTATAGTGTTTGGTGGCCTTGGCTGGGGTGCCATGCCACAGCAATATGCCATCGGCATAATTGTGCTCGGCGGCATTATTTTGCTGATATCAATGTTTGGCTGCTTTGGAGCCATAAGGGAATCGTCGCGCATGCTCTGGACCGTAAGTGCTCAATATATATATATATATATATATATATATATATATTTCCAAGTATATTTATATTTATAATTTTGTATTTCCTACAACTTCATAGTATGTCTCGCTGTTGCTGGTGCTGCTTGTGCTGATAGGCGTTTTCATCTTCTTCAATAAGCGCGATACATTTAAAAAGTATGCCATTAAAACGGTTGAGGATCATTGGCAACAGGAGTTGATCAGGCCCGGTAGCATGGATCTGATCCAGAAGACAGTTAGTATTAGATTTAGCTTAAAGTTGGTTTTTTTTTTTTATTTATTTGCTAAAACTCATTTGTCATAGTACTCATGCTGTGGACGTTATGGAGCTGCTGATTATATTGCCATCGGGCATAGAAATCATACAGTGCCGTCGAGCTGTTGCAAGGGCAACAATTGCTTGAATCCATTGAACGTCTATCCAGATGGCTGTCTGAGCAAAGTGGAGCTGGCCTTCGCCGATGAGGCCAGCACATCGCGATACTGTGAATGGGGCCTGCTGGGTTTCGATGTAAGTGCCTCGCTTCCCCCTCTTTTTGTACACTTTGAGTTTAACAATTTGTGTTCCTTTAGCTGGTGATACTCGGACTGGCCGTCATACTTGCCATACACTATTCGAATCGCAGACGCCGCTATAATTACTAATAGCATCTAATTAGTCATAATAGTCAATCGAATCGGACTCGTAGTATCTCAATTATAAGTGTCACCAACGTACCTTCTTATACAGCTTTGCGCCATTTGCATTCGCTTGCCAAGCAATCAAATGAATAAAATATTAACTAAACTTGAATAAACAAATATACTCGATTTCATTTTCAACAATTTGAGCAACGGCTTGTGCTCCACAGGCCAAGCGCCTCGAATCAATTAGGCAAACCAATCGAAACGTGGGGGTTAAAAAGCAAAAACGATAAAAAAAATATCAAAAAATGAAAATAAATAAAAGAAAATCATAAAGCTCCAATGTCGACACGCTTGATGGAGTTTTCATGCCAAGTAGCGGGGAAAAACAGTTGGCACTGCTTTATCCCCAAAAATGACAGTAAATACCAGAAGAGAGAGCGCGTGAGTGAGAAAAAGACGTAGGAGGGGAGAGTGTGAGGGAATATTGTTTTGTGGCTTATTGAATATTGAATCATGATATCGCTTGAACAAATATGTAATGGTTGCTTATCATTTATGTGATATATATATATACAGATATAAATAAATAAAAAAATAAAATAAAAATAATAATATATATATATATATATATATATATATATATATATATAGATAAATATATAAAACATATTAATAATTTGTCAAGACAAAAAAGAAAAAAGAAGAGACTTCTTTATTAATATGTTTTTTTGTTTTTTAAATAATAATATTTTTTAAAAAATAAATAAATAAATAAAATAATAAATACCTCTTGAAAATATATATAAATATCTCAGAGTTTGATTAGCCCCAAAAACATTCAATTAATAATTATTTAAATATAGTGTTAAAGGGAAATTTACCTAAACCAAATCTACAATGTCAAAAAGTGACTTGGAGCTACTTCATCTACTTTGCTCCATGTCTAGGGCAAAGCTGCTCCGAGGTAGAAGCCCTACTTAAATTGCATGCCCAAAAGAATGCTGCATGAATTGGGAAACGGGGCAGCTCTTATACTCGTATTGTTATGTTTGATAAACTGATTGATGGAGTGCTCGAGAGTGACGTCACAGCAATCCGCGGCAATCTGCGCGAGCGCATTGACGCTCTCTCTTAAAATTTCATACGGCTCTGCTGCTGCTGCGCATGTGTGTGTGAGCGTATGTGTGCGTGTGTGTGTGTGCAAGGCATTTTGAATGTGGAAAATAACGAACATTTTTATTCGGATTCAGTTTGCAAGCAAACGCTGAACGCGACAGACTCATCGAAACGGATTTGAAATAAGAACAAAATATTAAACAAAACAAAAACTGAGAATTTATATTGTTATTTCGAGAATAAACAAGCGCGCTTTGTTATTTTGAAAGTCAAGAGGTTAAGAAAGTTTGTTTGCTGTGATACAATGAGAACAATTTCATATGCTAATTAACTCGAGCTAATTAAAAGCAATCAGCAATTGAAATAAACGCACAAAGAGAATAATTTCATTTTCAGAGTGAAAAACTAACAAAAAACAAAAAAAAAAAATCCAATTTCAATTCATACGTTCTTAAAATATTTTTTAAGTTTGTTTTTATGTTCAAAAATAATCCATAATAAAAGTAAAAGTGTTGAGATGTTTTAACGATATTTTATTTTTAATTTTCAGCCTGTCAAGTTGAAATCTTTCAAAAATGGGCTGCGCCACAACCAGCGTTAAGATTACCTCAATCGTGCTGAATGTCATTTTGGCGGTAAGACTTAATATATATATATTTGTTTTATATATATATATATATATATATATATATATATATATATATATATATATATATAACTGAATGAATTATGCAAATACACTAATATATACGCACACGCATCTGTACAAATTGTAATTCATATATTGTATATATATAAATTTCAATGACATTTATTAGTTCACTGATGCATTCGAATTTGAATTTGAATCAGAAAAGGCAATAAGCCACTTGCAAACATGATGTCATATGCATTCAGAGCGCAAGCTAAATGAAATCAGTTTTCGGTAAAATATTTATTATAATATATATATATTATTTAGCCAAATAGCAGCTCTGCAAGATGCTAGCATGCTCGAAAATTCCCGTGCACATGGCCCCAATGCTAGCCGCTGAGCCACTTATAGCTGACCATGTTGTATTTTTAATATATATTTTGTCATTTGTCAGTTTCACACACTTTAGCCACGTCGTCGACAGGTCTTTGGCCAACACACGCACCCAAACACACACATATGTACAGTGCCGCCTGCCGCCTGCCGCCTGCCTCCTGCCTAGCCAACCCCTTGTTGTTACCATGGCTAACAGTGTTTACACTTGAAGCTTTTGTTTTGTTTTCAAGTCAAGCACTGGGCCAGCGGGAAATGTTTGTAAACGCCAGTACCCACAATTGCACCAAAAATTTCTCTCTGGCTGGTACTGGATGATGTCATGACCCACTACTTATTTGTAGTTTGACCTATATACAGCGTTATCCGAGCCCAGGCTAACTCAGGCCTCAACCCCCAATTGAATTACGGGGTGTGTTTGGCACAAACAACAACAACAACAACAGCGCCCAACCCCCCTACGCGAATGTTAACCAATTGATTGTCTTTTTAGCAAAGCGAAATTTTACAAGTTTAGAAATTTGCCAAGAAATATAACTTTAAGATACGGATATGATCTATATAAATCATATGATATATAAAAATTATCTGTTAGGGCTGATTATTCCGGCAATTAATTACTTGAAAGAATAAAATAAGGCAGAAGTTTAGATACCCTTGGGTAAAAATGATTTTCAAGGGTAGATTAGCTCATCATTTAGCCAAGAAAAATATTTATATTTCACCTGTACATCTACTATGTGTACGTGTCTAATAATATATACTTTAATGTCTCTCGCAGCCTTATTTTAATGCGCTTTCGGCCAGGCTATATGCGTTACTCAAATATATGGAATCGAAAAAAAATGAAGAAAATTATATATCTTACAGCAATTTATCTTAGCTAGATGAGCTCATAGCCCATATCTTTACTTTAGTACACATCGTTACAATATTTAATATGCTCTCTCAGCTAGGGTATATAAATCACTCAAGTGTCGCGCTTTGCGGTTCTATGCTACACATATATGGCATCTGTCTCTCTATATATGATATATATATTTAAAAAGCCTTAATTAAAGTGCTACAGCGTTTCAATTTCAATTCATTCCATATGCACTTGGACCCTGTCATCATTTATATCATACATATAAATATATCACATATATATTATCATGCAGATGACTCGTGAGAATTTCCAGTTTAACTTCCGTTTGTCTTACAGTTCCTGGCAGTGGGTGCAATCGGTTGGATAGCGTTCAATGCGGATACGGAGAGCGAGGAATTTGTTATCGCCGCCTACGTGGCATGTGCGATAATTGTGCTGTTCGCCTTTCTGGGCATATTTGCGGCAATACGCGAATCGGTCTGTTTGACCGCAACGGTAGGTTATTGCACTCGTTAAGTAGTGACTACGACAGAGAAAGAGAGAGAGAGAGAGAGTAACCATTGTAATTGCTTTGTTAAATTGTAGAGCGCTGTATTCCTGCTGCTGCTGGCCATACCGCAAATTGTAAGCACCATAATGTTTTTGCATCAGTTCGAGGTGCAGAGTGCCCAGACCACGGTGGAGATGGCTTGGCAGGCCAACAACATGGACGGACTGCAGCAGAAGTACGAGTGCTGCGGCAAGAGCAGCGCCCAAGACTATGTTCATCTGCGTCAATTGATACCGCCCAGCTGCTATACCAATCTCGATCAGTTGCCGGAGCATCTCTATGTCGAGGGCTGCATTGAGAAGCTGCAGAGCCACTATGAGAGCGACAAGCGGCGCTTCATCATTGTCTCCTGGGTGCTGGTGGCCTTTGAGGTAACTACTGACCCACATATCTCTCATATAAATTTCAAATTGAATTACCAAATGAATGTGTGAATTGTTTTACTTTTTGCCATCTGCAGTTGCTGTGCTTTGCTATGGCTGTATTCCTGGCCATCAGTTTCCGCAACAAGCAGCGGCGCTTGCAATTTTAATGGGCGGCTAGAACCGGATGACAAGTACAAAAAACTGGGCTAAACTATAGCCACGCCCAGTGGGCTGAAGTATTTAGTTTTTCTTGCTTTGGATAATCGAGCAAAAATATTTACCAAAAATATAATAATAATAATAATAATTATATATGTCTACAATTAATAGGCTTAAACTTTTACTACAACTGCTACAATTTAAGTTAAGTAACTAAATAAATTTTATGACTTTTAATTTAATTATTTAAAAATGCAAATAAAACTAAAGTCGTATGTGTTCTACAAATATATCGTGTTTTTCTGTCGAGCAGGCTGTAAAAGTCTCTTTCGATTAATTAAAAAAATCATAATAAAATGTATAATAAAATTATTCAATCTGAATTTTCTATATATTTATTGTTTTCCTTTTTTATTGAAACACAAAAAGACATTGCGTATACCACACGTGGTGCGTTCTCCAGTAAAATTCCCATTTTCAAAAGGCCCACAACTTTGGGCTGATTATAAATAGAGCGACGTCACAGTTTCATGGCCAAAATGAAGCAAGAAATACGTTAGGCTAGCCAAAAGAAAATATACGCTGGCTGAGGTAGACAACTTGTTGCTCATCCACCCGCCTCAAATATGTAAAACTGTATGTGCTTGAGCATGTAAAGATTTTTGCGTTGGTATTTGTCGTATTTATGTTTTGTTTTCCTCGTTTTGGCATGCGCCGTGGCCAAAAACGAGGGCTGGCTAATTAATAAACAAAGCATGTGGCGCAGGGAATGCCAAAAACGGATGAACTTTCTGTCAATTATATGGAATAGAAAAAAAAAACTAATGATAATTGACATTTCATAGACTCTGAAATGTGCAGAGAAAATGCTCCATGGAATGAGTTAAAATTTATTGTTTTTAATATCAAATGATAATTATCATAATAATGTTAAATAAATATCAAAACATTTAGCTCTTTTTTTTGTGATTTCGATATTGAATTGTGCGACTCATACGATAGAGAACTGAATTTCTGCCAGGATCTATGGTGGCAATTACATAGCAAATTACGGTCAGAACCAAAGCCATCAACAGGCTGAACCACAAAATAATGTTGAACATGATCGGAAAATGGCTAGACTTAAGTTTACCAAATGGATTTGTATTATTGGACGCCGGCGTAGTGCGTCCCATAATATCTTTAATCGGCTTTCTGTCCGTGGTCTGTATAAAGAGCAGCTCATTGGTTATGATTCTGGCTGCATGCAGTAGATTCAAAGTCGCTTGCTTAATAAGACTCTTTGCCTCGTAGAGAAGATTGTATTTGTTGCCATCGACAATGTTTTGCAATGAGAGCTGTATGAAGATCACTTGCGCGGGCATCAACAGTTTGCCCATGTTTCCACTGATGGCATTCATATAGCCAATTACCTCAAGGAACTGGTGATGGTCGTCATATTTGTCCGGCTTGAAATGTTGTATGGACTTGGCCAAGGGCACAGAGGCATTGCCAAAGTAATGTGTATATTGCTCTATGCCAAGGCTATGATTGATAAAATTGAAATCATATACGCTCTTTGGATCAAGTTCGTCAATGAAGTTGTCAATGGAGTCCAAAGTTTCCGAATCGAGTAGATCAAACTCTTTTAGGGTTTTCCATGCCGCTAACCTATATATGCCTTGGACATGCAGAATTATCATGGCAGTGGCACCCAGAGCAAATGGATTCTTGATGACCAAGCCACTCCAGCGACTCTTGCCACTGACAGTGTGTCCGCGTGTAGCCAGCAGCACTTCGGTTAAGTATGAGCTATCTAGTTGATCCTCGCCAATCCATCTCATTGACGGAGGAGTGTGCAACACTCTAAGCTCACCATCGGCTTCTATGCGAACACTGAGCAGCACGAGGGATAATAAATTTAATAACATTTTCTATATTTCAATTATAACTTTTACTATTAGAGAAAGTTTAGTAACTGTTTTGGGGCTTTCTATACGTTTACCTTACATAAGGAATGCCTACTTTGTTCAGTTCAATATTATAGAAGTCCTTTGCCTTATCAGCGTATCAAATAGCTTTCGTGCTGCGCAATTTATCAATGAATGTTTGTGTACTATATAGTATATATAGTATATATATATCTATATCTATATATATTAATATATATATATATATTTAGGACAAAAGCTCCTTTTCCGTCATTGGACAAAAGCTTTTGTCGACATTGTAGTGACATCATACCACCCACAGATGTTATGACCGCCAAGAGACACACACATAAACACATTAATGGCACAACAAGTATTATGGCAAGAAATAAAGTGTATTCGACGAAGAGATACTCTAAATAAAAAACTATTTAAATTTCAATAAATTAAATGTATATTAAAGACTTGAATTGAATAAAATATTAAAATTAAGAACTGAATTGAATAAAATATTCAAATAAAAAATTATTTTTATAGAAATAAAATAAATAAAAAATTGTAATAAATTATGCAATATTTTAATTAATAAACTAAGCTAATGCCTAATGTAATAGCAATGCAAATTAATCGGAAAAAAATAGTCTGCGTCACATTTACAGGGTATAGCAATCAAAACAAAATGCGAGGTAGCACTTTGAACGTTGATTTCTTGTGAGAAGCCACCAATAGCAAAAAGCTAACTGAATGTCAGACGGTCGCTACGCCTTATTCTCTGGGCTGATGGCCCTTTTTTGGAGGGGGCGCCACAATTTCAAAAAATAAATGCGCGTCGCTTAGTCGCAATTCAACCTGTATGGCTAAAGGGCTGGAGCTGGAGCTTGAGCGTGTTTATTATTTATATTAGACACAGAGTGGCAAACGAAATTGAACGCACTATCGATTGATTCTGTTGGGTGAAGATGGCCAGTCGCGTCGCTTGTCTGAAAGTCCTGCTCATTGTTTTAAATGTGCTTTTAACGGTGCGTATACGTAATAGTTATACACCTTGTGTCCGCATTAACTGCCCAGTTAATTTCCAGCTAGTTGGCATCGCGTTCATTGCGTTCTCCGTTTATGAGCTGAACAACGTTTCGGCGGGCACTTTTCAGCACATTGCAATTGTGGTGCAGATCTTTGTGGGCTCATTTGTGGTGCTCAGCTCGTTTTTGGGCTGTTTCGCTGGCGCACGCCTCTCCTTGAGCCTTCTTTGGAGCGTGAGTGTCTGGCAATCGCCATCGAATATCACTTAATGCCATCTCCTTGCAGTTTGTCAGCTGCATGCTGATATTGATTGGCTTGCAAGTCTATATAATTGTCGCAGCTCATGTCACGGACTATGTGGAACGATCGCGTACCGATTTCTTGGCTCTTTGGGCCGATCAGCGTCGCAGTATGGAGCGAATAGCCTTTATCGAGCAAAAGGTGAGTTCCAGAGAGAGAGAGAGAGAAAGAGAGACAGAGTTATTCATGCATTCCTTTGTCAGTACACATGTTGCGGCAAGAGCGGACCACAGGATTATATACTACAAGGCGTTGGCTTTCCACTCAGCTGTTATGAGAATAAGGAGAGAGTGCAGAGTAAGCTCTATGGCAATGGCTGCTTGGAGGCCGTACAGTCACATGCCACTGATAATCTCATCTACGGCCTGATCAGCAAATGGCTGCTCTTCGCACTAGAGGCAAGTTGACCTTAACATCAATTCATTCAAATAATTTATCGCTAGCTTAAAAGGCTTTTATTAAACATATTTTTTTTTTTATGAAATTGCAAGAGTAGAGAGCATATTAGCTATGAAGTATATTAGTAAATATATTTATATATAAATTATATATAGAATATCTTCTGTCTCTCTACAAGGGAATTGAATTTTCTATTCATTTTCACGCATTTCTGGTCATTCGCCTGTACTCTGCATATTTGTTAGTGTATTTAATAGCCGGCAGTGGCTAGCTTTTATTTAAAATCATTTTACCTTCTGTCTGCCATCTTTTCCAGCTTTGCGCTTTGGCCGCAGCCACCCACTTGGGCATCACTGTGCGCAATAAACAGCGACGCGAGCGTTTTTGAAAAGGTTTCCCAATTGGCCATCGGCTCATAATGCAGCTGAAAACTTAAACGTAGCATCCTTAAGTGTTGGCATTTTACAATATACAAATATCGCGCGAATCGAAATGAAACGAAACTCAACTGATACGATACAATTAAATGGTCTATAAATTTGTATTTTGTGTTTTCTTTGCTGTTGTTGTTGTTGTTGTTGTCTATATTCCAAAACAGCTTATAGACATATAGACAGCATAGCTGAGTAGATAGATGTATGGGCTGCCCATAAAGACTCATATAAAAATACATGGGGAAAACTAGCGAACGTCTCTGTGCGGGATTTGCGGGACCTGGGCGGGTCAGCAGCTGGGGATGTGTCTCTTGAGTAACGACCAAAAAGAAAAGAAAAGAAAAGCGAAAATAAAAAAGCAAAAAAGAAAAATCGACGGTGCGGCAACCACTCAACGCTTTTGTAAACATTTCGCAGTTCTTCTTCAAACTGAACGAGTTGAGTTCACTTGGCTGCCGCGTCTTCGTACGGATTAGAGATTCTGCGCGGCCATAAAACAATTATTTAAAAACACATATTAAAGAAGGAAAACAATAAAAAGAGAGCACATTTTAGCATAAATTTAAGACGAACTAGTCGCAATGCCCACCTTGCAGGTGTGTCTGCAATGGACGGCCGTCGTCTTCAATACATTTACTTTGGTAAGTTTTTGTTTTGCAATTAATAAATCGATGGCAATTTTTTTTTGTGTTTTTTTCTGTATAATTTGAGACATTTGTATATGCATAAAAAGCTACGCGGACATGTGTAGGCTCATTAGCATTTAGACAAATTTTTTCTCAAGTTTTTCCATTAACAAGTAGCTGGCCGCTTGAGTCACGCTGCGTATGAGTAATATGCTCATTAAGCGTATGTGGCGAGGCTGCACAGCCCCACATATCTATACATATATATATATAATAAAGCTCATTTATTCAACAATACATTTACTTTTAATTACATAAAATCATGTATGTGTATTTGTAGCCTTTATGCACATATAGCCAATTTGGCAGCAAACAAATCTCCTGCTTCCATTGCGCCCAGACAAGTTGTCACTTTACTTATTTTTAATTATTGCTACATTTTTCGCACTTATATCTGTGTGTGAGTGGATCTGAGTGTATGTGTGTGTGTGTGTGTCTCTCGCTGGGCATTTAAAAATAAAGCCACCAGTAATTCCATGCGTTAATATTTGCTTTCATTTTGGCCTGACAAAGAGACAGCAAGCATTTTCCTCATTAACATTTTTTTTTTTGGCTTGATTTCTGTTTTTGATTTGATTTTTCTTCTTTTTGTTGTCTTGTGACGCATTCACATGAATTTTATGTTTTTCATTATTATTTTATTTTTTTTCTTTTTGTTCTCAGCTAATTGGCAGCCTGGCTGCCTTGGCCGGCGTCTACGAGTTGCTCTACAAATTGGACGAGGGCTCGGCAACTCACATTGATTTTGAGAAGATCCGGCAATTGGCCATAGCTGGTGGCCTAATCCTGGCTGCGGTGATCGGCTGCTCGGGCGCCTTTCTCGGCTCCATCAAGGTGCTGGTGGTGGTGCGTCTAATCTATTAACTGATTATGATATTTATATATATATATATATTTTTTTTTATATATATTATATATATTTATTCTAATCAGCACTTGGTTTTGATGGTCTGTTTGATTGCTGCTCACATTTATCGACTGATGTATTACAATGAGGCCAGGCACGTGAATACCACCGAGGAGTTCGTCATGGGCATTTGGCTAAAGGAGCTCTCGCATTCCGGTGCAATGCAGCAGCTGGAGCAAAGGGTGCGCCACATATGTGAATGCAAAGAATTTAAATAATTTGAATATTTATTGCATTCAGTATGAGTGCTGCGGCAACAAGGGCTTCTCGGATTATACGAGCACCATGCGTGCGCCCCAGAGCTGTTTCCATACCGTGGACGGTGTGCATGCGCTCTATCCCTATACAGAGGGCTGCATGTCGGCCGTGAAGCGCGCTCATCTGTTGATCTATCGCTTTGAGAAGTGGCTGCACTGCGGACTCATCGGCTACGAAGTGAGTCATATATGTACTATGGGATGGGATGGGATGGGTTTTAACTGATCATCTTATCTATATATTTCGCTTTTGTCAGATTATGGGCATTATTTTGGGCATCACACTGTGCTGTCAGCTGACCAACAAGCCACGTCGCTATGCCTACTAGCCATTCATGATATTTGATATACTACAATAAACGACTTAATTGATATGATCTCGAAACTCAGGCATTGTCCAGTAGCTGGGTACGGGAGCCAACATGATTGGCGCGTGGCTCACGGCGCACACCTGGCGGCACCAGTTGTCGTGCGAGTCGCTCGCGTCGTTTCAGCTTATACAGCAAGCCGCTCAACACGATCGTCTGCAGCAGTATAAATATCTATGGGTATACACAAACAATGTTGTTATTGTGTTCGAAGGTCAGTGAATTGGCAGCGGCGACTGGGCTTTACCTCGAGGCCAATGATGCACCACATGAAGAGCTTATCACGCTGCTCGATGCGACTGTGGCTGGGCTTCAATGTCGCTTGGCAGCCGCGTGTAAAAAGCTGTGCAGCGCCGTCAAGCTGATAACAGCTTTTGGGTATGGACAAATGCATGGCCTTGTAGTCGGTGGCATTGTTGTAGCCGCAACACTGATGCTGTTGCTCCAGCTGTTGCATCAACTGCGGCTGCTTCTGCAACGCTTGCCAGGCCGCGGTCAGCTGCAATTGCTGCGTTGTGCTTTTATAGCGACTGTGCGGCTGATAGTTGTGCAGCTGTAAATACTCCAAGCCGAGCATAATCAAAATGAAACAGGTGAACTGCAAGGCGAAACAGTTGAGCAGCTTATAAGCAGATATATAAAGAGAATTTCACTCACAATTAAATTCACGCTTAGCAAATCACAGACGAGGCCATAGCAGCCGAATATAATTATGGTGCAGATGGTGGCACCCAGCACCAGGCTCTCCACAAAGTACGTATGCTCGGGCGTATTCGGCTGCGCCATTTGCAGGCCCAAGCCACCGGCCGACATAACGCCAATGGCCAGCAGCTGTAGAAGAACAAATAATCAACAATCAATAGCGAACAGATCCAAAGTGCAGGCTCACCATATACAGCAAATTGGACAAGAGTCCGGTGTACTTGATTGTGTTGTAGCAGCAGATCATCGTTGCGAATGCGGCAATCTGCAGTAGCTGCTTTCATTTTAAAGCAGGCACATGAGCTCTTAATCTATGCGGACTATACTATATGCTTGAAGACAAATAGGGAAAGGTGAAGATAGCACAGTCACACGTTTTACGATATTTTTCGTGTCTTTTTTTTTTTATTATTATTATTAAAGTGTTATTTTATTTTTTTGTTTTGTTTTTCTTGTGTTGCCCTAAAAAAATTGCCTAAAAAATTTGCACTTAATAAATATGACATAGAATTGCATAGAGTTGGAGAAAAGCTCCCAGGCAAACACTCCAAAAACAATTCAAGTGGGCGTGTCGTGCTCGTCGTGGGGGTCGTTAAACAATTTCAATAAATATCACATTGTGTTAGATCGCTGGCAGGGGATTAGTTTCGTTTAACTATATATAAATGTTGATTCACATGCGCCATGGCAGCGGTATGAGTCCCCATTTTTGTGTTATATCCTTGAAGTTACATTCCATGCTGAGCACCACCTTTTCGACCTTCTGGGTGCGCGTATTCGTCGCCGACTTGAGTGTCAGGCACAGCTTTGTCTCACGATGCGAAATTTGTTGTGTCTGTGTATGGGAGTGTAAAACACAGATTAGCTTGTAAATAATTAATTAAAAAATCGTTTTTGACTCTCTGATAACTCACATCCATGTCATAGGTCCACTGCTGGCTGGAATCTGTAATGCATTGCGTCAGCATCACATTGGAGCTCGTCGCATTACGATTTTTCAACAGCTTGAATACCCCACTTTTGGCCGGGCGATAGGTGAGGCAAACATTATCATTTGTCATTATCTGACCCTTGGGCGTTATGACGAACATGTCCATTGTTTGTGCATGCGATGAACAATCGCCCACTGTCACTGGCTGCACTGAGGTGCGCGGTGCATCGTCGTTCAGTGGTCGCAAGCACTTATCGCGCTCCAAGTCAATCAGCGACATAAACTCCTCGGCCTTGCTCTCGATCTCTTCGAAGGCGCGCTTCCATTCCCGTGATAGCGCACGACCCGGCAAATTCTTCATGTGTGTACTGTACGCCTGGGCGCATTCCGTTTCACCGTCTAGCCATATGATTTTACCAAAGAAACGATCCGGTGCGGGAAAGAAATGCTCTGGCCATATGTTCTCGAGGTACCAGGAGAAGGGCTTGCAGTGCAGCTTCTCGCGCAGCGCCAAGCGCTCGGTCACATTCACCTTGTCGCGTGCGCTGAGCGAGAGGCCAGCCGTATAGAGCATGACAAAGTATTGCCAGTCGTCCATCCAGACGGTGGCCGCTCGTGCCAGATTCGAGGTGAGCACCTCGCTCATGCCGCCAGGAAAGGTGTACGGTGTGCTGCTGCGGAATATGTGACCCACGTGGGAGCAGGGACTGATCTCGATGCGACCGCCACACTGCCAAATGCGAAACGACATCTCGACATTCTCGCCGCCCCAAATGCGCATATCACTATCGTAGGCGCCCATTTCGTAAAAGTACTTGCGATCGATGGCAAACAGTCCGCCAGCCATGCCTGGTGTGGCTATCGGGGCCGTGCTGTCTTTGCCAGCCTTTGCGTCCGTTTGTCTCGGCTTGCGATCGGAGGAGAACCAGCGGAAGCTCAGTTGCCAATTGAAGGCGCCCCAATGATTCTCAAAGGTTTTCGTATAGCTAAAATTGTCATCCGATATGATGTCGATAACTGGGCAAATGACAACCTTGCGGGATTCTTGGATGCGTGCCAGCAGCGGCTCTAGCCAGCCACGCGAGCATTCACAGTGTGCGTCCAAAAAGGTGAGCACATCGCCACGCGCATGCTGAGCGCCCATCAAGCGAGCGGGCACCAGGCCGCTGCGCTCCTTCATGCGATACAAGCGCGTGGGCACCTTCAATACGTCAATGTACGCCTCCAGCTGACGCTTCAAAAAGGCTGTGAAAGGCATAGGTGTTTATTAGCGTAGCTAAAAGATTTTAGAAGCCGTTGGCTACTCACTGCGATCGCTGGCATCGTCCACTAAAATGATTTCCTTAAGCAGCTGTCGCGGCGAACGATTTATGACGCTCGTAATGGTGCGCAGCAGCACAGACCAGGCCTCGTTGTGGAACACAATGATGACCGAAGTGGTGGGCATGCTCTTAGTATAGCGCTTGTCGCGACATCTAGAAAGGAATGGAGGAATACATACATATATCGAGTTGAGGCTTAAATTTTTCCACTCTCGCGCTTACTCATTCGTTCTGTAGTCCTTGAGCGTTCTATTCAGTGGTATGCGATCGCTGGCCAATATATTGAAGCTGTTCAGCTTGAAGAAGCGCTGCATACGAAAGCGATCTCGCAATGGAATTATTACGGGTCGTCCATCGGCGCCCTCGCCCTGTTTAGGCTCGAACTGGTTAATGTTGTAATCATCTGCAAATGTAGAGTCATCGAACATTAAAGTTGTTTTTATCTGCTATTGGGTGTTATTGTTGTTGTTGTTGTTGTTGGTGTGTGTGATTGTGTATTGTGTCATTGATGTGGTTTAATAACCTGCAGTCATATTGCTGAAGATGTCTCCCTTGCCAATATAGTGAGCCACAATGTTTTTGTACGGCCAGAGCGAGCGACGTTTTGGCGGCGGCTTTGGATGACTTCGCACGACGAGTGGTTCCGACAGCGATAAATAAATAAATAAATAAAAAAACAAACAAACAAACAAAAGATGACAATGGAAATAATGTTGAGCATTTAACAATACAAGTAGAAATGCAAAGTAGCCACAAAAAAAGAAAAAAATCGAAAGCAAGGCTAGAAATGGAGATGAAGATGAGCTCGAGTCAGCCCACTCGAGTGTAACAACAGCCAATTGCAACATCCGTTAAGCAGCTAAGCAGCCAAGCAGCTAAGAAGCTAGATAGTTGGTAAGACACTCAGCCAGCTTGATACTCAGATAATCAGGCAGACAGGCTGGCAGTCGGCCATCTAGTTAGTCAGCCAGCCAGCTAGCCTGACCGTCTGTCAGTCCGTCCGTCCGTCCGTCCGTCAGCCAACATTATTTGCCTTGAAGGAAGTTATGCAATGGCGCTGCAGCGAAATGAAGTTTGGAAATTTGCAATCAACGGCAGACTGCAAATTCGTGGCAAAATTTTGTAAAATTTCACTATTTTCGCAGTTAAACAATAACACAATGGATTATATTGAATTTCGTTGGGGCTCACTCACCGGGGCTCTGCGTCAGTGTTTTGTATACTTGACACATATAAATTTATGCTAATTGCAAACATGAAGAATGCAAAAAACAACAAAAACAGGTAAAGTAGCCAAAGCTTCTTTAGCTGCTGGAAACGCAGACCCATTTTGACGTGGACAGTGGATAGCACAAAAACTTTATTTATTTTTTGAGCTGTCCGTGCACACGTTGTTGTTGCCTTCAGCGACGCTGTGCTAATGACCGGCAACAATTTTCGAACCTCTCTTTGTGCGCTATACACAAATTGATCTCTTCTTTAAATTTTCGTGCTGTGGAGTCGAGTCTGCTGCGAGCGTCGAACTTGGCTGCGACCAATGCACTGTATACACCTTGTACACTATGCGCGACGTGCGTGAGTGTGTATTAATTGACAACACGTTATGAATACATGGTGGCCGAGTGCGGGAAACTCCGCTTTTAAAGCACAAAACTAGTTAAACGAACTGACTATATTTTTAAGGTGCTGATATTTGTAAACAACATATCGATAACGCCACCGATATTTTGTGGCGGTCGGCCAATAAAACAAAACAATGCTGGCAAGACTGTGCCGAGCTGCAACTAATTAATTTAATAAAATAATTTACAGCACAATTTTAATATATTACGATAGTTGTTGCACCCTTACTTTAATTTAATTTTTATTTAATCGATCATATAATTTAAGGGTGTTGTCATTCTTAGCAGCGCGAATCTTATATATGCACAAATAAAAATGTTATATTACTAGTTAACTAAAAACACAACAGGTGGCGCACATTTCAGTTTTTGTGTTTTGAAATAGAGCAGATTTGTAAAGTTTTGGTTAAAATTATTTACAACAACAAATGCATAATTTTTGTACGTCTTTGAATACTGTTTATATCAGGTCCTGAGTTTGAACTAACGATAAAGACGTCTTCGCTCCGCATTTTGTAATGTTATCGCAAACAGTCCGGCAACCATAACAGTTATTAACTGCAATTCGAATTAGCCAATTAAGTAGATAGTGCAAATATATTATCAAGCTTACTTCCAGGCCCACAACAGACCAATCACTGATACGCTCATATCGAGTGCCCACGACAAAAGCAGCTGCTAGCCGTTGGTCACAGCCCACGGTATATAAATCCGTTGCAATGCTCGAATTCTGATTCAGGTAACAGCTAGCGGGCACACGCAGTTGGCTAGAAGCATAGTCCAGAGGGCCCGATTTGCCGCAGCAGTGATACTAGAATAATAAATATGATTAAAGCTTTTGCAATTTAACTTACATTCGACTTACCTTGATTTCATAGTAGGACATGCTGTCCGTGTAGTACAGCTGCTTTTGCCAGGCACTGTGGATGGTCTCATTGGCCAACAGCTGAAAGTCGATTGGTTGTGCGAATATAACGGTAATTTGTGCACATATTAATGCTAACAAAATGGCGACGTACTTTAGGAAGAAATATATCAATTTATATAGGCGTACTCAATACGATCTGCTACTCACGATCCAGTTAAGGCGAATGTCCTCACGCAGTGCCGCAATGCAGCCAAAAATGGTGCTACCTAGGAGCAATACACCCAACACAATGCCCAATATGCAGGGTATGCGTATGGCCACACTATGTGGAAACACTGCCAAGGCATACGAGCAGGCAGCTATAGATAGTGCTCCAAAAACCTGATAGAAATACACAGACCACAATCATCGGGTTAACTGACAACTC
Organism: Drosophila mettleri; assembly: GCA_035047625.1. NCBI lineage: Eukaryota > Metazoa > Arthropoda > Insecta > Diptera > Drosophilidae > Drosophila > Drosophila mettleri. The sequence goes on from JAWNPI010000085.1 coordinate 15,347,483, forward strand.
TCGCTTTATGTTAGCTCAACACTCACACAGCATAGAAAATCCAATACGAATGAGGAGACTTTTAGCGTTTGCGTACCGCAACTCATGCCTTTTTTTTTGTGTGCGAATATTCTAACAAGTATATTTCAACTGAGCACGAGGAAAAATCAAACATGAAACACAAATGTTATTCAAGTTTTTGCTGTGTCCACTTTCGTAGCTTAGAGAGGCAGTGAGATAACGCAAATAGCATGCAGAAGCTCCCCCAGCTTTAGCTGATAAGGTGATAACAGCTATAAACAGCTGTGCGAAAGAGTCAACAACTTCTCGCCCAAATATATATTGCTTAGCTTATTTTGTTCAGCTATTGCACTGAACTCATAAATAAACAGAATGGTTGAGGTGCACTCCATAGGTGCCAGCTGCAATTATATATATGTATATATATATATACATTATCTATTAATTAAGTAATATATATTATACATATACATTTCAGTTTGTGAGTCAATTTTGTCAACATTTAATATCAGTTATCTATATGCGCTGTTATCTGAAAAATAGCCTGAGTCAATAGCTCTCAGGTTTTAGCCTCAAGCAGCGAGTACACCAGACTGTGAATTACCCTCAATTTCCGAATGAGACTTCTCATTCCATAAATTCAAGTTGTTATTTCAGTTTTTTATTCTCTTGATATTACAAAGTAATATTATCTGGCTTATGATATTTGAAAAGTTTTTTTCTCTTATTTTATTTACCACTTAAACAAATTAGTTTTGCTATGTAATTTTACTTAATTCCTGTAGCTCGTAATTCTTTCTAATGGTTCACTTATATTGTACAAGGTCTAAGCTTTTTATACCCTGAATCCATTGAAAATGGAAATTTCAGGGTATAATGTTTTTGTGCAAATGTATGTAACAGGCAGAAGGAGGCGTGCCACACCCCATAAAGTATATATATTCTTGATCAGCTCGATGAGCTGAGTTGAACTAGCCCTGTCCGTCTGTCCGTCCGTCCGTCCGTCCGTCCGTGTAAACACCTGGATTTCTGCAACCACAAAAGCTAGAGACTTCAAATAAAAAGCAAAATGGTCGATAATACCATACGCTGTACGAGTTTATTTTTTTTTTTCGATAACTCATCCCATTTTTTTTTTATCGATAACTATCGAAAATATCGCTTTGTTTTTGAGGTCTGGCGTGCACACCGTTAAAGATAGAATCGTGCTCTAAGTTGTGTTTGATTGCTATATTGAATCCGCACATTTTGTCATTTTTGGATTTTTGATGCCACGCCCCTTTCGCCCACAATTCAACAAAAACGATAACTCACGTATATCAAATACTAGAGACTTGAAATTTGGCAAATAGGTACATTTGGATGTCGTAATCATTCCCCGAAAATTTTATCAAGAACATAAGTCTAGAAAAAAAGTTATTAAACAATAAAGTTTCCATAGCACAGCCTCTTCTGCAGCCGCAATACTGCGCAGTGAGCATATTACGTGCATGCATATGTTTGTTTGTGTGTGTGTGTGTGTGCTTGTGTTTGTTACTATTAATGAATAAATGAAGGTTTTAATGATTGGTATTACAGCTCAATGGATTCAGGGTATCTCTTAGTCGAGCAGTCTCGACTAGAGTTTCGTTACTTGTTTTCTTTTATTTTACTTTAGTTTTGCAATTCATTCTCAGCTGTTTTAGTTTTTTCTGCATTTCCGTAAAATTGTATATATATTTATTTAGTAATACTGATTGGGTCCTTTATTCCAACTATATATTTTGTGTTGAACAACTTATAGTTTACAATTTATATTCCACTTACAGATAACACCTGTATCTTGTTCTCAAATATAGACGTGATTAACAGCAGAAATCAGACTCGAGTTTTGATTCGAAGATTTTATTTGTTAAAATTTCAAGTAGATGCCACTTGTTGAATACACTTTAATTATTATTTATTTATATACATACTTTTCATATTCGAAATATTAAATATATCAGGTAATTTTTTTTTATTTAATGAATTAATTAATTTTTTTTCATTCATTTTATTTTATTTAATATTACTTAACTTATAACTTATATATATATAATACTTAACTTATATGCCCCCTGTATTTCACTTTCATTTTTTTTAAGCACTTAACTTAAAGTATTATATATCCATTTGCAATAAAATATGCTGAAACATATTTGTGGGCGTGCCTGCGCAACAAAGTCAGAAATGGGGCTTTAGTCAATATCTGATAAGCTTAGTATCCAGGGCTTTGGTGCCTGCTGACAACGTGGTATTTCTCGCAGTGTACCTATTATTTTTTTTTTTTTCTTAAACACCGTCACACAATAACTTCCCATACAATCATTATCGCAACTAACTGACGGTGAAGCGGCAACCGACTGTTTTTTAGTAATTCAGTCTAAAAAAAGTCGCCGACGACGGAGGTGCATCGATTTCTGATATAGTGTTTTAGAGTGCTCCAAACAATAGCAAAATGGGTTGTGCAACAGCAATGATCAAATATCTTGTTTTCATATTCAACGCTCTCTGCGCGGTGAGTAACAAAAAAAAACAAAAAAAAAGTTGTAATTAATGCGAACTGAAACGCAGTTAGACCGCACAAAGTTCAGTTATTTTCGGCTATCAGCGGAACTCGAGCGTATATATATATATATATAAATATTTGATATATGGGTTTTTGAGTGTACACAGTATTTATGTACCTATAGATAGTAAGCTGGGTGCGGTTCACTAAGGAAAAAATGGAACGATTTCCAAAGCTGTTTACTTGACACACTCACTCGTATTTAAGTGGAACAGAGTCTTATTTCATAAGCGATTTCCTCAACTTGAACTTGATTGTGATTTTACTTAATTATTTATTTCTTCAGCTATTGGGCATTGGCGTTGTTGTGGTCAATTCGATTGCCCTTAAAGATGTTGCCGAAGAGACACGCCCCATTCTTATATTCTTCATCGTGATCGGCTCGATTGTCTTTCTGATCTCATTCTTCGGCTGCTGTGGCGCCATCAAGCAAAGCCCATGCCTCACCTGGTTGGTAAGTAAATGCATATAAATATATCCATATTTATTAAAAATAAATGTAATTGCTTTTTTAGTATGCGATTATAATGCTCATCATTTTGGTGTTGTCCTGTGTGCTGTGCTTTGCCTATGTGAACAATATCGATGAGTCACAGATATCTCATGAACAGCTGAATACTGCCTGGGAGAAGCAGAAGAATGGCACTGATGCTATGGCCATCTATCAGACGAACGTAAGTTTCATAAAATTTAAATGATTAAAGTTTTACATATTTATATATTCGAATTGCCAATTTAGTGCACTATTAGAATTTATTAATTTATAAATTATAGAAAAGAGCCCTAATTTCTTATTTTATTAGTTTTTGTAACATTTTCGTGAATTTTCTGATATTTTTTTTTTTAATTTATTAAATATTTATATTTTTTAGTTAGTGCTTAAATATTTCATTAAACATTTTCTGTATTATTCTTTTTAGTTCCCTAAAAATGTTCAAAAATGTATTTATATATTTTAAAATAATCTTTTATTTATTGATATTAAAATACTAACCATAATTTACATTAGAAAATTGCAAATATTCTTTATACGTAAAAATCTTTTGTTTCAAATATGTTGTCATTGAAATAATTATATATAATTATATATTTCTCTTTTACAGTTCAAATGCTGCGGCATAACTGGCGCCATTGACTATACCAAAGCGAATCTAACCATTCCGACTAGCTGTTATGCAACAAATAGCACCGCTACTACGTCCACCCATACAATTTACACTGATGGTTGCTTAAATAAAATGATCGATTTCTATGAGCAAGCCATAAAATTGGTCACGGTATTTGGCTGGATTTTGATAGCCATTGAGGTATGTGCACTTATCTATTTATATGTATGAATTTGCTTTATTGACTCAAACCTAACTATCTTGTTTTTTTTTTTTTTTTTTTTTTTTTTTTTTAATATTTTAGGCCGCCGCCTTTGTGAGCGCCACGATCTTGGGCATTCACTTCAACAATGAGCAACGTCGTTCCAGATATTGAGCCATTTACTAAATATGATTCATTTGTATCATATTATACTCTAAACATGTCAAAGAAGTTTGAGTAGAAGCTAATAAAGTATTTTAATTAAGCTAGATAATTATTTTCACATTATTTTTTTGGCTGATGAAACAGTTACAAAGCTTTTGACAAAGAAAACTTGAAGTTTGTGCCTTTGATTAGGGTCATATGTATGATAAGAGTGTTTTATAGTCAACACAAAAAGGTTTTAATAAATTCTTTTCATATATTTATATTCTACAAGGCATACATTTTCACACGAAAGTCTTAAACTTCATGAAGGCAGCATCTAAATAAAATATTAAATAAATACATTTAATAATATTAAAATCATAAATTTAATATGTTCTGAATCGGAATGAATTTTTTTAAATAGCAAATAATAGATACATATATAAGAGGAATAATGAGTGTAAATTGGAATAGACTTATTGTTTTCATTAATACTTATACTCCACTTATTTGTCTTCATTTCATTCTCTCTCTCTCTCTCTATTTGTTTTTTTTTTTGTTACACAAATTGTAGCACATTATCTTTTATTTATAATATTTTCTTAGCCCTGGCAACCCATCTCTATCTATTATATTTTAACCCACATATCATATTTGGCTCTCTAAGCATGTGTCAAATTCAAACTAACAGAGCTAAACGGTGCACACATGCAGAGCTCTGATTTTTTGTGGATTTTTAAATGCAATTCTTAAGTGGATATGTTCAACGCGAGTTTAAGCACGCGATCACATACATACACACGCACACACACACGTATATACACACTCTCACACACACCTGTCAAAGTAAACGATTTTGCATGCAGTTGTGTCGACAGCTTGTAACCTAAGTTTTTAATTGCCACACAGTTAGCTGTGTGTGTGTGTGTGTATGACATGCATATAACGAATATAAACTAAATTACTCAAAAATAAATACAATTTAGACAACGCACACACACAAACACTCTCATACACACACATATGAGCCGCTCTATGAAATAGTCGCAGTTGCCCTTAGACATGCCACTGAAACCCAAGCTAGCAACTATTGAAGATACCATCTGTATGGGCAGGTGAGGTTAGCTGTAACTGCTTGCCCAGCCCCCCTGTTGCTGCTGCTGCTGTTGCTGACATTATCTAACCCTTTCTCAGCAAGGCTGCAAACACCTTGATTTACTGTTAGAGCAAGTGAGTGCGCGCTGCCTCGAGTTTAGTTTTTTTTGTTTTTTCTTTGTACCCTAAGTTTTAAATTTTGATGGTAAATTATAAAGCGGTATTTAGTAATTTATAATATTTGTATTTTTAATTGAAATTGACTTTAAATAAATCTTTCTAAATAAATCCGTCTGGAACCAAGTACATAAAGAGACTTGAGTATATCTACAGCTGCCTTAGCTCTTGACAACTTTTTCAGTTTCTCTTCAAATATTCTGTGCACCTCGAGACATAACTGAGAATATTTGCAATCTGCACTCAGCCTAATGTACAGGATGTCTGCCAGTCGAGCAAATTAGCTTAGATCAACCTCACTTATTTTTGGGGTTTGGCTTTGCGCTTTTATGTTTAGCGTAGTTAGAAGCCAGTTACATTTGAGACGAGCTCACGTGCAGTTTTGCCAAAAATATAATTCGGCTAACATTCAGTCAGTCAGTCAGTCAGTCAGTGAGTCAATCAGTCAGTTCGCCAGTCAGTGAAAAGCTTAGCATAATTGGTGGCGCCTCATGAGTCGCATGCAAGCGTAAGTTTATATGCAAATAACAGTCGTCAACATTGGCGCTTCGTGCTTGGCCTTGGTGTGTGTCAGAGTGTGGGTGTGGGTGGATGGGAGCAACGAAATTGGTTAATTTGTTGGCACCGTCGCTCCTTAATTTTGGCACATATTCACGTATCGTAAACTTTGTGCTCGGCAATTAGTAAACCCAGGTAACTGCCCCGGGGCAGACATTACAGTGAAACTTCCCCCATAAGAGTTGCACATGCGAATGTGGTTCGAATGCTCTATTATATTTAGTTGCCCCACGCACACAGACACATTTACATTTTATTACACAAGTAATAAAAGATTTATTGCTGTTGCTGTTGCTGCCACTACTACTCATGCGGCTAGAGTTTTCAGTATGTATTCAATTTTCCTATCTATTCGGAAATCTTTGAGTGTTGTAATTACAAAGGAAAGCGAGAGAGTGAGAGAGAGAGAGAGAGAGAGAATTATAGAGAAATATAGAGAGAGAGAGAGGGGTATAGATACAATAGGAGATGTTGAGAGAGAGAGAGAGAGAGAGAGGAGGGAGCAAAATATATAAAAGTTGAGATAGATAAAGAGGGAAAATGAGGCATGTTCAGAGAGAGAGGGAGAGAGAGAGTGAGCCTGTGAGAGCCAGAGGCATACAGCGAGAGAACAATAGAGAGTCAGAGAGAAAGAGATAGAGAACAAGAAATAGGAATAATCTAAGGCATACACTAAAAATATAAATGGTATAAATTATTTGATTTAAAAATGAGAGGAGGCAGTAGAATATATAGTCGTAATAACATTTGCAGACATAACTGACTTAAACTTTTTAAAATAATTGTTTATTAATTTTTAATCAAGAATAATCAATACAGATAGAAAATAAAACTATTAAAAACTATTTATTATTTGTCCTTTAAAAAGTGTTCATTCCACCATTTGCTGAGTAGAAATTGAAATCAACTTTTGGACTCAATTTTGTTTCATTAATATATTATTTCATTATATATTTTATATTAAGCACAGCTTGCTTTGTAGGATAGCGTGTCTAGGAGAGAGATTATAACGAGAGCTACACAGCTCCAACTTCACATGCTGCTCATTAAATTGATAATCTCTTAATATAGACTAATTTACAATTGCAAGTGAATCAACATTATTATTATTAGTGATTATCAATATTCATTGTTAATATCATTTATTATATATAATAATTTATAATAAAATTATTTTTTTTTTTACAATTTCATTCAATTTAATACAATATAATATAATTTTGATCTACCAGACAGCACAAGTCAAAAATCAAAGCAAAAGTTCGCACAGTCTATCGAAGGTGGCGCAGCTGCTCTATTTTCGTGCCCAGCGGTGTAGACAGACATGCATTATTACCCATGCACTACCCCAATACAATTAGAGCTCATTCGTTCGATTGAAAATATGACTGTGGGTCTTATCAATTTAATAACTTCATATGTATATATATATATATATATATACATAGACATATATATTTAGTAATAACTATCAGTTAACATCAGCACGAACTTTGTATACGCTTTGGCGGCGATATTTATGCGAATTTTATGTTGGATTCGTGGGGTGTCGTTGCTGCTGTTGCGCCAAGTGTCGTAAATACAATCAAAGTACTTGAACTTTGCTCGTAAACCGCACAATGGCCGCGATTCCGAACAGCCGGATGCGCCACCTCGCTAAAGGTGGTTCCAAACCGAAACCGATCAAAAGTCATCAACTCGAAAGGTTTCGCGTGCTTATAGCGCAGAGCTCAACAAATTTGCCCGACTCCCAGGGCGAGAGACTGAGAGAGACTAGAGTGGGAATGGGATAGGGTTGTATATGGCAACACTTTGATTGTGTGTGGCCTCCTCGGCATGGTGATGACACCCACATCGCCAATTGCAATTGGAGCGCTGCCTTTAACTTTATGATAAGCGGCACGCAAGCCGGAAGAGTTCGACTCCAAAACCAACAAAATTCCGATCCAACTATATGTATATGGCTGCCAGCAGGGGGGGACGACAGCCAGATGTGCTCGGCGTGTCGGCATGTCAGTGCCTAGACATCGCGACATCGAGACATCGTCATCGTCATTGTGGCTGTCAGTGTGCAGATAGCAGTGCATGGAATTTGTTTAACTTTCGGCCAATATCTTTTGTTAATAATCTATACGTATGTCCGGTAACACGGCCTTGTCCACCTGGAGCGCGATGAAGACGCGGTATGTGCTCGCAGTGGCTGTGCTTTAATTAACACCTTTAGCATTCCGTTTTCAACTGCAGCATCACCGCCTCGGTGCGGACCACCAATCGTATGAATGCGTTGCTCTCGGAGTCCATGTTGAGTCGACGGCGTGCGCTGCAGAGCGCCGACCAGTGTGAGGCCAGCGGAGCCGCCGGTGGTGGTGGTGGCGGTGGCGAGGGTGGCGAGCGCAAGGAGAAGCCGAAAAATGATTGGAAATTCTTTCACACCAATTTCAATATGGAACGTGCTCACAAAATCATTGAGGATTGCATCGAAGAGCGTCTGCTGTGGGATCGATTCAGTCGCAACTTTGACTCGTGGCGTGCACTGCAGCTGGTCGAGAGTCTGGCCGCTGAGATAAGAGATCGGGTCAAGAAGCTAAACCACAGGCGGTGAGTGTTGAGCAAGAACTATAAACCGCAAATCGGCAGATCAGTTGAAGCCATTAAAAAAACGAAATCTCTACAAATACTTTGCAGCCATCGCATTGTGTGTCTGCTGTCGATTGTGGAGAAACAGAATCAGGGCGTCTATCAGCGTATGTGCCATCTGATGGACGAGAAGCGGGATAATTTTACGCAGCTGGTTTACGAGCGTCCCACGTATTTCATGATTGTTGTCTTGTATCTAGTCTATCAGGACTAGATGCCCAATAAAGTTTTCAAAAGCTTTTACACTGCAAAAAAAAAATAAAATAAAACAAGCTTTTGCATTAGCCAGTGCACAAACCAGTTGTGACTTGAATTAAGTTTAGGACTGTTGACCGAATTAGCATGTAGTTGAAATTTTAGAAAAAAAACTTAAAATTAATAAAAATTATATTACTTAAAGCAGATTTGTTATCTACTATAGGCCCCGGCGAGATTCGAACTCACGATCTCCTGTTTACTAGACAGGCGCTTTAACCAACTAAGCCACGGCGCCTCATGAGTTTAACCGGAAAAAATAGAGAAGTTAAGCGTACTTATTTGTGTTCAGTTTCTATTTATAGCGGCCTATTTGAAAATTCCATTGTTTAAATTAATATTTGTTCACATGTTTTCGTTTCGAGTGAGATATAACAAAACAATAAGATAGTATATATTGATAGAAATGGAAGTAAGTGGGAGAGACAGAGATACGGTTGAATAATTTTGGATGTATGTAGGTTGTGCTTATCTACAAAGTGTTGATTGGGTTATGGCAATTAATTTAATAGAATATTAACACATAATTTTTTTATTTTAAAATTGAGAAAAAATTATTGCAAATTATTATTCTATACATATATACAACAAATTATTATTTATTTTTAGAACTAAATTTTAAATAATATTTGAAATTTTTAATGAGTGTTAATAATTTTAGCATATTATTTTAGTTTTCTGAGTATTACCAAGCTTAAAATTGTGTCGAATTTAAAGAAAACAAATTAATGTAATTGAAAATTAGTTTAAAAATAAATATTTATGTTGATATTAAGTCTGTAAAAATTTTTTCTTATAGAAATAAAATCAAGTTTTAATAAATTAAACTGATTTTCAATTTTAAATTAAAAAAAAAATTTTAAATTTAAATAAACATTTTTTTACAGGGTATATTGTAATGCTACCTTCATTTTCGCGCTATCAATGTTTATTTGATAGTAAATATTAAACGCTTTAAATTAGGTTCGGCTTATCAGCTGTGTCGCTGAGCGCTGCTAGGTAAACGTGCTAGAAAAAAGCTGAATGGAGCAAAGCTTTTTTCATTTAAGCTTTTTTAGCAGCACTGTGAACTTTTATGATTGTTTTTTTTTTGCTTGCCGCAGCAAGTGCCATGCCTGATTTTAACGATAATGGAAACAATTATTAAGGCAATTGTAGCCATGTTAATGGCAAACAGTTATGGCAAACACACGGACGGAAAACGGAAACAACAATAAATGGTAAATGGCAAATGGCAGGCGGCAGATGCTGTTGAATTTCTAATTGAAAAATGTTTACTGTAGTAGGAAAAAAATGCAACTGTTGCCCGCACAATTATTGTGTGGTGGAAGGCCCCGGCGAGATTCGAACTCACGATCTCCTGTTTACTAGACAGGCGCTTTAACCAACTAAGCCACGGCGCCCTGTAAGATGTATGCACTGAATGCTCAACAAATAATAGCTGGACAAAGTTCAAGAAGAAAATCATAAATAACTGTGCACAGAAAAGCGCCAAGGGAAATTGCTATATATTTAGATAGAAAGAGGGAGACGGCGAGAGAGAGAGAGAGAGAGATAGGGTAGGCAAACTTTTGTTTGGCTGCAAGAACTAGTTATGTAATCTATGCCATATTTATCTACAACTTGTGCCCGTCGTCAAAGTATTTATAAGTAGGCATATCCCTCGCTCTCGCACTGCCTCCGCCTCTCTCTCTCTCTCTTTCTTTGTACACATACTTTTGCAGCTGGCAGCAGGCATGTTTGTCTATGTGAATCTGAAGATAAATGCAAATGTTGGCCAAATGGAAATTATTTGTACTCTTGCGGCGACTCACGCACACACACACGCGCCAAGAGAACTTGAGCACTTGAAATGTATCTTTGAGTTCGCCAGCTAAACAGCATAAAAATAGCTGAGAGGCATGCACAAACTCCCATTCTCCACTAAATGTGGCTACTGTCAAAGACTTTTTGTGTTCGGGGGCCTTTTGCCATTTTTAGCCATTTCGTGTGTCTAACTTATCTTTAAAGTTTCTTCCTTATGTCTTCACATAAATCAAGCGAAGAACCTTGAAACTAGCTAAAAACATTAGCACTAAATGCCATTAGGCTTACGACTAACTATTCCCGCTCCAATGACAATTGTCGCGCCCAGCCCCCACCAGACCCCGTTTATTGAGCAACGCAACAGTTAAACACGCACGACAAACTTCCAATTCCCAACTCCAACTGTAACTGTGTTTCGGCCAAACTAATTGCCTGAAGTTAGTTGCTCATCAAATTGCCGCATCATTTTACGCAGATTTTTATCGCACAGCCAACAGCCAACAGCCACCAAAGTTGACCAGAACAGTACATTCAAGCCAGGTTCCAGGGTCCAGGTCCAGCCCAGTCAACATAAGCACACACACACACACACACGCACGCACAGCCAGTTCCAGTCAGTGTACCTAAAAGTATCTAATGCGTTTCCTGTGTATCAGCCATGTAGTCTGATGTGTTACGTTGCCTGTATCTCGATGTGTCTATCTATGTTTTATATACCCTGCACAGGGGAGCAGCCTACGATGACTTGCTAGTTAGTTATGACAAGTGAATAATTTTTAGTAAAAAAAATAAATAAAATAAATATTTATGAGTGCAAAAATGTTGTGCTTAAGAATTAGCTTAAATTAAAATATTATATTTTTTAATATTATATTAGCGAAAAAAAAAAATGAAAAGAAAAAATTAATTAATTATATAATATAATATAATATAATATAATTATATTGAAGCTTATTAAATTAATTAAATACTTTAATTGCCGCGTAAGAAACTTTTTATCTTTGCCTGTAATTATTAATTATTTAAATTAATGCTGCAGAAATCATTTAAATATTTTAATTGACGCTTAAGAAATTTTTTATCTATGCCTGTGAAGTTAGACCTCGAGATACTTTTTGTAAATGATATTAAATTACAAATTACATTAAACTTAAGAAATATTTTGTATATTAAATTAAATTAAAAGTTATTTAATTAAATCAAAATTTAGTAAGTCTTTTGTATATTTAATTAAGTTAAAAGTTATTTAATTAAATTAAATTGAAAATGATTTCATCAAATTTAAATGCAATTAAACATTATTAAATTAAATATAAATTTAATAAATCTTTTGTAAATAAAATTTAACTAAAATGTCTTTTATTAAATGTAATAATTCTTAAGACATATATATAAATAAATATATATATATATATATTTATTTATTCCCTACACTCAACTAAATTTAAGAGCATTTGGAGTTCGTTGGGCCGTCGTTAATCGCTTTTCGGGCATGTAACATTGTAATTTGGCATGGAATTGAAGCGAATGCTTATCAGAACATGACTCCAATAAATTCGCTTTTGCCGTTTGGCGCTATCTCTCACTCAGTGCAGGACAAGGACTGAGGCGTATTTAACCCAATGTAGCCTTAGCCCCGACTATACATGGAGCTAAAAAAAAAAAGGAAGAAACAGAGAGTGAGAGACCTGATCTCAATGCATAGTTTGTGCCTTTTGGTGCCTTTTGGTGCCTGTCTGGCAATGCGCGCGGCAATTGAGTTTTTACGCAGTTCGACAAGGCTGTACACAGTGGACTTGGCGAAGGAGTAGCTTGGGGATGTGGAGCCCAATGTCAATGTGTTCGCTTGCCTTTGGCTTAGCTGCGGGCTGTCATTCCTTTTTTGTTTTTTTTTTTTTTTTTTGGTACTTTTCAGGGTATTTTTCTGTTGTGTGTGGGAGACAAATCTGCTTTGTTTTTATCTGATGCCATTTCGTATTTAGCTGCAGCTTCTTATCCTGGTGGGAATGCGTACATTTGTGTGGCAGGATTAGAATGTGTGCGAGGGTAGCAGCAAGCGAGGCAAGCGGGATTTCTATGCTATGATATTGTAACTTTAACGCCATCAAATAAAAGCGCACGTCATTAATCTGAAGCAATTTCTGAGCCAATTTCTGTTGAAATTTTATAATTATTACGAGGGGGCCAAAGTCGAGCAGCCCACAGAAGTGCCATAAAAGCCACCAAGCGCCAATAATCTTAATTGAGCGACATTTCAAAAGCAATTAGAACTGAGCGCCCAAAACTCAGCCAATAAAACGCAAATGAAAATGAAAATGAAAATGAAAAACAAAAAATGTGAAACAATTAATGACCGAGACTCGGGTCAGACCATTTTAATTTGTAGCTGAGTTGATTCCTTGCGATCTTTCGCCTTGTTTTCACAATAATTTCTGTAAATATAAAGAAATTGATGAAAAGTTGTAGATGTAGTTATGTAGATAAATATATATGTATCTCTGTATCTATGTATCTATATATATATATATCTATATCTAGTTTTCAACTTACTTCAGACGACGCGTGCATTGCTTCCAGTCCTCAGTCATATTACCAAAGAGCGCATGCAGAAAGATCCGCACGAGGACGAGTTCCACGTTCAGGTTGTAGCGCATTTGCAAATGGCAACGGATGGGCACCAGTACTCGCATGGAGCCGAGCCTATGGAAGGTGACGTCGCGCACTAGTTCACTGAAGTCGAGGCTATCGATTTTGCTCATCTTGATCTGTTCGTTCCGTTCGATGCATAAGCCAAACTGATGCTGTGCCGAGAGCTTGAACTCTTCCAAAGCGTTCATCTCGGCGGTCATCTTTTCCAGCTTGCCGCTCAGCTGGCAGCGCATATCCTGCACCAATGATAGCTGCTTGCGTGCTCTATGCAAGTGCTGCACACGACTCTGCAGCTGGCAGCGCAAGAGGCAGTTGCTGCGCCGCAGCTGCTGCAGTTGGGCTTGCTTCTGGGTGAGCAAGCAAGTCTCATCGCTGGGTGAAATGCTGGCGGTCTCCAGCTCGTAAGGATCGGGCGGTGTATAGATCAGCTTAGCTCGCAGCTCCTGGAGACGTTTCTTGATATCCTCCAGTTGATCGAAGGGCACATCCAAATTGGGCTCCTCCACATCAATCGTCTCATAGTCACAGCTGGAGCTCAATATTTCGCTCTCCTCCGGACTAATCAAACCGGCCGCCTTGCACTCATTACCCGTATACCAATAGCTAACAATTTTATTCATATTAACAAAGTGTAACGAAAACTGTGTGTGTATTGAATTTAACTGTGACAACAACTGAGCGGAACATAAAATCATGGCCGGCCGGGCCCGCCTACAATTTCAACTCCTATTTAATTGAGTTAAGCAAATCTGTTGGCGCTCGTTTCACTTTCAATTAAATAAACAACTTTTCAGCCCCGCCAGTCCGCCGCCCGACGTTTTAACCCCTAATTTATTAATGACTGTCGGCATTCGTCAGCTGAAGGAAGAACAACTCAAAAAGTTCATATTTCAAAAATGGGTTTCTAACAAGCGGAAACTGAGGCAACAGACAGTTGGCTGACTGACTGGCAGATGCCCTGTAAAGCTCTATATTTGATAGACAGAAAGCCGAACGGAAGCTTTAGTTTAATCTAGCTTATCTTATATAAAGAACTATATACGCTGAACAGGTTCATTTGATTTCAATGAACCAGTTCTATTGCATGAACCGAATCACTCTTATCTGCATTCTATAGAGATGCCAATATCGTTTTGATATCGAACTATTCACAGCTGAGTGAGCCCCCTTTTGCCATTAATACAGGGTATGAAAAGGCAAAGTTATCAGTCAAGGGGGTTGAAAGGGTTGGCAGCCGCTGACGCGCTATTGGGCACCATTTGATTAATGACACAAACAGCTTAAAGGGACAGTCTGGCACGGGAATCGAGTGGGTGGGGCAGAAAGGGGGGCGATTGCTGACTTTAAGTGCAAGCTGTTTGCCTGGAAAATATTTGCAGAGAAAGTTTCACTTTTCGTTGAGTCTTGTCACGTGCAGCCGGGCCAACACAGAAACTAGCACCCAACACCCACTGCCCACACTCGTAGCGATATCCATATCCATGTCAATAACATTGGGGATGGAACCCAAAAAATTCTGCATACCGTTGCGCATTGTGACATGGCAGATGAATTTGTTGAAACATGTGTTCCTCCAGCTGTGTCGGCATGCGGCACTGCAGTTCCACTCCAGCCAACTCGCTTCGCCTGTCTAATCCTGCGCCTGCCGACTGTCAGTTGCCTCCTCCACGTGCAACTCTGATACAGATAAATTAAATTTTTGTTTTTGCCATTGCGGAATTGTGCATTGGAGCATTATTACTTTTTTTTTTTTTTTGGATGCCAGCACGCAGCCCGTTGCCTGTTCGTGTATTAGTTTCTGTTTATTGATGACTGTGTGCTTGCTTGGGGGGCTCGTATGTGGGGGATTGTCGAAACTTGGATTGGCATTATAAACACGTAGCCAGAAATGGTGGCCAGAGCGTTTGTCCATATTACACTAATAACAACGTACAAAATAGGTTTATTTGCGGTCTTAACGCTTGCTGTGATATGCATGACAGTGGGCGTGGCTAGATATTATAATAGGGACTTAACTGGAAAGGGGGAAAAGACAGAGTTTAAGGTTAAAATCTTATATCAACGTTATTTTAGCTCTCACTTGATGTAAATAAAAATAATAGCTCAAATTTTCTTTAGATTCGATCTCTGTCTATTCTGTGCACAAGCATCATAAAATGTTGAGTTTCAAATCGCAGACTTCGCTAATATGCAATCAGGAATATGGCTTGCATAAATCACAGCACATACTCGCTATTTGTTTATATAGATGATACACACATATATTTATGTATATGTATATATACGTGTTTTCGATACGCGGCATAAATCTGAATATTTTAGAGAGGCGCCTTTAAGCTCAAGCTAAACGTGACTCAATTATATGGCCAGCAGGCAACTGTTTATGCCACCCACCACCCACCACCCACTCATCATCCTCACACATGTTTGTGAGCGTCTCAGATTTTTATAGGAATTTCCCTTGAATACACTTTCAGTGGGTATTTTAACTGTTTCACAAAATGTGGAATGCATTAGGGAAATAAACAGTAAAGGAAAGACAGAGATAGACTCTGCTTTCATCATTTACTCTTTACATTTTAGTTTACGTTATATGTGTGGATTACCAGCATTAGGGAGCAGTCATTGTGGATGCTATGACAGGGAGAAGTCCAGTAAATGATCGCTATTGGCTGCAACTACTTTTGATCCTGTTATTTGTATTGCGTGTCTAGCTGAAAGTGCAATTTGTTAAGCTTTTCAGTATGTTCGCGACTTTCGTTTTGATCGGTTGAATCCGCGTCGCATTTTCTACAAATGCTTAAAATCAGAATTAGCTCAAATTTATTGCGTTAAGTGCGTTTATAATGTGCCGTGTGTGTTTGTGATTTGTTTTTTACATGTAGCCTGCGAAATTTAATAAAAATAAGTGAAATATGCTGCATTAATTGTTTTTTGTTTTCTTTTTTTTTTCGTGCTTTTTAACTGTTCACAAATTGGCGTCACTTAAAGTTCTCATATAGAATGAGTGAGTGAGAAAGAGCGAGATATAGTACCTTGAGTAGGTAAGTCTGCTCTTGCTATGCTTGTCAGTCTGCATTGCTGTGTGCAGCTTTTATACAGTTAGTTTTTAATTTCGCTTTCTTCGTCTTCCTTTTCTTCTACTTTTAGTGTGCCTTTTAGTTTTGAGTTGAAATATTTAAAATTTAATCGCCTTAATTTTTTCTGTCATTATTTTGTATTTATTTATTTAGTTGTAAGTACGAATTTTTTATGCACATCCTTAGGGCATATGCTGTTCGGTATTCTGGAAAATAGTTTTTCTCTACTTCGTCTTTCGCTTGCCAATAGGGAAAACAATGCATAATTCTGCCGTATGGCAAATCGAAAAATTTATGTGCAAAACAATAAAAT
The DNA here is from genome assembly GCA_035047625.1 of Drosophila mettleri. Lineage (NCBI taxonomy): Eukaryota > Metazoa > Arthropoda > Insecta > Diptera > Drosophilidae > Drosophila > Drosophila mettleri. Next base: position 15,364,095 of record JAWNPI010000085.1, read on the forward strand.
TAAATTGTTTTCGCATTCGGCATTCACTCTACGGGCTACAGTTTGCATTCCACATTCCACATGCCTTGTGGAACATGCTGCAAAATAATGAACTCATCTAGATGAGAATAATAAATTTTTGAGCAATGTGGCAGTCAAAAGCGGAAACGCTGCGCCATTTTATAGCCCACCCTCTGGCCACACTCGAGTCTGGGCAAAAAAGAGCTGAAGCTCAGGTCGTAAACCACAAGTGCGCGCATTGCCAGCGACTTTGTCACATTTCAACTTCCTCTGCCGAGGGGACCTGCACGGGACCTGGCCGCCCCTCGCTGTCACTGTTGCTGGAGTGTTTAACTCATGAACGCCCACTTTGATTTCCATTTGAATTGGGCGCACAGACGGCAGCCACTTGTAATGTCGTCCATATGTGGCTCGATTTATGGGTCCTGTTGCCGGGAGGCAGTCGCGCCTGCCCTCATCAAGTTGCATGGCAATGTCAAGCTTGGAGCACGTTTTCAACTTTAACAAAGTAGTTGATTTAAAAAATAAAAATAATATATACAGGAATGGGAGTCGGAACAAAGTGTGGAACAAAAACCTTTCATTGGGAAATTTTAATACAATGAGTGCAATTGCCGTGCTTAACAGATGAGAGCTTAACAGCAGAATGCTTAACAGCGACTTAAGATATTTGAGAAAATTATTCTGTGTATTCGATTGGTATAATTTTACACAATGATGTTCAGTTGGGAGTTTTAAACATAATGAGAGCGGTGAGAATAAAATATATTTAGAGCTTAGTTCCCATAATGGCAGAGTGTTAATTAGTAGCTCGTTTAACAGCAGAGGGAGTTTTAAGCTTAGTTTTGTGATCATATTAAATCATAGCACAGAAATCCATATCAAACATTAATAAAAATCCTCAAAATTTCATTTTATATTAACAAAATCAAGGCTGCACGATCCATGCGGTATGCATAGCAGAGCAAGCTGAAAGCTTTTATATTTTGTTGATCATAATTAGGCCTTTGCAGGCGATGTCCTTTTCGAACACGCTAATAGTCAAGCAGCGCCAAGTGGCCAATGGGATTGTCGCCTCAGTTTGTCGGGGTAGCTATGGCCAAGCGCTGCAGTCGCTGGATAATTCAAGCGGCAGTCTGCCCAGCGATCAGGAGAAGACGATTCGTCAGCTTCTAGAACGCTTGCAGCGAATGAGAAAAATGGACTCGCTTGTCGCTTGTGAGACGCTGATCAATAAGCTGCAGCTGCCCGAGCTAGATGCCAGTTTTATTAACAGACTCAATACACATACACCGCGCATAATGCTGGCCGAGATCTATGAGCAGATGCTGCTACTTACCTTCTACGATTTCTATAAGCAGCTGGAGTATGTGCAGTGGGTCGAGCACACGATCATATGGCATACGCTCAAGCTCTATGAGCACTGCAACAAATTGAAAGAGGCGCAGAAAGTGCTCGACCAAATGCACTCGTCGTCTGCGCTGCAAATTGAGTTGTGCATTCTGTATGGTGTGCTGCTGCTCATAAGCATTTATTTGGCATCGCTCCTATTCTGAGCGTGCTCATAAAAATGTTTGTTCTCATAGTTTTCCGAAAATACTTTCACTTGCCTCCCTTGCAGGCTTGCGACGCTTGCAGACGTTTCAATTAAATGCGCGCAACGTTTGGCAATTTGCACGCACACATGTGCCTGCCGTGTCGGCTGCCGCCTCTTTGCCAACTGTCCGGAGTTGGCATTTTGAAAAATAGATTTCTAAAACGTTTAAGCTTCTGCATGTGTCTTGAATTTTAAAACTTTAGCTTCATATTAAAATTGCGGCAAGGTAAAATGCAACCTAGACGCTGCTGCCACACTCCCTCCCTTCATTTAGCCCCACCCATGGCAGCCCCTTAGAATGGTAGCCACCCCCATTGTAGCATATGCCTGCGCCGCCAAATAGCAGGAACGTGACCAAAGTTTTTGTGACTCTTCTTTGTGCGCATTGTTGGCAGGCGATCATTTATCTTAAATGCCAAGTCCAGTGGCCGGGGTAAGGCCAGCTCCATTTCTTTGTATGCTGCCAGCTAACGTCTTCTTTTGGCCACCTTTATATACGTATATATATATTTATATTTTCTTTGGGTTGGTCATAAGCTAGGCAACCAACCGGCAGTTGCCAAGGTGCTCGCGCAGGTTGCTTAATAAGCGGATGCTCTAGCGGAAGTGGACGCTGCTGCTGAAAATTCATGAACCTAAGCGGATTTGAAACGCAGGACAACGCCTGACTGAGTTATTAGTTCGACCAAGTTGCAAGCTGTAGAAAAAGTTGCGTGACCAACGAGCTTAGTAGAGTAAGAATGATTTAGGAGAAAGGCAAGTTTAAAAATTACAAAGAAAATCGAAAACGAGAAAGTTGTCAAGAGGAACTAATTTGAATTTTTAAAAAGATACGTAATATTTATTTAAACAAGGAATTCGCAGCTCGAAAAGGGAAATCGAAAATGGTGGAAAATAATAATAATATAAGATCAATATCCGTAACAAATTATAAATTATAAAATAGTAATAAAAATCAAAGTATATGAAAATTTAAAAAAAATTAAATTTAAATTAGAAAGTTGAATTATCGACTTTAATAGAATATCTTAATCAGAGGCAAGCTGGAAAATATTAAATTCATGGCTAAATTAAGCTTAATCGATCAATTTTATGCCGATTCACTTAAAATCTGAGCTAACTTAAAGGAAATTGAAATACCATCCATGAAAATATGTTACACCATTTATCGTTTAACTATTTATGCTGCTCAAACGTTTGGCCCGAACAAATAAATGCAGAAATCTTTGCTAAAGGCCAGAGTTTTGGCTATAAACACAGCTGCTTATAAAACTTTTTCGAAAAACAATTACAGTGCAAACAGAGACCCAAACAGACTTGCAAGCCTTCCCCCAGCTCCTCATAACTTTTAAATTTTGTTGTTTGCTCTGAGACTTTGTCTACTGCTGTGAGTGTACATGTGTGTGTATGTGTGTGTGTGTGTGTGCGCTACTTCACCTTCCTTTGTTGGCCTGTGTTGTCGTATTAAAATTGCAAAAATTTTAATCTTTCTGAAAAGTATTTTACATATTCTATAGATTCTTATAGTAGTAGGACGTAATGTCCCTATTGGGTTTTTGCTGCTGCAGACGCTAGCTGAGAATTTATGTATGTATGCAGGCAGCACAATTTCCCATGCTTGCCAAGCAATAAAAGGCATATCCTGTATAACGGTGATATCCTTCTCATCCCTCCGTTGTCCCTCATTCTCTTAACAACTTGAGCATTGGCTGTTGCCTTTGGCAAAGAGCTGGTAAAAGTTTTTGTCCTTGCCAACGACGTAAAATTTTTATAGACACGTAGGTGAGTTTGCTTGTGTGTGTGTGTGTGAGTGTGTATTGTTGTGTGTAGGTGTGTGTGTGTATGTGTGCTTAAATCCCAGTTTACTACTTTAGGTGTTTACCACACAAAGGCCAAAGCCGCCGTCGCTTCACGCTGCAATCGTCGAATTATGCAGAAATCATGGCTGGAGTTGAGGGGGAGGCTGCGACAGGAGGACAGCAACTGAGATTGTTTCTGGCGTTGCTTGGCTCTGGGCTTTGGCTTGATGAAAGATTTTTATCATGCAAATAGTTGAATAGACCTTGCCGCTGCCACTTTTATGGTAGCTACTAAATTGGATTTATATCGGCATCTGCTTTCTATATCCAGCCAGCTGCCAACTGTGCTTTAAGCCAGGCCAAAAGAGAAAACTTTGCACATTTATCAACGCGCCTCGGAATATGTTTTAATCATATTTATCACACACACACACAGAAACACAGTATGCTATGTTTCTTCAGTTACTTCTGCGTCCTTTGGCATGCCAGTCACACAGGCGGGCGGGCCATTTAACGTGACCATGCCCACTTAACTTATTGACATTCGACTTGGCCACCAACAAAAATGGTTTTTGTATATTTAACGAACCAGCAAAATCTTCTGCTTCAATACAAAAAGGAAATGCGAGTAGATGTATTTCCATTCTTTTGGCCAGAGGGCACGCGTTGTCCTTTTTGAGTTTGGCTATTGTAGCTGTTGTTGCTGCTGTAGCTTTGTCCTGCTTGTACGCTATAATCCCAGCGCGTGCTGCGCATCGCCTCGCGGCGTTGTCCTGTGCGTAGTCCTGTGCGTTTGTTGCCTTTTGCCTTTATCTAATTTATTTCCCTCTTTTTATACCCTTCTAAAAGGCATTCCAATTGTGTGACAAAGCAAGTCCATAAAATAGAAACAGTAGTTTGTATGCAGTAATAAGGTATTAATATATATATTATTCAATTTAATATCAATTAGAATAGATATAAATAAATTGATAGGTATGTGTTGATTGATTTTTGACGCATGAAAAAGATAATTAAATTATTGTTAAAATCACTCAGAAAATGTAATCTTTTCGAACAACTAATTTGTTTTGTGATACATTATAATAGTTTGACTAACTATAAAATAAACAATGTATTTTATACATTTTAAGTACTTTAAGGGTATGTAGTCGTCGACTTTTCCTTTACTGTTTGTTGTAGCTCGATTCTTCTTTTTTGTTGGCTGGGGCTTATTTGCATTTGCTTGTTAATTTAAAGCATCTTCCATCATTTGTTGTTGCGTTCACATTCCCCCCCGCCGGCTCCAGCTGCTTACGGCACATTCTCCTTCTTCAATTTGCCCGTTTGTCGATACTTCGGATTGAGTTTTCCGTTGCTTGTTTGGCATTGATGATGGCATTATTATTATTATTATATGTTGGCGCCTTCTCCATTTCTCTTTGTTGGTGGCTGCTGCTGCTGCCATTTTCTTATTTGGCATTACTTCCGCTTCCGTTGGCTGCCACCAGTCGCCATTATCATCATCAGCTTCGCAGGTTCTTCGGCCGCTGCTGCTTTGCATGTTGCCATTGTTGAGGCAAGAAAAGTTTTTCGTTTTTCCAACATTTTCATTCTTTGCATTTCTTTTGACATTTTCATTAAAAATTGTGCGTAAAGTGAATTATGTCGCGCACTTTTTCTTATTAAATGTCACGAAATTTATGTTCGCCTCTATTGAATTTTAATGATTTGTAATGTAATAGGATTTTGATTTCATTAATTATGGCTTCGGCTTCATTAGACGGACGAAAATTAGAAGCGCGCGGAAAGGAGGGAGAGAGTTTAATAATTTATTGCGCAAACGTGATTTGAAAATGTTTCAAAATAACCATTTTTAATGCCAACAAAATTATATGGGTTATAGAGGAATTAATATCGACGAGCAAATGAATAAATGAGAGGGTAATAAAATAAAATCCTGAAAAAAGATATTAATAAAATAAATAAATGTATATATTAATAAAAAAAAGAGAAAAATAAATATATAATAAATAATATATTTCATGTTCTATTTAATGTCATTAAATTTGTCTTTTAAATTAGTGTTTATTTAATCTGTTTTTATTTCTTTTCTCTTTTTAAACCCAATTAAGTGCTTTCCATGCTAACACGTTTAATCAAGTTAACTTATATTTAAATACATTCAATAATAGATTAAATTAATGGCTAAATGTAATTAGTTGGTTGTCCACTTTAATTAGTTGATTTTTTGGTCACCTCTGGCCCTTGGACTGTTTAAGCTTTACCACAAATAAAAAAGTATTTATATAAAAAATATACTGTAAGTTTTTATAAGTGCGCAATTAAGCGCTTACAATAAATGCGTACAATTAATGTGGGAATTATTTATTCAGTTGTAAAATGTTTGTGGTTTATTATTTGGTCGCAATGCATTTTAAATGAATTCACGACAAACGCACAAAATGTTGTTTTACGGCTAATTGAAATTCAAATGTGTATAGCAAAAAAAATGAGAAGCAAGTAAACGAGCATTGTCAGGTGCACTTTAAGCCTTAAAGTTGTCTGACCGCAGAAGCACGTGTTAATGAAACAGTTGGGGTCTGGCGCTGTGGCAGTTGCTAACTTTAGTTGTGATTGTGCGTCCGCAAATGCGGCCATGAGCAGTCGCACATAATCCTTAATGCAAACATGCAGCATGGAGGCTATAGCTGATGTCAGGACATGCACAGGTAACACAGGTAACTGTGCTGGCAATTTGACCGCTGTCCAGCTCTGAATTTATGCACTATCCAAACACACCCGCACTGACTAGACACTGCGTCGAGCCAAACTGCGCGTTTCGGTTTTGGTTTAGGCAAATGGAATATTTAATTAAAACAAGCGCACACGGAGTGCTGCATTAGAGCTGAGAGCGTGACACGATTTATGTGAAATATCTACTTGGTTAACATAGAGTAAATTAAGAGGGAAAGGGCTATCATTGCCATGGCACATTTCCAGGCTTCTATCGAATGACCATGTTTCGGAGAGCAGCACGAGGTCAGCTCTAGCCGTTATCACATGCTCTCGCGAACCGTATGCGGCACACGGCATTCGGCATCCGGGGCAGCAGCTGCTGGTGCTGCTGCTAGCTACTAACTGCTGGCACCTGCAACCAGGTGCGAACCGTGAGCATATATGTACAAATTTGTGGTTAGAGCAGGCATTTAATAAAAGTGCGGCTGCACTTGAAAGACGACGCCATATGCACATGATATTTTAATAGCCATTTTTAGCAAATGCAAAACAGGCAGTAGAAGAAAAGGCATGAACAGATTATTTGCTATATCATTTATGGGGGGCTTGCATGGTCATAATATTTAAATGTTATGCGATGCTGGCTTTCAATGCCTACCCTACGGATATGATGATGGCAATCATGAGCATGATGATGATGATGATGACGATGACGATGGTGTTGGCCTCTGAGAAGCTCAAAGCTCAAGACACTTTGCCACAATAAAAGTGTGGCCATAAAATTATATTGTCCACGCAGTGCTCTCTGGTGTCCGGCAATATTCCAGAGCCCAAATCGCTGCCGGCTTAGCCCTCATCATTGCATAGAGGGTGTGCGTGGTGTGTGTTAAATGTGTGTGTGTGTGTGTGTGTGCTTGTATTTTTATTATGCTAATAATACGCACTGGAATGGGCTAACCAATGGGGCTTTAACAGTTAACTTGGAGTATTATGGCAGCTAAAAGAGAGCAGCAACAGAGAAGAGTGTGTCAGAAGCCGAGAGCATAATATATGTGCGCCTAGAAGCAGGCACTGATTTTGTGACTCTGATACTTTTATTACAGTTTAATAACCTAAATCCGCATCGCAAATTTATGAGCATTTAAATATACATACTTTTTTTTTGTGTTTTATTATTTACAACAGCTGCTTGAGCTATTTATGCGAAGAGCTGCAGCAAAAGGCCTTTTAAATATTTATAAGCTTTTGCGTATTGAACAGATTATATATGATTTTTGGCTTAGTAATGAAGCGAAGTGATGTGAAATGGTAATAAATTGTACACTTAAAGGAAGCTAGATATTCTAAGAAACATAAGATATGACAGCAAAAAGGTGATTTTAGTTGGGATACGTTAGAAGGAGATTTAATTTCAATTCCCATATACAAATCATGAACTTTGCTACTTTATATATACATAAAAAAAAACATTAATCTATTAACATAATTTTAAATTTAATTTATATTTAATATTAACGATCAACTCCCCTTTAAGGTATTCCAATTTGTATTTATCATTGTTTTAATTTGCATTTTACTTCTTTAATCTTTACCAAATCAACATTCCTTAGTTTAATTCATTTTTAGAGAACCCACACCATTTGGCTTGATTTCTTAATTTAAAATTCAATTCAATTTGGCTGGCAGCCCTGGTTGTTGTGTAGTTAAATCAAGCGTTGCGCTGTCTTTGTATTAACAGTTCATTTTAATAATGGCTCGGCTTACACAGCAACAGCAACAGCAACAGCGCACAGCAGCAGCAAGTCCTTGTAATGAAGCCTTAATGCCTCTGCTTGGCTTTCATGTTTGTCTTGACACGTGTACAAGACATCTAAGGAGGAGGGCAAAGCTCCCGCTACCGCTTCCGCTGCCGTTGCCGCTCCAGCTGCTGCTCATTGTTCGTTCGCTGCTGGAGTGTGTGCCAAAAGCATGTCAAGATTTATGTCTCAGCTCATTAGCAAGCTAATTTGTCATGTGTTTTGCTGCGTTTTCCATGCGACTTTAAATTTTTCAACACTTTAATTGAAAATATGTTTGAAAGGTAGCAGGCCAAACAAAAAAATAGCCAAACTTTTGTTGCCAGCAATGCGGAATTAACTGTGTTTAAGTGCCACAGCTTGAATAACTGGGAGTGAGAAAGAGAGCGCGAGAGCAAGAGCGAGAGAGAGAGAAGCAGTCAGCGGGACATTCCGCACAGCTAATTTATGGCCACCCCTTTCACTTTCCACCATGGAAACGAAGGGGACAAAGGCAACGAAAGAAAACGCAATGGAAAGCGACTTTTCAGTGCATAAATCTTAAACCGCAAGGAATGAGCGGCAGGAAAGCGGATTACTTGCCGTGCATTGAAACAATTTATTTTATTAGGTTTTTTCTTTCTTTTACAACGCAAGGATTTGCGCCTGCTCCTTTACTTTTCTATTTGTATCTTTGCGAACCTTTTTTTTTGTTTTCTTTGTAGGCGTGCCAAACGCTTCGCGTTGACAGTTTTAAAACAAAACTTGTCTACTTTGCAGTTCGTAAAATATGCAGACAATGCAGCATTTACATATTGAAAATGGAAGGATACAAGGCAATAGACGCTTGGCTATCTGCCGGGATCCAAAGGATGTTGGCGGCAATGCAGAAAGTTGTGAACTTTTTGTTTAACCGAGACCCAATGTGGTTTTAATTGCTTTATTGCTTTTCTTGCTATGCCTGGAAATAAGTTGAGATAAATTTTATATAAACTGAAATAAGTTGCAATGAAAATAGAAAAAAAATTTGAAATTGATTAAAAAGAAATTGTTTATTGATTAGCAATAAATTGAATTCAATTCAAGTAGGAGTTGTGAGTTTCTATGTTCTCTATATTTATATAGTTAGTTATTCTACACTCCCTTACTTCAGCTCTATTCGACATTCCCATACTGCGTTCTTCTACTCTGTACTACACTCCTTTGGTGCTTTAAAACCTTCCACTTTATAAAAAGAAAAGCAAAAAAATCAAATTCCCTCTATAGTTGTGTAGAATAGTTGAAAACACGAACAGACATGTGTACACATATGCACAATCGGCTTTATGGATGCTAAATGCTGAGCGTGCGATTATAACGAAAGCAGCTGTCGATTTATGCTCAAGGGGCACGACTTAGTGCCTGGGAGAGACTGCAGACTGGAGATTGGGGACAGTGGCTTGACTTATAACAACAATGCACGCACAAGCTGAAATGGTGATATCTTTTTGGCCAAACGACGTGTCGACAGAGCACACCGATAAGATACGCGCTGTCTAGTTAGTCAAAACGCGTAAGAGCTATGCACGGTGCAGGCGCTCGCGCAGCTTGGCCATGTGAGAAGAGCAAGAAGTGCGCTAATCTGCGGGCAACACGCCAGCAGGCAAATGCAATTCATTAGCATTAGCTGCAACTGCAACTGCAGCAGGAATGGGCGACATGTGTTGTGACTGCGGACAATGCGAAGAAGATGATGATGATGAAGAAGAAGAGGAAGAGAAAGAGGAGTTTATTTTGGCCAAAGGAGGCAGCGTTTGAACAACGCGCATAATTGCCAGAGAATTTACGATAATGTTTTAAATTAAAAAGGATGTTCTTCACTGCGAGCTTTGCAGCTCTGCAGTTCTGTCTAAAAGTTGCTTTCATTTTTATAGCCGCAAAACGCGCTGCGGACGGGCCGCATTAAAACATCTTGACGCAATTTTTGCGATAAGTCGACAGCCGCAACCACAGCCACACAGCCGTGGCTTACAGCAGGATGAGGATGGAAACTGGGAGACTGAGGGTCCAGAGTCAAAGAACGGCCACGGTACAGAGGTGGAGCAGAAATAATGGCTGGATTATGTACGAATCATGTCGCCGTCGCCGTCGTCGTCGTCGTCGTCGTCGTCTCGTCTTTGTTGTTGCTGTTAGCCATGGTCAGCGCATGTCTAGCAGCAAAGATCATGTACGCCAGGGTAAGGATAAATCAACGGCGGTTGCCAACGAGGCCTGAAAAGCAGACCAACACATGCTTGTAAGCTTAAAAGGTGTTAAAACTATTTTTGTAAATTTAATGTGCGATAAAAGAAATGAAAATACCTGCAAGCACCTACCGACAAACCAACCAGCCAACCAGCCAACCGCTGCCCTCCTCTTGCCAAGCCAAGCTTCTTTTCAAGCTTGTCAGCGGCAGGAGCAACAAAAACGTGACGAACGCGCAGCCTTTTCCCAGCTGCAGGTGAGCTGGGAACCGAAAAAAAGAACAAAACAAAAGAAAAGAGCACATATAAAATAAAATAATTGTTAAAACAGGCAGAAAATTGGGTGAGCTGTTAATTTTTTTGTTAAGTAAAATGCTGTGAACCTTTAAATCGCTCAAGTTGCAAAGGATAAAAATCTGCGAATGGTCTTTTAAAATATTTCACATTTTCTTTGAACAGCAGTTTACTTTAATGGGAGCATGTTAAGCTAAGCTTGCAATGTTTGGATAATCTACATTGTGCTGTTAGCTGTGGGATATTAGTTAGCAGTTGACTTGCGGTTTGCATTATGTAAAAAGTGATGTAGGGCTGAGCTGAGCTGAGAGAAGAGAATGCTCGAATTTTCTTAATCGATTATAAAATTTTCTGTTAGCGGCATATCATATTGAATTTCAATTTTATATTAAATTATATTGTATTAAATTTTTCTATATAAATTTGAGGTACAATATTTGATGATGAGAAAATGTTGATCAAATTGCATATCTAATTATAATATTCCCCGTCGACATTGTTTACAGATATTGCCTGAGTGCTAAAGCTTTATATACGCTCTTTCTATTTCTGAATGATTTGAACAGTTTTGTTAGCTATTTCTATTTTGTGGTCAAGCATTAGCGCAGGTTTAAAAATCTATTTGTATGCTTAATTGTAAATAGTTAGTGGCAAGATCGTAGACTGCCTGGCCATTAGCCGGAAGTGTGCAAAGGCCAAATTGAAAGCCGCTTGCAATTTGTAATAGCGCGTTCGCATTGGCGTTCGCGTTCGCGTTCGCGTTCGCGTTCCGGTTCGGGTTCAGTCTGCCCGTTGCACCTGCAAATTGGCAGCTATGCCACCAAAGAAGTCGCCAATAGAACCGCACAGAACATTGGCCATTAAAATTGCTGTTGGCACTGGCAGGGGCATATTGGGGAGGCAGCACTGGGGAGCATTTCAGCCTAATGAGCAGCAGGCCATAAATGGCCAAACATTGTGCAGCAGGCAGCAGCTTGTAAAATTAGAAAGCAATTTAAATTGATGCCCAGCATTTGTGCTGGGAGGAGCAAAAGAGAAGGCGTAGCCTGGGAAAGAGCAACAGCAGTAGCAGCAGCAGCAGTAGATGGAGTTATGTGTTATGTGTTGGGTGCCACGATGTTTATTAAATGCTATGGTTATGGCCAAACACTTATGCTAATTATTGTTGTAAGCAAATGGAACTTTTAGCTAACACGGGGCGTGGGCTGCCCTGCTGATGAAGTAGCAACAGTTGTTGCCTTCTGCAAATTTATTTGACCGAAACCAGTCGATGGTGTTGCATTTTTCAAAGTCACAGTTTGAGCAGCGACAGCGGGCACACACAGGCACATCATTATCGAAAGCGGGACGAGCTGTAGTTGGAGTCGTCAATGTTGTCGCCAAGATCTGTGACGAGGACGCAGACGTAGAGCGATGGCCACAGGCGACTGGTTGGCAAGTTGGGTAGGACCGTTAACAGTTGACGTTGCTCCAGTTTGTTGGCTAAGCGGCTGCCTGTGGCGTTTAGTATGTTAATTTAAATGAGAAAACAACGGTATTTTACGATTATGGCTTAATTACTTACATCATGAAATACAAGAAAATGATTACGTTGATCTGTGTCTAGCCAAATGGCAGCTACATTTTTTATGGCTTCACTCAAGTCGAACCTGGATACTGGAAGCCAGCTGTCGTTGGGCTGGCGATGATTAACACTATCATTTATCTAATAGCATAACTGCCGCTGCGTGCTGCACTCGAATTCGAGTCACAGGCGCTCGCCTGCCCACTACGGCAGAGGTGCTCGAAAATCAATTAAATTATATAGCATAAAAGCTTGTAATTTTAATGAGCGCATTTGGCTTTGAGCTCAGGGCTTAGCGCCGAACATCCAGGTGAGACCCCCATTAGTGTCTCACTGCATAGTGAGTGGAGATGTCTGGGCTGCGCAAAATTGCATATGAAATATGATGCGTCAAGGTGCGCAACGTACATCAGATAGCCGCAAAGTGGTCAGGCCTATAAAGTATGCGGCAAGTCGTTGGCAAAGCTGACAGCCGCATGACCGGTTCATCGTCTGCTAAAATATACGCTTAACTGAAGCATATTAAATTATATAATTATGATTATTTCAACTCTGTTTGCTAAGGTGAATCGTTCGATAACAAAAGCTGTAAAATAATCATAAATGAGTTTCGTCTTGCCAATATTTTGTCATATGGCAACGCTCCCTTTGGCCAGCTCTATGCGCATTCCAAGTTCAATTTCAACCTGATGCAGAAAAAAAAAAACCTGCGCGGCGAGTAAAAGAACTTGTACATTTTCAATGCACCAGTCGCAGCAGCAGCAGCAGCAACAGCAGCAGTAGCAGAGGCAGTGGCAGCGGCAGCACCAGTTGCAGCGCACCAGAAGTAGCTCTCATCCTCTATTCCCATTCCCAATCCCGAAAACTTGTTGCTGTGCACTGCGACGTCAGCTGAAGCAGCACCTGCAGCAGCGACGGCGACGGCGACGGCGACAGTGACTGCGACTGCGCAAATGCCGACAACGTTTGACAGTGCGAAAACAAAGCTCAAAGCGTGCAGAACTAAAGCGCGGCTGTGCAGTGTTGTAAAATATAAATAAAATGTGAATGATCTCCGCCGCCCCCAGCTGAGATCTGTAATCTATAACAGCAACTACTTACCAGCATATTTAAAAAAGAAAACGAGAAAAACAGAAAAAGAAAATACTCTGCGAAGCCGACAAAACTGCAATAAATTAAAGCCAAAAGTGCCGCGAGGCCAAATGAAATTTGTGAACGGCAAACGCAGCAGCAGCAGCAGTTGAGGCAGAAGTTGCACAGTTGCAGTTTCGCGTTCCATTTGCGCGTTGTTTTTGTTGCTGCTGTTGGTGTTGTTTTTGGGAAAGGTAGCCGAAGCCGCAACTCCGCCCGCGGCCAGGAAGACCGAGTCGCAACCACAAGCAGAAGCAGAAGCAGAAGCAGAGATCCAGTCAACGCTCCGGTTCGGCGCATGCGTGAATGCCGCGTTTCGTCTATGGCAGCCGGCCCATAGAGAGGGTACTATTATTAGTCGGTTATAGTGGCCCGGCGGTTGCGCTGCAACTAGGTAATTAAAGCGTGAAAATCACTGTTTAAATTCTCATAAATTTGTGCATTTAACACAATTGCAATGCATTCCATGCCTCTTTAATCTGTGTGCGTATGCTTGACTGAGTGTGTGTGTGAGTGTGTGTGCAGGTGTGTGCATGTGTATGTGTGTTTGTGCCTTCTAATTGCTGACAACGACTTGCTTATGGATCATTAGTTATGTGAATTCAATTATAGTGCAGTCGCAACATTGGATTACTAACCACAGCCACGGGTGAGCACACATATGCATTATATATATATATGTATACATAGATTTGTCTGTAGGCAGGCAGATTGTTAATGGCTAGGGCGTGTCCTGCAATTGCCACAGAGGCATGGGCATAAATAAGGCTCTGGCTTGTATTAGTTTACGTGGATTCAATGACTCAATGACACTGGCATCGTTTAGCTCTTAAATTTATCATTAATCCAGATTAGCAGTGCAAACATGTACGTATGAAGCTTTCAAAGCTCATTAAAGTTGGTAAATATAATAAAATATCAATGTTGCCTAGCCAGAGAGCTTTTTCTAGAAAAATAACAGCTTAAAATCACATCAATTCGTTAGGCTCTTTGCAAGCTCTTCTATGGCATATAACATATACATCTCAAATCATAGTTAATTTAATAAATCTGTAGCCAAAACCGCTCAAATCAGATTTAAGCTTATATAAGATTAATTTAATTAGATTAAGTGTATATTTGCCCCAGCTCTCTTTTTCTTGTTTTTTTTTGCTCTTTCGCTCTTAACTACCATACCGTCTCGCTCGTCTCAATAAATAAACTCGATAAAGCTTTCAGCTTAAGCTAGTCTCATTGTGTGCATTTAATCGGCTAGCTTTGCAGCTTATGGCCGCATTGTGGTCAATTGATTTAAATATGCACTCTTGTGGCTAGCTTTAAATTGCCAATTATAAGTGGCTTGCAGATATGCGATAAAGGCCGAAAAACCGAATCGAAATCAAAAATAAATAAAACGAAAAGCAAAACTAAATTAAAGCGGCAAACAAACCGAGTTTGGCTTTGGGCTATGCATTGTAAATAAACGAGTAATTGGCCACAGTGAAACAACGAATGCAACGACAGGGACTTCGATTTAATCACAACTGGTCAATGGCCAAAGAGCCAAACGGCAACACTTTTGGGAGTCAGCTAGCTCGACTTCTCGGCACTTGCTCATTAAAAGCACAAAGAGTGCACCACACTGACCCCAAAGAGCTTAAGCGACACACACTCGCACGCTCACAAAGACAATACAAAGTGAAACAAAAAATTAAAATAAATTGCAAACAAAATGAAATAACAAAAAGAAAAAAAAACCGCAAAATAAAAAGAGCTAAAAGTCGCGGTATCCAGCGTTGAGTTAACAACTTAATTGGATTTGCATGTAATTTTACTGTCCAGATTGAAAAAATCGACAGTTGTTGCATCTCAGATAAGGGGCAACGGCAACAGCACCAGCAACAGCAACAACAACAACCGCAAAAGCCAGACGCATCTGCGGCTTGCGTATGGCAAATAAAAACGCGTGCAAAACGCGCACAAAACGCGTTGCGCAAATTTAGTTGCTTCGCTGCGTTATCAAATGTTTATGTCTGCATTTATGTTTATGTGACACTGCTGCTGCTGCTGCTGCTGCCTGATATGGTATGCCCGCCACGCCCCCTCTCATTGCCTTGCCGCCCACACTTTACACATATGCAAAACAGGCAATTGAAGTCGTTTATTGTCGCCATATCCATTGCAAATGGACAGTCAAAGCAACAACAACGACTACTGCAGCTCGTTGTGTATATCGCAGACACTTTAAACTCCTTTCGTTTTCAATTAACGACTCGATTGGCACAGACACACAAAAAATGCATTACCTGACTGCAAAAGTCGGAATTTCAGATAATCCGGAATTTAAGGTTTGAGTTGACCATTAAATTACGACAGAAATCAGCATTTATCTGTCCATTAATGCGGCTTCAGGGTGGTCCAGGGTGGTGCGTCGGCTGGTAGCCAGTTGGATAACAATTTACATTTTTTGCTCGACAGGTGCCATCGAAATTAGCAAAGAGGGTTGTCTAGTGAGTTTTGCTATTTATTGCCGTGTAATATAAATTTATATGCATAAGGTTAAATTTGATTCAAACTCGAAAATTATGCATGGGACCATATTCAAACTCATATTAAATAAATTCTATAAAATAGATTGATAAAGGGAGGCACAGCTCAGATAGAGCATTGAGTCGATTTACTACAAATAGTCAAAATATATTGATACTTATTTATATTCATACTAATGCATATCATTTCGATATGCCACTACTCAAACGACCCTCGTTTTGCATAACGATTTCTGCTTTGACAGCCAGCGCATTTCTTATCGCACACGCCCGAAAATTGAACATGTCAGCGCATTTAGCCAAGTTGTGATAAGCCAATGCGTCCTTTTAGCCAGCGCGCATTTGTGAATTTCTGGCCGAT
Source organism: Drosophila mettleri (assembly GCA_035047625.1). Classification (NCBI taxonomy): domain Eukaryota; kingdom Metazoa; phylum Arthropoda; class Insecta; order Diptera; family Drosophilidae; genus Drosophila; species Drosophila mettleri. Next base: position 15,380,084 of record JAWNPI010000085.1, read on the forward strand.
TTGTGTATTGAGTCAGCCTCACCTTTTTGTCTTTTGGCCCCGAGACATGCTGGCATGTGAGCCATAAATTTGACTGCCTTTCTGATTATTTCTATAAAAATAAATACTCATAAGCAGTTCATAAAGTCTTTGCGTTTGTGGCTTTGTTTCTGTTTATGCTGCTTGGCCTGGGCTCTCCTTTGGGGCTGGCTGCATTTTGGGGCTTGTTAGGCATGGCGAGCATTGGTGCATGCCAATGCCATAAATTAACGTCAATTGGCGGCGCAGTCGACGCAGTTGAACAGATCACGCCGTACTGCGAAATGCGGACCACGGAAAGCGCATGCGCACATAAATCTCGATCTTTGCTGTTGCTGCGGCGGTCAACAGAGTTCATGTATTCATTTCTGACATGTCTAGCCAGTCTGGCCCATGCCCCTTTATAAACCCTGATTGAATGTGTATGTGTGTGTGTGTATGTGCAGCGAGGGCATTTAAATTGTGAAATAAAAGTAGAAATTGCTAGTTTAATAAACAAAGAATCGTCACAGGAAACATAAAAAGTCAGCGGCCAATTTAGCGGCATCGCTTTTTTGTTCATATGAGTGTAAGCTCCTGTGTGTGTTTGTATTTGTGTGTGAGTGTTTGTGTGTGTCTCATTTTGATTGAATTCAAATCGCAGTCACATAACATGCCACAGCAGACAGCAAAAAAAACAACAGAGAAGCGCAATAAATAAGTACAGCATGGCGAATACTAAATACTCTAAATTTATAGTGTAATTATAATAAGAATAATAATAATAATAATAATAGTATATTCAGATATATATATATTTCTTTATATATATTTAGCATATAGGTTTATCCAAATCTCAATCACAAAGAATATAATTTTTCTGTAAAATATGCATGACTAATTGGGGTTGCAAATAAAAGTAGAAGAAGCTCTTGATCAGAGGCTTTAATATTGAATAAACATTTAATTAAATAATAATCATAATCATAATAAAAAGGCTATATCCTGTCAACCCATATTATTCAAAGGTCATCATAAGCCATCAAATGGTTTATGTAAGTCGTTCCGGCTAGAGTATATATATTGAGCATAAGAAACGCTTTGCAAGCAAAAGAATGTCAAAGTCATTTAGACCGGCAAGGGGAGTGGCAACAACAACAACAACAACAACAACAGAGACAGATGCATTTGAAGATGAAGACGGCTGGCTCTGACTGGAGGCCTGGGCTTGGGTCTCGGCACGGCTCGACTCGGCTCGGCTGGCAGCTACCGTTTGTTTGCCCACGCCTTGACCAACAAGTGCAGGGCAAAGACCGGGCCCACAGAATTGTTCATCAAATGAACGCTAAATGCACTCAACGGCTGACAGAGTCGCAGCACAATGCAACATTTAAGCAAACAACAAAAAGCTAAAGAAGAAGAGAAGAAAAATACACAGCAAACGGGGAGCCCAATTTAAGTTTGCGAGCCTTTTGTCTCTCATGTGGAGCCAGTTCCAACTGACCGTCTTTTATTTTTTGCTGCTGCTGTTGCTGGTGCTGCTGCTGTTTGCAGTTGTTGCTGTTGTTGTGGGCATCTTCAATTTTTCACATGCTCTGCGGATACATCATTGTCAACTGGCGGCTGCCTAATGAAAGTAACGAGCGACAATGGCCAACAACTCGGATCTTGTCAGGCGTCTTTTATACGCGTAGAGCCATCAAATTACATAGTAGCTGCGACGTAAGAGTCTTCTTTCTGCATCTCGATGTGGCATAGTTGACATCCTTGCAACGCATTATCAACTTGTGGTGCACAATCGAACACTTTGCTGGCAGCGTACAAGCGATCTGGATTGATGTCCTCTTTAAAGCCAAATACATTCCTGGAATATGCTAATATCGCTGTAGAGCTATAGATGCAGCAGCCTCTCGATGGCAGCAATTGTTGTTTCAGCTACACTGAAATTAATTGTGTGCTATTTGATTTTAGTTCAAATGCACCTGTTATAGACGCAGGCCTAGATTTGGCCAAGAATTGTGCACATGATGGGCTTTACAAATGTGGTTGAGCTGTGGGTTTATATTCATATATCTTCTATCTTTTAATCTCCGTCAGCTCACATACGTTAACTAATTGTATATATTTTATATAACATGACTTAACAGAATTTAAAATGCATCATTTACTGCATGAAGAGCAACTTCAGCCAAGCCAAACACGGCTTAAATGCTAAAACTTGCAAATTGAAACGTTAAGCAACACTGTCAAATTAGCATGAGCAAACATGGCTTATCACTGTCAGCCAGTTGTCAGTGTGTGTCGAAATCTCTGCCTAATTTTGTTGAATTTAATGCTGGTTGGCCAAATTTATGGCATATTTTAAGCAAATCGTAATAAAGCAATTGCAACTGATTTATGCAACACATGCCACATGACTGTGGCAAGCCAAGCGGATTAACTGAAGCGGCAGGAAAATAAACAAAAAATATAAAAAAATATAAAAATGAAAATGAAAATGAAAATAAGAAAGACAAAACTTTGGCTGTTGAGAATTTATGCGCAAGTTCATAAACAAAGCACTAAAAGGATTTAAGTTTTGGCAACTGGAGCAACAATGGAGCACAATGATGCCATAAACAATAAACAGGCAAGCTTTGGGAAGCCTGTAAATTGTTTTGGCCAAAGCCGGTGCAAGCCACAAAGCACACAAAACTATGCCGCAACTCATTGAGAGGCAGCCTGACGCAGTGGATGGAGTGGCAAAAGTTTTGCTCATAGCTAAAGACTGGGATTTGCTGCAGCCAAAAAGTTCAAGTGTCTGTGTGAAATTAATTGCTGCCCGTCCATGTCGACGTCTCCTACTCTGACTCACACACACACTCAGTCATTATTTAAGCTGAAACAAAGCTATCACTTACACATGCAGCGTGTGGAGCTGGCAAGGATTAGTGCAAGGACCAGGCGAGCGTGCGCCTTATACGAAATTCAATTAGGCGTCCATGACGTGCCACAATGCGCATCAAGGCGAAAAGAGTTGATGCTGTTGTTGTTGTTGATGTTGTTGTTGTTGCAGCTGCCTGTGCTATAAAGCACAATGCAGATAATTTGGCGCCTTTTTTTTCAATTTCTTGGAAGCGAAGGCGCTGTAATTTGCCACATAAGTCACAGGAGTCAACCCAAGCGTAAGATTCGATGCTGCCAGTCAGCCAGGCGCAGGGCAAAACCAACAGCTCAATTTTTTTCCAGATGCTCTATGCTTAGGGTATGTCGAAATTCAAGGATTCAGCAGAGGTCGAAGCAAATATAAGCCGCATAAATTTTTATTAGTAAGGATTTTTGTGTGTAATTTATTAAATTTGGAACTCAGCACAAATTCAAATATAAAACGAAATTGCTAAATTAAATACATTAAATTACTAAGAAAAAATATAAAACAATATTAATTAAACTATAATTATATCAAAAAGAGTATCTAGAGCTCTGCAGCGTAATCATTTCATCGCTTTTGCTTCTTGGAGTTTTTATTTTTGGCTACCAATCGCAGCCGAGACAGCAGACTGACCTTAGCTGCGTGGGGACGCGCTTGTTGCAAGGCGTGGCCGCTGGCCGTGTTTGGGCGTTGCCACACCCACATCCTCTTGCGCAGACACGCGATGCAATAAACATTCAACATTCTCGCCATTGGCCATGTTCAAGTCCGGCTGCACTCACACTTTCAGGCAAGCTTGGGCTAAGCGTATTAAACTAACAAGATTAAAGTTGAAATTGTAAATTGCTTCTTAGTCTAATTACGCGATGATGTTTTGGTTGTTGTTGTTGTTATTGTTGTTGATCACCATGATCATCAGGCAGACTCCCTTGAAGTCTGGCTGGCAATTCTGCAGAAATTTTCCTTTTTAATCGTGTAGCTCACTCAGTGTACGTCTGTGTATGTCTGTGTGTGTTGCATCTTGTTGCAACCGTCCATTTTCGTACTTTAATTACAACAACTAACACAACGAGCTGCATAAACAAGAAACGCTGCAACCTGAGCAAGCGATCGAGCTTCTCTGTGTGCAATTACAGAGCCCCAGCAACAAAGTTAAGATCTGTTTTACTTTTTCTTTTGCTTGTTTATTATTTTTGTTGCTTTCTGCCACTTAGCCATGTTGCAACTGTTGTTTGCAGTTGCTTTATTAAATTTTCTAATCACTTCTCAAGATTTTTACATAGCGATAGGCGTTCCCATTTCATAACATAAGTCCGGCTATCTATCTACATATATATAAATTTTATGGCTAACTGAAATTTTGACAATTGGAATTTTTGAATTTACGGTAAAATCAAATTGTTTATGGCTTGACCATAACTTCGAAAGCCTTTAATATATGCTACATATAAGTTGTAATCAGAGCTGTATTCAAAATGATTGGCATGACATAAGGCTTAAGACTTTGATTAAGATACGATCGCTATTTCGAATTGGCAACCTCAAGTGTCTTGCCAACTCCCGAATGCATATATTTCAGCAAAAGATGTTGCCTGCCTCGTCGCTTTGGCTAGACAGCTGCATTGTATGGATATATAATATGTATGCATTACAAATACCCAACTCAAAAGCGAATGTCAGATATGGCCTCAGCCAGCCCCCTTGGTTCATTTTCAAGTTATGAGTATGCCACCGAACCCTAATCGAGTCCATACAACGGTAATTGCAGTCGCAGATAAATATCACTGTTAGAAAACCCACATGGCTACAACTGCGAGGCTAATGCAAGTCTTGGCAGAGAGTCAGATGCAGAGTGAGAGAGAGAGAGAGAGAGAGAGAGGGAAACGGCAACAACTTTCTGGCCAAGTTGACGTTGTTTGCGCGCGCGTTGGCTGGAAAAAGTGGTCAACAGCAAATGGTAAGACGAGCCATAGATTGGCAACGTCTTCGTTTCGTTACTGTCCGGCTCCCCTCTGTTAGAATCTGAGCGAACTGGCGAAAGCAAAGCGAACGAGCCAGCAAAGCAAAGATGCTTTATTAATTTTAACCGTTTGCTGCGTGCTCGAACTGGAATCGAAGCTGGACTCGGATATAGAGTTGGTCTTGGTCTTGTGGCCGCGGCGCAAGCAGTTGTCGTGAGACAAGTTTATTTGGCTCAGTGCCGTGTTGACGTTTAATAAATTTACGAATTGTGGCCGTGCGCGGCATGTGGCCAAGACGCAATGCCATTGCCAATGCCAATGCCAATGGCCAGACCATTGGCAGTTAGACAAAGTACGTGCACTTTAAGCAGCTGCTGTTGCTTCTGCTCCTGCTGCGGTTGCAGCTAACCGATAAGCCCTGGCAACTGGCAACTGGCAACTGGTAACTGGCAACGGGCTGCTGCCGTGCGGCATCATCAATCTTGCGGCCTTACGAATCGCCAGTTGCCGGCGATTTTAATGCGCCATATCAATCGTTGCATTAAGCCATGCCCGTCGATGACGTGGCTCAGCAGAGAAAAAAAAAGGCAAGAAAACTCTTAATTTCTTTTAAATACAAAATAGAATCAAAGTAGATGAAGGGGCGGCTATATGCTCGCTGCACTCAAAGTCTGCGCTAGAGTTTTGAGTGCACTTTGTAAATGCAGACAAACATTTTCTGCAGTAATTAAAATCTTTGACTGCAAAAGGCGTCATCCTTGTCGACGTCTTCCGTTTGTGACTTTGTTTCGTTCTTCGAGTGCTGCCCAATGCAACAGAGAAGCAACAGAAGCAGCAACTGAAGCAACCGAAGCAGGCAACAATCAAAAGATAAACTGCCGCCAGTCGCAGGTTGCAAGTCGCTGCAGCCAGCAACATTCATTGAAGTCCATTTAGACTGCAATTAAAAAACTCACAACTTATGCAGTAGGAGGCGGGGTGGCGGTGGTGGGCATGGGGGCTTACCTCGCAGATAAGGGCAAATGCAGAGCCAGTAGCCGTGGCCAAGACACTGGCTAAAGGCTTCAAGTTCACTTAACTTTGGCATAAATGTGAAGCTTCCAGCGAAGGAATGTGCGGCTGCTATCTAGACTACAAGCATGCACACATATATATATATATATACAGACTTGTGTGTGTGTGTGTGCATTGGGTATACCACCTTGACAACCTGTTCTTTCAACTGGCCAAGACTCCAACTTCAACTGACAGCAGACAAAAAGTGAATTAAGTGAATAAGAAGAACATGTTTGTGAAAATTGTGCGAATGCTTCAAATAATTAAGTAGGTGGACGCGAGACGTGGTTAATACTGTCCCAAAGCAAAAAAAAGAAAAACAAAAATGGCAAAATGAGTTAAAAGGGCAAAACTCGAAATGTCTGCGCATAGCAATCTACAAAGCTCTAGGGTTAACCATATATAATTTCAATGGCTAATGAGTAGCGCATAGAAGAGCGCGCATAGCACAAATGCTAGAGTATTACGAGTAAAAGGTTTGCATATGCTCGGAATTTTAATGAGTTCCTGTGAGGCTAACACAGGCCATGCGTAAAAGAAGTGCATAGAAAGGCGCGATCGCATGGATTTTTCAAGAGGTGGCAGCACTAGCTCATATGGCAACGCTGTTGCAACTGCTCTGACAGCAACAAATTTTTAAAAAGCTGACACAAAAAATAAAAAACAGACTCAGAATTTACTTATGCAAATGAAATGTATGCGATATGGCAACGTTTGTTGCCGTCGTAGTGCTTGGATTGCAACTCGATCGATCGATCAATGACTGCGATCTGCAATCTCGACGCGTCTCACCCTACACTCACTCACAACACTCACAAACACTCAACACTCGTTGTCAGCACTCTCTGAAGACAAATGGTCAACGCTTCTGCCGTTGACAGCAGCAGCAACGACGCGTAGCCATCGCATCCTGGCAACAATATCCAACAAGTCCACGTTCACGACCAGCTGCAGCTCCATGCGCTGTCCCAAACTAAACTCAAATGCCAATAAAGCAAGAGAAGAGTATTTTTATTTAACAGCTTTTATTTTGGACGCCCTCAAAAACTTTTTGGCCTCATAAGGTCGTTTGTCGCACATGTTTACTTGCACTTGCAGTGCCATAAATTAGATTGAAAAGGGCCGAGTGGCGGGCCCCCAGAAGGGAAGAGTGGGGCTGGACAACCAACTGAAATCGACAACAAATCAATTTTTGTGCCATTGCAGCAGAAAATGCTGCCACCCAGCAAAGCTTTGCCTTTTTTCCCTTTTTGTTCGCATAGTTTTCAATTTGGCCCATCAATGAGACTGTGGGAGCTGATGCGCCCTCCCTTTCGCACAGCTGGAACTGGACGGGAGCTGACTGCTTAGATGGCCAGTAAAAATGCCATTTCCGCTTGTTGCCGTAAAAACTTTTTTGGCCAAAAGTATTTCGCTCGTAAAATTGCGACTGACACATGCGAACAAACTGTTGACTACTGTGCGACCCACGTTCTGTTTCTTCTACTTCTTGTTGTTGTTGTTGTTGCTGAATAACTGAAATCTGGCGAATCGTTATTACTGTTTAATAGAACATGGCTTTTATGACAAACGGCACAGTTGGCCATTTTCATGTTGTCCATTTCGCACATTCATCTGTGCAGCATTTGCACAGTGTGGCAAAAGTGTTGGCCATAAAACTTGGCAAAATGCTAAGTAATTTCAATTTCAGATTTCAAAAGCAACCCCTCTATAAAAGGCAACCCTCGGCTCCAACAGAAAAGTAATGAAATAAATATAAGGAGCTGCCAAGTCGAATCAGGAGCGGTAAATGCAGCTTGTGAAGTGCCTTTTGGGAACGCACCTTGAACGTATTTGTTGTTGTTGTTGTTGTTGTCATCATTGGCAACATCATCAGGCATTCATTGGCCTTTGCTCGCTCCCCATCTTCCGTACAATTGTTCAACCTTGCGTAACGCATGCACATTTATAGGAATTGCGCATAACTTTAAGCAAAGCTGTCGAGGCACACGACCCAACTCTGGTCTGGTCTGGTCTCCTGCTCTTGGATTGCCCAGTCAACGCGAAACTGCGCTAGCCACAAGGCAACTCACTCCTCTTCTCACACTCCCAGGACACTTGGCCACTTCACCACCCTCGGTCGCATCATCAGCAGCACCGCAAGTTATCCTCATCGCTTCTCTCGCACAGTCCAACTCTCAAGGGTGGCATAAATGTTGTCCTTCAACTTGGTCTCGTCCTTTACTTTCCTGCTGCCGCTCGTATTAGTTGCTGTTCTGTTGCCGTGCTGGCTGATAGCTTAAGTGGCTGCATTATTGTCGGGGCTTAACTAACACTAAAACTGATTGATTTTAATTTTCATGCATTTACACTCATTACGTTTTATTGGACCAAACATTCACGCTGACTTGCGAACGATATTAATTGAAATTTTAATTAGCATGCAATTTTATGCATGTCTTTGAGGAATTTCTGAATGATATATGGACTTGGATTTATTACAATTAAAATTTTATAAGTGTACAAGGCACATGTAGATATAGGACTTAAATAACTTTTTAAAATAAAATAGTTTTAAATTCGACCTATATCAGAATTTGCTCTTTAGGCTGATTTTTTATAATTTTTTAATTCCGATGCGAAATGATTTTTTTTGATTCTTGTTATAAATAAATAATAATTTTAAAAAGATAAATAAAATATTTTAAAAAGATAGAGATTAAATTTATAAAAATGTATTTTTTTTTTTTTTTAGAATTTTTTTTTATGAAAGTATTTATTTAATTATTAATATAATTTTCTTGAAATAATTAAAATGTTATAAGCTTAATATTAAGATTAGATACGTTTTTTTTTACTTAAATATTCTCGTTGCGTTTTATACTTAAGTTTTTACTTACGATCAATCTTTATTATATTTTTAGCAATCTATTAGAGCTTCTTCTTTAAATATCTCCAAAAAACTAATGAAAAATGAACTAGTTTTCCATTGCTATATAGCTTTAAGTTCATATGATGAATCAATAAAAAGATGTATAAATTTTAATTCATATATTTTTGTGTAAGCCAAGAAATTATATAGCTAATTATCCAAGTGACGTCGACTTAATTGATACAATTACAAAATTTGCAGCACTCGAAATGCAAAATAAAATCGAAAGAGAACTTTGTAATTCGCTGCGCTCTTAGTTAAGGCAAGCGAAGAGTATATTTCGCATTGCGCCTGTGCGTATGCAACGCGGTTCGAAGCCAGTTGTAAGGCAAACCAAAACAATGGGTTCAAACACCCACGCCAGGGCGAACATAGACACGCACACACACACTCACACTCACACACGGACAGATTGGTTGGGTTCGGCAGACTTGACGTCTCCGGGCATGTTGCCACTGGCAGACAGCGTGTCCTTGTCGCTGGCTGTTGGCCATGGCAAATCAGTTGCGGTTTGGTAACGCGGCACAACACAACGTGCAAGCGGATTCGCAAGACTTTTGACAGTTTGGCTCGCTTTCACTCAAATCGCGTGCGTTTTTTCTATGTTTTGGACACAAGCAAATAAACAACAGAAAAATAAAAGAGAAAAAAAAACATCAAATTTGTTTGCACTTTGCAACTGGACGCGACTAAATTTCCGCTTCGTTGAATTTTGAATTGCGATTCGAGCTAAAAACAAATTATTTCGAGTTCAACGCATCGCCGGGTTAAAGCAAAAGGACCCGGATTTGAACTGTTGCCTTGCATATCATTACGCGTGCTGATTTCTGAAGTGTGTGTGCGTCCGTGGTTGTGAGTGTGTGTGAGTGTGTGTATTTGCGCGCGTGTGTGTCAGTGCATTTATGCATAATTGAATAACGAAGGTGAAAATTGAAATGTTAACAAATTGAATTTACACTCTTCAACCGAAAACCCAGTGACGGTCCTCAATTGACATCGTGAAAGAAACTTCGCATTCAAGTAAATTGCTTAACGAGCCAAGTCGCAGAGACAACTACGTGCTGCCAGTTAATTTTCTAATTGGATTAGAAGTCATCAACCCGTCAGCGAGGTAAGCCTCATGAACTTCAACGACCAATTGGGTCTGCCTTTCACCAAGTAACAGACTCACGGACTGACTGACAGTCAAGTGGACAAAAGCATGTTCAAGGTTGAACGGCAGCTAATTGCAAAGGAGGGGGCTCTTCAATGGGGCGGCAGCTGCGTTTGCTGTAATGAGTTGGCCAGGTGTCATGTGATATGAATGTCTAATTTCCAGTCCAAGCTCCGATTTCAAAGTGGCTTACGCCAGTCAATTGAAGTTTCCGGCAATGATTCAGCGAGAAATTCAACAGAATTTTGTGTTTGTTTTCGGGAACAATATGAAACAGTTGGCTCACTTTATTAGCAAGAATGTTAATAATATACTAAAAATTTGGCATGCCTTAAATTCGAAGAGTCTTTTAGCTAGGACTTTAGTCATAGAAACAGGTTTTACATTTTTTTGCCCTCTCTCAATGAGTGTATTAAAAATATATTTAAATTAATTTTTTTAAGATTTTTTGAGTCATTGTATGAATTAATAATTTTAGCAAGAATTATGTACACTTCTTATTTAGCTTAGAATCATGTTCAATTTATTTTACATTTCTTCGACGACTTCTAGATAATTCTGTTGCCTGTTTAACCTTCTTAACATTCCTTTTAAGTCACTAAACATACTGATTGATTTTATTTTTGATTTAATGTTATATACAATTTAATGATTTAAGTGTGCGATTTTCCTTTGAAAATAATATTTATTATAAAAAAATAGTTTTAATAATAAATAAACTTTATCTATAAAGCTTACTTAGTATGTTTAATTATACCTCGATTGCCCTTAGCTATTGAAGCAAATGTTAAATCATTCTTCACATGCAGAAACATTCAAAATTTCATACATATTTCGCATAAAGTAATTTTTGTTAAAGATAAATACAACTAAAACATCAAGAAACTACTTACTTGATTAATATGCAAGCTAAAAACTTATCAAAGACTCATATAAATATTCAAGTTTCAATAAAGGCTTATACTTCTGACTTGTCTTCCCTTAAGCGCATGCTTAAATATAATAAAATAATAGTTAAATTTAGCAATGACAATTTTAAGGCTGAAATAAAACTGACATAGTATTAATATTACCTCATATACTCACATTCTTATCTATATAGTCTGATCCCTAAAGAATTTAAACACGCAATTCATAAAGAACTAGGATGAAAGCACAAATTCCCAGTTAAGCATTAACACTTACTATAACTATAGCTATGGCCATTAAAATGACAATGTTTGCTGTCGTTTATATTAATTTACTCACACTGCTTGCAACGACCACGCCCACACGACGCCCACGTGCAGGGTGAAAAATAGATAAGCAGAGCATTATGCAAATTGCAGTGGAAAACGGCGTCAAGGCCCCGAAGCAAACAGCTAATAATGAATACTAATTCGTTCATTAACGTGCTCCGACACATTATTTCACACTTTCAGTTGTTTTTGGCTTTAAAGCCAAAAAGTCTTCATGTGTGAAATTTTGGTTTTTGTGACGTATGAATTATTAAAATTAATTAAATGCGTTTTTTTCACGTTTTTTTTTTCGATGGTGGGGGCAAAGTGCAAATGAAGTTGAATGCGGCTAATCAGGTGGCAGCAGGACTTAACAAGAGTTTATGACGAGTGGGTGTGTGTGCGAGGCATGAGATAATTAAGAATTTAATTATTTACACACACGCCCAAGCACAACAAACAGGCGGAGACATTTATTAGCCTAGACATAGGACACACTTGCTTAGAGGGTCTTTAGAACTGATTTGATGTGAGCTGTGCGCTGTGTGCGGATGTTGGGAGAAGTTTCTTATGCCATGCAATATTCATAATTCCTCATGCTCGTAAAAGCTCTGTGCCATAAAGGGCGGATTTGGGAAGTGGGCGTGGCTGGTTGCAGTTTTGGAAGGCCAAATGTTTGACAATGTTGGCTTTGGGCGTCCATTTTATTTGTTTGCTGTCAACGTTGCTTAATTGAGGGTGTTGCCTTGACTGTTTATTGAACCTGGCAAGAGTCCAACTCTGTCCATCTGCCATCTGTTCCGTGCAACCGCATTTAACTCTGTACACATCAAGCGTGTGGCAAGGTTTTGCTGCGTTTGACATTTTAGTGAATGCTGCTTTTGTGCTTTCACTTGTGGCAGCAGCAACAAATGATTTAACTGCCTGTCAACAAGTTGCTGACAAATGAGCAAAATAATGCACAGCTCAGCTGCTGATCATGGTAAATTTTTTTGAATTACATTTTGTCAATCTAGTGAGAGTACAACTTATGCTTTTTTTTGTGACATTTACGACTGTTGGCTTTGAAGTATATATGTGTTAGAAATAATCGTAAAGTAAATAATTATTAAAATATTCAAATAAAAAGTAACATTAAATGTGTTTAGAGAGAATATATATCTGATATATGGGATATATATATTTGGTATGTATATATTTTTTCGATTTTAACTGGCTATGAATAGAGTCTGATATCAAAAGTAGCAGAAATAAAATCATAGGTTCTCTTTTTTTTTACTTTTCAACTTTTATATTTTTCAACTAAATTTCAAGAAAATTTTTATCAACATAATAAATCTGTTAAATAATTTTTATAAGAGACAAAATAGTTATGTGCATATGTACGATACATATTTGAAAACAAAAATATTCGTTGTTCTCTTGTATTGTTATTATTATTTTGAATTCGGCTGCTCTCAATCAGAAATCATAATATTTACATGGGTAATGACACGTATCTTGTTCGAGGCAGCCCAATGGTTTGTGATAACGTATTCTCCGCTGCTCATGGGTATCGTTAGGTTAATATTATTTGCAATGCGCAAACGATCCACCATTATATCGTGCTATTTATAATATGTATCATTTTATTAAAAAACAGTAATTGCTCTATTAGACTTACGTCATAGGGACACGTATGATTCATATTCGTGTAGATATCCAAGCGAAAAAAAGTATACCAAGCACTAGCAATTGGATTTCGAAATTTGCTGCCAAGAAATCGGCAAACATCAATATCAAATTCAGAAAATGGACGTTTAAAGCGACGTTTGATTAAGGTATGCACCTGCAATGAAATCATGATATATTGATATATGCATATAAAGAATTCACCAACCGTTATGTTTGTCACAGGCTTCTGCAGCAGCGTGACATAAAAGCTCAATTCTTTTATTTCACGACTTTGCGCTTTAATAATACACTTAGGAACGGTGACAAACTCTGGATCCAAATTAATGCATTGGAATCCTGATAATTTTATTTTTATCATCCAAACGGGCACTGCAAGCATACAAAATGCAAGGCAAATAAGTTGACTCGGACGACCGAAGTTCATGTCTACACAAATTTAACTGACGATCCAGAAACTGAATAACCAAATAATTTTGTGTTTACATAAATATATTTATTCAAGCGTTTAAAACCATTTATTACTAATTTTTTGTTGTTATTGATGTATTCATATTTTGAAATAATTTTTTTTCTTTTTTTTTTTGCATTTTGTTGACTTTTTTATTTAAAAATTACTCATTGCTCTCTGAGCCAAATAAATTTAGCCGGAAATTATTATAAAAGGATTAGTTTACTTAAGCAAAATAATATATGCGAAATGAAGCAGTAATCCATTATCTATATATATTGCTATTTAAGATCATAAGCTAGCGCTTCTAAGCTTGCTTCTGAATTGAATTTATCATCAATTGTATAAGACTGTGGACTTGTCCTTTGTGTGTCCAGGTGGTCAGCAAACTACACAAAAACATTATATCCACGATTAAACTTAACAATTTGACGGCCCGTCGACTAATGAACAAAGTAAAAAATTCATTCGCAAATATTCAATTTAAATTTGAGCTTTTGTAATTATATATATTTATGTCCAAGTTGATGTTTAGATTATCATAAAAAATAATTATGAAATCAATTTTACCATTGGAGAAATTTATGTTTAATGATGAAAAAAAAAAAAAATATGTATATATATATATATATATATATATATATATATATATATATAAATGTATATATATGTATATATATATATATATGTATATGTATACAAATTATACTTTATATTAAAAATCGATTAGCTTCAAATTTAAACTTCTACCACGAATTATATAATATTCATACATGTATATATTATATATTATATATATAAATATATATATATTTAATATTATATTTCATCATATTTATACTTATTTATCATAGATAATTACTATAAAGAAAAGCTCTTAGCAGTCAGTCGAGCTGAATTGATTTGAAGACAGACGCTAATGAAAAATTCAATTTACCAACAACCAACTATAAGTAATAGCGAAGAATTGGCCCAATGCCCTTGTAGTTAACATCTTAATAGATGGAAATGTGGGCTAAATACGAGTAAATATATTTTTTTTTGTGTATGTTTCCTTTTTGCTACTTTGCAATTGACGTTAGCGCTTCTCTATTTATAACCCTCTTTTCATGTGGCACTAACTTGTTGCCAAAAAAATAATAATAATAATAAAATTGTGTACAACTGTCGCTGGCAGACGTCGCGTCGCTGACAGTATTGTTGTTGGCAGCGTCAAAGTCAAAATTAAAAACGCAATGACAAAAAACAAACTGATGCCGCCGCATCCACCTTTTGCTGCGCAGCAGCAAGAAACTGAAGATTGGCGCGTGAAAAAACGCGCAACGCATCAGCGCAGGGACGAAGGGCGAAGGCAACAACAAGAACAAGAACAATGCTGCCATAAATAACAAAGGCAAATGTTGCGACACACTCGTTGCAAAAAGGGGCGGCTGCTGCGCAGGGGTAAAGGTGTGACTAAGGACGGCGGCGGGACGTAAGGCAAGACTTGTGCCTGGTTGTGGCACTGTCACTGGGGCTGTGTTGAAAGTGCCGTTAGAAGCGCAGCAACATGACAAGCAAACACAACAGCTGAACTGTGTGTGGGGGGCTGGGGAGAGCAGAGTTGGTGCTGTGGATGGATGGGAGGAGCGACAAGAAAATATTTACAATCAAGTCGATTAACAAAAGGAAACCTTGTGACGCGCACTTTGGAGTTCTCCCTGTGTGTATTTTTATTTTTATTTTTTTTTGTTTTTATTGTTGTTGCTTTTTTAATTAAAAATCAGTAAGCACACGCCCACGTCCCCTGGCTGTCATCAGCGCCATTTTGCAAATCAACGCAATGATTGCGCCTCCTTGTTTTGTCATCGCATTTCATGCTACGAAATATTTTTCATAAATATAACGGGACTTTGGCTGGGAGCACTTGAGACTTTCGCCACATTTCCCCCCAGCAACAACAACAACAACAACAACAACAAACAATACACAGTAACCCGCCACAGCAGCAGCAACAGCGGGCGACATCATCATTAGGGCCGCCCACGCAGGAAGCTCGAAAGAATAAAAAAAAAACTGAGAGACACTAAAGCTGGCTCTTTGAGCTGGTTGCAATTGTTACGGCTCCCCGTTGTTATTGCCACAGCTCCAACTTTAGCCCCAGCTCCAGCTTCGGCTTCAGCTTCCATCTCCATAGTTAACGCTCACTGCTTATTGTCTTAAGAGGAAGTCGCTCTTCCATAGGAGACTGGGGATTGGATGAGGGCTTTGCTTGGCTACGCATATGGCACATTGGTGGCATGGCTGCCTTGCCGTGGATATAACGGTAGACTCATTGAAAATGAATAACTGTGAATGACGCACCGTGGCGTCAACTGCAGCAGCCAACAATGGCAACAACAGAACTCTCCAAACATAATTTGGAAATGTAAAAAATGCATAAAATACAGAAGAGATTATCATTATGCAATTATTGAAATTGCATTCCAAAAATATATATATATATATATATTTATATTTTTTTTTTATTATTTTCTCTTCAATCTTGTGACAAATTCAATTTGTCTACTTTACATATAGATTTGTTGTGAAATAAACTTGAATTGCTACCACAGTGCCTGGCATATGCGAGGCTGCAGCTGCCGCCGGCTTTTCCCTTTTTTCCAATTCCATTCTCCTTGATTCCCATTATATCATATAAAATTTCATGCAATTTTTCACTTTGCGACTTTCACGTTGCTTATGCAAATAAGCTCGAAATGCTATTTGAATTTAGCCAAAGAATAAAGCGGAATTATGGTAACGCGATTGTCAACGGCATCGCGGCTATTTCGCCATTCTAAGCTGATGGCACCGTTATGATTATGACGGCTAGAGCGGGCGCCATGTTGCCAGCAAACAGAAGTCCCAAATGTTAATAACACATCAAGTGCGAGCGACGGCACAAAACGAATGTAGTTGTCTCGCTCACACCTGGCGGCACACGTGCAACAACAAGGCAACAAGCCACACAACGGCTGTGTGGCTGCTGTCGCTGTCGCTGCTGCTGTTTTTACAAAGTGTAAATTGTTTTAATACTTTTTAGTGCTTTATGACGCCATCTTGGCAGCACTGCGCTGCCTTGGCATCAGCTGCGCCCAAGTGCCCAGCTATGATTCCTGACTGCCACTCGCTCTCACTGCCACTGCCTCTGCCACTCTCACTCTCACTCACACTCACAGGCGCCAGGAGTACACGTGTAGAGCGCACGTTAAAATCTCAACTTTTACGACCTTTGCAGTGACGTCGACGTTGGGGGACGTCGAGGGACGTTCGTCGTGTCGTTGGCTCGCCGAGTTTTATATATTTTCTATTTTTGGTCTGTTTTTGTGTGTGACGTTGACTCTTACCTGTTGCCCTGCCCTGCCCCCGCTTGGCCCCGCTGCACTTAACGCAAATGGCAATTGTCAGAGATTCTGCACGTAATACTACCCTGGCTGACACGCCTACCGCCTGCAGCCTGCTGCCAACTACATTTGGCTGACAGTTTCAACTGCCAGCTGCGTGTCGCAAGTTTTAATCAAAATTGTTTCGTTTTTGCGCATTTCACTCCATGAATTGTTCAGTTCAGTTGTAACTGTCAAATAAAGTTTTGACGCACTTTTGCTAACGGGACGATTGTGTCGCGTGGGGGGCATGGCATGGCATGGCATGTTTTTTTTCTTGACACTACGAATGCTGGTAATTAAAATACTTTTGCGTACGCTTTTGTTTATATTGTTGTTTGCCATTTTGTTGGCAATTAGTTACACGTTTTTGTATGTTTATTTCAGCAGCTCCCTACCAACCTACCTCCCACCAAGCATTTAAACTTTGTTCTATAATTTATTTGCTTATTGGCATATTTTGTTCTCATTACAGTTTGCCAAACAATTTCTACAGTTCAGGCCAAAGAAATGGAAACGACAACTGGCAAATATTAAATGTAAGTTCATAGACAAGATTACAAACGAAAAATGTTTTGTGTTTTCAACATGAGTTGACTTAAAAGTTTAGAAAGTCGGAAAGGCATTTGCAGCCGCAGCTAATTTCACTCTTATGCATTTTAAAACTGTCAATCAAGAGTGAAATTTGAAGCTGCAACCCTTCCGGCTCTGCCACACACATAATGGTAAGGTCGCTAATGCGACAACAACAACAACAGCCATGACTCTGCCCTGTGGCGTTAGCTCGCGCTTGAGCTTAAACTCAGCGATGGCTGTTTAAAATGAAATGGGTCAAACGCGTAAGTGGCTGAAATGTGTCAAATGCAGCCTGCAGCCAATCAGGCAACCAGTAGCGCCTGCCTGCCTGCCAGCCGCTCACGCCAATAGTTGCTTAATAAGCGCATAGAATGCGGCCACAAATCACGAGCATCAACAACAGCAAAACAACAGAAAGCGCTCAAAATGCAGCGCAATAACTCAAACACACCTCAGTCTCTGAGCGAAGCCGGCACCTGCTATGAGCAGAGCTGCACTTGTTGAGCGTATAAGAGCGCTGTGAGAGAGCGAGCGCGCGTGCCTGATCGTGTGGTGAATTTCAGCCGGCAATGTTGAATTTGACCTGCATCAACCTGTCCCTCTCTCTCTCTCTCTCATTCTGCTTCTGCCGTGTTGAACTTTCTGCTGTTGAACAACTTTCTACGCACGCGCAACTGTTTTTAGTAACGAACGCGACTTCAAGGCGCACGGTTTGCGTTTCGCTTGCTGTGAGTGAGAATTGTACGCCATTTTTCTATCGAGTTTGATTGATATCGCGTTGTTTTTATTGATTTTACGCACGTAATTAGCACAAACGGATTGGCTGTTAATTGCAGCGGACAGTAATTGCTGTGCAGTCGACATACCAGTGCAACGGTGTCAATTGATTTGATTTGTGATGCGCTAATTGGCAGCAGCTTCAATTGTGTTCCAAATATGTCCAAGCTGCTGGCAAAGAAGCGCTGGTGGAAAATCTGCCTGCCCCATGCGCAAAATGATGCCACAAACAAAAACTATCGCGAAATTATTCGACACAGCGAATGCGCTTCTGTTCTGGCCATCACGGATACCAGCAGCAGTAGCAGCAGTGGCAGCGCTAGTGGCAGTGGCAGTGGCAGTGGCAGTGGGAGTGCGAGTGGCAGTGGCAATCAAAGCTGTGATAGTATATCAAAAATGTCGCAACCGGATGCAGGCAAATTGTTTCCGCGCAATATGCCCAGCATACGACGCAGTCGACGACGCTCCACGGAGCGCAAGGAAATTGTTCCGGCTTCAGCTCAGGCTCCAGCTACCACGCCGGCTGCTGCTCTAACAGTGCGTCGCACACATCAATCGCGTCAATCAACAGTCACCAAATTGACGCCGCGCAAACTGAAGCCGAATTGCTCAAAGCAGCGGCATTTGGTCAAATCTGCTGTGAAGACCAAAACAAAAGTCAAGCTGGCGCCCTGTGACATCTCAATCGAGCTGCCCGCACCTGGTTATGTGACGGCCGAGGCCACGCCCAGTTTGGCACGCGCTTTGCACTCACAGCAATCGAGTTTGATAAGCAGCGATCTTTCTAGCGATTGCCTGCCCATCAAACAGGAGGAACAATTCCATTCCTCGGGCATATCCTGCAATGGGGAGACCGATGACGATGTAGAGGTGGCCATGCTAACAGGCTGCCTCAGTCCGCAGCAGCTGCAGCGCGTACAAAATCGTAACAGACCCAATCAATTGCCACTGAATGAGCTGCTTAATTTAAATGTTTGCCGGAATCGAAATGCTGTGTGGCTGCTGCACAATGCGCAGCCGGACCAATTGTTGGCCTATGGGCGTGGCAAACGCGAAACAACCATTGCAACCATTGCCGATGATATGCAATTAAGCGATATTGAAGAACAATTGGCCAAGTTTGATGGCCAGCAACAACAGCAGCAGCAGCAGCAGCAGCAGCAGCAACAACTAGCTGCCAAAACGTGAGTTCAACCATATTCGAGAGCACTTAGAAAGCTAGGCCTATCGCATTGCCCATAATTCTCTAGCCCAAGTTGAGTACCCCCAAAAGGAAAGCCCCAACAGGTTGTTAAGATAATCTAGCAGAGGAGTTATAAGGGGGGTGGGTAGCTGCCTCTTAATTGGAGCGGCAACAGCAAAACTAATTCGAAATGCGTTTGACGCGTTTTACATTCCGTCCCCTACGTTCCCTCTTAACCAAACCTGTGGGAATAGCAAATGGAATTAATGAGCCAGAGAGCCCAGACCGACCCTATTGATAGGAACTTAGTTCATATGGAACATTTTATGGGCTAGTTTAATGGCTGTTTAATAGCTTTATATGGACGGCGCTCTAAAATGCTCATAAAAAGCTTTCACAGTCGAGTCATTTGAGTGTTTGAACGTTTTGTGATCCGCAACGCTTATGAGATACCAGTGGGCTTAAGCCAAAGAATTTTATTGTTTTTTATGGCCATTACGAAATTTAATTGATGCCTAATTGAGATATTCGCATTCTCCTTTTGTTTGTTAACATAATGTTATGGACAATGAGCAGCGTCTTAAGGCAAAGAACTATAAATTTAATTTTATTTAAAATCTTTAATAATCATATAAAAATTTGAAATTAGATAAAAATTCTTATCTATATGATTGACACTCCTAAAAGTAAACTTTAAAACATGACTTCAAATTTTCAAAACAACGTGACTTATAATTCCCAATTGGTTTAGGTGTCGATTTGGTTACTATCCTTAGTCCCAGCTCGACTAATTAGTTCATTTTCTATTGTGTACTTTTTAACTCGTGTGCTTTTAAAATTTTTATTTATCCACTTTTTATTTTTAAACTTTGTACTTTAACACTATCTTCTTAATTGTATTTTTAAGTAATATGGAGATTTGATGATTGTGGTGTTCTATGGGAGTATTTGATGTGATTTAATTTTTCAATGAGTCTTTGAGGATATTTTATGGTAAAAGTTATGCTGCAGTGAGAGGTGGTTTTATTTTTGATGTGGAACAAAGTATGAAAATATATGAATATGTAAATCGTCGATTTGTTGTATGCTCTCTTCTGTTTTACGGGCAGTATTGGCTCCAATTTTTTCGGCTGGTTGATGCAAGAATGTGAAAGCGATTTTCATAAATTTACCTGGATGTTAATTAGATGTCGCATGTTTACGCTTATATTCCTCCTTTTATTTCTACATCTTTATTTTTATGACTTTTGCCATCATAAATAACGATTATACAGATGCAGCAACAGAGTGTTGTATAAATCATAATTTTACCAGAGTCGATAAAATCAAAGGGTTCAGTATAGTGGTAACCTGAGCGCTGGCACGACTGTGGCGACTGTTTCAAGTCCTATTAAATTTCCACTGGGCCTTCAACTTAAATATGCCACAGACAACATTGTCTGCGGCTACTTAAAGCGTAATTAAGCGTGCGGTGGCAGAATCGGCAAAGAACTGGAGAGGAGCATGGCTCGTGGCTTTTTTTTTTTTACATGCCAATATGTTAGTTGGCCTTGCATAAAATAATAATATATTTTCTATAAAATACTCTGGAGCAGACGCTTAATGCAATATTTTGGAAGTTGCTCAAGCAACTCGTATGGAATTTACTGGGCGTTTCACTCGTCTTTTACTTTGGCTCAAGAGTAGCATTTGGAGGGTAAGGTGTCCAGCCTTAGAGAGTAACTGCTATCTGGTGGTCTCTGAGGCAAAGGCTTATCGCTTTACGATTTGCTTTGATATCGAAAACGAAGCCGAGTATTTGATTTTAATTGCATTCGATGTGCGCAAAGCTTGAGCTGGTTTCTCGTACGCTGCCTGCCTCTGTCTCTCTAGTATGATATATGGCATTTTAATTGAAATGGCAATGGTTAGAGGAGGAGGAGGAGGAGGAAGCAGCAGCTTGGCAGCGGAGAGGATTGGCTCCTCGGATTTCGCAAAACATATCAAATGGAAGAAGCGTAACGCAAATAGTTTTTATTTTTAAATTAATTTTATTTCTTTCTTCTCGGCAAATTTATTAGCTGACTTTCCAAAGCGGGAGGCGTTTGGACCAAACTCTTACGTTGTATAAAAAGTCAAAAGCGGTAGGGGCGTTTACGGGCGTGGCCTGGCTAACTGACTGCCATTTATCAGCTGTGATTGGCAGCAACTAAAAATAAAGAACTTAATTGTTAATCGTAACATCGGATAGTTTTGCTTGGATTCACGGGCTCAGAACGTGCTTCAATCAGAAATGAAAGCGGCTGAGCCCAGTTCCAAGCATAACGAGCAAAACGTTTCATTGCCTTTGTCATTGATGTTGGTTTTAGCAATCAGCCAGGTGTCGAGGTTGATGTAATGCCCCAAAGCGTCGCGGAATTTATTAGCTAATACAGCTAGAAGCTGAACAAAGAAAGCTGTCACGAGAGGCAGCAGAATCTGATTGATTTTGTTGCTGGTGTGTGGTGGTTGTCTTGCTTGAGGGAAATTCAATTTAAATCAAAAAATCACTCGGCCAGCAAGCAACAATAATTGGCTGAGTGAAAAAAAAAATTGAAAATGTGTTGGAGTTAAATCAGAAAACCGCAAATAAAATTAGCGTAAACCAAAAGAAATAAAAAAAAATATTTGCTAACCAGCCAAATTGAAGGGCGTTTGTGTTTCCTGTTCTTTGATTATGGTCATTACAGTAAGATCTTTGTAGCATATGCCAGCTATGCTGGGTCTTGGCTCACACACTCGCAATTTAGTGGCCGTAAGTCGGCACAGGGGTCGTGGCTTTTTTGAGTGTCTGCGTGGCTTTGCATGTGTATGTATCTGCGTATCCGAGATAAACGTTCAGTTAAAATCTTGTCGGCGATGGTTTTTATTTTTATTTTGTAAACCAGTTCCACAGCCGGCTCTCTTGTAAATTTTTTTCGGCTTTCCTTGGTAATTTATGTTTAATTGAAAACTGAGCTTAAGCATTTAGCGAAAATTAATTAATTTAATGGCCATCATTTGAAGATACAAAAGCCCAATTGTCAGCAGCACTTGGGATAAATCAGTCGTAAAAGATTTTTTGACGAAGCTGTGCGGAATATGGAATACCCTGAACGTGTTGGATTGGATAATTAACTTTTGTATTAATAAAGAATATGTGAAGCTAAGTGAATTTGATTTTAATTTTCTTTAAATAGTTTTATGGGAAGCTAGAATTTTCAGAGATTTGTTTTATTTTTTTTTTTGAAGGGAATATTTGGAGACGTAAATAGAAGCAGCATTGTGTCGCCTACTGCATATCCAAGTGTAAATACCTATTTAGTGTATTTTGTGCCCACACTAAAAGTGGCGCCCATTGCCCACACAATTTGTTGGCTTAATCCGAGTGTTTTTTTTATTTTTCTTACTTTGATGTTACTCCGTTTGGGAGCTTGGGCCAAAAAGTAGCCAACAGCGCTGCGTCGCAATTATAACAATTAACCGAAAATGTAATTGCAGAGTCAATTTGCCCGGGAGCCACAAATTGATTTGTCATTGCTTTTAAAGAGAACTCTATCCATAAATTTATGAATGGACATGAAGTCGTAAAGCTATAAATAAAAGTAGATCGCTCGATTAGAAATTCATGCTAATTCTTGGCTCTCACTCGACAAAATTGAGCACAAATGTCGCTGATAAACTAAATTTCAGCATTTGTTATTTCTAATATTCATATTTGTATGTTTTTTTGTGAAAGTGTCCAAGCGAGACCACGACGTAGCCAAAAAAAAAAAAACAGCTCGAGTTGAAAATCGTGATTTTCTTGAAATATTTCTGCCACTTGGCTGAGCTGTTCGAGTTGGCCAAGATTCGCGCGAATTATTAACAGGCAGCTGCACTCAAGTGTCTTCTCAAAGAGCGCTGCCTCTGCCCCTGCCTTCCACTCCCACTCGCACCGGGAGCTGGAGCACTGTTGGCATTTGTTATTCATGTCCGCGCGCTGCATGTGCTTGTGCGCGCCTCAAAATTAAGTTAGAAAGAAACATGTGTACATGTGCATTTGGGCGTGAGTGGCATGCCCAAAAGACAGGTCAACAGCGTCTTTAGCTTGCATTTTGTACCTGCCCCCGGGGTCGCCCACGCGGTAAGTGCTGCTGCTGTTGCTGCGGCAAGTGGCGCGTTAATGAGCCGCGCCAGTGCTTTAACAATTGCATTTTGATAAATTGCTGGCCAACACACACACGACGAGAGCAGTTGGGAGTTAAGGGAAACCAAGTCAAGTTATGGAACAGCATTAACTGAGCAACTGGGCGTGGAAGTTGCCTCAGCTCTAACGGCTAACGGCTTTCAGTCGCTAACAAGATCCTGTTCACTAATCCCAATTCAAGAACTGCTCGAGTTGCGCTTCAAGCTTCATTAGCCAAACAGTCGCACAGTTCTTCAGTACATGATTCTACTTAGCTAAGTGCGATTGAAGCTGGACTGCAGAGATACCCTATAAAATGTGTTGTATAAGCTCTAAAAATGCTTTATTTCTTGATATATTATATTTAAATAATAAATTATACCAAAACTTTATGTAAATTAATTAATTTATTTTAGGCTAATATTTACAATTTCTAGCATCAATCTTACAGGGTATTTGTAGTAAAATTACTGTCTGGTTGACTTCCTGGTTGCCTGACCAAGTGTGCGTTTGGCTAATGCACTTGGCCTCTAATGGTTAGACACTCGCAATGCATATGATGACTTAATTGCTCATTTTAGCATAGCCACAGACCCAGATGCGCAGCCAGGGTTCTCGGGATTCAAATACAGATACGGATACGAAATGCAGATACAATTTGAGCAGTTACATTGACAGATACACAAGCGCCGGTCTGGTCAACGAAGCAACTGTGTTGTGACAGGCGCCGATTAGACGTAGTCCCTCTGTCTATCTGCCTCTTATACTCTCTACTCTCCTTGGCTAGCTTTTGGTTAATTGAAATGTGGCTGTCCGGCTTGCTTGATGTTTGTTTGTCAGTTTGCCTGGTTACCTGTTTGCCCGACTCGCTCGCAATGCAGTGCAGTGCAGTTTGTTGCACATTACAGTTAACAGGGAAGCTGCCACAGGCGGCATATCAAAGTGTGTGTGTGTGTGTGCGCGCGCCACATGCAAAAGTTAATCCTTTTACGGCTCACTGCACACGCACATCTCCAATTTCCATTTTCCAATTTCCAATTGTGAGAAAAATATTGCCGATTGCCTGTTAGGGGCGGCGAGTGATGCGTCATGATTCACATGCCACAATTAATTATATGCCACATTTCCGGTACGTTTGACCTTAGTCAAAGTGCAGTTGGTGTTTCACTCTGTTGCATGTGCCCCATTTCGGTCATCGTTGACTGCCGCCGTCGCCGCTGCCACTGCCACTTCATGGTCAGCTGGTTGCAACGCAAAGTGCAGCAACCGCAACAGGGTTGAATTTGACTAGAAATTTATGTTCTGCTTGCGCCTCTTCTTATTTTGGTAATTGTCGCTGCAACTAGTTTCCCACGTTAGCAACAGGTCTCTCGCTCACCTGTTTTGTAGGCCCACTTGCAGACACATCCATCAGATACGTGTCAAACGCTTCGTTGATTTCGTTTCGACTCTTGTTTCTTCAACTGTTTTTTTGTCATACAATAATTTTGATGTTTGGGCTTCTTGATTTCATTTGTTGTTTTCCTACTACTCTTCAGCTTAGATTTCTTATTTACTCGCTCTGTTTTTTTGTCAATTATTTTGGTCTTTGTCTGGCTTTGTGGCATTCAAAGATAATGTTTCTTTTTACTTATTATTTTTCTTTTCATTTAATTTAATCAACTTATAGCGTTCTCTCACATATATACACTCATTTTATTTGGTCATCTTAAGACGTAATCTTTTTGATGTGTGTTTCCCAGTGCCTTAATTTGATGTGAAGCTCAGCGCAATTACATTTATCATCAGCTATAACAGCTTAAACTTCATCATCACAGTCACCTTCATCTTTGTCTTCTCAGCTAATTGGCCAACTAATTTGCTGCCTTTGTTGCCACACATTTCCGCTTATGGGCGTAAGCCAAAATATTTACAACAATTTAAAACGCATAAATTTTCTACAGCTCTCAAAAGCCAGTTTATTTTGTTTTATTATTAACGAACAAAAAATCAATAAACTTGGCCCAGATGAAGGCTAAATGTGAACTTGAAAGCCAACAGATTTGTTAGCGTATTTGATGAACGAAAAGCTGAAAGGCAAAAAGGCAAAAGAAGGCAATAGCTTCGGGGGTGCTCTAAGATAGGAGGAGGTGCAAAGGTATTGCATAACAGTAGAACAACAACATTTTGCATAAATTAAAGCGGCTGCCACATGCAACAAGAGGCAAGCGCGCTGGAACGTGTTCAACGACGCTGACAGCAGTCAGAAATAGAAGCTGAACGGTGCCGGGGCAGGGGCAAGGCAGCAGCACTCGCAGGAGTTGTAGCTGCTGCTGTGGCAGTTGCTAGTCTTAGGTTGCGGTCGCAGACATCTAGCTGCATTTGCATAGCATAAAATTATGCAAAGGCTGTTAATGACAGTCGCTGGCAAAAAGAAATGAGCTCAAGCGCAAAATGCAAAAAAACTCAAAAGGCGAAACGACTCAATGCGAGAAATGAGCAGAGTGGCGTATGTGCCACATGTGGCATGCTGCGAAGCACTCGAAAGCACTGTGCACAGTTCGATTAATTATGCATTTTAGACCATGTTTGTTGACTATGCTGTGCCTGTGTGGCTGTGGCTAATGCTGTGGCTGCTGCTGCTGCTGGTTGCAACGACTGCAGCTTATCAGCAGGCAGTCAACAGTTTTAGCCTTGCTAGTCTAACGGCATTATTGCACTAAATCACTCGCGGTACTTAAAGAGGCGTTCCACACCACAGACACAAACTTGTGCAACGGGCCAAACCGGCGCTGCCACAGGTTGCGCCCATCAAGCACTCTAAAAGAAATGGCTAAAAGGCGCGCAGACAGCCAACAAACAACACACATTATAGTTGCGTGTGTGACTTTGTGTGTGTGTGAGAATGAGTGTGTGCATTTGTTGTGCATGCTCATAAAAAATGCATAAAGTTTTGAGCGACTTCAACACGTGTTGCACACTCACACGTGACTTGTTTGCTTTTTGGCCTTTGTTTTGTGTGACGCAAGCTCGAGTCAACTGCAGCTCGAACTTTGAAAAATGTTTAAAAATGTATATAAAACTCGTCTGTTTCCGTTGTATGTGTGTATATACATATAAGTGTTGTATTTTTTTTTTTCTTCTTTTTGTGCTGCTGCCGCCCCTTTTGTGAGCCAAGACAAAAGCACGCAACAAGGTCAGGGCAAATTAGAGGCTCAGCCACGCAGATTTCGTAATGGACTGGGAAAAGGCACAACAGACCAGACAGAGAGAGAGAGACTTGTTGTCTCTAGACTCTAGTCTGTGTGTGTGGGGGCCTTGACTCTGCGACACGCCCAAAACGTGGCAACATTTTAATATAATCGCATTTTCGATTCTGGAGCAGCTCCCCCACCCGCTCACATTTTAGGCCTAAATGCCAGGCTACAAATCAGTAGATCCACAGATCGTGTGCGAGATAATGCCAAGTCGCTGTCTCGCTCTCTCATTCACTGATGCTCGAGCACAGTTTATCTTTTGACCAATTGTGAAAGTAATTTAATGCGGATTCGGTTCAGTTGGTGGTGGTGCTTCTGCTGCTGCTGCGGCGGCGGCGGCGGCGGCCTCTGCTGCTTCTTCTACATTTTTCAATTACCAAGAATTGCATGTTTCGTTTTAATTTCCACGTAGTTCAATTGCCCGCCCGAACCGAGCCGAGCCGAATGTCTGCGTGTCGTAGTGCACTTCTTTTTTCTGTTTTCTGGGAAACTGGTTGGGGTACATCAGCACAACAGCTACACGAATGTCTATGTGTCTCTGTGTGTGTGTGTGTGTGTGTGCCTAAATGATTTTGAACCAGTTCTGGGGAAACTGCGTGTCTAAAATTTAATGAAATCGCTCGCCATACAGCTACTCTCTATAGGAAAGAAAACAACATTTGAAATGCATTCGCTACACACCGCCCGGCTAGAGCCACTGCCAATCAGCTGTGTTGATGCGGATAATTGAGATATTATTAGCCAACAGGTACGGCATTGGCATTTGAATTAAACGTGCCGCAATTGCTGAAATGCTGCCTAATGAGCTGTATATTGCATTTGCCAGCACACTGAAAAGAGATTACAAATCAAGCAGCCAAACCAATTTGAGTGCAATCAATGGATTTGTAGCGATTGGATTTAAGTAAATTACGGTTTACATTTTGGAAAGCAATCAAAGTACGCCAGGCAGCCCATGAGCTGTTGGCAGAGTTAATAAGTACATTAAGATTAAATAAGTGATAAAATATAAATTTATTAAAAAGAAAAAAAATGGTTTAGGGAAAAATAATTAACGATTTGTCGATAATTTCAGATAAGTTCACATAAAATGTTATTGACCGTCGAAGTATCAAAATTGACATCTGCAATACAACCTAATTTTTAAGCTATTTGCTGTGGTGTCTATTGTCACGATGATCTAGCAATGTACTGAAAAGTTTGGCTAATTTCGGATAAGCCTGGATAAAAATGTAGAAAAAAAGTTATTGGCAGCCAGAATATTACAATTGACATTTATCTGCAAGACAACCTACTATTTAAGCCATTTGCTGTGTTAATAACTTGTCTAGCCATTCCGTTTCCATTTTCATTTACATCTGCAATATGTGTCAAGCACTTTACTTTTAATTATACTCATATGCCAGCAAATGTTCGTCTGGTCAGTTGTGACACACACACATCAAGGAAATGACAAACATCAAACCAAATAAACTCAAACTCGAAACTCAAAATCTTCTTAACCCAAATTTATGCATGTGTCAGAGATCGCACCATAGTTGGTCAGATGCACGTCAATTCCGTTGCTACATCTTATGGCAAATAAAATTGCATGCTTGCTCACTAAAATATACGAAACGAAAGAGTTAACTGGTTTTGAATACTCTGTACAGTTAGAAGGGAGAGGTCTACATATGTTAAAATATAAATATATTGTAAAAATTGTGCAACTCGTCTGAAATTTATAAATATTTCCAAAATTGTTGTGGCAAAAAATTTAAATTAAAAATCGTTTCTTTGGGCCGACTACAGGTCATCTGGCAGTTGCCTAAACTCGCCTCTGGCAGGCCGTCCTTGTTGCTTATGGCTTTTTGCACGAAAAGAGAAAACCACCGACCCAGCCTGGCCAAGAGGCGAGACTTGCTGGACAGCTGCGAGTATGTCAACAGTCTTGGCCATATTTGGCATTCAATTTATTTTATATACATTTATATATTTTGGATTTGGATAGATTTGAATTGAGCTGACGCTGGTGTTGGCTATCAAAGTCAATCAACAGGCGCACAATTCATTTGTGACAGATTATGCCTTGACTTTGTTTGGGCAACAGTTGACAATCGCAATGAATGGAGCGAACAGATCGACTGGCGTTTAGAAAGCAACGCTCTAGTCTTCGCCCCCTTTGATTGATCGCACGCCGATGTGAATGTGGATGTGGATGTGGATAAGGTGTTTATGTTTTGTGTTTGTCTGTTGTTTATTTTTTTTTTATATTTTTTGGCACTGTCCAACCAAACAAATGGAATTTGCATTGGAAAACCACAAAACGTAGCACATAAAACTTTCACTTACTGCGGCTCGGAATCTTATTTTCTTTTTTATTTTTTTTTTTTTAACGATCTGTCTAATATTATCGCAGCTGATCTTCCGGCTGAGCTACAACATGGTGTTAATGCTAATAGCAAATGCCCATCAGTTAGTTACACATGCAACATGCTGCAAGCCATTCACTTTTGCATGCAGCCCCATTAAATTGTGCTTTGGCGAAAGGGTCTGCAGTGAAGGCTACCTACTCGTATAGCTGCTAAAGAGGCTCACATACACACTCACAAATTGGTGCATTTCAAAGGCCCACTAGACGCGCTGATCAAGCCCCAGCCAGAGGCTCTCTTGTTATCATTCATTTGCATAAATTTACAAGTTATTCAAATAAATCGCTTGGCGTGCTGGCAAATTGCTTTTAGCTGCCGCTTCTCACATTGATTAGGCTACAGCTTGGGCATTAGGCAGCTGTCTTTTGTTCATTTGTTTGCTTGTTTGTTGTTGGCTGTTTATGCTCCAAATGTTGTGCAATTTGATACAAATCAAGATGCGTATGTAAAACTCAAAATTAGGCTAGCACGCAACTGCAGCGATATGACGAGCTAAGCGCATAAGGCACTTGGCGTTAAGTCACACAAATGACTTTAATTACCAAAATTAAAAAACAAAATGTAAACAGAAATACCAAAAACATAATTATGCCCAGCGGGCAGGCAAAAATTAACAGAAAACATGTAAGAATGTGAGAGCTAAGTTATGCTTGACTAGCAAGTGCCCTGTAGAAATTTGCTTATAGATGACGTATATTTATATATATAAATAATGAAATGATATATGAAAAAATATATTAAAAAATCTTTATTAAAATTAATATTATTAAAAATGTAATATTAAACTTAATATAAAATAAAATAAGATATAAATTTAATGTTTTATATATTTTATTATTAAATTCATTTTTATGTATATATCAATATATATTTTACATATTAAATATTCAGTCTCTAAAATTTGTATCCATTTTATATTGACAAATCATTATAATATAAAAGAATATATATAGTTCTTAGCTTCTTTTTTCGGTCATATACAGAACTCGCATATGCTGACTATTTTCAATATTTTGTGTTCACAATCATAGCTCTATTAAACTTCCTTTTAGCAAAATCGTATATGAACAGGGTATTTAAAGGCAAATTAAAACTGAAACATGACCAGGCTGGGTGCCATATGAAAAGCAAGTTTAAAGCTGCCGCTGGAATTTCTAAAGCAATATCAAATAGTTGCCGTTGCTGCTGCTGCTGGTTGGCTGCATAATCGGCTGTGTGTGTGTGTGTGTGCCGCAGTGTGTCGAGTGAAAGTACACAGAAAAAGCGACAAGAAGCAACCAGCCAGAGATAGCCAGCTAGCCAGCAAGTCAGCAGGCAACAACGTCGGCAGATTCCTCATTGGTCAGAGAGGAGGCTTAAAGTTTATGACTCTATGGCTATGGCTATGGTGATGGCCACATGCTGATGGCCCGACATGCACTGGCAATTTCGAAATTTCATAAATTGGACAGCAACACGCATGCGCCAGCAGCTGTAACATGTTGGCCGCTGTTGCTGCTGCTGCTGCTGCTGCTGTAGCAGCTGCAATTCGGCCACAATTGCAGTCAGAACAGATTAGAAATGTCCGGCGCTTTGAATTTAAATGAGATTTCGCTACATCTCAGCTGGCTAATTGCAAATTGGGCTTGTCAGCATTCATCATGCGCATATATGAATATGAATATTCAGTTGAATATCCATGCATATGAAGGTCTAATAATATCTCGTTCGCCAAATGGAGCAACATTACGTATGCGCAATTTTGCAAATCTCTGGCCAAACGAATTAACATGCAACAGGATTTGTAAATGTGACCGGGTGGAGTTGAGGCGGGGATTAATGCGAGCTACAAATTTAACCAAAAGCCATAAAATCAAGTGAATATTTTGTGTTATGTAATATGGGTGGGTTTCTGATGTGAGGGGAGCCTAATGATTTATGATAGATTAAGAAACTATAATCTAATTTGATTAGTTTTTGGATTGAGATTAAGGATAGTTATACATAAATTATGTTGACAAACTAATTTTTTAAATAAATTTTACTTATATCTGACTTTGGTTTTCTCCCAAGTCAATCGACTCCTCTGCTCAGCAAGGTTATGTGGTAAACTAATCAGTGTTCAATATATCTATGTGCTTGCAGCAACCAGTTGAGCCACAAATACAAGCCCACACCCGCACCGCGCAACAGCAGCTGCAATAGCAGACAACACCGCAAGATGCAGCAGCCCGGCAGCAGTTACTATACGCAAACAGAAAGCGAATTGCTGCAGCTGGAGGCTGGAGGTGCAGCGCCCTATCCACAGCAACAGCAAAAGCAGCAGCAGCAGCAGCCGCAGCCGCCGCTGCAACAACCGCAACAGCTAGCTGCCGCTAGTGGCAGCGTTAGCAACCACTCAACCACATCGACGGTCAATAATTTGGATGCCCCATCGACGGCCAGTAGCAGCGGGACGCCTTCGCATTTTGTGTCGCCGTTGCAGCGCCGCCACTGCCAGCCGCCCAATCATTTGCCACTGAACTCGGTAGTTGCCACGCCGCTGCGCACCGCCAGCTATAAGACGGCCGCAACCGCCAGTGTCTATCATCATAGTCACCATCAGCAGCTGGACTTTCAGCGGAATTCACAGTCAGACGATGACAGTGGCTGTGCTCTCGAGGAGTACACCTGGGTGCCGCCAGGTCTGCGACCCGATCAGGTAAGCACTGGGCAAAGGGGCGTAACTCGAAACACTCAGAAAAAATACAACACATGCCAATGCAATTTGTCGCAGCTAATTAGGTGAAATCAAAGAGCCAACGGCTGCATTGATTTCCATGTGGTTGCCATGTGGCTGCGGGCGATTGACTTTTGATTTCGTTTTGCCTTGGCCACGGCCCAAAAATCATAGCCAGCGCTAGTTCAATGGCCGCTTTTAAGGAAATTCGAGCTCTTTAATTGCCGCTGTGCAGCGGCTTTGCCATGTTTTTTTTTTTTTTGGTTGGAAAATTATCGCTCCAATCGGGCGGCTGCCAATCGATTTGAAAAGCGAAAGCATTTTGTAATTAAATCGCTTTTGGCCGCGTTTTTCAGTCGTTGCTTGCATAACGGGCGCGGGAAAAAAAAAAAAAAACTAAACGAAAAGAAAAATCGAACTGTAATCGTTTGGGCAGTTTGTTATTTTCCATTATTTACTTTTGTTTTTGTCCTCCCATTCTGCTGGCGACTCATGACTTTTTCGCGACATTTTCCCAGTTTCGCACGATTTTTGCAGCGTGGCTTTTACTTACTTTTTATGTTTTTGCTTGTCGATATTTGCGCGACGTAGGCGTGCATTGTTGTTATTGGCTTTTGGCCAAGTTGGTGAAAGCGTTTTGTCACTGCACTTTGATTAATTCGTTATGGCTTGTCCCTAATGAAACGCTTCCCACGGAGTTTGTCGCCAAATCGTTAAAACTAAAGTTTATGGCTAATGTATATATAACTGCAGTGCTTAAGTTTTTATATCTGATTATGTGCACTCACTGACTCTCTCTCTCTCTCTCTCTCTGTCTGTCTGTTTTATCTTCTCGTTAACAGGTTCGTTTGTACTTCAGCCAACTGCCGGACGACAAAGTGCCCTACGTCAACAGTCCGGGAGAAAAGTATCGCGTGAAACAATTGCTGCACCAGCTGCCGCCCCAAGATAACGAAGTGAGTATTAGCCAAAAAAAAGACAACCCAAAAGGACTCAACTCATCAGATTGCTAGCACAAGGGAGCACTCAACGAAAAGTGAACTCAAGCATCATAAAAATGCAGTTAATGTGGAGTAAAGCGTTCGCCAGCTTTTTAAGAATATCGAAACGAAAGAATATCCAAAGTGACACTAAATGCAAAGCAGACAATTTCAGCGTGATTGCATATTGAATACCCTAACAGATTGCTTATATTGTGGCAGTAAATATATGAAGACCAGGAGAGGAGCTAGTATTTGTACGGGGTGTGAGTAGCTAGAGTTAACTATAATAGATAAATAAATAAAGACTGATCCAAGAGACAAAAGCTTTGCTAAGTCTCATTTAAAAAATAAAAGATTTTCTCATGAAATCTGTATCATATTTTCATATTGTATTCACTTCGAATTTTATGCTGTGATAAATAAGATAATTACTAAATCTGCCAATTAGAAGGTAATTGCTATAATTTGCCAGTTGCTTAACAAAACCCTTATTACCGCAGCGCTAGGGTATTTCAAAAGAAATGAAAGGAAGTAAAAATAAATTTGTATACAAAATCCAGGCACGCCCCCCTGCTGCAGTGCAAGATTAAAAAAGTTGGCGTTCGTCTTTTTTTGAGCTGCTGTAAAAGAGATTTTAATTAATATTTACAATACAAGAAAAGTTAGCTCCAGCGCTCCAACTCGATCTGCAGCCAGCATTAAATATGCCTTCTCCTCTACCATTCTACCATTGCAGGTGCGCTATTGCCACTCGTTGAGCGACGAGGAGCGCAAGGAGCTGCGCATATTTTCGGCGCAACGTAAGCGGGAGGCACTCGGACGTGGAGCGGTGCGGTTGCTGTCCGATGAAAGGCCCTGCAAGGGGGTAAGTACATTGCAAGCTCACCTATACCTTATACTCCCCACCTACCCAGCTCACTCGCTCTGTTCTCTTTCGACTTAATTGTGAGCCAAGAAATTTGCATTTTATTATGAGCAACAAAGGCGGCGGCCCGAAGAAAAGGCGAGTTTCGATTTCATTTTTTGCCAGCGCTCGGGCAAAGTTTTGCGCAAACTTTGACAGGACTCACTGGATGCTTATGAATAGTGGGTGGGACGGCAGCAAGCACAAAACGAACAAAAAATTGACAATGGCGCCTGCCAGAAACAATGAGCGACTCTGTCGGCGGTGTGCAGGGTATGGGGCAAACGGTTAACTTTCAAACGTCGCGTCGCCTCGCATCGTATCGCAAGTTGGCAGCGTCTCAAATAAAAGATGACAAAAAGATTTCATTAAGTACACTTTTAGCAAAACGGCAAAGTGCTGCAGCAAGGCGAAAAACTGCAAATGAAAAACGTTGTTGCAAAAACAATTGCAGCAACTGCCATTGCGAACAGCAATACAAAAGGCCACTCCACACTCCATACATATACGCACACTGCGAACTACGGCACTCGACTGTGTGTGGACTGGAGTGCGGAAAGTTGATTTCAAATACCCTGTAAAGTGTCAAGCTAAAGAGCAGATAATAGAATCAACTGTACTGTATGTTTATTTGGGCATTATAAAAATTATAAAATAGAAACGTAGCATATTTTGAAACCATCCTGGACCAGAAGTTATTTTGTCCAAAAATGTATATATTACGTTGAGAAAAAAGTCTTGCGGTATTTTTATTAAATTTTTAATTGTTCATAAAGTTAGTTATAATAATGCGATTTAAGTCAAATATGCGCCGTTTCGTTCGATGACGAGTTCCCAACGAGTTGCCAACTTCATAATGCCCCTCTTATAGAAGCTCGCTGCCCTATTGTCAAAAAACTCGGAGAGCCTTATATATTAATATGTTCTAGCTCACATTTAATCGATTTTATTAACTATTTTAAATGCAGAGCTTGGAAAAAGAATTAAAATTTGTAGAGCATAGATGATTAAAATGAGGATAGATTTATAAATAAATTAATATATTAAAATATAAATAAATAAAAAATAAATATACATATAAATATATATATAAAAAAAAAATAAACAAATAAAAAATAAATAATTTTTTAGCTGTGTAATAATATATATACAACAACAATTAATTGTTTTAAAAAAAAACTCAGTAATACAAAAATTTCATAGCTTTATTTGGAAATAATATATTAATATCTATAAATTTTACAAGATTTTTACATATTGGCTATCCTGTTTTTTTTTATTTATTTTTGTTTTGTAAACAATATATTAAATATTGTATAAATTGTATTATCCACTGGTATTTAATATATATTTTTACAAATTTGTAAGCCAACTAAAATTAAGAAGTCAGCTGCTAGTCGAGCTCTGACGAATCAAAATTTTGTGCCAATTTTTTTTTTCTGCAGCATATAACGAAAAGTGAATGTATATATATATATATATATATATATAATGCAACTATAGAGAAACTGCAACGCAGTGAAATGGCACTAAAGCACAATGCTTGTAGCATAAAATAGTAGTAGCAGTAGCTGCAACAGTAGGTAGCGCTGCATGCCCTGTCAGTGGAAGGTAGTGAAATATTTTCCCCTTATGCAAAAATTTGCATTGTTATTAGCTTGGCAGTCTCTGGAGCGAGTGCGTGCTGGCTAACCAACTCCGCAGCAAGCAGCAGCAGCTTCAACTTTCAACTTGGCCTGTCTGCTGTCTGCTGAATGCTGTCTCCATATCCCTGATCCCGAATCCCGATGCCTTTGGTATGGCCATTGCTGTGTCGGTTGCCGATCCATAGCGCTCCCACTGTCTGTTGCAGATAGTTGTGGAGCTTGATTTTATTGTGTTCACATTCGCCACTCGTAAAACTTATTAAAAAGTTTATGCCGCATGCAGCCACGCAGTGCTGCGTGTCTGTGTCCGGGCAACGGGTTGGACATGCAGCAGCAGCATCCATTTGTCCGATCCCCTCACCACGCTTCATCCACGTGCCCCACTGTCTGCTACGTGCGTGGGCGTTGCGGCTCGTCGGAGGTGTTGCCTGGCATTAAAGTTGTGCCGAAGTTTTTCCAGTGATTTTCTTTGGTTTTGGTTTTGGTTTTGTTGGTCGGTGGGAGACGACGACCAAATTGGCAGCCAAGTTGCATTTATTACGCCTTGCCGCAACGACTTATATGGCAGCCGGGAGCAGGACCAGGGGCAGCAGCACTCGGACCTAGCCAACACCAGGTTCAGAGTTCATTTAAGAGACAAGACGATGCGCAAACAGCGTGCGAAGTTTTCAATTCAAGTTTGTCCTCCGCTCATATTTAATGCCAAAGTGCAGTCACATATTTGATTTCATATGTTTTGATCAATGATTCAAGGGCTTACCTTATAAGACACTTCAGTTATTTATGATGCGACTTCTAGCACTGTAAATTATACAGTCGAAAGTTTGCCCGCAGCTAGTGTGGGACGCATCTTATGAGTATTAAAAGTTGGAAATGATTCAAAGAGTGGAAGAAGTTTCAGTTATGAAAAAAACTATTGCGGTTTATATATAATTTGCTCTGTGGTTTGAGTTAACAGTTAATAAAGAAAGATTTATAAAAGCAAAAATAGAAAAGAAATTAAGAAACACAGTTAGATAATCATCGGTTATATTATTGTTGCCTAATGGCTTTGGTTAGACTTAAATTGTGCTTGCATAACTCAGATTTAAAATCTATAGTTATTTAATTGACGCAACTGAAATTGAAAAGAAATAATTATTTATAGAGTATATAGATTCATTAAGTGTATGAACTGACTGTTCCAACTATAGAGCAGTATTTATTGAGTTCAAAGCATTCGAGTTCAACTGCCATATTAATGAAATCTGATAAGCTAAGTCTGATTAAATGCAATGAGCAGAAACTGACGAGCCGGAGCCTGTGCACGCTGCGCTGCTACTTAAAATTCACAAGCCATAACTGAGACTTGCTAAACGAAGGTTAAAATGTGAACAAAGCGAATGCCGCCCACTGAATCAGGCTACGGGCAGGGCGAGTGAAAAGCGTGGACAGCCAAGCAGAAATTATGCTTAAAGGAAACTTATGAAAACGCTCAATGAGCCTGAATGATGTCGCCTCCCCCTTGCTGCCGCTGCCGCTGCCAAAAAGCACTCATATTCAGTCAAGCGTAAATGAGTCGCTGCGCAAGGCCAACAACGTGCGTCAAACTTGGAATTCGAGTCGGGGTCAGGGACACAGAGTCAGAGTCAACGATGGAGAGACAGCACCAGAGTTGGCAAATGATTTGGCCAGTTCCGATTTTCCACACGAACAACAATGGAGTCAACTGTGGAGAGAGCTGAGCGGATGTGACAGCCGCGCTTGACAAGGATGTGACACTAAAGGTCGTCCTGGCAACGATGAAATACAAAATAATTATTAAGAAAATGTCATGAAATATTTTTCACAAAACTGTTGCAGCGCCCAAAAAGGGGGGAGTCCAAATACTCGCAAAAGGTAGCTGGTAAACTCTCTTGCCTCGCACCTAAGCAAAAAGTTTATGTACTGAAAAGGGCACGATAACGAGTGTCATTAATAATTTGAAGGCACTGTGCAGTGAGCGAGAGAGATATGAAGAGAGAGAGAGAGACCGAGAGTATTGGGCAGGAAATTGTGTTGCTTGTTTGTGCTGGAAAGTTTGTCGGGCTCAGCGCCAATGCTCGGATTAGGACAGACTACGAACAGGAGCAGCAAGCGCTGTTTTTCAGGTGGTGGCGCCTTCGTGTGGCAGCCAGCTACAATTTGTCAATAGCATAATTGTCTGCAGTGCAGTCGGAGGAGGACTTACCATGCTTCCAGGGTTCATCAATTGCATGCGACTGGCGAATGGTGACCGGCGAATGGTGACTAGCGACTGGGATTAATTGGATTGATAAGATAAATGAGCAGCGATTGCTGTTAAACACATGACATTTGGCAGCAGCAGCGCAAATCCTGAAAAATGTCCTTTTAAGTGGACACATAGCAACGTGGGGTTAAAAGGGCACTAGAAAAACTTTTGCACTTGCAATTGAGTTTAGCCGCAGAGAAACTTACTTAAAGCTCTTGTTCCAGCCAAAAGTTGTCTAAACCACAACAAAGTGCTGGCCACAAAAAAAAAAAAAAAAAGAGAAGGAGCTCGAAGTAGAAGTAAGCCTCAGCCGCAACAGGATGCGCAAAAATACATCATTAGCGACTGGGGCTGGTATGGAGCCTAATTAAAGTGCGTGGTGGCTGCTTCTTGGAGTGAAGAGCAAGCAGCTGGGGGGACAGAGTTGTTGATAACAATTAACGACGCATGCAGTGGGCCAACTTGTCAGGCCAAGGAAATTATCAGCCCTGTAAGCAGCAGCCCGAGCTGGCGCTTGGGAGGTACTGACTGTCAATGTTTAATGGCTTGCAAAAGTAAATGTTGATTGCGAGTGTGGGGCGGCCAACCGACGGGCATCCGACTGAGGTTTAATAGCCTGGAAAGTTAAGAAGCTGCAAGCAGCATAGCATCAGCACTCCCGCACCAACTCCTACATTGTCCCTGCAACGTCTTGTGGCTTTTGCGGCCCTGCTGGGGTAATTTGCGTGCGCGAACCAGCAGCGGCGGGGGAAGATGAAGACTTCCAAAACCAGGAAACGTTAGCTGAAAACGAAAATGGCGCAAATTGGCGTCGGCTTTTGTCGTAGCTGAAAGCTGAGCAAAGAAAAGGGTTTGGGGCCTAAGGGCTGGCTAGCCACAAAATGGCAGCGTTTCGCATGTGCTGCCGCAACTTCTTTGGCGTGGGCCACCGAAATAACATTCATAAATCAGGGCAATTGCGTTAATTGCTTTGCATGCTCATAAAATGTAACAAATTTGGGGGACTTCCTGGAAGGCTCAAGAAGCTTGCAAATAGATTTTCTACAAAAAGTTGGCTTTTTAAGGCATAGAGACATTAACTTGACAAGACCCTGTGAGGATGTGTTTTCCTGTGATTTTTATAGATATGTTTAACTAGATTTAATTCCAATAAATACAAGTCCGTTTCGAGGGGAAAAGATTGTGGATTCTATTAAAAGCCTTAACTAAACTTCCCTTTTAGATGCTGCAGGGCCTCGGCGTATCGTTTTAGAGATCTCTTCAACAATATTCTAAGGATACCATCGCGTAGGCATCTTTACCGCATATTTTTCCACATTTCCTTGAGGTAGCACTCAGTAGCTACGCTTTCTCTTAGGGAAGTTTTCTTATGCGAAACCAAACATATTCCTTAAGCAGCAGTACGGTAAGACATTAGCTCTCCTGACCCTATTACGTCGCTTGTGCTACGTAAATGAGTTCATTATGCGAATTGCTTCAACTTTAACGAGTTGAGGTTGAGTCATTAAAACTGCGCTTCCGTTTGGGCTCCGTGACAACAGAGGCAACTCCTACTCAAAGTTAGACTCCTACTCGGATGGCGACTGCGACACCGACACCGACACCAGCACCAGCATTTTGCCTGCGGCCTTTTCTCGTGTTTCGTGCTTCGTGTTTTATCCAAACAGTTTAAAGTCTCTGGTTTTTCCACTCTGTCTCTAGGGAGCACTTTTGAGACGAGGCCGGGCACATGGCCGGCAGCTATTTTTGCATTATTTCCGTTGTGAAAAAGCAAAACCACAAAGTAACCATGAGGATGGGTGAGATGGTGTTGGGGCACTGTTCTCGTGCTGGTTCTGTGCCATGTCCTCGCTTGGGGGGCTTAAG
This sequence comes from Drosophila mettleri, assembly GCA_035047625.1. NCBI lineage: Eukaryota > Metazoa > Arthropoda > Insecta > Diptera > Drosophilidae > Drosophila > Drosophila mettleri. The sequence goes on from JAWNPI010000085.1 coordinate 15,419,512, forward strand.
CGTTTTATTACCGTTATTTAGCATTTATAGTCGCTTAAATATTTTGCCCAGCCAGAGCAGACGCTGCAGATTTGTATCGCCACGCCGTCTGCCCGTTCAAAACTTTAGCATATTTTTGTTATTTATTCGATATACACCTAATGCCTCGCTCTATTCTCTGTTTCGCTTTGCAGTGCGATGAACAGCTCTCCGGCGGTGACATTGTGGTCTTTGCTCAACGCTTGGGCGCCCAATTGTGCTGGCATCCCGTCTGCTTTGTGTGCAGCGTATGCAAGGAGCTGCTCATGGACTTGATATACTTTCAGCGCGATGGCAATCTCTACTGTGGCCGACATCATGCCGAAACCCAGAAGCCGCGCTGCTCCGCTTGCGATGAGGTGAGTAAAAGAAACACATTGATGAAACGGGCTAAAGTTGGAATTGTTCAGAAAACTCGCGAGAGTTGGATGCGTTTTTTAATTAAAATAATATCTGCTCTCTATTTATATATCCATAAAAATGAATACAATTTGTAGACAGACAGACAAATCGTTGATTATCCATTTACCTTTTGCTCTTCTCATTCACACAGATCATCTTCTCGGATGAGTGCACGGAGGCCGAGGGTCGCACCTGGCACATGAAACACTTCGCCTGCCAGGAGTGCGAGCATCAGTTGGGCGGCCAGCGCTATATAATGCGCGAGGGCAAGCCATATTGCCTGGGCTGCTTTGACACCATGTTCGCCGAGTACTGTGACTACTGTGGCGAGGTCATTGGTGTAGATCAAGGCCAGATGAGTCACGATGGCCAGCATTGGCATGCGACGGATCAGTGCTTCTCGTGCTGCACGTGCCGTTGCTCGCTGCTGGGTCGTCCGTTTCTGCCACGTCGTGGCACCATTTACTGCTCCATAGCATGCAGCAAGGGCGAGCCACCAACGCCATCGGACACGAGCTCCGGCCCACAGCTACGGCCCACGCATCGTGCCTCCACGTCCAGTCAAATTGCGCGCTCGCCGCGACGCACAGCCGACTCAACGGGGCGTGGCAAGGCTGGTGTGGGCAATGGGCATGGTGTTCATGGTGGCAAGAGTACGGGCAGCGCAGGCGATTTGTTGGAGCGACAGGAGCGCAAGCGCATGGAGGCAGCAGGCGTAGCCGATCTGCTGCTGGGTGGCTGTGTGCCTGGCATGCCACGACCCGCCCATCCGCCGCCCATTGACCTAACGGAGCTGGGCATCAGCCTAGACAATATCTGTGCGGGCGACAAGTCGATTTTTGGAGACACACAGCTGACATCCTCGATGCCGGACATGCTGCTCTCCAAGGCAGAGGACTCGCATAGCTATCAAAGCATTGACAAGATTAATTTGAATTCGCCCAGCAACTCGGACATGACGCAAAGCACTCAGGAGCTGGGCAATGAGCTCGAGCTGGACAATGAATCTGTGCGCGAGCTGGAGCTGCCACACGATGGCTACGAGCAGCTCTTCGCGACCAAGCCGAATGAGAAGGAGGAGCAACAGCAACAGGTGGACAATCGGCCGCCGCTAAAGGAAGTGCGCTTCCACAGCGTGCAGGACACAATGTCCCGGTCGAAGAGCTACACGGATAACTCGAATGCGCGACGACGACGCCGACGGCGCAATCAATCGCGCAGCTCCTCCGAGATGCAGATCAATCAAACGAATCTGCGGCTGCACAATGCCCAAACCCAAGCGGGCGGCGGTGCACTGAATCTGCTAAACAATCTGGACAATTGCGATGTGGCCAGCATTTGTTCCACTTGCTCCTCGAGCTCCTCCAGCGATATGGACGACTATGTGTATCGGCTGCCCGCACGCAAGCATTACGGCGGAGTGCGCGTTGCCTATGTGCCCAATGATGCACTCGCCTACGAGCGCAAGAAGAAACTGGCCCAATCGGGCGATAACAATGGGCAGCTGGGCAACTCGGCCGGCAGCTGTCTGGGCGCTCAGTCAACAATGCCAGCCATAATGCACGAGAGCAAGAATTGCACAATATCATGACCACCCCCAATGCTGCCGCCGCCGCCGCTGAACCTCAGCAGCTACTACATCCTGGACACAATACTCGAGGAGCAGAGCCTCAGTCTGTTGCCAGAAAAGAAGCCGGGCTGCCTAAGGCGCGTCTGGAACTTTTTCGGGCTGGGCAAATCGCGTCCAGGCAATGCCCAGCGTCTGTACAGCGTCTAAGACTAGATGGCTGGATTATTGTGTAAATAAACATATCGATAAACACACTATATATATACATATACATATACATACATACATATACAAGAACATAACTATATACTAAGGATTGTGGGCATTTAAATTAGCTGTAAACTGAGCTGGTAAGACAACACTTTATTATTTTCTCTCTTTATTGTACATGACATTTATCCACAGACACCATTTTTATTTCGTCTTCATTGCATTATTCAGCTCACAAGTATTCCAAGTCTATATATATATATATATGGGATATCATTGATTTTATCAACAACTTTGTACAAATCTAAAAGGTATATCAAGCATTTACATTTACATAAAATATTCTTACTATATTTATATATGGTATAAATATAGATTAGTATATAGCGAAGAATCTGCCAGCCACAAAACAAAAGAAAACAATGCAACGAACAATAAATAATGAAGTAAAGCAACTGCCAACAAAAGAATTTGTGTAGAAAACAATAGGAAATACAACGGGAAAAGAGCGAAAGTTTTCGCATAGCAAATGTGCAATAAACTTGTAAAGAGAATTCCCCCCTCCAATTAGAGACTCTAATTTACATAGCTAAAAATATATATACACATACACATAAATATAGATAATATATATATACATAATATATATATATATATATATATATATATATATATATATATATATACAATTCTTTATATACATTTTTATATACTCTTGGTTGGCAAAAGATTCTTTTGTTTTCTTCTAGGTTTTTATGTAACTGTTTGACTTTCGCCTTTCGGCGTGAAAGTGAAATAGTTATTATATAAAATCGGCATGTGTCCAGAATATTTGAGAAAGTTTTTTTGCGTTTTATAATATATAAGCTAAGATTTATTACGTCTGTAAAACGTGAAAGCATTTGAAAGTTATGCCAAGCCTATTTATGGAACGCCGCATACATATGATGAGTCTTAAGTATTAACGATTGTCTATAAAGAAAGTTAGTTAGCTCGTAAGTCTATCATTAGTATTAAAGTCAGTGTATATGGAAACATAATCAAAAATATCAATATAAATATATATACAATATGCATATGTGTATTTTAACGTAAAATCAATGAATTGCAATGTGTGTTTCAATCCATTTATTTCCGTGGCACCAAATGCACCCAATAGCCGCTCTGAGGTGTCAGCTGGAAGCCACGCGAATCGCTCAATAGATCTTTCACTGTCTTGGGAGAGCGTTCGATTTTGTACTTGAGCACGAGATTATATAACATGGCCTTGGCCTGCATCAGAGCATAACGATTACCTGCAATACACAAAAGTGCATCGATTATTATAGTGTGAGTAAACTCGACTGTGAATTGGAAATTGTGGCTAATTCTACTTACCTATGCAATTACGTGGACCTGCACCGAACGGCAGGTATGTGTAGGGCACTATTTGATCTTTATTCTCGTCGCTGAAACGTTCAGGTATGAACTTGTGGGGCTCGGGAAAGAATTTATCGTCCAAATGCAGACCCACAATGGGTATATTGATGCGATCGCCGGCCTTAAATTCGAAAAGCTTCGAGCCATCGTCATCATATAGCGTATAGTCCTTGGCACATTCGCGATCCGTGGAAGCGGCCAGTGTCCATTTACGCAAAGATTCAGAGACGACCAAATCCATATATTTCATCTTTGTTACGGCATCATAGGTGAGCATCTCACCCTTGAGAGCATCGTATGTCTCTTGGACCTCCTCGTAGAGGCGCTGCTGAACATCTGGATTATTGAGCAGCTCGTAAGCGGTGGTGCAGATTAAGCTGGCGTTATTCTCGAATGCCGCAAAGAAGAAGATGAAACACTGAGCCACCAGCTCGTCATCGCTCCAGTGCTCCGTGGACTCCTTTTTGGCTTCCATGAGCAGCTGAATCATGTCGGGTCGCACGATATTATTCTCCTCACGATACTTCATGGCATCGACAACGAGACGAATGAAGAAATCTGTTTTCTGCGCATCAAAGATTTTGAAACCAAGAAGCTGCACCAGAAATCAAATACTCTTTAATATTGGAAATATGCCTTATATGAGAGGCAAACTTACCTTAAATACAGCTGGCAGAGTTGTGGACAACAAAAATTTGTACAAGGCCTTTCCGCGGAAGAAGGCTATCGACTTGCCAATCTCATAGAAATCATTATCAGGCGTCTTGTAGGAGCTAACCTTCAGACCAAAGGCTGTGGTTGCAATCAGATCGTTTGATAATCTATTGCACACCTCCTTCAGCTCCAGCTCGAAGCTCCCGCCGGGCTTGACAGCTGTCTTTGACATCTGATCCAAATGATCCATGCACTCGGCAAAGCTCTCGTTCATCAGACTGAACATGCTGCGCATCTTGGCGGATGTGAAGACAGGTGTTAGGGTATTACGCATATGCTTCCATCGCTGATCCTTCATTACACTTAACATATCATTGATCAGTCGCTCCTCGGTGGTGAAGAAGAGTTGATGATTTGGAAAGTACTCAAAGTCCTTGACGGTGATCTTCTTAATGATCTCAGGATCGTTCAATTGTATCATTGGCGTACGAAAGTTGAAAAATCCCACCATTTTGCTAAAAAGCAATCAATGAAATACTGGAGATAAAATTGTAAGATCGATTACTGACTGTTGTCGTGTGCGCGCATAGAACTCGGAGAGGACTTTTTGGAATGAGGCCCTGCCCGTCACAACGGCCGCATTGTTACCGAAAATGGGCAACGGCTTCTCAAATGGCAAACCACGCAACTCAAACTCATTGTGCCGTGCCGTTGCCCATTTGTACACGAAGTAAATGAGACCCACTATGGACAGCAACAATATAAGATCCATATTTTTAGTATTTTGATGACCTTGATCTTTGCCCTGACAAAGGCGAAAGGAACGCTAATTAGCACCCAGAAGTCTCAGCTCGAACTAAATGCGATTTACGGAGCGAAAATGCTTTTATATGAGCGTTCTCTCCGTGAATCCAGATACGGTGCACACTCTATGTATATAAAATACTGGATAGATAAAATTTGTTCGGACTTGCGAAAAAACTCGTTTAGAATTTATTTCGTGAGCATTGCTTTCAATTGCGTGAGCGCTTATCTCTTTCTGTCTCCCGCTCCCTCTCTTTGTAATGGTACGTCAGGTAAGTTAGTAATAGAACAAATTACTATTAATGGGCATCTTCAGTTGAAGTATCGCTCATTCATATGTTTGATTGATTTAAGCATTTTCACATGATTAGATTTGGCTTTTTATAAAAATTACTTATATATATATATATATATATATATATATATATACATACAATGTGTATATATAATATAATTATATTAGAATTATTATTTGCTCAAAACCAGATTAGAGACAATGTTTCATAAAAGAGAGAGGACGAGATAAGAGCGAGAGCGAAGGAGAAAATGAGAGAGTGAGAGAGAGGGAGATAGCTAGGAAGAGACAAAGAGAGATAGTAAACGAGGTATTACTTTAAAGATAAATATAGACCCATTATAGATAAGAACATTATGAATTTGCAACATTTATCGCCACAAGGTACTTATAATATACTTTATAAATAATTAGCAAAAAAGGAAACTAGTCGAATCGGCTCGACTAGGAGATATCTTAAAACCTCCCTCGGTTATCCATAATAAGGAGATTAAATGAATTATCAAAAAATCGAAGTCTCTAGCGTTTATCGTTTGCAAAATCGCTGCGTTCATACGGACGGACGGACAGAGCTACTAGTTGAACTCAGCTGGTCGTGCCTGCCTGTTATATACGTTCTCAAAAAACCAATTTACTCTGCTTGCCCATTTTCAATAAGTTCAAGGTATAAAAATATATATTATTTGTGAATCATATACTCAATAAATAATAGATTAGCTAAATGGAAATCTGTGAGATCGCTGTGAGAGACAGTTGAGACATGAATAGAGGCATAAACGAAGGCAGAGCTTAATATTATTATTATTATTATTATTATTTTTACTATTTTTTTATTATATATCAATTGACATGCTTGCGGCTGATGTAATGTAAGGACGAACTTTTTCAATATGCTTAACGACGGTTAGATAACGATAATGCTATTATTTTTGTTTTTATCAGTCGAAGATTAGCATTGATAAGATAGAAATTCAAAAAGAGCTTTACGTTACGCGAGCACAAATAGTTACAAGAAAGCGTTATGCTCAATTTGCTGAATCTCTTTAGAATAATCATAGAATGTGTCCAGCTCTCTTTTATGAACTACAGCTAGACTAGATTGACTTTGCTCTTTCTCAATTCCAATTTTCAATGACATTTAAACATCTGTGCGTTTTAGATTTAAAATTGTTAATCACATGTTGAGTTGTGAATTTTATTTGGCTGACTACTTGATGAATTGACTCGAGTATTCGATTGAATATTGATAGCTGTTAGCGTGCCTTTTACGTAATCCATTAGAACTGAAAATTTTTCATAGCAGAACAATAATGACATAAACAAAACCGCATTGTTTACGGTTTGAATATTTTATCATATTGACCTACAGTTGAGGCAACGTCTTAAACGCAGACTGGGAATGGGACTTAGTTGAATACCTATTACAAATGCTCGATACAAACATAAAGTTAAACAGTTAAACAGCAAATTAGCCGCTAGCGTTATAACAAAATGCCAGTAATTAAATATTTAGTCAGTTTGTTTAGTCTGCCAGATGGATGGATGGATGGATGGATGGTTGGTTAGACTTGAATGTGGCTTTGACTTGGGTTGTCTTGGCTTGAGTTGATTGCCAGACTGTGACTGGCACATTTCGTGTTTGGAAATTTGCAAAATGTTTGTCATATTGTGACTCAAAGAGAAAGGGAATGAGAAAGAGAAGAGAACTGACTTTCCATGAATAAGCGAGTGAATTGAATGTTAAAGCAGAGCTCAAATAAAGTTTTCTAGTATTTTTGTATTGGCTATAAATTTCCTGTATAATCATTAACTTCACTTATTAAGAATATATAAACTAATCAAGCTAAGCAAAATATTATTAATATGTTATCATATTATATATAATGACATAATTAGACTTTTTATTATAAACTCTTTCAAATATTTTGCTTAGTTTACGTATTCAAGCAGATATGTGTTCCCAGGACTGTAGAGTTTGCTGGACTATATTTGAACATGATCGCAATAAAAATGGGAATGTCTTAAAAATCCATAAAAAATTTTATTGTCAATATGAAATAACCAAATTTCATTGTATTTAAGTAACTCTTCAAAAAAAAAGAAAGAAAATAAAATTGTTAACTAATATGAATAGATTCACTCGAAGTACATGAATATTTATTTAAAATTCCAAGCAAATATTGATTTATATAGTCTGGTATTCTTTCTTCGCTTCATTTTAAAATAACAGTATCATTAAAATAATTTTTGACCGTCCATGTTTGATATTAGTTGTTCTGTGAAGCGGAAATATCGTTTAATATATATTTATGTACACGTTATCAAAATTTATCAATCCTTCAGTGTACCATCGAGTCCATCTCTAACGAACTCTTCTTATAGTTTGTGCCCTTCAGCTTTGGATAGCCCTCAGGGTGAGCTACAATGTGAGTTGAACGCAGAACAATCTTTAAATGGCTAAAATATTTTGTATTTGTTAAAAGGAAGCTGAAGCTATTGAATTTAAGTTGACGAATCTGGCATGCGAGCAATGCAGACTTCGCGCTATCAGTCGTAATAAGACTTGTTTGTATTTTAATGGCAGTTCCATTTTCTACATCATGCGTACAATATTCATGTACGAGCTTTATAAGAAGGCCAGTGGCTATAGGCCATGGCTCGTTAATATAATGATGGATGTCGCTTTATTAGGATACCTTTTCATCCAGTCGCAATAATTATTTTAAAGCTATTTCGAGAACTTTCGAATTTAAATCACTGTTATCAGTGGCAATTGGAGTTTTCCAATCATCAATTCAAGATTATTACAAATGGCTGTGATATACATTGAAAAGCATGTAGAAAAGAGCATGAATATTAATAAAAATTAATAATTCATCATATAAATTGCTAAAAACGGCTATAAGTAGTTGCCCACATCAAATAATATAAAATCGAATACATTTATTAATTGTATGAATGAGTACTTTCATAATTATAGTAAAAATATAAATTAAAATTGGTTAAAAAAATTTATATATTTTTGAGAGTTTGAATATTCTAACTCATTTTCGTTGAATAGGGATTACAAATTGTGAATGGGTTTTACCTCAAGTGGACAACCCTACCACATGCTATATCAACTGGAGAGTAATTGTTAGCCTTAGCTTGGATACTCAATGGCATGCCAAATGTGTACATCATCTTTACTGAGGACTTAATGTCACAACGCTAAATACTTTCGTGGTACTTTATTAATCCCAGATATCTGTTTCCCGATTAAAGCTCTTGCTTTAACACTATATAACATATGTGTAATACGTGGAATAATTCATCCCCAATTTTCAATGTTTTAGATTCTCCCGAAAACTTATAAATTAATATAGACATGAAAATTAGAATTTGGAATATTTATTAGTAAGGAAATTAGAAGAATTGAAGTAAAGAAAAGCCTAGTTCATTTCAATTCAGTTTATTCAGACTTATACAATATATTTGAAAGAAAAATTTGTTGAGAATACTCAAGCACAAAAATTGCATTTTGAATACAACTAATATATCATCAAACATATTTATTTATTTTATGAATAAGTACTATCGTAATTTGTATGTCAATTTTGTAGATTTATTTAAATTCAAAGCTCCGACTCAGTGTTGTTTGTTTGTTTCCAAAACTCTTCAATTCGTGATCGATTCATTAAATCTGTCATAAATATATATTTTTTTTTCTAACATATTTGCAGTCGAAGGTCGGCAAGGTTATAACCTGAACCGTGTCAAACAATTATATTTCAATTATATATCAATCAATTATAGATATTGCAGACAAACCCAAATATGGAAAATATTTAATTGAATATCGATTAAAAGCCATTATACAAAAGTTCTCTGAACAAATTATTTGAATTCATTGTTATTCGAATATCATCGCTATGCGGATTATTCTCATTGCCTGTGCTATTATTCAGTTCTGGATAGCTTTCAGGCTCAGCTACAAGGTGAGTAAGCCTGAAATGAAACCTGTAGGATCTAAAATATTTTCTGTTTCTTAAAAGGAAGCTGAAGCCATTGAATTCAAGATGACAAATGTTGAATGTGAGTCCTTTAATAAATCCTGGCTTGTCTTCCACACTTGCAGACTTCGAGCCTTAAACCGCAATAGGACTTGTATGTATTTAAATGCAACTATTTTACGTCCTGCATACAAAATTCATGCTCGATTCGAGCTATTTCAAAAGGCTAATGGGTATAAACCATGGCTCATAAATACCACCATCGATATCTGCCGTTACTTGGTCAAGCCTTTTAATCCAGCTGCAATATTAATTTTTAAACTGTTTGCAGAATTCTCAAATATTAACCATACGTGCCCCTATAAGGTATGTATTGAGATTTGCTTTTTTTTTGAGAACTTTCTAATTTTCTTTTAAAAGGGATCACAAATCATAGATGGATTTTATCCCAGATGGCAGTCTCTACCCCATGCCATACCAACTGGCAATTATCTTTTGAGCATAAGTTGGCTTTTTGATAAAAGACTACAATTTCAAACTAAAGTTTACTTCGCATTCATAGAAGATTTAATACCGAAAAATTAAATATTTTTTTGGTTTCTTCTCTACTGGTAATGAAAATAGTAATGACTTTATTTAAATAACATTGGATAACCTCAGATTACTCCCAGGTGCCCTTACTTTCTGTGAATTTTTCAATAAATATGGTATTGCAGATGACCCAATGGACTTACCTTTTTACATTAATTTTAAAGACTATGTAATATCTGTTTATTAAAGAAAAGTCAATAAAAGCGCAAGAATAATTAAAAAAATATTATACCCTAAAATTTAATTTTCAATGGATTCAGGGTATAACAAGTAAGAGACATCTAGTCTGATTGGCAGTGGGAGTAAATAAAATTTCGTAATTAACTTATTTTCTAACATACCTAAAACTCAAGCTTGACTATCACTAGAAGGTATATAGTTGTAATAAAATATGCAATATTTAAATTAAATTTATAAATATTATTAAATTAAATTAAATATTAAATTTATATTATTAAATTAAATATATTTTTATACATGTATATAAGTTTATAAATGTCAGTCGAGTGAATTTCAGCTAAAACGGCTAAGTGTGATTGTAATAATAAAAACTGATTGTCAAATTATTTATAAATTTATGCTAGCTATAAAGCTTTATATATGTATAAGTGTCTTTATATAGAAATATTTATGGTATGTGATTACATTGAATGCTTAAACATCATTCGAGTACCATCGGCATGCGAACTATTCTTATCGTCATTGGCATTCTTCAGCTATGGATTACGTTCAAGCTGTATTACAATGTGCTTACAAAATTCAGTTGCATTGTCGATTTGCAATTTATTTTTAAAGGAAGCTATTGAGTTTAAGATGAAGAAAGTTGTTTGCCAAAGTGTAAACCAATGGTTTGTTGTGGTTAATTCCTGCAGAGTTCGATCTATCAGCTATCAAAATAAGACAACAATAAATATAAATTTATCTTTGTTGCATCCTGCAAATACTATTCATTATCGCGCCGAACTTTTCCAAAAAGCCAATGGCTTTAGCCATGGCTGATAAATGTCACCATCGATGTGTGCCGTTACCTGAAAAGGCCATTTCATCCCTTTGCTGTTCTTTTAACCACACCTGTCCCTATGTAAAAAGTATCAAACTCAAGTCCACTATTCTATTCTCATTTTCGTTGAATAGGGATTACAAATTGTGAATGGGTTTTACTTTAAGTGGACAACCCTACCACATGCTATATCAACTGGAGACTAATTGTTAGCCTTAGCTTCGATGCTCAATGGCATGCCAATATATAAAACAAATGTGTACTTCATCTTTACTGAGGACTTAATGCTAAATACTTTCGTGGTACTTTATTAATCCCAGATATCTGTTTCCCGATTAAAGCTCTTGCTTTAACACTATATAACATATGTGTAATACGTGGAATAATTCATCCCCAATTTTCAATGTTTTAGATTCTCCCGAAAGCTTATAAATTAATATAGACATGAAAATTAGAATTTGGAATATTTATTAGTAAGGAAATTAGAAGAATTGAAGTAAAGAAAAGCCTAGTTCATTTCAATTCAGTTTATTCAGACTTATACAATATATTTGAAAGAAAAATTTGTTGAGAATACTCAAGCACAAAAATTGCATTTTGAATACAACTAATATATCATCAAACATATTTATTTATTTTATGAATAAGTACTATCGTAATTTGTATGTCAATTTTGTAGATTTATTTAAATTCAAAGCTCCGACTCAGTGTTGTTTGTTTGTTTCCAAAACTCTTCAATTCGTGATCGATTCATTAAATCTGTCATAAATATATATTTTTTCTAACATATTTGCAGTCGAAGGTCGGCAAGGTTATAACCTGAACCGTGTCAAACAATTATATTTCAATTATATATCAATCAATTATAGATATTGCAGACAAACCCAAATATGGAAAATATTTAATTGAATATCGATTAAAAGCCATTATACAAAAGTTCTCTGAACAAATTATTTGAATTCATTGTTATTCGAATATCATCGCTATGCGGATTATTCTCATTGCCTGTGCTATTATTCAGTTCTGGATAGCTTTCAGGCTCAGCTACAAGGTGAGTAAGCCTGAAATGAAACCTGTAGGATCTAAAATATTTTCTGTTTCTTAAAAGGAAGCTGAAGCCATTTAATTCAAGTTGACAAATGTGGTTTGTGAGTCTTTAAATGAGTCCTAGTTTGTCTTCAACACTTGAAGACTTCGAGCCTTAAGCCGTAATAAGACTTCTTTGTATTTGAATGCAACTGTTTTACATCCTGCATACAAAATTCATGCCCGATTCGAAGTCTTTCAAAAGGCCAATGGCTATAAACCATGGCTTTACAATATCACCATCGATGTTTGCCGTTTCGTTAACAAGCCTTTTAATCCTTTTATAAGAATAATAATTTATAGAATTCTCAAATTTTAACCATTCGTGCCCCTATATGGTATGTATTGACATTTGCATTTTTTTTTTTTTATTTAACTTCTTAATTTTGTTTTAAAAGGGATCACAAATTATAAATGGATTTTATCTCAGATGGCAGTCTCTACCCTTAGACATGCCAACTGGCAATTATCTACTGAATATAACTTGGTCTTTTGAGAGGAAACCACAATTAGTAACTAAAATTTTTTTCGTTTTCACAGCAGATTTAATTAAAAAACATTAGCTTCAGAAAACTCCAAATGTTTTTATTGAATACAACAAGAAGTATTGTATTGTCGAATACCTTAACTGTTTATTTATATATATATATATATATATATATATAACAGTATGTTTAAATCGCAAATAAATTTTTGTTTTCCATACCTGAAATTCAAATCATAATAATCAATATAGTAGATGTATAATTATAATTCATATATATATTTATATACAAATGTTAATCGATGAAATTTCCATTAAAGCAAGTATGATTGTAATTTTAAAAACTGATTAACATAATTATTTATAAATTTATGCTTTATTTGTGATGATATATTTATTTATATATTTTCAATGCATACTTAAACATCATTCGACTACCATCGCCATGCGAACTATTCTCATCGTCATTGGCATTCTTCAGCTATGGATTACTTTCAAGCTGAATTACAATGTGAGTGGAATCGAGTAAAAAAATCAAGTGCTTAAAAAAATTCAGTTACAATGTCGATTTATTTTCAAAGGCAGCTATTGAGTTTAAGATGAAGAAAGCTATTTGCAAGAGCGACAACGAATCGTTTGTTGTGATTCATAAGTGCAGAGTTCGAGCTATAAGCCGAAATAAGACAACGTTAAATATAAATTTATCTCTATTGCATCCTGCTAATACTATTCATTATCGCGCCGAACTTTTCCAAAAAGCCAATGACTATAAGCCATGGTTGATAAATGTTACCATCGATGTGTGCCGTTACCTGAAACGGCCATTTCATCCCTTTGCTGTTCTTTTAGGTAAACTCTTTCTCGAGTTCACCAATTTTAACCACACCTGTCCCTATGTTGCAAGTATCAAACTCAAGTCAACAAAAGTTTGAATATTCTAACTCATTTTCGTTGAATAGGGATTACAAATTGTGGATGGGTTTTACCTCAAGTGGACAACCCTGCCACATGCTATACCAACTGGAGAGTATCTGTTAAAAATGACTTGGATTTTAAATGGATTGCCAACCCATAAAATAAATGTGTACTTCATCTTTACTGAAGACTTGATTTCACAACGCTAATTATGTTCATAGTTTTTTAATAAAACCTTTTCTGAGAGTCCTAACTTCACAAGCCTTAGAAAATATCAACTGATATTCAATAGATATTCTTTCTTTAATACTATATAATAAATATATAATATATTCACGCCCCATAATTTCAAACGTTTTTAATTTTCAAGAATAGTAATAAATAAAATAATGACAATTCAAATAATTTCTGTTTATTTAACATTGTAAAATCAGTCATATATTGGCTATATTAGAATTAGCTTAGATTTGGAGACGGTTTCTAATAGTCTACATGGATTCACAAGCCAAATTTGGAAATTCGGTAGCTATAATTTTTTTTTTATCCATCAATGGGTACAAGGCTTAAAAATAATATGTTTTTATGATTTTAAGTATGACATAATTTTTGTGGTGTGTTATTAATATGAAAAAAAAAAAACTCATATTCATATTCATTTAAAATAGTATTTATTCAGATCCTTATGCCTAAGTACTTTTTAATGAGATCTGTAATCAATCGAAATAACAACAATCAATATCATGGGTAATTAAACATTTAATTATTATATATTTTTATTGAAAATATTTATAATTGTTTATCCCAGTTACAATGTAAGTTGTCATTAACTACGAATACAAAACAACGCAAATATATCCTAAAGCAAACTGAAACCGAAACATTGACTAGCTTTTTTAATTCACATTTTACAACAATTATGTGTGATTGTAATTGTAAAAACTGATTAACATAATTATTTATAAATTTATGCTAACCCTTATTTGTGTTGAAATATATTTATATTTATAATATATGTTATTGAATATTTAAACATAACACGAGTACCATCGCTATGCGAGCTGTTCTTATCATAATTGGCATTCTCCAGCTATGGATTACTTTCAAGCTGAATTACAATGTGAGCGAAATCGAGTGAAAGTACAAAATCCGTAAGAAAATGCAGTTGGATTAACGAATTTTCAATTTATTTTCAAAGGAAGCTATTGAGTTTAAGATCAAGAAATCTTTTTGCAAGAGCTATAATGAATCGTTTGTTGTGATTCATAAGTGCCGAGTTCGAGCTATCAGCCGGAATAAGACAACGTTCAATTTTAATGCATCTTTCTTGCATCCAGCCCATAATATATATTATCGCGCCGAACTCTTCCAAAAAGCCAATGACTACAAGCCATGGCTAATAAATGTGACCATCGATGTGTGCCGTTACCTGAAGCGCCCATTTAATCCAGTTGGTAAACTTTTGGGTAATCTCGTTCTCGAGTTTACCAATTTTAACCACACCTGTCCCTATGTTGCAAGTATCAAACTGAAGTCATCAACGGTTTAAATATTCTAACACATTTTCTTTGAATAGGGATTACAAATTATTGATGGGTTCTATCTCAAATGGAAAACTCTACCTCATACACTGCCAACTGGAGAGTATCTGTTAAAAATGACTTGGATATTAAATGGGATGCCAACATATGTAACGAATGTTTACTTCATCTTTACTGAGGACTTGATCACACACTACAGATAAGTGGTATATAGTTCTTATGCGCAGGACTCTCTGCATTTTAAAATAAATCTGTTATTCAATTAGAAACTAAACTTTGTTACCCATTGAACTTCTTGTTTAAAAAAATATTAAATATATATTAAAAAAAATATTTTATATTTTATATATATGTGTATATATATATATATATATATATATATATATATTTAATCAATATTATATATTCATGAATACTTAAAAACGCGTATTAATATTTTATAAAAATTAAATTTGTTTATCTTAGATATGATATGGAAATATTAAAATGGAATTATATGAGAATCAAATAGGCTTCCACTCTCTTAAGTATGATTATGATGGTTGTTTTACGACAAAAAAAAAGTCATATAAAATCGATTTACCAAAATATTTTTAACCAAGGTCCTCAACAATTTATTAAGCACTTTTAAATGAGATCAGTCATCAAACGAAATAATCATTATTGCGCTATTCGTTAAAGTTTTAAATACTTGAAATTATAGAACAATATTCTATTTTCAATGTACATGTATCATGAGCACCAAAATTATTAACCATGAATGTAAACGATACAACACTCATATTTAATAACACCATCTTGCATCGCTCTTTATGTTAATCGGAGTGATGCTGCAGTCGAAACCTTTTATGTTAGCATGAACAGAGCATACTAGATCAGTGAGCAATCGAGAATGCGCGTGAAAACATGCCAATTAACGCGATGTGATAATGATTGTGATTAGTAAAAAGTAATTGTAATTGTGTTTATAATAATTGTGTAAATACTTATTATGTGTGCTATAGGTATTTACATATAAGTATAATTAGCTGCAATACGTAACAAATGTGTAAATCGTTCGTTTTATATGAAAAAGAAGGCGTCAATTTATGATAGCAAAGCCAAATACATAACGGTGCTTGTACGCGAAAGCGAAATAAGAAGTGACGGTAAGTAAGCGCGATCTTTGCTTTCATCTCTTATCTTTAGATCTAGTCGGTAAAGAGTGAAGAGCGCAGTAGCTGTCGATTATTGAGCGCTGGCAAAAGCAGAGCGAGACGGCAAATATTGCATTTGCTCTCGTTTGCTTTTCGTTTTTGATTTGGATCATATAAGAATGAGAAAGAGGAATTGAATTTCTGTTTGCTAAGGCGAAGCTAAAATTGCTCTTGATTTTTCTGTATTTTGTCTTGCACTCGTGTTATTTCGCTCTCTATTAAGCTAATTTTATGTGCTCTCTCGCTGCTTTCGCTCTTCTTTTGCAATGCTCTATGCATGCGATGTTAAGAAGCGCGCTTACATTTTCTGTTAGTTATTGGTGCAGTGAGCTCACATAATTAAGCACATATTAACATTGTCAAGTGCCACTGTGAACTATGGCAATAAAAGCAAAAGAAACAATGGCCCAGCTGTATTTCTCTGAGTGTATTTGTATCTATATGAACTCAGGGTTATTCACCCTTTCTCGCTCAACTTTCATTTCCAGAGCCTTTAACGTTTCATACGCCCGCAGTAGTGAGTGTGTGAGCATACATATGTGTGTGTGAGTGCAGTTTATCAAAGCAGGGCAGCGACCAGTTGCCAATGGCTGTCAGTTTCCATCTCCGAGTCCTTCATCCTGGCTGCTGTCTACGCCAGTCTTTCTGTCTTTGTATATATATAAATATATATATATATTTGTTCCTTTTTTTATGCGCAAATCATGCTGCATCATTAAATCTGTTCGCTGTCTGAGGGATGCGGTTGCTGCTGCTGCCGCTGCCGCTGCCGCTGCTGCTTTTTCCGTTTCGCTTTTACGATTTGCTTTCGGTTTTTCTGGCCCTCGTCCTGTTTCTGCTGCTGGTCGTGGCCAAACTTCGCTTCACTGGTTTTTCATTTCTATGCACAAGAATTTATGGCTTTCAACGTTGATTTTGTTTGGCATTTTTTATGTGTTTTTAAGTAGTCGTAAAGCGTAACACTTGATGAGATATTAAACGTTGTTTATGCTAACACATATACATACGTATATATATATATATATATATATATTTATATACAACAAAAGCTAAGCGTGAGCTTGGGCTTATTTATTTGACCCACACTCACTTTGTTGCACTTTGTTTGATTTGATGGCCTTTTAAATATTGGTTTTGCATTTTTCATGATTGCCGTGGAAAGCGGCTTTTTTATGAGCGTTTAATAGAATTGATGTCGACGCCATCAAAGAAAACAACAACAGGAGTACAAGAGTATTATTCTGGCAGCATGTAAATGATTAGCTAAGCGAGTGAATGACACCTGCCACAAATGTCAGACACGGGCATAAAGAGACCGCAAAGCCACTGCCAAGCTAAAGGAGAAGAAGCAGAAGAACACGAAGTCGAAGGACCTTGTCAGTGTCTGCAAACTTGTCAATGAGCACCAACTAAATATTTTATTAGGCTGTCAGCAAACACACACATATGCATATGTATGTGTGTGTGTGTGGTGTGTAGCGTCGTGATTGCGTGAAATTTAGTAGTGCTTGGCGCCATGGCCGAGTGTGTGTATGAAGGGGGAGGCAGAGCCTCAAAGCCTCAGACATGTTGCTCCTGATGAAACTCATCATTATCATCATGATGAAGCTCCGCTCCGCTCCGATGATAATGACAATGATGATGGCGAGAAGGAGGAAGCTACAGCTCGGCGCCTGATGAAGTTGCCTTCAGTTCGGCTCTGGGGAATTTGGCGACGTTGTCGGCAAAGTTGTTGACTCTCAGTGTGTGTCTTTATATATATATATATATGTGTGTGTGTGTGTGCGTGTGTGTTTATGTGCGAGTGTGTGCGCTGTCTTGGCCAGCTCACAATTGGCTGTACGTGTGCAACATTTTTAAGTAGCTTTTCTTTCCGTGTTTGCCAGCTGCTCTGCCTCAAGTCTGTTTGTTTTATGGCAGCGTTTGTTTTAACTTTGTATGAGGAAAATGCTTTCTTTATATGTGTATGTGCGGAAACATATGTTTTCAATTTGCTAGCCAAATGGAAAAACTTGATTGAATTCAATGAAAATGAAGATCGATGCCGTCGACGAGGCCGACGACTGACTGGCTTTAACCGTCAGCTTTAAGGTAAAACTATGCAAAGTTTGTCATCAGTCAAAGTCGGCGACAGCTCCCCAAAGAGTGGCACAAATTACATTTGCGGCGTCTGCAGCACAAGAGGCACACACACAGACACTCACATACATACACAGCAACCATCAATCATACGCACCGTGTTGCGCCTGGGACGCGACTTTTGCATTTGCCACCATGATGCATGCATCGCTGGGGAATTGTCCTCAAGCGCTGGCCACTTGCTCTCATCCAGCCTCAGTTGCCATTTTGCTGAATGCGTCGCCTAATTGCAGGCTACATTATTTTGCAGCAGTCTTCACGCTTCTCGCTAATTGAAGGACGGCAGCGGCATGGCAGGAGGCAGAAGGCAGAAGGCAACAAGCGTTTGGCATGTGGCATAAGGCAGTCACTCACTTGCTGCAAATTAAAATAAATTGTGAAATTAAATGCCAAAACTTTTACTTTTGCCAGACAAACAGAGCGGAAGGCTGCATGAGAGGAGCTAAGAGGTGCCACGCACCACGCGCACTTGCCTATTCGCGTGGGTGTGGCTGCCTGCCTTGCTTGCCTGTCGCGTACTCAGCGTGGAGCAGCCAACGGCTCGTGTTTGTTTGAATTGTTATAGAACAGAGTATCATATGCGTGTTGCTAGAATGTTAAGGCGATGGCACATGATTTTAGAAGAGACAGAATTAGAATGATAAAATATAATACAAATAATAAAAAATAAATAAAATTACACTAGGAAACTCGATGATGTCCCTTGATCATCATTAATCAGGTCTAAGCAAGACAATAAGTTGTTAAGCGCGATCTCTCGGCTTTTATAGATGAATAACATGCATAACATGCTCATGTTAAGCATTCTCTGTTATGATACCTGTTAACATTTCAGTTTCTGACTCTGTTAATAATAGTGTTAATAAATATCTCTTACATTACTATTTTGCTACATCATCATGACATATCGTGACACGCGCTCAGCTCTAGCCTGTTTAGGAATTCAAATGCTGTCGCCTACATGACAGTCATACTCCATGCTATTTGCCTTGTCTCACAAGCATTGTGCATGTCGTGCGAAAACTGACTATGTGTGTGTGGGTGTCCTCTGGCTGACATTCATTTGAAATTCGCCGAGCGTAATGATGACTTGAAGCTGCTGCTGCTCCTGCTGCTGCTGCTTCTGGTGCTCTGAAGTTGCTGTTTGTAGCTGCTCAACTTTTTGCATATTACGCACTTGATCACGTACATTTCGCATATTTATTTGCATAAGCTTGGAAAATTCGCAGCTTTCGCTAAAGCTGAACCTAAAGTTTGGCAAGAGAATTAGCTCAATTAGAATGTCGCTGTCTGCCATATAAACACTCACATATATATATATGCTTACATACATTAGATTTACTCTATAATTTATGTGCAGCTTTGATAAATGCTCACTCTGATAACAGTTTACGAGTCGAACAAAGGCAATTTGGTTGGACACGGTAAATTGGGCGTGGAAGGCGGAGGGCCGTGAATTATGGCTAGCACTTATGAATTTTAAGCATTTTTTCATTATTTATGCGACATTTCATTTCAGTTTTTTTTTTTCTTTTTGTTTGCTGTTGCTTGCCCCAAGTTCAATGGCTGCGCTGCCCCCGAAAAGCAGGCAACACAATTTTTCATTTCGCATGTTGCGACGCTAAGTGCTTCCTGCGCCCCCGACAAGCAAATCTCAACTTCGGCTTTAGCCCGGCAGGTGGAGCTTGTGGCACATCAACTTTTGCTGCCACGCCATAATATTAATTGCGCCTTGCTGCTTGCTGTGGGGCGGGCCAAATAAAAAGGCGACGCCGACGGCCACTTAAATGCCATTACATTTTTATATGCTGCCACTGTGTGTGCGTATGTGTGTGTGTGTGACTGTGTGTGAGTGCGTGTGTGTGTGTGTGGCTGCCCTGAAATTTTATAATTATGCGGCGCGCGCCTTGGTCGCTTTGGTCCTGGTGCGTTATGCATAATCGCCCTTTGCGGCCATCCATTGTGCAGTCAGCCTGCAGCTATTTGGGCAGCTATTAAAGCCGCTTTAAAGCGACCCCACAGCTATTTGCATGAGTTTTATTGTTGCTGCTTGCTGTTGGATCATTATTATTAATTTTTTTTTTTTTTTTTGCAACAGCTGCGCCCAGCTTTGCCAATCAACACATGAGTCCCAGACTAGTTGTTTGCCATTGTCAGCAACTGCCACAGTTTTCCCTGCTTCTCGGCGTTTTCTTGCCACGCAACTCGTGTCGCTTCTGCATCAAATGACAAATTGTCTTATTTGTCAGAATGCGCACGGCCAAATGTTAGACTAACAGTCACTCTCTCTCTCTCTCTCTCTCTCTCTCTCTCTCTCTCTCTCAACAATCATTATCTTTGTCTACTTTGAAGAGGGCTCTTTACCCATGCCCATTGACAGCTGTGGCAGGGCGAAAGCGAGAGCTGTGCGCACCTCAGATGTTTTTGACAGGCAGCCGCATGCTTTAGCTCGTCTCGTGACATCATTCGTTATATTTCATTGCTGCAGACGCGCACCACGCAGCACACTTGGGCAAATGCAAACATCAACGCATTCGGCAGCCCCAAGGAATTGCCGGAGCTCGCCTGGCATGGATGCCGGATGAGTAATGAAGCCACAGCTTCTGTCTGCTGTCACAAATAATAAATACGATGTGCCCAGACGTATGTGCAGCCGGCTTAAGTGACTGCGAAGTATGTAAATAGAGGAAATCGATATGTGTTTATAGAGAATTATAGTTGCTCTATTACATCCATTTTATATTCTCTATATTTACTGTATCCTACTTTATTTTCTCATTTAGCAACAGCTTTTATCTACTCTCAAACAAGTTCCATTTCTAATGTCTTTTTATTTATATACATAAATATATATTTATATATATATATAGTTATATAGATATTTTATACAGATGCAAACTTCTTCTCTTCCTCTCTACATTTTCAATTTTCATCACAGACTTAATGAGGAAAGTTTCAATTATATCGAAGCTTTGCACTTGCCTTAGCTTAAGCCGCTGCCGAAACAAATCGAAGCAATACAAATACAAACAAAGCTCAGCTGCCCTTTCCACCCTTTCAGTTCGCCCCTGGAACGCCAATAAAACTGAAAGCTAGGAGGCAAAAAGTTTATGTGTTTTCCAACGATTGCTGACTAAATCACAGCTAAATCTCTGCGAGCATTTCCCAACAAAAAAAAAACTCCATCAAGACTTTTATTTGCTTGTCGTATTTTTTTTTTGTTTTTTAAATGTAAACTGATAAAAACAATTGAACGCAAACAGTAAAGCAGGGAGGGAGCGCAAAGCTTTTCACTCAGCAGCAGCAGCAGCAGCAACAGCAGCAGAAAAAAGTAATCTTTAAATTAAAGGGCGGTTGGTGGAGCACACAGAATGTGGGCGGGGCTGAAGGCAAGAGCTGGGTGGGGTCTTGCTACCCTCGTATGAGGGTCACATAAGTAGATCTAAGTAAAGTCATTTCATTTCGATTTGAATCCAAATTGCGGCTGTTTGGCTTTCGGTAATAATAACAGCGGGTAGCTCAATTTTGTTAAAGAAGATGTTACAGCTGTGAGAGGGTTTCTTCAAAATTGAATGAGAGCTAGCTGACTTGCACAGGTTATACGAAAAGTGAAATTAACTGATATTGTGTCAAATTTACTTCTGAAAATATTAAAAATATATTTTTAAATTCGATTTTTAATCTAGCTGAACTATTTCGAGTTTACTTACGTAAAATATACCTGATAAAATATCATGAACTAACTGCATTTGGACATAAAAATACAGATTTCAACTCTGGGATGAGATATCTGTGTTATTTATTATTATACACAACTGCTTTACAAATAATATAATAATACAAAGGGCGAATAGATAGTTGAATTTTATTAGAAGACTCCTTCATTGCAGATAAAGAGCATTAAAATTCGACTATTGATTGTATTTTTAGCCTTCACACATTAAAACATTTGCCGCTAAGACTTGTATGGAGTGTGAGCTACTTTTTATGGCGGCACGCACACATAGAGCAATAGACACACACACAAACTGTCTCGCTTTCGCTCTCCCCCTCTCTTCCTCTCTATCTCTCACTTTCTCGCTCTTTTGGCTTTGCCTTAATTGATTTTTAGGCTGCCATGCTTAATGCTCATTATGTTTTAATTAACTACGCACTATTTTCTCGGTAATTCATATTTAGCACACATTTATGCCACATGCGTGTGTGTGTGTATGTGTGTGTGTGTGTATGCGTGCTTCATGCTCTACTGTTTGTTTTCTAAATTAGGCGCAGGTTGTGCATAATTTTCACATTTTCTTTTATCTAAATGCGAAATTTAGTTTTTCATTATTTAACACAATTTTGTGGCGTGCTTTTTGGATATTTTTCATAGTTCGTATTGGGTGTGGTCGACCTTGACATTAGGGAGATAGTTAGCTGGGCTGGTTAATTGGGGGAAAAAAACTAAAATATAATTGTGATATTCAACTGTTGAGTAAATTAAAACATGTACTTAAATAGTAAATATTTTGTGTATTGCTTTTAGTATATCAATTATTTCGTTCTTAAACTCTTTATATTCGCTTTTAGCAGTCCTCTTCTTCTTTCTCTTCCTCTTGCAAGTTGCCAGCACCTTTCACCTGGGCCATGATTAAGATATAAAATGGCTTTGTGACAGGCACCCACTCAGTCCACTCGGACACACACTTAGGTTCGTGTGGGACCGTAGCTTGGGCGAACCTCTGTCCATTTATAGCATTTTCCATTGCCAGCTTTGTCAGCGACTCCATTTTGAAGAGCTGCGCACTAAGCAGCAGCACTTAGCTGCGTATTTTACAGTTCATTGCATTGTTATATAATTTAACAGGCAAACACCTTGCTTGAGTGCGCAAACCCAGATCCCCAGTGTCGCCGCATGCTCTCCGCTCCCATCGCATCAGAAAGTCAGCGGGGTGGCCAAACGTATGAAAGGGCAACAATGTGGCAGGTTTATTTGTGCTTAAAAGAGTTTTCAAGCCACCCTCGCCTGCACCCATATCAATACGCACACACACTTTCACACATGTGTGTGCACTTATGAAATGGGCTTGGGGCTTTGGCTGTGGCATAAAAAATAGCTACAAAAGATGCCATTAAAAAATCTTTGTGTTGCCACAAATAAATCCAGCAAGAAAACACTGCCACACACACACACACACACACGTACGCTCGCACACACGCACACACATAATGGGGCTTTACATCCATCAAAGCAAAACTAAGTCGCAGGGCAGCAACAAAAGTTGCTAAGCTTCAAGTGGAGGTTGGAGATGGGAGGCAGCTGGCAGAGGCGCTCAAGTTCTTGTTTTTTTATCCCATTTCAGTTGGCTTAACACATTTTACACTTTGCAATTGTTCGCCCAGCATGTGAGTCTGTGTGCGTGTTTGAGTGGACTAGGCAGCTGCTAACAAAGCGAGGCAACACAATTTTCGCTGCATACTCTCAGGCGGCAGCTCTGCTGCGTGTGACGTCGGGCACAAAAAGTCGCCAAGCGAATCTCGCACATTAACACATTTTCGCGGCCCAACAGCAACAACAACAGCAGCGACAGCAACGGAAGAGCGCGGCAATAAAACGCACTCTCTAAAACTATTTTCGCGGGCGTGTCGCACAATAAATTTCCTGCTGCCCTCCCTATACGCTCACAAGCTAAGCTCGTAAAAAACAACTTTTGGAAATCCGCTTTTTAAACGCCCACATGTGCGCATCGCCGAACGGCTTTTGTTTCATTCCATTTGCATATACATATATATATATATATATATATATATGTCTTTAGTGGGAAGTTGTCTACCCACGCTCTGACTACTTGCCTATCGTCTGCCTGCTGCTGATGTTCACACGCCTAGCCTAAAAAGAAATATAAGAAAAAATCCGTCTAAATTCGCGCCCAAAGCACTGCCTATTGGCATAGATCAATAAATTTATCAGCACGTGTTGAACAAAATTGGAATTGACAGTTCAATTTTAGCCGTAGTTTGAGCGCTTGACAAATTGCCTGTCTCGATGCAGCAGGACATGCGACGGGATAAAGGCAACTGCAGTTGTGGCTTATAACCTGACTGACTTTGTATAAATTTTACTACAATAACGTCGTTATCTAGTTGCTATAATATTCTCGTTATAGACGATTGTCATTTGAGATATATTGTTATTTGTTGATTATAATTGAATTAACTTAAGCTTGGCTAATTTCCATTTCCATTATAAAATTATCTGCATCAATAAATTAGCTTTTATACTTTTTAGCGCATATTAAAATGTCATTAGTAGCCGTAATAAGTGTTGCATACTTTGAAGCGCGCAGCTTAAATGAAGAGCTTAACAGCTGATGATGACCACTGTCATCTCTTTATTCTTCTCTCTCTCTCTCTGTCGCTCTCTATCTTTATTTTGCCATTCAATGTTTTGACATGAAAATTAGCATACGCAGCAATGAAACTCCAGTAAGATGCAGCAAAAGCCAGGATGACCGCAGAGTGACAGAGGGCAGAGTGAGAGAGTGCAGCAAACAGCATTATTTGTTTAGGACAGTCAGCCCGAGTTTCAGCTGATCGCGTGTGCCATTGTTGTTGTGCCAAGCAGGCGAACAATTCCATTTGCAATGCAAAGCGGGAGACGTTTTAAGAAAGGCAGATCGTTACATAAACCACAGCAGAAAGTAGGTGCAGCAGCAGCAGCAGGAGCAACAGCATCTTGATCTTCCCATGGGTTTTGCTTTTCCTTTATCGTTTTTGTTGTTGTTTTTGCTGCCTTAGCGGTTCTGACTGCGAAATTTTTCCATTGGCCATAAATTGAAATAATAGCGCTTGACGCTGATTTCAATCAGCTAATTGACATTTTATGATGGACAGTTTAGTGTGCGTGTGTGTAGTGTTGTGACATCAATCAAATGACGTTGCACTTAGAGAAAAATTAAGTAACAATATTGACAGTATAATATAATAATATATCATTAGAAAAATATATTACAAATTATTATAGATGTTTCAATTTAAATTAAGTACTTTAAGTTTTCCATGATTGATTTTATAGATAAAAAATGAAATAAGAATACTCTGAGAGATCTTCGTATCTAAAGAACATTTTACAAATATTTTTGATGAAATTTATTTTATATATATATTTTATTGATTTTATAGATTAACAAAACTCTGAGAGATCTTATCTGAATAAAATTTTTAAAATATTTTTGATGAAATATATTTTATATATTTATTTCTTCAACGATTTTCCCGCATTAAACATATATTTTATTCAAAACTTTTCCCACTCAATGCATAAATGATCGCAATGATCTAGCGATCACTTCAAAGACAAATCTAAATGTTTTCCTATTCTCTTCTATTGCTCTTTGCCAAAAGGCCAATCAAATTGATTCGCCCTGGGCAGTAGACACACTTGGGTTGGGAAGCGTGTCTAGTTCGCTGCGACGATCGATACTTGCGCCCACTTGGCATGTAGATCGCAGCAGCAATATCAATTGACAAGCGAGGCGTCTGTCATGTCGGTCCCAACGGGTATAAACAACATGTTGCTGCGCCTTATTTGATGCCGCAACAAAAACAGAAGAGGAAGAAGAAGATGTTGGTGATTTCGTAGAAAATGAAAGGCGCAGCGAGTAGATCCTGTTTAAGGGATTCTCGAACTCACTCATTTTAGTGCTAATTAATGAGAACTGCGACAAGCTCTAGAACGTATCAAGGCACTTGTTGTTGTTGTTGCAGTTGTACTTGCATTTTTCCACCTTAATTTGTCGTGGCAACATCTCGAATTGGAAAATCCTGTTTCAATGTTGCATGCCACATGTGGGCAGCGGCTAGATTGACGTGTCGTTTGTGTCATCCGCGTTGTCGTGTAGTTGTTGTTGGTTGTTTGCGCTTGTCAGCGTCCACTCTAGCACTGGTCAAGTGGCTGAGTGTTTGTCTCGGTCTTCGTGTTTATCGCCCAGCCATGAAGCGTAGCAAGTACTTTTTTTTTTTTTAGTTTTGCATAAACTACATTCACTGCAGTTGCTGCTGTAGCTGCTGTCAATATTGCTGTTGAAATTGAATGAAAGTTCGGTTCGTTTTCACTGCCCAAGTGGTGGCCAAACTGTCGATTAGATTGCCGCACATCCATTGGCAATTAGCTAATTATTGAGAGCTTGTGTAACAAGCTCTAAGAAAGTTGTCTTTAAATAAATTGCAGCAATATGCATATAAATTTCTTGGCCATAGCCAAGTCTCTAATTGACATAATAATATGATAAGGCCAGCTGAGCCAATTATAGACAATCAGCCAAGACTTGTGAAACCGTTTGAATAAAATAATACTACTATTAATACATATATTTTTTTTCTTGTCATATATATTATGTGTGTGTGTGTGTCTCTAGTGAAAATGATAAGCGATTAATTACGGTAGCTGCCCCAACAAGAAATAAATATCTAGTTGCAGAGCTACGGCAAATTACAGAGATCATTGATATTTTCAGCATTTTAGGTGAAAATAAAATATAAATAAATATGAACAATAAAAATATTTCTAAAAAAAAAATATATATATATTTTATGCTTTAAATCAAACTACAAATTCAAAAAGAAATTTCAGTCTTAAGTCTGAAAATCTCTAAAAATTTGTCAACTATTTGCCAAATTTACTTTTGGATTCATAGCAATTTTGTGTGCTTAGCATTGGGTTGACAACTGTAAAAATAGGTCTGCTTCTTACTTTCCCAGGCCTATCTCTGTGATCTGCATTAGTTTGTACTCAAAAGCTGACCCGCTGCTAAAGTAGGACAATTCACATTTCTAAGTACCCCGCTGTTGCTTGGTGCCGTAGCTAAAGCAGTTCCCATTGAGTGCGCACGCAATAGATGATCTCAAGGAGATGATCATGGTGCCTCTTGCTGGTTGCTATGCAAATTGCAATTATTTTGTACATAGTTATGTGAACATTTTTATTGTTTATGCTTAGAACAAAAAAGTTTTTTTTTTTATTCATTTTTGTTTGTTATTTTTTTTTTTGTCGAGCAGTCATTGTTTTTTTTTTTTTTTTTTCACTGTCTCCAGCTCTTTCACTTCGGCTGCTCTTTGCTGTTTCTTTCTCTTGCCTTGGTTATTTTTTGCTCTATCGTCAACTGGTTTTGGGTTACGTGCACGCAGAGGAGCTGCAGAAACAAAACCCACACAGCGAGAGAGATGCTGCTGCGATCACATAATTCGTGTTGCTCCTTAGCTGCTGCTTCTTATACTTATTGTTCTTGTTGTTGTCGGCTCATCATTCTTGTGCTTTTCCGCACGGCTCAAAGAGCGTTGTTGTTTCTTCATCTTCTTCTTCCTTTTTTTTTTTTTTTTTTTTTGTTTGTGGCAAGTTATTTTTATCAGCAACATTTTGCTGCCGTTGCATGCAACCAATGCACCGCCCTCTTGTTCGTTGCCTGACGCCTGTCGCCTGTCGACCTGCCGCGCATCAGACTACGCTGTCCAAGCCCCAAGACACTGCTTTTTATCGGCATTCCTTTTTTTTTTTTTGCTGCCGTGTTGTGTATCTATAAAGGCAACAACAGACTCCTTAGGTGGACCAACAACAATAACAAAAGCAACCACATCACGATCTTTAACATGTTTTGTCTCGATCAGTGAAATCATTCAATCAGAACGGTCAGCAGCTTTGGCAGCTTTGCCAGCTTCGGTCGTTGCCAGGACGCACACACACACACACACACACACACACAGACACATACGCACACTGCTCTAGCAAAGTCAAAGTCAACTCCTTGGCTGAAAGTGCCTGCATTCACAATTAATAAGCCATATGCAATAAATAAACTATCTCAAACAGTAGTCGAAAGTCTAAGTTTCTGATACTAAATCATAAATACAAAGATGAACTCCGCTTTGCCTTTATTTGAGCTAAAGTATAATAAATTGTTTGCCTTTTTTCCTTCATATTTATGCACCTCGTTTCGTTCGGTCATAAAGCATGTTTTTAAAATTCCATTAAAATTTATTAGCATTTCACACAAACTGTGCATAAATAACAAATTTCGGTACTTTGATACCTGCCCCAAAAAGAGAGAAAACAAAAAACAACAGTGGCTCCCCTTTTAATGATAAAAAATTGGATAAGGCCGGGCCAAGAGCACAGAGTCGCCTTTCCCACTTGCCAGCACACATTTCGTGTGTGCGTGTTGCGTTTAATTGGAACGCTGTTAAGCATGCCTGTGCGTGTGTATATAAATATGTATATATACATATATTTATATATGTGTGTGTGTACATTAGTCGATAAACAATTTACGCAATTCACTGTTTGGTTCAGTCGATTTTTGTTTATGCACGCATTATCTAAACAAATACGAAAATAAACAATTTGAATGCAACGCATAAAACATGCATTTTCAAGTTAATGCACCTTTAGCAGGCACTGTGAGCCGCGCGCGCATTAATTTGACAGTCGAGTTAAGCACGAAGCGTAATCCGTTCGCAAAAAGAAAAGAAAAGAAAAGGGCAACAAGTGCAACGCGCAGACTAGGCAGACAGACAACGAGCGAGAAAGAGAGAGAGAGAGAGAGAGAGAGAGTGTGAATGAGAACGTGTATGTGTTCCCAGTATTTCTTAACGTCCAGAAGTCACCAGAAGCAGTTGTTCCTGCACCACCTACCTTTCTTTTTGTTCTCGCTGCATCTTTTGTTTGCTTGACTTGGGCTGCTTGGCATGCGCAGCGCATACGTCGCGGTCGCTGTGACTGCCGCTGCCAACGTCAGCGCCGCTGCTTTGGTTATTCTTGGTTATTCTGATTCCTGGCGTAGCTATAAATGACAGCTTCTATGGCCATTTCACTTTTAGTCTCGAGTTGTCAACGCAAGCGCAATGAACCACCGTAAGTTGCTCCCCAGTCATTAAGCTAGCCTTGATTGCAGTTCCTGGTTTATTTTGTAGTCGTGCTGCTGCTGCTGTTGCTGCCGCTGCTTGCCACGGCGAATACCATCAAAGAACGCAATTTGTTTGCCACCGAACTTTTTCAGACGTTGGCCACCGATCGTCAGGATGAGAATGTCATAATCTCACCCGTATCTGTGCAGTTGGCTCTGGGCTTGGCCTATTACGGTGCGGAGGGCCGTACTGCAGCAGAGCTGCAACGCACGCTGCATGTCTCCGCCAAGGAGAGCAAAGACGGCCTCGCCGAGAGCTATCATCGTCTGCTGCACTCGTACATCAAGTCAAAGACGGTGTTGGAGATTGCCAACAAAGTGTACACACGCGAGAATCTGAAGGTGACGCCACATTTCCGTGAGATAGCTGAAAATTATTTCGACTCTGGTGTCGAGGGTCTGAATTTTGATAACGAAGCGGAGGCGCTGAAGCGCATCAACGACTGGGTCAAGGAGAAGACGCAGGGCAAGATTGAGCAAGTGGTGGATGCACTAGAGCCGGATACAAATGTGGCGCTGATCAATGCCATTTACTTCAAGGCACGCTGGGCGCGTCCCTTCAATGATGAGGACACCAAGGATCGTGACTTCTGGCTGAGCGAGAAGCAGGCCATTCAGGTGCCCACTATGTTCGCCGACAATTGGTATTACTACGCCGACTATCCGGAATTCGATGCCAAGGCCATTGAGCTCTTCTTTGAGAACATCAATATGACCATGTGGTTCATATTGCCCAACAAGCGCACTGGCTTGCAGCAGCTGGAGCAACAGCTTAAGGGCGTGGACTTTAAGCTGCTCGAGGATCGCTGGCAATGGCAAAGCGTTTCTGTCTATTTGCCCAAGTTTAAGTTTGAGTTTGACACCGATCTAAAGCCCACTTTGAATAAGGTTTGCATACCACTCTTTAGAGCGGCTCTCGTATTTATATTAAACATAAAATACCGTCTCTAGATGGGCATCAACGCAATGTTCTCGGATGCGGCTGACTTTAGCAATATCTTCGATGAGTCGCCCATCGGCACCCGCATCACCCAGGTGCAGCACAAGACTTTCATTGATGTCAATGAGATTGGATGCGAGGCTGCTGGCATTAGCTGTACGTCTTACCTGTCTAATTGTCCTTGTATCCATTCAGGCTGATCTATAATTATATAAATCTCCCCCATATAGATGCCGCTGGTGTGCCGATGTCGTTGCCCTTGGATCCCAAGACCTTTGTGGCCGATCATCCATTTGTGTTTATCATACGCGATCAGCATGCGGTTTACTTCACTGGACACATTGTCAAATTCTAAAGTAGCTTATAAGCGCATTTCAAGCAATATTATTTTATATCATTTCATTATTTAAGCAAACGTCAAATTGAATAAATTTCAGAGTTTATTTCTGCTGAACTTTTCATTTAAAATCAAAAGTTTTGCATTTTGGTGTTAAAACAGCCGCGCATTGACCTTCAGAGTAAAACTGGACGGCTAAAAAGATTTAAGAAAATGCCTTAAATGTTAGTTCATTACCAAATTACTTTATAACCTACGTCTCATTCCTCTTAGCTCACGCTCACAGTTAAGATATTCCAAGTCCCTTTCATCCATATCCAAAAAGCAACCCCCATAGGCGCAAATGATTTTACCAGGCAGTGTGAACTGGCAATTGCTGACCAGATCGATATGTCGAGCTATGAAAAGAAGAAGAGCCTTTGCACTAATATTGATGCTCAGTGTAAGCCATACCAACCCAGGCTGAAGGGAGTCAGTGTCGCGAGTAGCAATAAAATGATCTTCATCTTTGAAATGTTTTTGATCTATAGAAACTTGCATTAGACAGCAATTCTACTTAGCTAAACCATGCTTAATTGCTTAATAAAATTAATTAGCCACGCTTGGTTAGGGCCTCGAATAGTTATCGGGCGTTTTACAAACGTTTCGACATGCTAAAAATAAACACAAAATGCCATAATTTTGGGCATTTAAATATGCCTCGTCCACTTTACGTGTGACCCAAAAACCAAAAGAAAAAGAAGGCGCAACAAAAAGTAAAAAAGAGAGAAATAAACGTAAAGATAAGACAAAATTAAGGTAAGCCATAAGAATTATGTGCTCTCTTTTGTATAATGCATAAGACATTCAAGATATTCCGAAATATATTCGAAAATTAAAAAGTAATTCAGAAAAAAACGTGAATTGGAATTTAATGAAATTCTTACATTTACTATATATTAAATTAAATTTATAAAATCTATATTCAATTATAGAACTTCATCTTATATTATAATATCAAAAACTCAAAATTATTAATAAAAGAGTTTTCAATAATTCGACATAGATAGATATTATTTTTAATTTCTTTTTTTTTTTTTTTAATATTTAAGCTAAAACGTATTTTCCCAATATTTATTTTTTTTTAATCATCAATCAAATATTAATATTTATAAAATTACAATGAATTGTAATTCACATATATTTTCTGTTCGTTTGCAGATGAAACAGTGCTAAGCCAAATTGTTAAAGGGTATCAAGAGGAGCTAAGCTAAACAGACAGTTACTATAGCCCGGGCTGCCCCGTCAAGATCAGATCGATCAGATAATAGGGAGCAGGGGGAACTCTTAAGACATTTGTGGCATTTGTTTTAAAAGCGCCTGAACCTGCGCCGGCAACTGCACCTGCACCTGCTGCGCTGCTTGGCCAGGTGAGTGGGGAGATCGTGGAGGGAATGGGATAGGTAAGATATAGGAATAGGGTGCTGGATTGTGCCCACTTGAAATTCCAGTCGCAGAGCCAACATGAAACAAAGAAAAACTTGTCAAGCAATACAAACAAATCTAGTGAAGGGCCAGCAGTCAGGGTGCCGAGGGATATGGAAGAAGTTAGGGAAGACAGACGGCGCTGCTCGCGTTACTGTTGCTGCCGGCGCTGACGCTGCCGCAGCCGCTGACCACAAGCGATGAACCGAGGGCGCGCTACAAGAATTACAATTACAACGACAATTACATGGAGCAGGGGCAGCGCCAACAATAGCGGCAGCTCAAGCGTGCCCAGTATTTTGTTAACCAGTATTCTTGCTCAATCGAGTGATCGTCAAGGGGAGAGAGACAGAGTGAGAGAGAGAGAGAGAGTGCGCGCGAGTGCGAGAGAGCGTTCGCGCACGCTATCCAACGCCGCCGTTAAAGTTGCATTTGGAGTTGGAGCCCGCAGAGCAGCAGAGAGAAAAATACAGAGAGAGAGGGCGAGAGAGACAGCGAGGCTTTTTGAACGCGTAAGGTGCACAATTGTGCGCGGCCGAGGATCGCGCAGTCTGTGTATTGGTGTCAAGCGAGACAGACGTATTTCGGCATGCGCTGCTTAAACGCGTCTTTTTCAATTTCACGTCTTTGGTTGTTGTGCGTGTTTAGTTTGCGCGAATAAAAAACTGCAGCGTGCAGCTGCACCCGGGCCGCGCCGCGCCACCCATCCCTCCTTCTGTGTCTACCTTCGCCCACGCGTGTGCTGGGCTTATCTGACCGCCAGAATCGGTAGCTTGTTTGTTTCTTTTTGGCGCAGGCTACCTTAAAAAATAAAGGAATATAAAAATAAGAAAAAACGTCAGGCTGTCAGGCACTAAGCGCTGCATTCGCTGCAGTTGATAGTTGACCAGTTTTCCTCCCTCTTACTGATTGAGTGTGTGAGGATGTGTGCATGTGCAGCAGAAGTAAAAGTGGAAAATGCGCATCAATTATTTTAAATGCTCTTCAAATATCTGCACGTTTTGCCCCACAGTGCGACAGTTTCGCATCGAAAAAATGCTGCAATTAATGTGACGCGTTAAGTTTCCCACTTGGCCAACTCTCATTGAGCTTTTCCAAATACCAAATATCGAGTGTAATTCCAACCAGTTTCCAGTCTCCAGGCAGCCATTGAACCAAATTAACTGCACATAGAGATTTGTTAGAAGTGCAAAAAAAAAAAAAAAAAAAAAATAAACCAGAATTTGTTTGATTAGAAAATCGCGGCAGAAAATGCAATAAATTATAAAAACAATAATAAAATAACAAAAAGCGTATAAATAAAAATTAATGAGAAAAATGCTGAAATCATAATTTATGTGTGTGCACAAATACATATACATATACATACACATAGATATATATATGTATATACATAAGTGTGTGTGGGTGTATGTGTTAAATATATTGGTGAATGCAAATCAAGCGAAACAACAAAGCCGATAAGCGTCTCAGAAAGGATTTTATTATGGATACCACAAATCAAACGCATTTGGAGCTCGAAAGGTGAGTCCGGAGACAAAGATCTCGTATGCTGATAATTAAAACATGATTTTATTTACCTGCATTTTGTATTCTTAAATATTTTCGTTGTCAATTTTGCATAGCTGCTTGGGTTTGTTTTTTAATCGAAGAGTTATCGCAATATTTGATCTTTATTCTCTATTGTTTTTTTAAGGCTCTTAAAATGGGCAAAATTCCCATCAAATTTCTTGATTAGAATCAAATGTTATAGCGAAACTTAGAATTTATTATATATTTAGGACCCTCTATATACATGTAAACAGAAAGTGGTGCCCTGGTGCATACCCTGTAACCCTGATCTCTTTTCACTTCTGTATACTCTGTGGCATACGAATTGCAATTACTCAGGGAATAAGATGTCAAATGACTGCTCTAATTAAATTGATTTTATTAAGTCATTCAATTTCAGGTTTTTTTTCTTCATTCGTCTAACAGCTGCTCTATAAGTAATAATTTAATTTAAGATTTGTTTTAGCTTGCGATATTCAGTATTTATTGGCGTTCATTAACTAAAATCATAAAAAAGAAAAACAAATAAATTTGATGGTTAATTTGCACCTCAGATTAGCTTGAGGGTATAATTTGAGCTCACACATAAGCATAATTAGCAATGTGTCCCATGAAGACAATCGAATCTTTGTATTTGACGGCAAAGGCGAATGGATGATCCGCTTCGAATTTCTTTGAGCGCGAGAACAAACCCTTCAAAACTAAAGAAACAGGGAGAGAAAGAGAGATAAAAAATGTATTTTTTATCAATATGAATCTCAGAGAAATTTCGATAAATTTAAAGCTTACCGCCCGTCTCCAGAGGCTGCTCCACGCCTGCTTCAGAGACCTCCACGTGAGCCTTGTGCTCGACGCTGTTGATAAAGTGGCTGACGAACATGCGGTACATATTGCCAAAGTCGCCATTGCGCGAGAACATGGTCGTAATGCCCAGCTAGAAAAGTATTTGAATAGAATTAAGACACGATTTTCTAAATCTAATTAAAATTTTGTTTGCACCTGCTTGAAAGGCTTCTCGAGACTAACGCCAAAAGTTACACTGAACTTGGGCAGCTCCACCTCCACTTTTTGCATGCTCATCGAGCCCAGTTCGTTGAGCAGATTCTTGCCCACCAGGCTCTGTTGGAGAGAACGTAAACCGTCCTTGCGATTGGGGAGCAGCAAGATCATTGAGAACTCCTGATTTTGGTATGGCAACTCCAAGACTTTGGCATCCAGGCTGCTAATCTCGGCATAGTTAAAGTTCTGCAGCGTCCACATGGTCTCCACATTAACGTTCTGACCATCACCCGTGCGGAAGCTGCGACTCTTTGTCTTTTCCAGCTTGAATGCCTTCTGCCAGGGTGCTGCAAATGTGACCCCATTCACAATGACTCCTTCGGTGCGATCGTTGAGCAGCTCCGCCTTGAGTATGTCCTTAATCTGATTATTTGTCTTGGTCGCTACAGCTTGATTGATGCCATCCGCTGTACGCTTGTTGTACGGCGGATGAAAGTCGAGTTTATCAATGTTCGAGTCGAATTGTCGCTGAGCCACATCACGAAATGAGCCCTTGAACTCCAGATTCTCATTGATGTAGATGTTGTTGGCCAGCCGTAGATTGTTGTCACGCGTCAGCGCCTGCTGGAAGCTGCCGTGACGTTGCGACACCTGATCCCCATCGCCAATACCCAGGCGCATGCCCTCCTTTAGCTCAATGGCCGTCTGGCCCTTGGCACCGAAAAAGGCCAGCGCCATCGAGCTCTGTATGGCTGCGGTGCCAATCACAACATTCTCATTCAGTCGCTCAGCACCCACCGCATTGTAGAGATCGGCCGCAAGCAGATTACGATCCCGGGCAGCATCCAAGCCGCTGGAGGTTCTCGCTTGGCAACTGCCCAGAATTGCCAAAGAAACTACACAAAAGATTTAACACAATACAGAATATGGGTATAAAGGACATATTTAGGGTCTAACCATTTTATATAATCTGATAATTTTTAGAATTTCTAGAAAATTTTTCCATAATTTTTCTATTTTAATATATTATTTTCTTGTATCCAAATATTATATACATCGAGTTCTTTTTATATCAGATATTCCAATGGATGAATCTGATCGTTGTTACAAAAAAATAATAACAGAAACTCATTCTAGGTTCTATTTATACACATATCACAAAGTTCGGCTCTTGCTCACCCAGCCAGACAGCTATTGCCATCATCAACATCAGACACGCATATCTTTATGTATCTGCTAAGGAAGGCAATATTTTGGAATAAAATTCCAATTAAATTATGTGTCGCGTTGTCTTGTTCGATTGTTGATTGTCGCTGAAGAGCCTTGATTCTGCTGTGACAGACCATAAACAACCCATTAATTCTGTTTGCTCTTCGTGTTGGTTAGCAATGGGGTATTCTAATTGTGTAACGCAGTTGAAAATAAATATATGCATAGCAAAAAAATATATATTTATAAGAGAAACGAAATCTTACCCAAATAAACTCTTATCTAATCTAACTTGACTTTCACTCTAAAAGAATTGCCAGCTGCTGGTAGCCTAAGGCCTCTTAGTATATATCCGTTATTATAATATAATCAAGTTATCACTTAATCATTGCAATTGCAGCTGATCAGCAAAGCTCATCTTATTTATATCATATATGTATATAGTTGTATAGGGTATACAAACTTTGTTTTATTTTTCTGGTTTATTGTAATTTTGATCAATAAATCGAGCCATAAATATTGTCACTTTGCTTTTTCGTGGCCCATTGAGACTGGTTTTCGTTTATGCATGCTCGAGTACAAGTTTATAAAGATCTTATAGGCAATAATTGAGGCTTACGTAATAGGCACTGCACTACGCTGAGCGTCATGATTGTTTCAATTTATATATATATATATATACACACAATATATATATATATATTTTTTTTATGTATATGTAAAGTGTTTTCGCTTGATTGATAATTTGCGTCGTCGTGCGTTGAGCGTCTGAATGTGAACTGAATTTGCGACTGGCTGCGAGACACTTTTGGAGCTGCGATTTCGTCTTAGATTCTCGGAAATTAGTCGATCAGCTGGCTGTTTTTTTTTTAGTTTTGTTTACAGATCGTTTATCACCTTTACAAGCTGCTGATAAGCAGATAACCTTTGCGCTAGTATATGATACTCAATTTTAGATGTCGACTACATGGCCCGCCAGTAGCAGAGTCTTCTCATTGCCGACGGCATAGAAGAACGGATGATTGATCACCAGGGATAATGTACTGCGAAATAGGTCGGTAAAGGCAGCCACTGCAGGTGGGGGGAAGAATAAAACATTCAACTGTTCAAAAAGAAATTCCAAAGCCTTTAACTAACTTGGGACTTACCAAACGTTTGCCCCGCCTCACCGCCCGCTTCATTCACTTCGAGCAACACCGTGTGCGGCACGGCGGTCAAATGAGGTGCAGAGCTGGATAAGATTGAGCTGAACACATTATGTAGCTGAGCCTCGGGGGTAAATAGCTTAGCCAGACCCAGCTGCAAGCAGAGAGAAATTTGATTGAATAATAAGTTACTCTATATATATAAGTTAATAGACTTCAAATTTAGAGTCTGAAATTCTTGGAGTTTCTAGAGTTCGTGTTACTCACTTGCTCCAGAGCTGCGCGCAGTTCGGTGTGGGCCAACAAACTGAATTTGGGTAGCGTTAAAGCTATTTTGCGTTCGCTGAGCATCCGTCGTAGCTGATGCAAATCGATGCGTTGCAGCTGGCGTTCCAACAGGGCCAAGCCTTGCGGCTGATTGGGATAAATTATGAGCAGACTGAGTCCCGCCGCGGCATAGGGCACCTCAATGGCGCAGGCATCCAACGAGGGCAGCTCCGCATATCGGAAGCGATGCTGCAGAAACATGGCATCCACCAGCTTGGCATTGCGGCTGCCCTCGGCAAAAAAGTTGATGCATTGCGTCTCCTGTGATTTGAAGGCCTGGGCCCAAGGAGCTCGGAATGTCAGCGCTGAGACATGCAAAAAGGGTGTGTCCGAGGCGCTGGTAGACTCAAGCAAATGGCTACTAACCAGCTCACCCACGCTGTAGTTGCTGCGCTTGAGGAAGTCATAGTTAATCTGCTGCGCTGTACTTGCCCAGTTGTTGAAGTCGAGCCGTTGCACGCCTATGCCTAAGGCAGCGGCACGCGCCTCAAACTCATCCCGAAAGCTAAAGGTGTAACGCTGCTGTGTGTAGAGCTCACTGAGCAGTCGCAGCTGACAGCCGATGGCTACGTCCTGCTTCAGATCCGACAGCAGCTGCTTAAATTGTTGTAGGGCCTGCTCCGGAGTACCTAAATATTGCAGCTCCAG
Organism: Drosophila mettleri; assembly: GCA_035047625.1. Classification (NCBI taxonomy): domain Eukaryota; kingdom Metazoa; phylum Arthropoda; class Insecta; order Diptera; family Drosophilidae; genus Drosophila; species Drosophila mettleri. The sequence continues at coordinate 15,457,382 of JAWNPI010000085.1, forward strand.
AGCCACGCGCAGCTGTTGAGCTGTTGGCGACGAGCTGGGTGATATGCCCGCATAGAGCAGTGTGAGTGCCGTTTGCAGGAGTATCGGAGAGACGGCGACATTGTTGTGGGGCTGTGCAAGACCCAGGCTCGTGGCCAGACGCAGGCCAAAGCGCTCGCTGGATCCGCTTAGAGCAGCTGCTGGATTGCCGTCCGCACAGCCACTGAACAGCAGCAGCGACAACAGCAGCAGCTGAAGCACGATGGCTTTCACGACTAGAAGTCGTCTCCAGTTAACGTAACGCATCGGGGGGTATTTCCAAGCTTTAAGTTTAGCTAAGATCTAAGTTTAAGCTGTTGTTGCCACCAGAGCTCACACTCAATTAAATAAACACGCGAGCCGGAAAATCAATATAATATGTGACGGCGAATAGAGCCGGTTTTGAAGATCTACACACAAGAAAACACTCAAAAGTTGCTTTTAATTGAAATTCTGATAAGACACAGAGCGAGAAAGACAGAGAGTGAGAGAGAACATAGAAGGTAGACATTCAGTCCACGACAGCTGAATGAAATAGTCTCGTTGATTATCTAGTAAGTGACCTGATTGCCAGCCCTGTCAAGATTCCACAAATCCATTACAACTACTATACATAGATTTCAAGAGAGCACAAGTGCATGAATACCCTAGATAAATTAGATAGATAAAGAAAATGAAAATGAATGATTATCAGAACATGTATTAATATTCAAAGAGAATATTTTATCAAATGTATCAATATTCGAAAAATATTTTATTATATAATATTTATAATAAAATAAATATAAGTAATTATTTTTAAAGTATATTGAAAAAAAGATGAGATCCTCGCAGATTTATCTCTTACTTTGCTCTTTAATCAGTTCGTTATATTGCACCTAAGGAATATATGAAATCGTAAATATGACATCTGACATTTTCATTTATAGAGTATTTCAGCTTCGATTTGAGTTCTTCATTTCTCTTTTTTGTTGTTGTCGCTCAATAAGAGAGACTAGTTTTCTTATCAGCAACATATTTGCGTAAACAAAAGTCACATTAATTGGTTCAAGTTCGTAAATCCCCATTTATTCCCATCCAAGCTCTTTGCCATTCCGTTCATTAATTATTATAATTTAAATATTTTGACTGAAGATATGATGCTCATGCTCATTAGTTTTAACTCTGAGTATTTTCGTCAACGGGATTTTTCGGTTTAGTCATCGGCAGCCAAACCTGAATCTGGACTTCCCAAAGACGCACTGAATTGAGGAAGTTACGATTGGTAAAATTTGCATTTGTTTATATGGCAGCTCTTGGCATTAGCGTACGTTAAACATTGTTATAGCTCACAGGTAACAGCTACCAGCTAACAGCTACCAGCACCAGCTACCATTTGCCATTAACAATCAGCCTGAGGGAGGTGTCTCTCGAGTGAGCGAAACGGGTTTGCCAAGCTTTTTGCGGGCAAAAACCAAAGGCTACACATTCAGCTGGAAAAGGCACAGATTCTGAGCAATAGCTGAGCACAGAGGTTATCTCCGGGAGTACAAACACGATGATATATGAGTGTATAAACGTGTGTGTGTGTGTGTATTACAATAAAAGTAAAAATGACGAGCATGTATTACAAATAGTAAATGCGTACACTTAACTTAGAGTCTAGGGACGGTTATACTGTCTCGCATTGAGCTGTGGTGGCTGGACGACGTGTCCAATGAAGAGCACCGAGTCCGGTGTGCGTATGGCAAACAGGAATGGATGATCGGCAGTAAATTCGCGTGATTTCATTGGCAGCAACAAGGGCACAAATTTGGCAACTGTAAAGCAAATGAGTTATTATCTAAATATCCAATTTGTCTTTAATTGTGGTATTTAGACTTACAGGTAGCGGCAGCTGCCTCGGAGCCCGCCTCGTTGACATCAATGAAGGCCTTTTGCAGTATTTTTGAAACTTTTACGGGACGCGATAGCATGGTATCCACCTGCGAGTCGGCGGTGAACATACGACGTACGCCCATCTCCTGCAGCGGTCGAGTCATATCCTGTTCGAATTCAATGCGGAACTTGGGCAGTCGCACCGCAACCGTTTCTCGTCTTAGGCGTGCAGAAATCTGATTTAGATCCACACGTTCCAGTTGCCGTTCCAGCTGCGAGAGACCGTCCACCTGATTGGGCAATATGAACAGCATTGACACTTGAGTACCGGCGTAGGGCAACTCGAGAGCTGCGGCATCGAGCTCTGGCAGTTCGGCATAAGGGAACACATCGTCGTTGTACATCATGGGCACTGTGATGGCCTTGTTGCTAGTCACACGGAACTTCTCTGGCGTTGTATCCATGGCCGAAAACTCGTTTGCCCAGCGCGCTTTAAAGTAAATGGCATTGACCAGCAATGCTTGGGTCTGATCATCAATATCGTTTGAGGTGACCAGTTCGCGTATAATATTTCGTGTGGCATCCGCTGCCCAGGCATTGATTCTGGCTGCCGTATTGACTGAGCGCTTCATGTTGACCGGTTCGATCTCCGAGTTGTAGTACTCGCGCGCATAGCGTTCATAATCGGGATTGATCTCGTCTAGTTCATGATTATAGAACACCTTATTGGCCACAATCATTTGGGCATTGTCCAGCTCTCGCTCTAGTTTATTAATGTGCCGAAAGTCCTTAGCAACGGTCAGTTTATCTTGGTCAAATTGGCCAGCCAGTTGCAGCTCGGTGGCCGTTTCTCCGTGGGAGACGCCGTAGAGCATGCCCAACATGACATGCACCGAAGAAGGCGAGTAGACGATATTACGATTAAAATTGTTACGTGAAATACGTTGGAAGAGTGTGGAGCTAAAGCGTTCACGGAAGTTGAACTGTGCCGGTGGACGTGCCGGACCCGACGCACTATGCGATTGACCAGTTGCTGCTTTGTTGCTCGTACCATCGATGCCCAGAACTGTTAAGCCAGGATTGAGAGAGGCATCTGGACCTTTAATTGAAGCTGGCAATTGCGCTGCATTTTGCTGTGTTGGTACCTGACCAATTGGCGATCCTGCTGCGACAGCCGTTCGATGACCGACTCTATTCTGCGCTGGCGGTACTCCACCAGATCTGCTCTGTACCTGGTTATCAAAGCCAGAACGGGACCCAAAGCTGACATAGTCTACAATACGCTCTCCGTTAGCGGCAGAGGGAGTGCAAAACAGGCAGAGACTAAGGCAGCTACCCAGTAGGAACAGCATTGCTGGTGCTGCAAAAAGATGAGACAGAGAGCGCTGGCTAAGACTCCGCACTTAGGATATTGCCACAATTGTTCTTAGCTTACAATATTTGCACAACATGGCGACCAATTACTGCGGAGAGGGAAACTCGTTTAGCTGCTGATGCGTTCTATATATATCTCTATATATTTATATATATATATATATATATATATAGATATATATATTTATAAAATAATTCTTCTTCTTTGCTTTTTTGCGTCTCGACGACGCTCTGCGATCGTCTGTTGGGCAGCTCAGTTCGACTGCAGCTTTAAAAACAAACTGAGCTTGGCAAAAAGTTTGTTCTGCGAGAATGTGCGAGCTGCTAGAAGCGAGCTGATAACCGGTCCGTAACAGTGGACATTCCCTTCCCCGCTCCCTGCAGCACAGTGGGTGCTTTAAGACGAGCACTGAGCAAATATTTTCAAAAACAAAAAAACTAAGAGAAACGAAACCTGTTGAGCGGAATCTCACTCTTCGAGCCCTCGCTAGCCCGCTCTCTCACTCTCGCTCTCTCACCTACTCATTCTCTTTGTGTGTATTGGAAAAACCCCGCGAATATTTAATTCTAATTACATAAAGGAAAATATGTGCTACTGCGAGTCTATCCAGGGTTTTCAATTGTGAGCAGGGACGTGTCTGCTTGAAATGTGAAATGTGTGCTTAACAACTAAATGATCACTGACTCAAGCGGAGAATGCTCAGACGAATCGACTCTTAGAAGTAGAGGCGAATAAGAAGAGGCTTGAAAAAAAAAAACCAACCAACTGAGTCTTGTTTATTTTTAGCATTCCCATCGATAACTGAGTGCGACTTATAACTTTTCGTTTTCCTGCTCTTAATGACGACAAACTCAAATGCCCGCTGACATTTTTATGCGTGCCTAATAAAATATTAGTCAAGACATTCCCCACATCTAACCAGTTAGTAAATGCATTTCCTAACCATTTCGTAAAAGCTGCACATAAATTGTAGCGCGAGAACTAATTAGGTATTCCAAAATCTAAATGTGAGATAAAACTGGGTAGCAGAGACCTCACACGACCTTCGTCTCAGCGCTGTTCTTAATTATGTAAAAGCGAGTCTCAGTATGCATTAAATATCATATCAGAAACACACACACACACACGAGCTCGAGCACATGCGGTTATTCCAGTGCCTGACCTAATTGCACGACTAAATGTGTAAACATAATTTACTCCAATTAGAGCCGATGACGCTCAGTGCTTCAATAACTTCTCTACATAAGTGGGCAATGCCACGCCCCGCCACGTAACGCCCTCTTTGTGTGGCACATGCCGCCGTCGTCGTTGCCTCTGAAATTGGGGCATGAGTAAACGAAGCAAAGATATGAGCTCCACAAAATGCAATCAATAAATTTTTTTGTAAAATTCTAGAGCTGTAGATAGAGCTCGGCAACAGGTTGTTGTATTAATTACCCAAGCGGTAAACGGGGCTGATTGGTAAAGTGGAAGAAAACTCAAAGTGAAAAATGAAATAAAAAATTTAATTTGCTGCTTGTTATGTGAGGGGTTGTTGCATAGTGAAAAAAAATTCAAAGTTATGCGAGGGAAATTTTTTAGTTTGTTGTCATCCCTGTCATATTTGGACAGCTGTCTTCAAGGCACTTGAAAAACTTATTTCATGCACTGTAAAAAATTTATTCACAGTTGCAAAAAAGAGAGAAATTTATGCTCGCTTGCTTATATCATAATCTCACTTATTTAAATCGAAAATCCATTTATATATTAGTAAATTCCATAAATTAATGACTTATTGACTGATATTTAATTATAAATTATTGATTTATAACCAATGACAGATCTTATCAAATGTTTCATCAGCCATCTATTATGCATACTTTAATAGCTGCGGGTATATTCTGATTATGAATTGGTCATCTCATATATGAAAAGAGAATAAATAAGCATTGGTCATCAGTTGGATATATTTACCCTTATCAACTCATATATGAAGACCAGCAAATTGAATTTATACCACATCGATTCATCAAGATCATTCAATTTCCAAGCAACATCTGTTTAATGTCTCACAAACAAATGATGTATAAATTATACATATTATTGTATAACTGCATAGATTTTAATCCACATTAACTTTATGACCACATCCATATTAACTTTATGCATACACAATTTCGACTCAATAAAATGGTCTTTAAGATTATTGCCTTTAAAGACGGTTATTGAGCATTAAGCAAATGATAGTGTAAACTAAATGTAAATGGACTTGACTCAATGGCCATGCAGTCCGAGTTATGCTTATGCATATGTGTGCATATAACTCTTGCAGAGACTGTTGCAGCTCAAGAGCGTATGCGAATGCGAATACAATTCGGCAGCTGCATAGATAACATCTTAATCGCCAGGGTCAGGGACAAGGTCAAGCTGTGGGTTCAAGACGCGGATGCATTGACATAAGCATGTTGCCACAATTTGTATGCAACATGTTGCTGTTGTTTCTGATCAACCACAAAGCAATTTGTTGGCAGCACAAGCAAAAGCCGCAGTCGCAGTCGCAGTCGCAGTCGCACTTAATTAATTTGCGTGTTAAGTCAGTCGAGCATTAAACTGATAGCCGCACAGACTGAAGGACTGAGACAGGCAGCCTGTAACAGTGGGCACGCAGAGTGAAGGCACAGTGGTTACAGTGGGTGCCATTCCAGTCAGTTGGCTGCGCTTGCGCTTTGAACAACTTTGTCGTTTCTGTCCCGTCAGCTGCATATCACATCTCTCACCCTCTCTCTCTCTCTCTCTCTCTCTCCTTCTCTCTCTCTCTCTCACTCGTTCACTTCATTTTTGCATCTGTGTTGTTGGCGTTGCTTACAACAAAATCGCATTAAATTACACGTTTGCCGCACGATTCCATTTTGCATACGACTGTAAATTCATACATGTATATGCATAGCGTCTGTTTCCCAGTATGCGCATAATTACGGTCATAAATCAGAAAGCGTATTTGCAATCACAATATTTACACTTGTCCCTCAAATGTGCAATTGCCAATTTGCCAGTGCCAATGCTGGCTGCGCGGGCGGACAAGTTGCAACAAATTGCATTGCGTTTGCCGTCGATTTCAGCTGCAAATTGTACAGTCAAAAGATATTGTAGTGGCAGTGTGGGTTCGGCTAGGAAATGTAAAGGTTATTCTTGGATAATTTAGGCAATAATATGAAAATATTTATAGAGAATAAAAGACTAGCAGAGCTGTTGCTATTGTGAGCAGAAATCTCTGCTTGAGTTGTGAAAGCCGGTAATTTTATCATATGTGTCTTCTTTGTTTCCTATAGCATGAAAAAAAGTGTCTTTGGAAATGAATATGTCAGTTTTTTGTCCTACTATGACTGACTGACAGCCAGAGTTGTTGGGTTTTCAAGAAGAAATCACTGAGTAAATATGCAAAAAAAAATTATATTATTGCTTGCCAGTTACCTACTTGGCCAGATTTGTCGCCTTTAATAAAAACCATTTATTAAAAATGTTCTCGCAGCAAAAGTTTCAGCGACTGCAGCTAATTGGCGTTCTAATGGAATTGCAAAGGGAACGTTGTGTTATTTTTTCAAGCGTGTTTAGCCAGCCCAATATGTATGTGTGTGTGTGCTGTGGCAAGTCTGTGCTGCTGGCCAGACGTTCTCGAGGACTTGCGTGCCTTTGCCTGTTCTGTTCATATACAAACGCGTATGTATAAATATTATAAATTATATCTACATATTCCCTTTTGCCAGCAATGTTTTGTGTCTTGCGTTTTTTTAACGAGCTTGTTGAAAGTTGTTACAACTGGCCGCAGCGTGTATGCTGCTTGCCGCATGCTGCGAGCTCATCTGTCAGCTTGCCTCAAAGATCATAACTGCCTCTCAGCCCGGCTGGACCGCATCCGGAGTTGCATCAATTAAAGCGACATAAAAGTTCTAGGGAAACTATAATTTTCATGCAACTTAATCACAGCGGCATTTTGTGAAAGCCCATAAATCCAAGCAACCGAAGCAACGACTCGTACTTTGACTTTGAATTGGTCTTGGACTTCGACTACGACTACGACTACGACTACGACTCATAGTCAGTTGGACTTGCTGTTGTTGTGCTTATGCGTTTAGCTGCATTTATAGAAATTGCCTCTTCCCCAAAAAGTGGACACGGATAGCAGCTAAACCTAAAAGAGGAGGCTTGCCTGAGAGAGAGGAGGTTGAGGGGGGGCGGGAGTAGGCTGGGCGGTAATCGCCGTTTAAATTTGTTCTTCGTGATGCAATCATTTTGATGAGCATCCGATGCAGCAGCATCCACAACTGCAACTGGTCCTAGGTCTCTATATCTCTCTCTCTCTCTCTCTCTCTCTCTCTCTCTCTCTCTCTTCTTCTCTTCCTTTCTGTCTCTGTTTTTCAGTTGCCTGCAACGCTTCGTACGTTAGGCGCCATAATGGGCTAAGCTTAGCACACAATCACACACACTTGCACACACTTACACACACCTACACACACATATTTGGCCAACTGCTCGCACTGAGGTCAGCTACGCTTTTGGCCATTGTTCTGTGCGCTTTTTGGGTTGGTCTCTCTGTGCCAACTGCGCCGCCAGCTAACAAAGTGGTTTTTTGTTATTGTCTAATACCAGTGCGAATAGGGTATATGCAGCCAGCTATAGCATTGGCAAGTTCACTTAAGCAAAGGCCTAGAAAGGAGTGAAAGCCCAACAAAGAGAGTTAAACAGAGTTTAGAGATATGTTTAAGGATGAACTTAATATTCATACAGCCAAGTGTTACCCTGCAACTTGATGAGGGTTGAGATAATTAGATATTTTGAATAAATATTAAATTTAATTTACTTTCCCAGTATTAATATATATATATATATATATATATATATATATATATATATATTCTATTATTATTGTTTGTTTTTTTTTTTCAAAGAGTATTTCAAATTTCCGTTTAGGAAAATTTCTCCAAATTTTAGTTACTTATATTTTTGGTGGTCTCTTTTGCTGCGTGCTGTTGTTGTCTTTGTTGTTGTTTTGTATTTTTTTATTGATCCAAATTTGAGGTTGCAAATTCGTTAGGTTAGCATTTCCTTATCGCCCAGCATTCCATGGGCAGCCAAATGCTAAGCATAGGCTTAAGCGTAAGCCTAATGATTGCGCAGCCCAGCCTCTCTGGCCTGTTTGTTGTTTCAAGCTCCAGTCGAGCCTGCAGCCTGGCCAATTGCTATAATTTGGCTGGCTGCGACTGTAAGTTCGGGACAAATGTTGGTGCTTAGATTTAAATAAACAAGCTGGCAGCCAAGTTTGTTAGCCCGCCGACTAATGAGCACAAAGATTTGCGGCAATCATGTGGAATGGCCGTTAGAATTCCAATCAGTTAACGCCTAATTGAGGCGTTGCCCAGCCACGCCCCAGGCAACATGCAACGCATGTGCATAACATGTATATATATAGATACTTAAGACACGATTAGCCGGCAGAAAAGTGGATGTACTTTGGATTATTTTATGCTTTTTATGCTGTTTCGCTTTTTGTTTTCGTGTCAATATATCAAAATGCGGAACCCGTTCATTAGACCGATCGCCAGCTGACGTGCCAACATGGGCCAACAACAAAAGCAATGTTGCAGACACAATATAATAATGATGAATTGCGGTATTATCGCACGGTAATACCCTGGCCTAGGCACCACTAACAAAAACAACAACAAGAACAACAGAAAAACTGGAGCAGCCGCACGAACATGAAAAAGTGCATGACAGAGACCCAGGCCCAAGCGATCCGAGACCCAAGACTCAAGACCCAAGAGCAAATACTAAATTGGCAGACGGGAGACACGAAGGTCTCGCCACAACAGTCTCGAGACATGCGGCACGTACTCAAAATGCATCGACAGCAGATAGAGCAGGGCACACGGCAAAATGGAACTAGACCGAAGCTTGAATTCTATGCCCTGACTTCAGAGGCGCTGATGATTTATTTAAATTGCGAAAGCCAGAAGAATATGGGCGACACGTAGTGCTGGCCAATTTCCGCGACAACTTAATTGAATTAGGCCCTGGGAAATTTTCGTGCGCAGACAACAAGGCGTATACGCAATGCGAACAGGCACAGACACTGCGCCAATTTGGAAAACTCATTTGCAGTTGCAACTCTTGTGGCGGCACACCCAAAAAAAAAAAAAAAAAAAAAAAAACTAGGCGTTGCACTTTAACATTTGTTGCCACAGTTTCGCGCAGAGTTTGCACAATTAAAGCTGGAGCTGTTTTTGTTTGTCGCCCAAGAGCAAGGCGAAGTCCCCCTTTGGCTGGGGGCAACAACCGAGAGAGATATATATATATATATATATAGAGAAAGAGAGAGAGAGAGAGAGAGGCGGCTCGCCAATGTGCATCCAAGCGCATTGCAATCGCATTTGACATTTAGACAAACAGCAAAGGCAGCTGGCAAGCTGACTAACTGGCAAGCTGGCTAACTGGCAGAGAGCAAAAGCAATTTAAAAGCTGCAGGGATTTGGCCATAACTGTATTAAGGCCGCTGAGATTGAGGCCTGACTCGCTGCCGCACCTTTGGCGGCCTGTCAAACTGGCCTCTCAGCCTCAACTAGAGATGGTCGATATAGTTTTCCGAGAGCACAACAAACTAGCCGTAAGCCTACAAAACACGAATCAAGAAATATGAATTTTGTTGCAGAGATGAAATTATATAAGCGAGAGTTTTTATTGAGATCTACTAGCTTACTTTCAAGTGAATGTCAAATATATTTATATATATTTATATTTATGTATGCAACTATCTTCATTTTCACCTTTATTTGTCAAACTTCATGGCCTTTAGTGCTTTTATTTATTATTTATTTTTTATATATTATTTATTTAATTTATATGAGCTTCAATTCTTGACAATTTTAAGATTTAGAAATGTAGATTTTTGTCAATTTTTCATAAGCATAAAACGCTCTTACTTTCTTATCCATCAATATCATGTCATAGCTTATGTCAGACTTTAACAATATCAAAACTCTAACTTTTTCCTATTTCTATATATTATATCAATTGCTCAGACTCTTTACTTTTTTGCCTTTTCACGACATACTCTAAATAAACTTCGAGTCACGAACTCGTTTTCTTAATCGTGTCACGCAGTCAGCTCTTAAACCTAAGAGCAAAACGGCAACTGTTGCTGCTGCTAGCCGGCAAACAGTTTTGACAATTTAGCAGCAACTTCTGACTATTTGTATAATTGGCATTTCTAATTTATCAAATCTTCAAAATGCGCCGACGTCAACGAAGCGCATTGGGAATCGCCCCGATAGAGCTGACCATTATGTTGGCTCGCAGTTGGTAGCAGCAACAAAATTCACGATCAGCAGCGAGCTCTTGTATTTTGTGGGCAGTTGAGCGTGAGTAATCAGAAAGCCAAGCGCGTTGCATAAATATATTTATATATAAGTATATAAGTATTGAAACTGGTTTGGGCGGTCAGAATAGACATAGACACATAGATACACAGACAGGCAGCCGCAACGAGAGCCAGAGTCACACAGATACAATTGCAACTCCAAAGAAACCAGTGTTGCCATAATGCTTGTCATAAATTCTCCAAATTACCCAACACGTCGCGCAATGTCGCACAGCTCATAGATATATTTCTACACATATGTGTATATCGTTGGCCTAGGCTAAATTGTATCTGTGCCTCAGAGCCTTGGAGTATCTGCGCTGATTGCGAGTTGTGTGACAGCGTGCGCTAAATTGAGTTTATGTACTTCACTTGCTTAAAGGATTAATTGTGTTCAGGCTTAGGCGCCTGATTGAATGCGCAGCAAAGCCGCTTCGCTGTCAGATACCCTGTAAATTGACTGACAGCTGCAACATGTTGTGAAAGTCAACTCGAGTTCAAGTCAGCTGAAGTTGGACTTCAATTAATTCCAGCTGCTCTTTCGTTTTACCGCGCAAATTGAACTTGCGTCGAAACAATGTGGCATATAAATAAATTCCACAGAACTAATGTAGCATGTTTTACACACAAGAGCATAATTAGTTTTTATGGTATTTTTGAAAACATGTTGTGCTGTTCGCTACACGTTACTAACTTGCCCTAAAGCATGGCTCTAACAAATCGCTTGAGTTTATGGGCTAACATTTTCGAAACATTTGCGTTGCGGCCACTTCAAGGCACTTACTTCGACGGCAGTCCCAAATGTCGGAGACCTTTTCTCTTTGTAGGCAGTAGCTCAAGTTCCTAGCCAAGGCCCACGCGCCTAGCCAAAGCTGCTGAAGGCCTGCCTAGCGGAACGCTTTACCGTTGCTGTGCTGCTTGCTGTTACCTTCTTATTGTTGTTGTTGTTGCTGGCCTTTTGCATGTGGGCAACAAACAAACACTCGCGCTCGCGATCATATTCGCTTCAGAGCCGGCTACCATGTATCCATCCATATTCATGCGCATTACGCACATTTGCGTAACAGTTTCAAGTGCACGAAACTGTGTGTAGTTGGGTTGAGAGTCTCAAGTGCGAGGCGAGCACATCCGAACAAGCAGTCATCAACAAACTGTTTATACCCTGTAAAATTTGGATGTGAGCATTTGAGCTTTTAATTTTGTCAATGAAAAGAAAGAACTAGAGACAGAGAGAGAGAGAGAGAGGTACGCATGAGCCAGAGATATTGAAAGATAAAGTAAATGTCAGTGAGAGAGACAGAGAGTGATTTACAGAGAGAAAGATGGAGAGATAGAAATGAAATTGAGAGATAAAAAGATTGAGAGATTAAAAGGGAGATTGAGAGAGATACAAACTAGAGCAATGTTAAAATAATTGAATGCGAAAAAAGTTATACACACAGATTAAATGAGAGAAAATGAACTAGATTGAAAACAAGAATGGAACAAATTGAGTTATGTAGAATATTACAGATACATTTTTGGATTGGGGAAAATCATGTTCAGAATAAAAGCAAAAGTTACAGCAAGAGATTGAGAGAGGCGCATGAAAAGAGAGAGTGTGTGTTTGTGTGTGAAGACGTAAACATACAATAGAGAGATAAAGAATAAGAGTTGATTTCTTTTTCTAGGCATACAGAATATATACTGACATCTACGGCTATATTATTATATATTATTCAATGAGCTTATATTAGATACAGACCATTCCTTAGTATATGCTACAGGGTAACTGTTAGGTCTTGCACTTCCAGCACACGCACTTAACTTGTTTTATTTTCGTCTTTTTTTTTGTTGGTTAAAAAACTCATGTTGTTGCTGGTTCTCATGTTGTTAATACACATTTATATTGTTGCTGTTGTTGCTTTTGTTGTCAGCATTACGCAGCAATTCCAAGTTTTTGAAGTGCTTACAAACTTTATAACTCTGAAATTGTGTGTTTCATTTTTGGACGCAGCTCTAGCCAAGCTGCTCAGGTAATGAGTGAGTATAGTACTCCATTGGCTCGAACCGGTTCTCATTGTGCTAAAGCATTTTATCCAATTTAAAATTAACTGTGTTTTGATTAATACTCTATTATTGAGCGCTGCATGTGACTATAAATTAGTTGTGTGTGTGGCTAGGCGTGTCTGTGTGTGTGCGTTAAACTTCTAATGAATACGTTAAATGATGGTTGCATGCAACAGAGAACAATCGATGGCAGCTGCTGCTGGAGCGATTGCAACGCTTTAAGCTAAAATTCAAGTTATTTATGGGCAGTTTGCAGAGCTAATTGGCCTAATTATGGTTGTGGCCTAAACGCTGCAGCAGCAGCCCATAAATTGCAACCAGCAACTCGCAATTCACACTTCCGCAATTGCAGCAGCATCTGAGTTTATTTTATTTATTTTTCTTCTTTTACTTTATATATATATTTTTTTTTGCCTTGTACCTTCGGCGATTGGCCTTAACGGCAAACAACAAAGGCTAAGACACCAGCAGGCAGCCAGATAGAGAATCGCGGCTCAGCTCTTCAAGCGCTGGCCTGCTGTATGTCTGCCAACATCGTGACTAATTACATGCGACATAAAAGCCAAAAGGAAAGGAGTCGAGCCAAGCGACAGGCTCTTCCATACGTAATTGTTGGTAAAATAAAAAAGAAAAAGAAAAAGAAGAAGTAAAAAGACTGCGCTGCAATTGCCAAACAACAGCAATGGCTGCAAAGTCCACAAAGCCTGGCCTGTAATTGGCAGACAGCCTAAGTCGAACTCTTGGCCATATATATACGAGCCGCTTGACAATTCAATAAAACTGCGACAGTTGAGCTGAGCTGAGCTGCAGCTAGTTGGCAGCTCAGGTTGCAAGTTGCCAGTTGCCAGTTGTTTGGGACTATCCTAATTATGCCGTTGTGTTTATGTGATGTGGCATTGTCAAATTTAACAGACAGTGAAAGAGAGAGAGAGAGAGAGGCAAATGCAAGTCAACGACTAGCTAATGAAACAGCGCGTTTTATGGGCGAAAGCTGTCAGCAGTTGCTGCTGCTCCTGCTGCATTTACAGTTAACCGCAAAAAGTTGACAACTAATTGAATTCCACTTGGCCAAAGCAAATTTGCATGACCCCGCCCAGAAGGCGACTCATTACGTCTGCACTTGGTAGCCATCTACAGATCGCAGTGCAGAGTTTAAGTCAATTTATGTATTTTTAGCTGCGATACACGAGCTGCTGGCATTCAGTTAGCTGGTTTTCTGGTTCTCTTCACGAACGCCCACCATCTGGCATGGCACACGAAAATAGCGCAAAGTAGTGCATCAATAAACAATAACAATGCCTGCTTGCTACAAAACAGGAAAAATGCCCAGATACACAGAGACCTGGCCGAGCCGTGCCACATGTGCGGATGCTGCGGATGTTGCAACTCGCTGCTGGCTGCCGACAACAACAGTTGCCACAGTCCAGGAGCAGCACTCCGTAGCTGTTCCATGTAACCGAACGCTGCTTGTCAATAAAATAAAATAAGAAAAGAAATAAAAAAAAAAAAAAAGAATTGAAAGAAAAACTAAACTCGAGCAAGGCGCAACATGTGCAACTGTTGCATGTTGCTGGTTGCAGTGGCCCGAGGCAAAGTGAAAGAAATCGCCGCCAATAGCGGAAATATTAGCCTTCTGCTTGACTGCCAAGCTGCGGCTAACTGCAATAGAAATGAAGGTCCATAAAATACATACACCTACCCAGCATCCACAAAAGAAGAAGAAGAAGAAGTAGCATATAAGTAGAAGGCGCGGATGTCGGCGCAGCAGCCGAACTAGAAACCATGCAGACAATGTGTTTATTATTGCATCCGTGGCAAAGGCGCGCGAGATACGCCTCACAGATTGCACGCTATTTGCGAATATTAAAAACCATTTTATTAATTGACCAAAGCCAATATTATGACTGAGCATGTGGAGTGCTTTAATTATTTTATTATATATGATCAGAAACTGAGTCAGCGATGACTCTGACAGCTAAACTGTACCCGCAGCTGAGCAAAAGTAAAGCAATTTCATGGGATTAGGATTAGAGAAAATTTCTTGATGTGGTTCGATTGGCGGTGCGTGCCACTTACCTGCCTTGAGATGGAATTTTAAAGTTTTGCTTACTTTTATGGGAGCACTTGTTCAAAGGCCTTGTATTCTATTACATATAAAATGAAAAAAAAAAAAAAAATTGGGATATTTTATATATAAGTATAAAAATATTTAAATATATATATTAGAAAGTTCTTCATACTTCACCCCCTTTATGTAAAATAAAAATTAATTTAAACAATTTTTTTTATATTTAATTTAAATTTGTAATAAAAAGTATATTCAATTCGAATTTCAGTTTTGTTATATTTTTATAATTATCTGTAAAGCTTTCTAATTTCATATTTACAATGCTTATAACTTTGTAATCCATTGTAATTTATTATTAAAATGGTTCAGGTTGCAGAAAACCTTTTCTATAATTCCATTAATTTTTAATATAAATTTAGGGCCTTTGGTATATAAGTATATAAAATTTATAGCTAATCTACTTACTTTTTGAAGTATGCAAAGTAAGCAGATTGAATAGGCTAGCAATCTTTCTCTTTCCTTTCCGGCCAAACTTCATATCTCGCCTCTAGCGCGTTTAACATTCCACAAAAATCTGCTCAATTGTATGTTAAACCATTACCGTTAACCGGTTGCTCATCATGGTCATGATGTCCTAATCCAATTGTCGCTGAGAGGCAAAGTCCGTAACTGGCGACCGGTAAACCATGTTAGAAGTCAACATAGCAAATGCCTTGACAGAGCCACGACGTGCAGGACAACAACAATTCGATTGTGTTAAATCAAATGAAGCGTAATTTTTACTCAATTTATGAGGCAGGCTGCAATCGGGTGGCGGGGGCAGAGTGTGGGCGTAGCAGGCGCAGGCTGAGTGCCAGTTACACCGTTACTAACCCCAATCCCCATGGAGCGCTTAGGCTGTCAATCGGAGCAGCAGCAGCAGCAGCGGCAGCAGTCCACGTCCCGCTGCCTCCGCTTCAAATTCCACTTGAGCACTGACAGACAGAGCCATTGGGGGTTGGTTGCTTTGACTTTGACGTGGATTTTGATGTGACTTTGCCTCTCGCTCTGGCCTCGGGTAAATCATATTTCTATTAATGACTTGCATATTTATGAGCTGCACACCCACACATACACAGAGACACACAGTCGCACACATAAAAGTGAGTGCAAACAAGCTGATTTTAATAATAAATAAACAAACATAAATACAAATAGGCATTTAATGTGTAGCTTTTGTTTGACTAGCTGATGCTGCGCCGATGGCGATATTTTTGGCCTAAGTCCTAAAATTCTTTGACTTTGACTTCATTTGTACGCTGCGGGCCAACGCAAACATTTAACTGGAATTCAAGCAAGCGATTTCGAATTAAATGCGTACTAAAAGGCGTAATAAACGAACAACAAGGTAGGGGCGTGGCACGCCAAGGGGACGGGGTCAACTAGAAAAGCAGCCTTTGATGTGGTGGCTGTGGGATTTGGTAATATCAACATGTGGCTGCGCTGCCTAACGACGCATAGAAAGTCTTTAAATAAACAACAAAGCCGGAAAGGAAGTTGCCAAACAACAGCAGCCGTAGCCGCAGCAGCATCTATGAGAAGTATGAGCATTTGCATATGGCTTCTATTTCTTTAGGTTTTTTTTTTTTTTTTTTGGCATACAACAGTTTTAGCCGCGAGTGTAACGACCCAGAGCAAAAACTGCCATAAAATGGTTAAAAAGCCCAAATAAGAAGCAGGCAATGGACTAAGAGATGCTCTGTAAAGAGTCGAAAAGGGTTTACTAGATGCTGATGCAAGAGAATCGTCAGCATTTACAAAAGAATTGCTTTCGCTACCCCATCCGTATTGTTCTTGTTCTCTTGATCTCTCGCTCTCTCTCATTCCCTTTTCTTGCTGGAGCTGCCCAGATATTAAAGACTCATATACCCACCTTACTCTCTAACTAACAGAGTATATCAGTGCTCGCTTCCAGTGCTCATTTTTCTTTCATTTTTTATTTACACTTATATCTGATGGCAACTACTTTTGTGTGGCCTATTCGCAGAGTATTTCCCACATCAGTCTCGGGCGGGCGACACAACAATGAGCATATCAAAGTCATGCAAGCCCGCTAATAGCTCGCCCATAATGAAGTGCTAAGCAATATGATGGCTGGCTAATGAAAATGCCAACTGGCATGTCAAGATAGCAGCTACACTTTGGTCGAGGCTAATAGACCTAGCTCATTAAACGCATTGCTTCTGCTCGCCAGATACCATCTTTGAATTGTTGTTAATGCTTTGTAATTAAATAGCGGCAACAATAGCAACAAATCCGTTACTAGAACCCAAGGTAAATGAACTTTTAACAATTTATAATTGACATCGGAAATGCCATAGAAACTCAAGAGGGAACTCAGAATTGAAATCGGAAATGCCCAGATTACGCGGAGCTCTTATGCCAATATATATGTATATATATAAATACTTCTAGCTACAAGCATTAAATGATTTGTGGGAAAAAGTGATAGAGAGAAGCGAGATTGAGGCGTGACCAAATATAGTATATATATTGCTGGATCGCTAGCTATATAATACTGAATAGTATCTGTGCTTACAGTTGAAATATAGGAGAGGCTTAACAGATCATATGCAATTATCAAATTTGATAGAGCTCAAATAGTATTATAGTATTATTTTATGAGAATATCTGAATATTTTGTAATAAATATTTATTTAAAATATATTATGAAACAGCTGGAAATTCATATAATTTAACATATCCATACCCTACGTGAAATCGAAAAAGTTTCTATATTTCTTTACTAAAGCTCTAAGTCTCTAAACCAAACTATTTCTCTTTCAAATATTCCATCTAACTCATTTGACTTGGTGTCTAGTTTTTCTTTTGGCATGTATGTACATATGTTGAACTGCATTAGCTTTGTATAATCCCCATTTTTGGACAATCCACTTGACAACACTTGAAAATGCAATGCCGTAACAACCAAACAGGCAAACAACCAACAAATTACAAAACACCCACCGGCGACGGGTCGAACGGCTGAACAGCTGAGCTGGCAACCCTCTGGGCACGGGCTAACGAATGGAATTAGGAAATCTTGGCAAATCCAACAAATCATGTTAAAACCGACCCAAAGCGATAGCAGGAAAGGACCCACGTCCACGTTTACGTCTACGGGCGTAGCTGTTTATATCGCTCTCTGGTTTTGGCTGTTTTGAAAACTGTGCGGTTAATGGGTGGATCGGGTGGAAGATATAAGGTATATGTGGGCGGTGACATTATCAGGGGTTGCAAATGCCTGACAGTCTAGCTTGGTTAACAATCAAAGAATTGCCAGACAGACGGCAGCGAGCATCAAGTTTATATAATTATTTGTGTGCCATAACTGTATGTATGGAGTGTGCCGAGGTGGGTGTGCGACGTGGGTGTGTGTGTGTGTGGATGTGGATGTATATCAATGGCAACACTCTAGAGACTTGAGAGACGCCGGCCTGGCCTCTTTTCAGCCATTTGAGCTGCTAACTATATGCATAATGCAATGAATAAATTTAATTATGAATGTCAAACGATGTTGCTTGGCTGGGATGTTGCTGGCAACATGTTGCTAGCAATCGCATGCGTGTTGCCAGCTGCATTTTAATTAAAAATCCACCGTGCAAAGGCTCTAACGGATATTGTCGTGCGGCTATTGAAGTGTCGTAGAATGTGGCCCATACTCTAAGCCGCCCCCTGTCCCCATATTTTTGCTTATGTTTGTCGTCGCTGTGCACATTTGTTTGTTGTTGTTACAGCTAGCTGGCGGGTGGCCGGTAAAAGGGGGGGGACATGTTGTTGCCGTCTGCAGGGTTGATTTGGCAAACGACGCAATTTGTTGCTAGCGACAGCAACAATAACACACGGCATGGTTGGCTCCACAGGGTAGTCGGCGGGTAGAATGAGCTATTTGCACATTAAATACCGTTACCCGTTGCCCGCTGCCCACACACACACACCAGAGTAGAGTAGAGTAGAGTAGAGTAGAGCTTTCCCTTTCACTGGCAATGTTTCCTATTCCCGGGGGGCTCGTAAGTGTTGCCAAGCTGATTGTTTTTACGAGTGCATTGCATACTTTGCGGCGCCCGAAGGGAGGGCTCTGCCCAACGTACAGTCCGAGCAGAAGTGAAAACTTGCGCGCTAATTGCTGACAAAAGCTCCAGAGGTGAGCTTCAACAACATCAGCGGCAGCAGCAGTGGCAGTGACAGCAGCCGTGGCATATGAAATCATTAAATTTTACGATCGCTGCCACGTCTGGCAGCAACCACCCCCTGGCCGGTGGGCTTTTTTGGTGGTGCTGTCCACCACCCAAGGTGGCACAGTTGTGCGCTCAGCTGCTCGCGGCACGTGTTCAAATTACCGTGAAGACGCTTAGGGGTGTATTCTACAAAAACCAAATTCATATTGAGTGAGTGAATTAAAAAAGAAAACCCACAAAGAGAGCAGCAGCCAGAGAGCACACGTGCTGCTCTCTGCAGCACTCACCTCTCTCTCCCCACTCTCTCTCTATTTCTTTCTCTCCTCTCGTACCTCTCTGTCTTGCTCAAAATATTTGTTGCAAAATATGAGCATACGTTCGAGCGTTTACTTCCTTCCTTCCTAACGCCATTTGTGTAGATTGCTTTGTGTCTTTCGGGGTTCGCACTGGTTTATGTGTGTGTGTGTGTGTGTGTGTGCGCGCTTGTGTGTGAGAGAGATGCAGTGTGAGTGAGTGGCCGTAAAAGGTTACGCTCCTTGTACGTGAGCGTGAGAGTGAGTGAGTAAGTTCACGGGGATCGTGCCTTCAAACTTCTGCGACTGACTGAGCACAGTGGTGCACATGCTATTTTTATGTGATAAAAAGTAGGCTGGAAGTGAATTAATGTTAATGAAGTGAGATTATCAAGTTTAATGTGGATTTAATTGCAGCAATTGACAAAAAATCAGAATAATAATAAAATAAATAAAAAATATATTAAAAATTATTCCTAAATATATTTGGATTATAATATATTACGCTATATAGGAGTAGAAAATAAATATCAGTTTATTTCTCTGAACTTCTAATTATAACTCAACAATTTTCATCTATCTCATCTATATCTGCGTCATAATATATATTTCTGTCCATCTATAAACTTCATTTGATATTCTCTAGAATTGCCCACTGTTTCACTTTCGAGCAACGTTCAAGTACTTAAAAGGTGAACACTCAGCGCCAGGATGCCGCCCCTGCTGGCCGCGTCTCTGGCTACATAATTTCAACAATATGCGTGCATTGAGTACAACACCTTCCGTACCCTGCACCGCAGATACAACCACCCACCACCCCCCTATGAAATGCACACGAAAACGAAATCAGACATAAAAACATTAAATTACAAACCCTTATTTTACACACTAAAAAAGAAAAAAAAAAAAATGAATAAAAGCTGGCGAGCTGGCGAAGGAAAGTCGAGACACAAAACTGAAACTGAAAATGAAACTGAAACAGCGAAATGTGGCCAGGAGCAAGGACGTGGTACAACAAAGGGGCGACTCTCGAGTCGAGTCGAGTCAAATCGCACTGAGTCTCAGTTCTGTGTTTCACAAGGGATGCAAACGCAAATGCCAGATATTAACCCCGCTCTATGCATTTGAGAGTGTGTGTGTGTATTTCTGTGTGTGTGTGTGTGTGTGCTGGTGTTGGTATGTGTTTGTTGTTGCGTTCTGCTTTTGTGCGATGTGTTTTCGCCGTGCCTGTCAATTTTTCGTGCCAAAACAAACGCAACGAACATTTTCGCCGATTAGAAAGAAACAATTCGTGAGTGCAACGTGAAGCGCCGCGCGTTCAGCTGTCGAAACGCTGATAGTAAATAGCATAACAAATAAAAACAAAATATTAAATATTTAATTAAATAAGAAAAACAAATGTGTTAAATGTGTTAAAAATCCCAAAACAAAATTCCCAAGAAAGTGCACAGCAAAAAGTGAAAATTCCCGGTTGAAGCTCAAGAGTTGCGTCTTCGTCTTCGTCTTTGTGTTGTTATTGTTTTGATGCTGCTTCCTCTTCGCGCAGTAGTTCTTTGTGTCTCTGACTGTGCCTGTGTGTGTGTGTGTGCTTGTAACTGTGTGACTCAGCGCAAATGGCAATGCGCATCTTTGTTTACCTAGAGCTGAGCTACGCTGAACGCTGAACACTAAACTGAATGCGGCGCCAAAAAATCGGAGCTTTTTGCAGCTGACAATGAGCGATTCCATTGATAATTTGCATGCCGATAACAGCAGCAGCGGCAACAACAACAACAATAGTAATAGCAACATTGCTGCCGCCTCCGTTAACAACGATGGCGACTCCGATGTGGAGGTCATCGAGGGCATGGAGCTGCTCGAGGGCAACTATCAAGTGCTGCGGCAGTGGGTGCCGCCAGCGCCCAACTATTGGGATGCGCCACCCAAGGCGATCATCAAATCGGCTGAAGTGAGGTAAATAAATAAAAGCTTACAACGAACTTTCGAATGCTCCACAAAGCACCAATAACAACCGCCACAAGAACTACAAGTGCGAGTGCAACATTCGAAAAAAAACTAGACCCAACTTACCAGCTTGGGTGTTGTAACTGAAAGTGCTGTGTATTGCAGCTGGAATACCCTGTGTATTCGGTTGGATGTGTGATATACACATGCTGTGCCTTCACCTCATTTATACGAGTTTATGAGCGATTTAGAATTCGTTTCTCGCCTAATAAGTACGTTGATCTATAATGCGAGAGAGCGAAACAGATATAGATAAGTGTGTAGATAAAAAGAGAGAGAATAGTTTCACAGACGATAAACATGTTCATTTTTCGGAAAGTGGAATATGGAAAATAAAATACCAAGACAGAATAATATTGCGGGAAATCTCATAATTTACAGCATATTCTCCCTGTGGCGATGTGTTCATATATATATAAATATAGTTTAATGAAATAGTATTTGATCGTAAAGAATAAAATTAATATAAGTGTTAACAAGAGAGAGAGAATAGAAAGAAAGAGTTATAATATTAAAATAGCAATAATAATGAAATATATAGATTGAAAGAGACAGTGATGGATAGAGAGAGGGAAGAAAGGGAGGGAGATATATATATATATATATATATATAAGGAAGGAAATACAGAAATGCAGATAATATGAGAGTAAAACTTGTTTATTTATTCCTTTTGTACATATGTTTCTAAATTTATTAGGGTTTTTAGTTGTCGTTTATTATAAACGGGTTTAAATTGAGAGAATTCGATCTCTCATAAATGGGAAATCTCGCACATCCAAGACCTAATGCCTTAGCCTTTGAACCATACACATTTCAACTCGTTGTTAAATAGTTACCCATTGAGCATATTTGTGTATTTAATACTTTAATTCCGGAATCATTATTTGGGCACATTAATTCTAGTTTTAATACAGACCCACAGCGCATTTAGTGCATCTAAGAGCATAACAGGGCATCTGCTCGTCGATCAGTGTGCACTTTAAATGCTAATTTAACGGCGCGCTCAATATGTTTTAATTAAGTGCCACAATTTGACAGCACATTCCACTCTTGGCTGCACAAATTGCACAGCAATTAAATCGAAATCAGCTCGCGTCGAGTTCAAATACGAACTCGATTTCAAACCCGATCGCCCTGATCGCCGGCCAATGGGCGTCTATTGCTCTAACGGTACCGCTCAATAAAAGTGCAGTTATTTGTAACGCACTTTTATGGCCACCAAATGCAATTGGCAACTGGCAACTAGCAACTGGTCACTGCAATTGCCTGCTCAATGGATATGGCCTCGAGTCACATACTCAACATAAATGATAAAAGTTTACGGCTCGCAATTCATTCAATAAAAATTTGATTATTATGAGCGTCATCTAATGCATGAGCAACAACAAATAATATATTATGCGTACATGTGTATAAATCGCAATTTGTTATGGAATAACAATATGCGAAAAACTTGTTCCAACTTAACAAATACTCTAATGGATTATCAGATAGAGTATTAGCAAATTGGGAGATAGGATATAGTAAGTAAGTGAGAGGGTATCTATAGAGAGAAGTAAAAACAATAACTGATGTACAGATAAATAACATTACTCAATGACAACACTTTGTAGCAGCTTGCAACACTATTTGCACGTTTTGCAGCACTACTTAAGTAAATTAAATTTGATGACAGCTGGCAAAACTTTTTGTTTGCTTCCCTTGCATCAACAGCAAAAGCAGTGGTAAAGTGCATATGCCCCAAGTGGTAGCAAATAAGCATATTTGTCTGAGTGTGCGTCTCGGGCGTCTGCTTTCACTCAAGAAGCGCCAACAGTTGCCGTCTGAGTATTGCTGCCAACTGCTTCTGCTGCTGCTGGCTGCTGGCTGCTGCCTGTCATCGGGCACCAAGTGGAATGCAACATGTGCAGCATTCAGCTATAGATTTACTCAGATAGCGAGAGAGAGAGAGAGCGAGCAAGGGGAGCTGCGAGGGGATTCGGTTTAACAGCTCGTCCACAAGTGTCTTCGTCTGCGCCGTTGACAACTGCAACATGAGTTTGCGGAATTGAATTGAGTTGCCTTAACGTTGGCAACGCTCTCCCCCCCCCCATCGTCCCCCCCGCTGCCTGTTGCATGGACTGGTAAATAATAAATGCATTACTTGAGTGCATGCGAAATGGAAATCAAAATGCAAACACTGCCAGATTTTTTCTGCTGCTGCGGCTGCTGCTGTTGCTGCTGTGGCATCAAGTGCAGCAGCGCAGATGTCGAATGTCGATGAGGCAGTTTCTACTTTCTGCCTCTCTGCCGCTCTCCCCTCAAGCTTTTTGTTTTTGTCTGGCGGCCCGTTAAGTGAAGCCCAAAGTTTCGCATTGCATGCGCATTGTGCGAATGCTGCTGCTGCTGCTGCTGCCGTTGCAAGTATCTGTTGCACGTTCTCAATATGCATTTCAGAATTACAATATGTTGATTGCATTTGCTTGGGGCACGTACATGAGCCACATGCTCCAGGCACACAGAGCCACAGATCCCCAAGCTCATAATAATGAGCATATTGAAATTGGCAACAAAAGCCAGCCAGCCAGCCAGCCAGAGGCCGGAAATGCGGCAGCGTTGCATGGTTCCTCTGCTTGCGGTTAGTTGGCTTTGCACAGGACTAAATTACTTTATTTCTGCCTTTAACTCTTGCTAGTTGAATTGCCCCGGGGTAATTGATATGGCTTTGTTTCTGTTAACTGCAACTTCTATTGTTGTGCTGCCACAAAGAGACTTTTTCTGCACACAATGGCTGGCCGGAAATTTTCAAGTTTTTATTGTAGTCCTTAAAAAATTATTAATAAACTCTGGCAATAGCATAAATATGTTATGAAAAACATAGTTAAATATATATAAATATGTCAAACCTTTCATGCATTGTCTATAAATCATGTTTTCTTTTTGCCCTTCTTTCGTTTCAGGTAAGTTTCATTTGTTTTCCACCACGGCAACTCCTTTCACTTTGCTGCCAGACATAACAACAACAGCCACAACAACAACAACCACCATAAACTATATCAATTTTGAATTGTGTGAAGGCGGCACGTCAATGTCGTTAAGTCTGACTAAGCAGGAGGCTCCCGGTAGGTGTGTGTGTGTGTGCTCAGCCCCGGCTGATGTTGATCAACAAATTACGATGACTTGTCACACGAGCCTTGTGAATTTCATTTGCTTTCTGTGAATTGTTAGCAAATTAGCACAATTCTCCATACCACAAAAAAAAAGAAGAAACCAAACAAACATATTTTGGCCTGTACAAATTGCAACTGTGTCAAGTTGTTCGTAATATAGCATCGCATGACACGTAAGCAAATGCCACAACTTTGACAGTTATTGCTGAATACTCAAGAAGCTTCCTTGTATAGGGAGCAGAGACCAAAGAGTGTCTATATATTTCCGCTTATAACTATAAATTATTAGTTATATAAGCTATAGTTATATGCAGCTCTTATAGGCTAATTTTTACCAAACATTGGTAAGTAAAGCTAAAAGGGAAGCTAAAATTTTTACCCAGGACTACTTTTATACAAAGTTAAAAGAGTATATGAGTTATAAGGATCGCATTGCTGATAAATTTGATATTAAAAATGTATTTAAAATTATTGAAGAATTTGTTGATACATATACTCAGATACATCTATGCCTGATCAAGACATAGAAAATCATTTTATTATATTTTATTCTTATAAAGTCATAAATTACTCTTGACATTCACAATATTCTAGTGGGTCTAGAAAAATCGGGAATTACTATTAAAATCTGTAACTTTTTATGCTTAAATTTGTTTTGCTCCAAATGAGTTTCACAATTTGTATCGTAGAATGCTAAAAGTCAAATCGAATGCTTAACTCAAGTCAGTTTTATATATTTTTGGATACAATACATACTCAGACTGATATACAGAGTATTCTGATATCCGATATGTAAACAGTTGCAAAACAGATATAAGATGGAATCACTGGAGAATCTGCTTAGCAAAGATTCTGATAAATCGCATGTAACCAAAGTAAACTACATACCAGCTCAACGTGTCTGTGGCACCCAAAAGCAGATACCAGACTTTCTGGCCAACGAATTGGTGAACGAAGTCTGCGATGTGATTAACAAGGGCCAAACCTATGGCGCCCACATTAGCAGCAGTGAATGCAATGTCCCACCGAAAATCCATGTTAAATACGAACCGTGTATCGATGTGGAGTATGCCGACGATGACGATGACATGGATCCGCGTCTCAAGTCCTGGAAGAAAATGCTGCATGAGCGCAAACTGTTGCAAAAACGAATCGAGCGACAGACGGGCAAGCGGGCCGAAGATGTGCTCTTCAATCGCCATTCGACCATTGACGAGCAGACAAAGCGAATGCTGCTGCGTCTTATCGATACGGCCGAGCGCAGCGAGGGTGTGCCGCCGACCCAGCCGAAAGCAGCTCTAAAGATGCGCCAGGATGCGGCCAATTGCCGTGTGCTGCCCGAATTGCGCACTACCGAACCGCAGATGCCAGTGCTGGAGTTTGTGGGCTTTCCGGAGGTGGCACAGATCGAGCTGGCCGATACACTGCATCCGGCCGAGACCAAATGGCAGCGCTCCGAGGTGCTGGGCAAACGGCTCGACGAACAGGAGGAGAATATTATGCGCGTTCTCAAATATTGCCCAGAGTTCGATCAACTGCAGGTGGCATCGCTGTCCAAGCGCTGCAAGCAGAAAGTGCTGGAGAGCGAAACAATTGGCGAGGATGTCATCTACATGGTGTCAACCGAAACAGTCGAAGAGCCAATTGCAGCTCCACCTCAATCGGCATCGAAACTTCTGCTCAAGGCCAATGCGCCGCGCTCATCAGCGACCAACGCGAAAACAGCCCCAGATCCAGGCTCAGTTGTGCTCAATGAGATACGCATCAATGGGTGTGTCTATGGCTTTGGCGTTGACCACGGCCTGCTCAGCGGCAACTTGCAGCTATATTTCCAGTGCGATCCGCTTCAGCGCATGCGCAAGACTATCGTCCATCTGGAGAACATTGGCAATTGCATCATACAGATGCGCTGGCAGCCGTGTCACATCTACAAGAAGGAGCTGCAGCAGCACTTGGCCTTGAACAACGAGTTCCTGTTTGACACACAGCCGTTTGTGCTGCTGCCTGGAACACAGCGTCGCATCGATGTTATGTACCAGCCCATGTGGGTGGGCATTAAGAAGCAGCGCTGGTGCCTGACTATGCTACGCTCGCCGCTCTGTGGCATGCGACGTCTTTATATACGCTTCCATGGCGTCTGCACGATGCCCGTTGCCTTTCGCGAGCGCATCGAACGCGATCAGCAGTTGATACTGGACAAGCAGCATCGTCAGCTTACCGAGCGACTAACCACAATACACGCTGAGCTGGCGCCAATTGTTGAGAACTGCAATTTGAAGTGCCCGTACGAGCGTCAACTGGACGAACGTGAGCTATTTACTGCCCAGAATCCTGGATTCAAGGTTGAACGTTATGCGGATCTGGAGACACTCAAGGAGCTCTACATGCTAGTAAAGAAGCCACGTCAGCCACCCTGGGATTTTTGCCTAGACTCGTTGAGGCAATGCATCTACCAGCACGAGGTGCAGCAACGCGAATCGCTGCAGACGATACTCGTCGAACTGCTGGGTCCGATGCGCTGCAATTCTGGCGAAATCTACGAGGACTTACACTTGAGCCAACAACAGGAGCGTTCCTGCTTCCTCTATGTACGCGGCATCATCAGCAGCACCATTGAGAATTGGGAGACAATAGGCGAGACACTGGGCCAGCAATTTTTCAAATCTGAATTGCAAGTTTATGTCAATGAGTTGACCGAGAAGGGTGAAAGACTGCCCGCAGATTCGGTGTATGTGGAGTGGCTGGTCTCCAGAAAGGTTCTGCATAGCAAATACTTCAAGGACTCCCTTTTTATACAAACCTATTCGCTGGTCTGTGATGCTGTCGAAAATATTGTCTCGGCCATTGAGAGCACGAAAAAAGTTTAAAAATTCCATTCAAAATATCCAACTAAGTGCGTCTAGTGCTCGTCGAATTCGTATTCGAATTTTTGTACTTTTTTAGAGATTCCAAATCGAAATCATTCTCTAAATATACATAGTTTGAATATTTCAGCTATTTACAATTGTATTTATATATAGTTCTTACTGCAACAATGGCGGCCGCTGGCTCGAATGATGATTTCTTTGTCGAGGATAAGTTCAAACTACACAACATGTCCGATAGCACTCAATATGTGCCGTTTACCATGATCAATTTGCACTGCAATACGCGTTCGTCCCGGTCGCATAAAGAATTGGGCACTAATCAGTTGAAAGCTGGTCCCAGCATCTATCAATATAGTGAACGCATTGTTGAGGATATCGTTGCCGCTATCGTTGCGGAGCAGCGCGGACTCTTTCCTGAGACATCCTCGTCCTGTGACATTCCCAAGCTCAATGAGCTGGGCCAAAAAGAAAATGTTTCGCATGTGGACAAGCGTCTGAAGTATTGGCATAATATGCTGCACACACGTCGCCAAATGCAACAACGTGTCCAACTACAGACCGGCAAGAGTCCAGAGCAGGTGCTCTTCAATCGTGCCTCGACGCTTGACAATCGCGACAAGGAGACGGTGAGGCGCCTCATGGACTATGCGGACCGTGTGCAGCCCGCAAAGCTGGCCATCAAGCCAGTCAGTGCTCTGCCACAGCTTAGGGATCCTTGCACCTGCAATCTGATCGATCCCGTGCCGGAGACCTGGCCGCAGGCGGAACTGAGAGGTGAGAAAGCTGTAGAGATCATTGGACTGCCGAAAATTGTGCAGAATGAGCTGCTGGGCCCAGAGGCGGCCAGTTATCAGCTGCGAAGCTGGAATTGGATGAATTCCAAAGTGCTGGACGATCGCATCGATCAGCAATTCGATGACATTTTGAAGGTGGTGGAATTCTTTCCCGACTTGGACCATCTACAGGTGAAAGGCGTAAGCATAGCCAAGCTAAAGTCCCGACCAAAGGCTAAGCTGATCGGCGAAGACAGCATGCTGACAGTCTCAAGCAGCACCGATAAGACGTGTGACGAGGAGCAGCAAATGTTGAATGAATTATGGACGGAGCCACTAGTAACGGAGGTTGAGCCAGAGCCAGAGCCGCCAGAGCTGGCGCTGAAAGTGAATGGCAAGGAGTATGTGGTGTGCGACAAACCCTTTACCGAATGCTTTGAAACCTTAACGAAATTCACATGCGATCCGTACCAGCGACGCATCAAGCTGGTGCTCAAGCTGCAGAACATTGGCAAGCAGACTCTGTCATTTCGCTGGACACAGGGTATCTATTACTACAATCGCGGCTCGCTGCTGCTGGCCAAGGACAATGAGTTCTTCTTCGACACGGATAACTTTCGACTGACGCCCAACGAGTGCTACAACCTGATTGTCTTGTATCAGCCCCGGAAGGTGGGCATGGCCGTTGAACTGTGGCGTCTGCAGGTGGAGCCGCGCATCTTTTGTGGTCATCAGGAATCGATGCAGCTGCGTTTCCATGGCAAATGCACGGCGCCCAAGGAATATTTGACACGATTGAGGGAGCTGCACTGCAAAGCCATATGCTTCGCCAATACAGATGTGATGGAACAGCTGACGGGGCATCTGGGCGAGCTGGTGCCGTTGATTGAGCCACCGCCTGCTTGCTGTCCCTATGAGCGCGGTCTCGATGAACGCGAAGCCTTCAACTCGTTGAATCCGGGCTACAATTGTGTGCGCTTCGACGACCTGGAGGTGCTCAAGGGCATGCACAGGCACTTGAAGAAGCCACGCGAGAAGCCCTGGGATCTGCGCTTGGACACCATCAAGATGCTGATTATGCGCATCGAGAACACTGTCGAGCGTGAGAAAATGTTTAATAATCTGTTAATGCTAATGGAGCCGCTACTGGGCGCAGCGCCGAGCCTAGACATCGTCTCCCTCATGGATGATCAGAAACAGCGCACACGATACATTTATGTGCGTGGCGCCATTTGCAATGCCATCGAAGAATGGGAGGATCTTGTCTTTGTCGTGGAGGATTCGTTCTACAAGGCTGAATTGCAACGCTACTATATGCAGCTCATGGACGAGGGCGAAGAGGAGGACGAGGAGATTGGGGAGTTGCAACTAATTGTGCCCAAAGTGGATCCGAATGCGAAGCCAAAAATCCCATTTCTTGCCGACGTCAATCTCGATGAAATTGAGAATGATGAGATCATCGCCGCAACGGTCATGAAGAGGCTGCGTCACTCGAAATATTTCCGGGACGCGCTCTATATACAAACCTATTCGCATTTGTGCAACATTGCCGAAGATATTGTTTCGATCATTGAGAGCACTGAGCTGGTGCCCACTTAAGGGGCAAAGCATAGGAATTTATTTGTCTTTTAATTGATGGCAGAAGAAATTTATAGTTACATAAAATGAGCTCTAATATAGCAATATTATTTCCACTGCTTGCCACGAATTTAATTAATTATTTATCTATTTATTCATATTTATTTCAACCTCACATCGCTGTTCGCTCGATTTTAATGTCACCTCAAAAATACTCATACGTTAAATTAAATTCGCTCCATGGCAGAACAGGAAAACATCGATATAGCCTCGAAGCCGAAAGTGGATGAAACAAATTATATGATCTATAATATTGTTGATGACCTGTTTCAGCGTTACGAGGAATCGGACTCACAGCCTGAGACGAAGCAGTCGCCCTGCCCGCCGCTTAGCTACGTGGACAGACGCTTGCTCTACTGGAAGAATATGATTCGTGAACGGCGTGCGCTGCAGCGCAGGCTGTGCCTGGCCACCAACAGGGAGCCAATGGAGTTGCTCCTCAATCTAGATAACCGCGAGCAGCAGACTATCAAGCGTATAGTCGATGAAGCCTCACGCAAGAATCCCAGCGCATTATGTAGCCCAACTGATAATGACGGCCACATAGAAATTGTGGGTTTACCCGAACGGATTAGCCTGGAGCTGGATTGCGCCTGGTGTGAGCCGCAACTGCTGGCCAACCGTCTGCAGCTAGAGCGAGCAGGCATTAAAAATGTACTCGAATTTTATCCAAGTTTTGTTAAGCTTATGCTGAGCGGCCGTAATATTTGGCGTAGACTGCCCTGCGTAAGAACATCAGGTCAGACGATATCGAGCATTACGCCGACAGACGTGAACGAGTGTCCAATCGATAAAATCGCATTGTTTAGTTCTAAAACCGAAATCATACAGGCTGTCGTCTCCGAGCTGGCTGTGAGCTTCAATGGCACCACCTATCGACGACATCGGCCCGAATTTTCACCCATTGTGGAGCGTAAGTTCGTTAGCAATCCGTACGAGTACTCCTATCGCACCATCATACGCATCGAGAACAACGGCCGTGAGACGATCGACTTCAAATGGAGTTGCTCCGAGTTCTTTGCCTACAATGATACGCTATTCAGAAAGCCGAGCGATGTGTTTGTCTTCGACAGGGAGCCCTTTCTGCTGCGACCGGGCGGCGTGCGTGAAGTGTCGGTGCTCTTTCGTCCACGCAAGGTGGGCATCGTCAAGCAGCGATGGCTGCTGAAGACAACTCCGCGCATTTTCTTTCGCAATCCCTATGCCCTCACCCTCAATATGCATGGCAAGTGTACGCCGCCGCAGGAGTATCTGCAGCTGCTGCGAGAGCAGAAGCAATCCACTCGTGCAAATTATTTGAGGAAACAACTCAAGGTGATACGACCACAAGCAGTGCCCAGGGGGCTGCCACGACGTTGTCCATACAACAGGGAACTGGACGACAGTGAAGCCTTCAATCAGCGCAACGTGGGCTTTCATTGCGTACGCGAATGCGACATGGACGCCTTAAAAGCATTTTTCCTGTTGGTGAAGCCAGAGCATTGTGCCTTGGAGTGGGACTACAGCATCAGCCTGCTAATAGAGCTGGTCTGCATCAAGGAGGACACGCGATTGCGCATCAGTCTCTTTGAGCAGCTGCAATCGCTCTTGGCACCGTTGCGTGGCCGCACAACGCCGCTCAATTTGACGGATTCTGTGCGCAGCCAGAGGCAGCGGCAATGCTCGAGATTCATCTATGTGCGTGGAGTGATCTGCAACGGCATTGAGATGCTGGAGCAACAGATTTCTAGGTTGGCCGTAAAATTGAGTACAAAAGCTACACGGCAACAAAAGAAATCCCTGCGGGATGCCATATATGTGTACACGTATAACAAGCTGTGTAACATAGCCGAAAATATTGCCTCCGTTATCGATAGCACTGAGCATGTCTAGTATACAACGTAACTCTACACACACAAAAAAAAAAAAAAAAAAAAAAAAAGCTGTAAAAAAATAAATAAAAAAAACTTTTTGTTACACAATTATATGTTTAGAGCAAATAATGCCGAGACCTGCCATCAAATCCATGCATAACAACAGCGTTGTTAATGAATTTTCAAATAGGACAAGATCAGAATTTCACCTTGAGCTCGGCGGATTTAGGGAAGTTACTCGCCAGGATGGCAACCAGATGGTTGAGGAGGTGTTGCAGTCGGTATTTGATAAAAAGCGGGGCTTAAATATGCCCTCGAGTTCGCAATGCTCCATTCCAGCGGGCTTCGAGAGTTGTGAGCACATGGATAAGCGCCTCAAGCGATGGCACGATACATTGCGTGATCGTGCCCGAATGCAGGCGAGAATCCATAGTCGCACCGGCCGCCGACCCGAAGAGATGCTGTGCAATCTGCCCGGCTCACTGGAGCAGCGCACCAAGGCTAACATTAATCGGCTAATGGACTATGCTCATCGCATGAATCCCACCCACCTCGCAACGAAGCAATATGGCGTTCTGCCCTGTCCACCCGAAGTGCAGGAGACTGTGCCGCTGCCAGAACGTTCAGGCGTTGTTAAGCTGGAAATTTCTGGACTGAGTAATACAATTAATGCTGAAATCTGTGGACAGACGCAAGGACATAGAGCAAAATCCAAATGGATCGATTCGAAAGCGCTCGAAAGGAGTATCGCCAAGAAAGCGAAGGATATTGATCGAGTTCTCGACTTCTTTCCAGATGTGAGAAAACTCGAAGTGATTGGCACAAATTTAATGTCCAGTGCCGAGCATAATCCGAATATAGATCTAGTGAAAATTGATTCATTACATTCCATAAGCAGCATAACCAAAGATAGCTCCAAACCGACAGAAGGCGAGCCTGTTCCGACTGTCAAATTGCCGTTGCAGCCGCAGGGGTGCAATGTGGGCCTCAAAATCAACGATAAGCTATACGTTTTAGATGAGGAAAGCAGCCTGTTTCCATCGATAACCTTAGAATTATTCTTTGAGTGTTCGCCATTCGAGCGGCAACAGAAGCAGCTACTGCGCCTTGAGAATATCGGACGTAAGGTGTTCTTTTGTGAGTGGCTGCCAGTCGAAAAGCCGCGTCACTCGCGGCCTATTAACTGCTTCGAGCGTTGCTTCTTATTTGATCTGACCAAATTCAAAATCCTTCCGGGCGATGTGCACGTTATCAATGTTATGTTCCAGCCGAACACGGTATTTGTGACGAAGCAATTCTGGAAATTGCGTTTATTACCGAACATGTTTTGCAATCGTCGCCATTCGCTGCAGATAATGTTAGTTGGCAAGTCCACTCCATGCCCTGAGTATCTGCATAAGCTCGACAAGCAATTGGCCCAGGTTAACGAAAAGGCGCAGAATTTTGGCGTTGAAAGCCTGGCCCAAATGCATGCCGAGCTTGTGCCGCTTATAGCCAACGAGCAGCTGTGCCCGTACGAGCGCGCCCTCGATGAGCGCGAGCAGTTTAATATACAAAATGTGGGCTATCATTGTGAACGTTTCGACGATCTCGAAAGTCTTCGTCGTATCTACAATGGCGTAAAGATGCCACGCGAGCCGCCATGGGACTTGCGCCTGGAGACCATCAAGCGCACTATAATGCGACAGCCCGAGGCAGATAAGCGCGAAATGTATTTCAAGGATCTACTTGCCATACAGGAGACGCTGTTCAGCAGCCACGATCACTTTGCGAACAACAGTGAGCGCGAACGCTCGTGTCTGATCTATGTGCGCGGCTGCATTGGCAACGGCATCGATGAGTGGGAGGACCTAATCATGACCGTCGTAGAAGGCTGTCTTAGGACTGAACTGAATCACTTCAATAAATGCGCCTGCAAAGATTCATGCTTAAAGGAAGATGACTTAAAGCGCAAGCCTTGCCTACTGAAGCTCAAGGATGAACAGCCTGAACTATATGTATACAAAATGATGCAGGTCAAGAAGTATTACATAGATACGATCTATATGCACACCTACTCACAGCTCTGTGATATTGTCGAGAACGTCGTCTCAGTTATAGAGAGCACGCAGGGTATCTGACGTGTAGTGTCGCTTCGTACAGAGTCTGCCCAGCAGAATTGTAGCATACGCATGAGTGTTCACTACGACAAGACTAAATATGCAACAGTTTTTTCTAATTGCTAAATGCCCGTAGCGTCAGCATACTTTTTGTAGTCTATCGGAAAAATTTGTAGTCATGCAGGAATAAACAAAACAGAAAATTGATTCCAATATGGAATCTAAGAAACCTCTTTAAAAACGAACCTCAGTTACACTCCCTTGGGGATAGACCGCTATTGATTTCAGCTTGAGTTGCCGTGGCAGAAAGCGGAGGAAGACGAAAAACTATTTCATGCTTAAGGACACACCTGTGTCCTACTATTTCGCCTGGGGGCCAACTTTTGCCATTATTACGACGTTTTATGGCCAAAAGAATTGCCCATTTACGTTTGGCTGGCACTCAGCGGCAAGGCTCTAATGGCCGCTGGCTGACGGCTGTTGCAAATGTTGCCGTCTCTCAACGAGAAAGTTTTTCCATTCTCTCTCCGTTCGATTTGTGCTACTTTGCATTGATTTGATGACACTTTGGGGGTTATTTTATTTGGCTAATAAACGCTCCCACGTCGCTCGTCGATTGCGTGTCAAAAAGTTGTCAGTTGCCAGCTGCTAGCTGCCAACGAGCCGTTGGTGTCTGCTGAAATGTATCGACAAACGAGGCCATTATGTTTGCAATTAGCCAAATTGATTTTGTGATAGCGAACAGCACATACCAATATACCAATATATATATACGCATTTATGCCCACATTTAATACGCATTTAATTTGATTTCCATTTTCTCAATTTTTCAGGTAAGCGAACAAGCGCATTCCCATTGATTTCATATGCAATGCTGGGTAAGTTTTAAGGGGGCCCCCCAGGCGCCAGCTTCACACGCTGCAGCGCTCTTTAGTGCCTGACCACTCATAAATCATAAGTCAATGCACGGAAAAAAGAGCAAACATTTCCGCTCGCATTGTTTGATCCCTAATTAACCCACAGACCGCAAACAGTCTCAAGACATCACCAGTGCGTCTTAATGTCGTCGTATCTCTGACTTAATGACCGGCCAACAAAGCACTCGGCCAACTGCTTATTGACCAACTAACTGGCCTTCATCGTGCTCCATATGTGCTCTTGGAAAATGCAGCTTGACCTTGACTTATCTCACTCTACTCTACTTAACGTACAATCTAATAATTATATATATAGATATATTATATGTAGTTTTTCTTGTACTCGCTGCAGAGAGACATAGTTCTAAAGTTAAATTTAATCATTTTCATTTGATTTGAATATTTTTTTAAAAATATTCTTATCACTTTAAAATAAGAAATGTTGAAAATATCGTGCTATAATTAAATTTGCATAAATATATTACATTTATGATAAATAAGTTAAATTTTATATCTCAGACCAGTGAATTCTTTTTCTTCTCCATCTTGTCCTTTAAATACAAGTTTTGCTGATTAAATATATCCTTACTTTTATTCTAAACCAATTACCAAATCCAGCAACTCAATTATAAATTAGACTGGGAGTAAGCCGTAGTTGCAATCTATTAAAATAAATATGCTTGTGCTTTGGCAAATACAACAGTAATTTCCGGCAAATTTATACAGATTTGAGCATACATTCTCAAAAAAAAAAAAAAAAGAAAAAGAAAGACTGACAAATACAAAGAAAAATTGCTCTATTTTCATAGATATAAAATATATTTATTTTTGTCAATGCCTCTTCTCAACAAAACTCATGTATTAGTTGAACCATGACAAGTTCATATATTTATTGAACCATCAAAAACTCTAAAATTAGCATCTCATCAAATCGAGCTATGCAAAAAACTGTTGCATCTTT
Organism: Drosophila mettleri; assembly: GCA_035047625.1. Taxonomy (NCBI): domain Eukaryota; kingdom Metazoa; phylum Arthropoda; class Insecta; order Diptera; family Drosophilidae; genus Drosophila; species Drosophila mettleri. The sequence continues at coordinate 15,492,914 of JAWNPI010000085.1, forward strand.
CAGGCGCACTTTTTATATCATAAAGCGCCATCTATGGGTCGAAGCTGCAAAGACAACATGATATACAAATTCAAATAAATTAAATAAAATAGCGATACAAAATATATTCTTCGATTATTTTAATAATAATGCATTAAGTAATTAGGTAAATGGCAATTAGATATAAGAGGAAACGAAATATTAATTAGAGAACAAATTAAGCATGATTTCTAAGTCATTATTCGCTGCAGCCTGAAAGCAGGCAACAAAAATGTTAACAGCAAGCAGAGAGTCGTCGGCGCACTTTAACATTTGTGACATGTTCGAGCGCGCAGTTTGAGAGCGACAGCGCAAGCGAACGGTTTGCACCTGTTGCCAGCGCGCATCACACTCGCAAGCTTGTCATTGCGGATCGGGTCTCGGGGTCGAGCACGATGCCAGTTTGTCGTGCGCCAGATCTGTCGTTTACCGTTGCTCGAGTTTGAGTTGCCGAAAGCTAAAAAGCAAAAAATTGTCCGCGAATCAATATTAAAGTTTGAGTGTTGTGTCAGGGGATAAGCAACAAATTACGCGAATCGCAGGGCTTGGCAAAAAGTTAAGGCCAGCTCTCAAGTTGGATAAGCCGCTCAGCAGTGCGGCAAAGTGTTAAAAGGTGCGTCGCTGCGATGTCTACATTGTCAACAAAAATAATAAAAAAAATATCAAATAAAAAAATTAAACATAAAAAAAGGTTCACAAGATAAAAACCGAAATGAAATTCGAAACTGATTTGAAATGCGAAGCACAGGCGTCATTGCGGCTGGCTTAATGACTTTATATCTCTGTATGTGTGTGTGTGTGGATAAGTGTTTCTGTGCTTGTAGTTGTTGTTGTCTTTATCAGCGCGGCGAGAATCGACGAGCGATCATTATGAAATTTGATGGCCGCAATCGAATGACTTGGCCAACGATCTTGCGCCAGCAGCAACTTAATGACCATTCATAACGCACTCTATTTGAATCATTTGCCTGATGCGACTCTTGCGCACTTTCACCACGCAACGCGCTGCAAATGAAGTCATAACCAAATAAGCCAAGCATCCAAACAGCGCCATAAAAAAAACTATCAACCGCAGACATAAAAAAAAAAAAAAACAGCACTTGCGCAAAGCCATATAAAGTCAGCTGAAATAGTTGCAAATAATTTGATTATTGGCGGCAACAGCGGCTTTCTCCATGCAGCTTCTGATCCAATTACGCGCGTCCAAAAACTCCCACAATGACATGATCTCTAACATGGCTGCAATGTGTCAACAATGGCTTGTTAGCCCAGCAGCCATTGGCATCTGCACTCGGTGTGTGGGCCGTTTGCAAAGCAGAAAAAAAATGTAATAAAAAATAAAAAAAAAAAAACAAAAAAAAAAAACATGTTATGTTCAGACCTGGTGTGTATTGACAGCCAGTGCAATGTAAGTTCGAGTCCTCGTGTGGGCGCTGCTGTCTTGCTTGCTTAAGTTATCTGTGATTTCTAATTGCCTGACATGCCAATTAATGTGGATTGGCTATTGGCAATTGGCAATCGGCAATTGGCTTTATTGGGTTAAGTGCCACATGCCAAAACTTATAGCCAAACTGACTGCACAGCGAGAGTGTAAATCGCAATAGACTCATTGGCTATGCAGACGCTATAGCTTTTGGCGGGCTGGCCGCGTAACGCCTTCATTAAAACTGGCAACTGTGGATGCTACCATTTTCTGCGCTGCGCACAGAGAAGAAAAAAAAAACTTTTAATTAAAACTAGACGCAGCAGCCACAGCAGCAGCAGCAGCAGCAGCAGCAGCAGCAGCAGCAACTCTTGGTGTCTATTTGATTGACAAGCGGAACTGGTACGAAAGCGGGTGCGCGAGAGGGGGTGTCTGAGCAAGATACAGGTTAATTGTGTCCATTTAGCCAGGCCGATGCCAATGGAATGGTGGAAAGTGCCAGGGCAGCAAGGCCTGCAATTTTGTGTCCATATTTTATGATTACGCAGCTAACTCAACTACGAAATTCTCTTCGCTTTGGCGTTAATTATGCTGCCCGACGGCTGCAGCCAAAAAAAAAAAAAAATATACTGTTGTTTATGGCCAAGAAATGCTTAACGGCCAATTACGGCCACAAGACTTTCTCTAGCCAAATTGCTGGACTGTATTAATTTGTTAGTTTCACGCAATTGTCAGAGCGTAAACAATGACTTTTTCCGTTTAATGTGCATCGATTTATAGCTAACGCCTCTCAAGCCAAATAAACAACAGACAAAGATGTTTACAGTTATTTATAGATTTAGCATAACAACAGCAGCAAGTGTGTGTATGGGTGTGTGTGTATGTGTGTGTGTGCGTGTGTGTGCGTGTCTGGGTCAACAACCGCTTAACAGCAACGCGTCTTGTAGTAGCATCTGAACATCAGAGTCAAGTTTGTTGCCTAAGTCTTTCGTTTCGGCGCATTCTTCTTCATATAAAAATTGCTTCTATTTTTTTCCTTGCCATTTGGCATTAATCATTTCCATATCAAAAATGCTTTTATGCCTTTTTGGGCGCTAATTGAGCATTTTTGTTGCTGGCCAGCAATTAGCAAAATTTTGCTTCGTCTTTTGTTTGTCGTTGGGACTTTTTTCTTGCTTTTGTCTTCTCTTTTACATAGCGATTCGCTGCCTATTCATAAATCATAAAAAAATACCCAAAAAAAAAAAAAGAAGCTGGTCATAAATTAATTAGGCAACTTTACGACTATTTAAAGGAGGAAGTTTGCTGCTAATGATGATCTGCTTTGCTCTGCTGAGAATGGGCGCAAGCGCGGCGATAAATGATAAATGATAGTGCATTCAGCTTGAAATAGTTGCCGTTGCCGTTGCCTCAATTGCCCAGCCTGACTGACTGGCTGATCATCATCATCATCATCAACTGCAACATCATTATCGATATGCGTTGCAATTGTAACTGTCAAGCTGTCCGCTTGCGTTAGCGTGCAAATCATCTTTCGAATAGATAAAAAACAACAACTGGTCCATAGCCGTCGCTCTGGGCGATTCGAATTCGATCTTTGAATCTGTAAATGGAGCGAACGTTGTATTTTGATTGCATTTGACATACAACAACACGTAACAGCTTGACTCTCAGATAAGACACGACTCGCTTTTAATTAAAGCGCAGCCAGCAATAAGATAAACGCCCACACGCCCCACGCTCCACGCCCCACGCCCCACGCCCCACGCCTCACCCTCTCTTTGTCTTTCTCTTCTCCTCTTTTTTATACATTTGCATTTCTATTTGTGTTTCCCTTTTAGCCACTTCGATGCAATTAAGTTTTTCATTTAAAAGCCAATCAATTTGCCAAGACACAAAATAAGAAACATTTTGCACAGCTTAATGATCGAGCAGCCCGGCTGCCATTAGCCAAGGCGTTAGATGTTTATCGACTTCAATGAAATATGAGACAGCAGCAGACAATGGCTCATTAGAGCGCCTAGAACACACTGCAGCTCTTGTGACCAAAACAAGTTTTTGGCTGCTTAAAAGCCTCCACCTTTTTTTAGGCCTGGCTAAACTGTGTTATTAGAATTTCCACAGTCAGCGTAAGCCGAGAGAGTTTTGTCTAAATTATAGTTTGGGCTGCCACATAAAATATACAAACAAGTTAATCCATTAGCGGGCGCGGTCATCAGATGCCATGGCTATTGCTGCTGCTGCTGCTACTGCCGCTATTTCTTCTTCTTCACTTGACGTCTGCCAAGAACAACAAGAACTCGTTGCTTACAGTTATAACTGGTAAATCGTATATTGTAGCGCCTGTTATTAACCACATATCTCAAGCTTTGTACTCAACCCATTCGTATGCTAATATCGAATATATGTCAGCAGCAGCAGCAGCAGCAGCATCTGACTTTGATCCACGTTGAAAATTATGATATTTACTATTTACGGTACCCATCGGCAAGGGTCGCCAGTTAAATAAGCCATCCTCTAGGGGCATCAAAGCCGATGACTAAGCCCGAAGGCTTGTGGCATTGTTTGAGAAGTTAAGAACACAATTTTCAATAAAAAAAAAATGTTCAAAAGAAAAACAAATAAGAAAACTCGAGTCGAGTCAGCTCAGCTAAGAAATACTCTAAAGAAATAAATATATATATATATAACAGCGAACAGTAATTCCGCTTTTGAGCACAGTGGAAATTAGTCATTTTTGTAAAAATCGATCATTTATGTTCATGTTCTGATTTATATATTTTTGGAAATGGTAATAATTTTACTCCCATTAAGTTAATATATGTGTTAGCAGAGCTGAACAAGAAGCTTGTGGTAATTGCATATTTACTTATGAAAATTATGTATATAATTCCAATCAATGTCAGTAAATAGATACCCTATCATACGTTCATTCGAATTCTTCTTTTTATCATTACGTTCAAAGTCCTATTAAAAAAGACATTATCTGATATTGGGCTAGCTCTGTGAAGCGGAAATATAGATTAAAAGCCCTTGTATAAGCGTTCTCTGAACTTATTAAGTGCTCAGTGTCATTTGAATACCAGCGCAATGCGGACTGTTGTCATTGTCTTTGCTATTATTCATTTCTGGATAGCTCTCAGGCTAAGCTACAAGGTGAGTTAGCCGGAGATGACAGCTAAAAGACCTAAAACATCTTATGTTTTTCAAAAGGAAGCTGAAGCTATTGAATTCAAATAGACAAATCTTGTTTGCGAGTCTTTCAATGAATCCTGGTTTGTGTTCCACACTTGCAGACTTCGAGTCTTAAACCGTAATAGGACTTCTATGTACTTGAATGCAACTGTTCTACATCCCGCATACAAAATTCATGTCCGAGGCGAAATGTTTCAAAAGGCCAACGGCTATAAGCCATGGCTTTTAAATAAGGGCCTCAATATCTGCCGTTTCCTTGACAAGCCTTACAATCCAGTTGCGATGCTAATGGGTAAACTGTTTATAGAATTCTCCAATTTTAACCACACGTGCCCCTATATGGTATGTATTGACTGAATTGAATTGCATTTTGTAACAAGAGTTTATTTCTTGTTCACAGAAGATTTGATTTCCAAAATTAATTAATTCTTTGACGGCTGCACTACTGGTACTATTAAATTTTATATAAATGTGTACGTCAGTAATTAAAGTTAGTTTAAGTGTGTTCAACAGATAAAAGATGGCTTACACTAGTCTAGCTGGTACATTCTTTATCACAAAACCAATATACCCTCAGATACCATTTTGAGTGGCTCAGGGTATAATAAGGTGAAGAATAACAAGGAGAAGAGCACATGAGAGCGACTTTCACATGTTTACAAAGAATTTGAGTTTGCGGTTAGCTTTTTCAGATTCGTTCGGCTTCAATTTAATTTTTTTTTTTTTTTTTTTTTTTTGTTATTCTTTTGGAGCGACTTCTGTGTAACATTTTTGCGTTGGTTGCCGCATGTGGGATGTGGGCGTCCTAGGCAACGGGCAGCGACAAAGGGCGTTATTAGTTCAAAGTCGTGAACGGGCGTGGGCCAACTGCTGCAGGTACTGCAAGATGTCCTAGATAGCAGCGAGTGTAAAACAGATTTCCGGCTAACTGCCTGGTTGGCTGACCCCCTCAACACAATGGTGACTTACAATTGCTGGCTAACAGTTGTAAGCGTGGCCAAAAAGTAAACCGAGACAAAGCAATTGACTCTTTAACCCGCATTGCTAGGCGAAATAATAGCTGCGATTGCAACGAGTATGCATAAATAGCAATAAAATTAATTGCAAGACTCAGTTCGCCTGCCCGACCATCTTTCTCTCTCTCTCCCGTCATTTTCCACGCAATTTTCACGCAAGTCGAGAGAAAAAAGCGCCGCCAGCATTGAAAACTTGGCAACTTGACAAATGTTGTTTTGCAATAAAATAAAATTGTAAAACGCAAAAGAAATAAAACAATAATAAAAGTAGTCATAATAAAAGAGCACAGCATAAAGCTAGACAAGGCAATTGCAGCTAGCTTGATTGATGGCAGCGCCCCCAGCAACAAAAGTAGCAGCAGCAGCAACAGTTGCTGCCAATTTGGCCAGGCTGTTGTCAGCTGCTGGCAGGGCTGACTGTCTGACTGACTGTCAAAATCAAAGCCAGAATGTAAATGCCTGAAACACACGGCTCACAGTAGAAACCTGGCCTGCAGCATCAGCGATTCCAATCAATTAGCCGTTGCTGTTGCCGTAGCTGTTGCTGTAGCTATTACTGTTCTCTCGGCCATTGGGTCAACTCGATATTCAATAAACTATCGTATTTTATTGATAAATTATGCGCTGACTATCGCGACACCGATCGGCGTCGCTTTACACATGTCTGTGCTTGTGTATCAATAAATACTAACGGTAATTTACCCCACTATCTTCTCTCTCTCTCTATCACTCCGGCATTCCCTCCCTCTCACTCAACAGCTCACACTGTTAAGTCTCTCGATCGCACACACAGCTTCCCATCAGCCATGATCGCCGGAAGTCTCTGTGCGGCAAATACTCAAGTCTCTTGGGCTTTTTCTCGTTTCTTGGCGTTTTGTCTTTCTGCTGTTGCTGCAACACTTCTCGACTCCAGTTAAGTTGCTCAGGCCCGGTTAGGCTATAGCAACTGTATCATTAAATTGGTAACACATTAAGACTCAACTTTCATACCGGATAACCCATATTTTGTATTATTTTGTACTGAATTATTATTTCAGCCGCTGGTGCTGTTTTTGTTTAACAATTTCTAAATGCGTTTTGTCTCTAACAAAGTGTTTTTTTTTTTTTTTGTTTTTTTTTTTTATCTACAGCGGAACTTGTTAATTTTGTTATTTTTAGAAAAAGACTCTCGGCCCCTTGAGGAAGCAGTTTAAGTTTATTTGTGTTCATTCTTCATAATTCATTTATATTTGTGGTAGTACAGAGATAATGTAAGCACCTCTGGGATTGGGTGCGAGAACATTGAATAGATTTATTGATGTGAAAATAAGGGATCTAAAAGAGATTTAAAAGGGATTTCGGCTACTGATACTTATAAGGCATATATAAACTGTTATATTAAATTTGAGTTAACTTTCTACTTACTTTTCTTTCGCACTTAATAACGTTCCCTTTCTCTCTCTTGATTTATTCATTGCTCTACGTAAATTATAGATTGTCCAGAATTATGGCTTTCTGATTTTTTTTTTTTGACATGAGCTAAACACTCTCTCTCTCTCTCTCTCTCATTATCTCTCTCACGTACCCCTTACCTTGCATATTATTTCTGGACTAATCAAATTTCAATTACCCTGAGAAATTTCTTTCTGATTTATTAACTTCCATCCGTTATACCTTTTCATTAATAAAATATTTAAATTCCAATTACTCAGTTGCATGGCTACCTGTCTCACTCTGTCTGCATCCATGTGATTGGTATTTAAATTCCACTTAATAAATTCTCTTTTCTTATTTCTTATTAGCGTAAGCAGCACACCTTCACACCGAACTCAATTGTTAGTTGAAGCGTATCAGCGCTTCGGCTCTGATTTTGTTCACTCCCCTCACACAAAGGCTGTTGCATTTTATGATTATTGTGTGATCGCGTTTTAATCACATGCAATTGAACCAAGTTGAGAGTTGGGGCTGACTGTAAGCTTTAGTGGCACATGTGAATGATGGCCAAGTGCGGCATTTCTTTGGCACTTGGAACGGGTTTGCTGCAGCTAATCACACCCGCAGCAGCAGCTGCTTCAGCTCCAGCTCCAGCTCTAGCTCCAGTTCCAGCTCCAGCTGTAGTTGCAGTTGAGGCTGCTGCTCTGGAGGCTTCTAACTGCGAATCGCACTGCCCACATTCTCATCGCGTGCTGCGGTTTTTCTCTTTGGTTCTTGTTGTTTGTGCAGCGAAACATTGTTGTGCAACTGCACCGCTGTTGTTGTGTGGCTGCAAATCATCTTCAGCTTTAGTGTTTTTACCGGAAGCCAAATGCCAGCACAGCCAGCCAGCCAACTAGCTATCTGGTTTGTTTATGTAGGCGGCGACCAGTTATGATTGCATTTGCTTTCCTCTAGTTGTTCTTTATAATTCAATTATGTGCACGTATGTCAGCTACATTTACGAGTAGAGGTACATAAGTACAGGTGGGTTTGTTAGCTCTGCACTTCATGGCAGTTAAGTCACATGCACTTGACTTGCTCAACTATGATTCAAGTTGAAGCAGCCGAAGGCTCTATGCAATTTTTTCGAAATTGTCATAATAACTAGAGCAGCTAACAAGTTTCAGGAAACGTATGCCTAAGATAAGGCTGTATACTAAATAGAACACATATTTATATACATATTTATACTCACATTTTATACGGTCTCAAAGATGCTTAGCTAATTGAAAATTTATGTCTTTCTTATCAAGTCAATCCACAAATCAGGCATACAATTTAAAAGTCAAATCAAACTGATCTTTGTGATAGCAACTATCGAATGTTGATAAATAGAATTTTTGTTTTTAGATAATACAAATCATTTTTAGCATTAAAATTATTAAATTTTGCCAATTGGAATTTATAAAAAAAAAAATTAATTTAATGCAAAATTTTTTTGCGGCGTTATTAAGTTCGTATCAATAGATTTTTTTTTTTACAAATATTATCAAATTGGATCTATATCTAAATTTCTTCAGGTATTTTTATATTAATATAAAAATTTACTCTCACATTTAATTCAATATAATCAATATATTTTTAAATTTCTATTTTTGTTCATTAGAATTTGAGAGATATTTTTATATTTATATAAAAAAGAGAGTTTTCAGATTTAATTAAATATATTAAATATATTTTTAAATTTCCTTATTTGTTGATTGGAATTTGAAAGATATTTTTATATTTATATCAATGAATTTATTGTTAAATTTAAAATTGTTTCAATGGAATTTCGAGCTTTTTTCAATCAATGGATGTTTTTTTTTCCTCAGCTCTACTGATGGACAGCTGAATGTCAAACTTTTTTATTTTCGTATTCATGCACAGCTTACACACACTTTGGGCAGCAGCAGCAGCAGCAGCTGCTGCATTCATAACTTTCAGATAATGCCAATAATATAAGCTGGATCCATTAGCCGCATGAACAACGCCTTCCGCGGCGAATGGCTAGCACAAGTTAGAAAGAGAGCGCTTTGACTAAAAGCACTAAGCGCAAAGCGGCTTAATGCACACACACACACATTCGCACACACACACACACACGCACACACATGTGGCTGACAGTTGCTAAGCTGCAATTGCTGCCAAGGCTTTGGCCAACACTCAAAGTGGCCGCCATGGTGCAACTTATGGGGCTGCAGTTGCAGTTGCAGTTGCAGCTGATGATGATGAAGATGAAGATGAAGATGAAGATGAAGATGAAGTTATTATTATCTGACAAGGGCATCAGCGCACGGCAGACTGACTGCCTGGCTGCAAGCACTTAGCGCTGAGTTCTTCTCCTTCTTTTAGCTATCTTTATTAGAGGCGTGACTAACAGCCGCCCGCCACAGCCCGCAGCGTCGAGTCTAGTGGTAAATGTGTACGCTTTGCTATTTGCTGAACTGCAGCCATCATTATTCGATGTGTAAACGGCTGCAGTGTCCGCAAATTTGATTAGCTGCAAATGCAGCCCAACTGCTGGATGCTGCTGCTGCTGCGATCGATCCAATGCTTCCGTGTGTTGATGCTATCTTACTGCCGACTCGAAAGTGTTAGATTTTTTCTTTTTTTTTTTTTGTGTGTTCTCTGTTCTGTTGTTGCATACGAAATGAGGCATTTGGAAAGTCTAGAAAATTATATGCAACAGACGCCGCCGTGCAGCTGCCGGGCCGATCGATCAGCATCGAATTCATTTTTACTTTTCAGCTGTGAAAGTGGCCAACAGCCAGTCCCCCGCCTGACAATGTAGACAATAAAAAAGAAAGCCATAAAAAAAATAAAAATCAAATGAAAATTTATATAAAAATATACATAAATTCCAGTGCAAAACTACGAGAAAAATTTAATTTAAAAAACGAAAAAAAAAAAAACAAAAAATAATGTCAATGCTAACAAGCATTGGGCAGGGAGCAAAAAACGAGCCAATGAACTAAGGTAAAATAATTACAAGCCCAGAACAATAATAATAAGCAGCAACAGCAACATGAGCAGCCTGTCAGCAGCAGCAGCAGCAACCGCTTCGGCATCGAATGCTGCCACAGCGACGGGCAGCTTGGAGCCGGCTGTGGTGCCACGTACCGCCAATTTGCTGGCATGCAAACAATGGTGGCGCGTCTGCTTCTTGTATGGCGACCAGCAGAAATATTATCGACAGCTCTATAGCAAAGCGGCTGCCCAGAGACTGGCGGCCAGTGGCAACAGCGCCAACGAGGCTAATCATGAAAATGACAATGCCAGCAGCAACAGCAACAGCAACAACAATAACTGCCAATCGAGGGGAACGGGCGATGAGTACGATACGGTTGGCTTTGGCACTGGCGATTGCGATTTTATCGCAGCGCAATTAGATGCCAACGAAGATGCGGACGATGGCATCGATCTGGGCGATAGTAGCCACCACCAACAGCAGCAGCAGCAGCAGCAGCAGCAGCGGCGTAACAGAAACACAGCAGCAACAGCTTTGAGCAGCCGTCCGCTGTTTCCCGCCAAATGTGAAACGTGGACAACGACGCCGCGGCGAAGCAAAAAGCTGTTGCGCTCGCTGCGTGCACATGTCAAGGGCGAGCCCAAGCAAAAGGAGCAACAGCAGCAGGAACAACAACAACAGCAACAGTTGCCGCCAGAGGAGCCAACCAAACGGAATGCCAAGGTAACCGTGCTGGACGATCCCTTTTTATTTGGCATCGATGCGGATCATTTGGGTGACCTGATCCGTGGCAAGCACTACAATACCAGCAATGCCACCGAGCACATAGCCAAGTACTATAGCATGCAGCTGGAGCAGCAACTGGAGGCGGGCTGCACCGCTCAGGTGCTGGAAATAATCGAACAGTCCGAGGAGGAGCTGCTGGATGAGCCAAAGCCAGCGCTGCCGCCCAAGCAGAAGCAACAGCGCGCCGCACCGCCGCCACCCGCACGCTCCACTGCACCCAGCCAGCCGGCGGTGGGAGCCGAGCTGCAGCCGCTTACCGCCAGCGATCTTAAATTTCTGAATTTGAGCCTGCGCCAACGCAGTTTGCCGCGCAGCATGAAGCCGTTTAAGGATCCGCATGATATAAGTTTCACTTTCAATGAGCTCAACAGCTCCAGCTGCAGCGGCGCACAGCCACCGGAAGTGGTTGTCGGCATTACTGATACGGATCCAGCAGCAGCAGCAGCAGCAGGAGCCACAGCAACAGGAGCCACAGCAACAGGAGCAATCGCATCCAGCACATCACAGCAGGAGTCAAATGAGTGAGTAACTTTTTAGCCCCCCATTCCCCTGCCCCTGCCCCTCTTCGATCATTTGTCAGATGCAATATCGCTGACAATTTAAATGCATAACTTTGCAAAGTGATTGCCGTTGGTTGCCGGTGGTTGGCGGTGGTTGCTGCTGGTGGTGCCCTGCGCAAATAATGATTGATTACCCGGCAGCAACAGCGGCAGCGACAGCGACAGCCAACAACTTGTTGCGCAAGTTGGCAGCAACAGAAGTCAATGAACACACATTGCGTGTTCTCTGCACAGCACAAAACCGCAAAACTGCACGCAACAGCAACGCACAACAACAACAACAACAACAGCAGCAGCAGCAGCAACTTGTTCTCAATGTTGTTGCTGTTGCTGCTGAAATTGAAACCAATGCGAGACGCTTGACTGTTAGCTGGGGCGCTGTTTGCTCGGCTGACTGACCGACCGGCTGGCCGGTTTCGCTTCTTGCCGTGCGCATGCGCATCACTCACTCAGCAACAGCAGCAACAATTGAGCGACAGCGACAGCGACAACGACAACAGCATTGGCATCTCGTGCTCGGGTTACGCATACGCCGCATTTGCCGGCAGCAACAGCGACAGCGACTGCCAAAGTGTGATTTACCAATGCCTTTTGTCTGGCGCGGCTCGCTTTACATAAACATGAGCAAAAGTTGATGCTGCCGCCGCCGCCGCTGCCGCTGCGGCTCATGTCATGATTGTGCATAATGCCATGCAAATATTGTGGCCCTAAGTTATTGTGTTTGTGCAGCACGCAGCTTATGAAATATGGGCGCTGGCCTGGCCGACTGCTCTGCGCAAGGAAGAGCGCATTAGTGTGGGCCCAAATACAAAAACAAAATGTGCCCAATGGGCAAATGCAATTGTTCTGCAGTGTCATGACCTTGCCTCTTTTGGCCGTCGAGCAGTCGAATATATTGCATATATTGTTATGCTATTGCAGCTCGGCAGCTCCTTATGATTTACAATGCAATGCGCCAAACAAAAGACTTGGGCAACGAAATGGCCAACAAAAAACAAAAATGGAATGTGGACAGCGCGGCAAAAAAAAAAAAAAATGAGCCAAAACAGAAGCATGAAACAAACACAACTCAATTAGCCGCGGCTTTTGCATTCAGGCAATGGCCAATGGGTAATGGGTCTAATCAATGCATTTCAAATGGGCTGACAACAGGAAAGGCCCGCCAGCCGCATGGAAACGAACTTAGAACGCACTCGCAAAACATAATTAATAATAATAACAGACGCCGTTTTGATGCCGCCTGACAGTCAACTGCCAGCGGCTAAGCAGAAATTACTGTAAAGACCAAAACAAAAAGTGAGAGACAGCAAAAGGAATCTCATATTGAGAATTCAGTAGCTGCCATTTGCCACACGCGAGTCAAGCGAATTAGCCCCGCAGCCAGTCTGTCCCTGTCCCCCTCCCTCTCTCTCTCTCTCTCTCTCTCTCTGTCTGCCTGCCTGTCACTGCAGACAACATTTCATGTGTCTTAATGCACCCACTGAGATATACTGCACATTTTAATTGCAACTTTTCACGACTCTTAATGAAGTTATTAAAAAATTGCCCGGCAATCATTTAAGCTGAACTCGCTAACTCTAACTACGAATGGCCATCTCCAGTTGGCCGTCTTAATAGCTTAATAGCTGCAGGTTTTACCTGAATCTCACAGCCGTCCAGTCCACTCCACTCCAGTTGAGCCATTCGTAGCCGTGCTCAGCTCGTGTCTAAGCATTCAATTCAATCTTAACTACCATCGACAGTTGCATAAATCTCGAGCTTTACTTGACTTGAGCTGCTCTCGCCACATAAACCATCTGCTATATAGTCGGCTCAGCAGTTCCTAAATGACTTCTCAGACTTGACTTTTTACGATAGCTGCTTATTTAGTTCCCTTTTTTTTTATTTTTTGTTCTAATGACATTCCTAATGTCCCTCTCTCTCTCTATCTCTCTCTCTCTCTCTCTCTTTCTCTCTCTGAGCACATAATTAGCTGAAAGACAATGTGTAAAGTGCACAAGCATTTGCTTAATGAGAAACTAGATAAATGCAGATAAAATGGCTCAATTAGTAGATAATCTTTAAGATTATTAATATTCTGATAGGCTTTATGAAATACATATACATATACATACATATACTTAAATATATATTTATAATTATATTAATTTTTATTTATTAATTATATTTATTAATATATATATTGTTTTTAAGAATTTAGAGACATAAAAATCGGTCAAATAGTAGATAATTTCATATGTTCATATTCATAAATATTTTATATATAATATATATTTATTAATATATACATTTTTATGAATTTAGAGATATAATACTAATAATCAGTTACTAAGAAAATTCCAAGCTCTTTAGTGTGAGCTTGAGTAAATACTTTGAAAAGTCTTCCACTGTTTATGCGGGATTATTATACTCCCAACTAACTGAAAAAATATATATAACAATTAATAATACTATTTATTATTTACTATTTATTTATTGTTTACAAATATATACAAAAGATTCTAGCAAGAGCCACTTTCTATTATCTTTTTCTTTTATTTATTTTTTTTTTCTTCTTTGATTTTTTAAAAACCCATAAAAATCCGGGTTCAAGTCCAAGTCTATAAAACGTGGATGTCATTGTCTATACATTGCCATGGCTAAAAATCAAAGCTGTCTGTCTATCTACGAGTTACTTAAGAACCCAAGCATATATCTCAGCTGTATTAACACTGCCAGCTCAAGCCGAGACTATTTGTTTATTCAGTTCATTTAGACAATACAATTTATGGCCGCATGAACTAACGCCTAGAATTAAACAAAAGGAAATGACAAGAAACAAAATTTCTAAAAATAGGTGCAACCATTTTGTGATAGATGATTTCAACATAAATCTGTGGCTTTGCCCCTATGCCAGTATTTATCTTGTAGTACACGAAATTTCCATGTAGATTGTGAAGCATAAACAATAGTTAAGAGCGAGGCGGCTATTTGTCAGGGCGAACACTTCAACGCCTGCCAGTGAGACACTTATATTGATTTTGTTTTTAATTAAGAAAGCCATTAAGGGCACTTGGGCAATGAAAACAACAACAACAACAACAACAACAACAACAGCAACGGCAGCGTCAGCAACTGTTGTTTAAGCCAAGATCCACTGGCACATTTGCCATTTGAGCCAAAAGTGCCTGACAAATGTGTTTTGGGCGTTACTAAGGCATTTCTGTGCGACTCGGCTGTTGCTGTTGCTGTTGCAGATGCAACTTAATTACAAAAACAAAATGCAACAAATCTTGCGAGAGCATGCAACTGGCATAGCCAGCCAGACAATTGGCCAACTTGCCAAACAGTTGCCTGCCAAGTGCCATTTGCAAAGGTGGAGACGTCGACTTCAACATCGACTCCAACTCTGACTACGACTACGACAACGGCTCCAACTCCGACTGAGAGGCAGACCGTGGCAGACGGCGCCAGTCAACTGCGAGAGAGGAGCACAACAAGTGAGCCGCCTCTTGATTTATTTATGCAAAACGATAAAATATGATTTTGTCCCTGTGAAAATAAGGCAGGCCATTAAAGTCATGTTGTTCCTTAACAAAAACAACAACAACAACAAGCTCAAGAAATAAACTCTTAAACTCTTTACGCACTCTGTCTCATTCTGGCGCGCATGTTTGCCATGCTAATTACTTTGGCCTGCTCGCCAGGGGTTTTTATATAGCCGGCATACATACATACATACACACACATACACATATATATATATATTTAAATATATGTGTATTTGTGTGTTATTTGTATCTTACACAACAATTGCGTCGCATTTTAATTGTATATTCGGTTAAAGCGTGATTTCTCAGCCGCGATAATGGCCATAAGCCTCAGTTGCCCTTCCACGCGTTTCGGCGCATTTCTTAAGCGCTTAAGCAGCTGTCAAAGTGTCCAAACGCAAATCACTTGGGGCATGTCCGATTGCCAGATATCCGAAGGTACCAAAAGAAATTGAAATCGGACTTACGCATCGAGAGCTGAGTGCGTGAGCGAACACATAGAACACATGAGTTATTAGAAATGTGTATAAAAAGTGAATTAATAAAAGTTATATACAAATTACAATATATCTATCTGCCTCTCTCTCTCTCTCTCTCTATATACGTACATATACGTACATCTGTCTCTCCCTTTTATTACACGCTAAACTCATATTTCATCTCTAATACATATTGCTTTCATTCGTGCTCTATCGTGTCACGCTGTCGTCTCTAGCCGAACTCACAGAATTCCTGCCATTCTGCCAACTCACGATACATTTTGTTTAGCTTCAACATGTCTGCGCCCACGTTAGCCAATTGGTTATGGATATTTTTTTCGATACACACACGCACTCACATACATGAGATGAAGTGCGTATTTTGGCATTATGCAGATCTGTTTGGCCGCCTTTTGTTGCGAAAAGTTGACAGCTGAATGACATGCTGCGTGCTCAGATATTTCATTGTTCCACATATGTTTCCCTTCTTTTTATTTTGCTTAAGTGGCCGGCATGCGGCTACAAATCACTTAATGCATTGCGCTCGCTAATTAATTAAACATTTAGCGCATACACACGCACAACATGCAGCCTATAAATTTATTGCCCGATAGCCGGAGCCAGCAGTAGCAGAGGTAATGAAAAAAATAATGAAAATAAAAAAAAAAGAAACAGCCGCGCGTAATTTTCATTGACAGCTTCACTTTGGCGAGCCTTTGCATTTAAATTGCCTGCATGGCACTCGATGAGGCACTTACGCAGTGCGAGGGAGACAGCAAGCGGGAATGGGGCAGGCTAGGGAGCTGGTTGTTGCATTAACACTCTTTGCATTCCTGCCTCGTTAGCCGTTGAACTTGCCAGCCCAAGTTGGTGGCCAGGCTTTTCTGGTTTTTCACTCGCAATGTAGCAAGTGGCAAGTGGCAAGTGGCAAGGCAGCCAGGCTGTGCTGCCAGCCTGTGCCGCAAGGCGGCGGCGTTCAATTCTAATCATGATAGGCGTTTTTGGGACCGGCAACACGACGACACATTGCACATTATCATTGTTTGTGTGCATTTGATATTATGTAGACCTTATCGAGAACAGCTACTCGACCAGTTCAATACGCACACGGCAAGCATTGATATTTCCTACTGAACATGGGCAGAGGCTATTAAGAAACGAAACGGTTATGTGTGAAGCATAGATTATTCCGAATGGAAATAGCAAAAGACTAGCAAATGGCTCCAGGAAATACGATCTATTTTGGCAGCATCACGATGGGAAGAATAATAGATAAATGCAAAGCTGTAGATAGATGAATAGAATTAGGAATGGGAATGGAATAGAGAAAGAGATCGTTGTGTATATAATAAATATATTTGTCATTTGTATGCCTGGCAAACTTCTCCGTGTCATGACGCGAATGAATTCCAGAAAAAAAATCCTGTTGACATCTATATGCAAAGTAATTATGTATGACAGACGTAGCCCAGTTTTTGCACAACTTAACAGTTATGGCCCGGCCATTAAGGTCTCTCCATCTCCCTCTCTCCCTCTCTCTCTCTCTCTCTCTCTCTTTGTGCTTATCCTGGGCCTGGGCGTTTGCCATCAGTGGACATCAATTGCATACATTATTGGCCGTCATGCGCTCATAATAAAAACGCGCAATTAGCGGCTAATTATGTGGCATGTTTGGCCCGGCTGGAGGTTGTCAACATACCAGAGAACAGTTAGCCAGGCCAAGTTCAGCTGTTACCGTTTGACTTTGTCAACATTTGCCAAAAGTTTCGTCGCTTAATTTTGAGCCAGTTGTAGTCATGTTGTAGCCGGCAAGCGCAACAACAACTCAGCTGGAGAAACATGCCGCAGTAGAATAAGAACTAGTCACAGAACCCAAATACAGACAGCAGACACACGATGCAGCACGGTTGGAGTTCGATTTCAAAAGACGCAGTTGGATGCTAACTGCGTAGGCAGCAGCAGCAGAAGCAGCAACTCGTGCTGCTCTACGACTGCACTGCTTTGGTTTTGTTAATGGCCAAGAAATTAGATTCCGATTGCAGTTGACCATAAATCAAAGCCAGGCAAGTTGCACGCTGGGAAAGAAACCGCGGCAGTCGGCAGCGGCTCTCTGTAAATCATATTACGGTTAATTTGTGAACAGTTTTGTTAAGGAGCCTCGCACATAAATCATCCTCATCATCGACTGCGTCTCTCCCTCAACATGTTTAGCGTCTGCAAATGTCATTTATAATTGCATTGAGGCCTTATGGCTCGCAGACGACAGGTGCCAGGGTTTTAATCAAATGATTTATGCCTCTTAGGTGTGAAATATCGCAATGGCTTTCAATATTTGAAATGCATATCTAAATGGAGCTGTTCAAATTTGAATGCCACTGAGATAGCAATGGAGTGTGAGACACCGAATATGATTGATATCCAGCTACCTGTAAAAGGTAACGAGGCACACATCTATTATTTCAATATTTGTTTGTTGCCCAAGCGGCATGACCCTCGAGCGTCTATTTTCACATCATGATAATCATTACGCACTAGCATTCAAGCATTCAATCAACATTCAATCAAAACACTCAATGAGGATGCCCTCCAGTCTGTTCCAAGGTCAGCATGATAAGTTAAACATTTATCCCTAAGATTATGTGCTTATGTCTCGACTCTGATGTATGCAATTGAACTCGACTGCTTCGAGTGCCAAAGGTGAAATAAATATCAATCAATGCCAATTTGTTTAGCAAACAGCAAACACTCACAGAAAAGGCCAAAATAAATTGATGGAAAAAAAAGTTAAGATGAGCCGCAACGAAATGTTAAAAACTAACGGATACACAAATGAATGGCCCGAATGGTTGGCCAGCCAGCCAGCAAGCCAGCCAGTAATTATGGTTAAAAACAAAATTGAGCATAATCACCACGCACTGAGGAAGCATGGGGATGTATCAAAATGAAAATCGAAGCAGCCGCATAATTTATAATAGCCCCAAACACAAAAAAAAAACGTGAAGAAGAAAAATATGAAGAAGATATGAAGAGGAACACGAGTTGAACAAAAAGCATTAAAAGCAAAGACACGGCTTCAATTAAAAACAACGACAAAGAGAAAGAGAGGTAGGGGGAAAGAGGGAGAGAGAGATGAGAAAAAAAGAAAACAAGTTCATAGACCACAGACAACGGCCGTTGGCTGGCATTGCCGATCGAGGCTGGGAAGCTGGGAGGCTGCTTCTAGCTGGCCGTGGGTACGCAGCACAGCACAGAGAGACCTGAGGCAAGCTCGGGCTATATTCAATCAGTGGGCGACCCGAGACAAATGCATTTCAATTTTTTGATGAATTTACAGCGAGTTAAAAATTAATTAGAAGCTAGCCGAGAGCAGCACAACAAACTAACGCGTCCAATCAATTACCATAGTCAACATTATTGGCCGTTATGTCAGCAGCAATGGCTCAGTCCGCTCTCTCTCTCTCTCTCTCCCTCTCTCCCTCTCTCTTTCTTTCGACAAGCATTTAGCGCGCCAAATTTGCATTGATGATGCAATTTTTTCAGGCAGCAGCAGCAGTGGCAGCGGCTGCATGTTGAACTAAGTGCAGATCTGAGTGCAACGTTTCCCTGCATTTTCCGACAGCGAGTTCTGAAACCTGCTTTTGTTTCCAGCTAACACTTCACTGGGCCGCAGACGAGGATCGTTTCAGTTTGTGTTGTTGTTGAAGTGTTGTGGCATATTTTGCTTCGATGTTTGCCGCGCAACATCACATACACTGGCGCACACAAATTGTTGGCATAGTTGTTGCTGTTGCAGCAGCTGTGAAAATTTGCACGCTCACAAAACAATTTTCGTTGCCGTTAGCAGAGCAGCCGAAGCCGATGCCGAAGCGAAATATTGCAGCAACATTTTTGCCGCCTGCTGCAAATGTTGGCGACAACAAGAACAGCAACAACAACAACCACAGCAGCAACATTAATTGGTCATCAGCTTTGTTACCGAAAGATAAGCAAACAATTTGTTCTCAGCTTGCCTGCGAGCTAGCCACGCCCCACCCCCACACGCCCCTCATCGATGGCTGTTGGTGTGAAAATTCACGTTGTGATCTGCAAGAATTATGCAATTATTTTGCTTATGCGCAACTTTCTAAATTGAACATACAAATTAACAGCTGCCTTTCATTTACAGTTAGTCATTTAATTGATTTCTCTCTTTCTGTTTCTCCTGCTTCCAATCTCTCCCTCTCTCTGCCCCTCTAACTGTGTGCAATTAGTGCCACTTGGCGTATGCGCAATAAATGCAATGGCCACACGCAGTCAAAGAATGGGCCACAGCATGGGCTCACTCTGACTGCTGCAGACATTCTTAATCAACTTTTAGCTGCAGCAAGAAAAAAAAAAAAAAACAACAAAATAAAAGAACAACAACGAGTTGGAATTTTTAGCAGCCATGGAGCGGTACGAGTACGTAGTCTGGGTACGACTCGCTGCCAAAGTCAATAAAAATGTCAACACGCCAAATGTCATGTTGACAGCGTCTGTAGCTGGGAGGCCGTATGTAGTTGGAGCCCAGACACAATGCCGAGACAAAGGAGCCGGAGTTGCGGCAAGCGGACAGCGGAAAGCGCTGGGGCTTAGATGAAGCTGTGCTACGTGTGTTCCCTCCATGTTTGCCATAAATTTTACGACAATTTTTATTGACAATTCAAAAATCGTTTATGACAATCGCACTAGTTGTGAGTTCGCTGCATGGGTTTTAATAAAGCTCTGTGCTGTAGTTAGGTCTTGTTGCTGCGATACCTAGGCGTGTGTAATTGTGTGTGTGTGGATATCCTAGATACCACGTGTGCAGTTGGATGTGTTTTTTAATATATCTTTATATAATTAAATATATTTAAGAAGAGCGACATAAATGTGATCTAAGTGCTAAGAGTTAAGCTACAATAATATAGTTTTATTTATAAAAATTCATAACAAAGCCAATATTTGAGCTATTATATACTGAAAAATATATATAAATATTAATTATATATAATATCTTCATATATACTTATTAAGTATATTATAATTAGTAAATATAATATATATATTTTATAGTTAATTATTAATTAAATATAATAATTATATTTATATATTAGTAAAATATAATATTTATATCGATATATTAATTAAATATAATATCTTTATCTCTATATTAACTACATATACTTTATACTATATATTAATTTAATATAATATCAATAATATCTATATCTATAAAATTTAAAAATTCGTTTTTATTAAGAGTTGTTATATATGTATAAAAGAATATTATCGGTGCTTAAGTATTTGCTATAAAATCAGATTTATATGCCTCATGGCTCATGCTCATTTATGACAAATTTATAATAATTAAGATTTCTTTTTTTTACACCCAGCTTTTTTTTTAAAGATTTTTCATACAATGTTATCTGCGTTTCTTGTAGATAGATGCATCGCAAAGCCTTCAAAAAAAATATTAACTTATAAAACTAAAGCTCATTTTGTGCAAAGATCTTAATTTAATATTATATTTTAAATAATATTTTTTGAAGACCTAATGAGCAAAGGGTATCTCATAGTCCATTGCGGGTCAAGTTGCTGCTAACTTTGCCTGCAGCTGTAAAACAATAAAACGCAACAGACGCTGCCGTTCGCAGGAGTCGCAAAGGAACCTGGACAATAATTGTTGCTGCTGCTGTTGCTGTTGTAGACATCGTAAAACTTACTAAACAAGTCTCACTGGTCAAATTCCAGAGACAACATTTAAGGGACCACCTGTCAGGGGGATGGCGGGGGAGCAGGCGAAGAATTGAGCTATGGAAAACTAGCATGTGGAAACTTTCGCCTCCAACAGCATTAACCCAAATTTTTGGGCACAGAAAACCGCACAAGCAATTGTTGCTACTGCTACTGCTGCTGCTGCTGCTGTTGTTGTTGGCCATGGCTCAGATCTAGGGGCAGTCATTGAGACGTCCGACTTTGCAATTTGTCAACGCGTTCGCCGTGGCGTATATAATGATCATTCATTTAGATGCCAGCCGCCAGATAAGCGGCCCAGCTAAATATAGTATAGACGCAAAACTATAAGCGTATATATATGTATATATATATATGTATATATATATGTATGTATGCATATATAATGGAGATGGCGAGTGCTTAAGCTGATGTTGCCACCACTTGACATGGTCGTGCAGCTGCACGGAGTGTAGCGGTAAGGCAAGGCAAGGCAAGGCAAGGTGAGGTGTGGCCTGGCGAGGAGTGGCGTGGCGGGGAGGAGGTGCGGTTTATCAATGGCAACGCTTTGAACTAGTTTTAGGGCGCGAAAGCATGAGCCTAGAGTTACAGAAGTTGTGGAGGCAACAGAACCAAGTGGGAAAAACCAGTTTTTGATCTTTTTCTTTTTATTTTTTTTGGTTCAACGACTGCCAAAGTGAACCCTTTCAACTGTTGCTGTTACTGCTGCTACTGCTGCTTCTTCTTCGTCTTCAAGTTTATGCTTTGGCAATGCAAATACAAATATTGGCAACAGCTGCCCGCAGGCCAGCGTCTGCCCGCATTTATTATACACAAGCATGGCTCAAGGGTTTTGCAACATAATAAAAAGATGCGTTTGGCAACATGTTGCTAGCAACACTGTTGCCAATATCGTGCGTATTGGCAATGGCACTTTCCATTTTCATCTACCAGCCGCTAGTTGGTGTGGCTTAATAAAGCAAGCAACGACTACAAATTGAAACTTGGCCCCACAATTGCTTTTGGCCAATTTTACGCAATTCGCCGCACAGTCAACAATAAATTTGCAAATTGCAAAAATGTTGCGCGCAAATGAAAAGAAATGCAGGTCGCCAACAGCAACGCCAACTGCCAACTGACCGCACAATAAATTCAACAGACTTCAGCTCCAACTCCCGGGCGCCCAGCTGCAGCCTCCTCTCATTTTCCAGGCTGCGGCAACAAATTTGTTGTTTAGGCACAGTTTTGGCATTCGCTTCGCTTTTCATTTGCGAGCGCGGCACCAGGCCAGGCCAGGCCAGGTTCCCAGTTGAATTTCGAGTCCCAGCTCTTAGTTCCCCGTTCAGCCCGTTTGTTTGGCTTGTAATTTGAGTTTGAATGCGGCTGATTTGACAGCAGCCAACACTTTTGTCTGCCCGCCGCTGGCATCTGTCTCCAGCTGTGACTGCGACGGCGACGGCGACGACAACGGCAACGGCAACGGCGACTGCGACTGTGACTGCACGTGCAGTGGTTCCCCTTTTTGGCTATCCCACGCCAATCCAATGCAACTCCACGCATTCTTTACAGCCTGCTCTTGCAGCGTTTTGCGTTTTAAAATGCAAATGTCGACGCTCCATAAAACAATGGGGCGAAACTACATTTTAGCTTTAGGTTTACTGACTGCCAAAGTCGAAAAATCTGCGCAATTAATTTGCGGAGCAAACCGCAACAGCCACTCACACCACCTTCCACAATATATTGACACATCAGCAACTGTGCGCGTAGTCAACGAACTAGAAATGAAATTGCAATCGCTAAAGCGGATGCGGATGTGGATGTGGATGCTGAAACAGAAAGAATGAATTCGCCTGGTTAAATCATCCGGGCCCGCACAGAAAACAAAAAATAACAAGTAACAAAACTCTAGTCGAGACGGCTCGACTAAGAGATACCTTGAATCCTTCCTGTTCCATGTTGTTCTATGGAAACTTAATTGTTCAATAAGTTTTTATCTAGACATACGTTTTTAATGAAATTTTTAGGGCATAATTATGACATATGATATCTATATATATATTATAATAATATATATATATATTTATAATAATAATAATGTGTTTAGTTAATGTATTCAAGTAGAAAGATGATTAAAATTTAAGCTTGTGGTGATATAAACATTAAAATTTTGCATATTACAAATAATGTAAATTAATATGTATATATATATATAAATATATATAATTGCTCAAGTACGTATTTTCATTGAAGTTCCGTGAAACGGAAATATCGCTTAAAAGCCATTATATAAACGTTGTCTGAACTCATTAATGTTTATTGTTATTCGAATATCATCGCTATGCGAACTCTTCTCATTGCCTACGCTCTTATTCAATTCTGGGTAACTCTCAGTCTGGACTATGTAAGTTAACCTGAAATTAAACCTCCAGAATGTAAAACATTTTATGTTTTTTAAAAGGAAGTTGAAGCTATTGAATTTAAGATAACAAATCTTGTTTGCGAGTCTTTCAATGAATCCTGGTTTGTGTTCCACACTTGTAGACTTCGAGCCATAAACCGTAATAGGACTTCTATGTACTTGAATGCAACTGTTCTGCATCCCGCATACAAAATTCATGTCCGAGGCGAAATGTTTCAAAAGGCCAATGGCTATAAGCCATGGCTCATAAATACCACTATCGATGTCTGCCGTTTCGTAAAGAAACCTTTTAATCCAGTTGCAATTATAGTAGGTAAACTGCTTTTAGAATTCACCAATTTTAACCACACGTGTCCCTATATGGTATGTATTGACTGAATTGAATTGAATTTTTCGAGAACTTGTTAATTTTTTTTAAAAGGGCCCACAAATTGTGGATGGATTTTATCTCAGACGGAAGTATCTACCCCATGCGTTACCAACTGGCAATTACCTTTTGAACATAACCTGGTTTTTCGACATGAGACCACAATTTGTAACCAAAGTTTATTTCGTGTTCACAGAAGATCTAATTTCACAAAAATAAATATCTGCTTGGCAGTTGTTATGGAAGGACTTATTAAATGCAGCAACTATATAATAATTGTATATGTCAGTAATTAAAATCAGCCAAAGCGTATCCAACATCGATAGTATACAAAATTACGAAATATGTGTTTTATTATAGAAAGCATCCACTCGAAGTGAGCGTTTCTGAATTATTTAATGGTATGATAGTTAACTGAAGAGTAAATTGGGAAAGCAGAAGCAGCCATCCGTGATTCCACTGAAAAAAGAACAATTAGCTATATATTATAATTATACATTTTAAAATATTTTAATACTTTCTGTTTGGGAAATAATGTGTTTAGTTAATGTATTCAAGTAGAAAGATGTCTGAATTTTAAGCTTGTGCTGATAGCATAATCGCCTATAAAAAATAAATTTTGGCATATTCAAAACAATGTCAATTAATATATATATATATATATATATATATATATATATATATAATAGATCAAAACGAAAAGTATGAAAATATCATTGCGTTGAAAATCCTATTAAAATTATCTAACGTGGGGATAGATTTGCAGTTCCGTGAAGCGGAAATATAGATTAAAAGTCATTATATAAACTGATCAAGAATAGATATACTTTATGGGGTGTTGCACGCCACCTTCTGCCTGTTACATACATTTGCACAAAAACATTATACCCTGAAATTTCCATTTTCAATGGATTCAAGGTATAAAAAACAACTAAAGGGCGGTCACATTGTTTTGATAAAACGCCCGCATGGGCACACGCACACACAAATACTCAGAGGCCATTTGTAAATATACATATATATCCCAGTTGGTTACGCCCATCAGTCAAACGTTTGGCCAGAAGAAAGTCAACGCTACAGTTACATATGCAGACAATGCACAGTTATCCTTTGATAGATACAACAACAACAATTGGCATAAAATGGTGCGTGCTGCGGTTGATAAAAGTCGACCACTTGACTCTCCTACAATAGAGAGTGTAGATCCTTTTGGGGAACTCAGAAATTTGATTCTTAATTAATATTGACATTTACATTTAAAAATTATGTTGATGCAAAATATTCCTTATAGGATTTGTGAACACTTGTGTTGATCACCTAGAGAACTGATTAAATTCTGATGGAATTTCTTAAGTCTGATTTTATATGTGTGTTCAATACTTTTTTAAACACTTTCCAGCATTTACTTTGATAAAGATTAATTAAAATACAAAATATAATTAAATTATAATATATAATAAATATCATTATTTAAATTATCATATATGTATATGTATATATACATATATATTCATATACAATCAAAGTCCCTTCACAATAGCTTGCAGCGCATTTTTTGGGGGCGCAGCTAGGATAACAATGTCAGCAGTACAACAAAATGACAAACAGCGACAGCCCAAGGGCCCGGAAAGCAGACAACAGTAAAAACATATAAATGCATATATATGTGTTTCTCTCTCTCTATATATATATATATATTCTACAAATGGAAAAAACAAGATGGGCCGTCGATTTGTTTGGGTAAGCGCTGTGAAGCGTATTTGTACTTTCATTTTGATAGGCAGCGACATTAAAAAACCGTATCCTTTTTTATGGCGTCGCATAAACAAAAAAGAAAATATAACTAAAATTGACAGCTTATATAAATTGAAAAAAATATATTTATTAAATTAAATATGTACTATATATATATATATATATATATATATATATATATATATATATACATACATAAAGCCAGAGAATTACAATGAAAATCACATTGTTTTGTGGTTTCATAATTCATTTAAAATATGAGTTGGATTTGGCTGTAAAAGTGTACATTTACCACGATTTCCCAGTGGATAGTGAAACCTTTAACCCGCCATGTAATATGATGTGAAAATATTTTAATTGAGTTTGAAATTCGCCACGCCACAAAAATGCCAATAACTAAACCCTAGTTTTCTGTGTTTTACAGGCCCATAAGCCGCACTCCGCTGACGCAGATCTCGTATCTGCAGAAGATACCTACGTTGCCGCGCCACTTCTCGCCCAGCCAGGCAGCTGGACCTTTGAGCACACTTGTCGGACTGCCGAGCAGCTCATCGGCGAGCGCTTTGTATGCGGCACAAAATGCGGGCATGTTGCCCACATCGCCGCTGCCAATGCAGCGGCATCAGCAATACTTGCCGCCGCATCACCAGCAGCTGCCGATGTTGCCTCCAACTGTTGCCCAGGCCAAGTATGCGAATGCACACCAACAACAACAACAACAACAACATCATCAGCATCAGCAGCATCAGCAGCATCATCAACTGTCGCCGGCGCTGTCGACGCCATCGCCGCCTTCATTGCTACATCATCCGGCGGTCAATACGAGCTCCTCTTCCTCGTCGGCAGCAGCAGCCGCAGCAGCGGCGGCAGCGCATGCGCCCTTCCTAGCCGGTCCGCATATGCAGGACATGCAACGGCAATCGCACTCGGACGATGACAGCGGCTGTGCGCTGGAGGAATACACCTGGGTGCCGCCCGGCCTGCGACCGGATCAGGTGAGTTCCCAATGCCTAGATCAGTGATTTGTGTGCACAGATAAGCTGCGTGACTCGACGCGACCGTGGCTTTGCTTGACTTGACTAGACCGCGGTCTTGGACTTGACTTATTGTGCGTGATTTTGTCACTAAAATAGTGGAGCCAGCGCTGTTCATCAGCCGACCATAAATCAGTCAGGCGACGAGCCGATAGCACATGCAGCTCGCAGCTCGCAGCTCGCATCTCTCATCTTCTGGATGCAATCGAGCCTGGACTCTGACATCTCTCGAGCACCCCTCAGCGTGTGGGCCAACGCGAGCTGTCTGCATATTGAAAATTAGATTGCGCTAATGAAACTCCAACTGCTGCGGCCCACACACTGCACAACTTGTTAGCCATTTCTCAAAGCGACTTTTATGGCCAATTCAATGGCCAAAAAAGGCAAAAGAAAAATTTGTATTTGAAAGAATTTTTTTTTTTTCAATTATTTTTCGTACTTTTTTCGGCTGCCTTTAACGCCACATAAATTATTTGCGTAAAATATGCGCCAATGCCAAATAAATCTTGCGCAATCTTTTCCAGCGACCGCGACGCCCCAAAGCGCACTACTAACCATTTTTTAGGGCCCGAAATTTTTTTTTTATTTAACCTAGACCAGTGACAGATAGCACAGGCTGCAGCTGAGCCTCGAACTGGACGCTGGTTCTAGACCCTTGCCCAAGAGAGTTTGGCAACAGCGCTTTGACATGCTGATGGTGACTGAGTCGGCATTCGGAATGCATAGAGTCGCGTTAATCCCGCTCAAACTGACACCGCCTATCACATGTCGAGCAGGCAGACGTTTAAATACCCTTCAAGCGGGTAGTGTTATAAAGAGGGTAGCTTGACAATAATTTGAGCAGGGCATATTGGGAACTTCCATAAAGTTTTTTCTTCAGTTCAGAAATAATACGAAAAATAAAATTTAAAAATATTGCAGTTAATTCTTCGAGCTAAATAAATCTAAATTCTATGTTAGTTATCTAAAGGCTAAAGTACTAAATTTCACATAGGCACAACCGGATCTCGAAAGCCTAATTACTATGCAGTTGCTTTACCCAATAACTTTAATAAATAAGTGCGGATTGCTTAGGCATAATTTCTCTAGTTGGACAATTCTTAATTAATCGACTTAAATTACAGGGCATCTCTCAGTCACACTTTGGCTTGCTTGGCCAGCTGACATTGCCGTTCGTATATAGTATTTTGGGCAAACGCTACAAACAGAATTGAAAATTTATTTACAGCCATTTGCGTTGACGTAGCCTAAGCCATGTGCCAGTCAGTCAGTCAGTCAGTCGGACAGTCCATTCGTCCGTCTGTCTATCACGCAGGCCGTTTGGCTGCCTGGCGAGCCGTTGGCTCAGTCTGTGGTCATTTGCAGGCAGATCGCAAGCTTAAATTTCGCGGCACTTGCAGAGAGAGAGAGAGAGAAAGAAAAAGAAAAAAAAACGTGGCCAATAAACTGAGCAGCCGATTGCAACTTGGGCTTAGAAGTTGACCGAGACAGCACGTTGCGCACCTTTCAACCTGGCCAAAATGGCCAAATCAACGTAATAAAATCAAAAGGAGAAAATCTTCTAGCGAACCGAGCAACCTGCTGTGCGCCATTTGACAGGCCTCTAAACTTCATGATGATGATGATGATGATGATGATGACGATGATAATGCAGAACCGTTGAGGCTTAGTTTGAAAACCCTTTTTGCTAAATGCATGCAAAAAGACTTAGAATTAGTGTGTGATCTCTACAGAACTCTCTGGCAACTCAACTAACTCTCTGTCTCTCTCTCTCTTTCTATCTCTTTCTCTTTCAGGTACGCTTGTATTTCTCGCAAATACCCGACGACAAAGTGCCATACGTCAACAGCCCCGGCGAGCAGTATCGTGTGCGACAATTGCTGCATCAACTGCCGCCGCATGATAACGAGGTGAGTCTCTCCTGCTATATCTGCAGTGCAACCCACTGTGCGTCCCTGGGGTTACTTTGGCTAGTGAAACTGTCAATTTCGTGGTATTTATTCAAATGTGTGCGCATTTTATCGTGATTGAATGGCCTCGTGTCCCCACAGCGACAGCTCGAATTACGACCAAAAAGGCATCGAAGTCAATGCCAAATATTTTCCCACACATGCCGAAACCCTAAATTGTTGTAGTTGTTGTTCACGTTGTTGTTCCTGTGCCATTTAATTAATCAAGGAAACAAGTGCAACTAACTGAACTGTACAGCCCTGGCGAAAAACCACAAAACTACTACGACAAAAACAAACAGAACTGAATGTAAAAAAATCTAAATTGGGTTTTGCTTGGCGTGTAAATACCCTGCAGGAGTTGTGTATGCTCTGAAGAGTAAAAAATAAATTTTAAATATACAAAAATTAATATAATTAATATAATATTCAAAGTACTCAGAAATAAAATTAGGGATTCTTGCAAAAATGATAAATAATAAGTAAGATTTAAGGTGAAGAAGCATACTTCAGTTAGTTAAAATCTTCAACATTTTCACATTAAGCTGTATAAAATTTATATTAAATTTTACTCATAATGTTGTTTACTTCATTTTTCCTTCCTTCCTTCCTTGGCAAATGATATGATGCTAGAACTCCTCTTGTTTAAGGGTATAGGACTTAGGTTGAGCGGATTCCCACAGCTGGCAGTTGGGGCATATCAGTTACCATTTTAGCATTTTAGCATTTACCACTTTTAACCACGGCCACTAGCTGAGGGGTTGCCATGTTAACGAGTGGCCAACCAGACTTTAGCACTGGGTGTGCGTGTCTACCTGTGTGTGTGCTTGACTGTGCGTGCCTGTATGTGTGTGTGGCAAATGCCCAAATTCCAAGCCGAAAGTCAAATCAAATTGTGCGCTGCTTCAACAAAAAAGAGGCAGCCCGAAAAAAATTTGCATACAACACAAACGAGACGCTGACCGCAAGAGTAAGAGCAGAAGGCTGGTGCTGCTGCTGCTGTTGCAGCTGGACTAGATGCTAGATGCTAACCCAGTTGATGGGCAGCCTTGGCTACCGTTCGCTGTCTGCGGTTGTCTGCCCTGCCCACAGGCCACTCGACTTTGAGTTGGAGCTGTGGACGAAGACTCAAGCAGACAAACAATCTGCGGCCCGTAGTTGACTTCTTGGAAAGATCGCTTCAGCCTGCCCACCAACAACAACAACAACAACAACATCAACATCTTGAACATATGATTTGGCTGTCTCTCTTTCTTTGTCGGTCTGTCTGCCTGTCCGCGTGTCTTAAGAAACGGTTCTTCTGTCATTGCAGGTTCGTTACTGTCACTCACTGACGGATGAGGAGCGCAAGGAGCTGCGCCTGTTTTCCACACAGCGCAAACGTGATGCACTTGGACGCGGCAATGTGCGACAGCTGATGAGCGCACGTCCATGCGATGGCGTAAGTATCTAGTAACTAGTTGCCCCACCTCTTCGCGCCAAACTTTCATTACAATTGCAATTGCATTTGGCAGTGCGACGAGCTGATTTCCACTGGCGACATTGCGGTCTTTGCCACGCGCCTTGGCCCCAATGCCAGCTGGCATCCTGGCTGCTTTACTTGCTGCATTTGCCGCGAGCTCCTCGTGGATCTCATCTATTTTCATCGCGATGGTCGCATGTATTGCGGCCGTCATCATGCCGAGACGCTCAAGCCGCGCTGCTCAGCGTGCGATGAGGTAAGTTAAGGCCAACTCTTCACACCCATCCCTAGGGGGGAGTGGGGACAAAGCAAAACTTTTTGCTTAACGGCAACAAAACTTTTCACAGATTATCCTGGCGGATGAGTGCACTGAGGCCGAGGGACGTGCCTGGCACATGAATCATTTCGCCTGCCACGAGTGCGACAAGCAGCTGGGCGGCCAGCGATACATCATGCGGGAGGGCAAACCGTACTGTCTGCTCTGCTTCGATGCAATGTTCGCCGAGTATTGTGACTACTGCGGCGAGGCGATTGGTGTCGATCAGGGCCAGATGAGCCACGATGGCCAGCACTGGCATGCGACCGACGAGTGCTTCTCGTGCAACACCTGTCGCTGCTCGCTGCTGGGTCGCGCTTTCCTGCCACGCCGTGGCGCCATCTATTGCTCGATAGCCTGCAGCAAGGGTGAACCGCCGACGCCGTCGGATAGCTCCGGCACTGGCATGTATACGACGCCCACGCCGCCGGCGCAACGCATACGGCCACAGCAGACGCGTATACCCAGCAGCCACGCCTCCAGCTCACCGCCCATGTCGCCGCAGCAGCAGCAACAGCACCAGGCCAGCTTCAATCAGGCCATGTACCAGCTGCAGAGCCAGCAGCTGGCGGCGGGCGTGAGCATTAACGAGTTGCCGCCCAAGCAGAGCTATGCCACCTCCGATTCGGATGCGGGCGTTGTCAAGGACTTGGAGCAGGGCCATCGAGACTTTACGGACTTCGCCAGCGCGCAGAATATGTCGCCAGGCGACTTCCAGCCGAATCTGATGCCCAAGCCCATGGAGCTGCAGCGCGATGGTGTCTACAACTTCAACGAGATGGCCACCAATTTGGATGCCGCATGGCCCGCCAAGCCACCGCTGGGCGCCACGCACAGCTATCAGCTGCAGCGGCAGCTGCAACAGGTCACCAAAATGGACAACTCCATCACCTCCAGCATGCCAGAGCTGGGCGTCGTTGGAGCTCAGCACTTGGCTCAACATTTTGCCCAGCAGCTGCCGGCACCGCCGCTGCACGCCTCGGCTCAGCAATTCCATGCATCGCAGCACGAATATGCGGACATAATGCATCCGCCACCAGTTGGTGAGTTGCCCGAGCTGCCGACACCCAATCTGAGTGTGGCGTCCACGGCGCTGCCGCCGGAGCTGATGGGCTCGCCCACCCACTCTGCGGGCGATCGCTCCCTGCAGACGCCAATGTCCACGCAGTCGGCCACACAGCCGCCGACGCATCCCGTCTCGATACTAAGCGGCGCCAGCTCCTCTTCACCCATGAGCGGCGAGCCGAGCAAAAAGAAGGGCGTGCGCTTCGAGGGCATACCCGATACGCTGCCACGCTCACGCAGCTACTCGGGCAATGGCGCAGGCACGAGTGGAAGTGGCGAGCGGGACAGAGATAGAGACAGGGATAGGGAGCGGGACAGGGATCGTGATGGCAATCGCCAGGGTCATGGACATGGGCATGGTTCGCGCCGTCGTCGTCGTCGCAAATCCTCGAGCCATCATCGCAGCGGCAGCGGCCATCGCTCACATTCGACCACGCGCGCAGATACCTATGCGCCGGCCCAGCCGCTATCCTCCTCGTATCAAGGACCGCCCTCGGTATTACAAGTGGCCGAACATGAGGCACCACACAAATCACCGCGCCAACAGCGCGAACGGGAGCGAGAGCGCGACAGGGAAGAGTCTGAGGAGTCGGATGTGTGCTCCACCTGTTCGTCCAGTTCATCCAGCTCCGAGGATTACATGATGATGTACCAGCTGCCGCAGCGGCGACACTATGGCGGCGTGCGCGTCAGCTATGTGCCCAACGATGCGCTGGCCTACGATCGCAAGCGCAAGCCCGCCGAACAGCCTGGCGACAAGGACAAAAACTGCATCATCTCGTGATCCGAGCCGCAGGGCATTTTAATTAGCGCTGATTGCGCGCGCGCTGCCTCTTAATAAATGAGGCGCCGCGAGCGCGAATAGCTAACGAAGCAGCAGCGGCAGCAGCCAGGTGGTCATCAATTTACAACACACACACACACACACACACACAGATATACACATACACATACATATTTGGAGTCTATATATACAAACACTCATATCCCGCACTTTAACAAAGCAATAAAGTTCAACTTGAGATTTAAGGCGTCTAGAGATATTAAAGCATTGGAAACTACATATACAAATTACAAATGAAATACGTTAAGGAAGCAAGCGCTCTTCACTACTGTTCCAAATATAGTACATCCTAATTAAGCGAATCAAATTTAGAATAGGTCTACTTAATATATAAACTATTTTTATAACAAATTCACACAAATTGTATGACTAAGAAAATACCCTAGACACATAATAAGATACATAAAATAACTATATATATACATGCATATATTTATATATACTACTATATATATATATACATTTAACAAATTTATATTTATTGCAAATTTAAGTAACTATTTACACACAAGTTAAGTCTGTCAGATTTGGCTTAAGCAAAAACTACAATAATTTTAGACTAAGAACTAATTTTTAATAAAGAGTTCAAAGCAAAAACTTCAAAGAGAATTAACGTATTGGGTTGAAAAAATAATATATATATATTATAAAATATATAATACATATATATTCTAATAATAATATATATAAATAATATTATAGCCATAGTAAGATATCTTAGTCAAAAATCACATCAATTCAATTTATTCTTGAATTTGTTCTTTTGCTTTCAGCGATTCGCTTTGAAATTGATTTTTGTGCAAATATTTATGCGCTCTCACCCCAGGAGAGTTCGTTTCCAGCTTGTTGCCAATTATTTATGCCAACATCAGAGCAGCTAAAGGTAAGCTTAAACCAGCTTAACAAGAGGGTGGTTCTCCGTGGCGCTAGTCAAATATTGAGTTAACGCGACTAACATTTGAGCTCAAGGATAAACATTGCGACAGATACGAGCTACCAGAGATGCCAACAAAGTTGAAGAACTGGCACTGGCAGAGTGTTGCGATACACAGTCAGGTTATCTATAATTATGCATCAGATAATGAATATAAATTAGGCGCATGTCGAGCAGAAAAAAAAAAAAATGAGAGCGAAACTAAAAAAACTACCAGAGCCGGCAGCAGCTACAT
The DNA here is from genome assembly GCA_035047625.1 of Drosophila mettleri. Taxonomy (NCBI): domain Eukaryota; kingdom Metazoa; phylum Arthropoda; class Insecta; order Diptera; family Drosophilidae; genus Drosophila; species Drosophila mettleri. The sequence continues at coordinate 15,526,439 of JAWNPI010000085.1, forward strand.
GGAAATTAAAATCGAAAATAAAACGATGCCAGTTTTGAGCCTCCGCTAATAACTTGGCCGCAAATTATGGCAGGTTCGGCGGGCCGACGAGGAGGCGAGGAGACGAGAGGCTGGGCCTCTGCTACAGCAATCACATGCAGGCATGCAACTGCAATCGCTGTGCTGCAGGGCGTAATTAGCCAATAAAGCAAGCCACTGCATGTCAAGTGAGTCAAGCTAGAGGAGTGAGAGGCGTGCTGCTGCTGCAGCTGCTGCCTGTTTGCGGGCACTTGGGCTGACCATCATTAGAGCAATGTTTGCATACATGTCAATGAGCGCAGGGCGAGTGGGTCCAGCACTGGAGGGTCCTTGGCACAACTAGTGTCAGCCAGTTTGTCGCCAGAAGAGCTCTGGCTAATGGGCGCTTAATAATACATGCCACAGCCATGCAAGTTGGTTGTCGTCGGACGGACAGGGCATAGAGCATTAAATGAGCATCGATGGCCGTTTGCGGCACCTGCATGAGGCGAAACGCGATGCGTTCGAGCGATAAGCGCAAAATTGTCTGCGTCTGGCATTGATAAGCCAAATGACTTGGCGTTAACGCACACAAAGGCGCACTCAAATGTCTGGTCAAGTGGCATAGTGGTTGAGTGCCTGAGTGGTTGGGTGGTTGGGTGGCTTGTTGTTGTCGTCGTCTGACCGGCAGCTGCGGGTCTGCACCACCTTTCACATTCCGAGAGTGCACAACTTTTGCAATTGTAATTTTGTAAAAGTTTCTCTGGCCAGATAGATTTCTGTTGTTAGATGCCATTTTGCGTTTATAATCCACAACGGTTGACAGTTGCACCACCACCACCACCACCACCACTCCAAACGACGTTCGACCGGCAATGCGTGCGCCTTTGTGTTTTATTGCATGTCATTTCCGTTTCCTCTACCCGAGCTGCATACTTCTGATGATTGGTCTGCTGTCTGCTTGGCATCCTGGCTGCACTGCTAGCCATTTCGTTTATCCTGACACAAACACATGCATGTACGCACACATATATATATATATATATATATATATATATATATATATATATATATATATATATATATATATATATATATATATATATATATATATATATATATATATATATATATATATACAGCTGTACATCAGATATGGCAAAATTTATATTCGCATTTCCGACGCTCATTTTTCTCAAGCCCGAATAACCAAACCAAAACCAAAACGAAAACCACACGCACGCACACCTCTCTCGTTCTCTCTCTCTCTCTCTCTCTCTCTCTCTCATTCTCTCTCATTCTGTCTCACTCCTACACACACGCATACCACGTACAAATTGTAAACGTGCAGCTGCAGTTATTATGTGTGTGCTACACAAACAAAGAGTCGCACTCACACACACAGCTTGCACACTCCACAAGGAATGTCACACACACAGGCCCACGAACCGGCACACACACAGTCGCATCCGCCATGTACTCGAACTGCTCACTTTTTTTATTGTGCCTGGCTGCAGGACATTTGGCAGCGCTTTTAGTCCACGATTGTTGCTCGCATTTGCCATGCGCTTTTCACCTTCTTTTTTATTACGAAATTACATTCAAGTCTCAACTTCCAATGCACTTCGAGTGCACTTACCAATGCTCAATCGCAAAGGATATATTATTCAGCTGGCGCTTAAAGCTGCTGGCTGCCAAGACTTCTAGTATTTCAGTCTTAATGCCAATAGCAAAATAAAATGTCTTTTAATTGTAATTATTTAGCAAAAATATATATATATATATAAATATATGCCCTGACTTTTATAAATGCGTTTGTTCTTTTCTTACAGCTCAGCAGCGTCCTGGTGCCTACTTTAAAAGTCGCTTAGACATTGGCCGAGCTACAGCCATTTGTGCCTGCCATTGTGCCGTCACAAACATCCTACAGGATCTGAATGGGACATTACTTTTTCAGCTCACAGCTTCTAAAAGTATCGATTAGCATTAAAAGTTTTTTGAATTTCCGTTTATTTAATGTGAAATAAATACAAAACATATCACAATAACAAAGCGCATTTCATTTGGCGGGTCGCCCCTGTTGGGTATGCAATGGCATTTTAAAACTGAAATCGTCATCTAGTTGCTGACATTTCTGTTCGCCTGGTAGTTTATTGGAATTTGCATTTAAATGCAGCTGCCGCACGCACGACCAGCAGCTGTTGCCACTTGCGGGTATAAATGAATATGCTAGCAGCCTTTTAGGAATTTTGTTGGCCTGGCATTTTAGCCAAAATTGCAGTTGCGGCCAACAACTGTCGCCAGGAAGGAGCCGTCATGGGCACGAAAAGAAAAAAATTTGAATTTTCACAAATTAAGGCTGCTTTTAGGCAGCTGCCTATTTCCAGTTCTGTTTGCCTGGTATTTTACCCAAATTGTAGTTCACATAGATAGCTGTTCTGGATACTAATACTCCTTCAAATTGTATTTCGTTGTTTATTAATATAAAATATACCAATAGAATCCGATTGCACCCTTCTTCGTTGTCCTGCACCAGGATTTGGCCAAGATATGGCTTTAAATCCATTCACACTTAAATTTGCAAAAAATAGCAAAATTTAAGCATACCAAACAGGGGCAATTAGCTGAAGAAGAAGAAGACGCACAGAAAACCAAATTTCATTGCATATCCAAAAAATGGTAAAAATTCCAATTCCGTTGCATACCCATTCGGGCAGTCACTGTCGACGGTAATTCACGAAATTTCAGCGAAAATTCGGCTGAAGTACCAGGCGAACAGAAATCGCAGCAAGCAACTAAAAAAAAAATAAAAATCAGCGAAATACAAATTTTTGTTGCATAAGCGCGAGGGCAATCGAAGCAGTTAAATTCAAATTTGAATTTGAAGGCCAACGGAAACGAACGTTAAATTTGCATCAGAAATGCGTTGATTTAATGCTATTTAAGCAATTGTGCACAGCACGAGCTGCTTAGCTTAGCGGCAATCGCTTTTGCAGCTGCGGCTGCAACTGCCGTTGCCTGTTGTGGCAAGTGTTGCACGTACAATGCAACTGCAACGGCGTGTGGCACGTTGTAAAATATATTCAGCTAAAATAAAATATTTTTTAATAAAAATCTTTATTATTTTGCATGCAAGCTGGAAATATTTGAATGTAAAATGAAAGCTTAGATTGTTGTGTATACAAAATGACATGTCCTCTTGAGCTCCTTAAGGATATGACCAGGCTGTGACTCTGCAAAAAATATCCTTTTTTATAGAAAACAAAGCTATAACTCGGCCAATATTCAACCGATTTCAAAAAGAAAAACGGCATGGGAAATGTGGAGAAAAGCTCTTTCGAGTGAGAAATGAAAATATTGTAGAGAGAGTTCAATTTATTAAAAAAATTACAAAAGAAAATAAATATTAGGTATATTGTTGACTTTTTTTTTTTTAGGCTTTTGTTTAATTTTAATGCTGAGGATCAGTTACAACTTCATCAATTCTTCACAGCTCTCCAATCAGTCTTCTTAACGGACTATATTAATTTCTTTAATTATGTTTACCAGCATTTACAACTTCAAATTCAGTTATTTATCGGTAAATTCATGCAGTCTGCATTATATTATGTTCCACTTAGCTCCGCCCAGTTAGTCATGCTTAATCATAATTCATATGCAAATATTTGCCAAATACCAAACAAATTTACGACGTCTGCTGCAAATTGATGAAATAACTAAAGTCCATATTGCACAATTGCAGGGCACAAATGTTATTAACTCGCAGCAATGAATGTCCAAAAAGAAGCGAATCCTTTTGCATCCTGCATATATATACATCATATAACGTCCATAGTCTGTCCATATTTATGGTACGCTCTGTATATTTACTCAAACCCTTGCTGCGTGCTAATGGCGTTGCCTGCAGCAATTGTTTACTGGCCCATTAATTAATACAAATATAAATTGCCAATATGGAGTGCGTGCTGTTTCCACAACAGCAACAACAATAAACAAGCAACAACAACAACAGAGCACATGAATCAAGTGCAGACCCGTTGGCCTTTATGGAGGCAGGCGAAGGGAGGCTTCGGCCACGGCTTGGGCTGTAAAAACAGCCCAAAACATCAAGCGCATAAATAACCACGAAATGGCCAAGCAAAAATATTTACACCTACCCACAGTCTATGCCGTGCCGCCTCCCCCTGTGCCACGCCCATTATGTTGCCGAACGTTTAATTAATTTTTAGCGTGTTTCGCCGACGTCGTCGTTGACGGCTGCGAATAGCAAAAAAAAAAAATAAAATAAAATAAAATAAAACAATATATAGAAACAGGCAACAGTTATTAATATTTGACCAGGCCTCGCCGCAAAACCCACAAACCCACTCCCACAAACACACACACACAGACACACATATACATATATATAAAAAGGATATATCATCATAACTAATAATAATAATCATGTGCGGCGCACGTGTGTAGGCGTCTGGTCAGACAAGTTTTGTTGCCTTGAGATAGCGAGCCACGAAATTAAATTAAGCCTTATTGATGGAACTTAGTGGAAGCCGCTTTTGCCCTGTGCTATCTGTGCACTTTAGTAAGTCGCCGTGCTGGGGTCATAAACAGTTCATTCCCCACTGTCGTTGGCATGCTGCGTGCAACGCATAAGCGATGTGAGGAGTATCATTAGCTACTTTTCCTTGTCGTCTAATGTGCAAATCTAATTAAAGCTGCCACGCCGCTGACCCGGACATGGACTAGACGCCACTAGAGCAGCGGCGCCATATGTGTGCGCTGCTCAAGTCACTTTGGCTCTAAGTCAACCATAACAAGAGACGCTACAAATAATCATAAAAGTAATGCCACAGCCGGTCGCAGCGCCTGGTTTTACGGCTACACTTTTCCAAATACCAAAACTGCAACTTACGCTATCTCTCTCCCACACTCGCCTGCCCGCCCTTTTCCCACTATTTATTACTAGACATTGTTGTCTAACAGTTGTTATTGCTGGCTAGCTTTTGGCTCGCCCAATGTATCTCTTGGCCACTCGCTCATATTTCATTATGAATTTATGATTGGCTCTGGCAACCGGCAACCGACAACCGGCAACTGGCAACTGGCAACTGTAATGTGTTTATTGGCCAAAGCCAGCCACAAATGCTTATGAATGTTTTCGTATCTTTTCTGGTAGCGATATTGGCTTTACTTAAATTTGAACTTGGCTAGTTTTTGGCTAACATATTTTGCGAGAGATGAAACTATGAGAAATAACTTTAAGGTAAAATTTCAATAAATTCAAATATCATTTATAACTGATTATGAAAAACTTCTAGCACGGCAAAGGCTCGTCATTAGTAAGGTGCTTCCTCAACCTTTATCAACAATAAATATTAAGATTTTCATGATTCTTAAATTAAACTGCGGAATGCCCAACCTATTGATAGCACATTGCCCAGCACCAGTTACAGATTAGGATTGCAGCTCTCAAGTGGAGAGCGACGGCTTTTAATTAAGTTTCGACTGTTATTTTTACCAGTATATTTTGGTGCTGTCTGGTGTCGCCGACAGTTCCGCTTGTACATCCGGTATACGTTACGCACAGTCGCAGTCGCAGTTGGAGTCGGAGACAGTGCGGCGCGTAAGTAGCTCAACACAACAATCTAAATAATTAAAATATGCAAATGCCGTCTAATCCCGCACAGTCGACACGTACAGACGAAAAGGAGCCAGCGATTTGCTTAAATTATTCATGGCCAACAGCTATGCAGTGGACCCGGCAAGTAGCAGCTGCTATAAAAGGTTGGGCGGCTATTGGCTGAAATACAGGTAGTAAATTAAATGAATGACTCCGGCGCCGACTGGCTGCTTAATTGCTCAAAATGAATACCGGCCAAACGAACTGAACTGAACATTTTACTATGCACGCCAAATGCCAAATAAATTAAGAATATATGCATAACCATATACGTCAATGGCTTCAGTTGCTTCAATTAACTATTGCCATGGCGCTGAAATGTGTGCTACGCTTTTTTCATGCTCCTTTTTTTAACTGTCTGCAGCTTAGCTCAAATATTCAATTATCGAAATGCACAGCAACAATTTAGAAGCGCGCGCAACTTTTATTCCTTTGCTTAATTGTAAAAGTTTATAGCATTCAAAAACAAGCAGACAATCTAAGTTAGTCTGCGAGTCGACTACCGAAATACACTGACTATCAGTATAAGAAGGGATCAGCCTCAAGCAGAAGAGTATAAAAATCAAGAGCATTTATAATAATACTAATTTGGTGTAGGTATTTCTTTACTAACTATTTAGTATTCTTCATCCTTCCCCTATCTCCTTAATATTCTCCATATAATCTTTATCTTTCCCCTATCTCTTTTGTCTATCCCCTCTCTCATTTTCTCTATCACTCCCTCTCCTGCTGTCACTCTCTTTGCTTCACTCATTTTCTACACTCTATTTCGCTCTTCTCTCTCTTAGTCTCGCTTTCTCTATGTCTACATTCTTCACAGACCATCTCACCTTCTTCCTCTCTCTCTCTATTTCTCGATTATTCGACTCTCTCGTTTTTCCTCTCTCTCTGTCTCTCTCTCTTTGTTTTTCTTCTCTCTATCTCACTCTATGTTTATAACTTGGCTTCTCTCTCTCTCTCTATAACTTCCATTCTCTTTGTACATATCTGCATCTTTCATCGACTTTCTCACCTTGTCCGTCTCTCCTTATTTCTTTTTGTCTCTCTTTCTGCTCATCTCTCCGTATCTCTGCTCTATCTCAGTCACTATTTATATCTCTGTCTCTCCGTTTGTCTTTCGTTCCTCTACAAATATTCTTTACCTCATTTTCTTTCTCTCTCATTCTTTAACACACTTTCTCCCTCTTTCTATGTTCGCCGTTTTTTGTCTTGCGTTGCATATTCTATTACCCAATGAAAGCACTCTTCACACACTGCGCACGAAAACAAAAAGTTCTGTTATTTTTTAGCATATTTTCCAACTGTATTAAAGTGAAAACTTTCCTCTTTATGTTTTTCAATTTTTGTATTATTTTCTTCTCTTTTTTTAATGCGTTTCTACAAATTTTTTACTGCTGTTGTTGTGCAGCAATAAAATGTAAAAAGGGAAAACATAATTTTTAATTTCGTGTGCAGCTTTTTATTGGTTTTTAATTTCGTTCGCCTGCAGACGCGCCCACACTTTGTTGTAGGAGGTCCTGTGTGTAAACAGTATCCTTAGATCTGGGCAGTGGGCATTCTCTATCTTTTTTCCTTCTTTTTTTTTTGGGAAACTGACTGTCATAAGCGTTACTTTGTGCGCTGCCAACAACAATATCATCAGCAGCAGCATTATTATTATCATCATCATCATCATCGTCATAGTCGTCAACGTTGTCCTGCTTTGGTCCTGCGTTTACTTGTGCTTGTGTAAATATGCTTTGTCTATATGTTCCGTTTGCTTTTTCATTTCTTTCAGCATTTCCTTTTTTGCCAGCTCCTCTTCGTTACTTTTTCATTACTTTGGCTTAAAATTGATATGAAACTTTTTGCCATACGAGCAGCTCCCATCATCAATACGCTCATGTTTATTTTGCCACACACACTCCAGCTGTGCGAGCGTCTGTCTGCTCATGCGATTGTGGCTAGTTGTTTGGTCGTCGCTTTCATGGGTTTTTAATTACGACCAAAATAACAATATCATGTGCAAAGGATTGCCAGGAGAGCAGCTCAACTGTCGCCGTCTTGCATTTTGCTGCACAAATTCAATTTGCCTTTGGCTTTAGCTAAATGCATAAATTTGTCAATGTCAAAACATGGCTTAAATGCAAATGAATACGGATTACCAGACTTTCAATTGTGGCTAATACAACTAGTTAGACAGGCCTACATGCAGGCAGTCACACGCTGTTGCATGCTTAAGCTTTGAGTACATTCAGAGCATTAATTGAAAGTCTTCATTATCATGCAAATGAGCTTAGACCTTGAAATATTGCCATTTGTAAAAGCCTCTTATAGATGTTTAATTGTGAAAGAGGACTTTTGTTGCTATAGTTGAATTTCAGATGGGAACATTAATTTTTAATAATCAATATCTATTTTTAAGAGCATAACAAAGAGTTATGCCTTATATGACTAGTCAGATTTATTCTCTTTATCTTTTTTCTTTTTTTATATTTATATTTGTTATTCTTATTGCAATTCGAAACTAAAATTCCGATTTGTATTCTTAAAACTCTCATTCTTCACTTTACTTCAAACGAACCCTTAACTGTGTCTAGCTCCATGCCCTTAGCAAAAATGTTATCAAAATTTTACTACACACAGTCTTCATATCTCTCTCTCTCTCTCTCTCTCTCTCTCTCTCTCTTGTCACGCCCTCTGTCACACACACACACACCGGGAAATTCAGAACAATTTCGTTACCTTTTTCCCTCATCTGGTTATGCGCATAATTTGATTGCCAAAACGTTTATCAGCTTTAAACTTTATTATCGCAGACGCTGCGGCTCAGCAAACAGAGCTTCGGAATTCCATCAGATTTAACTCATTGTCGCAATAGCTAAAATATGGCATAAATATTTGATGTATGGAAATGCCAAAAATGTCGGGCGCTTGCAACCCTCACGGCGAAATGTATGAAAAAAGCACGGAGCAAAAGAAAACTCTTGTATGAGTGTAGTCGCAAATATTGCGTATACGCCCCTTGCTGAATTTGAAGCCCTCGAGCAGCGGTGCCACACTTGTCGGCTGGCAAAGCGCTAAACGTTGTTTGCCATTCGCATATCGAAGGTTATAAACCATGAAATCAGTGCCAGACGGCGGCAGCATCCACGCGGGTGGCTTCCAGGTGGTTGCCAGCCACACAGCCAAAAGTTGGCGGCACATTTAAATCTAGCTGCCGGCTGTGTAGGCAGAAAGAGAGAGAGAGAGAGAGAGAGAGAGAGATACTGACAACGAGAGAGGGGGAAGAGGGAGTTGAGACAGGCGTTGGGAGATTGGTTTGTTGGTTCTCGCTTACAGCGCGCACAGACAGTCAAAAATGTACGAAATGTCGAAGTTCGGAATTTTGTTAAACAGGAATTTTGCATTTGCTGGCGATAGGCATCTTGATAAAGTTCCAGCTGCCCGCAGCTAGAAATGAGTTGGCATTTGTCTTTAACTCGACGGTAAGACTTTAAGAGCCAGACATTCTATTTTGGTCAAATGTATGGCCGCCTGCCTGCCTGCCTGTTAATTTTCCGCTTGTGGTTTTTATACCCTGAATCCATTGAAAATGGAAATTTCAGGGTATAATGTTTTTGTGCAAATGTATGTAACAGGCAGAAGGAGGCGTGCCACACCCCATAAAGTATATATATTCTTGATCAGCTCGACGAGCTGAGTTGAACTAGCCCTGTCCGTCTGTCCGTCCGTCCGTCCGTCCGTCCGTCCGTCCGTCCGTCCGTCCGTCCGTCCGTCCGTCCGTCCGTCCGTCCGTCCGTGTAAACACCTGGATTTCTGTAACCACAAAAGCTAGAGACTTCAAATAAAAAGCAAAATGCTCGATAATACCATACGCTGTACGAGTTTATTTTTTTTTTTCGATAACTCGTCCCATTCCTTTTTTATCGATAACTATCGAAAATATCGCTTTGTTTTTGAGGTCTGGCGTGCACACCGTTAAAGATAGAATCGTGCACTAAGTTGTGGTTGATAGCTATATTGAATCCGCACATTTTGTCATTTTTGGATTTTTGATGCCACGCCCCTTTCGCCCACAATTCAACAAAATCGATGACTCACGTATATCAAATACTAGAGACTTGAAATTTGGCAAATAGGTACAGTTAGATGTCATAATCATGCCCCAAAAATTTCATTAAGAACATAGATCGAGAAAAAAAGTTATTAAACAATAAAGTTTCCATAGCACAGCCTCTACTGCAGCCGCAATACTGCGCAGTGAGCATATTACGTACACGCATATGTTTGTGTGTGTGTGTGTGTGCATGTGTTGTTTACTATTAATGAATAAATGAAACTTTTTATGATTGGTATTACAGCTCAATGGATTCAGGGTATCTCTTAGTCGAGCAGTCTCGACTAGAGTTTAGTTACTTGTTTATTTTGTCATTTTCCACTTTGCGGCTGGCAACGCTTGAGGGGAGGAGCACTGGCGTGCCTGGACAGCTTGCCGTGTAATTATCTGGTTATGTTGTGCTCGGTCCTTTCATGCTGTTGTCATTATTGCCTCGTCTTGCGGCCATAAATGTTGACATTTTGCTGGCAAGCTGCTTAGGCAGCGCCAAGCGGAAATTGCATAGAAGCGGAAGTAATAGGCAATGGCAGCTGAAGTGCAGGGAAGTGGAAGCAAAAACTTGTACGCTTGCCAGGCCAATTTGAACTTGTAATTAGCAAACTCGACTTTAACTCGAAAGTGCAACAGACAAGAGGCACTCGAATCGAAGTGTGGCAAGCTAAATCAACGCGACAAACAACGAGTGCAGCAGCTGAGTGGGGCGTGGCCAAGTCACAGGCAACGTATCCATTTGAGAAGCTTGAACGAATCGCACTTCAATTACTTGTTTCAGTGCCGCAATTACCATTCATTTGGCCAACATAATGTGTCGTTGTCAACGCAGCGCACACACAGAGACACACGGCTGCTGTGGCTGCTGCTTGTTGGCACCTTTGCTTTGGCAATTTACACATGGCAATGACAATAATAAATCAAAAGTGAAAATGCAAATATTTTGCAGACAACAACTGCCAGACATTGCCGTGCCACCTTCCAAGCCAAGGCCAGTCCAGACGAACCACAGCCGACTGTGGCGCCCCATGCAGCTGAGTCCCGGCCAGGGCTCAAACGATTTATTGCAGGTGATTGCTGCAGCCAAGGGGTAGCTATTTCGACTGTAGTTTAGCTATACACACACACACACACACACAAACACACAAACACTGATATCAATAAATAATTGGAAAATGAATGCTTTGCGTATGCGAGATTTGAGAATGGCCCCAAAGACAATGGCAATGGTCTACTTAGTACGGTTACAGAACAATGATGCCACAGAGTTATGCAACTTTGTTAGGGAGTGGGCGTATTGAACTTGTCTAGTAGGTATTAAAGTTCATTTCGTTAACTGATTTGCAAGGAGGTATATTTTTTTTTATTATATTTTATAATATTTTTAAAGTCATGTTGGCTGCACTATGCTACCTCACTTATAAATCCTCTACAAACTGAAAATAAGCATTTGTGGTTAATTGCAATTTTTTACTGAATATCCAATCCAATTTCAATAGGTAATCGCCCGTTGGTATAGCATGTGGTAAGTACTCAAATTTCAAGGTGAGCCTCTGGACTAATACAGTACCCTGTAAATATTTGTTGTCAAATATAAATTAATTAATAAACAAAACCATTATATCCTGTTTTCCCATTTTTAATGGGATCAGGGTATAAATATATAAATCAAACTTCATATAATATCGAAAAGCTAATGGGAATTCTACTCACCTCGTAGGGACAAGAGTGATTAAAGTTTGAAACTTTTTTGAACATCTTATAGACAATAATTGCAACGGGATTGTAAGGTTTATTTACAAATCGGCAACCATCAAGGGACGCCTTATAAAGCCATGGTTTGTAGCCATTTTCACGCTTAAATATCTGACCTTCAATCAAAACATCTTTCTTAACAGGATGTAGCAAGGTCAGATTCAGATTAAAATACGTCTCATTACGGCTAACAGCGTACAATCGGCATTCAGTGACGTTAATCCACGATTTATTCACAGTGTCACAGACGAAGTTCGTGAATTTAAATTTCACAGCTTCCTGTGGAAGAAAACTGTTATTGAAATGTTATAAATAATGCTTATTATATATTTCACTCACATTCTGGTTTAGAACCAGAAATTGTAGCAGTAAAGCAACAAAAATCAGTCTATTGTCCATAGCGTTTGGATTGGGTCTGATTTTCAACAAGCAAATATTATTTTATATTTCGAGTTCAATTTATTCAATAATTATCCATTATTAAAGATGCACATTATTAAAAATCTCCACTTAATAACAGCGAGACACGTTAAATTACATTTTATCAACATACGTGTATAATATTCATATACGCACTTGAACCTTAATATTTTCCACACCAATGAATACGAATCAATACTTTAGTATTGCTAATCTCGAAACATATGATGGTATAATAGCTCAATAAAATATATTAAATAGTAATAAATAATTGGAAAATAAAGGCTTTGCGTATGCGAGACTTGAGAATGGCTCCAAAGGCTCCAATGGCAATGGTCTGCTTAGTACGATTACAGAGCAATGATGTCACAGAGTTATGCAAGTTGCCTGTGCAGTAGGTGTATTAAACATGTCCAAAAGATAGTTAATATTAAAGTTAATTTAGTTTACTGATTTGCAAGAAGTCATATTATTAATTTTATTATTTTAAATAATATTTTTAATATAACGCAAAAGCTTGTTCATTTAGCTCTTTTCTATGCTCCATGCTCTTTGCTAGTTCACTTATAAATCCTCTACAAACTGATAATAAGCATTTGTGGATAATTGCAATTTTTTGCTGAATATCCAATCCAATTTCAATAGGTAATCGCCCGTTGGTATAGCATGTGGCAGGTGCTCAAATTTCAACTGGAACTTATAGATTGTTATAGTACCCTGTAAGTATTTATTGTCAAATATAAATATAAAAGATAAAGCAAATGTAATTCACCTCGTAGGGACAAGTATGGTTCAAGTTTGAAACTTTTTTGAACATCTTGTAGACAATAATTGCAACGGGATTGTAAGGTTTATTTACAAATCGGCAACCATCAAGGGACGCCTTATAAAGCCATGGTTTGTAGCCATTTTCACGCTTAAATATCTGACCTTCAATCACAACATCTTTCTTAACAGGATGTAGCAAGGTCAGATTCAGATTAAAATACGTCTCATTACGGCTAACAGCGTACAATCGGCATTCAGTGACGTTAATCCACGAATTATTTACATTGTTACAGACGAAATTCGTGAATTTAAATTTCACAGCTTCCTGTGGAAGAAGAAATTATTGAAGTCATATAAATATAAGCAAAAAATAATAATTATATAAATCTATCTCACTCACATTCTGGTTTAGAACCAAAAATTGTAGCAGTAAAGCGACAAAAATCAGACTGTAATCCATAGCTTTTCGATTGCGTCTAATTTCAAATTAAATATTTTATTTATTGAGTTCAAAATATTCAGTAATTATCCATATATATCGAAATGCTTTTTATGAAGACTCCATTACTTAAAATCTCCACTTAATTTTAGCGAACCACACTAAAATTCGATCATATCAACATGCGTATATAATATTCATATATGGACTTCAATAATATCATTTTCCACACCAATGAATACAAATTAATACAAAAAAAAAAGCTTAATTCGAACGTATGATTGTATAGATATTAGTAAAAGTAGTAAATAATTGGAAAATGAATGCTTTGCTCATGCCAGATTTGGAAATGTGTCCAAGGACAATGGCAATAGTCCAATTAGTAAAGGTTACAGGACATGCCACAGAGTTATGCCTGTGGAGTCGGCATTTTAAGTTAGTCTGTTGCACGACCAAAAGATAGTCGATATTAAATTTAATTTGAGTAACTGATTTGCAATAAGCCATTTTATTATTTTCATTTTATTAAATAATAAAACTTTTAATACATTTATCTAGCTCTCATTTTGGCTGCACTTTGCTAATTTACCAATAAATCCTCTACAAACTGAAAATAAGCATTTGCGGTGAATTGCAATTTGTTGCCGACTAGAAATTCCAATTTCAATAGGTAATCGCCCGTTGGTATAGCATGTGGTAAGTACTCAAATTTTAAGGTGAGCCTCTGGACTAATATATCACCCTGTAAATATTAAGAGTCAATAAAAATAAAGAATATAACTAAAACTATAATAAGGAAAGGCTAACGCAATTGTTAATCACCTTGTAGGGACAAGAATGGTTGAGGTTCGAAACCTTTTTGAACATCTTGTAGACAATAATTGCAACGGGATTATAGGGCTTATTTAGAAATCGACAACCATCGAGGGACGCCTTATATAGCCATGGTTTGTAGCCATTTTCGCGCTTAAATATCTGACCTTCAATCAAAACATCTCTCGTAACCGTATGTAGCAAGGTCACATTCAGATTAAAATAGTTCTCATTACGACTAACAGCGTACAATCGGCATTCATTGAGGATAAGCAACGATTTATTCATATTTTTACAGACGAAATTCGAAAATTTAAATTTCATAGCTTCCTGTGGAAGAATAAATTATTGAATTATTATTTATATTTATACACTTAAATGATGTTATATATACATCTCACTCACATTCTGATTTAGAACCAAAAATTGAAGCAGTAAAGCAACCCAATTCAGTCTGTTGTCCATAGCGTTTATATTGAATGTAAATATATTCGCTTATAAACAAAGTTTTAAAGGCAATTATTATAACATTATTTAGCTTAAAATTATTTATGCATGGAAACCTTAACTTTTTCCACAGCAATGAATACAAATGATTAAAAAAAAAAAAAAAAAATATAAAAAAAAAAAAAGAGATTGCGAACTAAATAGTTTTTGATTACCTACTGCACGGGGGTTAATAAAAGTTACTTCTGCCGAATCTATTAGATGAGCAGTTAAAGAAGCCAAGCCTTAAGCAATTAGACTTTTTCCCAAGGTAGAGTCCTCTTATACCAAGCTATAGAGGAGTGTAAAAATATGAGACATTTATGTCTTTATAACAACTAATAATGACTTCTAGACAAGCTAAATGTAATAAAATTATAAATATGAATAATCAGGGTATGACCAGAAAATAATTCTTATACATTATAGCATCAATAATAACTCTATATAATGGCTTATAATATTTCATTGGTCAATAAGATCCTCCGTGAAAGCAAAATATACATCCAATGTTGCATCTACAAACTGATAATAAGCATTTGTGGATAATTGCAATTTTTTGCTGAATATCCAATCCAATTTCAATAGGTAATCGCCCGTTGGTATAGCATGTGGCAGGTGCTCAAATTTCAACTGGAACTTATAGATTGTTATAGTACCCTGTAAGTATTTATTGTCAAATATAAATATAAAAGATAAAGCAAATGTAATTCACCTCGTAGGGACAAGTATGGTTCAAGTTTGAAACCTTTTTGAACATCTTGTAGACAATAATTGCAACGGGATTGTAAGGTTTTTTTACAAATTGGCAACCATCAAGGGACACCTTATAAAGCCATGGTTTGTAGCCATTTTCACGCTTAAATATCTGACCTTCAATCACAACATCTTTCTTAACAGGATGTAGCAAGGTCAGATTCAGATTAAAATACGTCTCATTACGGCTAACAGCGTACAATCGGCATTCAGTGACGTTAATCCACGAATTATTTACATTGTTACAGACGAAATTCGTGAATTTAAATTTCACAGCTTCCTGTGGAAGAAGAAATTATTGAAGTCATATAAATATAAGCAAAAAATAATAATTATATAAATCTATCTCACTCACATTCTGGTTTAGAACCAAAAATTGTAGCAGTAAAGCGACAAAAATCAGACTGTAATCCATAGCTTTTCGATTGCGTCTAATTTCAAATTAAATATTTTATTTATTGAGTTCAAAATATTCAGTAATTATCCATATATATCGAAATGCTTTTTATGAAGACTCCATTACTTAAAATCTCCACTTAATTTTAGCGAACCACACTAAAATTCGATCATATCAACATGCGTATATAATATTCATATATGGACTTCAATAATATCATTTTCCACACCAATGAATACAAATTAATACAAAAAAAAAGCTTAATTCGAACGTATGATTGTATAGATATTAGTAAAAGTAGTAAATAATTGGAAAATGAATGCTTTGCTCATGCCAGATTTGGAAATGTGTCCAAGGACAATGGCAATAGTCCAATTAGTAAAGGTTACAGGACATGCCACAGAGTTATGCCTGTGGAGTCGGCATTTTAAGTTAGTCTGTTGCACGACCAAAAGATAGTCGATATTAAATTTAATTTGAGTAACTGATTTGCAATAAGCCATTTTATTATTTTCATTTTATTAAATAATAAAACTTTTAATACATTTATCTAGCTCTCATTTTGGCTGCACTTTGCTAATTTACCAATAAATCCTCTACAAACTGAAAATAAGCATTTGCGGTGAATTGCAATTTGTTGCCGACTAGAAATTCCAATTTCAATAGGTAATCGCCCGTTGGTATAGCATGTGGTAAGTACTCAAATTTTAAGGTGAGCCTCTGGACTAATATATCACCCTGTAAATATTAAGAGTCAATAAAAATAAAGAATATAACTAAAACTATAATAAGGAAAGGCTAACGCAATTGTTAATCACCTTGTAGGGACAAGAATGGTTGAGGTTCGAAACCTTTTTGAACATCTTGTAGACAATAATTGCAACGGGATTATAGGGCTTATTTAGAAATCGACAACCATCGAGGGACGCCTTATATAGCCATGGTTTGTAGCCATTTTCGCGCTTAAATATCTGACCTTCAATCAAAACATCTCTCGTAACCGTATGTAGCAAGGTCACATTCAGATTAAAATAGTTCTCATTACGACTAACAGCGTACAATCGGCATTCATTGAGGATAAGCAACGATTTATTCATATTTTTACAGACGAAATTCGAAAATTTAAATTTCATAGCTTCCTGTGGAAGAATAAATTATTGAATTATTATTTATATTTATACACTTAAATGATGTTATATATACATCTCACTCACATTCTGATTTAGAACCAAAAATTGAAGCAGTAAAGCAACCCAATTCAGTCTGTTGTCCATAGCGTTTATATTGAATGTAAATATATTCGCTTATAAACAAAGTTTTAAAGGCAATTATTATAACATTATTTAGCTTAAAATTATTTATGCATGGAAACCTTAACTTTTTCCACAGCAATGAATACAAATGATTAAAAAAAAAAAAAAAAATATAAAAAAAAAAAAAGAGATTGCGAACTAAATAGTTTTTGATTACCTACTGCACGGGGGTTAATAAAAGTTACTTCTGCCGAATCTATTAGATGAGCAGTTAAAGAAGCCAAGCCTTAAGCAATTAGACTTTTTCCCAAGGTAGAGTCCTCTTATACCAAGCTATAGAGGAGTGTAAAAATATGAGACATTTATGTCTTTATAACAACTAATAATGACTTCTAGACAAGCTAAATGTAATAAAATTATAAATATGAATAATCAGGGTATGACCAGAAAATAATTCTTATACATTATAGCATCAATAATAACTCTATATAATGGCTTATAATATTTCATTGGTCAATAAGATCCTCCGTGAAAGCAAAATATACATCCAATGTTGCAGTGCGCTGATTATTAAGAATCCACAATAATTTGATCAAATATTCACCGGTTGGTATCGGATGCGGCAAATAGTGCATTTGAATATGCAGATCCCTTACGTATACTTCACCCTATTTTCAGTACATACATATCAAATATATATGTTTGAGAATTATATTTGAATACACTCACGATATAGGGACAGGTGTGGACCATGTTGGTATTATTCTTCACCATATTAAAAACGACTGTGACAATTGGTATCGTTTGCTTCTTCTGAAAGTGGCAACCATCAAATTTGCCTTTGTAGACCCACGGCTTATAGCCACTCGCTTTCTTGAATAGCTGAACATCTACCAAGGCCTTATTGACGGGATATCGTAGGTTCGCCACAATTGTCATGGTGGTCTTATTCCGATTGATAGCACGCAGTCGACACTCAGGAAATGTAATCCAACTTTCGTTCAAGGTACCACAAATCACATTCGTAAATTTAAACATAGCTGCATCCTTGAAGAAATATTTTTACAAAATTTAAAAAAATCAATATAAATATTTAATAATTTGTACTCACATTTGAAGACAAATAAATCTCCAGCAATAGCAGTAGCAATTCAAATTTCAATTTAAACTTTTTGCCCATAGGAATGATTTTAAATTAATAATCGCTAAGGCACATCAAGGTATCATTTATAGAAAAATATTTTGGCTTTCATTCGCTTGAATAAAATGAGTAACGAACGGGAACTCTTATCTCTTGAATGATGCTCGATTATTTTTCAATTTTTATTTTTCCTATTTTAAATGAATTATAAGTGTATTACACATAAATAATTAAAATTGCATTATATTTAGTATTCGCTATAAATAATTATAAGTGCATTATTTATATTTGTTATGAAAAAAATATATATATTCAAATCAGATTTGTCATTTTTAAAAAATATATATTTAAATATATAAATTCTTAAGCGCAGTTCAAGGAAAAGTAAACGTCGCTTCGTCCATGGCAATTAAAGACTATTATTTATGCTAAAGTCAATTCATTTTTCTAATAGTCAAAGTTCAATTCTGGAATATATAGATAACATTTCAAGCTTTTATATATTTTGTATGTTATCGCAACTCAAAAAATCGCGCATGTTACATGCATTATTATTCGATTTGAGCCAGTGGAGCCTTAACGTTATACAATTTTCATTATTCGCTTGAAGACACACAATAATTATTACATATGGTTGATATTTGTATACATACAATATATATATTTTAATTGCTGTTCAAAATAATAAGCTCTCTACTGTTTCAAAATATTTTTAATAAAAAAACGAAGTTTTCTTTTTAAATCCTTTTATTTAAATTGTCTCAATTGCAAATAATTTGTTACTTCATTGGTTTATTAGATCCTCAATTAATGAAAAATATAATTCCACTATCAATGTAACAAAAAAATTATATACTGTTTTATTGCGATTGATAGCTTTTAGCAGACATTTTTTTAAGGATAACCAATGTGGTATTCATTGATTCACAAACGACATTCGTAAACTTAAATACCAATGCATCCTTTGAAATTAATTTTCTATATTATATATCATTTGTTCATTAGTTCCGGCATATACTCACATTATGGCATAGCAATACTGGCCCCATCGCGCTGTGAGAGAAATTGATTTCGACAAGCATGAAATAAATATTAAATAAATTTGTTTCATGAAATAAATATTAAATCAAGCTTACAAATATATTCTGCTTGCATTAAATTCAAATAAAAACAGCATACTTTTCGGCAAAGATTTTACTAAAAATGAGTTAAGTTTTAGAGACTCAACTTAACTTTTAAAAAATTACAGGATAAGCTGCGCTTTATTTAATTATTATTTTGAACAAGTTTGCAGAAGTTTGAATCAGCTCTTATTGCTCTGGAAAATCTTCTATAAATGAAAAATATATATCCAATTTTTTTGTTAGTTTCTTATGAAAGATCCAGCCCGTCGACAATAAATATTCTCCAGTTGGCAACATAAGCAGAATTACTTCCGTCGGAATATGCACACTTTCAGCATTAACCTGTCCCTAAGAGATATAAAACAGAATAATATGAAATTCCAATAATTTTTATGGAAATACTTGCGGTATAGGGACACGGGTGATTTAAGTTCGAATAGTCTTTGAATATATGAATATTGCAGATTACAGACATTTTAAACGGTTGAGAACCGATGGCAAACACAGCAATTAATACTTTATAAACATTCCAAATTCAGTGATCATTTATCCAATAAATAGATCGTTCAAGTGCTCATATCAATTTAGCTGGCAAATAATTGAAGTTAACTTTTTTTTTACTTTATTGAACTGGCAGTAATCAGTTAATATTATTAATGATAACAATTGTTGACAAGCAGCAAGAACGAAATGCCACAATTAATGTTAACAGCAAGAGCAAACTGTCAATACAACTGTCGACCCTGACAGCCAGTTGACAATTGCAAATGAGGCAAGCGAGTGGTCGAAGGGGGCGAAGCTTGTTTGGCGTAAGCAAACGAAGCCACTTGCTGCCTCGAAATAAACTCATTACAGCAATTTATGCAAAATGTTCAAACCGCAATTGAAAATCCATTTAAATGAAATGCCACCAAATGGCACACACACACACATAGAGAAAGAGAGAGAGAGAGAGAGAGAGGTCCTTTTTGGGCTACAGAATGTGTGCAACCCCCAGCTGAATGTTGTGGTTGCTGTGTAGCTGGCGCCTGCCGCTTCCATTGAGGCATATGAATTCAATTATAAAACAGCGCCACCTTTGACGCGACGCCACAACAAAGCCATGGCCAGAGTGATGGCTGATGGGCTGTGGCAAGGGTTCGGCTGGCTGTGCCAGCTGTTGGTAAATAACATGCTCATGGCTATGGCTCTAATGAAACATTTCGGCTTATTCTGCTTCGTTTTTTTTTTTTGCTTTTCCACCATTTGGGGGCGACAAAACTTGTTAATTTTATGCAGCGCACAAACAGCCAGGAGCTCAGCCAGAGCAGGGACTGTCTGTGTGTGTCGCAGTTACACTTCCTGCGGCATTTGCATATTCCAATTTTTTTTTTCATGCTGGCCTCACAACTAGAACTAAAAAGCAAATGCCTAAAGGAAGTTTACATTTTGCAACCGCAGGTGGTTAACAATACGCCTCCATTCGAGTAACGGCTCTGCTCACCTGCCGCCGAATGGCGAAACAACATAAATAACACAAACAAAAGGCCAAGAGGCAGCGCAAACGCGGCAAAGTCGACTGGCCCACTTGACACCTCATAATAAAATTAAGTATACGCCACGCAAGCCTCCTCCAATATTCGCCGCCTGACTCCGGCATGACTCCTGCGCTGTCCGTTATTTATGCGCTCGCCGGGCGGTCTCTAGATGGCTGCCTGGCTGCCTGTAGGAGACACAGGACGCACACAGCGTGCAGTCCTTCAGCTCGCTGGCTGCCTGCTCAGCCTTTGAAGTTTATTTGCGTATTTCAAGTGCGACCGAGGCTCATTTCAATATTCAAGCGCGCCCAGTTGTTGGTTTATTGTTGTTGTTTTTATAGCTGCCGCTGCTGCTGTTTTAGTTATTGTCCTTTGTTGTTGGGTGGCCTCGACAATTGTTTAACTAGTTGGTGTCAGTTATAATGAATTTTAAATTAAGTTGTTATTGTTGCCGGCATTAAACGCTTCTGTTGTTCTTGTTGGTTTTTTTTTTTCGCCAAAGCTGTTCATTTACATAATAAAGAACATGACTAATGTTAATTAAACTGCAGCAGACAACGAGTGTTTGGGGCATTTTAATTAAAAAGCGCAAGCGAAAACTGCGTCAAACTAACTTCCACTCGATTTCAGCTGAAAATTATGTTAGGCAATCAAAGTTAACTGCTGCTCTTCTATGCAATTCTCATGAATTCGACACGATTTTATTGTGAAACTATTTTATTGCAGACTGAAGCAGAACACACAGTAATCGACGATAACATTTAGGTACTGCCTCGCTATGCAATTCTCATAAATTCATGACAGGTTTTCAGCTTCAGTCAGTTCGTTGCGCAGCTCGTGATTAACCTGTAATCTCTGCTGAAATTATCCTGGTAGTCATCTACTTCTAAACAAAGCTAGAATTTTAATTAGTAATCAAGATTTAGGCATAAGGTCAGCTATAATTCATATTTTAGGAAAATAAACTACAAAAGATTACAAAACACGTTGCTTGAATGAATAAAATTCAAATTAAAACTGCATAGTTTTTGTCCAAAGCACAATTTAATTATCTCGAATGTTGCTTTAAGCTATTTACTTTCGTGCCACTGTGCAATTAGATAGAACATTTATAGCCCAACTCACAGGCATCAAAATAAAACAAGATACTCTATGAGCGGCGCTTAAAACAACTAAGCGAAGCATTGCAAAGCATACAAAAGATTTAAAGTAAACAGAAATACGTCGTGCCACCGCACCCCAACCGTGTAATGCAACAAACTATTTGCACAGATGCCTGGCTATAGCTACACAAAACTACAACGATAGCAACAACAAATGCTACGACTACGACTATATCTACATGCCAACACTACAGACCATCGTCGTCCGGACTACAAACAGTCAGATTAAATCCTTTCAAAATAACTACGCAAACGAGTAGCATATGCAAATGCCCGGACTACAACGAGCTACAACAACTTTTTGCATTACTCAGATTGCCACGCCCCCGCTCCCCTGGCAGCTGCCTGCTCCTACTCTCTGGCTTATGGCCCGAAAAGTTTTTGGCTTCCAGCTCATTTGTTGGTCACGCCACGGAACATGGTAAAATACGAATAGGATGCATTCAGCAGACTCTGAAACATGGCCAAAGTCATGGGGTAAACGTTGCCCGCCTTTATCTGAAAGGGAAAACCAAACTCGAAATGAAATGGAGCGCATGGCATAAAAGCCACGATTAGAATCTACCAAATGAAATGCATGCGAAACTCTCAGCAAGAGGCACACACTCACCACCAAAGGCCTTTGCGTTTGCATTAAAAAGATCAGAAGGGTTTTCCGAAAGCGCATTCCACACGCCAGCCACGGCACTTCGTACACAGCCTGCGAGACGCCAGCGCTCTGCGAAAGATAGTGGAATGATTGCAGTAGATTTATTCAAATACAGCCTCAGCTCACCTCAATCACCAACTCGTTGGCACGATTGTAATAGGTGTAGAGCACGTAGAGCATGGTTAAGACATACATCACTATTGAGATCATCTGGGTGTATGATGTGATCTAGCATATGAGAGAGAAAGAGAGGAGCAGGTCACATAATAAACTGAAATAGCTAAATTAAAGAAATACTCAACTATATTCAAGCAGAACAGCAATGAGCAGATAATGCAGCCAAAGATAAGCGCCTCGGCGCCTATAATATAGGTGACCAGCGCTGTAAAATTGCGCACATAGCTGGAAGAGAATTTATAAAGAGGTTGTTAGAGCTACTACTAGAGCCAAATTAATATACAATATAGAAATGCTAAAATACGCAATAAATTTAGACATTTTAAAATAATTCTCACATTATTTAAATTATAAAGAACAATAATTGCGGTTAGTATGAGTATATAAATGAATAATATATTTTAAAAGAAGTATATGTTAATCATCATTTAAATATATATCAGTCAAAAGTCATAGTATAAAATAATTGAAATAAATATATTTTAAAATAAATAAATTGAATAAAAATAAAAAACATTATACCCTGTTTTCCCATTTTCAATGGGATCAGGGTATAATTAAATAATGTAAATACAATAATATATATAAATAAATATAAATAATATAAATAAATAATATATAAATATATAAAATAAATTAGATGAATAAAGAATATAAATACAATCAATAAAGTAAAAAAAAAATTAATTTAATAAGCAAAATAAAAAAGTAAATAAAATACATGAAGTATATAAAATAAATAAAATAAATAAAATAAATATATTAAATAAAAAAGTCAAATAATTTAAATAAATAAATTAGTCAAATAAATAAGCTATAGTTCCATAAAAAACTAACCCCAACTTTTTAAACTTTTTAATTTGTTTTCTCATTTTCAATGGTCTGCATATGGTCGGCTACAGTACGCACCTGGCAATTTGAATATGCAATCGTATGCAAGCAATCAACATTTGATAGCGTTGCTCCTCCTGCTGCAGCTGGCCGATGCGTGACAACTTGTGGGCCAATATCTGTAGCAAAGCCTTGCCAAAGAGCGCAAAGGCCGCAAATAAACTGACGAAAGGCATATACATCATCGAGAGCACCACGGGTGTGGGCAACTGCAGCAGATAGAATATGTGGTAGAAGGGCGTACGCTGCATATCCACGCCCGGCAGGGCAATGCCAAATGGATGGGCTGTTCGCAAAATGGGCGTATTCATTACTGTAAAGCCGTAAAGCCTATCAAACATTATCCGCTTACTGCGTTGCTCCAGAAACAAAGCGAAGATTAGTGCGCCCAAAATGTCCAGAAACGAGGCCGACAAATTGAATATGGCCAGGCGACGCGACTCGGCCACAGCCATGGCCAACAAATTTCGGCTGCACTCATCACTAGATGCCTCGATCTGGCGATAGAGATTACTCAATTGGTTCAGAAACTTCTCGAATGCCAAGTGCTTGCACATGACCAGCAGCGTGCGCATTAGTGCATTAAAAATGGCCGAAAAGAAGAAGAGATTGAGTATGAAGGCAGGCAGATCGCCCCACATGCGCAGCAAGAAGAAGAACTGCATGAGATTCATCAGGCAAACGGGCAACACAAACGCGTACTTCCGCCAATTGGTCGCCGTTGTGGGATAGAGCACCGCCAGACGCCGCCAAATGCCCACATTGATGGCCACCAAAGCAATATCCTCTGCCATTGCCACACAACTTCCGGCTACGAGCACCACTCGATACTGTGGCCCCAGAGTGCTCGGCAAATGTCTTTTATTGTCGTAAGGCGTTTACCCAATTGTCCTTTGGCACACGGAGGCGTGGCCCTTAGCCTATAATTTGCCAAATTGGCTGCGCGACAATGCAATGCACTGTAAGTGCCAAAGTGGGGGCTAAATTTCCATTTTGAGACAGTTAGCTATTCGATTGGTAATGTAATTGCAGTTAGCAGATCTTTGGATATATAATCATTAGGTGATTTCTAGGCAGTTGGTATTATAGCCTTGAAGCTAATATAAAATGTATTTTTATAAAGCAAAAAAGAACCTTGAGATAAGCTCGTGTAACCATTTGTAACTTGACTGAATCTCAACTTAAACTTAACTTAAATTTTCCCTTTAATATAACGAAGAAAAAAACTTGTAATTTAAGCATTAAAAGTTTATCTGACATCGCAAAGATTAAGCATTAAATCGAAATGGTTCTTCGTGTATGCAAATCCTTATTTAATTTAAGCATCGATTTTCCACACGTACACAAGACGTCAGCAGCACAAAAATGTGCCAGGAATATCCTTTCAAAAAGCTAACGAGGCGATAACGTGGCCAGCAGCAATCAGGCAGTGGGCCAGGCCAGGCCAGTCCAGTCCGGCAGCCAGGCCATTGCGGCTGTCCGGCTATAGGCAGACATGACTTATTAAACAATAAAAGCGGATTATCCGTAAACAACTGAGCAAACATGCCGGAGCCAAATATTTGGACCAGGACCGCTCGCTTATCATGTGGACAGCGGCCAGAGACAAAAACAAACAGAGCGAGTGCGACAGAGACAGAGGGAGTGAGAGAGAAAAAAAAAAACAATATAAAAATCAACAAGCGACTGGCATAACATAATTCAACAACAATGCCAGCTCAGCAAATACGGCAGGGAATTAAAATAAGACCTGGGCGCAGGAGCAACAGCAGAAACAGGGAGCAGGACCTTGGGGTAGAGCAAGCCCATAAAGGCACACATTATGGCCACTTAACCGCGCGTTATGCCGCAAAAAGGCAAAGGACAAAGCCAAAAGCTCAAGCCAAAAAAGTCCTTGTGCCTGTGTGTGTTTGTGTGTGGGCGTCCGTAGCGTATGCGCAATATTTTGTGCAAACATTGCCCAAGACCAGACCAGACCGCAGTTTGTCCCCTCCATATGCAATGTCAGTTACAGCTGCTCATGCGAGGCGCTGCACATAAATCAGAGCAAAACCAAAGGATCTGGTCGAAAAATGCATTTTGAAGCAGCAGCCAGAATTTATTATAAATTAAAAGCTAAGCTCGGCCAAATGGGCGACATTTAATTATCACATTTTGTGCAGCAGCTACTCCAATGTGCACAATGAGCCACACACATCAAAGGACAACGCACACACACACACACACACACACACACACATAAGTACATGCTAAGTCCTCGTCCTGTTAACTCTATAAACCACAGGCTGACATTAATTACGTATACTCTTGGCTGGCTGCTGCTCGGGGCTCCGATTTACAGCTGAACTTGTATAAAATTAATATCAAGCAATTAACAGCATATTCCGTTGTGATTTAAACGCTACGTCTGGCCCTTATGGAGGCACTGCCTCATGCCGCCTCTTTCGATAGACGCCCACAATTGTGACTCTAACACATTGCAAGCGGGCGATAGTTAAGCAGCTTTTTGCCAATTAAGCAGCTCACAGTAGCTTATTTTTGCAAGAGAGAAAGAGCAAAAGAAAGAGTAGATAGTAAAAGAAAGAGAGATAGATAAAGAAGGGGACAGATGAGTGACAGAAAGAGAGATAATGAGAGAATTGCCTTGAAAACTGAAATTGTTTTGCTAAGCTTCTAATTTGGCCTTTGTATATGGTTAGGCGTAAGTCGCAAGTCTAGAGATGGGCAAATGTCGTGAGTAGACACGAGAACTGAAAGCAATGAATTTTCGTTTGCTAACTAAATAAATATTAAAGTGGATTATTTATATATTATATATTTTTGCAAAATATTTTAAAATAATTTTAGTTTTTCATATAATACAAAATTAAATATTAATTAAAATTTTAATATAAATATAGTGCCTCAGGCCCATCTCCAACTCTCACTATTTGTTTTTCATTATCTACTCTTACTATCTAAGGTACATCTTATCTAAGGTACATCTCTAGCTCTCAGTTGGCTTTTGCATCAGCTGGCGAAGATGCTCTCTGTTTATGCTGCCCTTTTGAACGAGAGAGAGTCAAGCAGCGTGGCTAATACGGCTTAGTTTTGTTAACGATTTGCAAACACGTGTGATTCGCAGCCACAGCCTTAATGCCTACTCCCGAGTTGACTTCAATTCCAATTCTAATGGCGATTGCAAGCAATCCCCCCCATTCGCAGATAAACAACAATGAAACATTCGCTTTGATGATATCTAGACATGCTAGATTTGGAGCTATGCCGTCATAGCCCGCTCCGGCTTATGGATGTGGGCCGCCCATGAGTAAGTCAGCATAAGATAATGCGCAGTGATTGTTCACACAAAATAAACCAATACAAAGAGAAGTATATGTATTTCACTTATATAAATAAACAAAGTTTCAATTAGCTTCTAAATTTGGCTCATGAAACCTTAGAACGTGCAAGTATCATTTGAGCAAATATAATGAGAGCTAATTAAAAACTTAAAAAAATACGTAAATAATACAAAGGTAACCTTTTTTTAGCAGTGTATTTTTAAATTTTAAAATTGATAACAAATAAGTATTTAAAAAATAAATAAATATATATGGATAAATATTACAAAAGAAAGTTATAAAATTATGTACGATTTTTAAGTTAATAGATTAATGTTATAGAAATATTTTATTTCAATGAGAATTAAATGATTAAAGCTTTTTAGAAGATTAGCAATTTCGTACTGTCAGACTCTCAGCACGATGATAAAAAAATAAAATATAAATATATATATATATATATATATATATATATATATATATATATATATATATATATATATAATATATTATATCATATATATATAGCTAATCTGTAGCACACTGAACTATTTTTTGTTTATGATATAAATTAATTTCCTTAAGTGCATAAACAGCTTTATATACCTATATATACATATATATATATATATATATATATATATATATATATATATATATATATATATATTATCTGTAGCAACCATGCAACTTTTTTCTGATATAAATTAATTGCCTTAACTATACCTAAGCACACTAATTCGAGAGCCTGAACTTACTCAGATAAGAAAATAATATCACAAAAATAAAATATAATATACATAAATTTAATCCAAGTTTTAATAGAATATACGTAATTATAATTAATTTGTCATAGTTTTTTTTAAAAACCTTTTATGCCTGGCTTATCTTCTGAAAATTATTAATATTTTTGTATAAATAAAAAATTGTAGTTTGCCAGCTCATTTTATGGAAATATTTATTGCTAGCTTTGTTTTGCAAACATTTTCTGCTTGTATTGCTACAATCCGAGCGCAAATAGATTACTCACTAAGCGCAGTGGCTCATCATAAGGAACTGAGTACATAAGCATATGTACATGAGTACATATACATATATACATTTATATATTATAAAATATTCGTGAAATTAGGCATACTTTGTTGTCACTGAGTTTCTATTTGTTTGACCTGCATACCATTGAGTGAAAGGGCAGCCCGCTGCGAATCAAGGCAGATTGCAGCCCACCTGAGTGACCACCTTGGAAGCGACGTTGCTGGCCAAACGGACGCATTCGGTAAGCGAACGTTTCTCCAGCCAGGCATGCAGGAATCCGGCTGCAAATGAATCTCCAGCTCCAGTGGCATCCACCAGCTGCTCGACGCGTTGCGCTCGGAAATCTTCGAATCGCAGCTCGCCGGGTGGTGCACGCTCTGCCACATAATTGGTGGCCAGCTGCACACCTGCATCGCCATTTGTGATTAGCAAGATCTTGGGATGGCCCAACTGCAACAGCTGATGTGCCAGCTTCTCCACGGTCGCACAGTCCGCCACGGCGGCCAGCTCTTCGAACTCCTGCCGATTGCCGAATATAAACAACGCACGCTGTGCCATCTTCAGCATCTGCTCCGAATGCTGCCGCACTATATAGGGAGCACTGAGATTCAATGCCAGATGGCGACGCTCCCTCACCAAGTGCACCAATATATAATCACAGACTTCACTGCGCTCCGGCACAAAGAAGCCCTCCACATAAAGAATTTGCTTACGTTCAATGGGACGCAGAAAGCTTTGTGTGTCATGCGTAGCAGCGCGCTTCAGCTCTTGAACTGAGAAGTGGGCGGATGCTCCGATGTTTGCGTAGAGCGTGGGACTATCGTTGTACATGAGGCACACACACTGACCCGTATGCACGTCGTCGACCACTTGCAGTCGTGCCTCAATTCCACGCTCCAACAGCAAAGAGCGCAGCTCCTCTCCATGTTTGTCATTGCCAATCGAGCCAAAGAACTGGGCATCTGTGCCGAGGTGTTTAAGAATACGAACCGTATTCAAAGCGGAGCCACCTGGATTATTTAAGCAGCTGGAACTGAGAGGTATATATACATAAATATATACTTTTATCAATTAGCAACTGTTTGAGAATGACGAACCCATTAGCTGCCTCTGCCGCAATATTGTTTAACTTCTCCAGATCCATTTCGCCCTTGGAGCCGAGCTTCAACTTATAGCGTTGCAGCAGCTCCGGCTCTTCAAGCTTCACAGTGCGATCCAGGAGAACGTTGCCAAAGCAAACGACTTTGCGGGGTCTGCCAAGATTAAGGAACACCACACTTAGTCAATATCAAATGGGAATGGGAAACCAAATAAAATACTCACGTATCATAATTAATTTGAAAGGTTTCTGACGGATCATCGCTTCCAAAGATTTTCTCATAGGCGTACTGCAGGTACTCCATTGTATTCAAAATCGATTCAACAAAATTTCCCCCACTTCAATGTCTAAAGGCCGCGCTCTATTTCAAAAAAAATTTCGCTGCTCTGACGGTTCCGTCACTTCCGTCAGCCAGCAACAAACTGAATGCTCGAGCCGGTTTCGCTTTGAGTATTTATATGTACCATACATATATAAGTATATATATATATATATATACATATTTATATTCCCATTCTGAGCAATTAGTCTGAAGCTCTCACAAAGAAAAAGTCTGAAACTTCATTTATTGTTTTGGTTTTGTTCTTGTTGTTGTTTGTCATATTTTTAGATTTTCGGTTGGTTCTCTCCTCGACTTCTTTTCGTTCTGCATGTGGCCTGTGGTTACATCACAAAGCTTTTTTTTTCCATCACACAAGGTGATTTTTGTTCTATTGAGGCACCCTGTGTCGCCTTTCAAGGTTCAAATACAAATATCAAATGTGCATTAAATTGCTCTATTATAAATATAATTGTGAACATTAGAAATAATCAATTCCGCAATGTGCAAAAAAATTTTTCTACTTCAGTTCGTATTCAACACTGACGCCGCAGAGGTCAGCTGTTCTCTGGCTTTGTTTATGTGTAAGAAGCAGCAGAGCTTTGTTCGTTCGCCGGCAAAACAAACGTTTGCGCAAAAGCTTTGATTTTGCTTTAGCTTTTGCGAGCGAAAAGTGCTGCCAACTTGTTTGAAAAGCTGTAAGGCGGTTAGAAAAAACTATTTGATTACACACTCCAATTTTTGTTATTTTTTTATAGCAAAAGTGACTTAATATCTTTTCAAAAGTGTTAATATAATTGATATCGAAAACTTTCAAAATTTCAGTTCAATATGAATCATGAAAAGAAAGTTTATATATTTTTATTTTTAAATTAGAACAAGCTAATCCACAAATTTTTTTGAGAATTACCATAAAGTGAAAATTATTTATAGTTATTTATACAATAAAACACGATATCATTTCGGGAAATTTTTCTCATATGCATAAAAGTTATTTTTTTCTTCGCATACAGCAAAAAAGTTCAGCTACTGTGCGTAGATAGAAAATCTCTGGCATTTGGGATTTTCATAAGGCAATCAACTGCATTCTGCTCTGGGGCTTACCCAATATCAAAAAATTCCCTCTAATCACATATCTTGCATACACATAATTGCCGCTGGAAACAGACCATGCTTTAAGCCTCTCAGAGAGGCGCTCTTAACTGGTCTTTAAGCAGCGCACGTGAGTCAAAACGCGACTCAGTCGAAGCAAACGCAAACCGCGTCAGGTATTGCAATCGAACTTTGGACTCGCCTTCCATATCGGCATGGAACCATAAAAATGCGTACATTGAGCATGTGTGTGTGTATTTGTGTATTTTTTTAAGGGAATTCGAGAAAACCTGTTCTGTTTTGGCCATGCACCAGCCAGTCTATCGATGAGTGACAAGATTCAGTTTTTGAGTCATGTCGAACATATTTTTACTTGAGCACCATGACTCAGCGCAAAAGTGAGAATTCCATCATCTGCCATGCGGCGACCACTTGTTTCAGTGTGGCATGTAGCAGCCAATAAGCCAATAAAAATAGGCAGAAGCTATATGAAACCCCGACCTATTTCTCATTGTGCATCATGCGATATTTGCATGTAGCTGAAACCCAACTACAGTGGTATCATATACATATATGTTTGCTTTCAGATTATTTATTAGGCTATAGGTTAATGACTATAATATAATATATATAACAAAATTATTATTATAATCAACTTGAAAAATAAAATAAAAATAACTAGATTTGACAAATGTAAGACAAATGTAATAAAAATAATTTAAAAAATTAAATGCAAATTATACAAATATATTTAATCTTATAAG
Organism: Drosophila mettleri; assembly: GCA_035047625.1. Lineage (NCBI taxonomy): Eukaryota > Metazoa > Arthropoda > Insecta > Diptera > Drosophilidae > Drosophila > Drosophila mettleri. The sequence goes on from JAWNPI010000085.1 coordinate 15,557,584, forward strand.
TCACTTATTAAACAATTTTCTGCATAAGAATTTATTCAATTAAAAATATGTTTTATGTTTTATAGGCAATTTAATAAAAAATAATAATTACATTTAATATATTATATATATTATTTATGTATATTATATTTATATTTGAATACAAAAATATATTTATTTCTTTAATATATATATATCTAATAATAATCTTAAACTTTCATTAAACATTATTGAACTCTTAAGATATAAATGAATGTAAAAAATTATAAGAAATATTAAATGTGTAAATGTGTTTTTAAGTGCATATATAAAAAATATATTTTATTACATTTAAAAAAAAAATTGCTGTTGATCTTAAAATACATCGAGAAGTGTATTTTAAAACCTTGGAGGCAGTTGTTCGCTTTTTTTAGCTGAACGTTGAAGTAGATTTCACTGTAATTGATATTTTAGTGCATTTTTCCGTCTTTGTTATTTGTCAACAACAATGAGGCGTGGCCGAGGTTCATTGGCCATTAAAATAAGTATAAAATTGGCGCGCAAATTTTGTGGCCTGATCTGAAAATATGTAAATATAGTATTCCATTTTCTTTTGTTTTCTTTCTTTTTTCATATTGTTTTTTTCTTTTTGTCTTGTAGTTTCAATTGTATTTTTAAGCTTAACTAGGCAAAAATTTGCAAGCCGTGTTTTTCATTGTTTATGCGCAGCAAGTTAACAATATTTATATTTAGACTTCAGATAGGTCAGTGATTTGGGCAGATCTTTATGTATAGATGATGATACCGGGTGATTAACCGCTTGCCCCAAAAAATGCCAACTAAGCTCTTTTCAATTCTCTTTTTTTTTCGAGCAGTTCATTGAGTTCAACAAATATTGCACATCAAATAACAAATTTTGTTTATTCCAAGAAGTTCATTAAACTTGATTTGTTTTGCTCTTTAGTGTGAGAACCTTTTTTTCCTTAATTTTTAGGTATTTGCTTTCGGCACTTGGTACAGTTATGCCCTTAAATCAAACTGGTCGACTAGGGTCATTGCTATCGCTTAAATTCCTTGGGGTCTTCCAAGAAATACTAAAATCCTTCACAAATTCTGCTACACAATTGAATTTTGCATATTTTGTACATATTTCACATTGTATTTCAGATTTGTATGTACGTGCCACAACTCAGGTCCGGCTAGTTAAAAAAATAATAATAAAAAAAAAAGCTAAGCTCAGCATAAATAACAAAAAAAAATGATCACAAAAGAAAATCGAATAAAATAACAAAATAATTCATTTAAAAAAAGTGTTAAGGGAAAAAAGAAATAAGAGAAGCCAACATTTCAACGGTAAGTGAACTCCCATTTGAGGAACTTCAATTGACGCCAATTGTCAGATGGGGCTGCTGTGCTCACTATATATTAATTCCTGAAACAGTGTATAGGTGTTTATATAAATTAAACGAATGCATCATCAGACACAATATATATACTTAAATGTATATATACATTTGAGTATAACTTTTTGTAATTTTTTTTTTTTTTTTTTTTGCGGGAATTCACGTATTTACCCCCTGGACTGAATTTCATTCACTAAAATTGAAGGCGATAAAAAAAAAGCAACAACAACAAACAACAATGTCAAACACATATTTATATGTTTGTCGCGCGCTCATTAATTAAACAATGAGACAGCGAAACACTTTCGCACAGACATCAAGTATACGCAACCAGCGCGGTGGGCCCAATTTGACGTCAGCTCTGCATATATGTATGTAAAGCATAAATGTTAATATGTTGCATTTGAGTCACTTGGCACGACCTGTTGACCACTTTGGCGCATAGCCAAATGCATGACCAACAATCAGCTTGAGTTCGCGTGAAAAGCGAGTGCTGAAAATTGATGATTACCATTAAATAGGCTATAAACTGACAAGATTTGGGCAGCCAGCTGAATTTTCCCCAAAAAATTGTGTGACAATATGAATTTTTAGGAAAATTTAAGTCATTAACAAATTCAACGAAAACAGATTGCTTAAAATCAAGGCAATTTAGTGAGAGTAAAAGTTCAAGCGAACAATCAACTCAGATGCACACACACACACACACATATATATATATATATCTATATAGATATGCATTCAAGCTGCGCTCAGAGCGGCATTGAGATCGGATGAGTTTAAGCAAAAGGGCAAGGTAAGCGGCTGCAGTGCGTAATAAAAAGTCACAGCAGAAACAAGAAATAAACTTTGCTAATTGGCCAAAAATTAACGGAAATCTTTGCGGCATCCAACCAAAACCCACTAACAACAAGCAAGGCATGAAAAAAACTTGCTGAAGCTTCAAATTTAGAGCGCGAACGGAGGTGTCAAGCGAAAATTACTTGGAATAAAGCACAAAGCCGCACACAGACGCACAACATACACAAAGAGAGAACGAGAGTGAGAGCGAGGGCGAGCGTGAACGCGAGCGCTCGATTAAGCTGTGTGCAAGTTTCACGCCGGCGGCCGGCCGTCGAAATCGAAAAAAAAAAGCTCTACTCACGCTAGAGAGCAAGCGTCAGCACATGTTCGCCGTGTCGCTCTCCTTATGAAATTCGTATGCGGCGAGAGCACAGCTATAAAAGCGTGCGCTCGCCAGCATTTGCCATTCATTGTGAAATTGCAAATCAAAATTGAAACAAGCGGCAAGCGATACGGTTGAACGGATTTCAAAGCGCACAAAGTCAGCGTGAAAAGAATTTCATAAGCAAAAGTTAATACAGCGCAAATTGCCAAAAATCAAAAAAACAATCAAATCAAAAGCTAATCAAATTGACTAACGCTAAACAACAACAACAACATTAGCAGCAAGCAGAAAAACAAAGCAGTGCTAAGCGAAGACAGAGTGTGCGTTACGCAAACACAAACACAAAAAGTGCAAAGAGAAGCTTCGAAAATAGCTCAAGTGACAATATCAAAGGAAATTAACAAATCCAATATGGTCGTTGAGGAATCAGCCAATATGCATCACTATCACAACAACAACAGCCTGGAGCTGACCGAGTGTACCATGCCCATCGCACGTACCGTCAAGACGGCACTGATGCGTGCCCAATCGGAGGCTCGCGTCATTGTCGGCCTCTCGGCGGCGATCAATACCCTTTCCAAGTCACCAGAGGGCTCATTGTTTTGCCTGATGGCCGTGCCCAAGGATGGCGATTCGGCCACACATATGCACGAGGTACTGCTGGAGGCGTTCTGCTATGAGAATGATATCTATGTCATTAAGGTGGACGATGCTACCAAGCTGAGCCGGATTCTGGGCCAGGAAAGCGTCGAGTCATGCTGCCTGATACAAAAGACCTGGGCAGGCGAACAGAACGAGGAGCAGCTGAATAAGGCCGAAAATCAACTGGTCGATTACTGCGAGGCACATTGGGATGCCCCACAGCATCCCATTGTCCAGCTGCCCGCGGTATAGGCGCGTACGGAGAGATGGCAGAAGCTATAAGTTGAACAGCCCGTCACAGTGGGGCAAAACATGGGTTTAAATCAAACAAACAACCAGTTAAGACAAGGTTAATGTACCCGAACGTTTGGAGAGTTCTGAGGAAACCGACGTTGGGAAACATTCCAATTACATATAATACATCATATATATATGCATATGTATAAGTGTATATAGAAGGATGAGTATCAGAGGAAGGAGGTGGAGCAGCGAAAGCTAAAATAACTGCTAAACGCTGGACAAATAAATATAATGCTAGAAAGAGAGAGAACGAGACAAATGATGGCGACAACGACCTTCATTGGAGCAGCTCAGAAACAGACGAGAATGCAGCAGAAAAAGCAGCCCCACACAGCAGCTGCGGAAGTGCATGCACTCTCTCAGTCTCCCACTCTCTTTGATCTGGCACTAATACAACAATACATCAACACACTAAAACACCAACACATAAGCACACGTTTAAGCGCGTGACCAGCTGCTGGTTTTTTTTTTTCTGAGAGAGATTATTGATAATGTGAATTTTTCGCTCGCTTTGAGCAGATTCACGCAATAAATTGTAATAAACTCAAGAAAAAATTGTAATTTGTATTTTAAAGTTAAAGTTTTGTTTTGTTAGCTTTTCATATAAATGGCGTAGAAATTGTACAGCAAAAATACACTACAAAAAAAAAAAAACAAAAACAAACAAAAAAATGTTATTTAATTTTAAGAACAAAATTAAAAAAAAATAAAAAAACTAAAAAAATTAAACCTAAAAAATGTTTTTATTTATTCATATTACATCTTATTTATGTTACATCCAAATTAAACGTCAAATTCAAAATTGACACCAAAATTTTAGAAATCCCTTAATTCTAGATAAAATCGCAGCAGAATATCAATCAATCTTTAAAGCATTTTATCAGAGGTATTCCCCCAATGAATCGCACTCATTGGCACGCTCTTATCAATATATATGCATATGCCACACAAATATATGTATATTTATATACTACTTATATAGTCTGAATCAAAGCATTAAACTGACCAATTAAGCGATCGTCTTATATGGGCTCAACGTGCACGTTTCAGCCAGAGACATGTTAATATAATCAATGCCAGCGATCCAGACAGCGCGACTTCGTGTCATTATATATGGAAAATTTGTTTGCAGAGTTTGGCAAAAAAATTTCCAGCATATGATTTTTGATGGAGTTGCTAAGAGCTACGTATAACTTGTATAGGTCAGTTAGCTATAAACTGAAACTCGAGACAATTTGAAATTAGTTATTAAAAAAAACTGGCACGAGTTGATATAAATTGACCATAGTCAAAAATATATAAACATACATAATTGTGTTTTTAGAATTACTAACAATTACTTAAATTCATAATATTTGAAATATTCATAAAATACTTTTCATTTTAAATACCTATGAATGTACAAATTGATTTTTTGTAGAATCATATATTTATTAAGGTATTCATTTTTATATAATTATTTTTTTTTGTTCTTTTATTTTCTCAAGCTTTTACTTAACATTTTTACCCCATAATTTTAAATATATATATTCTTAGTATTCTTATATATATTTTTCTTAAATATTTAATAATTAATGTTAAATTATAAATAATTTTTTATTATATTTAATAAGTAAATTGTTTCTCATGCAGTACATTTTATACAATATAATTATTTTGTTAACTAAATTATATTTATAATAAGCCTAAATTATATCTATTTCATTTATGACTTTTTCAATATTTTATTATTGCTATTTTATTTTTCATCTTTTATATATTTATTAATATTTATAATAATGCTAAAATAAATATATAAATCTTAATTGATTTGATTAATTGTCTTAAGAAAGCAACTTATATATTGCGTAAATAAAATTACGTAAAAAATGATGAAATAAAACCATAGAATTATAGAAATTAATAACATTGGCAATAAAGATAAAAGCTCAATTTTACCTATAAGTAAAATGTTACCGATTTATTGACTTAGCTGTCGATTATTTGATATGTAATTTAACATTAACCCAATAATTAGTAGCTGAGAAGTTTTAAGCAAAAACTCGACTAATTGGCGCTAATCAAGTCTTACAGTTAATCAAGTGCAGTTCGTTGCTCAGTTATACAATGAGATGGTAGTATCTATTACTCGTTAATCAGCTGCTCATTCACATTAGTTTGTATAGTCAATATATTGACATGCACTAACACGTACATAGCTCGTCGGCAAAGTACTTTACACCTGCCACGTTAATTCCAAAGAACACAGCGGAGGCAAACTCGAAGCCAGCTTTTTGCCAAGTCATGAGTAACATTCATTGAACAGTTCACAATATTGTTTGAGTGGGGAAATCCTAGGCCAAATACCATTGGGAGGGCATGACAGATGCAACGTTTGCTCATTTAGTGCCAAATTCACATGAGGCGTGACTGAGTAAAAAAAATTTAAAAGCGAGTGCTGGGAGCTCTTGCCAAGGCGAACAAATCCATCAAGCGGAAAAGATGATGAGCGACAACGGAGATGTCGTTGAAGGCGATGAATCATATACATTTTTATCGATTAGTATCGATGTTCAATGGCTGACCCCAAACATTAAGAAATTAGCATATTTTCAAGTCAAAATAATCCGTTAGCTTCAATTGTGAGCAAAGCCAAGTCTAATGATAGCCGGCAAAGAGACAATGGAGATGTCGTTGAAGGTAATGATTCACATCAATTCGCTATGTTTCATATCGATTCATGCTAAGCCCCAACTACAAATAAATTAACATATTCTCAAGTCAAATGTATCCGTTAACGGGCTGAGCGCACTCCGTTTCTAGTTTTTACGACAACTTTTCAACTTGCTAATTAGAGAGAGGGGTAGATAATACACTGCAGGCAAACCTGAACTATAAAGCAAATATGGCTCAAGCTTAGAGCCACTAAATAAACTTGATTTCAGTTCAGTTTAAACTTTGTTATTATTTGGTTGTTATTGTTGTTGCTTATTTTGTTATGGATTTCCATTTACGCGCGCAAACATGTTTTTTAGTTGTAATTGAATAATATTATTTAAATTGACATAAGAATACATGAGCTTCGCTTGAATTGTATTATTCTCGTGCAGCCTATTCTACATAAAAACAAATACTATATAATACTATAATAAAACGAGAGCAGCGCTTATCAATATTCGCTTAAACGTGGATTCTATGTACATTATCGCTGGGAATTTCTATGGAAACTCGAATCTTTTTACAATTAGATAAGAGCATTTGTTTTGCTTGTTGGCCAAACTTTTTAGCACTGGGGTTCACCGCGTAGCAAAAAAAAATTTAACACATATTCAATTGCTTTCTCATTGTGTTTAGCAAGAAATTTCGCTAAGAAACGGATATTGATTTATTATTGTTAAGAAAATGAGATACATAAATAAGTAACCTATTTTTACATTCGATTTTTTTGCATTATTTTTTATCTGACGTCTATCGGGGTATTAATTGATCTGTTTGTGCCAACTGATAATTTCCAAAAATTTCCAAAATTTAGTATATCATATCAATCTATAATATATATATATATATATATAGCAACTGGCTGGCGCGCACATTTTTGTGATTTGTTTACGATTATATATTTAGTTAATTGTACTCGATTGAACCGCTCTGAACCTTTTCATTGGGCTTCATCAATTGATTACCCAGACACAAAGCTGCGCAATATACACGAGACGCTAGGCACGAGACACGCGAGCGAGAGGAAAAAAATATATTACAGTTTATGATGAATGAAATACTGATTATAACCGGTTTTTCTCACAGACAAACATTACATAATATAATGCCTAGAGCACAAAAATAAGTTGCGGAGATTCCCATTAACAGATATATAAATAAGATAATAAAACTTGCATTGGCTTTTACTCTGAAAGTGCAATCACTTGTTATGGGGTTTACTTTGGAAGCGAATTATCAAATTTATGGGGGTAATATAAATATTAAAGCCTTTTGAGTGTATGTATGTCTGTGCTTCTTTTATAATTTTTTTCAGTTCCTCGGAAAAAATTTATACATACATAAAACAATTTCTTAAAAAGTAAATTTTTCCAACCGCTCCCTCTCTGTCTCTCTCTGTATTTCTATCTTGCTATGTCACATTCTGTCCCACTCTTTCCCTCTCTGCCTTTCTGCACCTCCTTCTCCTCTTCTTTTCTGCCCCTTATACATATATCTAGCTCACTCTCTCTTTGACTCTTTTTCTTGCACTTTTCCATATTCCTGCTGTTCCCTCTTACTTTATCTCTTGTTCGCTCATGTTGCATTTGCTTATCTCTTTCACTCCTCGTCTATCTTTCTCATTTCTTATTACTTTCACCATATTATTATTTTAAGATATTTCTTAGTAAATTACATGAGATTCGTGGAAAGAAAATATGATTTTAATAATTCATATATATGTAAGTATTTATAAAAATAATAAACTAAGTTAAAAATTTCTTTAAAATTCATTTTTTAACATTCCAATTGATAAGCTTTATAATTTTGATACACTTTTGCTTGTTATATAAACAAAAGATATAAGACCATTTTGGCCATTTTTGGTATAGTATATATAAATAGACTATAAATTTTCGGATAACACAAAATAAACAAATCTTTCGAAAAACAAACATTTTCAAAAATTTCCACCACATTTTCAGATATTTGCGAAATTTACAAAATTTACGGGGCGTGTGCTCAGTAAACACAGATACAGAAACTGTATAAAATCAGTAGGACAAGCTAAATTTCACAATTCACTCAATCAATTAAATAATTTGTATGTGCTATGTATGTGTGTGCACATGTCGGAAGATCTCACAATAAAAAGTAGTTCGAGCAGACAGAAAATAAAAATCAACCTTATCAAGCAAAAACAAAACGTAGTAACTGTGACTTTGCAGTCCGCGATAAGAGAGATTGTGGCGCTATTCTAAATAGAAGCCAAGGTCAGGCATAAAATTTCCCACACATACGATATGTTTGACCATAATTAGCCTTATGGCCTGTGTGCTCTGTATAAATGGAATTCCGAGTTTCGTTGGAAATTCACAATGTAAACAATTGAGTCTGACCTGGAAACAAACGTGTATTTGCATTAGATATCTTGCACATTCTCAGCAATCCATTACGGAAAAATTTTAGCCATGAACTGCGCATCGAAATAATTGTAACTAGAGGTACCGTTAGCAAGACAGAGACGGAGCGATATAGATAAACTGCCAATGATAAAACTAAATATGAATATTTTAGAGACTTTTTGTGTGCGTGCTCTATTTGGGCTTATTTAATATTTGATTTTCCGTTGAAGCGCAATTGCACCTGTGCAATTGATTAAATAGTTTGATTCAAGCACCTAAGTGAACCCATTCAATCGAAAAAAAAAATAATAATAACTTAGTCCCAAACAAAGCCGAATTAACACCACGTTTGCAGTTGTGAAATGCGTGTGTTTGTATACATAAATATAATAATCACACTCCGTTGTCTGCTGTCTGGATCGTGCTACATTATTTAATATTTGATGCCCTCTAATTTAGTAGGGCAGAGTACAAAGAGTATATACAGTTCTCATATAATTTGGAAGGTGGTTTCTTTACTCTTAATAAATAAGCTCAGTAGAAATATAAAAATTGATATTTTTCTGTAATTAATATATTTAATATGTGTACTAACTGAAGGAACTCAGCTTGTGTATAAGCTAAAGACTACAAAATTGATATATAGATAGTATATAAATTGTATATATTAATAATTTTTGAAGATATGTCTGTATGTTGTTTGACTTGTTTCATATTCACAAAAAAATAATCTGAAATATATAATATAACATAATTGCAAAACTTTAAAAACCACTTACAGGGTATTTGCTGTTTGTGCCAACTCACTCTTACTCACTCTCTCAACTAGTTGTATTTAATTGGCCTGCCATTGATTTCTCTTCTGGGGGTCGCTGTGAGCGCTTTTTGAAGCGACGACGTTAGTTAACATAAATGCGCTGAATTTCACAAGAACAGGCGTTGGGGCGTTCACAGTCGATAGCATCGTTATCTCCACTCAATTCAACTCAACTCATTTTGACTTCCACGAACAGCGCGTGCCGGGTAGCCCAAGAGACTGCTGATAGCAGTTGCGAATAAGCCTGAGAGCGGGAGCAAGTGGGAGAGACGGAAAGCAAGAGCGACATTGCGCTATATAGAGAGTGAGAAGGGCTATTCAACTCAAGGTTCTGGTTGGATTGGGGGCTTCCACCTGTTTTGCGACATGTCTGAGCACGTTTCGCATGAACAATGTGCAACTGTAAAAGTGCCGTTCGATTGTTTTTTCTTTTATTGAACGTACGAAATGTTATAAAATTCTTGAAAAAACAATCGCAGGAATCGTGCACATGTTGCCGTTGCCTGATTGCTTACGCAAATCGTTGCGCATACGCAGCATGTCAGCGCGTTTACCGTTAGCGCAGGTTGAGCCACCCAAATGCCACCCACCAGCGCAACTTACGTCAATATCGTTAAGCTTTCTCACGTAAGTCAAATTTAGCTCTGGCTTATCCCCGCCCAAATGCAATAAAGATTTCCCGAACCTCTGCTGAATATTACGGCAAGTGTTAATACGAATTAAAGACAGCATGTAAATCCAAAATTTAACGTTTATATCACCTTAAGCACTTGTTTAATGAAGCTATACAGATATTGCTAATGAGGTGTACTGAGAAACTGTCAACATGCTCAGTTTAACCGATTGGAGTTTATGTGTATATATAAATATAAAAAATTATATACACATTTTACTGATTATTATATGAACGAATATATGTGGGTGCAGTTAAAGTGTGTGAAAGAATCAGTTAATAAACACAATATTTCACCTACATTTTCCAAGAATCGCATCGGGGAAGCACAACAGAATTCGAAGTCTATAAATATTCTGAATTTCAAATCTAAACAATGTCGACCGACGAGGGAAATGTATATGTACATATAAATGTATGTATGTATGTATCACGTCACATGGGAACTCATGACGAAAACAAATTCGTGACGTCTAATGCGCATATGTTAAAGCTATACGTCTGCAAACAAACATAGCAAGATGTTATCAAAATAGAACAAAAAGAAAATAATTGTTGCATATTTATTTTTTTCATTTAAAATCGTTTGAATTTCATTCGCACTATGTTGCTCATAAAAAATAAATAAAATTATTATGGCCTGTTTTCGAAGAACTTTTTAATTAACTCAGTCAAAATGAATCAAGGCTCTTCTCGATAAGTTAGTTAGCATAGCTAACAGTTTTAAAATAAGCTCATGAATAAATAAGAAATAAACATGACACAATATAAAAATAATTATTAATTTACTAAGATTTTTCTTGAATAAAAATATTTATAAATCAAATTTATTTCTCATTTTGCAGAAATTGTTTCTAGTCACTTTATATGTATATTTTATGTGTATACAGCTCTCAACATCAGATCATTCAAATGCCTTAGCAACAGATATTGCTTAAGTGTTTAGCTGTTAGCAATCTGTGTGTTTGCCAGCAAAGTTTTAAACATTAATGTCAAGCATAGGCAATGTTGCCGCTGATAGCTCTGCAACGCCCCTTTGTACTCTTCGCACCTACCTCAAGCAAATGGCGTTAGGCTTATCGTCTTTGAAATAATCAATGTCTGCTTTATTTTGAGGTTTCAGTTCAAGTGATTCATTTAACTTATATTCACATGCATATTTATATATATACATAAATGCCAAGCGACTTTGGACCCGGTTAAAGGGCAGCTTCTAATCATCTTATCTCTCTCTCTGACTCTCTCTCCCTCTTTTTCTCCTTAAAGATTGCAAATCATGAAATATACAATATATATTCGCATTGGCAATTCAAAATTATTAACGAATATGCATATTATGCTTTTGAATATTGGCAGCAACTGTACCGAAAACAAAAATGATTGTCATTAATTTGGCTTATCGCAAACGTGATAAACGACATGTGACTAACGAGCAGATCACGTTTTTCGCTGATGTATTTGGCACAAGAACAAAAATGTTTCTATTTCTGTGGCGTGGCAACAATTAGATTTATTATGCTTACCATAAAAATAGGCCACATTAATATAGAGACATTATCCAATCAATAATAAATATGGCCAATGTAGCCGCTGACCTCTGTAAATCAAGTGACTTTCAGCACTAGATATTGTGATAGCCGTTTAATAATAGTATTCGATCGATACGGCCAGGCTTATTTTACATGGAATGGTTTTATTTAATATGTCTTGAGTATAAATCATTTCGTTATAATAATGACACTGGTAAAAAAAAAGACATAAGTATATTTTAAAAATAAATAAATTACAATAAAAAATATAATTTTAACAATGATAATAAAACAAAAAATTAAAATGAACATAAAAAATACTAATAACAATTCTAAAAAAATTATAAATACTGCTATTATAAATAATACAATTAATAAAAATAAATCAGCAATAAGCAAACAATACTCTTTAAGAACCCCTGTTCAATTAGGTTTCAATAACAACCCACTTGACCATATTAATGAGTAATATGAGTAACTGGAAAACCATACCAATTATTGTTTCCGTTGCATCCAACGAAGGGTCTATTTTTACAAACAATTCAGCTTTAATTTAGATTAAGTATTTTACAACCGATTTCAATTAAATGTCATAACAATGCATATTCGGAGAAATGCCAGACATGGGCCGACCGACTATTGCCCTGGTTCACTGTTTCTTCCAATATCTTATCAGCTTATCAGTTATATTTTGCGGGCTATTAAAGGTGTCTCACGCTTCAAATTCGGTAGGAAAATCATGTTCAAGGCGCCACAAAGACCCATATTCTCTTAGCTGGCGGTCTCTTATCTCCGCCGTTTACTCAGTACGGGGGGTTAGCAACCCGAGCTCCGTTCTGATTGACGGCAATCGCATACTCCATGTGACAACAGTAAATTTCATTTTAAATGTGCAAATACTTGTAAGGAATGTACAAAAATAAACTCAAGAGGTACGAAAATAGCTTTGGCGCAGAGCTAAAATTAGACCGAGACAAAAAAAAAAAAATATTCTGCATAAATAGCAAAAACAATAAGCAACAGCGCAATAACAATAACAAATCGCTGAACACTTTATATCAGCAATCAACTTACTAGACATAAATATATTTATATATATATATATATATGAATATTTATATATCTATAGACCTTATCAGACGACGCAGTTCCGAAGAAAAGAAAAACTAAAGTGCACAAAGTTAAAACCTTACCGAAACGGGGGAAACCACCTGAACGCAGCTCCATATATGGACAGTATTTAATCGACTGGTGAAATTATTCAAGTATTTATATTAAAAGCAACGTATCTCTTGCTTTACGGAAAATTATATAAATATTTGGCAAAAAATTGGAATTGGCATGCTAAAACTATAATCAGTTCTGCATGAATATAAAGATTGAGATAACGACTCTAAGTACTGTCCTCATTATTTTCGTATACTGTATAAAAATTATTATAAATATAAAACATATTAAAATTCTAATTCAATGTTATATATATGCCCTAAAAGTCCTCTATTTAATATATATTAAAATACTTAAATTTATTTTTGTACGCAAATAATAATGGCGAGCGTATGAAATTTTATAATTATTCAAAATAAGTAAAAATAAAGCTTGAAATATCATTTTCTGTATGTATTCTATTTAAATCGATTCTATGAGCGTTGAATTGCCAGTTGAGTCAGTTACGTAAAGACAATTAAACAACAATTAAAAATATAATCAGTAGAAATAAGCAACTTTTGGCTAATAGAAAAATAATAATCATATAAAAAATATAACTATAGAAACAAAATTGCTATATTTAACTGATTTTCATAGTCAGCAATTTGTCAGTTATTCAATCGGCACAGCAATGATACCAACTTTCCGTGTTTCAATTTTTATTTGGATTGTGCTGCTTAGAGACAGTGTTGATGTAATTGTTAATATGTCAAAAATATTTGTCAAAGTTCCGTTCACTCTCAACTTGAATTGATACATTTCAGATGGCACCTTATGTGAAATTTACAAATGCTAAATGTGGATCTTTAAATACAAGCAGAATTATTGTGGACCAATGCCGTTTGCGTGCGATCAGCAGGAACAAAACCATTCTAAATGTATTTTTAGGTTTGCCGTTACCAATTAAAAATATAAAACTCGGTTGGCAAACGAAATACAGGGCAAACGGATATAAGCCCTGGATGGCTACATATATGATCGATTTCTGCAAATATTTAAGAAAGCCCAATCATCCAGTAATAAAATTTTTCCATGACACACTCAAACCCTTTACTAACTTAAACCACTCGTGTCCCTATGAGGTAAGTGAGAAACGAACTTTCTTAGTCACTAACATCTGATCTATCAATATCCGCTTCTAATGCAGGACAAGATATTAATTAAGGACATGTTCTGGGATGTAAGCAATGGAAAATTACCTATGCCACGTGGAGATTACATTTTGCTTTTAAATTGGACAGTAGATCAACAAGTTATTTTATACACGAATATTTACTTTACATTTTACCCGGATTTATTATTGGCATAAAATAACCAATTCTCATAAAAATTTGCAAAAAAAAAAAAAATATTTAATTGAGCTTTAACTTCAAAAATTCAATTCTTAACAAATCTTTTTTTCGATGATTTCATTTAAAAATTGTATACTTTTCTGGCGAGTGAATTAAATCGAAAATAATTTAATGGTTGCGATAAATGTATTTATGTGATACATAAATATTATAATATATACAAAAAATTATAAATTAGTTCCATTCTGTGAACTATGTTTTTTCATAACTGGGAGACCGCACAAAAATTATTATTGAACAAAAAAATATTACTTATATATTTTAGATGTATTTTCTATATATTTTGTTGTTTATATTATATATAAGTTTATATATTTTATTGTATTTGTATTTTCTATATTTTGAGACCCTATACTCGCCAATATACTCGTTTTCTTTTGGTGGAGAGTGTATACAAATAATCAGAATCAACGAAAATGCTGAATTTTCCACCAGATTGAACCATAGATATAAAATAATACGTGGTCATTTTAAGTAAATGAGGGTTAAGATAATGCTTCGTTATCTTAACCCATCTACATATACTTCTAATGTAGGGCAAGATATATATTAAGGACATGTTTTGGGACGTAAGCAACTATAATATATATACTATAACTATAGAAACAACCGCAGACTATATGTTGTTTCTAAATTGGATATTCAATAACTCACCGGCTTTAACCACTATTTACATTACGCTACAAAACGATTAGACTTTAGGAATAACAAAAATATAATAATCACAAATTATTATATATATATATATATATATATATATATATATATATTTATGAATACCAAACCGAAGCTTGATAAATGAAAAAAAATGCGTTACAAATTTTCCACATTTTTGTCTAAAATAAATCAATCAGTGCAAGCGATTCAATGCTGATATGCTGATTCTTATATGTATATATAATTACGCTTTAACTGAATTGTAACTGCGCACTAGACAAGTTGATACAGTTATACATAATATATATATATTCATACATTAGGAAAATGATTCGAAGGCCAACTTATCAGGCATAGACCCAATTTAGGGCACACAGCAGACAGCATTTTAGTCAACGCGCTCTTGCATCAGCCAAATATGTTTAGAGATTAGCAATTTAGTTGACATTCGATTAGCCATTTGACTGTTGCAATATCGCCCATTCGTCTTTAAATTGTGTGTTTTAAAAATTATATTTGAAAGCGTGAATCATACTCGTCGTGCACTTTGCTCTCGTGTCTCGTGTCTGTGTGTCTCATCAGTTGGATAGGAAATGGGTACTTCCTAATGTATGATAAGACGACTTCTGCTGTTATCAGTGGCTGCAGCTTCCTGTCAGATGTATCTATGACCATATATGGACAACAGACTACAATTACATATATTACTCATACGCATATTACTCATACGCCACGCAAATGCTTTGATGGCTATCGCACAATATGTGATAGCTCAACGGTGTTTTTTTTTTTTACCGTTTCGTCGTCTGTTACGCTAGGTCAGTTAATGGCTAAGCTAAGTCAGCTCGTCTGGTCTATATGCTAATTGCTACAATTTTGTAGGTGCCGCTGTAGCTGTCGTTGTCGTTGCGGTTGTTGGGGCTATCGCATAAGCATACGAAATTTATGCACCTCACGGACTTCAGTTTACCTGCCCCGCACAGTACGGCAAGTGCCGCGCATCTAACGGATCTTTCCCATCTCAATTGCATATGAGATACATCTGCTGGCTGCTCCAGTTACGCCTCAAGTTGGCCCCACCGTATGCGCATTTTTAATGCGATTCGTGCGTTCCGCCAAACTGGCGACGAAACCAATTCCAAAAACCAAATTTGCATCAGATCGTTCTATAACTGTTCATTGGGGCAACTTCCTTTGTCAGCGGCCAAATATGATAAGAGGAAACAATTCACACAATTTGTCAATCAAAACTCACAATTGTCGAAACTTTAATGCACTAAGTTATTCAGATTTTAGATCAGATATGAAATTAAGCTGACATTTATTGAAGCTTACTATATGCTGACTTTGCTTGGTTTGTTAAAAATACTGAATATTATTAAAAAAATATATATTAATTTAGTTATTAATATAATATAAAAAATTGTCTTGTCTTAAGTGTGTCCGGAATTGTTGTACATATTTTTATATTTTAGGAAAAACATAGAATTATGTTAAAGGTGTGCAGCTTCTGATATAAACTATTCGATAATAATAATAATACAAATTATATTTTATATCTATAAAACATAATTTTCTTTTTTTTAAACTAAAATAAACTTTGACTCTTATAATAAAAATAATATTTTATATCTACAAACGAATTTTGAATGTCTCTAAAAGAGTCAAAGTCTCTCGCTTTATATGAATTCGCGCAATAAAACCTACAGCCGACCAGCCAACATCTGTCGCAACTTTCTCACAACTGCAGCCAGCGCGTGCCCAGTTCAATCAAAGAGTAGATTGACCCGACTCATATATAATCTATTAAAGTGAAATGAAAATAAGAAAACAGCAAGTCGAAATACAGATGTGAATTTACTTTGATTTTTGCGTTGTTTCTCAACTGAATGCATTAAAAAAACTTACAAGTATATGTGTATGGCTTAACGCTACAGGTGAACGAGTATGAGTACGAATATATGAGTATATCTGAATGTGAATGTGAATGAGTGCGAGTATTTTAAGCCTAAGTAACTTGAATGCATACAAATTGGAATTGAATTTTGATGAATTGTGCAAAAAAAAAAGAAAACTAAAACAAATATCAAAGCGTTTCGATGTCGATGTATGTGTGTATAAATGTGTGTGTGTATGTACGTATGGGTGGTTTAATGAGTGCAAGGAATCTGATTGGCATCCTTCAGATTGGCCAGGCGCAGCTGTTCCAAGGCAATTTCATGGGCTTTGAAATGATCGCGCGTCGCCTGTTCCCATTCACTGAGGCCTGTGGAGCTCTTGATGGCAGCTGAGCTGTCGGTCGAACTGGATGAAATGGAATTGGAAGTGGAGCCGCTGCCTGCAGTCTTAACCAATGCTGCTGGGGCACTGCCGATGGCTTGGACAAGCTGCTGACCTTGGCTTGGCTGTTGTGTGTAGCGCAGCAGGAAGGGATTGGGTTGACTCAACGAAATAATCTGACTGGGCTGTCCAGGCTGAGTGCGCAAAAAGTAGCCATTCTGCACCTGTTGCTGTTGTATCACTGTCTGCTGTTGAGCGGAACTAATGGGCTGACCAGCCTTGACCTTGGTTAGCGGCTTGTAGCTGTCGTCGGCTGCAGTTGCCTTCAGCTGCAGCTGCAGCAGTTCCTGCTGCTCAGCCTGCTGACGCTGCAGTTCCTCAAATCGTTCAGTATTCATGCGCTGCAACTCTTGCTGCTCCAGGGCAATGCGTTCAGCCTCCAGCATACGGCGCTCTTCCAGCAGACGTTTCTCCTCGCGCTGACGCTCCAGCTCCAACAGGCGCATTTCCTCGCGACGCTCCTGCTCCAGTTCCAGCTGTGCGGCCTGCTCCCGCTCCTCGTAGCGTATCTTGTCCGCAATGTCGGCTACCTTGTCTTCGGCTTTCAGCTTAGCTTGGTTCAGGATGTCGATCTGCAGTGCCTGACCCTGAGGGGTCTTAGCGGGTTCGTACGCCCCCGTGTTGGTCGGATTGTAGCTCTTCAGGCCGAGTTGTGGAGCACTTGTGGGCAGTGGTGCATAGGATTGCTTCAGTGGCTGTGCCTGTGCCTGTGCCTGTGTCTCGGCTGCCTGGCGCAGTATGGCTTCGTTATATAGCTTCAGATGTTCCTCCCGAGCACGTTGCACTTCCGGCGTATCTTCCACGGCCTGCGGCGTCTGCTGCTGCTCAATGGTCTGAGTGGGAATGAGAATGGTCTTAACCAGCTGCTCCTGAATGGGCTGAGGTTGGGTTTGGATCTGAGACTGTGCCTGTGACTGTGACTGTGACTGCTGCTGCAGTGCCTCGTTATAGCGCCTCAGATGTTCCTCGCGAGCGCGCTGTACCTCCTCCGTTTCCTGCACCGGCTTGGGTGACTCCAAGGGCGCACTGCTCTGTGGCTGAGCGGCGAAGATAGTTTGCTTAAAGAGCGGCTGTTCAGTCTTTGCAATTGTCGCCACTTGAGGCTGAGTGGTAAAGACGTTTTGCTTGAGCAATGCCTGCTCTGGCAGCGCTGCTGTCTCAGCATTGATCACCTTCAAGCGCGCCTCGTTCCAGATGCGCATTTGCTCATCGCGCACACGCTGCAGCTCTGGACTCAAGCCGGGCACCGCTTCAAAGGCATTCATCTTGATAATCTGTTCCAGTGGCTCAAACTGTGCAAGAATAGTAGCCGTTGGCTGCTTGCCCTCGGCGCGCATGCGCTCCAGCTCCAATCGCAGGGCATTATAACGCTGCTCACACCACGCCCGGAAGAGAGCCAAATGCTGCTGTTGCTGCTCCAATTTGCTTGAGCTGCGCAGAAAATTATTCTCCGACTGGGAAACGGTGCGTATACCATAGAGAGGCTCCGGATAGTTGAAGGCAATCAGACGTTCGGCTCCAGTGCCGTCCAGATAGCGCGTGTAGCCCTGGACCAGTTCGCTCTGCACGGGAAATTCACCACGTGCCGGCGCATAGGCCAACAGATTGTTGCGATAGCCAATGACGTGCGCATGCGCACCCAAAGCCAAGAAGCTGAGCAGCAGCAGACGCATCTTGGTGAATCCTCGTTGGGAATGATACAAGTCTACGACTTGTAGGACTTTCGGGTTTTTTTTTTTTGGTTCACGAAAAAAAAACGCAAAACTTCACTACGACTTCGACGACTTGAGCTGGAAGACTGTTGGCTCTCTGTGGCTGCATCATTGCCTTTTATAGTCTAAAAGCCAAGAACCGCAGGGCCGCAAGCTGGCTGAGTTGTCCTTGAGCTAACCCGTTCAGTTGGTATGAGGATGTGCCAATAAATATTTTGTTACCCTAGGTTCAGCGTGTCGAGACGCAGATATCGCATCTCCGGTCTAAGGTCTCTGATCCCAGTGTCTCTGTCTGCTGGGCACATATTCTCGAACAGTTTATTGAGGCATATCTCGGCAATCCTGTTGGTTGGTTCTTCTTCCGTTATGCTCGTCCGTTCCATTCACCAGTGGCTGCCCCAAGGTCAACTTATGGATATTTTTAGTAACAAGGTCCATGTGTTGCATGTTATGGCCAATGCATAAATTAATCGCACCGCAAATGGCAGGCAGCTGCGGTCACAGACAGATACAGTTGCATTGCCGATCCTCCAGATCAATTTATCAAATACCCTCAGCTTCCTACCTACCTTCATATGGGCCTTGTAGGCTCTTGCGCATTATTTTTAAGTGCCGCTGTCATTTGTCAAGATATCATGAAGAGCTGACCAGTTGAGACCCAAATATGGCGTGCACTTATTTTTAGACGCAACTGTTGTACAGTCGCCGGCAAGACGCGCCTGTATGACGACCCGCTCCCCATCTAAGGGGGCACATGGACAGGGCTTAACCGGTTCGCAGCATCCCAGTTTGCGGCATTTAATAATAAATTCGAGTCGGCGCCGTTATATGGGCAATTCACAGTCTTATACACAATATTGGGTATATAAAACAATGCTATATATATGTATATGTATTTGTAAGGAAAGTCGCCAAGGGTGTCATAAAATAAATTATGCAAATTGAATTATTCGCCGAGCATCAGGAATGTGAAAATCAATTGGAAATTTTTTCGTGGTTTTTAATGTGCGTAAAAATTTAATTTTATTTTTTTCTTTTAATTTTTACGGTTGTTGACAGCAGCTGTTAAGTGCAATTATGATATGAAATAATTATTATAATTAATATGTATAAATCATTAACATTGAAAGAGGCTCGCTCGGGCATTGTCGTAAGACATATACTATATATATGTAATTAGAGTTAGTTAGAGTATACAAAGATATATAGATGAACAAACTAAGGTGCGACTTTAGGCACCTACTAGATATACATATATGTGTATATATATATTTATATGTATGTATGTATGTGATCAAGACACCTATTGAATGAATGAACATAATTTTAACACAAATCATTCAAATACATGTACATATAAATAAATTTAAAAATTTAAAACAATTTCTTCAAAATTATGTATATAATAAAAACAAATAAAATATATAAAATACAATTTAAGAAAAAAATAATAAATTAAAATGCCTTCATTAAATAATAATAAAAAAGTCTTTCAACTATTATTAATATATATCACAAATTATTTGAAAAAATATTATTTTTTGAATAAATATGAACTTTGTCTTAAATGTTTAAAAGAAAACGTTTAAAAACGTTTTTATTTTGATAAAAATCAAATAAAATTTGATGGCCTTAAGCACAATTCATATGATATTCATTATATACTTTTTTAATGTTCTAGAAACATTTTCGTCTCAGACATTTGCAAATTTAATTAGTGAATCAACAAAAAAACACAAAAATAAAAAAGCGCATCAAAAATTTATGATTAAAAATAAAAAGGAAACAATAATATATAAAATATAAGAAACAGAAAAATATATAATAAAACAAAAATAAATAAAATGTAATAAAAAATATGAATAAATATGTATGCATACACGTTTGACTCTCTCATCTGATAAGAGATATTTCAGCTGCCGGCTACAAAAATTTTGCTACACAGCTACAGAGGTCACTGGGGACAAAGGAAATTTATGAAGCAGCAGACGAAATTTTATTAAAACTATTTAGGCCACGTCTAACTGTGCAAGACACACCTTGCTTCCAATTTAGAGCACTGGAAGTCCGATGAGACATAGTATGGAGCAAACCTAGGCTCACCTGTTAATCACATGGCAAGCGGCTTCTTTGCACACATGGCTTTAATCACGTATTGTTAATCTTAACACTTGGCAGATCACAAGGCGAGATGATTGTGATACTTCCACAAAAGCTATGAGTCTTTATGAATGTAGGCAATTATTTCAGATTTTCTCGTAAGTCTGTTTTGGCTTTTATTTATTTTTTGGCAACTTTCACAGGCGGCAGATTTCATCAGACAGAGGCGGAGCTTGTTGCTAGGCGTTAAGCATGAGGTATAATGATTTTATTTTTAGGTATAGATTTCATTTGAACTGACCACAGTCACGCCGGCAGCGACGTCGACAGCGACGTCACATGCTCGCCAGAATTTTTGGACCTGGAACAGATGTTCATCAATTGAATATTTTCATTGTTTTGCGCTTTTATTTTTATGTGTTTTGGCTACTTGCGTCAGCCTCGCAATTTATTTTAATTTTTTTGTTGTCCACGCGCCTCAAACGAACCTAAATGGACCCCAAAATGGAAACGGAGGCACGTCCCATTTAATTAGAGCAACGTTTACCATACTCCATGCACGTTGCGCCTTATCTTATCAAACAAAAATATATACCATCGATTAGCCAGGCTGATTCTGACTATATTCACGTATTTGCCCGTGCCATGTCCAAAGTGTGCGCAGCTACCAGTGTTAATTACCATATAATTAGCACACTCATGCATTCATTAAGATGTCTGCTCAACATACACATACATATAACGAAACGAAACGAAACGAAACCACGCCACAACTTCCAAGCTTTTATGTGACTCTTTGAGATGCTTTGCCTGTCGCTCTCGCCGAACCTTGATAGCGATAACAAATCCCCAATGCATACTCAGCGATTTATGTAAATTATAATAATTTGTTTTCTGTCGAATTGCATAACAAGGTAATAACTAATGGCCAATGAACGTACTTGAACTATGCCAAAGTCAAAAATTAAAAATGATTAAAAAAAAATACCTAAAGCGGCGCCACGTTCTGCGCCTCACGTGCTACTTGGCTCAAAGCTTTGACACTAGCGATTACGCATAAATTTATGCATTTCGTTTGTTAATATGTATTTAAGAAAAACCCCAGACTCAAATGACTCGACGAGAGTCAGACCCAGTTTCAAGTTCCAGTTAGCAGCCGATGGGCTGGCGTCCGACGTCACAGTGCGGAACTTCCAGCACTGCAGCTGCGTTCAAATTAATTTAAAAACTTACCCTCAGCCCCCGCCGACTCAGTCAATATAAACTCAATGAAAGCAAATAAACGTTGTCTGCTCGTGTGACCGCTAAACACCCTGTAATAGTTTGAGCAAGCATGTGCGTTATAACAATGCTTAGTTGGTAACATTTGTAATCTACTGATCAACCCTAGAGAATTTAACCAAAGCTTTAGTGATCTAATTTAAATAAATTAATTTATATTGAATAATTAACTACAAATTTAAACTCCAATGCTCTTATGAATTTTCTTTTCATTTATATCTTGTATATGCAACTCTGAGCTACACCCAATTAAAGGGTATTAATTTAGCAACTGGCCTCAATGAATTTTAGTGAATGGCTCAAAAAAAAAAGCGTCAGCAAAAATGTTTTTTTTTTCTAAATTAATTATTTGGCCAAAAAACCCAACACTTTGTTTTTCCACTAAGCGCATTAGTTAGGATTTTACTTTAACTAAAAGTTGCTAAATAATATTGGGCAACGGCACATATATTTGAAGCTAGACTTTATTCGGCTCTTTTCTTCTATAATTTTTTTTTTTTTTTTTTGTGGAATGTTGGGCAATTGCAAAATTGGCTTAACTTTAGTTTTAAAAATAAACAATTGTTATTTTAAAAACAAAGCTTCGGCGCCAAGGCCATTTATTTTCATGCACAAAATATTCTTTTTATAAAGCTTGCGATAAAAATGCTTTGTTAGTGCTGGGCTGCCGCCATGGTAGCATTTACGTCATTACGCCGAAATTCGTTGGAATTCGAGAAGAAAACGAGTTTCAAGCTGACCCATGGGGAAGTTCCTCCACCAACAAAACAACATTGAAGCGTGCTCCAATTGCGCGCACTTCGTCCGGCTTCAGTTGGCTGTTGGCTATTGGCCAGGGGCTTTGCTCTACACAGTTCCGTTTCATGTTCAGCCGTACAAGCAATTACTAAATAAATACATCAATTAGAGCGCCAACGCACAGTGACCTACACGACGTCGAGCACTTAGCCATTTTCAAGTGCAGCTTAAAAGTACACTGGTAGAAAAATGTGTTTGTTTGTAACAGATAAAGGGAATGAGAATATGTATAAAAATAAATATTATATTTATGTATATTTATTTGTATTATTATTTTTTTTTAATAACTCTAATTAATTTTGTAATTAAAACATAAATAAAATAGCCATTTTCAAGTGCAGCTTAAAATTACACTGAGAGAAAAATGTGTTTGTTAGTAACAGATAAAGGGAATGAGAATATGTATAAAAATAAATATTATATTTATGTATATTTATTTGTATTATTATTTTTATTTAATAACTCTAATTAATTTTGTAATTAAAACATAAATAAAATAGCCATTTTCAAGTGCAGCTTAAAAGTACACTGGTAGAAAAATGTGTTTGTTTGTAACAGATAAAGGGAATGAGAATATGTATAAAAATATATATTATATTTATGTATATTTATTTGTATTATTATTTTTTTTTTTTAATAACTCTAATTAATTTTGTAATTAAAACTTAAAGAAAATTTTTCTCAGTGCTGTTAACGGCCACATCAGTACACTTCAATCGCAGACAGTCGCTAAATTAATTTGCATTAGTAATTAAGGCCATGTGGCGCTCGGGTTTATGGGGCGCTCTATGAGTTTCGCATTGAATTGAGTTGTCTATGTCTATGGGGGAAGATGCTCACCTGTTGCTCCATCAATCAGCATTTTGAAGTCGCACTCGATGCACGACCTCACCTCCACGAATGCACCTCAATTATTCAATCCCCACCTAAGCGCGTAAATAATAACGCGTTTCTTCTACTTAAATTTGGAAAACTGATTAAACATGTTTATTATGTGTCGCATTTTGTTTATTTGCGCTTTTAACTGCGCCACCTCTCGCGCCACCTGTCCAATCTGTCAAGTATTTCAGATCGTCGCATATTACAATAACTCGAAGTCTGTTTCTTTGTTGAGTAGGTTTTTTTTTTCTTCTTAATTATTGCTTTTTTGACAGTTTAATTGGATTAAATTCATTTGTTGTGAAGCGTACAGCGTGCGACTTAAACTGTTCCAATTACTGTCAAACTGTGCAGTGGGGTGCTTGAAAAGCATGCCAAACCTGTCTGAATTATATAATTATGTTGAAGAGCTGAAGCACTTGAAAACAAAATTAATTTATTGTAAAAATCATAAAAAAAAATAAAAATTAAAAAATATACTTACCTAGAATAGCTCTGGTAGCCATATAATAATTTAATTTAATATCTAATAATATTAATGCATCTCAGCTCAGAGTCGAGATCTTTCTAAGCTATAAAAACATTTGCTAATTAATGAATCATTCGCCATATTTGTTTAAAACATTTATTTTCTGCATTTACTTTACCGTTAAATTTAAACAATATTCAATCTTGTTATGGGCAACTACTACAAATACTTAATTCTCTATGCTTGACGCTTAATTCTATTAATTTGCATTAATTACACACCGTAATTATAATAATATAATTATAATAATAATAATCATCATCATCATCGTAATACAACTTAATAATAATCAAACTTTTGCATATTTGTTCATACGGAAATTAAAAACGGAGCACACTTAATTAACACACATACAAGCACACAGACACACACACTCACACACACACTCACACACACACACTCACACACACACACACACACACACACCATTTAATGCTATTTGTAAATGTTCTGTTATTTCGTTTGTTGTTTCTTTTTACAATGTTTTTTTCTTCTCTTTTTTTTTTAATTTTTAGCTTAACTATTTTTTAATGTTTTTTTTCTTGCTTTATGCTTAAAACTATTTAACTTAAACATTGATTTGATTTTTCGTGAAACATTTTGAGGTTATAAATTCCATTTTGTTGTTGTTGCAGAGAATTGAAATTTAAAAATATATCTTACAACAAAATTTAACTAAGAATCAAATCGTTTCTTCTTCTTCTTCCACTCCGTCTATAATAACACAAATAATAAAACAAAAACACTTGCAGTGCAAAGATTTGGAGAAACTTGCAAACAAGTTAAGAACAAATCGAACGAAATACTCTAATGGAGGGCCTTCTCTTTAACAATACAAGCAACAGCTCCCGAGAGCTCTCTCTCTCTCTCTCTCCTCTCTCTCCATCTCTCTGAAAAATTTTCGAGTACTCTTTATATGTAATGGGCTATACATTAATATGGAGCAACTAAGGCGGGAGCGCGTGCGCATTTAACATCTTAAATGCAATTGGGCAAACAGCTTTCACATGATGGGATCCGGACCCTGGCCCTCTAGATCGGATACCTGACTCTGATAGTGCAACGCATCTTCATACGCCTTCTTTACAGCCTTGCGCTCCGCCGGTTTGCGTGACTCCACCAGCTTCTGCTGATCCAGCTTCTTATCGATGCCCAGAATGTCCAGCTTATTGGCCGGCAGCCATTGCCAGGTGCGTTTCACGTCGAAGAAGAGCACAAGGAAGACCACATCATCGAGACAATTCTTGCGCAGTGCGAGAACATCTGTGGGTGGTGCGGGCAGAGGCACACCGTTATAGACAAAGCCCTTCGGAGTCTTGGGATCTAGGATGAGCGCTGGATACCAGGGATATCCGCGACACTTTGCCCAGACCAGTTGCAAGGGCTCCAGCGCCGCCTTCTGGTTGCTATGATTGTGCCGTACGTGCACCTCGGTCGCCGTCTCCTCCAGCTCGTGGTGCAGTTTGTTGGCCCTGTTGTTGTTCGTGAAGCTGCTCGCTGTGGTGGTGCTTCTGCGCGACTTTATGCTATTCACTAAGGGCGACGCATTGGGCGTCGCCGATCTCAATTTGCCCGCCTTGCGCAGCAGCGGCGGCGGCGTTGCCGTTGAGCTTGTCGATTCACTAAGATTGTTGCGCCGCTTGCCACGCCCACGGGCAGCTGCCATTCCGCCGCCACGCCCCTGCAAGGGTGTGGGCGTGCTGCGCGTGACACGTGCATTCTTAGCATCCAGTTGATGGTGCTGCCGGCGCTGCTGCTGCTGCTCCTCGTCGTCATCGTCATCGTCCTCCTCATCGTCATCGTCCTCGTCGTCGTCGCTGTCGGAGCTGCTGTCGCTGCTGCTTATGGCCATGTTGCCATTACCCTGGGCATTATGCAGGCTCGCATGCTGCAAGTCCATGGCGTCTGTGGTGCACTCCTCCTGCGAGTCATCGCGCATCGCATGCGCCTTCGTGCTATCCGAATCGCCATCGTCGCTGTGCGCATCCCCATCGCTCGCCTCATCGCTATCGAAGTCCGAGCAGCTGCCAGACATGCTGAAGTCGGAGCAACTGCTGCACGGACTGCTCGACTGCGAGGGCGCATCGTCGCTCTCACTAACATCCCGCTGATTGTTGGCGCGGTACACGCGAAAGCTGTCTGGAATGCGCTCAAATAGCAGCGCTGGGTCCGCCGCCGACGCTAAGGCAGGTATGGACTGAGCTGTTGTCGGCGTTGTGAGCGTCGTTGCTACTGCTGCTGCTGCTGCTGCCGCTGCTGGATTCGGTGACTTCTTTGGTGACGTCGATGGTAAGCGTCGATAACGCGCCGGACGCTTAGGCGACTTGGACATGCCCAAACCCGTGCCCAGTCCCATGTTCAGCTTGTTGCTTATGGCCAGCGCTGTGGACGTGAGGCTAGCACCTGCCACGCCCATGCCCACAGTACTCGCTGTGCTGTTGTGCGGCGTCAGCGCAAAACTGCTCATTGCTGTCGGCGTCACAGTCGCCGCATGCAGCGACGCATTCATCGCGCTCGAGGTGGCCGTCGCTGCGGTGGTCGTCGAGCTCGAACTGGCGCTCGTTGACTGTGTGCTCGATGACTGCGAATTGTGGTGCTCCTCCTTCACGGGCGTCGTCAGTGGCTCAGATGGTCGCTTGAGTGCCGCCTGCGACTTGCGCGTCAATAAAATGGCCGTTCTGCAAGTTGATAATAAGAATTGATGAATGATGGTGAGTAATATATAACTATGTAATAATAATATCTATATATATATATATATATATATATATATATAATATATACATAATAATATACCCCATAAATTAAGATTGACTGAGACTGAGACTGACTGTAGAATGTGTTTGTAATCATTTATAGCTGCTTTACAGATATATCTCGCTTGAAAAAACCTTTCACTCTGTTGATATATTTATTATATTCTAAGACCTATTTTGTGTTCCGAGAATTTCAGTTTGCGACGCATAGATATCTTCTCTTTTGGCAGCCAAAAAAGCACCGAAGTTTGTATATTTATCTGAGCTGCAGACTTGGATTCAAGTTTTTGGGGGTATTTTACCTAGATTTTAAATTCACTTCTCGAATGGACTTCCCCACAGCTATAAATTCTGATAAACAATTAAATTCATTAAGAGCTACTTGATGCCCTTATCTAAGCTAATATTAAGCTAAATACAATATTTAATTGCTAAGAGTTAAATATCTAAAATCCGACTATGATTGCTTATGCGATATATGGGAATAATAATATAAAAATAATATAAAATAAAATAAAACTAAAACTAAAATAAACTAAAATATTAATACAAATTATTACGAGCATCGTCAAGCACTACGCACCTTCGATTAATGCCCACGGGGGAGCTGCTATTGTTGAGACTCTTGACGGGACTGCAGGGCGGCGTTTGGACCATATGCCTAGTGTCTTTGCTGGCATGATCGTCGGCCAACGAATCATCATCCGAGTCATCCTCGTCGTCCTCATCGTCATCATGTTGCTGGCTCTGCTGCGATTCATCCAAGTCCATGACGCTGCTATTGAGACGCCTTCGCGTACGCTTCTTTGACGGCTTTATGCGCGCGTCTTCGTTGTCCTCGTCGCTTTGCGAATGCGCATGCGTTGAATAGCGCTAAAAGGATCAAGAATCAATCCCATCATCCATTTGGTGCATGGAATCTATGGAATACTTACCGCTGTGAAGCGCGTCTTTTGCAGGGATTTGCGCATTCGCGTGATTTCAAGGCGGATCTGCTTGATCTTCTTCGTTCGATAACTGGGATTCTTGAGCACCTGCGACTTGTCGGCCAATATGAGTAGTTTTTGCACCACATCCTCGCTGGGCGGCGCCGTCAGCAGCTGTCGCAGCTCCTGCTCCACCTCACCCTCAACATGATCCACATGGAGACGCTGGCCGCGCTCCAGCAAACCATCTCGCTGCAATTCCTTTCGCAGCTGCACGAAAAGCGGCGCCGCCTGATCTCTCATCCGAATGCCAGCTCTATAGAACACGGTATCCTTGTTGTTGTACGCCAGACAGTTCTGTATCATCAGATCAAAGTCGGCTTCCAACTGCTCGAGTTTTGTGTAGCGGCAGTCCTTGAGCTTGGTGCGCATGGTACCCAGATCCATGGGCTGCTTGACTATGTCCATATAGTCGGGCACCTCACTGGTGTCCACCGGTTCGCGGAATATCTCCATGGTGTCGCGTGTTTCCAGCGCATCCAACAGCTTGCCAAGCGCTGATTCCAGCGGATTCAGCTGCAGCATCACAACCTCTTCGGAGATTTTCACGAATGCCACCTTGAGCTTCTCACGCTTGCGCACCAGCTCGCAGAGCAGACGCGCTCGCTCCAAGTCTTGACGCAGGCATTGCCAGTACTTGAGCTGACGACACAGTTCCTTTGTGTCCGGTGAGCCTTCGATGCCATTGCGCTGAATCACCCCGTGATTGTTGCCCTGACTCTGCAGCCGGCGCAGCAGCGGCACACCATTGCGATAGTGTCGCTTCAACGTCCAATAGGCAATGATGCGATCAAGGAATTCCTTCTTCTTCTGCATGTGCACCATGCCAGCGATTTCGTGAACACGATCCGGTGGTATTGTCGGTATTAGCACCACAGGCGCCGTCGATCGTTTCTTGGCCAGCGCCTTGCGCGCCTCACGCATCTTCAGGCGCGTATCTTCAAAGTCGGGCACATTTGTCTTCAGCTTGGCGTCGGCGGGCGTATGTGTGTGGCAATACGCAAACTTCTGCACATGCACCGAGCTGTCGTTGTGGCCCTCCTTGACCGTATCCATGGTCATATAAAGGCCCGCCTGCTGAGCGCAGGTGACATGAAAGGCGGCATAGCAGCTGTTCCGATGGCACTGTATGCAAGCGCCAAGACCCTTCTCTTTGCACACGTAACAGGTGAGGCGCCAACGAGCAGCCGGTATGGTCTCAATAGAATCTGCAGGCGAAGTAAAGGAAGATATTATTGTGTCCGTATTTTATGGGATCTTTTCGAATGCTTACCAATTGGCTCGAGGAACACAGTATTGGCAAAGCGCACCTCTGGTATCCATAGTGCACATACCACGTGCGCCCACTGGCCGTGATCCGTCTGCTTGAACGCACCGCCCGCGTTCGGACAGAGCACACAGTTGACTGCCTTGCTGGGCGATTGAAGGCAACGACGGCACAGCCATTGGCCTTCGGGTATATAGGGCACACCGTAGCAATCCTGATGCACAGCCAGGTTGCACATGTCGCAGAAGAGTATCACGTTTGTGTTTTGGCATTCGCCATCCAAGCAAATGCAACACACAGCATCGTCATCAACCTCAACGCCAGTGGGCGTGCCATTAGCGGCCGCCTGAAAATGAGATTCCTTTTCGAGGCGGTCCATTAGCAACTCCATGGTATCAATGGTGACAGCATTGAGATTTTGCTTGGCGCGCAATTCATTCATATGCTCCAGCCAAGCGGTATCCTCCTCATCCACATCATATTCTATCTCGCCGTCCAGTTCCTCGGCCGACTTCTCAATAAAGCGATAATAGGCCAAAGGCCTGGGCGGCGCATCAGGCACATTGTAGTCATCGATCTCGCGGACATTCGCAACGGGCACCTGCACCTGCGCCCATGCGGCATTCTCCTCCAGAGGCGGCGCATCAGCATTCAATATGCAGCCCCGTTCGACCAGCTCGACAAACTGCTCATCGTCAACCATGGGCAGCGGCTCATCAATGCCCAGTCGCACACTCTTGCCATCGATATTAAAGGTAACCGTGCCCTCCTGCTCATTGTAGGAGACCAAAGATTCCGGATTCGTAGTGCTTCTACCATTGCCGCAACCATTTTCTCCCTCCGAATTGCCACCACCGCCGCCGCCGCCGCCACTGCCGTTGTCTTTGGGCGTCGAATGTAGCGCGCGTGAAGAGCGCGCCCTTTTTCGATTGGGCTTGAGAATTGGCGTCAGAGGCTGTGGATTGTCGTGGTCGTAATTGGTGAGATGGCCCTGTAGGCCAACCAACGTTTTATAGCTGCGATCACAGTCGCGCACCGGACAGGCGAACGGCGGCTGGGACTGTTTTGATTTCACACCTTTGCAGTACTCCACGACATCAAAGTCGAGTCCCATTGCTGCTGTTGCTGCTGCTGCTGCGTGTTGTATTTGTATTGGTGTTATTCCTGGTGACAAGTGGTGTCTGTGTACGGCGTGCGGTCTCTCATATATACATCTTATTTGTTTGTTAACGCAACGAGCGCGCGAATCGCTTGTTTACCCTTGTTATTACTAAATTTTCGCTGGCTTGCGAATTTCTGGCGAATTTTAACAATGTATTTGAGTATTTTGCAGCACCGGTGCGGCCAGCATGCCTGCTAGTTAGCTAACAACACTGCGGATACTATTCGATATACTCGATATATGCACATCGTATGCAAAAATATTACCCAAACTAAGCAATTAACACAATATGCACAAATTTCAACTTTTGTACTGCTTTTCTTAGTTGGATAGGCGTGCTGGCTGTTCATAAAAGTGCCATGGCATTCACTATTATTTGAAGTTATACAACACTACATAGAAGAGCAGCTGCAACGAGCACATTTGCTATAAACAAAACTGCCGGTATCCATATGTCAATTTATTCAATAAAAACAAATATTTGGCGTTGCAAGCACAAGTTTAAAGTCAAATCAACTAAAAATATTAAGCAAATTATAAAACAAATATTTATTTGCGCGGGAAAACAGCTGGATGCAGTGCTTGTCAATATCGCCATAGTAGCGTGGAGTTGCCACTTTGCACCAATCGATAGTTATACATGTTATATCGATATATTTTCATTTCATATCTCGCTTGTGTTGTAGGGCGACGCGCTTCTCATTGCCGCCATTTGAAATAAACGGAAAGCTATCAAAAAGAACAAGTTTTTTTTTATAAATAAATCCTTTATTGAATTATTTGTTATAAGTGTGTTAACAAAATGGACGACTTACTGGGCGTAATGCAAACTGTGTCCAAACTCCATATAGAAATGGAGGCAATACGCAAGGTAAAAAAATTTGTTTTACAGTTATGGTTGGAAGCAACATTATTTTTTTGTTTTCTCGCCAGACACATTTTGAGGAGTTGGACCAATTGTTCTTTGGCATAACAGCGGCCATGGCGGAGGTGAAAATTACAGAAGTTGCCCCAGCCGCACTACCCAGCAATGGCAGTAACAACAGCTCAGTTACGCCCCAGCAGACAAAGAAGCGTCCCAAGCGCTTGACATCTTTGGCCGAGGACGACGGCGATGGTAAATTGTGAAATTAACATGAGTGAATCCTTGATAATTTATATTTTAAACAGTACCCTTAGATGTGGCATCAGTTCCCGACAACGAATTGTCCAAGCGGCAGAGCGCACGCTTGGGTAATGCTCAGCTATTGGCTGCAGCCGAAGAAGAAGAGAATGAGGAGGAAGTAAATACCACAGGCACGCTGATGCCACCACCGCCAGCGCCTGTAACAGCGGCAGCTGAAACCAGCATTAGCAGCGGACGCCCCCAGCGCGCTGCCAAATTGCGCTCTGAGAAGAATCTTAAGGAGCTGCCCTTAAATTCGAAGCTTCGTCGACCCAGTGCGGAAGACATGGTCAAGATTAAACTAGAGAGTGAGCAGCGTGCATCACAAATGCATTTATTAAAATCCCTAAATGTTACCACAGAAGAGGCCAAACCGCCAGCACCCGTTGCAGCCGGCTCGAAGGCAAAGGACAGTGAGTTGTCCACCAATAATTTACGTGTGAAAGTGAAGCGCGAGAAAATGAGCAACGACAACACAGCAACTACAACAAGCACACTCGAATCCACAAAAACTGTCACAAACGAAACAACCATACTCTCCACAACAGCCGCGAACAGCACAACAACGACAAAGAAAGGGCGCAAGAAGAAGGAAACGCACAAGCCCATCAAAGTGGAACGTCTTAGCGATTTGGATAAGAATTTGCCAATTTCGTCTCGTACACGTCGTGGCAGTAATAGCGCACGCAACTCCCAGGAATCGCAAACAGCCGCTCCACCTCAAGGCTCCATCTACGAAGATGCCGTCGAGGATGTGCCCAGTGCAGCTGTAGCAACAGCTGCTGTCGTAATGAATGAAACTGTCACCTTGCCCAATGCCACGTTCGATATCAATGTGCCCACATCGAATGCCACGATGTGCCTGGGTGACAATTTGGCAGGCAATGCCACGTTCCAAGTGGAGTCCGAGAAGGAGAATTCGATGAAAACGGCGCGCGAGGAGAGCAGCCTGCCTGATGAGGCGCACGATAATAGCTTGTTGACCGAGGACGAGTCGCTGCACGAAGTTGCCAAGTCCGAAATCTGTGAGCAACCAATACCCAAGTCCCTGAAGGGAATCAAGTTGCCAGCGCGCACGCACGAATTGTTCAAGTAAGTTAATCGATTGCTGTTCATGGCTCTTAAGGATACATGAATTTCTTGTTTCAGTCCCTTGATGCAAAGCCCCGTTAAAATGCGTGTGGAGGCATTTGAAAACGCTGCCCAAGCTCAAAGTAATCTACGCTCCAGGCGCGTCAAGGATGCTGTAAGTTTGCTCATTTCATTCATGCATCACTATACAAATTAATAATTCTCATTGATTCTGCTTCGCCAGGGTACGACTGGTTCGAGCACAACGCCGGTCATTGGCAAATTGCCGGCTCCAACGCTTGGACGTTTCCTGACGCCCACACAAAACTCAAGCGCAATACTTGTAAATTCAGCGCAACCCAAGAAGGCGCCCATGAGCGCCTGCAAGGCGACAACCTTAATGAAAACAGCGACGGGCACAAATCTTAAATCCACCAATTCTGGTTCTAACAAGGTATTAACACGCGAGAACAGCGGTGAAGATTTTCGCAAAGGCTTGCATCAGCTGGCCGAAGAGCGTAAGAAGCAACGGGAGCAAAAGCATCTGCAGGCAGCGCAGTTGCGCGAGGCGAAGGAGCGTGAACGAGCCGAGCGCATGGCTAAGCTAGCCAAGGAGCGCGAGGAGAAGCGACTTAAGAAACAGCAGGAAAAGGAAAAGCTGGAGGAACGCAAGCGTATGGAAATGGAGGAGCTGCAGCGCAAGTTGTGCCAGCAGGAGGAAGCCGAGCGGTTGAGGAAAGCCAAGGCCAAGGAACAGGAACGCGAGCTGCTGCAACAAATGAAGCTGCAACAGCAGCTGCAGTCGGCCAAGTCGAAAAAAATGATGCCGCCGCCACCAAAATCCAAATACACATTCGAAATGTTGCACGAGGATGATTCCACCGACGATGAGGGCAAGGTCTCCTACAAGAGACCGCCGGTGCCTAGCTGGAGTCGCTGTAAGTCACACTCGATGACTTTTTTAATTTATATACTTAATTTGATCTCTTGCAGCTCACGTGCGCGGAGCAGGAATGATATTGCAAACATTCTGCCCCACAGACATAATCGATAGCTTCTTCTCGGTGGCGCCACAAACGCCAGATCTGAAGAAGATCTTCCCCAACATTGATCCCAGCCATTTGAAGCGCAACTCAAGCGTGCTCTGGTCAACGCCTCCGCGCTACTCTGAGTTGCCCAAGTACTAGGGCAAGCGAGAGGCATTCAGCTTATGTTAACTTTAATTTAATTTTCTAACTTGCAATCAATTAATAGATATTGTTTCATTCGGCAATCGCCGGTTTATGTGTTTTACCATTGCTTCTGTTTGTTTTGCTACACACATCTTTGTACTCGAAAATATAAATAAATAAAATTATGAGAAGATAAACTCGAACTCGAAAAGGCCCACTGACCGCAAAATGAAATCAAACGCTCAATGGATACCTCAAGTACCGTTTTATAATCTTTCAATTTGACATTAATACCTAAGAGCTAAGAACTATTAAAGCTGCCAACGTGCTCAATTATGGCCAGTTGTGAGGGTTTCCCTATTAACAGGTGGCAAAGAATAATAAAAAAAAATCAAATAAAATGAAGTGAAATAAAAACAGGTAAATACTATGGAGATAAGTGCACAGAAATTTCACTGGTCATGGCCAATGGGTTTTCTGTCTTCGATTTCGATTGTCTTCTTCTTATCACTTGTTGTTTTTTCTCTTTTGATTTTTTTTATACCCTGAATCCATTGAAAATGGAAATTTCAGGGTATAATGTTTTTGTGCAAATGTATGTAACAGGCAGAAGGAGGCGTGCCACACCCCATAAAGTATATATATTCTTGATCAGCTCGACGAGCTGAGTTGAACTAGCCCTGTCCGTCTGTCCGTCCGTCCGTCCGTCCGTCCGTCCGTCCGTGTAAACACCTGGATTTCTGCAACCACAGAAGCTAGAGACTTCAAATAAAAAGCAAAATGCTCGATAATACCATACGCTGTACGAGTTTATTTTTTTTTTTCGATAACTCATCCCATTTCTTTTTTATCGATAACTATCGAAAATATCGCTTTGTTTTTTAGGTCTGGCGTGCACACCGTTTAAGATAGCGCCGTGCACTAAGTTGTGTTTGATTGCTATATTGAATCCGCACATTTTGTCATTTTTGGATTTTTGATGCCACGCCCCTTTCGCCCACAATTCAACAAAAACGATAACTCACGTATATCAAATACTAGAGACTTGAAATTTGGCAACTAGGTACATTTAGATGTCATAATCACTCCCCGAAAATTTCATTAAGAAAGTAGGTCGAGAAAAAAAGTTATTAAACAATAAAGTTTCCATAGCACAGCCTCTGCTGCAGCCGCAAAACTGCGCAGTGAGCATATTACGTGCATGCATATGTTTGTGTGTGTGTGTGTGTGTTGGTTACTATTAATGAATAAATGAAACTTTTTATGATTGGTATTACAGCTCAATGGATTCAGGGTATCTCTTAGTCGAGCAGTCTCGACTAGAGTTTAGTTACTTGTTTTATTTTATTTTACTTTTTGCTTGGCTGCCAAATGAGGTGACATGAAAAACGAAATGCCGCCAGCAAGATTCGTGATCGGCTCCTCTTGTATTTCATGCTCAGGTTGGAGCCGCTGATGCTGCTCCTCCCACTCCTTTTGTGGTGGAGGTGGTGGTAGTGGGTGCCAATGCAATCGTATACTCGTGGTAAGCCGCAAACGCAATTGCAACTCGTGTAATAAAGGCGGTTTGCTCAGTCGACGACGGCAGCGCAGAGAAGTCTTTGTAGAAATGGAAAACGAACAATTTCAGCAAGAGTAGCGTATAGGGTATTTAGGGACTAACAATTTATAACTCTGCTAGAGCCTACGATGTTACTATAGTACATAAATATGTATATGTATATCTAAACATTTTTTTAATTTTATTTATTTTATATTATTTATTATATTATGAGCCATAATATATTTAATTAATTCCCTCTAATGATATCAAAGTAGGATATACAAATTTCGTGTTTGCCCTTTTACAATATTTTATGCACACGCCACACACACACACATGTGCATATAACGGCGAATTTACAGTATCCTTTCGAGCTGGAAGTTGTCTCTATTTCTCTTGTTATTTTTAGCGACGCGTTTTGAATCTTTCATGTATCAATGTGTGTATGTGTGTACATACGATGTATGAATGTATATGTGTATATAGTATGTATTTCTTTCCAGGCAAATGCAGAGAAAACGATAGAATATTTGAAAATGTCAAAAAATAATTATAAATAACAATCAGATGACACATGCATACAACATTGTAAATACATACATACATACATACACACACACATACACATGTATGTACATATGTGCAAAAATGTATGTACATACATAAAGTATGCAACTTTACAATTCCTTTAGATGCGCCTATTTGTATAACTATTTCGTAATAATTATAACTGTGTATAATTTAGATTTATAATTTAAAGCGTTATATTATATATTTAACTTATTTTAATGAAAACATAAAACTAGATTAAAAATCTGCATGAAAAAATATAACAAAAACATTTTAAAAATTGTATTAAATTGAAAGCTAGAAAATAATAAGCAATTTAGTGCATTTCACAATTTATACAATTTTCTATTTCTTTATTTTTGTTTTGTAAAATAATAATATAATAATAATTATATTACTATCGTTACGATAAGAAACCCTGAAAAATGCTTCTTTTTGTCCGAATAAACTCTGCATGCAGTAAACAATATGCATTAAAATAAAACTCTGTATACAGAATATGCATTAAAATAAAAATTAAAGTAAAAGAAAATATAATTTTTGTCTCCCTGCAGCAATGCTACAGTTAAAAGACATGCCAGTGACGGCATGCTAAATGTATTTTTGAGCGAATGGGAATTGTACAAATTTATCAATTTATGTTAATACGTGTAAAGGGCATCGAGGGTTTCGACTATGCTCAATAGCTTCCAATTCCTTGTTTCCAGTTTTCATTTTCAATTGCTTAGCGGCCTTTGTCTTTGTGCACGCCTAATCTTGATCTCGTGCGTTTGCAATTTGCACAGTAATTGTTGAGTACGCTGCTGATTGGAATTTAGCTACTTCCCCACCCTCTCTCTCTCTATCGCTCTCTCTCCCACACACACTACTATAAAGCAGATGGGCGTAGAACACCGAGAGCAATTGAAGCCGGCGGCTTGTTAGCGCGGCGTTTGGGCAAATGGAAATTGGCAAATGCCAATCTGCAACTGCAGTGATTAGTTGCTAATGTGCTGTTTAGGCCAATCTATTGGCAGTTACCTACTATTAAAGTGTACTGCATTTTGCCTTTTGCAGTTGTTTGGCTAATAACGTTCGCAAGTGCTGACGCTCAATTGGATATATTCGATAAGTTGGCACTTTCAATTGTTGTTGTCGTTGCGGCGAGAGTCAATGGCAGCTGGCGCCTAATTCACCACAGCAGCTTAAGAAACTCACTCAAAGAAACTGAAGAAACTCACCACACTCCACGCTCAGTGCTCGTAGCACAATCAGCATTCAGTATTTGTTGAGCCGCTGTGCGTAGAGCACCTGTTGACGGGTAAAAGAAAAAGAAAACGAACACTTCGTGCAAGTGTGTGCGTGTATATGTGCCTATGTGTGTGTTAATCTTAGAAAAGTGAATAACTAAGACGAGCTGCTTTTGCCGTTGCCGTTGCCGCTGACGTTGCCATATAAATTAAAAATTGAAATAAGAAGCAGCCTCAAAAGGCAACATGTAAACGGAATTCGAATGAATGATATTTGAGCGCCGCGTTGTCTATGTGTTCGTATGTGTGCCTGTGTGTGTAGAGAAGCAAAAATACGGCAATAACAACAATAAGCAGACAAAAAACAAAACTTTCTTTTTTGCGCTACCTTTTGCCACCATCTTAAATTGCGTCTTTGTTATTGTTGTTGTCGTTGTTGCAAATTACGTGGTTTTCGCGCTGTGAAATTTGTTGCAAGCATATTTTTATAATTTGTTTTCGTGCACATCTTTTCACTGTTAATTAAAATAAATGCCGCTGCAGCCGAAAGCCTAACTAATATTAAAAAAAAAAAAACGTTGATTAAATATAATAACCTAACTGCAAGGGCAGACGTTTAAGTTACTAATTAACCTGTAACTTTGATGTGGAGCTACCGAGCCGGATGACAGACGCGAGCTGTCTTTCGAAATAAATTTCCAGCCTGCTTCCAGCTCACTGACTAAACAAAAATGCCTGTAACCTGTCTTTTGCTCAATTGACCAGCTTATGCCGGTTGCCGCGGCCTACACTGTTGGCTATTTCCAATGGGATCGAGCACTAAATTGCCTCAGCACCAATTCCAATTCCAGCCGCTGTTCCAGCTCGTCATTTACAGTTAGTTGTTCCATTTTGGCGACGTTGCGCTTTTGTGCCAATTTTTTCCTTTTTTTACAACACTGGCAGCTGCTTTACCCATTAATATTTGCATCTGTGTCTTTCTCTCTCTCTCTCTCTCTCTCTCTCTCTCGCCAGCTCTCTATGGCTATCTTAGATTTTGTTTTTCGATAATTTTTTAAAGCTTTTGCTGCATTCCTTGCAGCCGCAAAACCACATTTATCGCATCCGTCTCTGCCGTTGGCTGTCAAACGTGCTTCCAATGTCCTCTCTCGCTCTCTCTCGCTGTCATTCGCTGTATCGGCTATTATGTTTATAGAAATTTCAATTTGGTTGCCTTTTTGCCTGTTTTTTTGCAGTTTTTGTTGTTTTTCGGTGAAATTTCTTGTGTGCGCGAAATGTAATTGAAAATAACGTGCGATAGACAAGACATCAAAATAAAAAAAAATATATTTATTGAAAAACGTAAATCCATCTAACAAAAACTGCTAATGCATTTGGACTAATGATTGATATTTGAGGTAAGCCTTAACAATGGAAAGTTGAAATTATAAATATTGTATGTATATATATATATGTGTGTGTGATTATAACCCAAGGCCAGTTTGCAAAATCAAATCTGATTGGAATTATTCCAGCCCATGGATACATGGAATATCTTCTGGTCTTATGCAATTCCAGTTTTTTTTTTATCTCTTTATTGCCTTTTGTCTGCGTGTTAAAATCTTCCTTTACGACTTCTTCGTCGTCGCATGCAATATCCGTGGCACAGCTTAAGTTACGCAACAACGTCCAAAATATCGCATGAGTCATTTAACTCGGGTGGCAGCCAACTAATTATGAATCCAATGCAACACTTCCGTTCAAGACTTAAGCCGCATATCGAGACGTTAAGAAAGCAAACTTCATAAACGGCTCACAGAGAATGTAAACATGCGCAGCTCATGTTGACAGGCGCCTGCGTGGGCAGCTACAGCTACAGCCGTTGCCAGTTTGGCAATCACTCACTGGAAAGAAAATGGAGTCGTTTAATGACGACAAGAGCAACGTCTTTGCCTGCTGTTGTCATTGTTTGTTTTGATTGTTGCTTTTGTCTGTTTGTGTCTGCTCTCGTTGTTATTAAAATAAAACTTTCTATTTCACTTGGAGCGGCCGAAAATTTCAAGGTTCGTCGTATGGAAAAAAGCTTCCAAACTTCCTGCACTCAAAAACCGTTAACAGCAACGGCAACAGCAACAGCAACAGCAACAAAAAGAGCATATGCAGTCGATGATTTTCCATGACTCAACTTGGCGGCTGCCATATCTTTTGCTTTTAATAGCCCAAGAGCCTTAACATATATGTAAAAGGGGTATATTGATTGTGAGCTAATATATGTAATGCTCGAAATTTAATGTCTGTCTGACTTTTCCAAGGAAATTTCTCATTGCTCATTATGTAAGTGACGATAATGATGATTAAAAAGAAGTTGGCGATGATGTTAACTGCTCAACATGCTGGGTAAATGTCAGTCAGGCAGTCTTGCTTATTTTGATTTTGGGTCTGGGTTCAGCTAAAAGTCGAAGTCAATTTTGTTTTTGTTTTCTGTTTCTTTCGCTTTTGCTGTAATCGAGTTTAAAGACTTCGTCGCGACTCACAGAGCAACCTTTACTCTACAATGCGCAGGGTTTCCATCTCTCACTCTCTCTCTCTTTTTATCTTTCTCTCTTTCTTTCTCTGTGAGTGCTTTCACTTTCAGCTCAGGCTGCTAGCGATTGTTTTTGGTTTCTGTGGTCGCTTTTAACGATCGTTTGCTTTGCTTCTGATTAGACGCTAATCGACAATTGTAGGGCGTCACGTATTCGTTGCTATTGTTGCTGCTGTTACACTTATTGGGTAATACCAGCTTAAGCTTTGTTACCATTCTGATTTGCTAACACATTTGGGGCTTGATTTATCGACTTTTAGTTAATTTGGTGCGAGTGTGAGTTTCACTTTTCCTTTTGACACCTCTTAAAAAATTGCGCTTCAACTTTCGCTCGTTGATTTGGTTTTTCATTTGTTTTTTCATCAATCAAAATTAGCATTTCAATCAGTGCGTTGTAATAAATAGTTTACTGGTAGCGAGTAACACGGCCATCACCTGCTATCACTGACACGAGGTTATGTAAATGTGGCTTAGAAAGCCGCGGGGCACGTAGTCTTGCCTTTTATCTGTTTATTTCTTGGGCAATTATGTGGCATACTCTGATTTATTAGCGTAATTGTGCGGCCTTTTGGCCCATGTCTGACGTAATGTCTCTTTCTGGTGAGCCACTTAAATGGACACTGCTCCCCATTAGACACAGAGACGTCTTATTTGTGGCCTGTTCTCACGATTCAAAAGACTTAAGCCGCAAACTTGCGCAGTAACGTTTTTTACAAAATTTAAGCTAACAAAGCTTCTTTCTCTCTCTCCTTGCAGCACTTAATATGTAAATCAACAATCAACCAGAAGAAGAAGAAGAAGAAGGGAAGATGCCACGCCAAAGCTCAAACCAGCCTCACAATAAAAACTGACAAAAAATACAAAAAAAGAAAATATCGAAATTAACGATTCTAGACAACAGCTTAGAATAAAGTGAGGCTTTCTTTTATTGCTACAAAACACAAAAAAAAAAAAAAAAAAAAAAAACAATTTATGCAAAAATGCGACGAAAGCCACAGAACTTAACACAAACTGAACAAGCCAGCATATATGACAATAACAACAACACCAAGAAGAAGAAGAACAAGCAGCACAGAATAGCAAGACAGCGACACATGTGGCACTTGTCGGCTAAGCTGCTGTCAGTTTCTCTGCTGTCTTTGTCGCTGCTGTTGCTATTCCACGTTCACACAGCGGGTAAGTCAAGAAGTCTTAATAGTCGCCACAAGGGTGTCTCCAGAGGAATTTCACATGCGAATTTCGTATGTTTGCCGCAGACAATGTTAAGGCTTCTTACAGTCAATAAGCAGAAATGTGAGAAAATTTAAGAGCAGGCAATGCATGACTGGCAAGCTGTAAAAAAGTTTGACAAATATGTATATCAGATTTCTACTTATCCACAGATGGGAATAAGCTAAATGTTTGTAAAGAAATATGTATATATATAATTGAGATATAAGTAAGTTTTCATATATATATTTATAAATTCAAATCTCTATATGGCATATTTAAATCTATATACCGCATTTAATTTGAGACTCAAGTTTTATGGTCTATTAAACAGATATTTTAACAACACTCACGCAAATGCAACTTTCAAAAATCATTTATGGCAACCTTTTCCTCTTCATTTCCTTTTATGTATAGTCCAAAGTTTCTAGTTAAATTGCTTTGATTTCTTTTCAATGCTTATTCTAATGATTATTAAATCCTATTAAAATGTTTACATGCACTTTCCACCGGAATTTCAATTTTCTAAATATTTTTATCATAATTAAAGTCAGATTTTATTTTTTAACTTTCTTCAATGCTTCACAAACTGCATTAAATTCCATGGCATTAGCCTAGTCAAGTGCTTGCCTCTAGCAAATGCCGCGTGCTGCGAACCTAGCATATACACACGCACACACACACACACAGACACACATATGAGTATGCGATTGTGTGTATCTTTTCTTTTTAGAAAGCTCATGCTTGGTGCATAATTTATTGGGCGTTACTAAGAATGAATAGCTACATAAAGTAGATAACAAGATGCTCACATATCTATTCAGGTGCGAGCTTCGAGTACCTGAGCAACACGCAGGTGTAGCTCTCTGACTGACTGACTACCCAGGCAGGGCGCCCACAGTAGTTGAGTCTGTTGTCTTTGCCAAACTGAAAGCTATGCTAATTTGAGCTTAAAAATATAAATACGGGCCTGACCCAAAAACAATGATCTGACGTTTTTGAAGTTGATTTGGCACACGTCTAGGCATGACACACAAAAATTTAGTTTTTATATACGTGTGTATCTGGCTTTCATGTGTGTCACTCGATGCGTCATTTTATGTATATATGTATATGTATGTATCTTGAGCAATTGTGTAATACTCGTACGTACCGGATTCATCGCACTGGGCTTTACCTCTGACAATGCGCGTGACGTGCGTGAATTGTAGACATAATTATAGACTTTAGCCATATTTATAAATATGCAAGTCTTTCTTTTCATACAGTTTGATAATATAATGTGACATGCGTCAATAGCTGAATACGCAAGTAATTAAATAACCGTTGATTAGTATGCAATGCGAAGCGAATAGAGTCCGATAGTTATGCAATCGAGTGGGTGTGCATTCACCTCGCAAAAGAAGGGAATTTATTCTGCTGCACCTTTTTCCACAATTAGTTGGCCATAATGGGTTGCACGTTCCCAAGCATATTTATAGAAAGGGCATTGAAATAACACAATTCAGTTTTTTTTTTCTTTTTCTTTCAATTAAAAGTCAAGACTCGCCGCGCCGTTAAGGCGCTGCTACACCACATGCTCAACCACACGAGCAAACCACCGCACATGAGTCTCAGTGAGTGCCTGCCCGTTGAATCAATTAAAGCCAACTGCTTTAATGCTTACTGGGCCATTTAAATCAAATATGTTGGCATTTTCAAAGCAGATCTTTCATGCAGCTAATAAGCTTCATTAACATAAGAGTTGAAGTCCATTCATTGAGCGCGCAGCGCAGCATAAAAGATTTGCATAAACATGGAATGAACCGCTACCTTCTGACGAAGATTTAATGCTCTTAGCTAGATAATTATATAGCTATAATTAGCATATAGTAAACCATATAATAATATAATATATCAATTCAGTTTTGAAACTTATTTAGAACAGGTTTTCTTGAACTAAGAATCTTGTCAGAAATTAAAAAAAAAAAAAATAATTTAAGAAATATTTCAATTTTAAGCATTAGCCAAAGCTGCATGGCTCGCAGAAAAAAAAAAACAACAAAAATTGGGTGAAGTGAAAATAATTTTACAGCAACTTAATTAAAAAAAAAAAAAAAAAAAAAAATAAAACAGAAAAAAAATATTCTTCAAGCGTCGACAGCCAATTGAGATTCTTGAGTGGCGGCCATGGCTTGGGCTATAGTGATGCTAGCAACGGTAATAACGGCACTTGGGGCTTTCGAATGGTAAGCGCCAAAGAATTGAAATTCGTTTTGTGTGTGCATTGGAAAAGTGTCGTTCGGCGATGCGAGGCAATCGACAGCTAAAACAACAACAAGAGCAACATTATCAAGGTAACGACATTAGAAAGCGTGATGAGTTCGAATTTGTGTACATGTGTGTGTACATGTGCTGGTGTGCGTGTATGTGTACCGAAAATCTACAAAGAAAATCAAACAGTTAGCCGGCTGGTTGAGTGCAATTCATCATAGGCTTCAATTTGATTCGCTTGATGAGAGTCGCATTGACAACAATAACCTGTTGCATTTAACACATATTTTATTCAAGTGTTTGCTCACTCTCTCTCTCTGTCTCTCTCTCGCTCACATTCTCTTTACATCTGTTTCACTCTCTGCTTAAGTTTTCGGATTAGCTGCGCTTATTCACTTTGCGTTTTTTGGCACATTTTTCGGTTACATGGCCTACTTGCCGCAAGTGAAAGACAGTCAAAGACAGAGAGAGGGACATGGAGAGAGAAAGAGAAGGAGAGCGAGAGTGTGGAGTCTTATAGAGCGAGAGAGAACAGAGTTACTTAGTCAGGGCCTGTATATACTGTGTAAAGATGCCGCGATTTTCAAATCTGCCGCAACGCTTCACGAATTTATGGCGTTGCTTTTTATTGGGTCAATCGGCAGGTTTCATTTGTTGCGGTGGTTATGCCGGTGGTGCTGCTGCATTCTTGGTGGCCCATCACGATGCACGGCATGTTGACGCAATTAATTAAAGTTTTTTACGTTTATAGCCGAACGAACAGGTGTGCTGTGCTCGCAACTGAAATATAAAGATTAATGACAGCTGCCTATAGGCGATAGCAGCTGGACATCTTTGTGTATATTAATGCACTTCGTGAGCCAAGTCCAGGAGACAAGACACGCGATCACACGCTGTCAGAATTAAACTAAAATTAACTTTTTTGAGGAATTTCATTACCGACTTGTGTTAAAAAAATCATTTTTTTCGTGTCTTCATAATTTAAAAATAATTGTTTCTCTTGGTAAAGGATAGTTTATAGTCACCCTCACTCTCTCTTTCTCTCTTTCATAGTCTTATCAATATAATCTATTCCACTTTTCCAACTGCAAGCAGCTGTCTTAACTACTGATTTTATTGAACCTAAAGGAAAACAATATAAATTTCAAATTCAGGCCAATGATGATATCAACTCAAGAAGCGAGCGAGAGATCTGTTGTTGTTTATGCGTTCGCACACAGCTCCAATTAAGTTAAACATTTCTCCACCCTTTTCATTCAATTAGAGTCGATGCTGAGCCAATGCTGAGTCGGAATTCGAATCCGAATCGTATCAATAA
Organism: Drosophila mettleri; assembly: GCA_035047625.1. Lineage (NCBI taxonomy): Eukaryota > Metazoa > Arthropoda > Insecta > Diptera > Drosophilidae > Drosophila > Drosophila mettleri. Next base: position 15,602,276 of record JAWNPI010000085.1, read on the forward strand.
CTGCATGCTTACAACTACAACTTTCCCTTTCCCATGCACGCTGGAGACAGCAGCGACAGCAGAGATGGCAGCAGCCCCTCCCTCCACTCGTCTGTCTGTCCGAAATTGTACAATGAAATTCGGCACAATGAAAGTTGTTGCCGCGCATAGCCATAAACACACACTCCGGTGCGCGCGCACACACACACCCATATAGCAGCGAGCCCGAACCCACAATTTATCTTGATTTCGTTTGGTCAAGTTCCTTCTTGGCCCTGGCCATGCCATGCCAAATATTTGTCCCGTGGCGCTCAGCGACATTTGAGGCGCACGCAAAATTGCACAAAGGCGGCGAAAAGCGCAGAAGTTGCCAAACGAGAAGGCGGGGAAACGGACGTGTAACGTTCACCTTTGCGCTTGATGAAGCTGCAAGACAGGTAGACCCAGCCACAGCTACAACTCTGTGTGTGTGTGACGATTGAATGTTAATCAATGAATACATTTGGCTGTCTGAAAATGATTTTTGAACCGGTTCTGAGCGTGTTTTTTTTTACTTTGATTATTTTGTAAGATGCCAATTGGCATTCGACTTCATTTACATATTCAAATTTGGATTTGAACTGAGCTAAAATCAATATAAAAAGGCTTTCTTTTGCCCAAAAGAGAAATATTGAAGCTTGCACTTATTTAACAAAAGACTTAAGCAACGAACTTACCCATGTTCCAAACATGTTCTCTGCTAACATTTCTAACAAAATAAACAAAAGACAACGAACTTGCTCTCAGTCAACATTCTTTGGTGAGTGAACAAAAGACTTAGACAGCGAAGTTGCAGCTGAATAAAAATAGAAACGTGTCAGGCAAAAGACTTAAGCAACGAACTCGATTTTAACAACCAGATGCGATAATCAACAAACAACGTACATTCCACTGATGTGTTCTGTGCATCCATGCCTTTACAATTTCTTATCTGTACGTTGCGTAGGCGTGGCACCTGTTGCGCCCATTACCTCTAATACCAGAGGCCCGTAGACCACAATTAGCCCAATTGGCTGCTGAGTTCGCGGCAGCGTAGATGACACATAAAAATGCGTTTGTAAAACTTGAAATAGAATGCCGTTAAGTGCGTTAGGCCAGACGAACGTACACACACACACACACACACACACACACACACAGAGGCAGCATTTGGCGCGCAGTTAGAAATAGCCTAATAAAAAGCTGCTTGACTGACTGCTGTGTTGCTGGCCGGTTCTGTGGGCCATTTGTAAAACGTAAACGTATTTTTTTGTTCAACTTTTCGTATGATAGCACAACTAACTCACACACTCTCTCACACACACACACATATATATATACACATTGCTTTTGAACTTGTCACACGCCATTGAGAGTCGCCCGTTTGTCCATATTGGACGCAACTTGTTCCGTTTTTCTTGGGGCACGTTGACACAGTTTCGCTTTGAGTGAGAAGAGCAGGAGAGTAGACTAAGAGAGAGAGAGAGACAGAGAGAGATAGCGCCTGCAAAGCCACTTTTCAATCAATAAATTTTGCGTTCTTTTAGCATTGAACTTGGCTGCGACAAGACTTGATTTAACACAACTCAAATCAACCTGAGTTGGCTTTTTATGTTGGCCAGCACAATTTGCGGCTAGTTGCGGATTTACCAGCGGCCAAAGGGGCGTCTATGACGTTGAGCAGCTGTGTGTGCCCATTCTATGCCCCATTTTCATAAACAACATTTAATCAGATTTAATTGTTCAATTAGTGAAGCGTACGAGTATATGGAGCAAAGTCAGCAGTCTATTATTGTTGTTGTAAACGTGCTTACCGTTTTCTTGCAGTGTATTTCAGCATAGTGCATTCTCTTGCAGTTTAGTGAACTCCAGCTGCCGCCCTTAACTGCTATGGCAGCAATGCGCCTTGCGTGTTCATATGAAAAGCAAATATTGCAACTATTTCCCGAGTCGAGTCGAGTCGAGTCGAGACTGAGGCTGAGGCTGAAGCTGACTCTGAGAGATAGCGATCTACAACTAAATTGCAGCTAGTTCAATTTACAAGCACAAAACCCTGTTGCGGCTGGCACGGCCGGGCCACTTAGCTGCCTTCTGGGCTGGCATTTGCTGCTTATTAGTGGATGCTTTGTTTTATGGTGGAATCTGTTATACTTACTCGCATTCAGCGCGGTCTTTGGCTGGGCTTTAATTATAAATAGCAGACAATTAGGCGGTTAAGAGTATCTATTATTTAGGCAGCGGTCAATGCTACGACTCGACTTGCCGCACAGACCAAAAGAGAGAGATAGAGAGAGAGGGAGATAGTCAGAGTAGCCAACGGAGCGCGCAAAGCTAGGGCTAATAAATTTATTTTGGCTTAGACAGGCCCCAGTGGCTGCCATACCGATTGCTTGTAACCGGCTCGAAGCTAAGCTGAGCTGCAGCTGAATTTTGCACACTCAGTTGCAGTTGCAGTCGGTGCTGGCGTCTCAGACCTTGATTAAAGTCATTCGCTTGTGCGCTAACACAATGGCCGCCAAGTTGCCTTTGGCTCGGAACTCCATCTGCCGCCAGCCTGCAAAATTAACATATCTAATTGCATGACACGCGCGCGGCAAATGCTGCAAATAAAAATAAGAAAGAAAAAAAAAAACCAAAACTGAAAAACAATTTTGTTTGACATACGTCACGGCTTGGCCCTCCGCTCGAGCACTTCAAATATATATAGCCAGCGTCAAATGACTGCAGCGAAATTCTTCAATTTCACTAGACACAGAAAAACAAAACGTCTCTTTCTCTGTCGCTCTCTGTGTGCTTGCTGAGCCGCGTTATTGTCGTCACTTGTTAATTGCAGCGCATTTGCTTGACATTTTTATAGACACAGCGACAACAGGCATCACTTAAAGGTTCTGAAAAAATGCTGAGCTTTAGATGTGAGAGGCAAAGATGCCCTGCAGTAGAGTGGCAAGAGCAAGGTGGAGCCTAATGCAGAGCTATCAAATTTTCAATTTGGAGTCTGTACTTTGTGAGTTATACGAGTTTAAATTTAAATTAAAATAGTATTCATTTTTGGGGATATTGAATAACACTTTTTCCTTTAGCTGCTGAAACTGTAAATAAAAATATTTATAATCTAATTGCCTAACTATTGCAACTATAAAGTGTCTCAGCATTTATATACTCCAATCACTTCACACTCGTACAGGGTATACAAGAAATATAACGCTTGATTGCACAAGTGCTGCCAAACAGAATTTGTTTGGGCTGCTAATGAATACCTTGCCGTTGCACACGTTCAAGGCCTTCTTCAAACATTAATTTGCTGCAAAAAAAATAGAAGGGGAAGGGTAAAAAAAAAGAAAAAACCAAATATTTATTACACAAACTTTCTTTGCGGCAGCCATAAACAGCAACATTTGTTTTGCTGTGGTTTTTATAGCCACGCCCCCCTTCGGACAGTGTGCAGCAAGCATTTGTCCAAATCAATTAGCATTAAATCAAACGTTTTTTATTGCCCGTTTTTGAGTTGAGGGCTGCTTGGGGAATAACACGCCCCAGCTGTCTGCCTGTCCGTCCGTCCGTCTATAAAAACTATGGCGATATTTCAAATGTAAGCGACGTGCCGCGATAGCCCAGCTAATATCTTAAGCGGACAAGCCGAGGCGTTGCCCACAAGTTCTTTGACTCTGTGTGAAGTTGAACGAACGTGAGCTCCGGTCGAAGCTGCAGGGCAAGGCGGCAATTCAGACGGCCTTAGCATCTTAAATAGAAATCTTACAGAAAGCCAAACATAAGCCTGACTTCGTTTTTTATGTTGATTGAGAAAAGACTTTTATGCGACATTTGAAAGATTCAATCGTGGAAGCTAAAGAAATGTGAAAAAATGAGAAAAATGAAGGCAAAGTCTCGAGACAATTTAAACATGAGTTAAGAGTAATATTCATATATGAACGATGTAATAGTTAGATAATAATATACTATCTATTAATTCTCATAGTTAAAGTGTGTTTAAATTGAATATTTTTTCATTTTAATTAACAATTTAAAAACCAATCAAAATATATTAAATACGCCAAATTGTTGTCGTATTATGCCACCCTCTACATTACTTGGTAGTTACATAATAGCTGAAAATATAAGCTGAAATATGACATGCATATGTTATTTGGCCAGGCTAACAACTGCCAAAGTGCTTAATTTGGCTATGTTCAGCTTGGCGCACATGTCGTATGCGTAATGCTTGCGCGCGTGCGTTAACTATCGAAATATGAAATTGTTGCATTTCATAAGCGCTGCAAATGTAATTATTGTCGCTAGCATTAATGTTGTTTTTTTTTTTTTTGGCTCAGTCTACGAAAAAGTAGGCACATGTGTGCCAGGTACTGCTTCTTTGGTCTTTTGACCAAGTTGTGAAATCATTTTGCTGCTTATTCGAGGCAGTTGAAATAGAAAGTGATTGCTGCCTGTTGTCAGCAATTTGGAGGCGCTGAAATTGGCAATTGCTGTGTCGTGTGTGTGTGTGTATGTATGTGTATCTGTGTGTGGGCTCCAAGTCAGTCGAGACTGAAGCCCAAATCGTAACCAATCCTGTCTGCCTTCTGCCTTCTAGCCTTGCTCTGACTGAGTCGTGGGCTGAAGTAGCGTTTAAATTAATGTAGGCAAGCGCTGGAACTAATGACTCTCTTGTCTTGTCGAAGTTGTCAACGTTGTTGTTGTGGCTGTTGTTGTTATAGTTTTTGTGTTGTCTCTTGTCTCTGGCTTCGTGCATTGAACTCTGTGAGACATGTCTGTCTGTAGACATATAATATATGTGCGCAGCGATAGCCAGTTGGGAGTTGGCCGCCTAAAACGATAGTTAATTAGAGCTTTTACTTTCGTTGTCCGTGAAAGTGTGTTGCATGCCACAGATTCAATTTCGCAAATTGTGTTACAGTTGCTTTACCCCATTTTCGTTGTCTCTATTCGAATAACTTAATGGCCCGCGGCAACATTTTCATTTTGGCCAGACACTTTTACCCCGCCGCAAATTCAATTTTCGTATCAATAATAGCGCAAAAATCAAATGGGGGAAAAAATGAAATGCAGTTGAAAAACAGGTGGGAAAATCATGTTACTTTTTATTATTTTTTCAAAAGGAAAAGTGAAAATGCGCCAAAGACATTTTGACAATTTTATTTGTTTGGTATTTATAAAGGAAGCGCTAATTATATCAAAAGCCGCATTTCATAGAAAGTAAAACAAATAATATTTTTAGTTATCAATCAGCGTGTTTCGCATTGTTGTGCCTTTGCTTCGGTGAAAGTAAAAACTGTGCCAAAAACTTTATCGAAAAGGAGGAGAAATACATAAATGAAAAGAACCGCTTAACAATTGGGTTAAGCTCAATAACTAAACGTGTTTTATTTCTGCTGCTCGTGTGAATTATGTGCACTGCGCCATAAACTCAAAAATATTATTAAACTGGTTGCTTCTGGCACACTGTGGCACCCACTTGGGTAGACCTTAGAGCTGTGCTGGCATCGCGCTAATATGTCAGCAGCAAAAAGCACTTGCCTCATCTGTCTGGCTGCCACACATGCACTTGACACCTCCTCTTCGCTTGTGGAGGCTGCGCTATTAGTGCTTGGGGCAAGTCAACGATCGCAGCAGTCGCACAGCCAAAGCAAAGAAAGTAACCAGATTTATAACACTCTGCCGTCTAAGACTCTTCTGTAAGACTTGAAAATTGTTGTAACATTATATTCAATGCCTAGCGGGCGGGTGGTGTTAAAAGCCACACACAGACACTCACACTCAGTCTCTCTCTCTCTCTCCCCTACTCCCTCTTTGAGAATTGAGTTCAAGTGAGTTCGGTCGAGTCAAAGATCAGCAGGTGTCAATTTCTAAAGTCTTTTGTTTACTCCTATGCTAGCAGCAAAAAGAAAGCATTTCGAAATAAGAAAAGATTAGAAATACAGAGATATTATGAAAGCCCAACTAGGAATGCCAATCACAATTTTCTTCTACTTACAAATTTCCTGCATTATGTTTGTTGTTTTAATTGCTCCAAAAACTTGTTATAGTCAGCTATTAAAATTTATCTCTTAACAAATTTTAATGATAATAATTGCCCGCATTTCTCCTTCAATTTCCTATGATATAATGAGGAAAAAAGAAATTTTAGTTAAAGTCTTTAGCAATTATCTAATTTAAATGAGAGCTCTAACTAATTTTAGTAGCTACAAGAACAAAGAGTTCAGTTTGAGGTTGACAGAAATGGAAAGTTCTTGCTCTGCTTTGTTTTCTCAATTCTTTTCAATTCTCCCTTTACCCATTTAGAGTTTAGTTTCGTTATATCTATATCAATCTCTTGTCAAGGTCTATTCACTCAGCAGTTCCTAATTAGTGAAAAGTAATTTTGCAATATTTCTGCATTGACTTATTGCTCAGACAAGCACAGCCCGCAGAGATATATCTTTATACACACATTCGTCTGCCAATCTGATAAGTAGCTCAGCTATCGTATGTGAAGAGCAAGTATATTTTACCCGCTTTATGTATCGCAGTCGTGGATATGTTGGCATCTTTTCAACGCTTCACGTAGCAATTTGTGAAATTCTCGTCTCGTCAGTGCAATTGTGCCTGGCAGGGGGGCGTGGCCGAAGGCGGATGGACGAGGGGGGGGGGAGCGCCTTGGTAATAAGTAATATGACGGCCACAAACTGTGACAGATGATCGTATGACTGGCCCAGCCTTGGCATGCCGAAAGGCAAACCCGTAATTTCAGATGTTGGCAGGCGTTTGTGATTTAGATATGCGTATAAGTATATACACAAAGACATATGTAGATGTGGCCACAACAAACAATTACACTGCGAGAGTGAAAAGAAGAACAAAAGACTGAAGACACAAACTTGACATCGAAAATAAATGATGCCTGCCAGCTGAGGCCGAAGCTGAGGCTCAGACTGAGACTTAGACTAAGACTGACTGCAACTGAAACTGAAATCTCTTTCTCTCAAAGTCGGTTTCGAATTTCTAAGAAATGCAAATGTGCATCCCAGCGGCATCCACAATGGCAATGACAAAGACAAAGCACAGGGCAGGTGCCACAGTTGCTGCTGTTGTTGTTGGGGCGTACCTGAAAAGTGAAACCCGCTGTCGCTTTTGTTTTGGCAGCAATATTTTCTGTTGCAGCTGCAACACATTCTTTTCACTGCGATAAATAATTAGTGAAACTGAAGCTTTGGCATCTCAAGAATTTCACCAGCTTTAATGTCACCTTTTGATTTTCTTGCAGCGGCCCAGCATGATGGCATCTCACAAATCTCGCCCAAGTCTAGCAGCCAGAACACTGAGGCGCCTTTGAGCATCGAGAGCACCATGGCCGATACGAACAGCATTTCGGAGAGCCTGCACTCGGAGCCCTTGAATGAGAGTCAGACGCGTGCTCGAGTGGAACGTTCCGCATCGCCCATACTGCAAGAGCCGCAGCAACAGCAACAGCATCCCAATGATATCAGCTATCGCAAGGAGAGCGAAAAGGATGTTTCCGCTGGCCGTTACTTTCACTACAATATCAAGCCGACGGGCACATACGATCAGCTGGAGGAACAGGAGCAGCAGCAGCCCGAGCGCACGCAACGCATTCGAGCAGGCAAGACGTTGGGCAGCAGCAGCAGTTCCCTTGGCAGCAGCTCCACCGAGCAGCCTTTTTTAGTGCAAAGGGGGCTGCGACAGCCTACGTCGGGGTCCCCTATCAGCCCGAGTCCGAGCAGTACTGCCAGCTCGACAGCCAGTGCGACCCAAGCGCCGCATAATGCACGCCAAAACGGCAATCCAGACATTCAGGACATCATCACGGGCATTGTGAAACTTCTCAATGGCAATGTCAACGTGCACGCCAATACGCAGGGAGTACGTCGACCCTCGGCGAGCCGCATCAATAATCGTGGACCGCCGCGCATATCCGATGTGCAGCCGCTGCCAGTGGACTATGAGGCACAGAAGCCAGGCACCTCAATGCGACCTCCTCCCTATCCCTTTGATCGACCCGAGCGTCCATTTATTACGGGCGTGCCCATACCAGAGCAGATAGTGCCTGTGCGTCCAGGATTCGTGAGCAATCGGCCGCCCTGGTATCGCAACAGGCCACGCCCACCCATCAACACGAGCGTCAATGGCAGTCGACGTCCGCTGCCTCAGTATCAGCCCATGCCTCATCAGCTGCCCGCGCGTCCTGCTGAGCCAGAGCCAGTGCATCAGCAAGATGATGTAAAACAGCAGTCAGAACCGGCAGATGATCATCTGGATGCTGTGCCGCCCACGGATACCACCTACGACTCGGAGTTCTCCAACGAGGATGCCAATGCACAATACATTGAAGTCTCTGATCAGGACACTGAAGCTGGCGGAGAGATCGAAGACGACCTAGTGCCACCAGCCGAGCCCACACCTACAACGCCACCCAAAGAGCAGGTGAACAAAAAGAAGCATAAGCCAAAGCCAGCCAAGAAGCCCCATGAGGAGCACGATGGCTATACCACCATCATTGAGACGAGCTCCGTGGTGAACACAGTGATGGGCATGTCGTCCAGCTATGTGCCCATGTCCATGGATAGTGGTGAGGGTATTAGCCATGATCTTGACCCGTCCACTGACGAGGTCATCTTCATGACAGCCAATCGCACGCCGGGGCTGGAGGCCAGCAGCTCGACCGTTACGAGCAGCATTCAGACTATGCCGCTAAGTGAGCTGGTTGCCTCAGATGTCATTGCTCCGACAACCAAAACACCTATGACCACCTCTACATCCACCACCACCACCACGACCAGTACTAGCTCCACCACCACCTCAACTACCACCACAACCACCTCAACTACCTCAACCACCACTGAAAAGGCGCCCATTGTCAATGCCCCGACGCCCGCTCCCGCCGCTCCTGCTGCTTCCTATCATCCCCGACCAGGCATTGTGTTGGACGATCCTGAATTCAAGCCCGGTGGTCGTCCACGTCCACCAGCCCAGCGGCCGACAGCACCACAGCAGCCCATACAGCCAACACGTCAGCATCTGCCGCCTGGCTACGGTGAGATCTTTGACGTGACGCTATCTGCCATACAAGGTCCGGGGCCCAAGGGCAGCGGCTCCCAGCAGACGATCAATATAAAGCCGTACGGCAGCTATGGAGCAGCAGCAGCAGGCGGCGGAGGCGCACAGGCGGACATTATTGTGTCAGCATCAGGTGACGAAGGCTTCGTCTCAATTGATGGCAAACGCACTTACATCAATCTATTTGGTGATCCCACAGATCCGCCCCCGGGCGCCACGACGCCAGCAACGCGTCTGCCCCAGCTGCCGGGCGCAGTAACAGGCAGTGGTAGTACTGGAGTTGGTGGTTCGACTGGTGGTGCAACTAAACCAAATCATGGCGTGACGCAAAGTAGTAACGGCTATGCGGTGCCCGAAACGGAAGTTGTCGAGCTGCAACCGCAATCGGGCACGAGTCCAGGACATGGTCATACAGCAAATAAGATGCCAGCTTCGACCACACATGCGGGACCCACTCGACCACACTACCGCCAGCGACCCACACCGCCGCCGGTGCGCATCGACACGTGCATTGTGGGCGACGACACCACCTGCGATCAGGCGCAGCATGAACGCTGCAAAACGGATAATGGCGTCTCCAGCTGTCATTGCAGGCCAGGTGATTCTTAGATGGATTAGAAGATTATTGAATCATTTATTAATTTAAATTTCTATTCACTTCTAGGTTATTCGCGTCGCAAGCATCGTGAGCCCTGCCGCCGCGTAATTTCCTTCCATCTGGGCATGCGCGTGGATCGCATCTATGAGCATCGCATTGTGTGGGACAATAAACTGCTCGATCTCAACAGCGAGCCATACGGCCAACTGAGCTACGAATCTGTGCGCGCAGTGAGTAAACCAAAATTGATTTGAATGCAATCAAGAGTAAAACTTACACACGCCTTGCAGCTGGACTCTGCCATGTCAATGACACCCTATTCGGATGAGTTTATGGAGGCCAAGGTCAATAATATCTACAGAGGCGATCCCAATCTGGGCGGCAGTGGCGTCTATGTGAATCTGACATTAAAAGTGAGTGAAATCAAAGAGAATCAGTAATTTTCCTAATTCTCTGCGCTTCCTCTGACTGCCAGCTGGATGAGAGCGTGGAGACGCTGCGTCCCAATCTGCGCAGCGATGTGCAGAAGCATCTGTTGGGTGTGCTGCATCGTCGCAACAACAACATTGGCAACTCTGTGCTGTTTGTGAGCTCCCCGGAGGGCGCTGTTTCCGCGCTGCACGATGTGGACGAATGCCAGTCGGCGGAACTGAACGATTGCCATGAGAGCGCCACGTGCAGCAACAGCTGGGGCAGCTTCCAGTGTGCGTGTGCGGCAGGGCTACGCGATCCCTGGGCTGATCAGCCACTGCGCGCGGGTCGGGAGTGCCAAGCCTGTCCGGATGCCTATTGCAATAATCATGGAATCTGCAGCTACAACGAGGAAGGCGCCCAGACTTGCGCCTGTGACTCAAGCCATTACGGCGCACAGTGCGAGATCGACGGCGAGGTGCTGGGCGTGGCTATAGGCGCCTCTGTGGCAGCTGTCATTATCATAGTGCTGACTCTGGTATGCCTCATCATGTGGTCACGTCGCTGGCAGCGAGAGCAAAAGAATGCAATGGGCTCGCCGGTCTTTGGCTACATGAATACGGCGCCACTGAAGTCGGCGGGCTTGCCGCAAGCGGGCTATCAAGTGACACTCGAGGATCGCATGCGCTGGGCACAGATTGCCGACGTGATGGCGCAGACGAATCATTACGGAGTGAGTGTTAGTTGGAATACCCTACATATATGTATGTGAAACTAACTAATTAATGTTTGCTTGCCAGGCGGAACCCATTGGACCCACACGGCCGTCGTCGGCCATGTTTGCGTATCCGAATCTGGGTGCCATGGGTATGGGAACGATCGGTGGAATGTCGCTGCAGAGCACAATGCAGATGCATCCAAGCGCCAGCCTGGCGCCGCCAGTGCCATTGCCCAGGTGAATAGAAAGCAAAAATATATTAAATAAAATTATTTTTGTTAACTCTCTTTGAAATTGAAACCAGAAGACTCGGCCTGGGAGCGCGTGCGAATGGCATGCGAGCACTGGAGAACTCTAGCTCCAGTGAGGAGGAGGATCGCGCCGATCTGTTGGGTCGCAATTTTCAAGTGCCACGCCCAAAGAGTCGCAGCAATGGCAGCATAGCGGTAGGTGTACAATATGCCAACCATGCGAGTTTCCTCATTAACAAAAATATTTTTATTTGCTGTAGAACCAGTCGGGCATCTACTACGATGTGGACTATGAGCCTTCGGGCAACGGCATTGGCAACACCAGCGTCGATCATCTGTATGGCTCACAGAATCACTCGGTGACGCACTCGTCAGGCAACAATCATATACCCGGCCCCCAAGGCATACCCATGAGCACCTATACCTCGGGCCGAGCGCCCAGCAGTTACTACATGAAGTAAAGCCCCTCTTCCTCTCATCAACTGGCGTCTTCCCAGTCCTAGCTTAACAAAAAAGAAAATCCTGTAAATATGAAATTTAGTTGTAGTTTAGCTTAAGTTCGACTGCCGAAAACACTTTTCCACTGCAGTCCTGTGACTGCAGCTGAGACGAGTTTTTGTGCAATTAGCAAAAAGACTTAGTTTACAATACATATACATGTATGCATCACAAATATATATATATATATATATATATATAACAGTTAGTTACATTAAGTTAAATGCAATGTTAACGATCACTAATCATTAATTGTAATCTTAATTTAAAACTTTAAATTATTCTTTTACGCCTAGTTCTAAATGCAGTTCTATGAAAGCTTAGTCGAAAGTCAATTTTTTAAGCAAACGAGCACTAGTATTTACCAATTTTATGTACTTAAGTCTTAAAGTGTGAATGTAAATATGAATCAATAAAGATCTAATAATATAAGTTACTCCAAGTGTTTAATATACTTTAGGGATTTTTTTATGTTTATTTTACTGATAATTTATAGACAAGAATTTTCGTAAAAATTAATTTTTAAATTCATATCACACTTATTATTACAAATCTTCAAATTAATTTTGATTTGCAGAAAAACCCATTAAAATACACGTTTCATATGATGTCAAATATGCCGCCAATTCTCCAGTGCTTCCCAAACTGTGTGCAGCCAACAAATAGCGACGTCTCACTTTGGCGCTCAGCTTTGTAAGTACAAACTTGACGAATAAAATGTTGAAGTGTAAGCGTGATAGCTATATAGCGCAGTTTGAGCCAGTGTTGTTAAATAGTCAAGTGTGAGAAACACTTAAAAATTTCCGCGGCTTTTTTGAATTTGTTTGGTTTTTTGTTTTATATGGCAATGTAGTTGTTGACATTTAATTTATCTAACCAATTGCCATTTTCCTTACGGCTCGACAATAAGAGCAAAAATAGTTTGCATGTCTGACAGCTAACTACGTTATATTTATGGCCAGTTCGCTTTTCACTTTTCTTTGTGAAAATAAAACAAAAACGAGATTTGATGATTTATGAGTTAGTTGCTTTGGTTCACACGCATAAATAAATTAAAATTATTAGAAAAAAGAAAACTGAAAATACGAAAATTTCGTATGTATGTTCCGTTTGCGTGCGACAGACCGAAAGTGAGGCAGCAGCGGCTTATGCAACAATTATGTGTAGTGTGCTCGTAGTAACGGTTAACTGGCCAGGTGCACGCCTCTTGCTTGACCCTTGCATGTACCAGTTTTAACGACTTAGCACCGCTGCGCACGCTCTCTCACTCTCACTCTCACGCCCTCTCTCTGTCTGTTTATCTCTCTATCTCAAGCACAGCGGGCGGGCGATGTGTCGATAGTTCAGTGGAGCCATCAAGACAATAAATCGGACGATCTATCAAATCGCCATGTATTAGCCTGCTAATGGATATACATCTATTTTTTTTGGTGTTCAATGCCGACTTAATTAATCGACACCTTTTGTTGTCGATGAGTCTTTTGGGCTTAAAGATAAAACCGCTTAGCGCCAGCAATTGAAAAGACGAAAAGGTCGAGCATTCCGTTAATAACGCCTATTTCATAATTCATCAGCGCTGATCGAAGAGCGGCAAAAAAAAAATAAAAAAAAAACTGAAATATTGTGTAGTGCGTCAGCAACTGAAGATGATTTTTATTAGATTGTTTGTGGACCCGCTGCCAAATAGCAGATGTTGACCCAATTGTCTAACAATTATTTCGGTTTAGTTTTTTGTTTTTGCCATGACGCTGCAATCTTTTGGCGTGCCTTTCAATTGCGACAGCAGCGGGGGCGTGTCCCTTTAATATAAAGCAGCTCACGTAAACGTGCGACTCGTGCCATATAAACCAAAGAGACATCAAATTAAAGCGTTGCCAGTAAAGAGTGCTCTAGTTGGAAAAGAACGACTAGCAGATACTCTAAGAACATTGCCAGGGCAGCTAGAAATATTCTGACACACAACCTACGCATACATAGACACACACATGCAGACGCATACGCGACATGCTCGCTACGAAGCTAACATTATTTTTGTGTCATAAGTATGTGGCATCACATAGACATATGTTGGTTACAACTTTCTTTTATATAAATATAGCGACATGAGATACTCAAAAAGTTACGTATTTATACATGTTATACATTTGTGAAATTCAATTTGATCAGAAAAAGAGACCTTAGTACTTAAATCGTGAGCAAATAATTAGAGCTTGATATCGATTGGCTATCGATAGATAAATTTTCGAGAATTCGTTTATATGAGCAAATTTGCAAGTCTCTAACTCTTATACGATGTATCGAAGTTTCATTACATTTCCAAACAACGAATCGAGCTGTGGATCCGTTTGGCCGCTACGGAAACCATTATGCCCTACTTACGGATTGAGGGTATCAATTCGCAAGTAGGCGATGGCGAATTTTATCAGGTGTTTAAATCGATGCTCAGTATTAGCATCAAATTGTTTGATGCGTGCCAAATTGGCTTATTATGTCATAAGCAGAGCGGCCTTCGGGTGAATGGGACACCAGGAGCCAATGTATAGTGGGTCAATTGCAGACATCAGCGCCATAATATTAACTTGAGAATTGCAACAAGACATTGCTGAATGCCATAAACACATTTCGCACAACCACAAGCGTTTCAATTGGCAACTGCTGCCGCTTTTGGCAAGCGACAATGACAATGGAAGTTGTTGTTATTGCTGTCGCTGCTGCTGCTGCTGCGAGGCAGGTGTTGCAAGCCATAATTCAAAGCTAAGCTCCTCAGTTCCTCTTCGTACACCGTCACATGCAACATGAGTAACAGGCAAGCCGGTGGGCGATCGCTGTTGCCGTTTGTCATAATTGGACGCGCGTGGAAGATGCGCTCTCAACTTCCTTGTCGGAGTGGCAGAAAAATTTCCTTTTTGTCAATGTGTGGCAAATGGCTTAAAGCTGACAAAAACTTGGCCAAACAAAGCGCAGACACAAAACACAAAATACAAATTTTTTCATGTAACAACAACAACAAGTTAACAGGCAACTACAGTGGTAAAAATAGAAAGTATTGAAAGCTTTATTTATTGAATTCTTTTGCTTTTAAAATACTTATACACATATTAAATTTTTAATTAACTTAAATTTTGTTATTTATTTTGCATTTTAATAGAGTGGCCAGCTTGTTAAAAATTCATAAATGTCCTTTGATGCAAAATTTCCCTTCACACATAAGTCCCTTTGGGTAATTGATCGAAAGAAAAATGAAATGCCTTATGAATATATATGTAATTTCAACTTTTATTGCTTTTATTCGAAGCACGAGTTAAAGTATATTGGCAAAATAAGATAGGTCTCCGGTATTTATCATTTTAAATCACTCGCTAAGCAGCTTGAGACTGCCTGCCAACGTTTAAGATTTCTTTTAACAAAGAGATCACACTTAAAGCATTATATAAAAGATCTAATGGGAATTTAAGCTAATTGGCGTGGAAAAACTAACTAAAATCACAGCAGTGAGAGACCTTCAGACCTTCCGATAAGTATCAGTGATGCGAACCACTGTGCTATGCACATATATTTTTTGTTACTGGCGCTGCCACAAGCGGAACAGCAGTTGGAAAGCATACAAAAAAAATTGTTTAGAAAAAAAATAAAAAGAAAAATAAAAAAAAAAATCACAAAAAGGCGGCGCACGACAAAATGCACTCAAATGTTGCAGTTGCAACAGACAACAATAACAAGTATGTGCCATGAAAAAAAGCTGAATGAATTAACATACGTGTTAATGAGCCAAGCCACACACATGCTGAAAGATTCGCACGCACATAAAATAACTTCATTTACATTAAAGCTTCCTCGCAGGCAGTTAGGACAGTTGGACATTATTCAATTGGATGGCATTCAAGCAGCCACTTGGCTTTTTGAATCGGAGTGAGTCTATGTGAAAGTCTTGGGCTGACGTAACGCGGTTGCATCTTCAAACAGCGACACCTGTTGTTCGTTGCTGGCGTTATCCGATTGCGCAATTGGCCAATCGTCTTTTCCCTCAATTCTCTCCCTCTCTCTCTCTCCCTCTCTCTTTCACTCTTTCTGCAGGAAGATAGCGCCCACACTTCCGCCTAAAGTGTGCCCAGAGCCTGAGCCTCAGCCTCAGCCTGAGCCTGAGCCTCCAATTGCCCAACGACCAAAAGCTGTTTAATTAGTAATATTTGTCAAATGGCAGTCATAAAAAATGTATATCTTGTCTTTGGTGTCTTCAGTGCAAACGGCAAACGGCAAGCAGCAAGCGGCTTATAGATGAGGAAATTCGCGCATGTGCAGCTGCATGCCGGCTGCTACGCAAATCGGAATGTGAGACCTCTGACAGAGGCTTGGCTTCGTTTACCTGGCCCATTGCGTAATGTCCATTTGGAGCCTCGGCTCGGCAGACACTTTGAGCCGCCGAGCCGGTTTTTCGTCTGCATTTGTTGCAGGACAACGCCTGAATGGAGAAAAGCCAAAGCTCGTTCTGTATTTCTGTTGCATGTCACGCCGTCTTCTGGTTTATGCCCAAGATTACAGCTGTCAACCGTTGCAACAGCAACTGCCATAAATATACACTGATGATACTGGGAACGTTGCGAATCTGTGCCGTGATCCGTAGGTAACCTGTTCCAGCGATTAACCTTGGTGTACGTGAACGAACCTTTTTCTGAAGATTCGCAAATGTTATGGATTACGATTGCATTTATCAACTGGTAAATGGCCAAAAGTCATGTTTCTTGACCACCTGCAGCTCGCAACTAAATCTGCAGCGTAGCCAAGGAATTAATGCAGCATTTAATTGAAATTGCGCTGACAAAACGACGCACCTAATTGGAATGATGCAACCGGTCAATCTGGGCAACGGTCTCAAGAAATCTGCTTTGGAGGCTGTAATTTCATTTACGCTCGATATGTGGGTCAACTGCACACGAGTGGTAACAATAACATTAACAGCAACACTCAAGACATGCGCACCTGCTTCATCGACAGCTTCGGTTTCGGTTTCGGTTTCAGCTTTGGTTGCTCTTGGTGATGCTCGGTCATGTAACGAATTGGAGCAACCGAATGTGCCTCGAGCCACGCCAAGTGAAGTCAAGCTATAAAAGCAATTACAAGCGTAATATGTCAAAGACGCTTACAATTGACGCTGACGATGGCGATGACGTTGCAGGAAGAGGCTTTAACGAGACTCCAAGTGGAATTTCACATTTGTGTACCCAATTGGACTTAGTGGCTATTAAAGAGGACTGACTGAAGGCCAAAGCATGTTTGAATCGCTTTTATTCGTTTGCATTGCAACATTCCAGGTGAATGCTGGCCAGGCCTACATGAATATAAAATCTATGCATGTTTAGAAATGGCTAATTAGTTGCATTACTTGTCCTTCATGGCAATTCCAATTGGAGTAACAGTAAAAGGGAATTTATGTACTCATTGGAATGTTAATATGTTGAGCAAGCATTGTCTGCAATTTCAAAACGAAGTTTGCTGCATCTATCAAATGTCACATTTTATGAGCAATAAAAGCAAACAAACTTGCAATTTTTATTACTTTTCTCAGTTTAATATAGACATTTGAACAATTTCCCCTGCTTTAACGGCTGTATGCAAACTTATCGTTTTTTATGAGTATTTCTTGACGATAAAAGTCCTTCAGTTGCTGCGGGTGATCATAAAAATGAAAAAAAAAAAAAAAATGAAACTAGTTGCACTTCACCTGAAGACGTTGGCCATGCATATAACCTAAATAAACGTCGAGATCAATAATAAGATGCCATTAATTATGCAATCCACAGGGACTCGAGCAACGGCGAAAGGTGTTTTACTGCGCCTGCAGTGCCTGCAGCGAGCACGACATCTTCGCGTCAAAGAAACTATAGCCGTGTAACCAAAATCAAAAACAAAATAAAACAAAATCTGAAATACAAACAAAAGTCGCTCTACAAGTTGTCGCACTGTAGCTGTTGTTGCTTTTGCTGTGCACGTTACAGGAATTTCAATTTCAATTTCATTTCATTTCTTTTGTGGCAGTGCAATTCGCAGCTGAAGCCGAAACAAAACTAAGTCAAGTGGCAACGGGACTGTGGGACTGTGGGACTGGGTCTCCTCTGATTGGGCCTGGCTTGAGCCGAGTTACGCTTTGGCTCTTATTGTTGCTGACGTTGCACATTCTTCATTATTTTCTGTTTCATTTTCCTTAATTTGTGTCGTGTATTTTTACCTAATTTCAAGTTTCGGTTTTTTCGTCGTTTCTTTTCTTGTTGTCGTTGTTGTTGGTGTTGCCAGTGTTGGTGGTTTTGTCTGTTGTGCGCTTCTTTCCTTTATTTATATTTTTTTTTGCATTGAAGGCCGCAACTGCAATTTAATGCAAGCGCCCCCATCTCCTGCCGCTGCTCCTTCTCTGATTTTTGCATGTGATGTAACCAACGCTGCTGCCGATTGTTGTGCATATAATGTAAGCTTTGTAGTTATTGTGGACACTGTCAATAACAAATTTTGCATTTAATTTATGCGAGTTCCAAGGCGACGCAAAGTGCATTTAGACACACCCGATCTGGCAACACTTGGCATTTGAGTAAAAGCTTCTAGCGATATGCGACCACACTTAGAATTTAATTACGAGCTAATTTCCGCATATTCAAAGTAAAAGTGGCAAATGAGAAACGATCGAAAGTGTTAATTGTGCATTTATTAAACTATTAAGTGGTCATTTGTGTGTTGTTTAGCTTGAGGGTCTGCCATAAAACGCGCACCTTATTATCATGCTAAAAAATGTTAAATGCCGTTTAGTGCTAGACAAAGATGGCCCCCAGAGCCACTGAAGCGGACCACTAGCACCAACACCAACAACAAAAGTGTGCTGTTCGTTTGTGTTACTGTTATTGCCCTCGTCATTGCTTTACGTCTTCATGCTGCGTCCCGTTGCGAAGGTCAAGTTGTTGTTGTTTTCTTACTCTTTGTTTACACAAACGCCTTTTGGCATTATATTTTGGCAAATTGCAAACCAAAACCGAATTGTGCTAATTGTTTGTCACTGAAATGAAGTTGGCCGAGTTAAACAGGTCGTGCGAAGTGCATGCACGTAGCTATTTAACCATTAAGTGTAGCAGCCGACGAGCACCCACAGCCCGATTTGACCTTATCGAGTATCAAGCAGCAGGTAATTAAAAGTTTATTAATAACATAATTAGTAGTCTGTGAACGCGTCGACACCTTCTACCTTCGACCCCAAAGCCATCACATTTACGCTTGAGATCAGCCAACGCGCTCTTCAAGCCCCAAGACCAAATGGTCAAAAGTTGGAATATACGGCTGCTGCGATTGCTTTACCTTGGGAAAATCCGAGTAGTCATCGTTAGTCGTCAGTCCGAGACCAATTCATCAGTCAGCTTGGGTCGTCACACAACGAAAGATAAAACAAACAAATATTAGCCGCTCTCTTTGAGCTTCAAGCTGCGCACGGCTCTCACTCTCACTCTCACTCTCTTCGCGGCTCTTTCGCTTTCGTTGACGCTGGCGGCGACGCTGACGTCGACGTTGCGTGCATTTTGCACATTGGGCGACAACCGAACGCTTTCAGCCGAGACCAAAGCTCGAGCTGAAGCTGTGACTGTGACTGGGAGCTTTGTAGCAGCAGCGACTGCGCGGCGGCGTCAGCGGCTCGACCGTGTCCCCACACACACACACTCACACATATAAAAATGTATGCATACAGATAGGCACAGCAAAAGACCAAAGAGTCGCTGCTGACGTCGCTGCCGCTTGGCTTTTATTGCTGTTGTTGCTGGCATTTTGGGCAAATTGTTGCTGTTTTGCGCTGCTGCGGTGAAGCCGTCGCTGCGTTTCTTTGGCGCTTCACATTCAAAATATAAATAGATGTGCATGTAGGGAAATGCGAATAGTGTTCATAGAAGACCTCATCGGAGGCACATTTAAGCTCTTTTGTTTTGACGCGCTGTTGGTGGTCAGGGATTCCAAGCATGAGATCCCTCAATTTGTTGGTTAGTGTCGTAAAATGAAAAATAAATATACAAATATGTCAAGTGCTCAAATATCCTAAAAAAAAATTATAATAATAATAAAAAATAAAATAAGCAAAAATATTATTAAAATATTTATTCTAAAAGTGATAAAAAAAAAAATTGAATAAATGTGCAAAAAGTGATCCAAAGCCTGAAAAGTTGTTTAATTGTTTATCTGCGCTTCTCTGCCGCCCACAGCTACTCAGCGCCAGCTGCGCGCTTATCCTTAGCATAGCCTACGCACATCCGCCCGAGGGTGTGTGGAAGAAGAAGCTAACATGGAAGGAGGATTGGGTGCAGGTGTGGAAGACGATAAAAAAAGAGGCATGGGAAACTAAATGGAAAAAGGTTTCGGTGCCAATTTGGAAGGAAGTACAGGTAAGCATAGCGGCTGCCACCACCAGGACTAAAGGAGCAGAGTGAAAACAAAGTCTCAATGCCACATAGGTGCCCGTTTGGAAGGAGGAGAAAGTACCTGACTGGAAAATCATAAAGAAGCCCAAAATTGAGGAGCGCGAAGTGCCCGCATGGAAGGACGTCAAAGTGGCAGAATGGAAGAAAGTGACGAAACCGATTTGGGTGCCCACCAAGGTGGCTGTGTGGAAGGAAATCCAAGTGCCCGTCTGGAAGGAGATCCAAGTGCCATTCTGGAAGGAGATCCAGGTGCCCGTGTGGAAGGAAGTACAGGTTGCAGACTGGAAGCAAATGTTCGAGCCACAATGGGTAAGCCAAAAAAAAAAAAAAAAAAACGCAGCAATTGCAATAAACAACAAAACGTAAACCTCGATTATCCAAGGTGAAAATGGGCATACCTGGTGAAAAGTTCCTGGGCAAAGATCACGAGGGCTGGGAGTACACCAGTCACGATCTGTGGCGCAAGAAACTCATCTGGAAGCCGGTGTGGAAGAAGGTGTGGCGCACCGAAAAGAAACAGGAGTGGAAAACGGAGAAGAAACAGGAATGGCGCACCGAAAAGGTACAGGAATGGAAAACGGAGAAGGTGCAAGAGTGGAAGCAAGACAAGAAACTCGAATGGAAGGATGAATGGGTGCAGGTGTGGAAGAATTCGAAGAAGCAAATCTGGATCAAGGAGAAGCGCGAGACATGGGTAGAGGAGAAGGTACAAATCTGGCGCACCGAAAAGAAGCAAGTCTGGGCCAACGAGAAGAAGCAGGCGTGGAAGGATGAGTGGCAATCGGTGCAGGTGCCCGTCTGGAAGGAGGTCAAGGTGCAAGAATGGAAAAAGGTCTGGAAGCCAGTGTGGGAAAAGGTTTGGGTGCCAATCAGCCACGGCCATGGACATGGCTGGGACTAAGCCACAGGCGATCTGTTCAAATATCGCAAAGCTCTGCGACAGCACTGATACATAACGGATAACTGCCCCAATCCTGGCTTCCTGGATCGCCAAAACGCAATGCATATTTATTGCCTTTGGTTGCAGAAAAATTTATTTTAACTTAAGTCTAGCATTGGCATCACCTCATCCTGGATCGTTTGCATTCCGTTCACTTTTCCCATTTCATTTCCTGTCTTTCTTTCTCTCTTATCCTTAACTTAAGTGTACGAATTAGTCATGCGCGCGTTTGTTGTCTCTAAGTTATGAAAATTGATTAATTGGCCTCTTGGATTTGCCATTGAAATTCAACTTCAATGAAGAATGAAGCTCAAAAATTGTAAAAAAAAAGAAATGTATAAAAAAAAAAAAATATATTGTTGAAGGTTTGTAAATATGTACCTTGCCGAAACCCATAAACATATATTGTTATGAACATCATAAACTATTGTACAAAATTTCAAGTGAAGCGAACTTACACACAAAATGTTATAAATAATAATAATAATAAAAAAAATAAAAAACCCAAAATATAAAAAGCAATCTTTAATTGTCTCAAGTACCCGAAAGCCACCCAAGTGTTTCGCTGTGTCTGTCCAGCATCATCGGCCATTTACTTTCATTGGCCTCTTCGCAATCCATCGATTGCGCAAGAGACCTGGCAGCTCTGGTCACATTGCCATTAGCTGGTCATTAACTGGCGAAGATGCAACTCATAAAGTTTCGGGGCTCATGACACGCGGAAGTTGGGCTCAGATAAGCGGCGCCGCGTCTCGCCTCCCGCCATAACTGAAACTGAAATAGACAAGTTTTTATTTGGTGTTTTTTTTTTTTTGTTTTTGTGACTTTTGCACGATTGTTGCAATCGAGAGGCCAAGAGCCAAAGCCAATGCATATGAACTTGCCGCAAAGGTGCTCACAATTGCAAATGCCACTGCAGCAGCAGCAGCAGCAGCAGCATCAGCGAACGGCGTCTGTGTGCATCCGATGCAGATGCCAAATAAATCTCAAGGAAGCATCTCATCATCGGCCAGATAAGCAGCAACAATAACGCCTCACTTCCTGTTCAAGTTGAATGTTGAATGCGGCTGTTGCTGTGGCTTCGGGCTGTTGACTGCTTCTGTCTAGGGTTACGGCTGCAGCTCTCCGTTGCATTTTTCAACTGAAGTCCAAGTCACTCGGTCGACTGTGTTGCAACATGTTGCTTTAATTGACTCGCTCGTTGACTTCGCGCTCTTTGTGTTTGTGTGCCAAAGATCTGCTGCCGACATCGGTCTAACACGTGACCCCCCGCTAGCACCGGGCCCCTGCCCCCCACCAGCCCACCTGCCCACCTGCCCATGCGGACCAGCTGGCTTGGCTTACCTAGTTGCATGCAGGTCTATTTAGCAGGCAGCCAGACAGCAGCCGAGGAAGCAACTTGCGGCAGTTGCTATTGCCAAAACTGGATACTAGACGCTGCCACAATTGCAGCGATTAGGTAACTTTTCTATAACAACAACAACAACAACTATTTGCAAACAAACCAAAAGTTCGAGTTCAAGCAAACATTTAAGAGTAGCGAGAGCTGCTTCTATTATGAATTCGATCGTTAACAAATTTGCAGATTCCCATAAAAGGCACGCCCATGTTTAGATAACACTAAGCGATAAGTGGGCGGTTTACTGTAGGCTCCATTTTAGTAATATATAATGTCATGAAAATGCGGGAAATATTCAGGGAGTTACAGAAATAAATAAGACGGAAGAAGTTTTGTTAATTATCATTTGCTATTGTAATGAAAATGTTGTTAAATATATTTGAAATTTAATTATATTTTAGGCAGATTTTATATTTTTTTCAGATCATTCAGTCAATTTCAGTTTTTGTTTTAGTCTAAGTCTAAAATATTTTAATTTAGTTTTGAGTAGCATGCGTGAGTGGGTAATTGCCCATTAGTTGCATATATTATAAATTTGAATTATATTATAACTTTTATACCCTGTCTTATCATTATTATACCCTGTATATTTTGACATTAACATCAGAGAGCACTTAGACCTGTGCAAAGCACATATAAAAGATATTAAATATTTATAGAAAATATATAAATACATTTATAATAGTAAAATATCTAGAGAAATTATTGTCGCGGACAATAAGAAAATATTAATTATTTAATAATAGTATATTTAATAATTTATATCAAATCTATCTGAAGAAATGCCTTTGCTCTAGTTAATAGTTTCTGTATTTATTTAATTTTATACCCTGATCCCTTTGTTTATTTTCAAAATATATATTTAATTTATGTACTCTATTAAATAGAATATTTTATAATTTTTATATACTCAATGGTTATATATATTTTTCTTCTATATAACATGTTTGATTATCAGAATAAGAAACTTACAAAGGTATTCATAAATCTGTTTGTTTATCTTAGTAAATGTTTTTCGTGCATTTGTCTTTTAGATGTGTTGATATTTTGTCGTTATTTATAGCTCAGTTTCGTTTTGTAAAATAGATAAATAAAATAAAATAAAATATTAATTCAAGTATTGGCTATTGTCAAGTGTTGGCTTTTCATTACTTGAATCAACTCATAATCAATTATTGGGGAACAATTGCCAGTTGACATCTTAATTAAGTCAACGGCCTTGCCGATGAAAAGTGTTGCTCAAGGTCTGCTTTAAGACCGCATCAAGATCAAGACAATGTCAACGAAACTGTGATATGTTTCTCTCTCGCTCTTGCTCTCTATTCATCTCCCTCTGACTTCAATTTAGGTCCATTTCCATAAGTCAAGACGCGCAACTGAAAACTGAAAAGCGAACGAGTTGCATTGTGAAAAGTCGCATTATGCAAAATGATAAAAAATAGTTTTATTTTTGTTTTTTTTTTCTTGGTCTTTGTCTCGTTTACAAATTGGTAAATGTTTCTATTTTAATTGATGCTGTTGCGGTTGTTGTTGTGGTTGTTGTTGTTGTTGTTGTTGTTGATACCTTGAGCGCAATCAAGTTGCTTGTTGCTGTAAGTGTTTGGCTTAGGCCTTAATGCGAGTGGTAATCAGCGCGACTGTGAGTGCGCGGCTAGTCTCTAATCTCTCAATTGTATCTCCTACGCGCAGCATGCGCCGCGTATGCGTAATATTTTGTGTGCCCTTTTTCGAATGATGCGCACACATTTTCAATCAGTAGCAAATTGCATGCGGCGGCGGCGGCGACGGCGGCGTTTTGTTTTTATGTAATGTACACAAGTGTCATGCGAAATTCAAATTTTTGTTTTAATGGCAACAACCATAAACGATCTGAAAACCAGCCACGACAACAACAACAATAACAGGCAAACACTTTACGCACAAGTGAAGCAAGACGCAGGCAGGCAACTGTTGTTGCCATTATTGCTTTTGTTTTAACTGTTGCAGCAGCGGCAGCGGCCGCTGCGTTGCACAAGCCGGAGCAAAAAATAAAACGAAAACAAAACAAACAAACTGGCTCCAAACGTAAATTGAAAAGAAGTAATAAAAATAAATTTGATAAACAAAAAAAAATAAAAGAAACGCACAAAAAAAAATTTATATATATATATATTTCATATATATACATATATAATATGTTATAATAATGCCAGAAATGCTTTTTGCAATAAATCTTTTGTTTACACACAACATAAAAAGAGAGGCGAAAAATGCCTGAAATATTTATTTATTTATTTATGTTTTTATGTTTGGCTGCAGCTCAGGTTCAAGACAAACACAAAAAGAAACAACAACAACAATAACAACGATGACAGCAGCAGTTGCTGGTGTTGGCTGCTGGCGTCACGTGAGCTGCAGTCGAAGCGTGAAGAAGAGGTTGTTGCACGCATCAGCTGAAGTTAATGCCACATCGCCAACTTGATCTCTGCGCTTGCGATGTGGGCCAGCCTGGCTGCGGATGTGGAGCAGCTCAGCGCAGTCTGCGGCAAGGTCGTTACCAAAATGCTGTCAACGCTTGCGCAGAAATGTGGCAAGAGCACAGCAAGTGCGCGCCCCATAAAAACCAAGGCACGGCCGCAACGAGAGTGTGGCAAGCGACATATTAATTAAAAGGCGTCCAAAAAGTGTGTTGTCAACCGCAGAGGCGCTTTGCTTGCAGCACATAAATCTCAACAGCAGCGGCTATTAATAGACTTAAAGAAAAACAAAAGACTCAGGCAACAAACTTGTTTCGGTCACGCGATTGGCAAAGGCGCTGACAGGCAGCCAATGGGCACCTAGCGCACGCATAACGCCAACCAAAGCAAAAAAGGTAATTAATAACATTTAACAGTTAATATTAATGTTAGTCATGTGCCTTGAAATTCCTGCACTGGCATTTGCAAACTATGTATTTTTGTATCTCACTTTGAAGTTCACATCAAATATTGAAAGATTCTAAGTTTGCATTTATCAGCAGAAACTAGAATTTTAGCTGAGCCCAAGCAAACGCCTTGATTGCAGCTTGCGAAATATGCATTTGTCAACGCTCTTAGGCTATCAATTTAGCCATTATTAATATAACTTTAATTGCAGATACGCCACACATTCAATGATGCTGTGAAAACACCTCGTTGCAAACCACTTAAGATTATGGCTGGCTACAAAATGTGAAGAAAAAAACTAAGTAATTGCGTTGCCTGGCTAACAATTGCACATTGTCTCGCCCACAGAGCCCACAGCTGAGGAGCTGTGCTGCATAACACAGA
Organism: Drosophila mettleri; assembly: GCA_035047625.1. Lineage (NCBI taxonomy): Eukaryota > Metazoa > Arthropoda > Insecta > Diptera > Drosophilidae > Drosophila > Drosophila mettleri. The sequence goes on from JAWNPI010000085.1 coordinate 15,627,882, forward strand.
TTACAACATGCAAAACCAACAACAACAACAAAATAAATGAAAATGAAAATATAAGAAAAACAAATACAAAATTCAGTCAATCGTTTAAGCGACAAACCGGCTAGTCGCCAGTGGAGTAGAAATCAATGAGGAGCAGCGGAGAGCGTGCCGGCCGCGAGGGCGCAGCTGGAGCAGTGCTTGACAAAGCTAGCGTCACATATTGGCCATTTAGCGTATCAGCCGAGAGACGGCCAACTGCTAACTGGCTAATAATAATGCAGCTCGAGGAAGTCGTAAACTAACTGCAATTGCGTTGAAGCGCTGTAATAAATACGCTCGAGCCCCAATTCCACCCGACCCCCAGATCGTTGCCCACAGACACGCGCGGAGCTGGAGCAATAACAAAGAGAGCGAGTGAGAGAGAGAGAGAGAGAGAGAGAGAGAGAATAGAGACATAAAAATAAAGGGGCCAAACAATGATACAACAATGATTGACAACGAATTTCAATTTGCATTTAATGAATGAAGCTGTGGAGGCGCATGGGCGTGGCCAACAGCAGCTGCTCCAATTTCGCATAGAAATTCGTTCGGCCAACTTGGGCTTTTGTTTTATATAACATGTAACAAAATGAGTGTATATATATATATATATATATATGTACATATGTTTATATATGCTAATGAATTTATTTAAATTTATATAGACCAAAGGGAGCTTACAGATTTAGCAACATATGCTTAATAATAATTAAGTTAATAATAGTTAAGTTAGCTACCACCAAAAAAAAATGTCTTGTAATCCAGGTGAAATCCTTAATAGCTTCTCAGCTGAAGAATCCATTTTGATGGCATTTGGCTAGTTATTAGAATTTTTTTGACAATAGAATTTCCAGGATATGCAAGGATTTAGTAGAGCTTGTAACTTATAACGTATACGAATAACCATTGATTCTTAGATAACCCAATATTGTTCTGATGTATTTTTAAAGATTTAGCTTTTCCGATCAAAATAAACCATGTCCTGTAAAAATCCATTAAGATTTGTTAGAGTTATATTTATTTTTTTAGGAAAACGGCATATTTATTTTGCGAAAAAAAGTATAAAGGATAAAGGATATACTGGAAGGATACATATTTTTAAGCTCAATAAAAGAAGGACTTTTGTTTGGCATTCAAGGATTTTCAGAATCCTACCAAAAATTTCACGCATATTTTTGCAAGGGGTATGGTCGAAAACTGGCCACTGCGCACCTTAACTTGGCCATTTGAAGAGCTACCGGGATGTCCTTTATACCAAATATAGTCTTTATCCTTCTGATGAAGACTTAGCAATCGGAAGGATAAAGTTCCTTCAAACAGTTGAGTTATAAGGACCTTTTTGTATAATGAAAAATGTGTATAGTTCGGCCATATCCTTGTTGATCCTGGCGATTAGGATGTCAAACTGAATGGGGACACCAATACTACCGACTGGCTGAAAAGCATTCAAATCGTTCCACTGGTTTTTGATATATTGGGGATTTTGTGTGTTTTTGGCAATTTCCCTTGTTCCAGGCGGCCCGTTCTGAAACCGAAATACACAAGTCCGAGATTCTTAGATGACCCCATAATTTTTTGGTTGCTATGCTAGGCGAAGCTCCTTGCGAGCTTAACGCACTTAGTACGGTCGTCCTGTGTAAGGATATGGCCGAGTTATGGCCAAAATAGTAATTGGACTAAAATCTGCAAAAACTTTAATTCGTTGCATACTCTAGAGGGCAACTGTCTTCTGATGAAACTAATGAAAATTGGGCAGAAATACCAGGCGAACATAAATCGCAGCTGGACGAGAAAAAAAGTGTACGCTTTAAAAATTGTATTGCATATCCGCCATGGGCAGTATTCCCAATAAAAAATAATTTTATTTTTGAAAAGGTTTTTATTGCACAAATATTGACCTTAATGCTGAAAATTCATGAATGTCTATGGCTGCTCCTTCTTCCTGCCAGTTCGTAAATATATGTCCTTTCAATAATTTTCACAGATCTGTAATTATAAAGAAAGTTACAGGATGAATAGTAAATTGCTAAGCCTAAAAGTGGGCTACATTTTTAAGCCATTTTATTTTTATGACATAGTAAAAGTATGCTACGTTTTAAATGTTATCCAAAGCGCGAACCAGTGCAGCGCCACCTATGCAAATAACATCACATATATTCTGTTTTATATACGTCAGCCCAAGAGTATGCAATATTTTATTTACGATTCTTAATACGTTTGTTCTGAATGCGAAGTAGCGCAACCTCTTGTTAAATTCTTGCAACAGTGTTAACTTAAGCCACCTATGCAAACTAAATTGGACTGGGCGCCAAGTTTCAGACATAGTCAAAAGCTGGCTGTTATGAAAGTAGACATGCGATAATCGAGCTTAGCTCGTTTAGATGTTGACAGACTTAAACAACAAACTTGAAGGCAACTCGTTTAGGCAATTAATTGACATTGATTAACCTACTAATTAACCCACGAGCTGAGACCATCAGAAATTTGTGTATTAATAGTTTGCATGCGAATTACATGAGTCAATGAGTTAGCGTTTTGAGTTTAACGGAAACACTTATGTATATTTTCTTCGACTGCTTTAAACAGACGCTTTGCAATTATGCAATCGGCTTGGCCGTTTTGCATGTGTCCGACAATTGGCAACCGTGACTGCAGCTGACTGACTGAGTGACCAACTGAATGCGACTGGAGCCAAACAGTTGAAGATGTGTGTTATGTGTGTTTCTATTTTTAATTGCCAACGCCCCAATGAGTGTGCAAATGCGCTCAAAATCAGAGCCATATGAAATTTGCATGAATTATCGAAATGCCAAGTGAGCACTTTGAAGAACCCGACTGACTGGCATGGAGAAGCAAGCAGAAGAAGACAAAGTCTGGAGCGTTTGATTTCCTTGTTCGCCACACACACAACGTCATGGCTGCATAGATTACGCAATTGCGATTGCCAAACGGTCAACGAACGCAGCAAAGAACCAGTTTGATCAGCTGCAACCGAATGATTCCACAAAGCCTTTGCCGTGTCATGGGTGCATTTCCGCTTAGCTATAGGCGCCCGTGCGTCTCGTTATCTTTTTAAATTAAGCGTGAGACGCGAGCGCGTTGCATGCAAATGCCCAAAGGGGACTGTCCCCATAATGTTTCCATTGGGCACATAATTCATGCAGTTTGGCTTTGTTATTGACAAAGACGTGATTGGAAATCTCTATGACAATTCAATTGTATGCGTCGTCGGGTTTGTGGCCAAAGTCTTTTATTGCCTCATCGATTGGGGTCGCGTTGGAATTGCATTCGCTTGACCTTGAGCAAGTTACGGCGACAGCTACAGCTACAGCTACAGCTACAGCTAACCATGCACATGGGCAGCATCCAATGCAATCGCATTGGCCTTTCAGGGAAGTTCAAGCCTCATGTCGCCGCGGAAGGTGGGCGAGCAATGAAATAACTGTAAACTGGTCAGCCACAAAAGCGCAACAGCGAGCCACAACTAGATCGCGTTCGCCTTTTGGTGCGTCTTGTCAACTGTGTGGAAGCGTAACCAGGCGACAAAGCGGTTCGGCGGTCCAAAAAATCAGCATTTGCTGATTTAGCGGGCCAAGCAGGAAGCCGTGTGTCAATCGGAAGTAAAAGGTGCAGGCGCAGTCTAAGGTGCAGGCATGAGGTGGCAAAGCCAAATACATTTAAGTGGTTCATTGGCATGCACATATGTTAATCAAATGCGCCACGCCTCCACTCTCTCCCGCTCTGTCTCGTTCCCACTCCCTTCACTTAGCTAACAGCCTGAGTTATTTGACTGGCATACGCCCACGCGGCAATTGGACAATCTTTGCAATCTCTGGCAACTGTTGGTCATTCAAATCATGTGGACTGCAGGAAGTGCATACCAAATCTTGCTCCAATTTCCCTGCCGGAACACCACACACACTTACACACACACACACAGACAACCGCTTAAACTCTTAAGCACTTAACACATTGACTGATTACTGCAATGATAAGACCAGCCTCTGGCCAATTCAAGTGCCTTGAATAAATATGAATACAATAATAATAGCAGCAATAACCACAAGCAACAACAACAAAAATAGCAAATTAAACTCAAATCGCCGTCGAACAATTTGAAGTCGAAAAGTAAAAGTGGCTCAGCGGCTGCTGGCATCGAGTTTTATTATCGTCAGCATCGTCAACGTCATATGCGTTGCCTGCCATAACACCTCACATGGCGACCAACTTGGCTTGACTCTGATGCCGCAAAAGGAAGCCATGAATATGTCCAAGACTCCACTCGACTCGGTTCGGCTCGCAAGGAAGCCATGACTCGAACTTCACTCTCGCATTGCCATGGGCAGCCGCCAGCCACCAGCCACCAGCCACCAGCCACCAGCCTAATGCGGTGTCTATCTCTGTTGGCTCTATCTGCTCGTCGCATTACGCATTTCATTCGCACTGGGGTCCAGTTCCAGTTCCAGTTTCGGTTTCAGTCTTGCAGTCTCTGTGGTTTTTGGATACTTCCTGAAACGCATGCTCCCTGCAGCCTAGACGAGTTTCCATTTATCTCACTTCAATGAATATTAATATGAGTTTAGTCTGCGTTTGGTGTGATGCAGCACTTCCTTATGGAGCAGCTGCCTAATGAAGATTTAAAGTTCCCTGACTATTAAAACTAAATCAACCATTTTTTGTGCTATATATATAAAAAAAAAAAGCATTTATGAATTGCAAATTTTGTCTGCTGTCTGTAGGAAATTTTGCACTTTTAATTATTATTTTCTGCACATTTTGATTGATTGTACGACTGCCTATTGTTTTGCACCTCTTCCCTTGTTATGCAATGTATTGATTTCAGTTGTGGACCAAGAGCTGCCCACTAGGCAACGGAAACACGCATACGAAACGTGGAACTCGGACGCAGTCCGCAGTTCGCAATTAGCCCATGCATCAGAAACGAGGCGAATTGTTTTTTTATTATTATTATTTTTTTAAACTAAATAAACATGTAATTAACTTGGCTTTTGGAAATGTAGCGAACCATTTAAAGAGCGTCGAGCTTTTCATATGGAATTCCGCATATTTTTGAGTTCCAACCGAAAGATGCAGGAAATAAAAGCGCCATCTAGCGGAATTTTGCTCGCTTTGGCTGCCAGGCATTGCCACATTGTTGCACATGCAAAAATGCACACTCAGTGGACATTGCACATATCTTGAGCATTATTATTAGATGCGCATTTGGCCATTCGGCCGGCACGCAGCGCCAGCGACTGCCCTTAACCGAGTTAGAGCGCCAAGTATGGCCTATAAATTACATTAAACTCTACTAATTGATGCCCTGCGTGATTGGGCTCTGGGTACGGGTCCCAGTGGCAGGTGCGCCTCACGAACGTGACGGCCTTCATGTTGTTATTATTGAAGAAGAATTTCCAAAAGCAAGCCACAGAAACAACAACAACAACAATAACAACAACAAGCAATATTAAACGCATTACAAAAACCCCAAGCTAGCCTAACTAGAGATACACGCAACGTTGCCTTACAGTTTATTTTCGTTGATTTCCCATTTCGTGCTATTAATTTGCATTGCCCCAATGTTGTTGTTGTTATTTTTGGATTTTGTTTTTTTATTAAGATTTATAGCATTTATTGCAATAAGCTTGGCCTGGCGATTACAACATTTGGAGCAGCAAAGTCTTGACTCTTCCTCTCTCTCTCTGTCAAGCCCCTTCGCTCGTCGCAGCACAAACAAATGCGAATGCGCAGCACAAAAGGCAAGAGCAAAATGCCGGCCTACGCGCAAGCGCAATTTCACGCTCTCTCTCCCTCTCTCTCTCTCTCTCTCTCTGTCTTTAACTCTCACTCTCCGTTAAGCTGGGCTGAGCTTTGAGTAGGCAGCTGAAAAGCTCGCTGTGTCATTGTTTACACACAAAACCGTTATCAGAATTCAAGGTCTTCGGCTTCTGCTGGCGCCTCGCGCTCGCGTTTCTCACTTTTGCTCTCGCTCTCATTTCATTTTCCTTTTCGCTTGGCGCCGGCTGCACCTGTGCGTCGTCTATTTAACCTGGCTCCCCAATCTTCAATGCGTCAGTCAGATCCACGAAAGTGGCCTAAAGAGTTGCGCGCGTTGCCCCCAGTTTTTTGTGTCGCAGTGAAATAGTTATACATTTTTGGTCGAGGGCCCTGAAAACCCCAGCCAACGTTAAGCGGGAGCCATGAGGATCCAGCGGCATTTTGTGGTAATTACCAAAGTGTCAACAAAGTGCAAAAAAATAAAACTGAGACAGTGCAAAATGCTTATGTGGTTGTCGTTGTTGTAATTGTTATCTTGGTCTGGGCACCCAAGCGGAACTAATGGAATATAATTTTGTCAGTTTAATGCAGTTTCTGAAATAGATTGCGAGCAATTTGTTTACGAAACTGCGAGAAGATTGAGCAAACGAGAGCAAACACAGAGAGCCCTGTATGAAAATTATGTTTCAGATATGCTTCACATATCAGCGAAGTCAGGTATTGTGTGAAGCGTGGAGTATAGAAATTGGCCTCCGTTTGTAGGTCATATATGACTAAATGTCTATAATAGCTCAATTTTAAAAAAATTAAGAATCGGAAGTGAGGAAAATTACTCGAGATTGTTAATATATAATTAATTTGGGATATTTGAATTCGAATGAAACCGAAAGTTCAAAGTCGTCATATCTTATCACAGTCTTGACTGTTTACATCTTATTAAAATGTCATTTTAAATAAATATTATATTTTGGGTCAAGCGCAGAAAATATGAAAATGGAAAATACATATTGTCCTTTAGCTCATATTTTTAGTTAATATCAAATATCCCCACTGAATCACCAAAAAGCGTGCTTTGCTTATTTTCATTAGCGATTTTCCAGCTCTCTTTTCTTCGGCAATTGTCACATGTGAATGGCACGACATTTGCCTCTGTTTTGCCCCCCCCTTCTTGTTGTCTGTCTCTTTCTTTTTATCTTCAGCTCATTTTTGGGGCCTTTCAATCGCATTGTCAACAATTAAAAGCGCACAAATACGTTGCCAGCGAGACAGTTTCATTAGCGCTTGCCCATGAAATGCATTTGGAGTCGGACTCTTTTCCCTCACGATCGATGATCCAATGGCCGCCAAACCAGTCCCCCCTTCACGAGATGGCAGACGACTTTCACTAACTCTCTGCGGAAGCTGCGACGCACTGCCACCACAACAACAACAACAATTAGCACCCTCAGTGCCAGCAATGAGATAATTTTTTTGCTGGCGCTAATTCAGATTTCATAATCAGATCGAAGTTGACATTCGTGCGCAAATTGATTGGGATTATGTGATTATCGTTTTTGAGTGATTTGGTAGATTATGTGAAATAACCAGCCAAATTGACGCCAAATGCTTTGACCTCGCCAGCAACTGCAGCCGGGCACCAAATTAGGAGCTTTTAACTTGCAATCGAGGCAACGCCAACGACCACGCCAACGCCAACGCCAACGCCAACGTTCAGCGAAATGGAGACAGCTCCAAAAGCGGCAATTATTTGCATAATGGCAAAAAAATAGTAAATAGGTTTGCGCCTTATAGGGAAAGAGGCACAGCCCTAAATTAAGCCACCGCGACAGACGTTGCCTGTGCCACCCGCAGCAGCGGCTTTGACCTGAAACCAGGTTAGGCTTTATCATCTCAAAGTGGCATATTTATTAAGCCAAGAGAAATATAAAAACTGACGCAATATTTCACTCTTACTTGTTGTCGCGCAGTCGCAGTCAATGGACTCGCAGCTCAAACAATGCGAATAATATTTGAAGCGAAAAGCAAACAAAATAAAACAGAATGGGATAAACTCAGTCGGCAGCTCGGTGACCCAGTTAAAACTGGTTGTTGCGGTGCCATAACGTTTCATACGAAGAATATTTAATTAATTACCATAATCATTGCGAATTCGCTGTGATCCCTAGACGGTCGCGTTCGTTGCCTAAGTCTTTCGCTATTTTTATTTTAGCATCTTGACTAATCGTAATGACTAATGAAATTTATTATGTGTGTGGATTTTACTTACAGTTGGGTTTGCTCGGCGTGCTCTCTGTTGCCAGCAGAGGTAGCTATGCCAAAGCTGTCGGTGATCAACAGACAGCCGAGTCCCAGGCGAGCAGCAAGAGCGTGGCACAGCAGCGTATCGGCCACGGCTTCGGTCTGGGTCTCGACCTAGGCATTGGCGAGCATGTTGTGCACGAGGACCACATACACGAGCACCATGAGCACCATGAACATCACGAGCATCACGATCCCGGCTATTGGAAGAAAAAGGTCACGTGGAAGGAGGGCTGGAAGAAGATATGGAATCCAGCCAAGAAACAAATCTGGAATCCATCGTGGAAAAAGGTCAGTGAATGTGATTATCAAAGATATTCCCAAAGCTAACTCTAAGCCTAATCCTTTACAGATCTATAAGCCGCACTGGGTGAAGGTTCCGGGCTGGAAAGAGATTCAAGTGCCCGCATGGAAACAAATATGGGTGAGTTGCAATCAGATCAATTGAAAATTTATCTACAACTAATCTTACTTTGTTTTAGGTGCCGCATTGGAAAGAGATTTTAGTACCCGCTTGGAAGGATATTCAGGTTCCCGACTGGAAGCAGTATTGGACACCGGAACTAGTCAAGGTAAAGCCTAAAATAATTATGCTGTTTACACCAGTACAATTGAATTTATACCCCGTGTAGGTTGGCATTCCTGGCGAAAAGTATTTGGGTAAGGATCATGAGGGCTGGGAATACACCAGCCACGATCTGTGGAAGAAGAGGGTGGTGTGGAAGTCACATTGGAAGAAGATCTGGAAGCCGGCCAAAAAGCAAATTTGGGTGCCAGAAAAGAAACTGGAATGGAAGGAGGCCTGGAAGCAGTACTGGAAGCCTGGCAAGAAGCAAATCTGGAACGACAAACTGGAGTGGAAGGAGGCATGGAAGCAAATCTGGGTGCCCGGCTGGAAGGAGATTTGGGTGCCCGGCTGGAAGAAAATCTGGAAGCCCGTCGTTATATCCGAATGGTTCCCCTCGCCCGATCACCATCACGATCACCACGAGCACCATGACGTTGGCTGGGACTGGGATCGCAAGGACAAAGCCGCCACCAGTGAAAAGGACAAAGTCGTATGGAAACGCGATGACAGCAATGTGTCAGCCGCAAAGCCAACGCAACTGAAGCCAGTGGCCAGCGCTGACTTTCAAGCCAAGAAGCTCGAGGCAGCCAAATCGCCAATTGCCGCCGTCGCCGCTGCCGCCGCAGCAACGCAGTCATTCAAGTTTCCAGGCGCGTAGAGCGTCCATGAACACATGATTACATCCATATAGATATATACATATACAAACATACAAATGTACCATACCCGCCCAATTCCAAGCTCCTTGTAAATAGTTGCAAACCAGTCGCTAGCATGTAAGGCCCACTTTTTCTTTGGCGGACACTTAAATTATGTCTTAGACTTAAAAAACGTTTAATTAACAAATAAATAAATAAATAAACCTTATATCTAATGATTGGTCAGTCTTGTCTGTCTAGGCGTAGGAATCGAGTTCATTTTTGTCTTTCTGCTCTTTCCAGGCATCGGGCGCCGGCGCATTGGGCAGCGGTATCCACTCCTTGAGTATGGTCGGCGTCCACACCTTCTTCCACACAGGCTCATAAATGCGCTTGGCTCGCCAGTATTTCACCCAGCGCGCGTTCCATGTGGTCCTATTCGTCCAGAAGCCATCCAACTGGGGCTCCACTGTGTGCGTATGGCGTACACTGTAATCGGCAAACAGTAAGTGAAAGTCGTTTGGCCAGGCGATTGCATAACATCCCCTGAGCACACTTACATGGTCGTCGTCTTGCCACCTACAGTGGAGCCGATAGACATGAGGACGACAAGCAGCAGCGGAATGGCAAACAGACAAATCCGCCCACACTTCTGTCTGCAGTGCTCTGTCGTCGCCATCCTGTCACCCGTATGACACCTGTGCCTGCTCACTCGATTGTCTGCCATTGTGGACCCATTCATGTTTCGCAACCGACTGACACTTCCATAGACTTTTCTCCTAATGTTAAATAGCTGGCGAGACCTATTGAAATTCATGAAGCGCACGCGTGCGCTTTTAAATGAATTGCAAATTCGAGCAGTTTACACGAGTTGCGCGTGAAAATTGGTTTAAAAAACGTACGAGATTATATAATAGACGCATTAAAGAGCATTAGTTGTGGATAGTTTTTGTTTTTAATAGACTTTTTTTTTTTAGCTAAATTTCTTTATATGCTTAAGCTAACACTTGCAAATCAAATATATGTATGTATGTGTGAGAAAGTCTAGTAAATATGTATATGTATGTATATCTAGCAGATGTCTCGTAAAGTAACTGTTATCCATAGTGAACATAATTTCGATTGAAGCTCCATTGTCTAAAGAGAACATGCAACATATAAAACTATAAGCTAAGCTTAGGAATAACTTAAGATCTAGGACATGCAACACATATTTATATATATGCTAAATATATATTTAGATAGACACATTTTGATAGCAATCCTTTCATTCAATTCATTTAAAGCCTATGTTTACCGTTTCGAGTATGCGTTATATAGTTTCATTTTTGATTCTTTGTTACAGTGTAGCTAAGCACTAATTAGCAATTAATTAATTATAGTATAATTAGAAGGCGGTACAAATGTTTTTGCATAAAGTGCAGCAGTTAATTCTTGATTGATCTATATATATACATATATATATATATATACGTGTATATATATCGTGTTTTGTAAACTATTCTTGAGTTTAAAATTAATATGGCACAATTACGCGCATACAAAAACTTAAATGTCGTACATGATAATAATTAATTATGTTTGTTGTTTTTTTTTTTTTTTTTTTCATTTACAGCTAATTACAAGATACAAAGAAATAACATTCAAGTCACACAGATCGTCCAGCACAAAGAAGCATTCGAGATAGTGGGCCATAGCCACAGCACGTAACATGTTGAGAAATCGGCTAAGGAGTCGAGATATAACCAATGCTTAAATTTAGCTGTGACTTAACCAAAATATATATATTTTTTATATTCTTTGTGATTTTTCGTGGTTGTGTGTCAGTGTGTGTGTGTGTGTGTGTGTTCGTCGGCTTCAGCGTTAGCTTCATATTTATCTCCATCTAGTTTATCTTGTTCTCTGCTAGTCTGTCAGTCTTTTGAAATACCATTTGAAATCGTTTACAATTTGTTCGTTAGTTTTAGTTGTTGTCGTTGTTATTGATGTTTGGTTGTTGGCTTTTTGTTTGTTTTTTTTTTTTTGGGTTAACAAGCAGAGCGCTGCAGGAATGTTCTATGTTGTGTTGTGTCGGATGTGGGGCGTTGGGCGACACACCGTGAGTGAATGAACAGCTAATTAAAACTAATTTATGTTGAGTACACAATATAAATATCTCGTCGATGCTCTCACTCGAAGGACATCAGATTGGCGGGCAGTGGCTTTGGCACACGCGTCGTTGCCAGCTTGCAAATGGCATTCGTCCACAGGTGCGTCATCTGCGGACTGTCTGCACGAAATTTGTAAACGGTGCCCAGGGTGCGGTGGTATAGCTCAAACGAATTCTTATGCTTCGTATTGTCGATGACATGTGCATTCCAGCCATCCAGCGGACACACCTTGCACGGCTCACGCTTAAAGTCGCCACGTTCGCTGCCTTTGAAGGACTTCGGCGGGAAGTAGACAAGCGAATTGGCCCAAATCTGCACCCAATATCTCTGCCAGGAGGCCACAGCGGGTTTGCGACCCTCCTTCTGCACCGTCTTGCGACGCAGACAGCCCTGCATGGCGGCCGCTGCCTCCGGCGACATCAGATCGCAGTTGCTGCCCGTAAAGTCGCACAGTATGCCCTCGGCGCTCTCCAGCGAGGTCAGGTCAGCATTGGACAGTGCATCGCTGTGCTCCAGCACAGAGTCATCGAGCAGATGGTGACGCGGCAGCACGCTGCCAATCAGATCGTGTTCCAGATGCAGGTGATGCGGATGTCCATCGTAATTGTTTGGCGCTATTTTGCCAAAGATGCTGCGAAAGCACAGACGAAAATCAGTTTGTTTGTTGTTGTTGTTGATGGAACGGCACGGCTCGGCACGGCACGCCTTAGCATTATATGTGTTTATTCACAAAGGGGGCGTCATGCAGACAAGCGTTCAAATGGGTTCAAACTAAACACAATGTAAAGCAACTAACAGCGCGTTTATGTGTTGATGTGTGTGTGTGTGAGAGAGTGTGTGGGTGTGCGCGTATTTGTGTGGGTGATCAATGTTCATATGTGGCAAAGATGAGCTGATGAAACACAAATCACTTTCAATCAAATTCATACAACAAATTTACACCCAAAGCAAAGCATGTTAATGTGTGTGTGTGTGTGTGAGAGCATGTCTTATTTATTTTGCTATACCTCTGCAGAGATAATTTTTACGAGATCGTATATGTATATCATATATCAGTGAAGTAGCTCCTTAGAAAAATTGTCAAAGGTTATTAATAGTAGTTAGATAATATATTAAAGCTGAGCAGATATAAGTTTTAGTTCAAAAATGCAAACTTATGTATATAAGATATAATTTTGAATATGAATACACAAAAAAAAAAAAAAAAAAATACTTCTGTATTCAAATTTATATCTTATATATATCATAAGTCTTCATTTCTGTACGCAATACAGAAGTAATTTATATTTATATAAGAAGTATTTTATATATTATTTTTTTTTTTGTATTCATATTCAAACTTATATATTATAAATACAAAAAATAAATACTTCTGTATTCAAACTTATATCTTATGTATATAATCAGTTTCAATATATTATCTAATTATTATCAACGACAACAACTCCAATTGATATAGCTTGAATTAATAATTTAATGAACAAAATTTCTGATTTTAAATTTGAGTAATATTTTTAAGCACAAATATTCTAAAAAAACTAACAAATCATTTACTACATTAAGTTATATTATATTATATATTAAATATATAAATTATTATATATTAAATATATATATTATTATAGATGAAAAGGCACATTCAAATGTCTGCAAGTGTATATAATCTTCGGCAATCCGAAGCTGTGTGTGTGTGTATGTATGTCTGTATAATGAGTCTTGGTATGTAAGCATTTTAAGTTGGGTCCGTGCACACAAACTGATGAAAATAAATAATTAAAAATGAATAGAACTGTTTGAAATGCATATCCTAGCTATGGGGTACGGGCTACGTGGGCACTCACCGGCGGCATCTGCAGCGCTTGTTGGAGATTGTGCCAATGCCCGGCGCAAACATTACAATGCAGCACTGACACCTTTGTGCAAAGTTGCGAGGCAGGCTGCTGCTGCGAAATCTAATTGCAGTTGCAGTTGCAGTTGCAGTTACAAACAGATACAAGGTACAGATACAAAGATACAGAACGAAAGCGAAAAGCAAAAAGCATAAGTGGACATGTACAAGAGACAATAAATTGAGAGTAAAGAAATGTTTCGAGAGTAAAATGTTAACGTTTGTTTGGCACCCCCAACGTTCAGTCCAATTGCACAGTGAAGAGTTTTTTGTGTCGAGTGATGTTTAACATAAACGAAATAGAAAGTTTTGATTTGATTTCTTCTTTTTTTGGGACAAAACACGAATGTGTTTGATAGGCTGTTAGAATATGCGCGAAAAAATTTCGAACTTAGAGATGCAATTGCTAAGTGGCTAACTTACTTGGTGCCCAGGCTGCGGCACTTGCGATGGCCTGGCACAAACTTTGTCCCGCTAGCCATGCGCATGGAGCCGATCGTCTTGGCAGGTGATAGATTTAAGCAGCCCAAAGCTGGTGTAACGGACTCCACATTAAATGATTCCTTCGAGCTGCACGATGACGAACTGGGACCCGAGGGCGAGGCAGGCTCTAGGCTCAACGAGCGTCTATTTGAATTGATTTGCAAAATTAGTTTTTAATTCAAATTTGCTTATTCCAAAATATTGTCAATTACTTGTACTGATCCTCCTCGAATATGTTCTGCAGCTCTTCAATGTAGCGTATGGAGGTGAGATATTTTTGCGTGGACTCATTCGGCTGTATGTGCTGATAGTTCGATTGCTGATAGTTGGAGATGACGCGCAATATATTATTCATCTTATTGCGCCGCTGCTCGGGCTCAAGGCCTCCCTTGTGCGGGTGCGCCAGATCGATGTAAATCAAGTCGGTCAGAAAGAGACCTAAATAGGGTATGCAAGGCAGACGTAGACTCTCCAAATACGAGCGCAAATTAGACCAGTTATTTTGATCGCTAAATATATCGCTCAAGCGCTCGAAAGACTGCCGATCTTTCTTGGACAAGCAAGCCCAGGTCTTTTTCAATCGATAAATGCTGGCGCTTTGCATGGCTGAGATGATGGCGAACAGCGAGTGCAGATTGTTCAGTTCGTGTAGTTTCTTGGCCACCTGTAAAATAACTTGATTAATTGGAAATTCACTCTTACAATATTTTTGATATATGTTTCACCTTGATGAAGTGTGTCATGATCTCTGCACGCTGCTTTGGCTGATCGGCATTGAGTATCTCCTGCACTGTCCAGAAACTGGTATGATTGAAGCGCTTTGTAAATGCCACAATATTGGGCGTAACCACGTGCTTGTCCTTTTTGGTCCAGGCGCAGCTGCTCAGCTCGTCGGGCTGTATGAGCGCAAAGACGGGAAAGTCAAGCAGCGTTATCTGATTGGCCAGCACATCGGCGGGTACACGCAATGCGCTGAGTATGACCGCATCAAGTTGCTTAATTGAGCCATGCGCTGGCAAACTCTGCGATTTGTTTGCTGGTGCTGCGGTTGTACTGTAAACAAGACAAATTGCATTAACTTTTATATATATTTTGTAATTAATTCAATTAGCTTTGCACACTTACGCTATGCTGTAGTAACAACCGGGCGAGTCTGGTGACGAGCTAAAGCTGGTCAAGCAACCGATGGAGTTCTTGCGACGTGTGCTCTTAATGTTCAGTGTTTTGCTCACTGGCTGCTGTGCCTGCGTCTGTTCTGTCTGTAGGTCTTTTGGCCCTTTATCCTGACGCAAGCAGGCCATGGTGTGTGCATTGCCATTGGAGTTGCGCTGCTTCGACTGCCTCAACAGCTGTGGCGATGCAGCCATTGCCTGGCAACGTGTCTGTGTGGGCGAGGCAGTACCAAAAGCTTGGCCTGCATAGCCCACAAAGTCCGCTGTGGGCTTTCTGCTGATCTGTGTATGTGTATTAAATATAAATATAAATATAAATAAGGAATATATATAAATAGAGCATTGCAGTCACGTACCTCTGAGTAGCGCAGATTATCCGTGGATAGGTCGCGCGAGATTTCCGAATAGCGCATCATGGCAAATGTCTCTGGTCAACCACTTGTCTGCTAAGCTGTAAATAAATAACAATTTATATAATATATATTTATTGTGACTATTGTTATGAGTCTGTATAAGTTAGTACTTCTGTTTAAAGTTCGATCTATGCTCTGGCTTTAGCACCGTATGGCGGGCAGTCTATATGTTTACTGAATACAATTTTCTGCTGCGGCTGCAACCAAAGCCACAATGCAGAACAACAATAACAAGATACCATAATGTAACAACAACAACAACAACCACAACAGGAACGGCAACAACTGTTGGTGAGGCGTGTGGCACGCTTCGCTGCTCGATTTCCACAGCAGCGAACAAACTGAGTCACGCGGCAAGAGACACGAAGAGAGACCTGGATCTGGTCTTTTATGGCACCAGCGGCTACTGCTTTAGCTGTCGATTGGCTTTTTTTTTTGTGTTGTTTAATTTTTGGGGGTGCCAATGCAGCAGCAGCAGCAACAGCAACGGAAACAACAACATGCAAAGCTAATGATATGCACATAGTCAGCGGAAAAGTTTTTCGTGGATAAATGAAAACAAGTCACCAAAACGGTCAATGAACCCTTCCATAGAATGCACCGAGGAGAAACCCTATGGATGTTCCAAATTATATAGAATATATAAATATATATATATATATATATATATATATATATATATATATATATATATATATATATATATATATATATATATAAATATATATAGACAATATAACAAGTGGGTGTGGTGCAGCAGTGTGCTCAATAAGCTGATACCCGTTGGCAGTTGTGAAGAAAGAAAATTGAGCTCTCGAATCGAATCGAACA
The DNA here is from genome assembly GCA_035047625.1 of Drosophila mettleri. Classification (NCBI taxonomy): domain Eukaryota; kingdom Metazoa; phylum Arthropoda; class Insecta; order Diptera; family Drosophilidae; genus Drosophila; species Drosophila mettleri. The sequence goes on from JAWNPI010000085.1 coordinate 15,644,119, forward strand.
ATATGGATGACAAGTGAAATCCAGATATGATATGATAATACCCAGAAGCTATATCTATCCTCTATCCTTTACTCTATTACACACACTTGCGCATTAAATAACCTTCAATTTTGATATTAAACACGCTTCTCCATAGCGCACACATTGCTGTGAGAGCTCTAATAACAATACACACGAAATTATGTATATATTTATATACAGAAAGCTATAGGATATATATATAAAAAATATATACATATATTTGTATATATGTGCTGATGCCACACATTCCTCAAAGACTGTCTGACGGCGACCCCGTCTAATTAATTTCAATTAAGTCATAATCATTCCACACAGCAAATGCAATGACGTTTCGATTCGATTGGTCTGCGTTGCCTAGACCAGGAAAGAAATATATATATAAATATATATATATATATATTTATATGAATCAAATTGGCAAATGGCGAGCCGATAGTTAGCTACACATATAACTCATGTGACTCTTATCGATTAAAAGCCTACAGAAACCAATGAGAAGCAATTTGTATTTTTCTCCAAACTTCCATAGAAATTTTGGGTAAACAAGTTAGTTTGCTTAAGTGCTTTAACTATATATATTGAATGGCCATCATTTCGATAGAAACTTTTCATACACTACTCAAATATAAACAAAGCCAATTTAAATGAATTTTTCACATGTACAATTTAAAATAAAATCAATTTAGTCCTTTTCTAAAATTAACAAAGTCAAAATACTTAAAACAATTTATACTACAGTACTTTTTCTGTAGGAATCAAGACTTGTATGCACTTATAAAAATATATACTAATATAAAAGATTTTAAATGAATTTTCAATTGCGAAGTTAACTTGACATGGCTTACTAAGCTAATTAAAAATTGTATTTAAAAATATGACAAATTAATAAACATTTAAACTTTTGTAGAGGAAAACATATTTCTTCTGACCTTTTGAGCTATACAAAAAAATAAAAACATTTCCATATGCCTTTTCCATTACACATATACATATAGAAGAGAAATAAGCAAAAGAAAACAATTGGTCTTAATTTTCAGATAAAGGAAAAAATTCATTTTCTGCCAAGACAAAAGCGCAAATGAATTATTTTCCAGACTGCCTCAAGTTTTCAGCAAATGGATTTTTATTGACTATTTGAACTATTGCCGATACAAATATACAGCCATAGATAATATCTAGATATATATATATGTATATTGAGCGAATGAATGAATATTTTAGCATTGTTTTTTGGCGCGTACTACAATTTGTAAAGATATCAAATGCAATTAAAGTAAATTAACTGCCGTCACGTGTGTGACTGTTTATATGTGTGCATGTGTGTGTGTAGGTTTTTTTTTTGTCCAAGTTATGAACCTTTAAATTGTTGTTGGCTGTTGTGTTTAGATTTACAAATTTCCCACGTTTTGTTCCTATAAACAGTTTTAGAGATGTAAATATATTTTGCACATGTTTTGGTTTAGCTTTGATCTGCCTGACTGTAGACCTATAGACACAATATGTACCTAGACATAAGTAGCCCTGCCATATATTCCCATATATATATATATATATATATATATATATATATATATATATGCATTTTAATTTGTATAACAACAAATTATATTGTGGTCAGGGACACGAATGTGTGGAGGCGTCACAACTGTGGGGCGCTTTTTGTTTATGCCCACCGCCCACCATCAGCTACACCAAACTCCCCCCACACACACACACCCCATACACACCCTATACATATACATACAGATTCATTTGTGTAGCACAATAAATATGTTTATTGTATTTACATAAATTTCGGGAAGGAAAACAAACAAAACAGCTGCAAAGTTCGCGGAAATCAAATTTGACTATGGCTTGTTTATCAGCCTGCAGCTGTATTAAAATTAAATACAAAAGCAACGGAATTCCTAGCATAAAATACCCTTTAATGCGCAGCTGCATCTGTTATTAAAATTTTCATATCTATAAGTGAAATGTCTTATGACATATATAATATTCGATATACACTCAGTAAATGTAGGGTATACATATATGTATATGTAAATGTCCCCCTATCAGTGGAATGTGTGTTGGCGTCTTTAATAGCCTTTGATAAATGCTGGGGACAGTGAGGAATGCGCCTTTCAAATATCGCGGACGCATGCTTGGCTGTGGACCCCCGGCTGACCCTCGGCTAGATCATTCAACAGTTGTATGTCATTATGCTGCTTCTTCCTCATCTGTTTTACAACATTAAGTTCTGTCTGTTCCTATTTGGGTTGTTGGTTTTTGACACACACACACACACACAGAGCACGGCACGGGCAAGGTCAGTTGATGTCGCCAGAGATGACAGCGATGCCATCGTCAAGTTCAATAACCGCGACACAGATTTGTTTAAATGGAAATGCCCCGTTATAAATGTATATAATATGTACACATAAATATGTATAGATGTCAGTGCATGAATTAACCTTCGAACGTTGGCAATGCGATTGTGAAAAGTATATGCACATGCATATACACAGTAATCTTTGGCTACAAGCAACACGCGTGTAATACCCGCCCAAGGCTAGTTTGGTCACATCTCATATTTTTACACAACATATTTACTTAATTCCAGAATTTAATTTATATGGCTTCTTGCATTAAGTTTACACACAATTTTCTGTTGGATGATGAAAAGAAAAAGTTGCAATCAAATTAATCTGATTGCAATTCGCAGTGTTAACCGATTTGTCTTTTCAGAATAAGAATTTTACGACATAGATTAAAATATATATGTATTTTCATAATTTCGAACATTCACTGTATTATAAAAATTCCCTCTTTGTTAAACAATATTCTTTTCGCACTCTAAAACGCTCAAAGTCACAGTTAACAAATTATCAATTTCATTCGACGCTTATCATTGCCTAAAGCCAATACACACTGTACTATAAAACAAGTGCATTCAATGAAGTGTCAAAACGCAAGTTTCTGCTTTTCATTCAGCACTTAATGAAAAACAGTCAAAGGGGCTCTTTTGGTCTGTTATCAGCACTTAAACACATGCGACTGCAATTGTAAATGCAAGTCAAGTGCAGTTTAGTATGCACTCGTTTGTATGCATTAAAGTATTTTTATATGAAGACTAAGCATCAGTATCAGCATATATGCTCATATGTATATAGTGGCATATATAAATATATGTTTGTGGGTAAGCGTGGGTAATAAGCACTTGTAATCATAGACGAGAGAGAAACTACAATAAAAACTGCAACTGGAAACAAAACAAAACTCAAGCTGAACCGAGACGATGGAAGGCCAAGCGATATAGAATAATGAGCTTGGCTCTGGGGTTTTGCTTTCTGCTGACGACGCGCTGCGTTTTGTTTGTAGATATACGCTGTATGCAGAGTGAATATAAGGTATATAGGTTTGGCCTAAATAAAAATGACTCAATTCAAAAAAACATAACAGGTAGATTTGTGACAACATGAATCCACGATCGAGCTAAAAGCCTGAAATTAAATGTCAAACTCTGTTTACCCTCAAGTAGGAATTATTTCTTATATTTCGATGTTACCCTATTTAATATTTTATTCACTTTTTAGCAGAGCATAACATCGTCGACTATAGCCGATTGCATTGTTCTCACTTGTTTTCTGCTCTTTCTGTGATCCGCGCGCTGGAAAGTGGGTCAAGCCTAGAAAACTAGAAACTAAGTGTGCGTGTACTTCTTGAGTGCCTGTACGCAGGAGGGTAACAAAGAGAGTGAGCGAGTGAGGGGACAAGAGTGAGAGCTAAAGTGCTAAAAGAGCTGTGCAATAACAATGCTACGCATGGAGCCTTGAAATGGCAGGCAAAAACATCTGCACAGGCAACCTGGCTTGCCTGCCTGCTCTGCCTCTGCGTCGGTCCTCACATCCTGTTTAACAAGTAAAACAACAGCTGGAAAATATATCCACAAAGTGAAACTCAAATTTCATGCCCAGGGGCGTTGCTAGGCATTTAAGTGTATAAATATCCATGCACATACACATGTATTCGGTGTCTACAAATCGTGGGTGTCTGATAACATTTGCTTATCATATGATCTAATACTCAAGTTTATCACTAAGGAAACAGCGCTAAATGTTCTTTTTTATTTTATTGATTCGCCTAAGCGATGAATCACGTTCTACCCATTTACCGGCAATATAAAGTAAATTAGCTACGGAACAACAACAATAACACACCCCTGACTAAATCGATAGCAATGAATAAGAATACCCCAACCCCGTGGTTCACACGCAAGTTCTGTATATACCGTCGTATGCAAAGTACCTTCCTTTCCTCCCTCTCCCTCTCACTCACACTCACTAGTTGCCCGCTCAGTTTCGTAATCGGCAAATACGACCAAATACATAAAATAAAAAAAAAAAAACACCAGAACGCAAGACGAAAAATATTTGCACTTGATAGCGAATGCGACCAAATTGTGAACCTCATCAGCCCAGAAGACATTGCATACTGCATCTCAATATATTTATTTATAGTTTGCGTCTGTAGACGCCCCAAATAATGAAAAAAAAAACTTACCTAAATAACAACAGCGACAACGGCAGCAGCAGCAACAACAACAGCAGCAGCATCTGTATTAGGGAAGTCAAGCATAATTGACAGGCACTGCAGCTGTAACTTTGTTTAAGCTATGTTTCACTCTCGTTCTACACGCACAGCAAATATGAAGTGACGGCAGCACCGATTACACGCACGTTTTCGTTGTCCACAAGAATTGAAATTGTATTTAATTAATTAATATGAAATAAAAACGCGCGCGGCGTACGCACATTGAATTATTATTGTCGCAATTACTGATTGGCTTCTGTTCTCGCAGTGTGACCAGCACAGCGTAAGCACTAAAATATCTAGGCTGCAAGTGTTGCAAAAACTTTGACGCAAGTTGGCAGCGCTACGTGAGTAAGGTTTTATACTGTGGCAGCCCTATACAATGCGCGCCAAAACAAAATTTGAAACAAATTGCGAAATGTAAGCATTTCATGTTCAGTTAAGACTATCTTGTAATAAAATAAAATAATAAAATAATGAAAATGCTATCAATTTTGGTTAGTTTAGTTTATTTTGTATGCATATTGTATAATTTGTGTTATTATGGTTATCATATAATACATAAATAAATTAAATTATATTCTTTATGCATAAATATATTATATGTTATGTATTTTTTGGATTTCATTCAAGATATCAATCATATATATATTTAAATATATGTGTATATATATTTATATATATATATATATATATATATATTTGGTTTACCGCCTTCACCTTCTTTGGAAGAGACGATAAAATATATATTTCAAACTCAACATTTTGTTTGCAGTTGGTTTTTTTTTTTTTATTTTTATTGTAGCCAAAGTACAATTCCAATTGTTAGTATTGTTGAGAACAATATAAAATAGTTTTTTTTTCATGCCTGGATTCAAGCTGCTTAGCAGTTGAATACTTGCCTTTCCATAGTTTTTAGTTTATATTATTCGTATTATTGTATTTCTTTGTAAGTTGCTTTATTTTTTAAACTCTTGAGTTTGTCTTCTAGCGTCTGTCTTTAATATATTGTTTCGGCCGCAATTGTTTTCATTTTTTTTCTTGTTGTTGTTCTTTGTGTCTTATATTTAAATATATAGATATATTTTTATATATTTTTTGTTTCATGTTTATTTACAGCAATTGAGAAAAATGTCGCGCTAATATTTGTTATTTTTCGCTTTTTCTTTTTTTGTTGGAACATGGAGCAGCTACTTTTAACTTCGTTTCGTTTTAAGTTTTTCGCTAATTAATAAATAAATTTCGTTAGTTCTCTTTTCTTTTCTTTTTGTTTGTTTGTACAATAGACGCGTGTTTTTTTTTTTTTTTTTGTTCGTGTGTGTTATCAGTCGTTTTTCATTTACTTTACATGAATGTGCTGGAAATTATTGTTAAGTTATACTTGTAAATAATTCAACGCCTTTCAAATATTTCCAATATATATATGTATATATATATATGATAAGTATATACATACATGCATATACATACATAAGTGTACATACATATATATGTTTCTTTTTGGTTACCAGAATTGTATTTCTAAATTGACACAGATAATTGAAGATCACAAAGCGTAGTACGATAAAAAGTATTAGTAAATCAATTTCGTTAGTTTTAGGGCTAGGGGAAGTGGGAGGGGCCAATACCATAAGTAAGTTAATTTCGTTAGGCTTTCTGTATATAAGTATGTTACAATAATTACACAAATAGGTATATATATATTTATACATATATATATATATATATATATATATATATATATATATTACATACATACACATGCATGTAAATAATAATTATAATATAATTTTTGTATTACTTAATATTTGTTTTGTGTTTTTCTTGATCCAATGCCAATATGCAGACTTTAAAATAGTTTGTTTTTCTCATAAATTGATTCTTGTTAGTGTTTGATATAAAGTACAATAAAATGTTAAAATACAATACAATATAAATAAGTACACATTGTTCGGATTGTATTTAAATTGAATCAGTAGCTCATGATGCATATGCGGAGGGTGACTTTGAGGAGAGCGCGTGGAGGGGGCAGGCAGAGGGTTTCGATTCGATTATTATAAATGTGTTTTTTGTGCAATATTTTCTGCATTTGATTGACAGCCACACAGCACGTAATGCTGCGCAATAGCTTGACTCAACTCGACTCGCCTCGACTCGACTTCGATGCACACAGCAGGTAACCATTGCAAAAGAGCCGGATATGGGAATGGCTGGATTGGGGGAGCGTGGGCGGGCTGCTCACATTATATGCATGTTATACATCATAGCAATACACGATTATGATACGATACGATAACGATACATAATGCATATACATAATAAGTTAAGGACTTACACTCAAAAGTGGGGGCAAGGAAGTTCAGAGAGATTTGTTTGTGCTGTTCAAGCTAGTTGTTGACTCGAGGAATTTCATTCCAGCGACTTTTCTTTAGGAATACGTAATCTATACAAACGCGCGCGTATCTGTGTGTGTGTGTGTGTGTGTTATGTACATACGCGTACTTGTGTGAGTGTGTGTGTCTCATGTTTAACTGTTGGCTGACAAAACGGATCAGTTCTACTTAACCAAGCCAGGCCAAGAGAGAGAAAGAGTTAGAGAGAGAGCGAGAGACTGTTAACTGTCCCTTTCGCTCACAATTTACTTCTTGCCCTTGCGCTTCTCCTTCTTCTCCTCGCTGGCAGAGGCCTTGGCGGCAGCAGCAGCAGCTGCATTGGCCGCAGCATTCAACAGATTCATATTCGGCTTGACCGTGCCCTTCTTCTGTGTGGCCGGCTGCTGGGGCGTGGCTTGCGTAATGTTATTGTTATTGGGAGCGGCATTGTTGGCATTGTTGGTGACAGCAGCATTAGCATTGACATTGGCAGCAGGCGTTGCCGGCGTCTCGTCCAGGAAGAGCGGATTCTTGACTTCCATTTCGCCAGTGGGCGCCAGTCCAGGACACTCGTAGACGGTATAGTCGCCCTCCTCGTTATCATCGTCGCTCTCCACATCGGACAGACCGCAGCTGCCGTCGGTCGCCTGACAATTCTCCATGGCTATGATCTGTTGCTTCTGGTGTTGATAGTGATACATTTGAGCGCTCTGCGCCAGTTTGCGATCGCACGACGGTGAGACATCCTTATTGGGCCCGGTCACACCATAAGCTGGATAATCGACATCTGCAGCGGCCTTGCTGCGATTGTGGAACCTGTAACAGGAGTAGAAAAAATGTTTTAGTTATGCAATGAAAACTTTATAAGTTTCTAATATTAATTTTAGATTATTTTTGATTAAGTATTTTAATATATATATTTTATAGAAAAGCATCCATCACACGAAAGTTTTTTTTATGGCATAGAAACGGCTTTACTAATACAAATACTTGACTCATATTCCTCCTACGATATGCTTAATAAAAGTGATTTATTTTTATACACACACCTCCTTCTGCCTATCATACCACACACCGCGTTTAGAATAATCAAACATGTAGGTTTGTTTTTAAATGACGTATACGTAATATTTTAACTAGTCATGCTAGCTTTGTTACTGTATGTTATATAAATTGAATTTCTCTTTCAATAAACTCTAGCTCAAGTTCATTTCTCTTTAAGAGACAGACATACACTAAGATTATATCTATATCTATACAACTCACCAAGTAACGCCCAGGGCTAGCAGTCCCACAGTTACCGCCGCGCTCACACCCGCTATGAGTGCCACGAGGTAGACGCCCATTTCACTGTTCATGCCCAGATGCTGACGCAGCACCAGCTGCTCTTTGGTATCGCCAGTGTTAGCTGCGTAGGCCGTATTCGAGGATTTGCTTTGCTTTTGCAGCTTGTCAATCAGTGCACTTATCTCATTGGGCGAGTCCTTCGCCTGGGGCAGATTGACGCCGGCAACAGCAGCAGCAGCTGCCGATTGCGGCTTAATGCGATGAAAGTTGGCAATGGCCGTGTCCAGCAGCTTGGGTGGCTCCACTGGCTTGGGTGCGGACTGAACAGCTGACAGGGGCTTGTTCTTCGCGGTGACCACCTCGGAGCCGGAGTCCGGTGCCGGTGCATACTCCTCATAATCGTCCAGGGCACGCGAGTCTAGTTCGCCCGACAAATCGTTTGCTGTATCGAAGAAGCGCGCATCATTGGGTCCGACGGCAAAGTCGATGCGTCCACGCGATTGACCAGGATTAATGCGATTATAGTTGTTGTTGTCCAGGCCATCGAAATTGGGCAGCGCCGAGCGCATCACTTCGGCCATCGCATCCAACGAGCTGCCATATGCCGCATCGCCCTCCACATTGTCGTATTGGTCATATTGATTATTCAAGTTGTTGTTGTTGTTGTTGCTGTCATAATCTTCCTTCATCTCGGCCAACACCTTGGCCTCCTCCTGCTGTCGACGATATTGTTCGTTCTTCAGCAATTGCCGCTGACGCAACAGCTGCTGGTTAATCAGCTCCAGCTGCTGCTCAAATTGCTGCTGCAATCGGCGTCTCGCATGATCCTCCATTAGCTGCTCATAACGCTGCGGCTCCATAGCCGACGGCTGTATGGGTCGCCGTCGCAGACCTGCTCGGAGGTAACCGAAAAAAGAAAAGCAGAAGAGTGGGAATGAGAAATGCAATTGATTAATTGAACGCACCTGGGCGTGGACATGGACACTCATTATGCTAAAATGTCAAAGAGTGCGAGAAAGGGCTAATGCTAATGAGACGGACATTGCGTGACGGTTGCTGTTCAAAAATAAAAGCAGAACCAAAAATAGAAAGCAACAAACTATGGCAAAAGGGGGCAAGGCTCGAGCTGCGTATAACACTCCCAAATAAAACTAAATATGCTACCGGAATAGACAAACAGAAAGTCAATATAATTGCCAATGCCTTAAAATAGACCAATTACTACGCACACTAATACACAGCGCAGCACGCACCCTCACATACACACACGCACACATTGATACTGTGCGCTGTGACGTGCTTGGAAAAACTTTATTACGATTTCAGCGCTGCTCTGAAAAGTAGGCTATAAAAAAGCGTGTTAAGCAGAGACTGCAACTAACTTGAACTCAAGCAGCCAGCAGGCGATAGTCTATATATAGTGTGGGTGGCCTATGGGTTGGCTGTGGCTTTAGCACCTATACACACACACACACACAGACACACACTTAAACGGCAACTGCTGCCGCTGCAGCTTTTCAAGTGTGTGAGTGTGTTAGTGTATGCGCGTTAGGGTATTTTGGTTTGATTCGTGCATATTTGATGCTCGATTTGTATACATATATAGACACATACACACCCACATACACTTATACTATACTCGTGCATATCTAGTATAGAGTATACACAAAACGAAGTGGCAAGCGGCGCTTTCGCCCTTCAGCCCCATTCACGACGCAAAAGTTTAAATGACATGCACACACACACAATCGTACATCTAACTGGCGGTAAATAGTGTATATGTGTGTGTGTGTTGGTTTGTGCTATTTTTAGGCATATGTACCTGGGTAAACGGACATTTCGCAATGACCCAATATGCTGCACATGAGTATTGCAATCAGTGCGCAGCTTATTTCCAACTGCTTGGCCATATTGTTGTATCTTTCACTAGTTTTCTTAACTGTTGATTGCCGTTTAAGTTTTTCTTGTCAATAACTTAATTGTTTTTATATATATTTATATTTTATTTTATTTATTTTTTGTTTAGTTTAATCAACACTCCGATGTAGAGACTTGGCAACTGGTTACCATATGGCCGGTGTTAATATGAGCCGTGCATAGCTGCTGTTGCCCTTTCAGCCTTTAGAGTTTATTGATTTTCACACCAATACACAGCAGCACAGAAGCACTGAAGCACACACACACACATACACACGCGCGTACAATTAGCAGGCAGCTGCTGGACACAAAATTCGCGTGGGCGTGCAATATTTTCTTTCCTTTTTGCAATTTCCTCGAACGGATATCGACTCTCGGCACTTTGCGCACGGATATTAGAATACTTGATACAGCTGCACTGGCTGCCACAAATGTCAAATGTTGCACTTTTCTCTCAGATTGCAGTGGAATTCAGTTATGGAAACTTGTGTGGCTGCTGCCAATTAAGAGTGTTCGAGTCTTGTCGCTCTTTGCTGTTTGCGTACTTCAACCGCCGACGTATACCGTTATACTGAATGAGCCCAAAAGCAAGCAAAAGCAGCAATTGGTAGCTGTGACGCAAATGTTATGTCCGCCCCCGCGCTGTTAAATGTTGCGGGCAGCTTTTGTGGCCAAACCCAACAACAAAGCGCATTGAAGGCAGCTCAGCGCATGCGCTCTGCGACTATAACAAAAAAGCTCAACACGTCCGAGGTAAAGCATGTGTGCGTGTGTGTGTGTGTGTTTGCGTGTACAGGGATTCTTTGAATAAACATTCATGCATTCATGAAAAAGCCGAAGCCAGCCAGATTCGACTGCTTGAGCAGCTAGCAGGTGGCCGCTGCGTAGTCATGCACACATACACACACCATTATACACACTTGATGTTTGACACGTACTTTTGCAACCCCACAATTGTCGTTTGGGATAGGGCAATTTATTTTTATCAATGAATTTTCAACCCGAAAGCTTTCTATTCACAGGAATGTATAAATGCTGCGCATCTTTGATTTTATCTTAATATAGAAAGCGTACTTAAGGAGTTAAATGGCATATGGATTAGATTACTTAAATATTTTTATTGTTTTGTCCCATATTAAATTAAATATAAATAAGCAAATATTTTTTAATTCTGATATACGATAATTATTTTTGCATTTAGGATCTCGATAAGTGTATTTGATAAATCTCTTTAAATATTTTCTGAATCTATTTAAAATCAACTATATTAAATTGTTTAAGCTGTCAATTAGACATTCAACAATATAAATTTTTGGTTGAGTAATTAACTTATTTACAACTTAAATTTAAAAAATACCCCTTTTTTAAACGTCTCGATTATATACCAAATACGCTAAAAAATAATACATCAAAAAATAATATTTTCTGTTATCGATACTACTGCATATTATCGATATTTACTTATTGCCATTCGTGAATCATTTTTTAGCCAGTGTACAAAGAAAAACTATAAACAAATAAACATGGGTTCTGAAAAGGGTAATTATTGCGTTATAACGTTCATCAAGATCAAAACTAATTATCAAATATTTATTTGCATGGTTTACTTTATGCTACTCAACGCACTTGCCTCCGTCCGCATGTCATCGAACAAACAACTACAAAAATACCAACACCACAGTGTAAGTCGCTACCTAATATATATGAGTATAATATGTATGTGTGTGCACTTCTCCAGCAATTGATAAGATTTTATTTTTGTTTTCAGTTTGATCATATGCGCATTTCTGACGGCTCTGGGAATGACATTTCTAATCTTGGCTTGTGCGCTGCCCACTCCAAAGATATTCTATCCATTCTTTGTGCTCCTATTTTACGTTTTGTCTGTGTTGCCCGTCTTCATATCAAAACGGGCGAACCCTAACAACGAAACCAATCCCAAAACAGAATTCGCTCTATTTCTTACGGCTGGTATGGTGCTGAGCGCCTTTGCTCTGCCCATCGTCTTGGCACACTCGGCAGTCGTAAGTTCTAAAAAAAATACAATTTATAATATATCTAGCTTCCTTCCTTTTTAATCCTCTAGATAACTTGGACTGCGTGTTCGCTGACGCTGATAGGAAACATTATAAACTATTCAACCATATTTGGCTATGCCATGCGAGATGAAGCGTTCGATGCGCCTTATGGAGGCATGTTTTAATTGGGAGTCGAAATTAATTATAAGGGCCCGTCTACAATTATTGGATGTAGCGATTTGGATGCAGCTAGTGGCATCGCAGTATACAGTCAATCTCACATTAATAAATATATTCACATAAAAATTAATTAATTGAAATAATATAAATATAGTTATAAACCGTGAGAAAATGATTTTTTATACAACAATTGGGAATGATGCACAGACAAATTTTTGGCTTAGATTAGTGAACTCATGCTCATAAGTGAATGGTCTCATTTCAATTATATATTTTTTAAACAAAATTTGTTTGCTAATATCTGATCAATTTGATAGTTTATAATTATTTGCTAAAATATATTTTTTGAAATAAAGTTGAACTAGTTCTCCAAATATTGTGAACTGTTGTTAACCAATAACAATTTATCGAGTTTCGATAGCTATTGGTTCAGTTGTGTTAGTTCGCTCGTGAATCAAACGCTGTCATTTACTTTTTGAAAGTTAGGGAACTATGGAAAATCCTAAGAAAAAAAAATTTCTCCGTGGTACGAAATGCTTTGGCCCTTCGAAGAAAAAGGTTCAAAGTGATGAGGAAGATGATGAATACGATACGAATGCGGATACGAATGCGGATACGAATGCGGATACAGATGTGGAAATGGATATCCCGTACGACGATTCCTATGACAATGAATATAGCAACTTTGAGGAAGAGTCACTTACCCCTGAGCCACATCAAAACATAGAACGCTTTAATGATATTCCAATGCGTAAATATCCATTTAAGCTGAAAAAAAATGAAGAGGGGTAATTACTAATGAGTTTTCATTGTTACAAGTTTGATTTCTATTTTTCTTTCATTTAGAAATATTCTCACCGTACATAATACCATCAAGTTTGTGAACAAAGATCTAAGGATTCGCATTGCTGCTTGCTGCTTCAATGAGTTGAGCAACAAGCTGGTTGTTGTTGATAGGCGGTAAGATGCACTAGTCCATCTCTTTAGGTAAATCATACAATGTTCCTTTCTCATCCATAGCGGAAACATCTACATCTTTGACTTTGTATGCAAACGCTATTGGCATTTGGATTTCACAATCCCAGAGGTAACAATGCTGGTTGCCTCGCCACTGGTTCACAGTGAATATATTGTGGGCTCTGAATCGGGGCACGCTTATACCGTGAATGTGGAAAAGTCCACTCTGCAGCACATTCAAGTTGGATACGGAGCCATTGATGAAATCTCATTTGGAAATCGATTTGAAAATTGCAGTACAGCCAATGCTTTAATACGCTTAGGGACGGCAGCTGTGCTATTGAACTACGTCACGGCGGAATTGTCGCACAAGCTGGAGTTTGATCAGTCACGGTTTACCCTGAAGTTTGCCAGTTTTTTACCCAATTCGGATAAGTTCTTCACATGTTTCACCAATGATTCGATTCATATTTGGTCCAGCTGCAATCTTGAGACATTATATATTTCGCAGCCCATTAAGGCACGCGATCGCAATATACGTTTGATGCGAGGTGACAAGTCAAAGATACCACAGATTGCTTTGCGTGCTGAATCTGATGACGAGGGCGACTTCGATGATGAGCTGGCATTCAAGTGCGATGCTCAGCATTTTTCAGATGGCAAACTACTTGGCTACAGCTTCTCGCCAAATGGTAACAAACTCTTCTTAAGCACAGTGGATGGCTATCTGATGATGCTCAACACAGCATCCCTTGATGTGGAAAAGATATACAAGCTGTGCGATTTCATTATGAAGCAATTTGTGCTACTGGCACAGCCCAAGAATCGCATTATATTTGCCATCACAGCCACCGGCATGGCTATAATGCTGGATCTGCTGCAGACGGAATGCAAACTGATCGTGCAACGTGCGAATGCCGTTAGCATAAAAGCTAGCCGCGATGGCAAGTTGCTCAGCGTTTTGTCTAAGAGTGGCGAGGTTAACGTGTGGTCCACTTGCCGCCTATATAGTGCGCTGCATGCACAGACGAAATGCATCTCACAGGTGCGCGCAGCACTGAAGCAGCCGGCGGCAAAGCTGCCTTGTCTCGTCAGTGGGCAAATGAATCGAGAGTTACGAAAGCTGCTAAAACGTGATCGCTTGGAGGCTATGCTCGAGGAGTATGGTTGCTATCCAGAGAAATATCGCTTCATTATATGGAGTACGCTGCTGGATCTACCCACGAATGCGGTCCAGTTTCAGGCTCTGCTCAAACGTGGCCAGCCTCTGGTCATCAGGCAACGTGCTCGTGATTTACAAATGAAGAGTGATGTTCATAGACGTTCCGTGGTCAAAGTGTGGAGCTGCTTGGCGCATTGGTGCAAGGTGTTTGGCCATGCGGCCTTTATGCCAGATCTGATCTATCCGTTCGCCAAACATATGCCCAAGAACAGTTTGGTGGTCTTTGAAATACTAGTGACGCTATTGCTTAATCATTTGGAATTATGTTTCGAGTTTCATCCACTGCCGCCGGGCAATTTTCTGGCTATGTGCGAGAATCTCCTGCAGGAGCACGATAAGCAACTGTCCAAGTTCTATTTGGAAATGGATGTGCAGGCAAAGGATTATGCCTGGCCATTGATCACCAATGGCTTTTCCGAGGTGCTGGAAGAGGAGCAGTGGCTGGTGCTGTGGGACCACATCGTCACAAATCCTCCATACTTTGTTATATTCGTAGTTGTGGCGTATAATATGATGCAGCGCGAGATCATATTGCGATTGCCAGAAAAATCAGATGTGGTTTACTTTTTTCGCGAACAGATGCCAATTGATGTCTCCAAATGGTTAAGCCGCGCCCGTAAGCTTATGTCCAATTCTGATATCAATGTACATCCACAGCGTTTCATGGCGCCCTTTGAGCCCCTGCCTAGGGGCGTCTATCCCAAGTTTCTGAAGTATCCCAGGGAGTGGATTGACCAACAGGAGCAACAAAGTATCGAGCTGATTAAACAACAGCAAGAGATCGATGCGCGTTTGCGCAAACTAGAGTTGGAGGATTTAAAAATGAAGGAACGTCTGCAGGAGGGTCTAAAGCAGGAAGAGCATGCACGTCGCGTCAAAGAAATGGAGCAACTTTACCTGGACACTATACAGCGCGAAGAGGAGCGAATTGCTTGCCATCGCAAAATGTTGCTTACCTATCAAATAGAAGCGCGACAGCGCAGGTGTCAGGTGATGACCAAGTTGCAGGAGAGTGAGCAGCGTCGCAAGATCTTGGAAATGGAAAAAGACGTTGATGGACTAATGCGCAGCGTGGAACGCGAGCGTCGCCGTAATAACCAAGACATGCTCTTTGCCGAGGATGAAATACGCAACCAGGAGATGGAGCTAATGGCACAGCGTTATACTATTGGTCCGCTCGACTCTCCTCTGAAGGTCAAATATTACGAATCCTTGGAAAAAATGCGTTCCGAAAGTGATAAGCTCAGGCGAGATCTAAAACAGGTAAGGAATTATAAGCAAAAACGAAAAATATCTAAACTTACATCATACTCCAACAGATGACTGTGGAGCAACTGCAAAATTGCGAGTCACGACAAACATCTCATGTTAATCTCAGAGAAATAGAATGTTCCATTCATGAGATACAACAAGAATTTACGGAAATTTTGAACAGCGAAAACAGTCAATAATCGGGGCAATCTTTACAGAGAAGTATTTAGCTTTAAAACTAATAAGTGTTTAGTTAGATTAACTAAACAAATAAGAAAAATTACGAAATAGTTCATAGTAGAGACATAAACTGATTAGTTAACGTAATTATTAAAGATCCGAATTGTGCATTATACATTATAAACGTATACAATTTTTTCTATACATATACGATCTAATATAATTATATATAGCAATAAATATACGATAAATGTGTTAACTATTTTGAGGCTCAAGCATAAAGACGCTTTAAAATTCAACTATGAAACTGAATTTTATTCAAATGTATATAATGGAATTAAAGCTGAAGAGCTTAATTATTAACATTTTTAGATATACAATTTTAAATAAATATACCAAATATATACTTTTGAATATATGACAATTATTTAATAGCTTAAACTCTTAGGCGAATCTCAGCATGTGATTTTTCGGTAGACTTCTTAAAAGTTAGCTTAAAACTAATTTTTTTTTTATAAATATAATAACTTTTCTATAAACTTTAAAATTAAAAAAAACAGCTCTATGCTAATTTCACTGGTCAGCTATGTACATATGTAACCCTGTACATATCTTATTAAATAAGAATCTATTCATCTATTAAATCCAAGCTTACTTCGGATCCAGCCTCTGGCCAGGCACTAACATTTTGGGCACATTTATGACCAGGTGTATACTAGATGGCGGTATTTGTAGATAATTTCCAGTAACTAGTACAGAAAGAAAGATATTTTATTATTAATTTGAACTTGCAAAGATTCAAAGATCTTCCTACCATTCTCACTATTACTGATGTTGTTGCCATGTTGTTGCAGCTCACGTTCCAGTGCTGCAACGCGCTCGTTTAGCTTGCGTATTTGCTGCTGTAGCTGAGCATTGTGCTCTTTTAAGTCTTTGTGCGCATTGCGCATCTTGTCCCGGTAGCGTGAAGCAGCTGCTCTTCTTCGTTCCATGCAATCCTCATTGCGTTTTGTTGCAGCCTTCGCCTTGGCAGGAGATTTAAAGCTGTGTTGCTTGCGATTACCGTTGTTGTTGCTGTTGAGTATGGCTTTGAGGCGTTCCTTGATGGGCAGCTGTGATGTAGGCGTCAGACTTGCACTGCTCGGTTCATTGACAGGCATTGTATTGTGCACTATAATACCTGTTGGAGCTTTGTTGTGGCTGGGTATGGTGGGCTTGGGTAATATAAAAGGATGTATTGCTTGCTTAGAAGGCACAGATTTGTTTATTGAGGCATCTATTGTAGTAATGGGTAGCGCTTGCACTGGCAGCTGCCACGTGATCACTGGTGGTTGTATTAGCTGCAATGGCGGCGGACCTTGAGCTGGTGCTGGGGAGGGAACTATGACAGGTGTGACCAGTAGCTCCTCTACATTGGTATCAGGTACATCCAGTAGACTGCTATTCTGCCTAACTGCTTCATTTGCTGCAGTCATTGCTGTCGCTTCTAGAGGATAAACTTGCGGCGTGTGCAGCGAGTCACCGTCCGTTGCAGGGACTTCGGTACATTTTGGTGTCTCTGGCGCCTTGCCTCCCACCGCATTTTGCTCAGCAGCCCGCTGAAATCCTATGTCAAAGGGATTTACATGCTGCAGATCATCAAACAGACCCACTTCCTCACAGTTTTTGATCAAACGTGTAGGCGTTGGCGTTTGATCTGTTGCAAAGAGCTGCTCAGACTTTTGGCCCAGCGACAAGTCGAGTGTCATAGCCATGTCATGTTTAGCCTGGCATTGGTCATAGCTATTGAAATTTGTGTTGCCGTCGTTAGTTTTCGTTTCGAAGTCAGCGAACGAAACATCTGTCATAACCGCAATATTTGCAGCTGTTTCCATTGTAAGAATTCATTTAACAACAACCAAAACAAAACAAAAGCAAATCAGATAGCAGTGTTGCTATCTATCGACAACTGTGGTGGCTGGTCGATATCGCATAGTTCATGCAAGTGTGTAAAGCAAGCCAGAAGTAGTGTTGTTCAACACTTGTCGGGCTTTTTGAATTTTGCGTTAAAGTTTAAAATGCGAATGGGAAAATTGCATAATGATTTTTGGAAATTGAATTGTATTGGAATAAAATTATATAATATTTATCAATTACCAGTTTTCATTATCATTTGTATGGGCTTCTTTAACTTTCATTATTTTACACCAATTGCGTTTGTTAGTTTTGACCCAAAAATCTTTGACATTCAGCACTTCCGACATATTCGTATCGCCCTTCTGGCATCTGAATTTCTGACGCGTAATTCGAACCTTTTCTTAGCACGTAGACGCAATCATAAGAAATGAAAAAAAAAAAAAAACACGAACACATTTTTGGCAATAAAGAAAACCCCATAATTTAAAGTTTTGTATCTTTTAAATTAGATTTAAAGGAAGTGAAAAAAAGAAGAAATCAACAAACAACAAAAAGACACGCAAAATGTTTTTGGCAACGCAACACGCAACAAGTAATTTTCTAAAACTCTCCGACGTATTTCTCACAGAAAAAAATAAAACAAAATACAAAAAAAAAAAAAAAGTCACCGCCACAGCATCCAAGCCCAGCTAACAACATACTTGTCTTGTCTTGTGGGTCAAGTTCAGTGTCCAAATCCGCTGCAGCTTCCCAAGCCAAAATGGTGGTCCCCACCACCGCCACCATCAGCACCACTACCACCAGCATCACCAGCCACAGACGAGGAAGATGCACAGCATGAAAATTAAGAAAAAGTGATGCGTAATTACAGTCATTCTCTTTCACTGCAGCAAACGGGCAGCGATTCCCGATCTTATAGCCAGGCTGGGGTTAAGTCTGCTGCCGAGGTGGACCACTCGGCTATGTTGCATGCAACATACAGACGCGGTTTTTGGACAGCCATGGCCATGGCAGACGACGCCGCCGTCGCCGATGCCGTCGCTTCTGCTGCTGCTTGCCGGTAGAAACAATCAGTTTGAAGTTCGTTCGCATAATTATGGGCAATTTTCAAAGAACATGCGTTCCGTTGAACATCCTTCTCTCGCTCGCTCACTGCCCATCTCGTTTTCACCAATTGCTATTACTGCTCGCATTCAAAGTATCTTCAGTTGGCGCGCCATTTCTGTGCAAGCCACACGGATACATTTTCAAAAGTTTTGCATTTGTTTCGCCAGATTTGAAAATTACAGGCTGTCCTCGCGGCAGCGACCCAACTAGTGACAGAGCCCAGATCTATGGACATATATGGGCATTTGATTTGGCAACTGTCACGACTTGGACCAGGTGATTGACTGCTGGGCAGGCGCTCGCATAATAACTCATAACGGCATTCAGCATGTGCAATGTGCAACGTGCAACGTTCAAGGACCTGCAACCCTCTTGTTTGCATTTTGCATGAATATTCAAAAGCAGCCCCGAAAAATACATAACAAGCCGCATCCTGTGCATCTTGACAATGCCTTAAAGAAATTCCTAGAACGCCTTCTTTAGCTTTTCGACAGTTTGTTTGTTTTTTTGTATATTTGCCTAGCGGGCTTCTTGCATAAATTCATTTATATTCTTAACTAACCAGTTGTAGGGGCAAACAAATTGCTTGCCATATGTGAACTCAGTTTTATATAGATATATGCATTTATATATTTAATTTCACGCAACTGAGTTCATATAAAATTTCGAGTTGCTTCATATATTTAATATTATGCAAATATATATTCATTCACAAAAGCTTGGCTTCATATAAAATCTTCAGTCTTAAATACAAATATCAGAGACATATCTTCTTTTAAAATAATTTTTGGATTTTATGCAACTTCCTGCGCCGCCAGCGCTTCCTGTTGCATGCATAAAACGCAATCGAAATGAAATAAAAGCCAAAAATTACATTTTGCTTTTCCGACGGCAAGGTAAGACGTCGTATATATATATATATATATATATAGACATATCGCATATAGACATGTACGTACTACATTTTTATGGCGCGGCTTTGGAGTCAAACTTGGCGCTCAATAATAATTTCATAATTATGGGTTATCTGGCAGTCGCATTCGTAAATAAAAAGGCCAAACGGCAAAAAAGGCGGCAAGAATACTAAAAAAAAAGAAAAGAAAGAAAACTAAAACTTTATCACTGAACTGTGGTTGTTGTTGTGATTCTTGCAGCGTGGCCGAGATTGATTGTCGCTAATGGGCGTGATGTGCCTGCGATTCGAGCAATTCCAGTGAAAACCGAGTTACAGATACTGGAACTAGCTGAGATACAAATACATATATGCATATATATATATCTATATACATATGTATAGATATATATATATATATATATATATATATATATATATATATATATATATATATATATATATATATATATATATATATATATATATATATATATATATATATATATATATATATATATATATATATATATATGTATATATATTTTACTCATGTACAGATATAACTTCTAAGAGTAGATGCAAATAAGGGTGCTAGCAAAAATATAGATACAGCTTAGGCCTCATAGATACATAGATATAGATATAGAGCTACAGCTTAGACTAGAGATAAGATATAAATACTTCGAAAATAATTTCTAATTTTTTACATATAAATAGATACCTATCAAGTGCTTTTAACTAAAATTCGAGTACAGATATAGTTTCGGCTATATTTCACTAATAATATAGAGGTACACATATACATAGACAGCTTCAGCCCATTCTAAAGATACTATAATACACAGATACAGATACAGCTTTAGTTTATTCTAAAGTTACTAAAATACACAGATACAGTTTCTGCTACAACTAAAGAGCTACTAAAATACAGCTACAGCTACAATTACTAGTTAACAAACACACAGACAAGAACAGCAGCAGACTAGAGTTGCAGTTTAATTGTTTTAATTGCCCCGCTCAGACCGAAAGTAGATCAGGCGGCATTAGTTTTAAGTCAAGCTGGTTATATAGGAAGTCGCCATCGTCATACCCGCAATTAATTGTGACCTTGACCATATAAAAAAGGCGCGCAGCGATAGTTTTTTCGTATCTCGTTGCTAATATCTTTTAAAGCTACATTCGTCTAACGGTATTCGAGAGGAGTAAACAGAAAATACACAGAAATTCTTATGACTTTTAGCTCGTGCGGAGAACGCGTCAGTCGCGGCGATCATCAACCTAAAATCTCAAAAATAAGCGAAGACAAAAAATGGAAGTCGAAAGGACGCCGACGAGCAAAAAGCAGAGTTGAAGCTGGACATAGAGCTGGGGAGTTGGAGCTGTTGCTGCGACTGCGACTGCGTCCGCGGCTTGGGTTGAACTGTTGGCGGCACTCATCACGCCGTGATTCGCAAGATGATGGATTGCGTTCACTTTTGATGTATCTGCCACTTTCAGCTCACAATTTAATGCCACGTCCAATGGGGCGCTGCCTAATTGCTTCGCTCTGTGTGCCTCTGCCCCTGCCACTGCCACTGCCACCGCCTCTGATCCCCTATACCCAACCTCTGCCGCGCGCATCATTTCCATTTCCGTTAAGGCCGCCGGGCAGTTGTCGCTCAGCCCGTCTTGGCCGACGCCTGGTATTTGATATTAATTCGATATCAACAACAAAATCAAATGTTAAGCAAACTTTCAATTTTTTTTTTTATTTCTTTTAGTTTGAGTTAATTTTTTGGTTTTTTTTTTTTTTTTTTTTTTTTGCCGTCAGCCGCGCCGCAGTTTTGAGCATATCCTGTGCTCGCGGCGCATCCTTCGCTTGTCCCGCCAAACATAATTGGCGTCTGGGGGCGTGGCAGTGCCCGAGCCCGCAGAAAAAGACTTGTGTCTAACATGCGCCAAGGCCTGCATTTCGAAATATTGCGAAGTTGCCTAAAAAAAGAGCCCCTAAGCCTTTTTCTTCAAACCAGGGACATGCGCTCTAAGCATAGTGGGCCTCACCTAGGCGCGTAACGGTATTTAATACGAATGTGTGGGTATACTTATGTGTGTGTGAGAGTGTGTGTGTGTGCGTGTGTTTGCTTAATTGCCAGTTGTTAGATATGGGCAAGTTTTCCAAGGAATTCAAAGGAATGCGGTTTGCGTCATGCGATATTGAAAGACTTTTTATTTAGCCATAGTACACCTTAGACGTTATAACTATATCAGAAATAAGTATTTTATCTTTAGAAAACATGCAAACAAAACTATTTTGATGAAGCAAAAAAATCTGTGGAGCTGAAAAAAAGCTCAACGAAAACGATTTCCTATACGCAAAGGGTGTAAAGAAATAACAAAAAATTTACTTAATTGCATTTTCGCTAATGAATTTGCGGGAACCAAAGCGCTTAAGATCAATGTATTTGGTATATATATACATACATATGTATGTATATATATATTTGTTCTTCTTCTGCCTCTTGGTTGGTCATATCATTAACCCAAAATTTGAGAAACTGTCAAAATTCATCAATGAAACGTGCTGAGAGACAGACAGCTGCAAGACTGATGGACAGACAGTGAGAGAAAGAGAGCGAGAGCAAGAGAAAGAGAGAGATACGTTGTCTGTCGTTAGAGTTTGACCCCCAGCGCCGACGAGTCCAGTTAAAAGCACTCAATTAATTACACAAAGGTCGTCTTCGGTCCACAACACATTTAAAAACATCTGCCTAACGAATCGGTGAATGCGATTCCGCTAAAGCTTGCGACTTCATTTCTGAAATAAGCTTTAAGATGTCTTATAGGAAAATCCAGATATTCATATTTGTCCACACCAAGAACATGGAAGATGGTTAATTATTTGACCTGTGATGCATTCAAGCTAGTTGTTGCAATTTGTTTATTAAAATTTATACAATTTTGAGTGCAATAATTCCATATTTTAAATACATATATATATTTTTTTTTTCAGTCGTAATTGAATTTTTATTTATTGCCAAAAAATGTTTACAATTTTGATTCCAAATATTTATATATTTTGTAAATATATATATAAATAAATATATATATATATATTTTTTTTTTTCAGTCATAACTGAATTTTTATTTATTTCTAAATACTGAATGTGTCATAAAACTCAAATATTTAGAATAATAATCAATTATATATGGCTACATTTCACCCCTCTTATAGTCTCGTCAAATTCGTCTTGCATACTTGTTATTTAAATGAATTTCTTTGCATTAATCAAACTCATTCATTCAATAGGCGAAAAGGCAGTGGTAGTAATGGTAATGGCATATATTAATAAATATTAATATTAGCTATAAATTTCACAAATTTAAAATTTTTTCAATCTCTTCATAATATGATATTTAAATAAATACAGCATACGCCATAAAATGATTGAGCTGTTTGCAAAAATGGATTATTTTATAATACTTTTTCATTTGACTGTCCATTCAGTGATTATGCTGAAAAAGTTTGTCTGTCTATCAAGATATTCATGCACCCGGGGCTATCTACGGTTGGTCCCGTCGGTTTCTTCACTCGTGTTCTGTGTTCTTCCTCTTGTTCTTATTTCATTTTCATATACGTCGTTTTTTTTATTATTTATGTTTTGCCATTGACAAATGGATTGGCAAGTCGGCTGCAGTGTCGGGTTGAGTCAAAAAAAAAAAAAAAAAAAAATAAGCCGCGGAGACGGCAGCAAAAACTCATCAATTAAAAGTGCTAATGGCTATAATAATGATATGTTAATATCACTCGTAGCTATAACTATGCTGTTGCTTTTGTTTTTGCGCTCCAGCTAACTGCGTTTTCGTTTCAGTTAACCCGGCCAAGCAAAAACTGAAAAGAGTTAACACTGCTAGGAAAAAAGCGGAACTCTAATCACACGATGCTTCAAAACATTGGCCATAGCCCTAAGAATGTTCCATGATTAATTAATGTATTGGCGACTCTTGTGAAAAGCCACGGCTAAAAAAAAAAAACACATTTCTCAGCTCACTTCATTAGCGCATTTCTTTAGTTGAAAAATATCCGAAAAATATGTATATATATATATATATATATATATATATATATATATAAATATTAGCAATCGCGCGATCGGTGGCCCAAACAACTCTCGATATGTGTCATATTAATTAAGTTTTTTTTTTTGGCACAACCGTTGCGGATGTGATGCAAGGCGAACTTCAATTCCAACTCCAGCTCAAAGTCGAGACGTGGTCATAGAAAGTGGTTTTTTGGCTTTGGCAGGTGTTTTTAACAGGTGTTTATACAGCTAGCCAAAGCATTTATATATATGCTTAGCTTAAGCTAATGTAAGAGACTTAGCAAAGTGGACCAAGTACTATTCCAACAGAAATATTGCTTAAGGATTGATAATTTGAAGAAAATAAAAGAAAAATTCTGCAGATGTAATTTAGATGCAAAGAACTTTGTTCATATGAAAATTTTTATTTTCAGTCAATCGAAGTGGTGTCAAAACTTAGTTTCTTAAATATCTGCTTATATTAATAATTAATGCTTGAAATTTTAAGTGAAGAGTTGTAAAATTGCATTAATATAATCCATAATCAAGCATTTTTCTGATTCGTAGTTTTAGTTATAATAGTTGCTATTGTTACAATATATATATAATATACAAGAATTTGTGAGCACAAACTGTGATAATTCTGTAATCATAGACTTCAGTATAAAATCATCAAAAATGTATTTCAAAACACATTCGAAAATTCAGCTTATTAAAAACTTACTAAACTTAGCTTTCACTACAATATTTTGTTCTAATACAATTTTCTATGATTTAAATCTATTCATAGCTCCTCGATAACATTCTTGCTGCCAGTATAACCTATAACCTATTTAAAATATATTCCAATTGAAGTAAATGAATTTATTTATTTTATTTCCAGCATTTCTAATTTTAATATACTTAATAATAAAATGCTTAATATATATTAAGAAAAAATAATATATACATATATATTTATACATATATATATATATATAAATATATATTCATATGAATATCTGCTGTTTTCTTTTCTGCTTTTTTGGTATAACTGATTTATAACTTCAATCAAACTCATGAATATGCACACATGCGTGTGTTTGCAGCCGCAGGCGCTATACTAACTGATTTATGGCTGAAAATAAGCTTAAAGTTCAGCAGATACAGATGCACACGGCACACCAGCCAAAGAGATGCTGTGGATGATCCCAAACTATTATGGCCAGATACACAGCACAATAAATATGAGATGTGAGCTGGGCATATGCAAAAGGACAAGGCGCAGGTCAAGCTGGGTGGGGATGACTTAGGACAGAGGACGCTCATCGACAGGGCCAATTGCCAATAAATAAGCCAAGGCTCCAACTCTGGCTAAGTCCGAGCTGCATTGTTCAACATTTTTCCAGATTGATACGTGCTGGATCGCGAATCCAAAAAAAAAAGAATTTAAACAAAGCACAAAAATCCGGACATGGACATGTGATATATGCGTCTGCCAGCTCTGAGGTCTCTCGTAGGGTCTTTCAGGGTCTCAGGCCCATCATGCGTATGGGCTAATGATTGGTTAGCTGTGTGCGCGAGGTTAAGAATTATTGTTGAACTTCTGGCGGATGTAGTGCATCATTTGCAGGCGCTAATGATAGGTCAGCAGATGTGAAATGCTTAGCTTAGATACAACGTTTGCTTGCAGCTTAATTGATGCCAGGCGAAATAAAATTTATGCATCCGCCGGCTATACGGCTATATCTCTTAAATCTCTCTATATAAACATTTCTTCTTTTTTGGCACATCCAAAACTTGCGACGGCAGCCATTGGGCCATTGGGTGCCATGGCCCAAAAGTTCGGCCATTGCGTGTTAGGAAGCCATCACAGAGTCCGCAGAAATTGCAGCCAATTGTAATGCAAAAGTTCTATTCCGACAGGCGAAGCTAACACCAACGCCAGCGCCAACGTCAAAGCCGACGCCAACGCAATTCCAGCCCTTTGGCCAATTTGCAGTTTAACTTTTTGTGGCTAGATATTTGGCCAAAAGTTTGTTATTGTTGTTTCTGTTGTTGCTGCTGCTGTTGGTGGGTAACAAGTTTGGTAAAATTTGCGTTTCCGGCATTTGCAAATTTACAATTCGCGCCTTGCATTTTGACAGAGCTGCAGCCAGGTCTGGGTGCTTGGGTGGGTGGTAGCGTATGTATGTATGTGTGTGCGTGTGTGTGTATATGTGTTTGCGGTGTGTAGGTGGTTAGCGCTGTCTGGCCGCACCAACTGGCAAACCGTTATGTAAACGTCTTTGCGCGCACGTGCGCCTCCCGCTTTTTATGCCCTTTGCTCCCTTTAAAAGGGGCATAAAAGGGTGTTATGATTTTAGCAAATTTCGTATTTATATTATTAACTTTATTTTATGGCCTTTTTTCTTCGTTTATACATAATTTGCTCTAATCTATGGTCTGTGTGCTTGTTCATTCCTTCAAAATTTCTCTTTCTACATTTTTGCCTATCTGCCTAATTTTATAATTGAGTTCAGAAATCTAAGAAACTAACTTAATCATAGTTAATATAATATTTAGTACATCTCTGCCGATTGCTATTCAGAATCTCAGAGTACCTTAACAGTTTTGTAGGATATCCTTTCGTTGAGCACATTCTTCTGCTGCTTAGTTACTCGTATTTTCTATGTTTTTGTGCGCTGCTTGTTTTGGCATATGTTTATGGTTTTGTTGGCCCTAACTTGGCTTTGGCATGCAATTGCAACCGCTACTGCTGGCACATGGTCTGGCTCACAGGATGGTGGTGGGGGTAAAGTTGGTGGTGTTGGTGGCGCTGCTGATGGTGGTGGCGCCATAAGTTCACACTCAACGGCGGCTGAAACGACAAACGGAAACGTTGACAGGCTTATGGCCTATGGCTTATGGCGCATGGCATTGATGGCTGCTCTATTGACTCAATGAGCACAAGTAAAACGAGATCTGTACAGTGCTCGCTGGCTAAGCGCAACAAGATCAACCGCTTTTAAATTTCCTTTATGGCGCTCCGCTCTCATATAAATCACAAGCACAAAGTGCGCCAAACAAAACGAAACGTCAAATTAAAATGCAAATTTAATTGATGTATCGGTCAGCAGCAACTAGTTGCCAGACTGTGCGCACAAACACACGCACGCAACTAAACTACACACACACACACTGAAGTAAAGACTAATCATTAGACGCAAGTCAGAGTCGGCGCTTTGCTCTACAAAAAAAAAATATGTATATACATAAAAAAAAAAAAATGTGCAGCGGAAATTACACGAAACACAGACATAGCCATGGCCTAATGCAATCTTAGCTGCAGTCAGGCTGGCAGTTTGCAATTTGAAACGCTGCAGCTAATTACACGCATTTCGCATTCGGCCAGGCCACAAGGAGTGCCCCCGATGCCACAATCCGTGTCGATTTGCCTGGCAGACATGCGGCGCACAGGATACGTGCTCTTCGACTATTAAGTAATAGTTGTTGTCCACCTAATACGAGTGCTTGTAGCAATAGCAGCAGCAACTTTAGAGGGCGTGCTGCTGTTGCAACAACTGACGGCAGGCATCGCGTAGCGCATCAAAGCCAAAAGACATTATCAAAGCAGCTGCAACTGTAAACGCCGCGAGGACATTATCATTAAGTAAGCGCCCCCCATTTTGTTGCCTTTTATATTACATCAGCTTAAGCTATTCACGAGTTTTTGCCTTTAATGGCAATTGAGTCATGTTTTACTCTCTATCAGCAATTAGGCATATGCAAGAAATATTGGTGAAAGTTTTTATCATAATTTGATTTAGATTTAATGTTAATTGATATATAGATGGTGTGCAAATATATAATATTCTTAAAATATGAATATATATATATATATATATATATATATATATATATATATATATATATATATATAAAATGAAAAAGTTATTTTTTTAGTCATTAAAAAATAAGAATATAAATTATGTAAATATTTTTGGTTTCTGAATATATTTCATTCATATTTTTCATATTTTGTTATTAATTATATTATGTAATAATATATATAATAGTAATAATTTATATTGTGTTTATTTTTATGAAATTTAGACATAAAAACTTCTTTTTTATGAACAACTTTACTTGAAATGTGTAATACCGTCGGGCTTTTGAGCTGTAGTATATAGTTGTTCTTTATAATAGAAAGAAGAAATTCGATAATTTTGCATTTATATTTTATAATATCACATCAGTGATATTACATCAGTGATTTTACACAGAAATGTGCTAAGGATCTGAAAACTGATGTTATGCCAAGAAAATATTTAATTATTTTATTATTCATAATAATATTTTAATTATTTCATTTAGCTCATTCAAGTTCAAGGCGATATCAAAATATAAATATATAGAATTAAATTAGGCCTTTAAGATATATAGAAATATTCACATATATAATATAAACCATTTCCATGTTGTAGCCATACGAGAATTGGACTAGACATAAGAGAGCACTGAGAGATAGATTTATACACTTAAGGCTTGTTAAAGTGTTTAACTTATAAATAAAATCAATAGATATCCCACTAAAAAAATATATATATATATATATATATATATATATATATATACAATAGAATAGCATCTAGCGCTCGTGTATTATCAATTTGAGTTCTTGCTTTAGGCCAGCTTTGCAGCTACACCACATATACTTATAAAATAGTCTTTTACCTTTGCAGCTATGCTGTAACCCCAAAAAGTAACAGCAGTTGAGTAGTCGGGCAATTTTGCGGATAAAGTTCAGCGCATCGAGTCGGAAAGGTGTCTTTCAATGTCAGCCATGGAGGCAAAAGTCAAAAGACAACCAACAAAATTTGCAACTAGCGACGATGTGAGTTGAGCAACTGCAATAGCAACAACAACAACAACAACAACAACAAAAATGGCTTGAAGACAACATTGATCGATGCCAGGCAGTCAATGGCGAAGAAGTCTAAAGTATCGAATTCGTATGCATGCATATGCAGCGAATGTATCTGACAGATACTTTATGCAGGCACACACACACACACACATACACACACTGTACACACGTATGCCTGTATGTTCTTGAAAATTTGAAATTGGCTTCGGCTGCTGTCGCTTTGCATGCAAGCCATTTGTTGTTGCCAAGTTTCAGGCCAAGACTTCGTCTCTTTTCTGTTTTTTTTTTTTTATTTTTATTTTTTATTATGCTGCAGCTGCAGCCAGTTGTGGCCAAAATGGCTGCCAGAGCCATGGACCAGGCCCAGAGACCCATGCACGGGCCTGCTTATTTTTCATCTCATTGTTGTTGTTGTTGCTGCTGTTGCTCTTGTGCTTTATCGTCTGCTGGAAATCTGCGCACGTTTTGCGAACTTCGACGCCGACGCCGCTTTGGTTGGCTGGGGGCCCTTGAAGTATTTTTTTTTTTTTTTTTTGTATTTTTTGGCGTCTTGCTCTTCGCCATCTCGACATTTGGCTTATCTTTGGTCTTGCCAGCATGGTTGCATTATATATATATATATATATATATATAGTATTTTTTATATATTTTTCACAAGAAATCTTGAGCGTCAGTTGCAGTTGCTCGGGCTCGCCGTGCCCGCCGTTGCCCGCTGGCCAAGCTGTCAGCCAGTTGGCAGCGTGTTTGTTAACATATTGTATTTTGAAGGCGTGGGAGCCGCATTGCAGCCCAGGCACATAAAGACAGACAGACGGCGAGGCAGTGAAGCAAGCGAAACCACGTTTTAATGCAGGCTTTTTTTGTTTGTGCTTTTTTCTCTCTTTGCCTTTTTGGCTGCTTTAAACGCCATTTTTCCCTTGACTTGGTTTGGCTTGGCTTGGCTTGGCTTGGTCTGGCGTTCCAACACTTGAAGCTTGGGCATTCCTTTTGGCTTTGCTGTCTATTTTCTAAGCCTGGGCCATGTTATTTGTCAATGCATGACAATTTTATTGGCTTTCGGCTGCCCTTCGCCAGGCTTGATGGACATCGTTTTTTTTTTTTTTTCTCTTTACCTTTATCTTGCAGCTCTTTTGCGGTTTGTGCCACAGACACTTTAATTTCGTGCAGGCACATGGAAATGGTTTGTGCTGCGTGCGCAGTGCCAGAACTCGACGGCGTCTGCAGGCTCCATTTAAAGCCTGGCACGAAGTAAATCACATCACGACCAGGCTAAGCCAAGCCAAGCCAAGCCAAGCCGGGCCAATGCAGAGCAGATCGGATCAAGCCAAGTCAAGCTCTGTAGCTGTTTGGCTGCAGCTGGACATCGATACGAGATCGAGCTAATTATATAGTTTGATTTGTGTTGCCGATATTTGGTGATTTGCGCTAAAGCGGCAAATCATGATCCACGGGTGTCGGAAAATTCAAGGAAAAACGTTAATTTGCCAGCCCAAAAAGAAAAAAAAAAAATTGGAATAAAAAAAAATAGAAACAGCGCGATTTGAATGCGGCGTTGGCGTCGCTGCTGGCAGTTAAGGAAATCACACGGAATCGTGGCCAGTTTCTACCATTTTTCTCTCTCTCAATTTTGTTTCTACTATTTTTTTTTTTTCACTTTCAACTGCAGCTAAGAATTCATTGTCTTGCTTGGCTTGACTTGACTCGTTTCCATCGGAGAGCCCCGCGGCCACATTCCAATTGTGGCGGCTCCGTCGCCATTTCTGTGGTTGCAGCGGTGGCTCTGGTGGTGCAGTTGTTGTTGTTGCTGCTGCTGCTGGTGGTGGCATGTATTTTGCATATTGACGCGCGGCATTTTGTAAGCACATTTCACAGCGCAATTGGCATCGACAACAACAGCAACAACCACAGCTTGAGCGGTGTTTCGTGCCAAGATAACCCAACGATAACCAACTGCGGCTTTAGTTTATTTTTCTATTCGTTTTTTTTTTTTGCCACATGCATGTGGGGCCCAGAGCACCTTTGGCAAATGTAAAATAACTCACGACATCTCGACAAGCCAAAGCTAAAGCCAGCCCCAGCTACATGAGTCATGGAAAAAATAAAAAACAACTGGAACAGCAACTAGCACGACCCCAAGTCAATCGGCAAATCAACGCCAACACTGAGGCGAACAAAAAACATATAGCTATATACGAGTATATATCTATAACTATTTATATATATATATATATTTATGTGTGTGTATACTTTACATGTATGCAATGGAAAAACAACTACTGACATTTTTATTGAGTGTCTGTTTGATGGACTTGAAACATCACGCCACGTTTGTTTTTCCACTGTATTATGCTTTGTAGCTAATTCTAGCTATCTGTCAAGCCCCTCAAGCAATGGCGAGAGATCCATCAAAATAACTAAACACCATTTTTGTTATTTCTTTTTTTCTTTTTTTTTGCATGTCCAGCATAAAGTTATGGTTAGCTTAGGGAATTACTTAAGGATAAGTTGCCATTGGAATACGTATTTTTTTATATATTTAAAATATTAAAAATACTAATTTAAATTAAAATTATTAAAAATATTCACATAGTCGTTATAGCAGCAGCGAGAGTGTGAACTAGAGTATATCTACAAGCTTCAATATATTTTATAATTTACCTAGTCTTGAAGCTAAGACAAAAGCTAATTATAAAATATTTTGAAATACCTGAACAAATTTAAGTCTTAAAAAAATTGTTATAATGAAAAATAAGCTAAGTATTTAATTATTTATAATAACTAAATATTTAATATTAAGAAACGTATAAGAAAATAATTAAATTTTTTTAGCAGTAAACTCGTTGACTTCACTTTCTATGCGACATTTCAAAGCGCTCAAGCCAAGTCCATAAAACAACAAATATAGCTAAGGACTTGATTGAAAATTCTAGGATACTGAAATTATCTTTACTTAATATTTTTAAGCTTAAGTACACACAACAAGTTTGGTTAAAAAATATTAACAAATTGCGTTCAAAAAATCCTCTCGAGCTGCAGTTAAGTTGAGTGTGGCCACTGGCCACTGGCCACGAGCTGCGTGGTGTTGGATACTTGGAGTTGACCCTAAGCTCCACTGTCCAGACACCCAACCGTCCAACCGCAATTCGCTCGAATCAATAACCATATATCATAAGTATATATAGTTAGGCTTCGAGCATGGACTATGGCAGCGAGAGCCCTGCTCGAGCTGAAAGACTGCAAATTTCTTCATTGGATCGCGCTGTAGTCGAACGCTTTAGGTTTTGCCTACCGCCCGCCCATACGAAGAGGGCATTTTGATAGGACTTTTGATTTATTACAAATTGAAGTTGATTTTAATCGAGTGTTTGCCAAAGTCCGCACGCTTCAAACTGGTGGGATGGGCTTCGATTCGCCTGGATGCGCTGGGCTGCTCTTGGATACAATGTTGGCTGGCTGCTGCGCGACGATGCTGACGGGCTGATTGATGAGCCGAGCAGCTGTCGAGCGCGTTTGAAATTTATGACAAAATATATGAGACGCTGTTTATCAAGTTGAGGCGATCGCGGCACGCTGCGAATATTAATTGCAGTTACTTTTCGGAAAGTGTTTTCCATTTAAATTGAATCTACTGTCCAGGCAACCGATACATAGTCCAGGCCTGGAATATGATTATTTTTTTTTTTTTTTTGATTTTGATTATAATGTGATTATTTATGCTGGAAGCTGGCGGATCTGGTTGCTGGCTGTGGCCCATCTTTTTGACACTGATGGGCAGATGAATTCGCGGCGGCAACGGCAACGGCAACGGCAACGGCCAGAGCAAGAGCAAGAGCAACGCATGCAACGAATTGATTTCGAAAATTACAGTAATTTTCACAATTTTCTAATTATTTAATCGATTATTGATTTTTGATGTGCGCTAAGTGGCTCACTTAGTGCGTGAGAAATTGATGTGAGAAATCAATGGATGATGGGATGAGGTGTTGATTTGCTTGACGATCATTATGCGGATGTGTGTCTGTGTGAGTGTGCGACAGAGAGAGAGTGTGCTGTGTGTGTGTGTCATACGGGAGCAAGATTGGCTCAGTTGCTCTGTTGTTGTAGGCGTAGCAAAAGCTAACCACCGGCTAATGACTCAATTAGGCAACAATTTGTTATGGAAATTACCAACTGCTCGCTTGCTGGCCAAAGCCAAAGCCAAAGCCAAAGCCAAAGCAAAAGCAAAAGTCGAGCCCACACACAGACACACATAACAACGCAAAAAAGTTGAGCCAAAAAAAGAAAAGCACAAAAATAAATTGTTGCCAATTGAGACGAAAGTGAAAACCAATTTAAGTGTCGCTTCCACCTCTTGAGCTGTTCTTCTGTAATTTTCTATGGCTCAAACAAACTGACCATTGGCGGGTGTTGCCAACTAAAATTGATGATGGCCTTAAACAGTTCTGGGCCCAAATACAATGATAATGATAATGCTGATGACGAACGTAATGAGCTGCAATTGTTGCGCTTTTGGAGTGTGCCACAAATTTGTAAGCGAGAGAAATACTAAAAGAGAGAGAGAGAGAGAGGGGGAGAGAAAGAGGGAGAGATCGAGCTGATTACACTTAAGTGGGCAATGTGATTTGTATTTGTGCCGTGGCCTAAGAGTAAAGTGGCTTTGTGGTTTCTGCCTCCGATCTTCAGTGGTATCGCTCAATCATTGCAATCATTTCATGGTTTCAAGTATTAAGCATACGCAAGTCCATGAAATTGCTGCAATTATTGCGGTACAACTGTCACAGACAGAACTCTTCACATTGAGGGATCTGTTTAGCTCTTATTGACTCTTTTTTTGGTTGCAACTCATTAGAATGTCAACAAATTTCGCTGACAGCGATTTACTAAATTGGCCCCGACTCGCTTCCATATGCATATCCCATATGCCATATATTCATAGACGAGCGACTGCCAATTATTGTATGGACACATGGACACATGGATGTGTCCACAACAGTCAACTTTTGTGTCCTTGTCAATTATTTAGACTCGCTTCGACATAAGTCAGGGAATCGTAACTGGCAGCGATTTCTTTGAAATGCGTGCGGTCCGTTCGCATTTGAATTCAATTTACTTTGAATTATTCAAACATTTGTGCCTACTATTTGTTTCCTGCTCCCCTTTAGGCCTATAGATATATGTACATACATACACATAGAGACCCACAAGAAGTGCGTTCATAATTCGAAAATTTTGCTCAAATATTGACTTCCAATTATGGCAATTTGCATAGCCAAGTCCAGCGAGTCTATTAATAATTAGCATAACATTATTTATACTGTTTGATTTGTCCTTTAAGTTGTAGTGCAACCTGGCTAGATTCCTGGAAAAAAGCCAATTATTTCTAGGCTTTCTGCCTGGAAGATATAATTTACATATAATTGATTATGGCAACATTTGTATTCAGTAGATTTTTCGTAAAATTCTAACATTGAAAGATTGATTTTTAATAAATTTTAAATGCATTATGTATATATTCTTATATATATATTTACATGCATATGTGCATATATATATATTGATATATGCTTTTTAAAATTTTTTCTGCACAAATAAGTTTGAATTTAAATATAAAATGCATAAGGCTCAACTAACTTTTTTCAATTTTTTTTTCTGCGATTATGGTAGCATTAGCATCAGAGCATTAGCATTAGCATTAGTTAATTTATAATTTTTTAATTCTATTCACTTACATCTCCGTTAACATTCTGCCTCTGGGCTGCATGCAAGCATTCATTCTTTAAATCTCTCTGAAAAACACTTTCTAAGTCAGTCTCCGCCTCTCATGCATATTTTTTTTCTTTTTCCCTCTTATACTATTTTTTTTTTAAATTAAATAATATAATTATAAGAGTAAGTATTTAAATAACTGGGAATAAAATGTATTAATTTCATTCCTGAATTTGTTTCAAAATATATAATAAATACTTGAAAATATCAACTTTTAGCTATTTCATAATTTATTTTACTTAATATATTCTATAAATTATTGCTCAATTTATTTATGGACGGCAAATGTTACGGCGGCAAAGCAAACAAATATATGGTCACCTTTTAGCAATACCGTGCACTGCTTGACGCATATCCTGTCAAGCAGATCAAACAGCTGCCATCGAAGCAGTCCAAAGCAGTGCGCAGCAGTTCAAAACGTATAGAAACAAAAAAGAAATAAAATATATAAACATTTTTAACGGCCATTTTGTGTGGTTTATTTTGCTTTCGGCTCTTTGTTTACAAATGCGAACGAGTTAAACTATTTTGCATTTTTAATAAACATTATCGGCGTTATTTAATTGACTGGCAATTTGAGAACAAAAGCGCGACAATCGCGAGCTGCTTGTATTTTGCAGACTTGTTGCGAGCAGCTAATAAATTAATTATGCGATTTAATTGGGTGAAGACAAAGAGTGGCGAGCCAGCGAACCAGTCAGTCAGCCGAACTGCCAGCTGGCGCAGCACTTGCAACACTTGCCGCACTTAACCATGATTTTTTGGCGTGCTAACAATTTGTTAGCCGCGTCGCCCTGCTAAGAAGTGACTTGAACTTAGTGGAGTCGGGCAAAAACAAAGTCATTATTGACGCTGGCATGCGATGCAGTTGCAACCGTTGCTGCTGCTGCCGTTGCAGTTGCAGCCGGTCAGTTCTTTTGCCGAGCTATGTGACATTTTTCAAATGCTGCAACAGCAGCAACAAAGTTTCTGCGACAAGTACAAAGTCAGCGAGCCGCCTGCATTTCCGCGCACTGGGAACGTGCAAACATGCCCCAAGGCAAGATTTTGCAGCTTGCCACAGCTGCTCCCTCTCTCTCGCTCTCTCTGGCTATGGTTGTGGCTCACGCACAAGAATTGGGTTTTGGGCAGTGCAGTCGCAGTCAATGACAAACCGTCAGACAGTGTCACAACTCCTGTTGCAGCTCAGTTGTTGCTGCTGCTGCTGCTGCTGCTGCTGCGGCTACTCCTGCTGCTGTTGCTGTGCATGTACTCACGCCTGTCTAAAGCTATTTAGCCAGCATTCATTCAAAGCGGCAGATGAAGCCAAGGCAAAGAGTCACAGTCACAGGCACAAACCTGGCCAAGTCATGTCATTGTCATTCACTCAGTCAGCTAGCAGAGTCAGCTGCAGCTTCAAATCCCAATCAAATGTTGCTGCTGCTGCTGTCGCTGCGGTTGCTGCTGCGGGGAATTGTGAGAATTTCCTTTGTGGTCGTTCTCGGCGTTTTGTTAACAACAAGTGGAATGCAAACTTTCAGTTGCAGCAACAACAAAAAAATAAAATAAAATAAAATAATTTCGGGCAGCAACAGTTGCTGCTGCTTCTGATGTTGTTGTTGTTGTTGTTGTTATTGTTGTGCTGCGTTGACATCCTCAACATCTACGCTTCGCCTCGCTGGCTCTCTCTCTCTCCCTTTCTCTATCTGCTGCCTCACTCACTCGCTCGCTCTCTGCTTTGGCGGCAGCACATCAAAGGCTACAAAAAGACAGCAACGCAGCGGCGGCTGCGACTGCTGCTGCTGTTGCTGCTGCTGCTGCTGCTGCTGCTGCTGCTGCCGGCGTTTCTTTACCGCGCGGTATGATAAGAATTTCTCGTTGTTGCCAGCCTGTGCCAGCCGCTTTGTTAGCGGTTCTGGCCACGGCAAAACAGTGAAACCGTCAGTTATTTGGCCTGACGAACTGGCGGCCTTCCACCTGGGGTCACAAGCTTCAGGCCCGAGGTTTATTAACCTTTTGTGACCAGTCAAAAAAAGTATTTTTTTTTTTCGCAAACGATTTAGTTTGGGTTAAACTAATTCGGGTTCATCAATGAGAACACGTATCAGGCTAACAGCTATGTGCTGCCTTAGTGTGCGTGTGTGTGTGTGTGTGTGGGTTTGCGTGTGTGCGGTTGAATGCCTATCGTACAATTGCATCTGGGTCTAGGCGCTGACCGAGTTCCGTTTTGGCTATATTTAGAGGCTATTTGAATATTATTAAAGGCGGATAATTATATACACGCACACCCACACACACACACACACACACACGCATTTTATAGGTCTGGCGATGCGAAACGCAAAGTGCACGCAGACAGCGGCAACGGCAGCGGCGACGGCGGCGGTGGCTGGGATGAGCAGCAGACAATGACATAGAAATGGGTCTCTGCTTTTTTTTCTCTATCTCTCGGCGTTATTTTATTTTTTTATTTGTCGGTCTATGGAAACCTGCACTCACGCAGGTAATTATTATAATTATCTCGTAGGGGATGCATGAATGAACAGGGTAGCAGGGTGTCGAGTCCTTTTTCGGCATCTCTCTAAAGCGTCCATCTTGTAGGCGTTGCCCAATAGCAACAGCAGCAATAGCAGCTACAGCAGCAGCAGCAGCAGTGGCAACCAAATGTGACTTCGCAACTGACACTAATTACACGCCGCCCCACTGTGCTCATCCGGTAGGTGGGCAGGGCTCTGCAACCTGTGCCGCCAACGCCAACTAATTGCGCGCGCCAACAGTCAAACATATATATATATAAATATATATCCGATATATATATGTACAGTGAAGTCTGGGCAAACAGTGAACCATTTGCTAAATTCAGGACAAAGTTCATTGGTATATTTAATTATAAATTTTATTTTAATTATTTTTATAGAAATACCAGACGTAAACTGAATTTGTTTTATTTTTAAATTTATAACTACATAATTTTTTTGAAAGATTTCTCAGGCTCTGCAAACCATAAAAGATATGTCAAGTTTTAGGGTATTCAAATTGTAAGAGCACAAATTGTCTTTGCGAGTATTCTTATGAGCTAAAAAGTCAACCAAAAGAGTATTTTCTTGCAGTCATTCATGGTAACTAAAAATACTTATAATTATAGATATACAAACTTCTATTTACATTTTTAAAAAAATCTTTCTTACTAAGAGTGAGATAGGTAAGAAGCATAGAAAGTAGATTCTTTGATATCTCAACCGTAATAAATACAAATTTTTTTCGGATAAACTTCCAACAAATAATAGCTGAAATTATTAATTAAATATAGACAAATAGCAAAAAAAAATATTTGATTCAGATATATATATTGAAATGTAAAAAGCTTATTCAATGAAACGAAGACGAGAGAAAATATAATAATAGAATAATAAACAAGATAACTGTCTTTTTAATTTAATTCAAATCAAAATTGAAGCAATTTGAAATTAAATATTAAACAAATTTAACTCTTAATTATTATCAGTTATCAAAGATTAATTTAGGCTAAAATTATCACAACAAGAAACATCCTAAAAATATTTAAAAAAATATTTAGTAACTATGTTAAATAAGTAAGAAAAAAATCTTTTATTTAGAGTGAATTATTTCAAAATAATTATTAATTTTGACATATTTATCATATTCAATATATATATATATATATATATATATATATATATATATATATATACTAAATAATAACGCATACACTTAAGTTATTCAATCAGGTTTAAAATTTCTAATACCCAAATTTCTATCTATTCCATCTCTATCAACTCCACTTACAATACAAATCAGCAAATATATTTTTTCTTCTTTTATTTCCAAAAATGTTCAGCTCCTATGAAGCACATCTAGTCTAAGCAATCAGTAAGGTTGATTAGCTGTTCGCCCAGCGGAGCTTTCACTGTATATAGATAAACTCGAATGTCTGGGTGTTCCAGGATTTCTGCTTTAAAATTGTGTTGCAAGTTTTTGGCCTTTGACGGCGTCTCGCACGTGCTGCAGATTATACGTTTCAATGACTCTGGCGACAGCAAAAATTACAACATTCCCCGTCTGTAGCCGCTGGCGCCCTCCACACCTCTATCCCTGCCACACAACATCTTGAAGTTCAAATGTGCGCGCGGCGCTGTTTCAATTTGTTGCCCATTGTTGTTAGTTGGTCGCTTAATTAAGTTGACGCCGCAATCAAATCAAATCCAAATCGCACGCATATGGAAAGTCACCACCAAGCAGGACACCAGCCAGGCAACTAAAGTGAGCAAGCGAGAGAGAGAGAGAGAGAGATATGCAGCTATCTCATTCCTTAGCATAGTCAACTTTCAAGGACTCGAGCATATGCGCCCGCTGCTTTTCTCGCTTAGCTCGCAATCAAATGCTCGCTGATTTGCCTGACTCTCCGTAGAATGAGTGAGAGAGGGAGAGGCGGGCGGCAGCGCGTGTGGTCTGCTAATTCACTTTAAAGGCCTTTCAGCATCGTTGGCTCATGGCGACGGCAGCGGCATCAACAGCATCGTTAAGTCATTTATTTACTTCATTCATTGATTCAAATGCAGCCGGGAATTGCGCTCATTGTCCAAATACTGTGCACAGGGACTTGGCTAGTGCCCATAGTGCCCTCCAGTGCTCAAGGGGATGTTCTGGATTCTAATGTGCATATTATACAATAAATATCAATTGCTGATAATGCTATATTATTATTATTTTTATTATGTACATTTGTTTGATTGCCATAGCAATATGTTTTTCCTCTGTTTATTTTGTAAGAATTCAAACTTCCTTTTGCTTGAGTTTTTACGGAAACTTTAAATCGATTTTCATGAGTTTTCATCTGAATTAATTTTGCTTAGATCTTTTGTTTTTCTTGTACTCGTATATTAGAGTTGCCTTCAGTTCCTTAAGTCTTTCTCTCTTTTCCTTTTCATCGTTATTTTTTCATAATACATATTTCTTATTGCTCTTCATATTTTTCTATTTACTGCCATTTGCTTCATAGGGTCTTTCTCTCTCATATTTTTCTTTGGTTTGCTTTTTCCTTGTTACCTTTATTCCTTCTTTGTCTGTCTTCGTCCTCGTTTTCTACTCTTTCTCATTCCATTTTTGCTGCTTGTCCCTCATTATATGT
Organism: Drosophila mettleri; assembly: GCA_035047625.1. Taxonomy (NCBI): domain Eukaryota; kingdom Metazoa; phylum Arthropoda; class Insecta; order Diptera; family Drosophilidae; genus Drosophila; species Drosophila mettleri. The sequence continues at coordinate 15,683,834 of JAWNPI010000085.1, forward strand.
TTTTCGTGTCACTTTTCACTCTCTTATATATTATATTATAGTTTTATGTCTCTCTATTCATCTATCTCTCTCTTTATCTATCCCTCTCTCTCTCTATCCATCTCTCTCACTCTCTATCTATCTCTCCCTCTCTCTCTATTTCTAACTCTATCTCTATCTCTCAGTATCTCAATCTCACTCTATTTTCCTCCCCTTTATCTCTCTCTCTCTCTCTTTCTCTTGTCTTATCCCTCACTACTACTTAAGTAATTGTGATTTCAAACAATTCTCAGCCACCTGATTTTATCTGCCCTAATTATACACTCAGCTAATAAGCTCAGCTTTCAGCAAATCTTAAATTAAATAGGTTTCCAATACCATATTGTACACACACATCTCTGTGTTGTAGCAAAGGGATTTGCAAATTAGAGAGCCTATGCTCTGGGGCCTGGCTAATGGATGGAGAGCCGGCCATAAATGCAGTGAAGCATCAAAGGCTTGAACAACCATTGGCACTAATTTCACCAAAAAGGACGACAACAGCAGCAGCAACAAATTGTCAATTTGACCCCTACAAATGGTGTTCAATGTGGAGCACAAAACTAAATCCAGGACCATGCCCGGCAGCTTGATGATTTGATTGAGCAACCGAGCTGCACAGGGGCTGGGGTATTGCGAATTGCTCAATAAGTAGGCTAGCATTGGCATTCATTTTAAAGGCTTGGTCCAGCAGAGTGCAGGCAAATTGATATGCATTGTGGGCATTTGAGTAGGGGTTGGGGTCGAGCTTTGGGGTGTGGGCTTGACGGAAGGTTTGTTCGCGTGCAAAAACGGATGCGTAATGTCGCCAACTGAAACTGTATTCTCTCCACTGAATCTCTGCCTCTGCATGTGTGTGTGTGTGTGTGTCTGTGTGGGCAGTGAATGTGGCTTGTTTAACACTCGAACGCATTTGAATACGTTGCTAATGGGATTTTGATGATGACAATGTTGTTGCTGCTGTTATTGTCGCCTTAGCTCCGACTGTTGCCGTTGCTGCTGCTGCTGCTGCACATACGCATTCATTTGGACGTTATTTTCTCTTATTTTTGGTTCAATTGAATTGAAATGAATATCAATTGAAAGGAAAGCGCAACGCACACACTTGCCACAGACTTTGAGAACATTTATTTGTAGCTTGTGTCTTGTGGCTTGAAAACTTTAGCAATGACGTTGACATTATGTTGCTCTAATGCGTACAAGTATATAATGGTTGGAGAAAGCACACGCACACGCACAGCTTTTGTATGTATGTGTGTGTGTGTGTGTGTGTCTGACTGTAGTCGACCCACCCAATTAGATTGCCCAGCAGGCACTTCACATTGAGCCTTTGCGCTGCCCGACCGGGCCGGATGCCCACCAACAGCAACAGCAACAACAACAAGCAGCAGCGGCAACAGCAACATAATGTTCCATTCACTTCCGTTTGGGCCAAAGAAAAGGCAAAAGATTCAATGTACGCCCCTAGCTGTAAGGGTGTATGTGTGTGTGTGTGTGTGGGTGAGTTATAAAAATGTCCTTTTCATTACGCGCTGCCTTTTCATAGTGGCTGTCACGTTATGTATTATGCATAGACACCCACACACATTCACACATACAGAGACCCGGAGGCCGACTACATAAGCTGACGCCTGTTTCGCTGCCGTATCCTGACTGCCATTTGTGCCCTGCCGCTCAGCCACATTGCGGTTACAGTTTTTCACGCCAACCACCCACACACCCACCCAACCGCTCGCTGTTTACTTTTGTTGTTGTTGTTGTTATTGTTGTTTTGTTACAGGTTGCGGGCTGTTGGCTGCGAGTTTTGCGGTCTGCGCGGTGGTTGGTTTTTTTCTTCACTCCAAGGGTTAGAAACCTGGCAAGCCTCCAGCCAGCAAGCCAGTCAGCCAGCCAGCCAGCCACCCATGTGGCCCGTTCCCTTAGCTTTTACCTACTTATTTGAACAGTTTGCTTTGCAGCCATGCAACTTGTACAATTTGGGCGTGTCATTCAAATGCCACAGGCCGTGGGTGGCACAAGGCCTCACGCCATAACCCACAGAAGCCAGGAGCCAATAGCCAAAGCAAAGGCGCCTGGCCAAGTCTTCAGCGAAGCGCAACATTTGCATATAAAAATATACACAGATAACTATATATATATATATATATATATATATATACATTAGTTTTGTGGTTGTCGCACCATAAAGCTGTTGAGTTTTACGAGTTGTCCTTTGCCCTCGACAACTTTATTGGCCCGCCCAGCCAAGTCCAACGACAGCAGCTGGCGCAGCGGGCAACTGTATTACAATATGGCTTATTATATTTGCCTCTGCTGTGTGTTGTTGGCACGTTCGATTATTTGTTGTGTCTTAATTAGCGTTTGTTAAGATTTCATGTTGATGTAATAAACTAATGAGTGAGAAAGAAAGAGAGTGTGAAGCAATTCATGCTGCTGACTAATTGTATTTCAATTGGCATTTGGTTGCGTATTAGCCAAGTCCAAGTATTCTCGGCCAACAAATCTAATTGGCCGTGCCTCAGCGAACGTTGCTTAATAATAATAATTTTGTTGACTGATTAGCAGCAGGTAGTAGCAGTAGGTTTTTTATTTTTTTTTTTCTTTTCCCAATACTCAGTTGGCTTTCAACTGTTGTCAGTTGGCCGCAGCAAACAACAATGGCAAAAGTTTTTTTCTTTTTTTTTTCGTTTGTAATTGGTCAAAGTTTTCCTTACACCTCAATTAGCACTCAATTTTCATTTATAACGTGCGCACGTTGATGTGTGAATTTGTGCTCAATATTTATAGCCATATTCAAATATTCAATATCAATTAGCCACGCTGAATGCAAATCCAAATTATGTTTTAGCACAAAATTCCTTATCAATGTCAATAAGGCAATTGCTGTTCATTTCTTTAACAATTATTGTTAATAGAAATATATTTTATGGCTGGGAATGAAATATGAGGAGGTTGGGAATGAAATTGATTAGGCCCAAAGATATTTGTTTGGGGATTATTATTATAATTATTATTTAATTTTGTTTCGGGAATTCTTATAGATAAGAGAAGTATTTTTTTTATTGAGTTAATAATTCATTCAAAATCTAATAAGAACTCTGCACTCGGCAGCTCCTGGATTACACAATTATTGTCAACATCTTTTCAAGATCATAGACTCCAAGTACTGGCAATGGAGCAAGGACAAGCAACCAAATCTAGTCATTGGTCTTGGGCAATCAACGTTTACCCATCTCATGTTATGCTGCATTGAGTGGGCAGCCGGATATTAAGAGCAACATATGTTGTGCTCAAAATAATAATTAGCTAGTTCAAGTAAGTTACTTTTTGCTGCCAGACTCTAAGAGTATCCTACACGAAGCTTAAAGGAGGTAATTATAATATTATTTTTATTAATGTCAAGATCTAATTTATTTAAATTAATTTTTCTATATCTACACATAAGATGATACAAATAGTATCAGCTATATGAGTTTTATATTATTTATAGCTAGTTTTACTACGATTTTGTATTTTAGTGAAGGAAGGTGTCTCTTTTGGACAACCTCATCATACTCCTTTTCATGCCCTAAAGCTCGCGTATTTAGCTAGCTCAAATGCGCACTAAGGAAGCCCTTTGATGTGCACAACCGGATATGCCTGCTATGCAATGAAGCTATCAGCGATTGCATTTTTTTCTTGTTCCCTACAGGGGGCCAAAATGGGCGTGTCACAAGGCAGCGTTGAGTGCCAACTTCCGTTTGTTGACTTTGTTGGCCTGTGTGCGCGCGCGCCTGCATTAATTCTGCATCTAATTTTAAGTTTGATTTGCATTGATTAGGCCCTGTTCCTATGTAGTTCTGATCAGTTGAGTGATCAGATTGGCCACTGATTGGCGGAAGGAAGGAAGCAAGGCCGCCAAGTTGGCACGGGTCAGACAGCAGAAGGTTGGCTGGCTGCTCGCTGCTGGCTAGCATATCCCGTCGCATTTCTTTACTGATTGCAGCCAATTTGCATTGAATTAAATGCAGTTAAGATGTCAATTAACACGTGCTCATTGTTGGTCAACGATCGCTTTTTGCCGCTTTCCAAACGGATCTCAGCCAACAGCCTCCACCCCACCTCTTTCTAATTGTTTCCATAATGCGTTTTAATGAACGCATTTAATTTCAATTACAATTGATTTACATAGCCATAGACCTCAGTGAAATGCATCCAGCGGTATTCATAACGGATCGTATTGGCCGGCGAGCGGATGATGAACCGCAAACAGCAATCAAATGCCTCAATCAATATTAAATGCATTATTGCATCGGAATTGTACTTAATTTAAATACTAATTCAGTTGACACTCGTTTAATGCAAACAATAACTGCACACATCAGTTAGGTTTACATGACAGCTATTCATTGAACTCATGAAACTCATGATTTCATATGAGATCTGTTGATCCAAATATATATTTATATTATATATATTACATGATTTCTGTTTTTCAATATATCCTTAACAAATCAACAAATTTTTGTGTAAAATTTGAAAAACATTTTCTTCTTTCTTTCTTTCTCTTTCTATGTCTCTCTCTCTTTATGTTACTTAAATTTAATTTCTTATATTTTAATTTGTAATTTTATTATTTACTTACATAAGCAAAAGGCTCAAATTCCTATAATAAACTAATCAAGTTCAAATTAATATTTATCTAACAAAATTTGTTTCACTTTTGACAGCGCTAGTCGCAGATATTGAAAGTAGATTCGTTATGGCTTTAGCCCAGTTGGAGTTCAAGCTTATCTCGAGTCAAGCATTGGAATCTGCACAACAAATTAAATTTGTACCTGGCTACGTTTTGTTTCTTTCATATTCTGATTCATATAGTGCTGCAGCTCTAGCGAAATGGGCGTGATTGGCTGAAGATTTGCTGATGCAGATAAGAAAGCCGCATTGCGAGGTGCTGCGCCCTTTGGCTTTTTGCCCGAACAGCATTCCAGGAGAAACAACAACTGCTGCCTGCCATGATGTGTTTGGTTTCTTTTTCAATATCGTTAGCGTAAAAGCTACTATATTGAAGTTGGAGCGCGCTGGGTCTGGCCTGGACTTGGGGTCCGGGCTACACCTACCAGTCGGTCAGGCAGTCGAAAGAGCGACCTTATCGCGCCCATTAATCTGCCAAGCAACGCGCCCCCCGTCAAAAAAAAAAAATAACGAAATGAAGCGCAGCGAAGAACCAGCGAAAAAGATGGTGGATATCCACGTAGAAACGGACTCAAACTCGGTTGCGGTCGTGGATGTGGATGTGGATGTCCAGGCTGCGGGCCAATATGGCGCGCATGTATAGCATGTATATAAAGGCAATAAAACCCAAGGCGAGCTAATGAAAAGCAGCCCAAAAGCAACGATAATGCGGCTATGCGGGGTTGCGGCGAGGTTATGTAAAGCGGCCCAGTCCGCATGTTAAATATTATGACCAGACCGCAAAAAATAAAAAAACAAAATAACGAAGGTAAAAAAAAAAAATACAGAAAAAAGGTAAAACTTGGTTGCTACACTTTTGCTTTAGACTCAGGCAAAAAAAAAAAAGAGAAAAACGAATTCATATTTTTTTATGATCTTAAGTCATGCAAAAAGCGAAACGAATCAGAACGCAGCGCGGGGCGCATTGGACGTGGTCGCGAATGACGGCGGCCATGACGCTAGTGCTGACAGCTTGGTTAGCGACACGCCCCGCACCGCACTGCACCGCAACGCACAGTGGGGCTAAATAGACACAATGAAAAGTTGTAAAATGTAAATAATATTTTAAGCTAAGACATAAACAATTGGCATACTAAATTCATTTTAGTTAGGCTTGAATTTTTGCATATTAATATTCTTATCTATCTATTCTTCTCCCTCTCACTCTGACTCTATCTCCCGCCAAACCCACCCAAACATTTTAAGCTTATTCCAAATTTATGCAAGTTGAAAAAAATCGAATTTCTCCACTGTGCGCCCACTCGAATGGCACCCGGCCCCCCTGCTCCAGTAGCCACGTTTTGGGTTTTGATTTTGTGCTCCTTTTGCTTGTGCGAGATAAGAACTTTTTTTATTATTATTTTTATTTCGGTATTCATATTCGTATTCGTGATGGCGTATGTCATAAAACGTGTATATATATATATATATATGTATGTATCATATTATATATGCTTACACTTGCACACAAAAGTATTCGCACAGTTGGTAAAAATAGTTTTGGGGCGCGTTTCACATTTTATAGATTTTTTACATGCGCCATGCGGAAATGTCTGACAGACACGTAATGCCTGGCGACTGCCATTCGTTATTCGCTATTCGTTATTCGTTTCTAGCCATTTTGCATATTCGAATTGAATATATTTTCCACACCACAGTTGCTATTTCTGCAGGAATTTTATAATGAACATCCAGCGAGCCTGGCATTTGCTGCCTCGGCTACTAAAGTGCAGTCAAGAAATAATTGTTATTGAGAAAAAAAAAACAAAGAAAATAGAAACTACTGAGTCCGCAACTAATACCCAACTGCAGCTACCCTAGAATAGAACACAAGTGCATCAAAGGTGAATCCAAAAAAATTAATTAGAAGAGAAGAGAAGTAAAGAGAATGGCAACAGCAGAAAAACTATGTCTTCGGCAAGTCGCAGATAAAATGCCCTTAATGTTATATGTTATACGCTCTCTCTCATGTTTCGTAAAAAATTATAAGAGTTTATAAATGCACTTACATCTCTAGAAGCATTTCCTTATGACTCTCTTCTTCGCTCGCTCTCTTGGATTTTCTATTACTCGTTCCTTTATTACCTCACTTATGCTCAAATTGCGCCAACTTCTGCGTAGAAAAAGCTCTACAACAGCAATCACTGACACTCACTTTACCGATTCTTAAATATGTATTTAAGGCCGAAAAACAATTGAAAAGAGTATTATTGACTATTTACTAACACACACAGCACTTGTTCATTGCATGTAATACAAAATTTTTAATTTTATTTTGTTATTTAACTATTTAAAACCATATTTAATGGAAAGCAACTCAGACAACTGACGATCAGCTCGACAAGCGCGCACAGACTAAATTGCATATTAGGTTTGCGACCTTGCTAATTTCGGATAGAGAACTTCATTTGCTCCGCTGACATAATTTGCTGAATGCCCAACTAAGATAACGGGATCGAAAGCATTACTCATCAATGGCATGAGCGAATGGAAAATATTGAAATTTATCTTTTTGCTCTCTGCTGTAACTTGCGGTTTAAATAAATAATGAAAATATAAGCAAAACTGCATGTAAATATTCTCTTATATTATTGTTAATAAGATTTTGCAAATGCTGTGACAAAATTTTTCAATGCACTTAGCAAAGTGTATACAAAACGTATAAGAAAAACAAAGTGACGAGAACGGTCGTAACATCCACATGAACAATCAGCGCACAATGCAATTGAACGGACAACGGTAGGCAAGAGAATGATAGAGAGAGAGTAGGTGAGGTCGCAGGCTAGTAATCGTTTGAGACTTTTTCTCTGCAACAATGGCCGCTCTATAAGAAGTGTGGGGCAAAAACTTGGAAACGTTCTGCAGGTATGCAAAGTACATTTCAGCACGTCCCACATGGTCATGCAAACAAACACACACACACCCACACCCACACCCACACCCAAACACACATGCACTGTGGCCAATGTTATATGAGAATTTCGCACAGTGTCTGCAATTAGAAAATATTGTCATCAAATATTAAAAGAGTTAAATAAGTGGCTCGTCCTAAGTCCACAATTGATGCCATGTTGCAAAAATGTTGTGTATATACATATATAGATTGCATATATATACATATATATATATACATATATATATATACATACATGCTTATGCCTCCATAGCCATCGGTGGTTGTAATATATGGTTACATAAATATATATTTATTAGCTAAAGAAGTTGTAATATGGTTTACTATTTTTCAAAAGAATTTCTGCTATTAATTACACTAAAATCATTTTTTAATTTCCCAAGATAGGTATAAATTAAATTCTAAAGGATAAATATATGTTTATACAGTTGTTGTATACACAATTAAACAGATATTTATTTTATGGCATTTAGAGCTTATTGGCATTAGAGAAGTTAGTAGCTACAACTAATTATAGCTCATAATATATAAAGGCATTTTATTTATTTATTTGAAATAGATCTTATGGTATATATAATATAATTTATAACTATATTTTTTTATAATATTCATATTTTTTAAGCTTTCGAATTTTAAATATAACGATCAAATGAATTACTAAAATTGGAACAAGTGATTTATTAGTTATTCTATCTTGCACATATCGTAAAATTATTATAAGCTAGAGTTTTTTATATGCTAAACCACTGTTGAGTAAAGCTAAAGATGAAGATGACAAAAAAAGGGAACGCGCTCAAGAAGCAAAAGAAATGCAAATCCACAGAAGCTTTCACAACCTGACTGCGTGAGACTTTCGAAGAGCAAAGCAGAAGAAGAAAAAAAAAGAACTAGTAGAACAAACACGCCCAATAGCAGCCCTGCAGATGCGAACCCTTTTTTTGTAAAGGTAAAGAGAGAGAGAGAGAGAGAGAGAGAGAGAGAGAGAGAGAGAGAGGGGTATAGAGGTAAGCGCAATACTCATACGCCCCGTTTTAGTTGGCTGCAGCGACAGCTAAACGACACTCAGTCAGCCAAGTGTATACGAGTGTGTATGTAAAGTGCACATGCTATGTAAATATATGTATACATCTATATATATGTATGCATGTGTGTGTATGTAAATGATGTATGCATGCAGCTTCAAAACCGCTTCAACTGAGCCAAACTAAAAAAAAAACATTGTAAACTCCAATAGCAGGGGAGTGTGCATGTGTGTGTGTTTGTTGTGGGGGCTTTTCGTCGCTTGGCATATTCGTGCGCAATTTCGCGTTTGACGAAACATATAATCTTCGCACATTTCTATGGAAATGAATGGATTGGTGAATGCTTTGCTTGATGCATTGATAGATGGTCGGACGTAAGACTGGATTGATGGATATACATATATATGTATATGTATATATATATATATATACATACATATACATGGCTATATGCAATGTGATTCGTATTGCTATTGCGATTGCTTTTACTATTTGCCGTGATTGCTGTTGCATTCGCTGCAGCAGCAGCAGCCTTTGCTCCTGTTGCTGCAGTCACATGCAAATTGGTTTGGCGGACGTATTCGACATGGCCTCCATATCAGCCACACCCCGAAAAAATTCCCAATCGCCTGCTACTGCTTCTTGGCTGTTTGCTCTCGTTGTTTTACCTCAGTTGTCGCTTTTTTTTTTTTTGTTTTTTTTTTTTTTGTTTTTATTGCATCGTGTTCTACTTACAAACGCACCCGACTCTCGAGCGACTCTTTCGCCTGGCTATGCAAATATGCAATTAGCTGGTCAGCTTTTTGCCATGGAGCGTCATGTTTGTTGCCATCTAACATGACATTCCAGCTGAGTGGCTGCGGCGCCATCAACACGCTACATTTTCCAACGCAACCACATCGCAAGCTTCAATCAAGCTGACGAAAGGTTTTTTTCTTTTTTTTTTTTTTTGCCTGTCATCCGAGCGCTAGCAACTTGACAGGGACAACAATTACGATTAGATCCGATATTGACAAATAAGAAAGTAATACTCTCTTTTCGAGTGTCAATAATAAGTGCAGCAAGATCTGTGCTGATAAAGCTATCAATTATCATAGTAGATCATCAAGCTGCTGCCTGAGGTCTCAATGAACGTTTAGCTAAGTGCCCAGCTTCAAGTTTAAGTATCAACTTTGCAACGTTCAATTATCAATTGTTCTGCATAATTTACTTATACTCGGTCTATGCTGCGTATACGCAATTTGAGCTTGACTCTTGAAGAGTTGCCATTTGCATTAGCTATGCAAACAGTGAGGCATTTAAAAAAAAAAATAATACAACTTCACTTACAAAACGTTCAACCGCAATGCGTACGAATGGAGGAGAAGATGTTGAAAATGAAGAGTTAGTATTGGTGGTAGTAGTAGTGGTGGAAGCAGCAGCAGCACCACCACCACCACCACCATCACCAGAGAAATACAAATTTACAGCGGCATTCCAAAGAAGGCGCTGAGCCGCTCTTCGCTTTAATACCCTGCAGTGAGTAAAAGTTTGCAGGGCATAGAGAGTACGTAAGTAGTTGTGGTGTGTGATATGAATGAAGATTTTCTATTTGGTTTTGTGTTTATAATTGTTATATATTTATATATATTATAACTGTTATATATTTCATAAATGTTATATTTTTCTATGTTTTAAATATTTGATATAAAATATTATCTGTTATTTGTTATATGTATTTATATTATATATGTTACATGTTTTATATGTAATATATTATCTGCTCTCCGTTATTTATATTTTATATATATTATATCTGTTATATATATTGTATTTACAGATTTTTTCTTTCACACTTCTGTAAAATTTTTCTCTTCAATTCAAAGCATAGATCATCTAACTAGTCGGACCAGCTTGTCTCTTACGCTTTTACTTGCCTCTTTTTTTTTGTATTTGCTGTACTTCATATCCGTATACTTATAGCTACACCTATACTTATCCATACAGCAGTACATGTACTTATGGTAGGCAGGGTTTGTGTTATAGAGGACGCCATGTTGCTGCTGTTGCATGTTGCGTGTACGTGCGGTACGCGTGCATAAAGCCAGACATTCAGATATACCTACAGACTCATATATATATATATATATATATATACATATATATATATATATGGAGGCAGGTATATGCAGCAACGGCAACGCATTATGGCCGACGCTTGTGGCTTATATGGCATGACGTTGTAGTCGTCGTCATTGTTGTTGTTGTTGTGGTGGTTTGTGGCAGCTGTTGTTGTTGCTGTTGTTTTGCGTGCTAGCAAAAGGCGAACCACCCAAGCCAAAAGCCCAAAATGCGCACACACGCATCGGAGGAGCGAGAGCTGGCCAAACCGCATACAACTTATTTCTACCGCTCGACGGGGCAAAAAACACAAAGAGCCGCTCGCTGTGGCAGAAGCAGCAGCATTAAGAGTGGGGCGAAAACAAAAAAAAAAAAAAAAAAAGAAAAAGAAAAAAAATTGCATTCATTGCAAGCAGCTAAGGAACTTGGCCAACAACCACTCGACAGTGTGGCAAAAAGTCTTGGCAAAAGTCTTTTTGGCTTTTGCGGTAATACAAACTATGCAGGCGGGTGGATGTGTGTGAGGGTGTGCGAGTGTGTGTGGCATGCAAAATAGGCATGCTGCAAAAACCTACGCAGTTATATATAAGGGCTTCTATATAGCTGTAGCTGCTTTGAGCATCATTAAAAATGGCGTCCAAGCTGAGCTCTCAAGTTCTCATAGCTGTTTCTTCGACAGCTTTTCCAAAATGCGATTCGCCATGAAATTTTCAATTAATTCTCAAAAATTGAATTTTCATGCAACGCGCAAATGATTTATGAACTGAATGAAAATGTTAGCAGACAAAAAAAAAAAAATCAATCCAAACTGCTGCGCGCATTGAAAGTGTGATGAGAAATTTCATAATGACTTCTTAGCTCTCTAAGCGTTCCGCCGTTCGAGGCGGCTATGCTACTCTGTATATTCCTCTCACTCTCTCTGTCTCTCTCTCTATATATATATATATAATAATAAGTGCAATTAGGCCATTGATGGTCGCAGCCGAGGCGGATGTGAAGGTGAGCAGCGACGACAGCCTCACTGCAGCTCTTGTCTCGTTAGCTTTGCAGCTGGAGTTTGGAGCGTCTAACATGGCAGTCGCCATGTTTAATCAAATACGTGACTTGATTTCAATTTGGGGCAGCCCCACAGCCAGTGTCTACCCGATGCTCAACTTACAGTCCAGGCCAAATGCTCTAGCTGTATTTTAGGAAGCCCAAAGGACGAAGCTAATGTGCCCATAAATGCGTAACACAACTTGAAATGTCTTCAAGGGTTTCATTCTAGATATCGTCTTTAGCTACTCAAAATGAAACCTTTATTGTATATATACATATCTTTATTTATATTTATATATATCTATATTAGGTTAAATTATCTTTTAAAAGCTGTGAATTATTTTCGTAATTGAAATTCAGCTTTTATCCATATAAAGACAGTGAAAAGGGAAAAGGGAAAAATGTACCTACAATCTAACAATATTTTATTCATTTACTCAATTTTATTGATTTACTTATAATCTAATAATATTTTATTCAATCACTCAATTTTATTGCAACTGTTATCTATCTGAAGGCAACGCAAAACAGATGCACGAGTAAAGAATAAATTTCGAATTTAAAATAACTCTAACGATTATTATTTTTACAGAAATATTATATTATTAACAGCTTCCCGTACAGTCCAAAATTTGCACAGAATAAAAATATCTTAGGAACTCTAGCATCTGTGCTTGTTCACTTAATTGTGTACAACTTACCCGATAGAGTAATTTACAATTTTATTTCAGTTGAATTTCGAAATATATTTTTTCTTATTTACCTCTAACATTACTTTATGTATTGTATTCATCTAATAAAATTAATATAATTATATTTCTTTATTTTTAGCAATGCTTCTTTAAACAAATTTTGGCGTAGCTAAAACCTACCTACCTTATAAATTTACTATAAGAATTAAAAAAAGCATTTTATTTCTAACTAGAATATCTAAGACTTTAGGCTTTTATTTCATTTGGCGGTTGTTGTTTTTTATTCCAAATCAATCAAAAATGTATCCATTCATATGCAAATTTAAATATCTGTCAAAATTAACATTTTGAATGTCAATATAGAACTAACCCAAATATTTTTAAATTTTCACAAGAGATTTTTAATGTAAGCTTTAGCTCCAGCTGTGAGTACTACAATTGTTATAATATTTTATAAATCGAGAATTAAACTCCTTAAAATTCTTTTTTTAGCTAATATAAAAAGCATTTATGGAGTTTCTCACATCTTCACCATATAACAATTAAGTTGACTGATATGATAAGAGTCTTCATTGAGGTCAAATACTAAGAGCAAGACCCGTTCACAGGATTCGTGTTCAAAGATCTTCGCTCAACGTGTTCCGCACATTTCAGCAAGTCAATCAGAAGTCAATCACTTTGTTTGGGGCAACATAATATATAAAATTGTTCTGGTTGCTGTTGTGGTGTCTGTTGAAAGTAATAATAATAATAAGAAGAATAATAATAATATACTACACACTACAACAATAACAACAACAAGAGTAACGAGCACAAGCTCAACATAATTGCAAATTGGCCCAAAATGAATGTCGAAAGGCCGAAGCAGCCGAACATGATAATTTAATGGGCGAACGGGACACACACACAGACGCAGCTCTATATATATGTGTCTGTATATATATATATATAGTTGAAACATAACAACAATCAAAAAAGATTATAGACCAGGAGAAAAAGTTAGTCTGGTGACCTTGAAAGTGAAATTTGTCAGTGCGAAAAAAAATAAAATAAGATAAATGAGAAGGAAGGATGAAATAATGCTTAGCACGCCGAAGTTTCGATGCACTTAGAAAAATATACATATATGCATAAATATACATACATACATATATATTTTTATTTACATTTTATGTTATATTTAATATCTATATTTTATTTTATAAAAATATATATTGAAGAAAATAATGTAAACTGAGAAATAAATTATGCAGTAATAAACATATATATATATATATAAATATATATATATATATACCTATACCCATACCTATACCTATACATAAACACATATAAAAATGCGTGTGAGCTGGTGTCAAAAGTTGATATTGTGGAAATTAATTTGGCTGATCTATTGCTGCTAATATTATGACTCGGACACCGTAATTGTGCAGTGCGTAATTGACTGCTCAAAACTAATTGACATATATATATGAAGATATTTATTTTTAAATATGTGTGTATGAATACATATATATATGCGTGTATATGTATGTGTAGCATTTGAGCTGAGAGCATTTGTGTTAAAGCGCAGAACACAATGCCAAACGGAACAGTCTTTGGGCGCAGGGGTTGTAAAAGTAAACGTCTAGAATTTCAAATTGAACATGTATACATATATATATATATATATATATATATATATATATGTATATACATATATATATATATATATATATATATATTTGTGTGTGTGTGCGGCTACACCTTCTGCATACGTATCTGAAACGCAGATTTCGCCAGTTGCCGTCGTCGTCGCATTTTTTATGCAATTGTATTTTGGAGAGCGCTCGCATGGGCGTTAACCAAATACATTTTGCTGTACGCTGCTTTCTTCTTTATTTCATTTTCAGTTTGTTTTTTATTTTTCATTTTTCGTTTTATATTATTTTTTTTTTTTTTATTTTGTTGCCCTGATTTCCGGCGCGTTTTGGATTACACAATGAGCTGGTAGCCAGCCAGTGCAAAAGGTGTGTGTGTGCGAGTGTGTGCGGCATTCAAAAATTCGAGCCCGTTGCTGAGCGAGTGGCAAGTTCCGCCCTACGCCGTGGTGCACAATTCCTGTCCTTCTGCTGCTTGACGTCTTAAGAATCCAATCCAATTTGAATTGCAGCCGGAGCAGCAGCAGCAACAGCAGCCACCAGCCGAATGAGCTGGCCCCGGAAGCGCTTTAAACAATGCCATGAAAGCAACTGCAACTGGCCTAACTGTAAGTAGCAACTGGCCCCTCGTTGCCACATTTGTTGCAACGTGCCAACGGGTCCATTCGAGTGGCAGTTGCTCAAAGGGTTGCCTGCAAACACCCTGCCCCTGCAGTTATACCCTGTAACAGGCATAAACATCTCACAATTGATATTTGATTTTCTCATTTCTGGAAAATGCTGATATACATCATAATCATTATGATGCTAATTCAGATGATGATGAGCATTTATTTTATGTGTGCATTCACAGATGAATATTTTACATATTTATTCATATTATGTCATCTACGATCGCTGCTTAAGCTGCCGGTATTAGTTTTTTTTATAATATTTCATATAATTCTAAGGACCTGATCTAGCTCACTGAATACATAGTCTATTAAGGCTAGAGTATAGAGTTTTTAAGATAAAACCGTTGCTCTAGCAAGATCTGTAGTTAGATATAAGCTGAGACTTGTATCTCCATCTCCTTTCACTTATTCAACCTCAAATTAGGAAGCATAAAATTTTAAATTGGCTGTTTGAGCTAAGCAGCGCATAATATTGGTGGAAGATAGAATAGATCATCCTTTCACTTGGAGAATAATTCTTTCTCTATTATCGGTGGGCGTTGTATTTTGTTAATGTGAAATTCAGGTATCATTTTTATTAATTTCGATCATGAACTATTTTCAATTGGATGAGCTTTAAGGTCCAATCTCGTTCTCTGTTAAGATAACGGTCTAGTTGAAGCTTGGCAATCACAGTAGACTCAACAAAAGCCAAGTTTAATTTTTGACAAAACAAATTTCTTCCTGATTTCTTACAACTAGAGTTAGAGTTGGCTAACGTGAAAGAATAGAAATAAGAAATCATATTCCAAACAAACACTTTTTGTTATTTTTACATTCAGCCAAATTCAATAGCCCAAAAGGCTTTTTGGAAATAGCATTTTTCAGTTTATATTATATTTCTATTGTGAAGCCCCAAATCTCGAGGAGCGTAGAAAATTCGATTTCAAGCAAAAACTTTGAGTTGAGTTTCAATCAGCCAAGTTATAGGCGTGATGAAACTGTAGATAAAGAGACAGAGAGAGAGAGAGAGAGAATGTCTTTCTGTGTGTCTTTGTTGGCATTGTGCGACATGCGTATCAAATTGATTGAGATGCCTTAAAGCTGCTGAAATGAAAAATAGTTAAAGGCCACAAGCTGATCCAACGGCAAAGTTCAAACCGAAATTAATCAAAACTAAACCAAATCGAAAACAAAAGCACAACAAATCGCACACACACATACACACGCACACACACACTTGGAGAGAGGCAGGGTATTGGTATTTGTACATGTCTTGGTCTCAGTGAATGTATCTATCATCAGAGCAAACGAATCAATGAATACACGAATAGGGCAACGGGGTCCATTGAACAATGAAAGTGGCAATTAACCAGAAGCCGAGCATTAAATTACAAAATGCGATCAACGGAGCAACAGAGTCGCCACAGAGCCACAGAGCAACAGGTTGCTCGCTCGGCCCGGTCACCGATCAACATCAATAGATTGTGTTAATAATAAACAAGCGCAGATTAGAGTGCTGCTGCCCGACTAGCTGATGCCCTGTAGTAAAAGATTTGTAGAGGGGCCTAATGAGTTGTAATTGGTAATTGAAAAGAAGACGATTTTTCTTTAATTTACAATTTATATATATATATATATATATATATATTCATATTATATATACGAGGTGTGTATAAAAAGTAGCGAAAATTTTGAATATATATATAATATATATATATAGAAGATTTTTAATAAATATTTAAATAGTTTTAGATGCTAGTCTATAAGTAATCTATAAGAGATAAATGTGTTTATAAGATATATGTATATATAATATACATATAAATAAATAAATATATATGACTCCTTATCTCTTATTTATATTTATATATTAAACTTAAATAATTAATAGAACTGAGCAGACTACAAGGAATATATATTTACATGCCTCTTGTGAAGCTCCAATTGACTTAGATGCAGCTGCGTCTGCAAAGGCAGCTTCTGCTGATTGATGTAATTCATTGAATGGAACATTTTCATACATCGAACAGGGTATTCAAAACAACAAATCTCAACAAAAATGCACAGATGAGATCAGTGAGAGCAGCAGCGGCAGCAGCAGCAGAGACGACAACATCATCATCATCAGAGATCAATTGGTAGTTGCCTGGACCAGGGGCTTCAATAGCCGGATCTCGCAGAGGCAAGCAGAGGCACGCAGCGCCCAGTGGGTTTTCCATTAATCGATTTCTTGAGGTACTCTATTCCAGCTATGTGGTCGTAATTAGAGCGTAAACAACGCTGGCTACTCGCTCTCTCATCTCCTCCCTCTCTCTCTCTCTCTCGCTCTTTCTGTCGCCGTCTCTATCTCGCCATGGGAGACTGCAGCTTGATCGAAGCCGAGAAGTGCATTAGGCTGTTGCACGCCTGCAAAACAGGCTGCCCGCTGCGCAGTCTCACAGCCCCTGCTTATGCCCCTTTCCTGTTGCACTATCGAAACTATATTGATTGAAAATTGATCTACTTACAAAAAAAAAAAAAGAAAGAAAGAAAAACATAATGGAAAGAAGTGCGACATTGATAATCCGCAAATAAATGCACATGGCTCGAACAATGCCAAGGATAAATAGGACAAAAATTGCAGTTCGAGTGCTGTGGGCGTGGCGTGCTGCATTCTAATCCAAATGCATTACACACGCACACGCACACACAGACACAGACACAATCACACAAAGTGCACACCACATGATGCATTTGTATTATCACAAAGTATTTAGTGTTGTGCGCAGCAGGAGGCGACACGCTGTTCACTTCAATTTTGAGTGTGAGTTGCGAGTATGATGAATAAACATACATAAATACATATAAATTCATATATATATATATATATACTTATATATCTGTGCGCACCTTTTGTTAGTTATTTTTAATCATCTCACGTAGCCGCGTGCTTTGTGTCTGCTTCTTTGATAACTGTTTTATTTTTTTTAAAACTTTTTTTCTGGCCAATAAAGTTTTTTGGCCACAAACATGGCAAACGTTGTTTCCGTTTCCGCCATTAATATTAACTCACAGGCACTGCGTGTGTATGTGTGTGTGTCTCATTACCATTTGTAAACAAACTTTTGTGGTATTTGCGTATATGTGTAAGTGTGTGTGTGTGTGCTGATTGTGATATCAAATTGGTTTTGCGGATATTGCCATCGATAGGCGATGCGGTAAAGCGCAAACAGTTTGACCGAAAGAATGACCGCTTAAAATGTCAAAGGATAAAATTGATATAAAATACCCTACTTCACTTCCTTTGCAAATTGCTTTAATTATAAGTAACTAATAGCTCTTATAATAAGTATATAAATGTATGTATGCACAAAAAGCTCTTTACATTACCAAAATCCGTTTTGTCGCTCTCTTAATCTAATCTTGCTTGCTCTCATTCGGTGTCTTTTCAAATGCCGTTAATTTCCCTTCAGTGAAAAAACTCAGCGCCGAGTAATAAACTATGCGCACTTCACTAATTCTTTAACATATATTTAAGGCTGCACAGCAAAAAATAAAGAATATAAAAAAAATTGACACTTCGCGAGTCTAGAGAACACTTATTAAGCGCATTTAGTAAATTATAATTAGCTTAACTCTGTTTTTAACACGCGCAGAGCACACGAATGATCAGCCGAGCAAACGCTCATAAACTAATTTGCTTAATTAGGTTCTGCTCTAACACAATTCAGCAATATCCATATGCCACAAATCACATATGCCACATTGGTCGCAATGCTTCCGATCCCGTTAACTGAATCCTAATTCAGCACACTGAAGGAGCTTTCTACAATTAGCATAGTTGCGAACCTAAGAAGGCAATTTAGTCAGTGCGCGTCTGTCCTGTTGATCCGTTCGTATGCTCTGTGCGTGTCGCGACGAGTGTATTTTTTTCGAGTGAATTAATAAAGTGAGGTGCTATAAATTGTGTTTAATGCAATTAATAAGGTGTGTGTATGTTGAAAAAGTGTCATTCGACACTTTTAAAATGGTTTATCGCCATTAAATACGTGTTTGAAAATCAGTGACGTGCGCGTCGGTAAATTGTTGCAGTGCTTTTTCACCAAACGCAAATTGGCGGCAAATTGTGAAGAAAACAAAGAGAGAATTAGTGCAAGGAGCGTTAGGAAGTTGCTATTAGAAAAATAAGCCATCTTATTAAATACGTGTTTGATAATCAGTGAAGTGCGCGTCGGTAAAATTTTGCTGCAGTGGTTTTTCACCAAACGCAAATTGGCGGCAAATAGTGAAGAAGAGAAAGAGAGCGAAAATGTAAGGAGCGTCAGAAAGTTGCTATCAGAACATTTACCCATCCTATAAATATGCATGTATGTGTTTAAAATCAGTGAGGTGCAAAGTGAAGTGAAACGCAATTTGGCGGCAAATAGTGAAGAACAGAAAGAGAGCGAAAGTGTAAGGAGCATTAGGAAGTTGCTCTCAGAAAAGTAAGCTATCTTATACACATATCTTAGATTTATAAGAGTTTCTTTTTTTGTACACCCGCTCTTTATTTTCATGCATGAACTCTTATAATTTTCTTGGATTGGCAAATTATAGTTTGACACAAAAGTCTTATAAAATGATTCTTGTATGTACTCTTATAATTTTAAATGATATTTTCGTGGATTTGCAGAGAAGACTTATATTTTGACTCGTAAGTTTAATAAAATGATTGATTAAATAATCTGAGCTCAAGTGCGTTTATTATACACATTTTACGTATACATTTTAATTTAGCTAAGTTCTGAATTGAGTTATTTGTGTTAATGGAATTCTTATATTATAGTAATGCCACTAAATAACTAGGTTCTATGTGTGAGTACTAGTTATGAACAGGCTGCTTATTGAGCCTATCTATAAATATGATTAATGTATACTTTCTTCTAGAGTACATTTAAGGCCCCTAATTGAGTAACATTCCATGACGAGTGCCCAGGCAACATTCTAATAATTGGCTTACTGTCTGTCCGACTGAGTGGGTTGGTTGGTTGAGTGGTCGGTTAGGTGGTGAATTGTCTGGTGGAGCATGGGCCGCGTTGCACCCTTAGCGGGCACGCTGATTTGTCAAACCATTGTGCGCGACCTGAAGTTCAACTTGTTTGCATGAGCCACATCTTGATTAGCTCAAACACTTTCAGGGAATAAAGGCAACTCGTTGTTGTTGTTGTTGTTGTTGTTGTTGTGGTTGCCCCTCTAATCGAATTGTTTCAGCGCCGTCCGCAAATCGAGTCAATTTAATTGACCTCCAGAGGTCAAGTCATTAATGTTTGCTGTTCCTGTTGTTGTCGCTGCAGCAATTCAATCGGCAGACAGACAAAGACAGTTAAAGGGGGGCGCACACACAGTTGTCGCATCTTTTGAGCAGTTGCTGTGGGAGCACTCGTTCAGCGCCTCAGTTTTTAATGGATTTAATTGAATTTGGCTTGTTTGTTGTTGCGTTTATTTGTCTTAATTGTCTGCGAAATAATCATAAATCAGTTTTGTGTCGCGACGACAATTTCCAACAGTTGAGTGTGTGTGTGTATTGCGGGTGTAGCATCATTTGGCTCTATCAATTTATGACATATCTCTCAACTGTGCTCGGGCACTGTTTTAAACTGGCATCTATCCAAGCATCCATTCATCCAGCCCAACCAATCCAAGCCAACAAACCAAAAACATTCGGCCGCATGATGCGGCATTTTTATACCCTGATCCCATTGAAAATGGGAAAAAAGGGTATAATGTTTTTGTTAAAAGTATGTAACAGGCAGAAGGAGGCGTGCCACACCCCCAAAAGTATATATATTCTTGATCAGGACGACAAGACAAGTTGATTGAGCCCTGTCCGTCTGTCTGTCCGTCCGTCCGTCCGTCCGTCCGTCCGTCCGTCCGTCCGTATGTATGAACGCGTCGATCTCAGAACCTATAAGAGCTAGAGACTTGAATTTTTTTTTGTTAGGCGCGTATATTGGACGCGCATATCGAGTTTGTTTCAGAAAATCGATAACTATTCCTGAATATTTGTTATCGATTTAAAACCATATGAAAAAACAGTTATGATTTTTTATCTTTTTTATCTTAAGAGCTAGAGACTCAAAATTTCGCATGTACCTTTATGTGTATTTTTACCAATTTCGGTTTTTGTTACATTTGGATACTGGCCCCAAATTTCCCCACAATTTTGAAAATTATTTTCAGTTGCAATATATATGGTGTTTGGTATTTTTGAAAACTAAATCAATTATTTAAATCATATGATGAAAGTTTCATCAAAATCCGTTGATAAACACAAAAGTTATTAAACAAAATGTTTGGCTAGATCAACAGCGATTGAACTGCAAGCGCACACAGACCAGGTGGCGCTTATACATGTTTAATTTGTATACATGTGCACACATACATGCAAATGCTCGCGAACAAATTTTCTAAGAACCGCAATTGCCTTTGAGTTTGGGTCGAATTGTGTTCGAATTGTTTTTGCTATCTACTTCCAATTGCCGCTCGCCGCTGTGTGTCGCAGTCGCAGGCGCTGTGTGTCGCAGTGCGAATATGTTTTCGATCTTCTTCTTTAATAGTAACGGAACGATTCTTGTGAGCTGTGTGGCGCTGTGTGTCGCTGTGCGAATATGTTTTCGATTCTTCTTCTTTAATAGTAACGGAACAATTCTTGTGAGCTTGCAAAAGTGAGCTGGTATAATCTTTGTGTCGAATTTGTTTGCATAATTCCTCTTTGATCGACATTCTTAGTACCATTGGCACATACTTAAGTTGCGTGATATGGTTGTACATACGAGTTATTGACTATATTAAGAAAACTAAGGGGGGTGGGATTAGGGTATCCCCTAGTCGGGCGCGCCGACTAGAGTTTTCTTACTTGTTTGTTCTGCTTAACACACGTTCGAGCAACAAAAAAGGGTATATTAGCTGGCAAATATATTATTTTGACAGAGTGTATTAGTTGATTATTTTAGTGGGTCAAATTAAATTTTTTCGATATGGGTAAACATTGCATTATAACAAATCTAAACTGTGAGCGAGCATTACGCAGTCAGTCACATTGTCAACTGTAACAAGTTTTATTTTACTTGCTTTATTGTTTTCTCTGATCTCCGTTTGCCTGGGAACCGGGCTTCACTTGCTTCACTTGACCGCTTCGCATTGTGCTGCATCGCATTGTTTTGCCTGTCAAGCAACGCGACGCTACGCGACGCGGCCTTTGTCTAAGGCACCCACACTGCGGCAGCGAGCTTTGGGCTCTTTGCTTTAGATTTAGTTAATTTAACATTTAGCATATATATTGTGTGCATACGGATATTTATATACATATATATAGATATAGATATATTTATGGGAAGGCATGCGCATTGGTCTCTCTTGCTTACCATCTCTCTCTCGTGGTGATCGGCTGCCGGTTCATATCAAAGGCTCGAGCATTCGGTTGGCTGTTCGTGTTGACAACTAAATAACACGTTAATGTGTTTATTGCGTATGCTACAGTGTCCCCAGAGCCTTGTGCTGGCTTGTGTGTGCTGTGAACAACTTGACCATTGCATAAGTAACAACAGCACAAAGCAGAAGAGGAAGATGGAAAAGCAGGCGAGGCAGACGAAGCGCTTGTATTAGGTGTCGCACATAGCCGATGTCTCCTGCTGGTGCCTTGCCCGATTCACAACTTTCGCATTAAACATGAGGCACACATTCACATAAAACGCGTTTCACGCCAACCATCTGGGAAAGCAGCAGCGCCCCACCTTCCACCTCCCACCTCAAACTCAACAACTTCCTCACTTCGATTCCTCAACAATTTATTTATGTATTTATGAAAACGTTACAATAATCATATGCTGCTCGAAATGTCTAATGTCAGTGTTGGTTAACAATAAATAAAACATTAGCCAATCCGTTCCATATAGATCTTGACTAAATCATTCCAGAATGTCGCTCAGATATATGCAATATATATATGCATATATGTATGTTCGATAAGAATGTGCGCAATTTAAATGAGTTTTTATTTTTTTTTCTTCTTGATTATTGAATAGCTTATATAATAAATGTCATGTATTTAATAAATCCGTTAGATAATTTTGCTATAAAATAAACATTTTACAAACTTTTATTAGCTTAGCTCTAATCATGCCTGATATAGGAAAGTGAACGTGTTTGAAATGTTGAGCTGCTGAGCAAAATTGATTTAAGTTTATTAAAGCTATAAAGCCATAAATGTAACACAAATTCAGTGCCTTAGTTGAAAGTGTCCGCCTCGGAGATACCCTGCATTTAATGCAATGCAGATCCTCAATCTACCTTCAAGCCTAACTTTAACCTTCTTACGCCTAATACTGAGCTATGTAACGTTTGGCTGCCACGCAGGCAGCTGCTTTGGTGAACTAGTTCTAATGGGCGTTTGTCACGTGTTTGCCACGCCCACCCAATGCGCTGCTGTTGATTAAATTAAACAGATTTCATAGATGGGGTGCGGCGCGCTCTAGATGTATACAAATGTGCTTTGTGAAATGCAAGCGAGCTGATTGCGTAGGAAGTCACACAGTAATTGGCAGGTTTCATATTTCGGCGCAGGCGCAGCTGAAGCAGCGACCCCCGAAAGCCGAACCCCTAACCCCGATACGTTGCAAATGTCACGCTTACGAGTCTGATGTTTGCCGCCAAAAACAAAGAGCCAGTCAGGCAGTCAGTCAGCGAGTTGAGAGCAAATTAATTCATTTTCAACACCTATTTTGACAGTTCATAAAATACATTTGTCATAAAATCGGTCAGCGACTTGCTGACCGGGCCAAAAGCAAACAACAACAACAACAACAACAAGAGCAACGAATGTCATTGTCTGTTAGCTGTTGCGTTGGCTGTCTGTCTCGAGGCAGCTCAGTGGCTGCCCCCAAAGCACTGCGCTGCAGCAAGTTAAAGATTTATCGCGTCTCATTGAAATGCAGCAAACAAAGGCTTTGACTCTGGTTCCTGAAGCTGCAACTGCTGCCGCTGTAGCTACTGCTGCTGCCATGTCAAATTTGTCCCTTTCGCAGCGAATTGTGACTGAGTTTTGTCTGCCCCCAAAGCGAGTTGCAAACTTGCAAAAATCTTAACAAAGTTATTTTAGCAAACGGTACGACAAAAAATGTCATGTCCTTAAACATGCAGCATTGCCCCAGCAGCCACCGCTCGTCCGCCTGTTGGCCTCCTAGTCCGCTTGCTGCTCAAGCCGAGTGCAATCGATATGCGTGCAGATGCTCCACTTTGATCAGGTCATCAGCGACACATCGTTCATCATTCCAAGCGAACGGTGCCCAGGAATGCCGCAGCGGGGCAGGAAGAGCAAAAGCCAGAGGAATGGGGCAGCTACCACATAGCACACAGCGCGGCATGACCAGTAGCCGGCCCGGCCAAAAGACAATGGCAAAGCCATGAAAGGAACGCTTTTTAAGTTTTACGCCAAGCCCAAGCCCCAAACCTAAAACTCAAAGCCAAAGACCCAAAGTCTGAGTCGACGCAATGCGACGACCGACTTGGCCAGCGAACAGTAGCCAATGGCTACAGCGGACGGCATGGACAGCGCGGACAGACGGCCAGGGCCGTTGGTTGCAGCAGCGACTTTGACGGATGAATTTCACAAATAACTTCAACTGCAGCGCTCTTTGCGCTGTTTGTTTTTTATTTTTATATCATTTGTGCTCTAGCCAACGGGTATATGCACTATTGTTACAGGTATGAAACAGCTAAGGGGGTGGAATTACAGAGTTGTAATAGCAAAAGGAATGATTTAAAGAAATTTGTTTTGCAGCTTAAGTTTTCTGTTCCGTTCGCTTGAGTTGCATGCTTGAATTCTTATCCAATATTTAATAAAATTTATAAAAATATTTATAAAATATGAGAGAATTTTTATAGATCAGCTAATGAAACTTTTTAGTAGTGTATTTTCGAATTCGTTGATTTGTTAATTTCTTTTTGGTTTTTTTTTTTAGTTTCTTATTTTAGTTTTTCTTGACTTTGGTTGTTGTTGTATTTGCTGCGTTATTTATTGTACGAGTATTTCGCCTGCTCGACACACCAATACCAATTTGGTATTGGGCCCGGTACAGGGCCTGTCCAGCAAGTAGTAGAGCCTTGTTGAGTTCAGGAACGGATCGGCCGTCAGGCGACATCGACGACGATGCGTTGTCCCCGTTGTGTCTAAGTTTGGTATGCGTCATTTTTACGAGGAAATTCTTTAGCACAAACTTTTGTCTGACGTCCTGCGAAATGCAGCAGCAACAACTGCAACAACTGCAACAGCAACAACAGCAGCGGCGGCAACTGCAACCGCATCTGCAGCTAATTTATGTAAACACGCTAAGTACAGCAAGTAATTTCAGAAGTCAACTGCAGTAGTTCGTAGTTGACTGAAAGCTGAAAGATGCATTTGTAGCTGTTAGAGACTGCACAACTAAAGTGAGAAATGACATTAATTAAAGACGAAGTCAAAAGGCCAAGTACTTGCCACTTAAACAGTGATGGGTAGCGGGAGAGAGCGACGTAGAGCCAACTGCGCACCTTTTGTGGCATGCCTTGGTATTCCGCCTTTTTTTTTTCCATTTTCCATTTTAAATTGAAATCGCAAAAACATTCAAATGCAAAAATCCCTTTGCGACAACCAAAATTCTTTTGCTTTAAACCAAAACAAATCTGTACAGGTCTCAATGCCCATTGTACTCTGTGCCACAATGGTCACAAGGTGTTGATTTAATGAGCAAAAAACAAGAGTCAAGTAGGCGACAGTTGAGGCCTCTGTTCGCAGTTTCTTTTCTTGAGACAACTTCGAGTGAGTTGTGTGTAGTGTGTGTGTGTGTTTGAGTGTGTGAAGTGCTTGTGGCAGGACTCAAAACTTCTTGCTGCTTGATTGACGTATTTTGTTTTGGTCTTTAAGTCTCATATAAGTATATAAAAGTATATATAAGGAGTACAGCTTACCTAATATATTTTGTTGATTTCATTTTTAATTAACCAAATGCCAATTTTAATAAAATTTCAAAAGAGATATAAATTGCATTTCCTTTTTGCTAATAGCTTAAGCTGTGTGTATACAGAAGGCTAAACAGTGAATGGTTATATACCCAGCCTAATCAAAATGGTCTCGTAATGAGTGCCATACTAGGAAATACCCAATTCGAGCAGTTACTTAAAGCGAGTTTTTGGAGAACATAAAAAAGAGACTCAACATGTGGAATATTAAATATTTTAGATAGAAATCATTCATTAATTAGCAGAAAACTATGCCCACTTTTAAGTCTTTTAATATTTCGCCTGCCTTTTTGCTGAGTTTACAGGGTATGAAGACTTCGACTTTAAAATAGATTAGAGTACTATAAGAACTCTGTCTAGGCAATGGCCTCAATTGGCAGCCACTTGAAGGCCGTTAAGGCGTCAGTCTCTTCAGTTTCATTGTCTCTTGCTCGAGCATCCCCTCTCTGACTGTCTCTTTCTCTCTCTCTCTCTGTGCGTGAGCAATTTGTGACTTTGAGCACATAATGGAACCATTCAGCATACAGATTATAAAAGCCTGTAAGCCTCAAGCATATCCTGTTGCATTCTTTATGATTAATGGAACAGATTTTACGCTTCCTTCCGTCGTCGTACTCGGCTGCCACTTAACTTTGTTTCGTTTTTTTTTTTTCGAGTGTAAAATCATTTAATGTAAATGCATTAATGTGCGCCGCGTGCCAGATCCTTGGCAAAATATGAAAAGAGGACACCCCAGCAAAGTGGCTGTGATTGAAAAATATAAAAAATTAATTTTTGCCATTTTTTTTTTGTATATATATATTTATAATTTTTTTTTATTTTTCGATCATTTGTTTTGTGTTTTTTATTGTTTTGTTTGATTTGATTTGTTTAGATTTAAAAATTACGACAAATACTACAACTTAAATGGTTTTTCGCTTGGTTTCTCTGTCTGATATATATATAGGTATATATCTGTTTGCTGTTGTTGTTTTTTTTTTATTTATTTAGAAAGTTTTTGCCATTTTCTAGATTAAAACTATTCATTTAAATGCTAGCATATAATATATTTTTTTTTTATTTTCATATACATTTCTATTTGTTGTCTTTTAATTTAACTTTATTTTTATTTTATTTCATTGTTTTTTTTTCTTTTAGATTTTAATTTAATAGTTTACAATGCAAATGAAATTATAAAAACTAAATACAATTTCATTGAAATAAATTTATTTTTTAATATTTTGTTTTGTGCATTTGCTTGTTTTTTTTATTTTTTTTTTTATTTAAATAAAACTACAGTTAACCACAAGCACTAATTACCGCTTAATTAATTAAATTACAAATTACAGCTATAGCAAGCACTACAACTATACATATATGTAGAGTTATATATGTATATATATATAATAATTTTTCATTATTATTATTGTTTGTTTGCCTTTAATAATAATTAAATTTACTTTACATTTTATGCAGTGTTTACCTTTATTAAATCTTTATTTTGTTTTCTTTAATCGTTTGTTCTTTTCAAAATTAGTTTAGCTTAAAATAATTTTTTTTGTATTTTACACAAATTTACAATAAAAATATTTATTAAACGCCTTTTTTACACAATTGAATTTCATTTTATTTTTTTTTTAATGAACTTGACAGCGGCTTTTTGTAATTTTTATTTTCATTTATTAATTATATTGCACATAACATGAAAAAATTAATTGTTGTTTATTATTTTATTCTTTTTGTTGTTCCGAGTGCATTTGAGACATCATCAAAAATTATATGCAAAATGTTCCGTTGAGATCTGATTTTTACTGATTCTTTTTTTGTTTTCGTTTTGTATTTTGTCGCGCTCTTCTTTTAACTATACAAAAAAAGTTTGAAACAAAAACAAATTACACCTTTGCTTGGCTCAAAAAAAAAAAAAGAAAGGCTTAAGATCAACAGCTGATTTCATTTATAATTGTTTTTTATTGTTCATATACAATTTATGCAATTTGCTTTAGATTACAAAGAGAAAATATGTATAGAAATATATATTAATATATATAAACAATATGAAGGACACGCAAAAAGTAAAATTGAGGAATTTCTGTCTGTGTGTTTTGTTTATTGTATTTTATTTTTTAATTTTATATTTTTTCGTTTTTTTTTTATGTTTTTATTTAGACTAACTGTAAAACGACTCATTCACATATACAAAATGTAGCTGGTATTATTTAATATTTTACAATGTTCTTTTATATATTTTAATATATGTATATATGTCATCAATCCATATGCTCAATCAATATTTAATTATTGGCTAAGATTTGTATATATCTATCTGTATATATGTATATATATATATATAATTTTATATATATATATACATAATTTTTTGGGTCAACCTCACTGCACCGTTGCGACGCCGTCGCCAATGCCTACGAATACCTCATCATGGTGATGTTGATGCTGATGATGGTGATGATGATGGTGTTGATGTTGAAGTTGATGCTGATGATGATGATGGTGATTATGATGGAGATTCAGTTCGGCGCAGGGCCTCGTGTCGTAGCACTGCGTTTGCGTAGACTGCGGCCACGCAGCCGAAGGCGTCGGCGGATGCAGTTGATTTGGGTGATGTTAAACCGCCGGCCACACGCTATTGAATAAAGTAGATGAAGGCAAAGAAAAGAAGCGCATAGCAATTGATTAGTTAGTTATTGGCTTTGAAAAGCTTTGTAATGTTTTGGTTTTGGAATTTTAGTTCTTTTGTCATTTTTTTTTCAACTTACGTTAGTAATGAAGGATTCGTCTCGGGCTGATACCAATACTGGGGCACATAGCCGCCCATTTGTGGTGGCGGATTATGGTGGTGCGATTGCGGATGCGGCGCCGCTGGATGAGGTGGCTGTGGCGTCATTTGCGGCGGTGGCTTATGATCGACCCAATGCGGTTTCTGATCCCATGGCGCTTGCATTGGCGGACTAAGACCCGTGGGTGGGAATTCTATTGTAGTGAGAGAGGAGAGAAAAATCAAGTGTGAGTTAGCAGAATTCGCTTAAGAGCTTGAGAAGAAATTTATTAATTAATTGAGATTAAGCTGACTTGACTAATAGATGTCAAGGTTTGAGCTCGAGAATTTCATTAATTTTTTCATTTTTTAGCTTTCCACACTTATATCTATATCTGTTTCAATTCATATTCGTTACAAACTTACCGGGCGATAGTTCAGACACAGGCGTACTTGATGGCGTTGGACTATGTCCGGGAGGTAGATAATGTGAGGGTGAGCCGCTATTCGAGCCACCGCCGTTATTACCGCCTGCAAATGATATTACAAATGAAATTAAACATAAAAAGAAAAATTTATATATATATACATATATATATATATATATATATATATATATATATATATATATATAAGATATATATATATATATAAGATATATATAAATACGATATGTTGCTTAAGTCGACCACTTACCGCTGTGCATTTGATTAGGACTATGCTGACCAGGATTGGGTCCACCGCCGCCAAGTGGCATGCCACTGTTGGTGCCCGGGCCCTGAGCGGCTTTCATCATTTTTTTGTACTTCGAGCGACGATTCTGGAACCAGATTTTCACCTGCAAAAAATGAAGAAAGGATAATGAATCAATATATGTTTTATATATATTTATAAGTATATATATATATATATATATATATATATATATATATATATATATATATATATATATATATATATATATATATATATATATATATATGTATATATATATATATATATATATATATATATAGGTATGTGTGTAGCATATGACGCAATATCTAGGCCTTCGGCAACTCAGCATGAGTCTCAGATTTAGTCACTGTGCATTAATGTATATAGAAATTAAATTGTCTGTGCGGCAATAAAATAAAGAGCAAAGCTGGCTTTAATTAAGTAATAGCCCAGCATCTTTCAACAACAAGGAGAATCGATTGAGCTATTGACTAAGTTAGTTATAGTTAGTGTTTGCTAGTTGTAGTTGTTGTTGTTGTATCTTTTTATATGCACAACGGCTTTTCAAACCACTTTTCATATGAAATTAAAAGTGAATGCTTGTGAAAAGCAGCTGGCAGCTAAAATGAATTCAACACTTGGCTTGGCATCCAAAAAGGAACAGAAAACAGCAAAACACATTTTGGCAGCGTGTGACACTTGCAAAAAAAAAGACTCAATTGAGTGAGTGTGTGTGTGTGTGTGTGTATGTATTCGTGTATATTTGCCTACAAAGTATTAAGTGCAGTATAATTTCTACGGCTGAACGATTTCGTCATCATCAGCTGCGAAGCGACAGCAAATGAGCCAAAAATGTATCTCACAGTTACTTTCAATTTTCATTTTTTTGAATCGCAGCGAGTCGAGACGTGTTGCTGTTGTTATGTAGAACTAATTGTGCGCTGAGCTGTGCGCACTTCACTTTTGAAAGCCAACGGCATCAGACACCGCAGCAGCCGCAGCTACCCCGTTGCTCAATCTCTCGACTTCGACACGGACTCAAGTGTGTTTATAAATACATATATGTGTATATATAAAGATACAACAGCAGCGCGTATCTAATGCTATTTATGCGCGCTTTTAACTGTATCTACAATTTGCAATCTTACAAATAGTTATACATTTATATATATAAATTGATGTATATAGTGGTATTCCAATACATATATAACTATCTATAACCGACTTGTTCAAGGTCGTTCTTCGCGGTTGGTTGAATTTTTGTAGCATAGCAAACGCTCTTTTCTTTTTTTGTGCTTTTGTGCTTAAACTCTTTATGCACCCTGTAACCAGAAATGGGGTATAACAGAGTAAGATTGTAATAGTTAAAAATAATGTATATATTGTGGAACCGCCTGATTGTGAAAGCTAGTAGATGATTCTATAAATATATTGCTTTAGATTTATTTATGTATATTACATCAGGATGTAATGTGGATGGAATTCGCAGATACATTTTACATACATATTATATAAACATGCTCTAGGTATAGATATAACTGAATCAGCTAAGCTTAAATCCTTGCTAAGCTCTCACCCTGTTTATTTTTAGTTTTGCACCTGTTTAGAGAGTATCTACTAGTCGTGTGCCGTCTGCGCTGACACTTTTACTACTAAAATTTTTATGTAGCGTTTTGCTAGGTAAATTTCACTGGCTGCTGCTTTTTTAATGTCGCCCCATAAAGAGTTTGGCAATGTTTTGGCGCTTGACTTTGGGGCCTGGCGCTGGGGCCTGGGCATGGATTTATTTTTATGTGCATGTGCCGCCGGCAGTTGATTCAATTAAGCGATAACTACCGGTATTGACTATAGCCAGACATGTTGGCTAATCGCACTGATCCGGCCACGATTGCCGAATGGTCGCATTGCTCGATTGTCCGATTGTCGAATTGCTGATTTCGCTCCGCGCTCTGACAGATCATTGACATTGACGCAAAGTTAAGTTTACAATTTGTTATTTTGATTTTCATTTCGATTTTCATTTTCAATTTCGATTGAATGCGCAATCGAGCGGCACACTTCGATTTGAAATTGGGAACAGGGGCGAAGCGCTTCGCTTGAGCGTCGAGCATCGATTCTTGCATAGCTTAGCTAATTCTTGACCCGGTCTAAGTCTGATTTGAGATGCTGATGCTAAAATATGCAACTGTATTATTTATTTATTATTATTTCCTTTTTTATGTGTATATCTTTTATTTTTGGCTTAGTTTGAAGTTCGTGTTTATGCTCTCGGTATTTGTCAGCTGTTACGCAAGAGAAACCAAGCGCAAAAAATGCGCTCAATAATAAAATATTGTCGAGCCAGTTACTAAACAGCAAACAAAAAAAAAACTCTATGCAGCAAAGTGATGGAACATAAAATATTAAAAGACTTAATATTGCCAATTGGTTAGAGTTTATATAATATAATAATATATATCTATATATATCTATTTGTAATATAATATATCTTGATCAATATTACTTTTACGAAAACACATTTAACAGCTTTCGAATGTACTTGTCCAATATCTATTAGCCAGCCGCATCTCAATTGTCAGCTTTGCATTGGAAATATGTTTTGACAGATTTTTTATAAATTATATAATATCAGCTAAAAGTGCAAGCCGCTAAAAATTTAACTCTAACTGCTACATATTTATATATATAAATATACATATATATTTATGTCTTAAAGAGAACGAGCTCAGCTCCCCCCCACTCGTTTGACTAAAAATATTTATGCAAACGCAAAAAAAAGCCACGCACGAGAGTAAAAGTGTAGTCAACTGTCTGACAGGACAGACAGCTAGAGACGGACTGTTGGACAGTCTGTCAAATGTCAATCAGCCTTATGTCATGGCAATCGCAATCGCCAGCTCTCCGCAACTACCGCCGCCTCCCCAGCACGTCTACATCTGCAGCTCCATTTGGTTTCTGTGGCTCTCGCATCAATTTGTACCACTTTCATATGGACAAATATGGCAAACAACAGCAGCAGACGCAAAAAAAAAAACGAGAAATTAGCATGTCACTGTGTCACTTGAAGCAGCAGCAGCAGCAGCAGCAGAAGCGGTTACCAAGAGATCTGTCTTCTTAGCCAGACTTTTTTCTTACCACACATACCCTTTAGCAGAGAAAGGGTATTATGAATTGATCAACCAATATATGAAAGAGAGTATTATGAATTATGAATATTTATTATATTATAGCTGTCTATATAAATTATAAAAACTTGGCTCATATTGAAATTATATGGCACATTCATCTGTAGCAAATTTTTTTTTTACTATTAGATATATATAAATTGAAATCAATCAATATTTTATGTATAGTGTAGATATAGATATAGATTATAAAGCTATAAGATTTCAAATTATAATATATCCAATATATACTCTTCAGATTTATCAGCTCAGTTCCAATTCAGTTTTCCCAGAAAACAGTGCAATTGATTCATAAGAATCATTGATCTATAACTCATATAAGTAATCCATTTAAGTTTACCATAAAATATATTTCATATTCATGAATTTCTTTTTATTTGCTCACACCTGCCAGAGCAATAGCACTTCGTCTATGCTGGAATTTGCTTTTTTTTACATTAAGCATTATCCTTTTAACCTACTTTGTAGCCAGCTTCTAGTCAGATGGCACAACACTTGTGCTGCTGCTGCTGCTTATTCTTCTTCTTATTCATCTTGCTTGATCACTTCCGCAATATGTCACTTGGGAATATAATTTATGCGTGCCTGAGAAAGAGAACCACAATTGATGGCCAGTCGACAGCCAACAGATGCGCCCCAGCGGCCAAATGTTCAGGCTTTCTAATACACACAAGCTGCAACAGTTGCTGTTTGCTGTTGCTGTTACTGTTGCTTCAGCTTTAACTGTTACTGTTGTTGCATATCACTGGCTTTGCTTTGTCCACCTGTGTACGTTGCGCGCAATTGAAACTGGTTTCTTGCGCCGTTGCCAAAGTGCGTTTTTGTTGATCTTAATTCAAATTGCGCGGCTGCTGCCTGCTCATTTAATTCATTTGACAGTTGAGCATTTAAAACGTGGGAAAAGATAACGCATTTGATAAACGACAGAGCCGGAGTGAGCCTATTCGTCTGGCCCAAGCTGTGTGTAGCCTGTGGTTATGCATTGATTTCTGGCTGATTTGTGTGGGAACGACAAAAAAGTAAAAACTGAAAATAGATTTCAGTTTCTGCAGAATGCAAAACAAGGAAAAAATAAACGGGAAAAAAAATAACTTTTGCCTTTTGCTATGATAAATTATGGCACTGCCACGCCACGCCCACGGCGGGTGGCTAAGGCTAAGGGCCCGCCCGCTGCTGGACGCTGGCCATAAATAATGCTAACTTAAGGAAGTGAGCACTTTATTAGCTGCGGCGACAGCAACAACTGCTAAGCAAATAGACAAGACAGCCAAGCTGCGCCCGGTTAATGACGACAACGACGCCCCCCAAAAAAAAAAAAGACAAAAAAAAAACAAAACAAAACAAAAGCAATTGCTGTTGGTGTTGTCGCTGCTGCCGTTTGGTTGTTGTTGTTGCATTTTCCATTTTGGCCAAGCTGCAAATGTTGTCTGCCAATTCACGCTCGAGCGTTGCACTTGGCTGTTGCTGTTCACAAATTTATGGCTAGCAGCAAAGGCAACAATCTGGGGCTGCCTGCCGTGTTTTCCCCGCATTGTTCTCAGCTTGCCGCTTGTTATGTTGCCAACAATAAGTTGGCTCCTCTCTGTGGCTCTGCTGAACGCTGACTTTTCATTCATAAATTCCATGCAACAAGATTTTAACATATTTGCAGCACATTTTTGGTGCGCGAATTTTGCAAAAAGCGGCCAACATTAAAAACCATTTTTCGCCGGCATGCAGCAGTTGCTGTTGTAGTTGCTGCTGTTGCTGTTGTCGGCTCTTTGAATTAGCTGCTGCCCGCCTGCTGTTACATTTTGTAAACATTTTGTTTAGCCTGATTAATGGCACATTCATATGTGGCCTATCGCGAACAGCAATTGCTACAGCAGCAGTGGCAATTTATACATCCATCCACAATTGCGCTTCCTTTTGCTAATTTAGCTTGAGCATTGCGCATACGCACCGTGGTTCACTTTCATTTTGTTATAATTTGAATCTGCATGGCATTTGTTGTTGTTTGCCTTTCTCAGCTTTATTTTATTTGATTTTTTTTTTTTGTTTTTTTTTCTTATTTTACATTTTTTTATGACAGCTATAAACTTTCCATAAGCACGCGCCAGCTGGCAAGACGGGTAGTCAGGTAGTCGCTAAGACAGTTAGTCAGTGGGGTATTTGTGAGAGACGTGTTTAGGCAGCGACGTCATCCTCGCCAGGCCGTCGCCGGGCCGCAGCGGGCAATCTATTTTAATCGCGCTGCAATCGCCAGCGCAGCGGCAATTTTTAATTTATGCGCAAAAGAAGCAAAAACAAAAAAAACAAAAACCATAAAAAAGTGAGTGACTGAGAGAGCGATGGAGTGAGATGGAGAGCTTGAGCGAATGCTGCGCGAAACAAAATAAAATTTTGATTTATGATCTTGTCGCTAAAGTTGTTCGTCAACAGCAGCAGCAGCAGCGGCCTCAGCAGCAACAACAATAACAAGTTGCTGCTGGCGCAACAAGTGCTTTTTGGCCACTCGCTGGCGATCATTCATAAAATGCGGCAAAGATTTGTATCTGAACATAAGAAAACCACAAAAATAAGCCAAAATAAAATAAATAAATAAAAGTAAAAGCCGAAAAACAAAAAAAAAAAACAAAACGCATTTATTATTATTTAATGTTTTAAGAAACAGATTGCAAATGCGCGATTGCTGCCAGCAGCAACTATTTAATGTTGCTCTTGTGTCAGCTGCTGTCGCTTTGCATGCAGCCAGTCGCTGTTGTTGTTTCTGTTGTTATTGTTGCTGTTCAAGCTACACAATTGTTGCGTGCGCTGCTGCCAAGCAAGAGAAACCACAGCCCCACCCACTTGCAAAGACAGCGCTGAGATTGTTGCTGTTGTTGCTTTGGGTTTTCTGGCTGCGTTGCTCTTTTGACTGCCATGGTTGACGGATTACGCAACTTGCCGGCCGTAGCATTTTCATTTTATTATTGTTATTATATGCCTAGCTGTTGTTGCTGCTGCTGCTGCTGCCTTTTCATTGTTGGAAAATTTGTACATCGCATGCAATTGTCTGCTGCTGTTGCTGCTGCTGTTGCTGTTGTTTTACGTGCAAAATTTGTTTATAATTTTGAATGCAGCCAACAAAAACAACAACAACAACAACAACAGCAGTTGCTGCAGGGCAGGCATTGACTTTAAAGCGTATTACGAATATTTCAAAAAACGAAAACGTAAAACTGAGAAAAATAATATAAATAATAATGAACACAATGCCATGTCGTGGCAGCAACTAAACAGAAAAAAAAAACAACTATTTTCTTTTGAAAAGCGCTTCTGCCCCGCTTCAACTTCACTTTCAGCATCTATCATTCGCTCTCGTGGCTCTGCCATGCCCTAGAGTCAAGTGTCACGCACATGTTGTACAGTCCGTTCAAAGTTCTTTTTTTTCTCTCTCTTTTTCTCTCACAACTCTAGCCACAGCTCATTAAAAGCCACATGCAAACGTTCTACAGTCAAGGCGAAAGGTTGTGTATTTGGTTATATTTTTTCTACATTTCAAGTTCGTTGCCTAAGTCTTTCGCTTGTTAACCAAAAGCCGACACTAATACAGCGCTGAACAAACAGGCAACAGGCCAAGCAACTGGCCTGTATTTTACTTGATTTTTGTTTTGTGTTTTTTGTTTTTGTATTTGGGTCTGGGGTAGGTGCAACAAAAGTGATTTCCAAATAAAATCGTTGCGGGCTGTTTTGGGCAACGCCTACCCCATGTGCATGCCAAAAGCGCCGAAAAAAAAAAAAAAAAAACAGAAAACTAAAGTAGAAAGCAACGGCAACAGCTTCAACAAAAAACGCTCAAAGGCTTCAAGGCCAGCAACAACAGCAGCCGCCGTAGCAGCAGCAATGCCTGGGCAGCATCTCTGTCTTTATGAACACAAGTTAACACCGCTTGGCCGCTGCGCAAACAAATTGAAAGCAAATCGATGCCAGAGCGTGCCTCAGCAACAGCAACAGCAGCAGCAGCAGCAGCCACGTTCAAAGTTGAAACACGTGGCTGGCGGGCAAGTTGGCCAGATTGCAGCCATTTGACCTCAAACGCAACTGGGATTGAGCCTGGGCACGCACGTGGCTGCAATTGAAGCTTGCGCTGTAGCCATGCAAAATATGCGACACGTTTGACCATTTTGGCCTAGACTAAACACAACAGCAACAACAGCGTCTATCTACGGTGTTGCTCCCCAGGGGTGTTGTGCGCTGTTGTTTGTCTCGGCTATGCCATTGATCTTTATCAATGAGCAGCTAGACGCAACGCAATGAATGGCGCGCGCTTCATTAATTTATGCATATATAGGCAATGCGTAAAAGTGAATGAGACGCAGCAGCAGCAGCAGCAGCAGCAACAGCAACAGCAGCAGCCGCAGCCGCAGCCAGTGGCAAGTTATGAGCTTGCCCCGCGGGAAACGCTGCTTAATAAACAATAAATATGCAATTAGGCAAGGCCGGAGCCGAAGTCGAAGCTGGAGTTGGAGCTGCAAGTGAAGACTGCAGATTGGAGACTGTTGCTGCTGTTGCTTTGGCCAGTTTATATAACGTCTCTAATGCAGCAACAACAATTAACAAGTTAATGTTGCTGCAGGTTGTTGCTGTGGCGTTGCGCTTAATGAGAAATGAGCGCGCTCCTTGGAGGCAGCCACGTAAAACAATTTATAAATAAATAAAGATATTGATCTAATTTCTATATAGGCACATGAGCTGCTGCTGCTGCTGTTGCCGCTGTTGCTGCTGTTGCTGCTGTTGTTGCTACGGTGATTGCTTAATCGCTGCCACGCATGAGCATTTCACCAGCTGCCGCTGCCGTTGCCGCTGCCGTTGGCTTTCAGTCACGTAGTTGAAGCGAGCCATAAAACGTGACAGGAGAAAGATACACGCATTCAGATACTTTCAACAAGTTTCGATTGAACGCCAATTGCAGCTCATTTATATTAAATACAAACTTAATATGTTAAGCTCAAACGCTGATAAAGTTGTTAACCGGCGAGCATCAGGACTGGGCAAATACTGTAGCTCTTCGTGCCTGTTACATCTTTTTGGGTTCTCAGTGTTTCGTGCGAAAAAAAGGGGCCAACAAGTTGGCCGCATGCCAATTGCCCAAGTTGAGACTAGTTCGTGCGACAAATCGAGCATTTTACTAACTCAATTAGTGCTTTATAGGCGCAGAGAAATGCGCCTTTTGCCATTTCTGGCCGCATACGCAGAAACAATTATACAGTCGCAGCAGCAGCAATTGTAGATGATGCTGTGACAAATCTCGTGACTGTTCACAGCCCAATGGATGATGCGCATCCGGCGTTCTGCCATTCTTAAAGCCCTGTTCTTTATTTTTTTTTTTTTTTTTTTTTTTTGTATCGCGCAACAATGTTTGTCAAATCCGGAAACTGTTCCCAGGTTGCTGTGAACTATTGAAAATTGTACAACAGCAACAGAGGCAGCTGCTGACAACAACAGCTAGCGAATGGCATGCGATGAGAATTGCGAATACGTAAACGAATGTGAATGCGAATACGAATGCGAATGTGAGTTCTCATTCGAATTCTCATTCGCTTTTGATTCACCTGCAAGGCCTTGAAATTTTGTAATTCTAATTTGTAGCCAGCTAAACTGAAACTGAGTCAGTGTTGCAGTTGTGCTTTTGTAATCCATCAGCAGCAGCAACAACAACTGCTCAAAAATTATGATGAAAAACAGCAGCGGCCGCGGCAGCAGCAGCAGCAGTGGCAGCAGCAACAGCAGCAGTGGCAGCAGCTGACGCGAAAATGTTTTCAACAATAAATCGGCGGCAGCATTTGATCAACAATTATCAAGGTGAGATTCTAAGCAGATACAGCAGCAGCAACAACAACAATTGCTGCAGTTCCAAGTTCCAAGTTGACGTCGCTGCTGGCTTGTGAGGAGGGCGTGACGGGGCGGAACGAGCACAGCAACAACAACAACACCAGCAGCAGCAGCCGAAACAACAACAATAATAATAATAAAAAATTTTTGTCGAACAAAACTCGAGAGCGCGACGCGCATTTAAGTTTTACTTAGTCAATGTTGTTGTTATTGTTGTTGTTGTTGGTGTGTGTGTGTG
Source organism: Drosophila mettleri (assembly GCA_035047625.1). Taxonomy (NCBI): domain Eukaryota; kingdom Metazoa; phylum Arthropoda; class Insecta; order Diptera; family Drosophilidae; genus Drosophila; species Drosophila mettleri. The sequence continues at coordinate 15,722,385 of JAWNPI010000085.1, forward strand.
TGTGTGTGTGTGTGTATGTATGTGTGTTCTACAGTCACTGCAAAATATTAGTCATATTTAATTTAGTTGCGGCTTCGCTTGCCTGCAGCAGGTGACAGTGGAACAGCTAAAAGTACGTGCTGCTTATGTCATGACCAAACCTTAGAGCAAGGCGTCAGCACGACGCAGGGGGCGTGGCACAACGGGCTGACAAGCTCACAAATAGTAGTATTATTATTATTATTAACTCTTTTTTTTTGGAAGCCACGTCTTACGTGCGCAGCTGTTGCTTATTTGGGAAATACTTAAAGCCACAGCCTGCCTATTTAATATTAATGCGATTCAGTTGAAAAAAATACTAGTTTATTGTCGACAAATGTAGCTGCTCTATGGCTTATCACGTGTCGATATTGACGTGCTTGCATAGATCTATCGATCTATTCAATTTTATATGCGAAACAAGGGGCAAATTGTGAGATTTATTTCCAGCTTAAGCTGCAAATGCAACAATGTGAGAGAACTAAGGAAAAGTTAAGGAAATTCCGAGCTTTGATAGCTTATGAAATCAGCTCAGCTATATATATACATGTAATATATATAAAAATAATAAGACATAAGAGAGATTTCTCTTAATTTCTCTTAACTAGTCTCATGCATTTTTTCTCCATTTTATAATAAATGCTCGTACTTAGAGTTAGTTCTTCGTCTTCTTTCATATTTTTTGCCCCTTATTAATAGCTGCTGCTCTGCAGTTAGTCAATTATTTAACCACAGCTTTAATTACCGCTATTTAAACTGTGCTGCTCGCACAAAATTCTTTTGCGGCACTGCATAGCCACACACAAAATTAAAGAGCGCTCATAAAAATGCACTTGAAACATTTTCCAGGCCGTCGCACACAGCTCCAACAAATTGGAACGGGTTTCGGGCGACTTTGTGGCTATACGTATATATATATATATAGTTATATATATAAAACAGTCCATTATATATATAAAACAGTCCATACTATGTCAAACTGGCAAACAAATTAAGTGAAAAAGGGTAAAAAGCAGAAAATGTTGCGGCTAAACATTTATATCTAAAGCGAGCATTGAACTAAAGAGCGTACTTGATCAGTAAATACCCTATAAAATGCCCACGACTAACAGTCACTTAGAAAAGTCTGCTTCAGTAAAAACATTTATCTCAGTTAGATTGGGTATTTAGAAATTTTAAGAATTATAATTTTAAGATTTTATAACTAAGGAATTTAATTGAAGTTTATAAAGTATATGTTTATGCAATTTAAAAATGAATCTTAATTATGTTTTATAGTTTTATATTTATTATAATCAATTTTATTTAATATTTTCTCTAAGAAAAGTAACTGTAATTAAAGCTCCTCTATGCAATCAAATATGTTTTATAAGAATTTTTGAAATTATATCTCATCTTATAGATAGACAAAGCTTAAAGATGCATAGACAGACAGGCGAAGTTGAAAGTTTCCTACCCTTTTTCAGTACTCATTAAACAATGGGTATGTTTTAGCACTGTAAAAATCATACTGTGGTCAGTATTTTATAATGATGCGCTGGTGACGATCTCATTTCACTTTATGAGATTCCAACAAGAGATAAATAATAAAAGAAGATAAAAAAGTGTGGCGGGTAATTGCACAATTTATATAAGCGCATTCTTTTGGGTTTTTTTTCCAACTTTTTATCCACTTTTTTTTGTTTAGTTGTATTTTGTTTTGTTTAGACGTAATTTAAATATTATTTGTTTGTTTTTTTTTTTTTTTTTTTTCATTTACCAAGCCAAATGAAATCATGGCCAGCTAACTATTATTTGTCGTTTTATTTAGGGTTTTTGTTGTTGGCTCAGTTTTTTCCTATGCATTTTCACACACAGCGCCAACGGATATCACAAAACAGCGATCATGATAATGGAAAACAGCATGAAAAACTACACACAAAAAAAAACTCAACTGAAAACAAACAAAAGAGTGGAAAAATGTACAAAATTAACCAAGCGTTAAAAGTTGTCTGCTATTGTTGTTGTTGTTGTCATTCGTCGTGGCTGTTGCTGTTGTCTCGTAAAGATTTTCCGCTCGCATCGAATGCCAAATATAAAATAGTATAAAACAACATTAATTGGAGTGTCAAAGTACATGGCCTAACCCCCCCCGGCCGAAGCTAGAAGATCCAGCAGTAACAGCAGTTATTTGAGCAGCTTAATTGGCATCGCATTTACAAGGCCAAACAGTGAAAGGAGTTGGGCGCCGGAAAGGGGAGGGCTAACAGCTAAGGGTTGCCGTGCGGCTTCGTATTGCCAACTAAATTTCACAAAACATATTCGCAAATTTGAGAACCAATTATAACATGAGCTCGCGCTGACTCATGCCGCCTTTAAGCTGCCGTTGCTGCTGCTGCTCATCCTCAGCTCTTCTGCGCATCGCCCTGGCCCATGCTGTGCACCCACCCACAGCCAGCGGCCAGAGCGCGCAAATCTCAACGCATCGATTAAAAATACATCATAAAATGAGCAGAACGTGGCTACAGCTACAGCCGCCGACTCCAGTCTCCAGACTCCACATTCAAAAGTCGAGAGTCAACTTTTGGCGGGGTGTTGCCAAGTTGGTTTTTGTGCCTGGAACGAGTGCCGTCAATGCCTCGTCGTCGTCATAAAGTTGATTTTAATTTTGTTTTGCTTTTTTTTGCGGTTTTTTTTTTTTTTCATAATAAAATAATAATTATTGTGATTATCGCGTAACTGAAATCTTGAGCTGTAAACACTGCTACGGCTGGCGTAGACACAAGACACAAGGGCACGCATCCTTGAAGCGCTTGTAGTTGGAGTGTTTGTGTGTGTGTGTGTGTGTGTGTGAGGTTGTCAGCGTATGTGGCAAGCCACGTTTTATTTGTCAATACTTTGAGCCGAGCCAAACCAAAAATACTCTTGCCCAGCCAGACGAGCTGTCGTCTAACTCTGTCTCTATCTCTCTCTCTCTATTTCTCTTACTGCCTCGCTCTTTGGCATTTGTGGTATGCGCAATATACATAAAATCTTATTTATTTGCATACTCTCACTTAGAGTGGTGATGTAGCTGTTGGCCAGCCTGTCGCCTGGTTATTTCACATATTTTTTCCGCTTCTTATATTTTGTAATTTCCTGCAGCAGAGCTGTCCACATTTGACGAAGCTGAGTCGCCGACCAGTTTTTCGAAAGCCCAACTTAGATTGTGCACTTTTTTTTATTAATATTATGAATGAAATGGGAAACAAGCTTGCAAATCTCTTGGGCTGCCAAAAGGAAGTGAGTGTGCCGGCACAGGATGCTCAAACACACAAACTTTAAGATAAGCAAAAAAAAAGAGTGTATATAGATATAGGTAACTCTATGGTTAGAGAAAAAGGAGCCCAACACGCTTTCTATTGCTATTAAGATAGATAGCTGCTGATAGATAGATAGCAGCAAGCTGATGAGTTGCAGTAGCTGAACAAACAGAAGAGGAAGCAACAGCAGAGGAAGCGGCGAAAAAAAAAAGTTGAACTAATGGCATACATAAACCTGTTAGAAGCCAGCCATGCAAATAGCTAGCAAAGGAGTTTAGTTGTCTTAATCGAAAATAAAAGTAAGAGGAAAATAGTGAATTGTCAGCGACAGTCAAACGGAACTCAAATTGCAAAACAGGCGCAACTCTTGACTGCCTAAAGATAAATAAAAGATACAAAGATCTTACTTCAGTCAAATTTGAAAATTGAATATAGTTCTCTTAACTAGGGAAAAATTCGTAGAAATAAGCTTAAATCTAATCGAAAAATTCGTTTTGGAACCTGAAGCTTCCGCTCAAGTATCTGAGCGCAGCGAATCAGTTCTACGAACTACGCCTTAAAAAGTCTAAACCAAAAATCCATTGGCATAGATTTTGTTAGTTTGTATTGTTTTTTTTGATTGCTTGGAATTATGTCAACCGCAATCAAGATTGCGCAAACAGCACGTAAGCACATGCACAAAAACAATACGAAACTTCGGCTGTAATAAAATTAAAGGCACGCTCTTCAAAGATACATTTGTATCTGTACGCGCTATAGATACATTGCATTAGATGCGCGCGCAAATGCAAATGCGGTCACTCGATCTGTATGTGGTGTGCGAGTGTGTGTGCTAGTGTGCGCTAGTGTGTGTGTGTGTGGGGAGAGCTACTGATTGAGAGGCTGACTGAAGAGTGAGAAATTGAGTGCCCACACCCCGTCGATGCGATGAGCTGGAGCTGGAGCTACGCTTCGGGTTCGGGTTCGGGCAATGCATCATTGTTAATGGCAACTTGATTTGTTGTCGCTGCTGGCTGCTGTTGTTACTGTTATTGCTGTTGTATTAGTTACTAGTACCAGCATCAGCAACAGCAGCAACGGCAAAGCGCTGATCAAACTTAATTCAAAGTTCCTGTTACGCGAGCGCACGGTGCGAAATTTCGACATAGGGAGGCGACGACGATCAGCAACTGTTGCTGGTGGGTAACACCGAGTTGTTGTTGTTGTTGTTGTTATTGCAATGTGCGTGTGATTAAGACATGTTGTTGTTGTGGCTGCTGAGTTACATTGTATAATGTGCCATAATTTAATTGACATTGCGCGCGTAAATCAGGCAATCACTGATATACAATGTGTTGTTGCCATTGTCATTGTTGTTGTTGCTGCTGCTGCTGGTGTGTCTGCTGCGGCTGCTGCTGCTACTGCTGTTGCCGTCACGTTCGTTGCAGAGCATTTAAATGCGGTCAGCCAGTTTTTCATTTTCATTTTATTTCATTTTTTCGCTGTCGCTCCAAGTTAGCCGCTGATACTAACTCGACACTTGTATTATTTAAATCAAGTTGTGCTAGTTTTTTTTTTTTTTTTAATTTTATTGAAGCTTTTTTATTTTTTTTTCTTTGTACAGTAAAACTATTTTGTCTGCTTAGCTCTTTAAATTAATTTATAATTTAATGTTTTTTGCCAAGTATTTTGAGATGTTTACAAAAGTTTCTTTGGAATTCCATTGAAATTTGGATTTTTTTGTTTTTGTGAAGTCCATGACCTTTGCTCAGCGCTCTTTTGGGGCTAGGGGTGGAGCAGACTTATCGCTGGCAGCAGCAGCAGCAGCAGCAACAACAACAGCGGCAACAAAGGCTGCTGCGAAGGTGTGCACCGTGGGCGATGCGTCTGCGTTTGCGTTTGCGTCTGCGTGCAGCAGTCAAGACACACATACACAGACGCACACACACACAAACACACACGTAAAGCAGGCGTTGTTGATTTTTGCAGACAGGCGAGAGCAGCAAGCCAAGCCCGTCGCAAAATGTTAGTGCAGCCTGACATTGCGAGAGAAATTAATAAAAATTCAATCAACATACATTTATGTCTTTATAAGTATATCAAGCTAATTGAGTAGAAAAGCTGTGCCATATTCAAGAATTACTTACAATTGTATAAATAATTAATATTTAAATATAATAAATATAAATAATAATAGTAAATAAAAATAATCAATATTATAATTATTATTAATGTTAATAATTATTATAATTTTTTTTATTTATCATCATATCATATTATCATATTTATTTTATTGTGATTATAATTATCAATATCCGTTATCATTCAATTTTGATTAGAGTGGTAATGATCTTGATCATGCATTGGCATTGTCATTAGCATCAGTTTAATTTTCAGCATCATTACCATCATTCGACTTTTGTTTATTATCGTTATTAGTTTATAGTCAATATTATTATCAATATCATTATTATTATTCTATGTTATTTTTATAATCATCACGTTACTGAATCAAATCTTTCAATAACATATCATTCAACTCCAGCTTCTATTATATATAAAATAATATTTGCTCTTTATTTGTTTAGTGCGAACATTTTCTGTGGCGTCTTGAAAGTTGAAGAGCTTCTACAAGCGCCGTTTTGGCAGTTCATCTGCTAAGCATAAACTTGATGTTGCTGCCAAAATCCTCAAAAATCCTTTGTTTTGCGAGATTTCTCGAGCGTGGCCTCCTACAATTCTGTTTCAGCCGTTGCGCCCTTTTGTGGCGGGCGGGCGAACACAGCCGCAACCAGATCAAAATGTGCCGATATGAGCTCATAAACACGCAGTTTAAAAGGTTCTCTTTTCGCTTTTCAGATCAGCTCGTTGAGCGGTTCGCACGGACAGCAGCGCTGTTTAATTTCGGTTTTTTCTGATTTATATTATATATACACATGTATATATTGAGATATATATATATATATGTGTGTGTGTTTTTTTAGAGTGTTTGCGTTTGTCTCGCGCTGTCAGCTTTGAGTTTGAGTTTTAGTGCTTGAGTTTTTATGTGCGTTTTTTTTTTTGGGTTTTTGGGTGTTTTATTTTGTTTTTGATATTGAAGCATTGGCGATCAGCTGCCAACGTTCTATGTAATTATTCAATTAGGCGGCAGCCGGTGTAAGCCAAGAAATAAAACATACACACAGCAACAACAACAAAAGGAGAAGGAAAACAGTAGCCAGCATTTAGCTCTAATTGAAACTGAATCAAAGCGAAAGCGCCAGACAACCAGACAACGCGACACACACATATATAAGTTGTATATATAGCTATAGAGCATATTTTGATCTGGCGAAACAGTCACCGGATGCACTTTCAAAATCAAACTACAAGTGCGCGTACTTAAAGCCATGTGAGGAATTCAACTAGAGGGATGACAAGGGGGCAGTCAGCTGACGGCCAAAGGCAGAAACTCGTTTTATATACTCTCTGCGGCAGCCGCAGCAGCAGCAGCAGAAGACGCAAAAAATAATAATAATAAAATTACCATAATTATATTTTGCAGCCAGCACTAAAATGTATATATATATATATAAAAAAAACCAGGGGCTATAAAAGAAAAAAAAAAACAGAAAAATTATGCCAAACGCGGCAAAAAGCAAAAGCCAAGCAAAATGTGCCACAGTTTTGACCAAGTATATTATCGCATGGCTTTATAGCCATATCTATATACCCATAGACCATTGCTGTTGCATTTTTCATTAGCAGGTGTTAGAACGTGTCGCCAGATTGAGGCCGGACAGCAACGACAACGACAACGACGAGCTGTCAGTGTCAGCCGTGAGTCGAGAGCTCTCAGCTACAAAAGCAAAAACAACAGCAGCATTGCCTGCCAGCATTTTGTAAAATGCAAAAATGCATTCAACATGCAAAACTTAAAGCGCAACAACAACAACAACAACATTGCATAAAACGCCCCAAAAAACGATAAAAAATGAAAACAAGGAAAATAAACGATTGAAAAGTAATGAAGTTTCAATACTCTAGTATAGCTAAGATATATATATGATATAGAAAATACTAGATAATTCAGATCTGGCGCGAAATAACCTATGCCATAATACTAAAGTTTAGTTGAGTACCTTGAATAAATATATATATAATGTTAACTATATAGTATATATATAGTATATCTAAAACTACAAATCATTATACTCGAATATTGCCACGAAATATATATATAGTATATATTGTATTGCGATCTCAGGCAATAAGCCATTTTTATTTAATTAGCATATTTATACTTATTTATTTACGTTTTCTTTTATAATTTGGCTACACTTAACATAATAGAAATATACAATAATATAACATATAATATATAAATATGAAAAATATATAAAATATGTCAGCTTTATATATAATCCTTTGAATTAATTATTCAATTTGATTTGAAGCAAAAGCAAAAAGATTTCTCTTAAAAATGTATAAGTTATATGATATCGTATATAGTTTTTCAATGTGTTAAGGTCGCTTCAAAATAATAGCTATTATTATATTTCCTGAGCATAGTTCAACTTGCCTATTTATGATAGTTACTCTAGTTAGTTCTTATCTCGTATACTTTCAAGTATTTCCATTTCGATTTAGTTCTTCATTCATGGCAATTGTAGCTTAACCTTAGCCAAACATATAGCTAACAAATTTGGAAAACTCTTAAAGCTTTAACTTAACCAAGTTGTTCGGCGTTGTCCGCTGAAGGCCATTAAGCCGTGGGGTTGGGGCTGCGGCTGGCGCTCGAGTGGCCAATGCAGTTGTTGTTTGTGTAACGCATAAATCTTAGGGCCAAGCACAATGGTTTGTTTGCACGGCTCAAACATTGGCGTGGCCAACAACAACAGCGATTACAATTTAGCTATAGCTGTAGATGTTAGCTAGCAAATCAATAAAAAACTTCCGTTGCGGCTGCCGAAGTTAACATTGAGGGCGGTTTTAATTAACACGCGCGGTGCCACGAAAGCGAAAGTCCGAATGGACAGGCTAAAAGAACTTCAGCCAGGACCTCGGTGAGAAGTAACTGCATAACTGACCAGCCACTGCCAGTCAGAGGCGAACGCAGTTAGGCCAAAAAAAAAATAAAAAAGAAAACACCCTATGTTGCAGTCATAAATTAAATTTTGTGCTTAACCCTACCTTTGGTATTTATCGCAGGGTCAGGGCAGATACACCAAATTGATTGTGTCGCCTGTGGGCAGCATAGCCTGTGGTACAGTGGGCGTGGCTGTTTATTTAGTCAGCTAGAGAGTAGAAAACTGCATGCGCTGACAATGCGGACATCGATTGACAGCTGCCAGCTTGCTCTAACTGTTGTTGTTTATGGAGCCAGGTTCTCTCTCTCTCACACTCTCTCTTTCTCTGCCTCTCTAGGACGTTGGCGCGGCGCTGGGTGCTTTGCCCTCTTGTAAATCAGCGTTTATGGGGTGACTAAGTAAACGGCTTTTGGCCTGCCACAAATTTATTACACAGCCGCCGTGTGGCACGCCCCGCCTCAGAGGCAAGAGACGCCGAGACTCAACTATGTCCGTGTCTGTTTCTGTTTCTGTGGCATGGCAGCACAACGCAGCCGTGTATTCAAATAACTATCTTGATAAACAACTTGCGGCCAAGCAACACCCACGCAACGCACACAACAGCACAGAGCAGGGTCTTCAACTTGTTTTACAAGTTTCATTTGAGCTGCCTTGCACTCTGCCTCAGCTGGTGCCCCCTACGACCGTGTGTGTGTGAACTTTTGTGGCACACTAATTCAATTAGGAAGCCCACGCCCACTATCAATAAATTTCTCAAAAACGAGACTCATTCACATCAACTTTTGTTTTTCCTTTACTTTACTTCACTTTACTATTTTTTATATTTTTTTTTTTTTTTTGCAACTATTTTATTTGCTTTTGCTTTCCATGTGGAAAACTATTGTAGCGAAAACAATGAGACGTTCGGGCACTGCCAGTCTGGAACTTGAACTGAAAAAACTGGGTGGGTGTCGCCAAAGCAGCCACAATGGCAGGCAGGCAGGCCTCGTTTTATTTTTTATATATATATATATTTTTTTTTCCATAACAATTATAATTTTTTGTTGTTGTATCTTTCTCTCTTGGTCGTGGGCAGCAGCGCGTGCATTCGAAAGATACTCATTGTTGCTGTTGTTGTTTTAGCTGAGTCGTCGTACAAAAGTTGACATTGACACACGTGCAAAATGCAGCAACAACAACAACAAGAGCTAGAGCTCGCATACATTATGATATTAAACACAGTCGTTAGAGCTTGTCTGCCGGCTTGTAACTATGCATCCATACAGATACATATATATATATATATATATATGTATCTATATACTATATATATATTTCTATGTCACAGGCGTGGGCGTTAGCATATGTCTAGCTAGCTAGTTGTTGTTTGCAACTTGGTCGCTCGGCTCAGCTCGTTTGTCAGTCAACATTAGCGGCATGTCAACAATTCAATTTGAAATGCATTTAGCTGCTGCTGCTTGCAGTTTGGTTTTTCTGGCTTTTTCGCCCTGCGGCAGGGGCAGGACTTTATATACCCAGGGAATTGAAGTGGCGTGGCAAGAGTAACGTACAACCCCGCACATACCCTTGCATATTGAATGAGACTTGAGTTTTTTCACAGAGTGTAGAGTAGAGCTTTTAAGTTATTAAATAGTTAGTTTACAAAATGAGAGAATGATAGGAATAGTTGGGCAGAGTATATAAATTAGTATATGAAAAGTATTAAAAGGTATGAGTAGAGTATAGTGGAGAGAGTATAGATACACAGCAGAGCATATAGACTGCGGTAGCCCGCAGTACAGGGTATAGATGGCAATCGCATGTTCTTCGATCTCTCACTCCATTATCTTTTGAGCTCAACTGACAAGTTAAGCTCGCTCTTTATTTATATGCACCACAAAAAAGATCTATATTTATACAAAGTATTTCATATACATATATGTGTGTGTTTGTGTGTAACTCACCTGCGTTTGCGTGAGGCCCAAACTCGCGGCCAGCTCGGCACGTTCGGGCAGAGCCAGATATTGGGTGCGTTGGAAACGTCGATTCAGTTGCTGGAGCTGCAGTGAACTGTAAATGGTGCGTGGCTTGCGCATTTTCTTGCCCTTGCCATTGACGCGTAGGCCGGAGTCCTCGCATTTGTCTGAGATTGAAAAGTCTGCAAAAAGAATGTGTATATATATATATATATATTTTCGAGCGCCAGAAAAAGAGGGAGCTGCAGACATAAATGGGCCTCAATGATGAATTTATAATAAAGCATAAGAATTATGGCAAAGCACTGCGATTGTGAACTGCGGGCATAACTCAGGCTATATAAATATTCATGAGCTGCGCTTCGGAATGCATGACAGAGCAACTCCAAATAGAGAGAGAGAGAGAGAGCAAAAGCGAGCAGCAAGTCGCTATTTGGGCTGCCAAATCGAACGCTAAGTAACTTGTAAACGGCTTTGCAATTAACTTTAATTAACAATTACGGCATAAACAAAAAGCAAAAGTTCAAAGCACTCGACGTGCAACTCATGACGTAGCTAATTGTGAAAAAATACATGCGAGTGTGTGTATGTGTGTGTGCGAATCCAGCCAACTATTATTAAGCGCCCATATATGGTAAGCGTTACCCTTACCTGACCGTACGCGTGAGTGTTTGTGTGTGTGTCGAAAATATTGGCGCCGCAGCACGTGCTGCCGCTTTAATGACAAAATGGCTGCGTGCGAGCGAGATGGCAGCTGCCTTAACTTATATATTTGACCACCCAGCACATAAGCCATTAGTCAGACTGACACCAGGTCCCAAGTGTACGTGTGTGCGTGCGTGTATGTGTGTTTGAGCTGCTGCTGCTGCTGCTGCACATGTCGCTGTCGGCCTGGGCAGTTACACCAAAGAATGGTGTAATTAATTACGACAAACGAAAGCGTAATTACCGCAATTATAATTACATACAAACGTATGTGTGTGTGCGTGCGTGTGCGTGTGCGAGTGTGTGTGTGTGTGTGTGCCAGTGGGCCATTGAATTTTAGGCATGTTTATTTAAAGACTTTATGGCGCGCAAAAATTTTTTTTTTGGCCAACAGCTGTTTTGGTCAGCTCGGTAAACGATATTTTCAGCTAGCAGACAGAAGAGTCAAGGTTAATTGCAAACTCGCCATGCCCACACCCAGCCGTCCCAGCCAATACGACGTGTGTGTGATGAATGTGTGACAAAATGTCAAACGACGTTACTTAACATATATATCTATCTATATATATACACTTATGTATATGTATATGCATATGTATATACAGTTTTATAGCTATAGCTCTGTGTTGGCGGCAACAATAGCTGGCAAAATGAATTGCTTTTCACTTACGTACAAAACTGCTCAACCAAAACGCATAAAAAGCCAGCAAAAATAATAAAAAAAAAATAACAACAACAGCAACAAAATTGTTTAACAAAATGCGATAGTTAACGAAATGTCACAGTCAAGCGCGCAATTATGCCAGCCACAATGAATATCGAAATTAAAATTTATATATAAAATAAAGAACAAAAACTAGGCAACTGCTGCATACGAAACAAATATTTCGAATTTAAAATTTAAAAAATTATTATTGTGCATTTTGAAATAATTTTATATTTGTATATTATTTATATGTATTTTTATTTTACTTTTTTTGCTTTATTTGACATATTCATTTAATATTTTATATTTTCAACCATAAATATTTTGCTATAAATAAATAAATATTTAAAAATTATATATGTGCTTATTCACAATAAACCCTCTTTACAATGTTTCTCTTAGATGCATTTACAATCATTTCGATTGTAGCTAGAATTCTTTCAATTTGTTGACAGAGCAGCTTAAATGCCGCCGAATCACTTTTGGTTCAGAATAGCTCCAAATGATAGGGCTTTCAATGGTTGATTCAAATGCAGCATGCCAAAAACCTTAAAAGCTTATTGGTTGGCAAATCTAGTCAGACTGTGCAACTAAATATTTTAGCTAAATAATTTTAAAATACTTTTTCTGCCGCTTACCTAAGGCTTTGCTCAGAAGCTTTTGTATTTTCGGACAATATCATTTCAATCATGTTGTGAATCGTGAATTGAAATTCATTCTTTCAACCGGTTAATTGAATAATTAATGATCTATATAAAATCCATATTATGACCCTATAAAAATGCCATGCAAGTGAGAGCCTTAAAAGTAATTTAAGCTAATGGGCTATGAAATTGAGTGTCGCCAGTTTTGACATAATAAAGTTTTTTTTATGGAAATTTATATAAAAAAAACGAAATAAAAAAATAAATTTTTGAGATAGTGTGAAAAAAATAAAAAACTGATTAAATACTTGTATTTCTAACTAGATTTTTATATTCGTTTGTTTAGCTTCTACAATTTGCCGAAGTAAGTTTTTTTTTTTAGTAGACAGAAATATCTTAATAAAGTTTTGCCGTTTTTTCTCATTGTAGAAATGTCAAAGTCAAGTCTGTTTAGATGACGCTTGAAAGAGCGTTGTCCACTTGTGTTCAAGTGTCGCGAAAAAGTGCGAATTTAAAGAGCTTGAATTGAGTTGGATCTTGAGCAGAGGCCAAAGGCAATGCCTGACCAGCTGAACAACTCTTCAGACAACAATAGCAGACGAAAGTTTAAGTGATGTGCGCTTCGTATAACAGCTGTGTATACACATAAACTGAATGAGATATATGTGTTAGTTGAGTCGTATGCTCGTGGTACTTACCATCCTTGGGAGGACTAGCGCAGGGCGGTGCATAGCTGCCTAAATGATAGCTAGAGTAGGAGTTCTGATGCATGGGCGGGAATGGATAGCCTAAAGCGCTGCGTGGACTCGGAAAGCCCGAATCCTGGCCGCCCTGTGGACCAAAATGCTGATACGTGCTGCGTATGCCGCCGTAACTGTAATAATATAGATAAAATTAAAAATAACATTAGATTTGTGCATACATATATATAACATATAAAATCAAAATCGGAGTTGAGGCTAAACTTTCTGGCTCATATCGTATTCCTTTTTGGCCTTTTGACACGCCAGTTCAGGTCAAAGAACAACAAATGAATGTAAAAAGTAGAATAACAACAGAAACAACTGAAGTTTGCGTGTTTTGTGTACACTTTTCAGTGCTGCACAACGACTATTAAATTCCAGCGCCCTACAAATATATAAACCTCAACGGCGAAACTATCATGTTTAATGCACAAAGCGTCGAAACGAAACTTTATTTCTCACAACAACAAAAACTAAAAGACAAAAATTAGATTTAATATCGGAAACTTTTGCCATGACTTCATTAAGTTAAGGAGCGAAAAAATCAATAGTAGTAGTAAATATTTTGTTAACACTTTTTGAACAGAAGCAAGCTTAAAGTTTTACTGTCGAACAGTTGAACAGTTTCCCAGGGAGTTTGGCTTTGGACTTCGTGTGGGGCACAATTTCTAAGCGATTGCCCAATAATAAGCCATGAAATATTCAATACAAAGCGGGCCAAAAGGCAACACGGAAACGGAAACAACAACACGAAATGCAACTGACTGACAACTGGCAACTGACAAAGTGAAACCGCAGCTCGAACTCCGGCAATATGGCAGCCAACAACGAACCACTTTGGAGTTGCACACGCACCACAAGAAATGAAAAACTAAAAATTATATATATATGTATATATATATATGACAAACCACAAAACGCAAAACCGCAAAAACGCAAAAATGCAATGAAATATGTATAATGAAAAATCGAATCGTGCGTTGCAAAAACAATTTCAACAGCACGAATTATAAAGACAGCGAGATGAAGAGAGAGAAAGCCCTCACAGCTAGCATAATTAATATTTACCCTCGATAAAGTTTTTACCCATATATATATATATATATATATATATATATAGATATAGTACAGTGTTTATAAAAGTCGCTTGCTAAACTGCACTTAATTGAGTTTATTTTTGGCTTCCGCTCAGTGCCGCAGGGCTTTTGTAAAAGGGAGTCCGAAAGCTACCAGCATAAAAAATACAACAGGGAACTAAGGGTATATAAGATGTATAAACATATATACATATACTAGTTATATATAAATATGCAATAACTCAAGTGACTTCTTTAATCAAGAAACAAAAGCAACATCAATGGATTGAAAGGGCGATAATCACACAGAAACAGATTCATATAAATATATGTATATATACACCATATATATATATATGGATAAATGTTTTCAAAAACTGATAAAAACAACATCTGAGATGTTTAAGTATATTGTAGCCATATGTTTTTATTACCAATCTGATATTGAGCTACAACTTTGGCACTTCGTCGCCCGCGGCAAAAATTTAAAAAGATTGTAATTCAGATAAAAGGCAAATGCATTCATTGACAGCTGTCCATGTTTAAGCTAATAGCCAGCTATATTAATATAGATAACTTATTTACGTAGAATTCATAAATTCTACAGATATATATACATATATATTTAATATGATAATTCATTGATCAATTGTGTTTACAGATTGAAATCTATCGGAACGCGCTTTGTAAATATATATAGTTGGTAAGTGAAAACATTTTAATATAATATTTAATTTGAATTTACATAAGCTCAATCTATAATATTATAATATTGTATAGATATTTTTAAATATTATCTTACGAACAAACTTGATTTTGCTTTTATTTATTTTAAACTGCCGCTCATTATAATCTTTTTTAACACAGATAATTTATTATTTTATATATTGAATTTCTAATGCAATTTACATTAAATTTAAAGAAATATTTATAAATGGTGAGTACAGAATATAAAACACTAATAGATTTTATGTTCACTTACAATTAATCATAAAATTTAAAAAGTTTTTCAGATATTTTTATTTTTATCACAAAAAAAATAAGTCAAAAATAAAATTTTAGGACAGTAAAAATATTTTTAATTTTTAAACAAAAATTTCTTCTGTTTTTCAAATCACATGGAAATTGTATTTCAATTTTATGTAAAATGTTATATAATTAATTATTTATTAAACAATATATGGACAAATTTATTTACTATCAATATTTCTCTATTTTTAATGAAATTATAGCCAATTTATTAGCTACAGTTGCTTTGATTTAATGTATTGTCTAGTTTTATTATTTTGCATTTTATCAAAGAACCTAACCAAAGCAATCAAAACTGTATTGAACCAAATTAAAGTCTTATAAAGATCTGAGGTAACGCCCTAGTTCTAGTCTTTACCCGGCATTTTGGGTGTGTTATATAAAAAGCTGATGACGCGAAACTGATAACAAAAAAGCAAATCAAAAAGCTGCAGAGCTGAACTTAGTGCCAAGGAGACAGGCGGCCAGACAGTTGTCAGTCACCAAGTCAGTTCGTCAGTAAGTCAGTCAATCAGCCAGACAGTTGTCAGTCAGTCAATCAGTTAGACAGTTGCATTTGTCCTTCAGCTAAGCACTTTTGACATTTTTGCTGTTTGATAGGCAAAACAATGAAATGCAGCTTAGACAAGTTGTTACTGTGGCACGCTGTACTTACCCGGCGGCGGCATGCTGCTGCAGCTCCACAAATGCTGATTTGCCAGGTATATTAACGCCAGGTGTAATGCTGGCGCTAACCGCTGCTGTGCTACCGCCGTCCATGTATTTGGGTGTATGCGGTGCATCTGGTGCATCCATGCCCGATTGTGGGGTGCTGGGAGGCCCCTCGTAGGGGCTCCCTAAATCCGTAAAATTGTGCGTGTTGGCGCCTATTGAGGCCACTTTATCAAGAATTTTGGCGGCTTTACTTTCTGACACGTGCGTCCGCAAAAAAAAACCAAATTGCTAAAGACAACAAATAGTAGCTGTCTCTATGTGTGTGTGTGTGTGGGTGTATAGGAGAGCGTGTATGTGTGTGTGAGAGAGGTGTGTGTATGTGTGTGTGGATACTTTAGTTTTAATTGCACATTAAGCGAGTTTATATTAGTTAGTTAGTGAGTTGATTTAAGCGCGTAAATCCTTAACAGCATTTGTAGCGTAAACACTTTTTGATCAGCTTTGTATCTCTCTCTCTCTCGCTCTAATTTTAATTCTAATTTCTCGCACTCAAGAATTGTTGCACTCGCAAATTTGGGTCACCCTTTTAATAATAATGATGTAGTTGTTGGTGTTGCTGTTGTTGTTATTGATGATGTTGCTGTTGTTATTGCTGGTGCTGTTGCTGCTGCTGTTGTTGTTGACACCACTTGTAACAATTTGTATTTGAATGCCTTTTATATATATTATTTAATTTTCTTTGCTTTCTGATTTTTTGTTGCTGCGCGCATTTAATTGGCATTCAGGAATAAAATGCACACACTCCAAGCCAAAAGAGCGACACACTGAACAACAATCTATGTAATTTTTATTTTCTCAATTTGCAATTTGCAATTTGCGCGACGGCAACGCGAACGATAACGCGATATATGTGCTTATGTATATATATATACATTTGTATTATTTAGAATCCCAGTAGAGAGAATCTCTAGCGTAGCAGCGTTTGGAATCTAGCGTAAAACGTAAAATCGAGAGCTCGAAACGAACCGGGCGAACGGCGCTGCGACGAGCGACAGCAACAACGAACCAACCACGAACAAAGTGCGTATACGACTAGGTACGAGCTCAGCGCTGCGATTGCGCGCTGCCCGACTGCGCTGTCGGTGGCGGCGCAAAAACCAGCAGATGTCGCTTTGCGGCGCTGTCGCTGTCGCGTGCGAGCGCAACGGCTGCGCATGTCACGGCCTCAGTGCGACTAAGATGGCAACTGTTGTTTGCCTGCGCTCGCTAACCACACCAATGGCAGGGCAGACAACCGGTTTGACGTCGCGTCGCTGCCGTCGCTTGGCCTGTGTGTGTGCATCGGTGTGAGCTGTCGCGGCAGCGGTTGGTGTTGAAACCGCACCAATACCATAAATTTTATCAATGGAGACGGCGCAGACGAGGGGCGCCCCCAGCGGATTGTGCGGTTGTGTTTCTGTGTTCTCTTTTCTTTTTCCTTTTGTTTTATTTTTTTTTGTATATCAACTTTGTAGTTGGCAGTCGTCTAGTTTTATGGCGCCCCCCCTTTCAGCCACCCACTTGAGGCGTGGCTAGCAGCAGTAGCAGCAGCAGCAGCAGCGGCCCTCTTGGGGGGATTTACAGCATTATCAACATTTATATTTGTATGCAAATTTTGTATTTTTTTTTTTCGAGCTGGCATTCTTTGGGTTTTACTGTTTTTGGACGGCGACGGCTACGCTCGCTGCCATTGAAAGTGCAAATATTTTGACATTTTAAATAATGTTGATTAAATGCAAAGGTTTCAATTATTAAATTGATTGTTGAACCTGTAATTTCTTTTTTATTTTTTATTTGTCTGCGACACGCAATCAACAGTTGCATTTAGATTTATATGATGAACAAAATGAAAAAGCATTTGTTTATATAATTAAAAAAACAGAATGCACAAATTATATTTTATCAAGGTGTTGGAAAAATATGGAAAAATTATATAGAAAAATTCATTTGAATTTGTATATTATTTTGTCTTTGTTAAGACAGCCGAATAGTTTGAATAACTCAAGTTTTTAGGGATTTACTTTAATATTAAAGCCACTTGAAGACAACTAGCGCCATCTACTTGCCCAAGCTGAGAAACTTGACAGGCGACAGCAACAACAAAAGGCAGCAAACCAGTCAAACTGGCCCACAACTTGACGTCGCTCGAACGGCACAGGTACTAAAATACAATATACATACACACAAGCACTCATACACACACACACACTAATACTCATGCACAGTGCTATGCACGCCCCCAGCACTGCACGGCACACGCACACACTCGCATACGTATGCTTAGGCATATGGAGAGAGCGCCTGCGCTCTCTCGCTCTCTTGCTGTCTGACAGACGCCGCCCACTGCTGAGTAACAAATTCAAAATGGCGACATGTCGCTGTCGCTTTGCAGCGCGCTGAGCGCGACAAGCAAAAACATTTTCATTCACAAGACGGCGCCCGATGCCGGCTCACTTTTTGAAGACCAGCAGAACCTTTAACAAAGCCGCGCAAGCTGTGAGCCCCTTCCATTCGCCCGCACAGAAAATGTCACCTGTGCGCCCCGAGGAGGATTTCCGCTTTGACGGGGTTTTTTTGCTGTTGCATATTCATAAGGCATAAGGCAATTAGCTGGCCCAAGTAAAGCGCAGTCTTATTGTTAGAAACAAGAAACGCGCATCGGATCAATACGATTGGCTGATCCGATTAAAACTGTAATCCCTAACACAAACGGCTTCGGACTGCACTAATTTGAGGGCAGTAAAGTAAAATGCACGTAATTGTTGCAATTAGTTAATGAAATATTTATTAAATGCAAATTATGATTGGCTCTAGCCACTGCTTACTTTCCCACTGCTCAGCTACCTCCCTGTGTGCCGGTGCCTGCGTGTGTGTGTGTATTTTTACCCGTGGGTGTGTGTGTGTGTGTATGTGTGCAAACACGTGCAGCGCAAAAATGTCAAAGCGCCGCGTTTGCAAGTCAATTTTACAACAAATGGCCATTAAATTAATTTGTCTAAAAGTTTATATCAAATATTTGATGTTTTATTAAAAGCTCATTAATAACTTGATCGCTTTAATAGTTGAGAGAAGTCGAACAAATCAAGACAAATTGAGTGCAGACATATTAATAGAGTTAGTTTCCACATATATCAACTGAACTCAATCTAAGAAAATAAATTTATTATTGATTTAACCAATAAAATCACAAATTAGCTTATTAGTTAATACTTAAATGAAATATTAAATAAAGTATAGTGAAATTTCCGCAGGAAATAATATGAGTATATTGGATTTGTGCAATGCCCTTCTTCTTGCTCTATTCTAGACTACACTCAGGACTTGCAATTTGGAACATAAAATAATTGGTAATATTCTATAAAATTTTAAAAATTAACTAATAGCAATACTAAATCTGGTTAATATGATACAATCAATTAATATCATCGTTTTATAGGTTCATATATATTTTATTACAACTTGGCATTTATAGGTTTTAACAATCATTAAAAATATAAATATATTTCGAAAATAGGTATGTGAATGCGAGTTTTATACTTTGTGAATAGCTGTCAGAATAGTTAATAATAGCTCGATATGGACTATAGGATATTAATATAAAGAACTTTGCTTTATTTCGATTCTGAGATATTTTGTATATATTTTTAATACCAATAATAAGGCTGTATATGATTTTATTACCCTACTGAATAGATACTAGACAATAATAAATATTTACAGAATATATAATACATAAATTACCAAAAAAAAAAACAAAATTTAAATAGGTATATTTTCATGCAGTAAATATATATATTAAATACAATAAAATAAAATGATGATACTTTTATACACAATTAAAGAAATTGCACAATTATAAGCTACAGCTCTACCTAATCAATTAATAAAGTAAATAGCTAAGCAAGCTCTGCACTTTTCACATTGATGTCTCACTTTATGTAGCTGCCACCGCCCCAGTAACTAAATCAGGAAAAAAAAAAAAAAACAATAACAAAAATAACAAATCACCCACTAAAGAAACGTAGCATTCGAATACGGAAGCCTAATCGATTTTATTACCAAATAACATTAGTGGCCAGAAATGAAAGCCAAGCGCCGTCAATGCAATGCAATGTTGGACAAATGAGACGATTAATATTGCTGGGCCTAGACCAAGAACAAGGCAAGCTAAAGTAAAGTAAAAGTAAAGAGGCACAAACGACCCCAAAATCAACGGAAAATTTGAAATGCACAGCAAAACGCCCACAAGACGAGGAAAAAGGGGCAGCCAGAAAGCGCAAAACGTCAAGGGTTCTTCACAATATTGAGAAGAGGTCACGGCGAAGGCGTACCAAAGAAACGAAGAAAAAAAATGAGAAGAAGAAGAAGAAGAAGCACACAGGCTACACGGAAACACCTACCAAAGGCGGGTAATAAAAGCAAATGAAAAGCAATGAGCGACCCCACTTGCCCTCTCGCTCCGTCGTCCCTGAGTGCCTGTCGCTCGCTCTCTTTAAGCCAAAGTTGACGGGCAATACAATTTATCATTTAAATAATAATGTGCCACAAATGACGAGAGGGACACACACACACACACACACGAAGGAGCTAAGGGCACGCAGGCAGCGAAGAGCGAGATGGCTAGCGTCTATAAATCAATCAAAACTACGGCAGCTAGAGCGAGCAGCAACATTTCTCACTTTATTTTATTTTGGGGGTTGATGCAAGCTCAATGAAGTGAAATGGAAACTGACGACGACGACGACGCTGTTGTTGTTGTTCATTTTCGTTGTTGCTGCCTGCTCACTTGACCAAATGAAATGCGAAACAACGCGCTCAAATTACATTTTAATGAGTCCGCTCTAGTAGCAAAAAGCAAAAAAAAAAAAAAAAACTACAAGCTGACCTCACAACAACAACCTCACAGGAACGGAACAACGGCAAGAAGTATAAACTAACAACACACAGAAGAACTAACAGAAAAAAAAACTAAAAATCCATTCGATGCGCCTTTCAACGCCATAAATTTAATGCATGCATCAACTCACGTCTGTGAAGCTGTAGGGAGAACTTTTTATGAATTTGTTTATGATGTACGAGGAGTCGCTGATGAAAGCGCCGCAGCAGGCGCCAAATTGGGTCAGGCTACAGCGGGCTATGGGACCGCCTGTGGTGCAGCATTAGCAAAGCGAAACATATGCCAAAGGAAGCGACAATGGAGCTGTTGCTGCTGTCGCTCAGTCTGTCTCTCGTTCTCTCTGTCTCACTCCCCCACTCTCTCCCTTCCTCCCTCTCTCGCACACTCTGTATTGACATACAATTCGAAATAAATCAGAATTTACGACTTCATTGCACTCGGAGCACAGCTTGAAGCTGGGTCTGGGCGGCATCTTTCAAGCAAAGCAGAAACTTCGCTGGTGGCTGGCTGGCTTACTAGCTGGCTGGCAAGCTGACTGCCTGGCGGGTTGGTTGGCGCTTCGAGCATCCTGTGTTAATTGGACGCCATTGGACGTCGTCAGTGCCAATAAATTGCGCAGCGCCACTTGCTCATTTGTTGATGTGTTCATTGAAAAGTATTGATACTGTTGTTGCATGTGCCACTGCATGCGTGCGCGTGTTTCTTTTGCCACACAATTTTGTGAATTCCTGTGGCGACAATTAATCAATGTCCGTTGGCATTTCACAGCCTTGCAAAACGAAAGACTTAGGCAACAAACTTGCTTGCTACCTATTTGTTTTCTAGCTCAAAATCAAACAAGCTCAACCTCCGGTGTTAAACAATTTCACACCTGGGAAACCTTTAAAGCAGCGTCACCCCAAAAAAAAAAAAAAATACCCAAAATGAAATGTTTTCAAATTTGAAAATAATTGTTGACACTTTTTGTTGTGCTGGCACTTGTACTCGAGTTGCTGTTATTGTTGCCGTTGCCGCCGCAGTTGTCATTGTTGTTACCTGCCCATCCACGTAACAAGTGCTCGTGTATGTGCGCCTCTTGACTGCACATGCGCATAGGAAAATAGGAAAAACTTCCGGCAGAGCGAACGAAAATTTAGTTGTGTCACATTAAAAAGCAATTATCACCTTAAATTAACCAACGTCCCATCAAATATTCAAATTGCGCGGCTCACATTTTATCTAATGACTTTTCAAAAAAACACACAAATACAAAAAGAACTTTAGAAAAAAACTAAAAATGACGCGTAATCACAGTAGAAAAGTTTTTTATTTTTAGTCCAGGCGGGGGCGTTTGGCTCAAATTAACTTGTTGCTATTTTTGATTGGGAGCGTTTCCCCCGACATTTAAAACGGTGACGGCGACTCAGAAGGGTAGGTTGGGGTTTCATTTGACTGCGCTTTTAATTCGTTTTAAATTATATTGTACTTGGCATATTGAATGCGCATTGCAAATGCTTAAAGAGGGTATCATGTTTCTGCTAAGGGGTATGTAACAGGCAGTAGCTGATCTAATCAAATCCTTAGGATAAGTAGTGTTTTCTATGTATCTCAGTAAGTGCATTCTTCTAGCTGTCTGCCCGTCAGACATTTGTCTATGCGCCTGTATGCCCATAAATCTGAAAACCATACAAATGCGCTTTAACTCACTCTTCAAGAGAAAAATTTGTCCTCTGTCTCATATAAACATTTTTGGTCCATAAATATTTGCAAATATAAGCTGGTACACCACAACCCGCAGCTCGTAACTAGATGCAGGGTATCTCTAAGTCAATCACTAGCAACTAGAGCACATGCATTTTTTTTTCGTAATTTCTTTACATCTTTTCCATGGCTGGCTTTTCCTTTAGTTTAATTTAGCATTGAATCAAGTTTTGACAGACCGATAACAAATAAGCAAAGCACACTGTGCACAGTGTCACACTGGCTGTAGTAAACCCTCTGCAACAATAATTACTGTACACGAATTTAATGTTATGCTAATTGTGGAAGCTGTCAAAACAACATTTTAGCTTCATTTAATAAGCGCTTGTCAAATATTAATCAAAAATACAAATATAATTAAACTTAAAAATCATTTGTTGTGTTCCATTGCTTGAATTAATTGCGTTTTAGAATTTTTTTTTAGAAATAAATGGTTTATTTTTGTCGATAACATTTCTTAAATAATTTTATTAGATATTTTATAAGTATATGCTAAAAATATTTCTATCCATTTAAATGTAAAAAAAAATTTTTTTGTATTTTTATTTAAAAATAAAACAAAATTTGATTTTTTCATAACAGCTTTTATTCAAAGAACAATAGTTACTTTACAATTGGCTTAAAGGGATATTTTGATATTTCAACTTTCGTAGTATTGAAATACTATGCTTATTATAAATTTGGAAATGATAGTTTCGTGAACTTGAATAAATTATATTTTATAAATAACTACGCGAAAAAGTAAAAATTAAGTTAATAGCAGACTGTGTGTATGATTCATAAACAAGTTGTTACGAAATACTCAAAGCCCAACATTTACTAACTAATCCTCTTCAGTGCGCCAATTTTTTTAGACAAACAAACACGATACGTTCTTAACAATTTTCATATTTTAGGATAACCCTTGGATGTGTCTTCGGACATTGCAGCGATTGAAAATATTTTGTAATCACTAAAAAAAATTAAATTATAAATTTAGTATAAAGATTAAATAGTAATAAAACTATGAATATATTTGAGAGATGTTTAAAATTAGATTTTATATTTTTTAATTTTTTTTCTTACATAAACTATCAATATTTTAAATGAACAATTATAAATTAAAAGTAATTACTAAGTATTTTATGTTATACATATATATATTTTATTCATATTTTTTCACTTTGATATTAAAAATGTGGTCTGCATTAACATGCTTTTGCGTCACTGTGCAATGTGCCCTATGCTCGATTATCAAACAGTTAGGCAACTACAGCAACAACTGTGACAACCAACTAAGCTGAAATTTGTGTTTTGACGGAAACATTTGTCAGCGTTTTTTTTTTCTTTTTTGTTTTTTTATTTATTTATTTTTTTTTTTTTTTTTGCCACACTTTGTGGCGCCCAAAATGCTTGACACGGAGCGACGCCATGGACGCTGCACAAATAAAAAAAAAAAAAAAAACTTTACATATATAAGTATATGGAAAATGGAGAAAAATTGTAAACAAAATGGAGAAAACAAAGTTTAAACACATTTGAACAATTTAATTAGATTTTGAAATTAAGTGTACGCAAATTAACGTGTGTGTGAGGAACGAAAGCGAAACAAAAAGTTAATAACAATTGGCAGACTGTGAAACTGTGTGTCGTAGTAGCAACATTCTAGCATTTTAGATATTCTAAAATTCCAAATTCTTCTTCCTTAGACAAATTGTTTATTGAAATCAAACATTTTATGAATCGAACAATATTTACCCATTTAACTAGCATAATCAGCATATGTTTGTATATGATTGCTGTTAGGCAATCAATAAGCGGGCACCCAGCCAAACGAGCACACTCTCCAGCAAAATAAAGCAACGACTCAACTGCAGACGTTCCGCTGTGACACTTTGCATTGAATTGCTTTGTGGCATCAAGTGTTGGGAGACAATCGAATCTAGCGTGCAACTGGGATCAAATGCCAACTCAGCCGGACACTGGGCGTGACAAAAGACGCTTGTGTTCACATAATGGCCATTTATATCAATTATAACCGTTAGCAGCAGCGGCAGCAGCAATAGCAGCAACAGCCACGTGTACATGGAATCAACTTCAAAATTTTGTCCTAGACGCAAGCAATTACACAAAAAAAATGTTGAATCAGAGAAAAAGCAAAGCTTGTTTGATTGGTTTTCGATTTTAGTTTTGATTTATATATACTCAATAAAGCAAATATATAGCTAAATGTATATATGTATATGTATATATTTTGTGTGCGTGTATAAAATTAATTGCCAGGATGCGGCTTATGGTGTGTGGAGCGAGAGGGAGAGAGAGAGAGAGCAGCCTTTGAATGATATGATTTATATTGTCTTGAGTCGGCGGCGCCACACTCAAACCTTCGGCGGCATCTTTAAAGTCTGCTTAAAACTATATATATATATATATATATATATATTTATGTGTGTATGTGTGTTTGTGTGTGGGTTGATGATGATGAGAGGCGGCTGCGCTTTTAATTTCTGTTTTTGGCTCGTTTTCCAGAATTTCATTTGCTGCAGACACCCTTTTAGCTGAGGAAAGGTAAAAGGATTCAGCGCTGCGCCGCATGCAACCTGTACAGTCTTCACACTTTAGCGCTCCAGTTTCCGTTTTTGCACTAATCCGAGCGGCAGCTAAGTTAAATGTCAAGCAATTTGCATTTGGTGTCGTCGTATGGGCTCTGCGCTGCTGTTAATTATAATCAATTTTACCTGTACAGGTGCCACACGCTGTGCGGGCGTTTGTTGTTAATGAGTTGTCGCTAGCGCTGTTGTTGTCTGTTCTGTGTTCTGTGTTCTCAGTTGCCCGTTGCCTGCTCTAATTTGTTGAGCCGGATCAGTTGACTGATCCTCTCAACGCTGGCAAGGTCACTGCTAGCGCCAGGTCGCAATTTTTGCCATTGCCAACTGGGTTAATGCTAATGCGCAGCAGAAGCAGAAGCAGCAGCAGCAGCAGCAGCAACAGAGGCAAAGTTCTGGCCCAGTTTGTGGCATGCAAATGAGGTTTAAGCTCACAAGTCAGCTAACGGTTGCTGATGCTTTGCTTGTTCTGGCTCTGGCTCTGGCTCTTACTCTGGCTGCTGGTGCTGCTGCTAGTGCCACGCCCCTGCGCTGCTCAACGCCCGCAGCCGTTAGGCAGCATCTATCAAGGCTGACTTCAAGACAGAAGATACTCGACTCTCGACTCTCCAACGTCGACATGTTAGCCATGTTGTGCATTATAAAGTGCAGCACGGCTACCAGTTAAGTGCATGTTGCTGTTGGCATCGGTAGGTGTGGAAACTATGTTGCTGCCGCATGTTGCTGTGAAAATGTTGCTGCCACGTACGTTGCCTTGGCTGGCCAAGAAGAAAAAAAAAAAAAAAATATATATATATATATAACGCCACGGGCCCAAAACCTTTTTTTGCCATACTCATGCCTCACGATTTTGGCGGAGCTACATAGGGTATGTTGCCGCCGTGCAAGTCCTTGGCAACATATATCTTCTTTGATATGAGCAACAGGGAAGCAAAGAAGATTTTATTTTAATTTAAATTAAATTAAATTTTAATTGAATTTAATTTTTTAAATTTATTTATTGATATAGTGAATTTTTAGTTACTGCTCAGCAATTTACAGGGCATCCTTAAGTCTCTTATGCTCAGCTAGAGCCGTATTTTCTGGTTTTCTTTTCGGGTACTGCGCTAACCAAGTGGGCGCGTTCACCTGATGTTGCAGCCGCAACAACAGCGGCCACAACAGCATCCGTAGCAAGCAACATAGCCAGCCGTAGAACAGCTTCTGTGCAACATGGCCAAGAGAAGAGCCAACTGCAATTGCAACGGAAACTGGAATTGGCTTTTGCTCTAACTTTTGCCAGGGCTTTGGCTTTGGCATTGGCATTGGCTTTCTTTTCATTCATGCACTTTGGCGTGTTCGGGTTTGGCAACAAGTTGCCAGGCCATATAATTACCGCATCCATGTCGCTGCAAGTTGCTACTTCATAAATTAGCATGCCGCCCCAGACGCCCCAGACTTAGCCGACTTCCATACGCTCAATTTGCAGCGCTTTGTCATTGCCATGGCCCAGCGCTTGGCATAGAATGCGCTGCTGTGCAGCACTTTTCTCGCCAAATGTTTTCCATGGAAACGGACCAGCAGAACGAACATAAGGCCATGTTATAGTAAAAAACAAAAAAAGAAAAAATACAGAAAGCACAAATCACAGATCGCATTGGCAGCGGCCTAATGGCCTAATGGCTTCCGTGCTGCCTAGTTGTGCCTCGCCATGTGGCATGTGGCCCAGACGCAACCGAATGCCAACTGCCTGCGGCCAAGTGTAGCAAGCAAAGCAGCAAGAGCTGCTCCTGATGCTCCTGCTGCTCGTTTTCCTTGAATTTCGCAGCAACATTGCAACGCCCTCGTTCACGTCCTGCTGCGTGCTCTGCCTCGCCTTGTTAGGGCTGCCCGAAAAGCTCGTTTTGATTTCTGCTCCGTTTTTTTATTTTTTTTTTTTATTTTTATATTTTTGCTCTTTTAGTCAGCCCCTCCCTGCTGGCGCGCTGTTTGTTGGCTGACCCACAAACAATTTGTTTTTGCATTTCGCTGGCGGGTCTTACACAGCGACTGGCGACCGGCGACTGGCTATGATAGTTGCCACCCAAAAAATAAAAACTAAAATATATGCAAAGCTGCGAGCACTTCATACTCTAAATACCCTTGCTAATTATAAGTATTTGCATAAAGAGTCTGAGTGGCACTGACTTGTATAAAAGAGTCATAGGGTATAAGAGTTGTATAAGTTGGGGTATATTGAGTTTAAAAGATGAACAAGTATTGGGAAATTATAAGATGAGCAGAGCAAGCGTAATATAGGCGTGAGTAGTATTAGTGAATATATATGTAAGTACCAAGTGAACTGCCAAGAGTAGTATAAAAGGCTATGAGTATAAGTAGAGTCATGACTGGTGTGAGTGTATAGATATGAGTGTCGAGGGAATAGTCAAGAGCAGTTTGAGTATAAGAATGCATTATATGTCTGGATGCAAGCATGCACACTCGATTTATAAGCATGAGTGGTATAAGTAATACGATGAATAATATAAGTGCTAAAAGTGGTTAGTCTAAGTAGCTGCATGCATGATTATAATATGAGTAACAAGGGAAGATGCATTAGAAGCAAGAAGTATATGATTAATATGAGTATATAATATAATAATTTATATATATATATATTATATATACAATATATAATTTCATGAACCACCTTCAGCTATGCTCTCTTCCAGTATAAGTTAGATATTTGCATAAGAAACAATTTTTCTAGGCGCATTACATAGTTGTTAACAAAGCTGTTAGGCCCACAGTCAAGTGTGTATGAATGAAACTGGCCGTATAAAGAAGACTTAAGAAAAAAGAGGAAAAAAACGTGGGACAGAATACCACGCACTCGACATCATTATCACGATCGGGCCACGATCTGGCGTCAGGTTCAGTGCGACGAACTGGTTCCTTAGAATGTTCACGTTCATTGCGTGACTGCGATTCAAGGTTTTTCGCTTTTGAAAATATAGTAATAGTCGTAGTAGTAGTACATAGTAGTGGTATATGTGTGGTGTTGTGCGAAATTGTGGATTTCAGGAAATCAATCTTGTTGCCATTAAATCGCATGGCGATCGGTATTTGGCATTTCGTGTTTATTGTTTTATAACTTTTGAGCAGCAACAGAAGCGTGTTGCAGCCCTTAGCTGAGCAACTGAGTCGCGCTCATCATTAGCCGGGCCAACAGACAGGTCGAAAGGGGGGCCGAGGGACAGCACATTGGCGTATTTGTTCGTTCAAGATGACCGCAGGCAAGGCTTCAGCATGAGCTCTGGCCTGGTCTCTGGTCGTCTCTGGTCTTCCGTGGCCGGTTAACACCCAGTGCCACAGCCCCACGAAAAAAAAAAAAAATGAATGAGAGCTGGCCACGATGCGGCAGACAGGCGGCTGCCACTGCCACTGATGATGTGCATGTGAATGTGGTTGTGGACGCACAACCTGGCCGCTGGGCATCAACTCGTAAGCGTTTTTGAAGACCTCCAGTGCAGCACGCGATTTATATACGACACCACATCGAAAGGAAATGGCGCAGAGACAACGGACCAACAGAGCAACAACAGCAGCAGCAGCAGCACGAGTCGCTCGGGGTGTTTCCTTACGGTTCTATAAATCTTCAACTCCAACTTGAAGAAGAAAAAAACTTTATTTTTATTAATGATTTCACTTGAATTTGTCTGAAGTTTTTAAGTTATCTTTTTTTTTTTTTTTCGAACCAATGGCGACTGACTTTTGGCCAAGGTTCTATGAATCAAAAAAGTTGAAAGAAAAATGTACTTTTAATTGGATTAATTGGATTAGTCAAAGTCAACCGAAGAGCTACAAACTGTAAACAAGTTGAAAACAACTCATTTAGCGCAACACGTGCAACACACACACACACACACACAACATAATTTTTGAAATGCTAATAAAAGATAGATTTATCATCTACAATGCAACTGGCAGCAGTCAGCAGGCGCTACCATAATGATTTAAGCAAATACTTTCAAACTGAAGATGAACCTAGAACAACAAAACTTTAGAGTAGTAGGTACAAAATCAAAAGACAACAACAACAACAAATGAAGAGACAAGAAAAGGGGGAAGACGCCATAAAACGCTGCATCATTGCGCTCAGAGCGCAGCGTCTGATGAGGGTACGCAGGGTAAACGAGTGCTGCAGCGGGAGTAGTTGGCAGTCAGAGTTGGAGCTAACATAACCAGAGACAAGCCAAACACTTGCGTGTGTCACTGCGCTGACGCTCAAGTGCTCAGCCAGGCACCAGGCACCAGCTCCAACTCCAACGCCAACTCCAACTCCGACTCCAATCACCAACTCCAACTCCAAATCCAATAACAGCACCTGTAGCAGCTGCTGCTGTTGCCGCTGCTGCTGCTGCTGCTGTTATGGAAGCTCCGGGTATATAGGGTCTGTAGAGCCTGCAGACTGAAATGAAAATTAAGTCATCAAGCCCAGTCAGGCAGCCAGCCAGCCAGCCAGCCAGCCAGCTAGTGTCTCTCCATGTTGAAGTAGGTGCTGTAAGTCCCAAAATCTATACAGATACAAAACAAATGTAAGCATAATAATGAACAAAAGTACACTGAAAGAAATAATTTAATTTAAGTAAAATTCTAAATAAAATTAATATTTTTTAATTTATAAAAATCACATAAATTTACTCTATAAAAAGAAAATTTTCTTTATTATTATTAATATTATTCCTTATTATTATAAGAAACTAATATTACTTTAAACTACAACGGCATATTTTTCAGTGTATTGTTAAGCGTGTAGCTTGCAGCTTGTTGCACAGACACTTCTTGATGAGATTTCAGCTCATCAGCCTTTCGTGTCTGCTTAGGCAAAACGCGTTACAAGTGCCTGGCGACTGTGTCTCCAATCGCAGACTCACTCCCAGACCCATTTCCAGGTCTCATTCTCATTCTCAGTCGCAGACTCCATCTCAGTTCCAGTTTCAGTCGCAGTTGCTGCAGATGATGAATGGGCCTGGTTGACATATGAGGGTTTTAATCGTTATAGAAGGCCTACGCATGCGATTCGAGCATTAAACTGAAACAAATAATGAATTTTACGTTAGGGTTTTTGTTTTTCTTATAAATATATTAAAATATGTATATAATATATGCAAGAATTGTAGCTGTTGTTTTCTCTTCTTTTGTGGCAACTCCCACGCTTTGTTATCCTGTTTGTGGTTTGCGCTTTCTCCTCGGTGAGCGCGGCATCCTTTTCAACTGCCCGCCACATACTTGACTTTGCAACGCGTCATCGAGCGCCTCATCAGACAGGATCAAACGGCTTTCAACAAGTTTTCGCTGGCCTTTTGTTAGAGGCCCCGAAATCGAACAAAGACCAGACACAAATCAAAGCGGCAAAAAAAAAAAAAAAAAACATGTAAAAAAAAAAAAGGAAAAGCTGAACAGCGGCAAATGTCAGTCAGCCTATTGATTATGATCATCAAATTATTGAGCGCCTATGAGCGAGGCATCGACTTCGACTTCAACCTGAGATTGGGCACAATACGCCCCCTTCCGCAACAAATGCGGCCAGTCTAAGGAGGAGGCTGTGGCAGCAACTGTTGCGCTGCTGCTGTTGCTGCTGGTGCTGATGAAGACAAGTAACAACAAAACTGCTGACACAATCGCAGCAATTAAATCGTATGACGCGGCGGCAATGCCAATGCAATCGAAGTCAATCGACAACAAGACCCAGAGGTAGAGTGTGAGGGAGTCGACGACTGACTCTCGAGGAGCGCATCTCGACAGCGATAAACGATTTTTGGTTGCGTCTTTACAACTTTAACAGGTGAGAAAATGAGTTCAACCGCAATACACAACCTGAGTGTGCCTCTCCATCTCTCCCTCTCTCTCTCTCTCTTTCTCTATCTTGTCTTGGTGTAAGTGAGTGCGCGCCCATTTCAGTTTCATTCATAAGTCCTGACATCGTCTAATTCAATTGTCCAGCTCTTTGGCGCTATGACTGGGCAAAATCGAGCTGAAAGGGTAGGGGGGCACAAGGGGCACAGGTTGAGCGGCTAAGGTTGAACCAATGATTGTTTTTGGCCAGTAGATCGCATCAGCGGATTGCTCGCATTTCATTCGCTCCAATGGACCATTTACTTTGAACAACACAGCAGATCTGCATGGCCGATGGCTGCTGCTGCTGCTGTTGCTTTCAATTTGCTCGTAGATAATTTCACCAATCAATTGAACTGAACTTCCGTTTCGATTGCCTGCCAGCGATAAAAGAATATATAAATATATTATACTCATTTTTGATTTTTAATATTTTTTTTCGTATAAATTTGGCCGAGGTCGCGTTGTTTTCTATAAAAATGATTGCTTTATCTTGAGTGTTTGGTTTTAAGTGTTTAGTCCAGAAAGCTTTGTGGTTCGTGGTGGGCTTCGGCGAGTGGAAGGTAGTTGAAAAGCACTTTTCCAAACTTTAGCTGAACACCCCATGGATACTCTATAGAAAACGTTTGTCTTATATTTTTTAAAGATTAAAGTTCTTTTATTTGTTTTGTAGAATCTAGTATATATATCGGCAGATGATTTTCTAGTAACATTTGGCGGGTTTGGGAAATAAAAATGAGTGTGTAAATATTTATTTTTATTTAGTATTTGTTTATTGAAAACTCTCAATTATTTCATAACAATTTAATTTAATAATATATATATATATATATATATATATTTACTCTAGCTGTAGATGAAAAATAACTAGTTCTCAATGATTATATTATAAATTAATTAAATTATATAGTGATTAATGCTTTTTTAATATTTTTGTTTATAATTTAGATCAATATAGTTTTAAATTTTAATAAGTTCTTTAGATTAATATATTATTCATAATACGTTTATACGCATATTTTTTTACATATATATAAATATTATTTATATTATTACTCATCGTGAAATTAGTTCTTCATATTATGCTTCTGTATTATATGAGTTTTAGTATTTTCTATATTATTTTTAAACAAATGTTTGCATTATATATACAGGTAGCATTACATATTTTACCGAGCATCCATTAATATTCAATGAAAGTAAAATATAATCGCATTTTTGGTCAACTCTGATTCATGTTACTGATTTGGTTTGTTCGCTGGATGTACGAGATTCACATTTGTTGATATTTTTTCTGTTGTATGTAAGGTTTCCACGCTTCGCAAGGCTGGCGGCAAATTGCGACCAATTTTTTAATTCACAAAACAAAAATGGCCAGCAGCAAAAGTATAGAAAAAAGCACAAAAAAAAATATATGGAAAAAAAAACTTTGTCAAATGGAAAACGCAAATCCTATTTGTCAATTTATTTGCGCAAGTATGCGTGCAACCGGCTACAGCAACAACAGCAAAATGTCAATTGCTTAAGCAAATTGCGCATAATTGACTTTTTTCCAATTGCTCAACGGGCATTGTTCAGCGCCCACACGGAGGCCACAGTCAGAGTCACAGCTGCCCGCTTAGATCGAGCAGCCCCTGCCAATGCCCCCGACCCGTTGCCATTGCAGCCATCTCCATCCATCCTACACGCCCCCCGCCGCCGCAGCCGCCGCCGTCACGCCCTGTCTATAAAACTGTCCGCGCCAATGATTTAATTTCCCAAATATATATTTTTTGTTGCTGGTGGAGTGGGGCATAAATCTTGGCCAAGTGTCAACAACAACAGCAACGGAGCGTTGTAGGTGGCCACAAAGGAAAGTTGCCGCCGCGGCATGTTGCAGGCATTCAACAATGTGGCAACGTTTTAGATAATTTTTATGGTTTGTTTTTGCTGCAGCTCATTAAAAAATAAAATAGATTTCGAAATGAAAAGAAAGAAAGAAAGCAAAAGGACATAAGAGGCATTGTTGGCTCGTTGGTTGGCAGCCACACCTACTACTTGGCAGGATTTGCGGTTCGCCCCCTGTTGTCTTTGGCCTGTTGCTCGAATGTGTCGCATTGTCTCTCGCTCTAACAATTATTGCCCTTTTGTTGCTCAATCTGCCGCAACACTTGTGCTGTCCTGCATTGTGTCCTGCTGTCGGCCGTTTCATAATTTCCGCTTAAAAGGATTTCACAGTTTCTGGCATTATGGAATGTGTCTAGCCCAACATGGCTATGTCTGTTGTGTGCGTGTGTGTGTGTGAGCGCGCTGTCCATAGTTAATCCCATTGACATTATAATGAGCCGCTTTTGTGTGGCTCTAAGCACTTATGTCATAGCCAAAGCCACCAACTGCGACCCAAGTTCTCTGTCCAAAAACACGCAAAAGCGTAGCTTACACTTAAAGAAATCAAAAGATGAGATCTTCTAAGCTTACTAGGATTCTATATTTAAGGAATATAATATATAAAAATTATTGTTTTTTATATTTATAGAATATTTAAACACGTTTTTAAGACATTAAAATAATATGTTCTTTAATTATTTAATCAAAATTTTATTTATGTTTAAAATTAAAATAATGAATTAATATATTTTAGAACTATTACAATATAATAATTTTCTTTATAATTTCTTAAATTTGAAAAACATTTTTCAACTTTGCTCAGCTAAACAAAATATATAAAATTCGCAAAAAAAAAATTCTGAACTAAGGCCGCTTAAGTCAGTTCGCTAAGTGTAGTCATGCGAGGGGAAATGTCGCCATGTTGGCGTCTTTTGAAACGGAAGCGTTATCCAAAAATACGAATAGAAATATACGAATAGTCGTGGAGTCTAAACATACACATAGCGTGTTGCGTGGCGGCAAAAGTGGCCCCTATCATTATAGCTGTCGTCTTGGCTTGAAGATTTTTTGACTGGTTTTTTTTCTTACTCATTTTCTACTCATTTTTTTGAATTGGTCAGCAGCAGTGGCAGCGGCAGCGGCAGCGGCAGAGGCGGCAGCAGCGACGGCGGATGCGCTTCCAGGGGCTAGGCAACAGCTCGATAGCTCAGCAGCCAGCAGCCAGCAGCCATGCTCTTAGTGATTTCTAGGCCCAAAAAAAATTGTTGCATGTAGCATTTTTCTTTGTTTTTTTTCCCCTTTGGGGAGAGGGTAACCCCACCAGTACCACAAAAAATAAAATTGATTTACGACTTCCGTTGGTAATGAAAATTCACTTCAAGCACAAATTTGAAATTTTTTTTCGGTGTTTTTTTTTTTTTTTTTTTTAATTTTTTTGAGCTACTTCAGTTTGTTGGCAGCGCCGATTGGCAGCCCATTTGGCAGCCAGCGTTTGGTTTTATAGACTCATTTAAGGCGATTATTTAGCAATTTTTTAACGTTTGCCATACATACAAATTGTGAGAGGCGCGAGGGCGTGTAACTTGCAGTTTTCTGAACAGCTTCAAGCTGCCAGCTTCCAATTTCCAGCATCAGCTTCAGCATCCAGCTCCAGTTAGTGGCGAAATTTATGAGGCAGCAAGTGAATCATTTAAGTTAATGACTTTCAAACGTGTTTCACATCGTATGCTTGCTTTATATATATAGATATATGTTGATGCCTGATTGACTTGACCAGAATCTGTAGAGTCGATGTCTGCAGCTGGCCGGTTGACGCATTGGCCAAGACTAGTAGCGCGCCTTGATTGATAATCCGTTGATTGAATTATGAGCGCAACTCTAATTTGGCTAGACTATGTATGCTGTGCAGGTGTGTATGTGCTTGTGTCTAGATGTAGGCGCTTACTAGTTGCCTAGTTGCCGCCTAAATGCAGACCCAAGACTCAACTCAACTTTGTGCCCCTTTGGCGCTTTTGGCGGCGAATCAAACTGCGACTCAGCTCTAACCAAGTCCAAGAAATTGGCAAATTGGCTTTTGGCAGGCGGCACAACTTAAAAAAAAAAAAACGACTTAAGAAAACGTTACCGGCCAAAAAAGAGTTGTTGCCCTACCAACGGGGTATATTGAATTTGCTACAGAATATGGTCATAGGGCTGAGCTTTTTATTCATATAAATAATTTACTTAAATTAAATTATTTATTATCATTTATATATATATATATATATATATATATATAAATATATATATATATATATATATATATATATATATATATATATATATATATATATATATATATATATATATATATATATATATATATATATATTTAAATGGCATTCCAAATATACTTTCAAATGATATTTTTATCGGTGCCGATCATGATATTTTTGTAATAACTTAAGAACCATAAGAGTTATTTTATTTAATGAATTTTTCCTCAATAATATATTTAGTAAATAATTCCAGAACTAACTATAATAATCGATAGACAGCTATACATAAATCCACAACATATATGTGTATATATACTAATATGTCTTTAGTGCAAGAGTATTCGATGCTCTTTAAGCTAAAACTTGGCTGCGCCTTCTGGTTGTCGTTTTGGTTGTTATTGTTGCTTGTGACTGATGAGCGGCTTCACGTCTGCGTGGCATCTGCGTCTGTCTCTCTATAAAGCCCTGCGTCTGACTCTTCCACTCCCTCATCCGCTCGCTGTCTGCGTCTGTCTATGCGTGCCAAAACGCCAATGGCGTTTTAATTTGAAGTCACATTTGGCAGCGGCATCGAGCGCCTGCTCCAAGTTCAATTTTGTTGTTCTTCTTTTTTTTATAAGCTGCCGCATTTTATTTATTTATTTTTATTATTATAATGATCAAGTTGAGCCTTGCAGTTCTATACGTTTATTTGGCTTTTCCGGCTGACCGCAGCGCAGCGAACAGCGGAAGACAGAGTCGCAGCTCGAGTGCCGTTTGCTGAAAAGGTTTGAGCCCAGCATTTTCGACACTTGTTGCCAATATTTGTACCTGCTGCGAGTTAAGCAAAACTGGATTAGGTTCTATTTTCTTTTGCTTTGCTTTTCTTTTTGCTAAGTCCTAATCCGCCTACATGTAATTGCGCACAGACATGGCGCCAGTCAGCGCTGGGTTCGAGCCATGGCCATTGTCATTGTCATTGTGCTGGGCTAATAGGATCAGCTATGGATGTCTGTCTGATCCTGGCGTGAAATCCGCAAATGTTGTTTACCTTTTGGCGAAAAAGGGGCTTGTGCCGTCAGCCCATCCATAAAAGTCGTCAAGTGCATTTTGAACCTATTCGCTCTACTTGAACTGTTTTGTTTTGTTTTGGCCAACTGCTGATTGTGGCCTTTTGTTTTTAGAGCGACACCCACGACAGCAGCAACAGCTCGAACTCGAACTTTTTTTTTTTGGCTCAAATATTGTTGGTGCTGCTGCTGCTGCTAGTTCTTCTTCTTCTTCTTGCTCTTCATGTTCTTGGCCATGAGTCAACAAAAAAAAGTTCGCATCGATGGGAAAATTGTGCAAACAATAAACCGCAGAAACAGGCACATCGAAAGCTCTCAAGCCAAATCAAGATATAGCCGACAAAGCACACACGCACGCACACACAAACACACACACCAGCCTCATATCTACATCTTTTAAATATATATATCTTATTTTTTTATTTCTGTATACCCTATAGCCATTATTATATTTCACTCGATAGCAATTATTGCTACCGTTTAATTGTGCGCATTGCGATTTTGTGGAGCTTCGACTTTGATTTTTCACACGGCTTTCGACTGCTCCCCCATACACTGTTTCGTTATGCCCCAGTGGCGGCCCGCTTACCCGACTATCTACGGCCAGCTGCAGGCGGCAACACTACTATTGGCTCATCAGAAGTGCGTCCAGCGATTCTTGGCTGTGAATGCAGCCACGTGGCTAATTATTCGCCATTGCCTTCCTTTTTCACGCAATCAACCAAAAAGGCTCCCAGCACTGTGCGCTCAGGCTCGTGGCCCGCTTGAAAATCTATATATTAAAATTTTATGGATTCACGGCGAAACTTGGTCTTTGGGACTGGCGGAATTAAAACTATTTCGTGCAGTAATTTCCACACTTGTGCTTGCATTTTTCCACTCGGAAAAGTTTTTCGCAATAATTTGCATAGAAAACTTTATTTTTTCGCTGTTATAAACCATTTATTAACCTAAGGCACTTAACTTTGCGACTCGAGCAATATTCAGGTAATACTCGCACTTGTCCAGCTCTATAATCATTTAGCTAACAGCTGCATAGGTCTACACGTGCATAAAGGGAAAATCACAAAATGAATGACAATAGAGGCATACACATGCCTACATATCAAATACATTGAATGGACGAAGACGAAAATAAAAACTGTATATATTTGATCTACAAGTATACAAGTGAAAA
Organism: Drosophila mettleri; assembly: GCA_035047625.1. Lineage (NCBI taxonomy): Eukaryota > Metazoa > Arthropoda > Insecta > Diptera > Drosophilidae > Drosophila > Drosophila mettleri. The sequence continues at coordinate 15,759,711 of JAWNPI010000085.1, forward strand.
TATCCCAATCAGAAATTGTATATGAAATCAAATTTAAATTGAATAAAATATAGGCCTTAAGAATGAATGTGGTATGTAGTACAGGACAAAGTAGTCATTCCTATATGCATCAATATTCCGCTTGATAAATATTACTATACATAAATCTAGCATAAATATTAATTTACGCTTAAGGTAAGAATATAAAGTTAAAGCCATTGACATCGGAGCACGGGTTATCTTCTAGCTCTATATAAAAATTGTTTTCATTAACAAACGTCGAGTCATCTTGAGTGATGCATGGTGGAAGCAAAAAGGGGGGAAAAAAGTGCAATCGAGTCGCGGTCGCAGTTAATTACCTGTGCGAACTTTTCAACTAGACGTGCACCGCGGCCGGCAGCGTTACAGTGAACACTCGTTGTAAGTTGACTTTTTAACCGGTTACAAACTGACATTTTCACCTTGTTAATTATGCGCACGGTCATGCAAAATCGCGCGCCATTTCAAGTGGCCAAATGAAGTGTCCACTCAAACTTGCATTGTCAGCGATGTCGAGCACGATAGACGATGGACGATGAACGAGACATGGTCATGATGATCTCTTAATTGCATAGCTCAAGTGAAAACAACTGGCAACTGGCAACTGGCAACTGGCTGCTAGCAACTGGAGCTGCAGCCTCCCAAAAGCAGCAGGGAAAACAGCAGCTGCTTAGCTAAGAACAGATGTAACTAGTCTCGAAATTATTAATATCATTGGGCAGATATATAAAGAGTTATAAATATATAAAAAAGACTAAAGAATATATTAAAAGGTATAAAAAAGTAAAGAAAGTCGATGTCCTTTATAAATCAAACTAAAATTAAATTTTCCACTAAATATATTATATATTATTTTTATTTTTACATTTTAAATATATAATATATATATGCATGCATGACAACATCTCCATAAACCGCTGTTCGGTCATAATGATGGACAGCTGAATTTAGTCAGGCGTTGCCAATAGATAAGCCACTTGAATGAACGCCATTGCAAAAAAAAAAAACATTGTTGACCTGTCTGACAAGAGCACAGGTGACAGGTGTACGGCATAAGAAGTGTGGATACAGGTGTTGTAGGTGCACTTGTAGGCGTGAACACAGCAAAAGGACGTGAACGAATTTAACGTACAAACCTCGTATAAGCTGCTCAGCGGGCAAGTGGCGCCATCTATTGCATATTGTATAAGACAGTAAAAAACATTTGGCCGCCAGAGTCGAGGCGACACAGTAGAAAACTGAACATGTGCAAAAGCAATGATTTTTCACATGCGAAAAGCAGCTAATGAAATTCAGCATTCTAACCAATAATATTTGATATGCTACGAAGCTAGTGGTCTCTTTAAAGTGCACTTTTAATTTTAAGTATATAATAAAATATTTCATTTCTTTACTAGCAATAGTGCATTCTCGATGGCTTGAATCGCCCATATTCCCCATTTGTTGTGGGCGGTACCTTTGCATTGTTGTTAACATTGTGACTTTGCTCATGTTGCTTTTCCAGCTCTTTTAGTGAATCGGAATGGTTATAGGCATGCAGCTTATTCAATCGCCGCTCACGTGCATACTGTAGGAATATATCCTGCCCGTATCTATGCTGGCTTTCGCAATAGATCTGAGCGACGCGACTGAATTCGATATTCTGCCTACCTGGATACCAGCTGAACAATTTTTGCCAACGATCCGATGTTTTGGTATCCTTGCTGGCAACCAGACGATGGTATTTCAAATTATCTGTCGTAATCACATCGATCGGCATTATGGAATTGCTTTTTTATTGTTTTTATTTTCTTAAAATTTTGAAACATCAAATTAGTTTATTACACTACGAATTTTATGAAGCTTCTGGCCGGATTTACTTCGAAATTTACTTGAATAACTGAACTGAACAGAAATTTGATCCGAAGTATATTAAATTAATGCAAAGTAAACAAGGATTTCAGTACGTGGCACATTTTCAGTAAGAAATGTTATATTAAATAAATAACGTCCACTGGGAACAAAATTTTTTAATATATTGCTCACATATTGTGCTGGCAACTTTTCCAATATTATCTCGTCCTATTAAATAATAGTAGAATTAATAAAGCTTTGAAAAATCAAAATTAAGTGACCAACACTTATACGTACATTATAGGGACATGTATGATTTATATTTGTATAGGCCGCAAATGTACTGAATAAAAGTTTTGCAACTGGATTTTTGGCATCTCTTAAAAATTTGCAACCATCTACACAGCCCTTAAATCTTTCGAATATATTTCGGTTTTCGCGCTTTATAAGCTGAAAAGTAACCTTTATAAATGGTAAATTGATTATTCATAAAATTTTTTTAATCAATATTTATTTTTACCGTAGGATTTTTAATTGGAAACTGATGGATTATAGTCTTCAGCGAAAAGTACTTGTAGGTGCGATTTATAGACTTTAAATAACAATATTCGTAATCCATATAAGCTTTATCACGAATCACACACTTGACATTATTAAACTCAAACGTATTCCCAGAAATCTAAAAAAAGAGACAAAATATTTTGTTATTAAATTATGTGAATAAATATTTAAACTTACAGCTATTATGCCTAAAAAGGCTATAAATATAATAAATAAACGCGAAAGAAACATTCGTCACCCGTTCGAAAACAGATTTGTAGTAATAAATTGAACTTTATGTTGTTCTAGACGATTTTTATACTTTATATACTTCATCGCAGTTGCCAAATAAAATACAATTATTTATAGATATATATCTAAAAAAAAGGTATAAGTGAAAATTAATATATAATTGTATTCTTGAATTCCAAATATAATGCGATGTGTCATTAAGATTGATACCGTTGACAAGCTACCTCTGGCAAGGCAACATTTTTATTTGATTTAATTTTTATTTTATTTGGCTATTATCCACCCACGTGGGATATTAAGTTTACGCTATCTTTCACGTTACAAGCACAATATTAAGAAATTTGCACTTTCGACGACCAAGTTCCCGAAATAAATTACAAAAACTTAGGCATCTTGCGTCCAAATAAGCGTAATAATGCGTCACAGATCGCTTTATGATAGAGTTGTGACAAATCACCTAAAACATTAAGCTTTTTTTATCTCTTTCCATTCATTAATTTATGTTTTTCATTTGGTGAGCCACTATTTAAAAATCTGTCATAGTTTTTCTTTTATTTTATTCCATCTGGGGGTAAAAATGAAACCAGATTTGGCACCTAAAAGTGGAGCAACTCGCAGCCAAACTCATTGGACTTATTTATTTATATTTTGAATGGATGTTTACTATAGACAAAAGAATTTACATGAATAACATACTTTTAAAAGATAGGATTTTGTAGAGTTGAAAATAAGTAAGTTACGATTTTGTAAAATAGACAATGACATCTGCATGTGCAATATTGTTACCAAAAAATGTTAGATTCAAGTAATATCGTCCAACGGGAAATACATTTTTTACAATATTGTTTACATATTGTACTGGTAACTTTTCCAAAATGAGGTCATGCTATCAAAGAATGTTGTGATTAGTCAAGTTTTTTAAACAAAAATAATATTAATATTTATACATACATAATAAGGACATGAATGATTCAGATTTGAGTAAGCCACAAATGAGCTGAATATAAATCTGGCAATTGGACTTTGGCCATCTTTCAGAAATTTGCAAGCATTTATGGATCCATTGAACCGTTCGAAAACGTTAAGGTTGTCACGTTTTATTATTTTATATGCAATCTGAAATCAATAAGTATGCATTTTTGATTACGAAAACTATAAGTTCATAAACTTAACTTTTTCTTACCTTAGAGCTTCGAATTGGAAAGTTAAATATTATAGTCTTTACCGAAAAGTATTTGTAGGTGCGATTAATGGACTTCAAAAAACAATGTTCAAACACCATAATCTCTTTATCTTTGGTCAAACATTTTACATTATTAAACTCGAGATCGGCAAGAATCTGAAGATTGATATAAAAAATTATGATTGTATATTTCAATGTATTTTTTCACTTACGCCAATTGTGCCCATAAAGGCAAATAATAATACCAAACGCGAGAGTAACATTTATCTGCCGTTTTGAGAATCTGCTCAATAATAACTATAGCTTTGTTCTGCTCAATATAAATAAAATAAATTCATGCTTCATCGCAGCTGATAATTACACATTTTAAATACATTATAAAACAAGTAAGAAAACTCTAGTCGGCGCGCCCGACTAGGGGATACCCTAATCCCACCCCCCCATAGTTTTCTTAATATAGTCCATAACTCGTATGTACAACCATATCACGCAACTTAAGGTATGTGCCAATGGTACTAAGAATGTCGATCAAAGAGGAATTATGCAAACAAATTCGACACAAAGATTATACCAGCTCACTTTTGCAAGCTCACAAGAATTGTTCCGTTACTATTAAAGAAGAAGAATCGAAAAAATATTCGCACAGCGACACACAGCGGCGAGCGGCAATTGGAAGTAGGTAGCAAAAACAATTCGAACACAATTCGACCCAAACTCAAAGGCAATTGCGGTTCTTAGAAAATTTGTTCGCGAGCATTTGCATGTATGTGTGCACATGTATATAAATTGAACATGTTAAGCGCCACCTGGTCTGTGTGCGCTTTGCAGTTCAATCGCTGTTGATCTAGCCAAACATTTTGTTTAATAACTTTTGTGTTTATCAACGGATTTTGATGAAACTTTCACCATATGATTTAAATAATTGATTTAGTTTTCAAAAAGACCAAACACCATATATATTGCAACTGAAAATAATTTTCAAAATTGTGGGGAAATTTGGGGCCGGTATCCAAATGTAACAAAAACCGAAATTGGTAAAAATACACATAAAGCTACATGCGAAATTTGGAGTCTCTAGCTCTTAAGATAAAAAAGATAAAAAATCATAACTGTTTTTTCATATGGTTTTAAATCGATAACAAATATTCAGGAATAGTTATCGATTTTCTGAAACAAACTCGATATGCGCGCCCAATATACGCGCCTAACAAAAAAAAATTCAAGTCTCTAGCTCTTATAGGTTCTGAGATCGACGCGTTCATACATACGGACGGACGGACGGACGGACGGACGGACGGACAGACAGACGGACAGGGCTCAATCAACTTCTCTTGTCGTCCTGATCAAGAATATATATACTTTTGGGGGTGTGGCACGCCTCCTTCTGCCTGTTACATACTTTTAACAAAAACATTATACCCTTTTTTCCCATTTTCAATGGGATCAGGGTATAAAAAATCAATCAAATCGATGTTAGGAAAACTCTTTTATAAGTATTTTAGATATTCACATTATTACGTTATAGCACCACGTTCGTTACGTTTATTTTGCAGCGTCAATCAGAAAATTTCGTTTTATTTTACCACCACCGTTGCACAGGTGTAGTCACAAACTATCGCTTTGTTGTCGTTTTACATTACAATAAGTTTAACAAGTTCGCCTGTTTTTAGATCAAGTTCCTGAACTAAATTACAAAAACTTAGCGTAATAATGCGCAACGGATCGCTTTTTGATAGAGCTGTGACAAATCAGCTAAAACATTAAGCAGTTTTTAACTCTATCCATTCGTTAATTTGGGCTTTTTTTATTCCACCTGGTGAAACCAAATATCGCACACAACAGTGGAGAAACTCGCAGCACTTGTTACTCAATACGAATCCAACGTTGAAGTGGTGCTGCTCTGCGGTCGTTCTACACTCTATCTAAACTGTGCTTACTTCTTACTTATCACTGTATTAAAAGTGATTGACCATTTGTGCAGCTAAATATTTTAATAGACTAACAAGTTAGTTCCAGAAACGTATTTATTTATTTATATCTTTATAAATATAATTATAGTTAAAATTAATCAATTTTTATTTAAATTGGTTGTTTACATTGGGCAAAAGAATTTACATGAATAACTGAGCAATAAAATATATTTTAAAAACATTTAAGATTTTGTAGATGTGAAAATAAGTAAGTTACGATCTTGTAAAATAGACAATGACATCTGCATATGCAATATTGTTACCATAGACTGTTAAATTCAGGAAATATCGTCCAACGGGAAATACATTTTTTACCAAATTGTTCAAATATTGCACTGGTAACTTTTCCAAAATGATGTCATGCTATCAAATAAAATTAAAATTAGTTGGTAAGTTAAAAAAAAAAATTAGTTTATTATTTATACGTACGTTATAGGGACATGTATGATTAATATTTGCAAAATCCGTAAATAAATTAAAAATAAATTTGGCAATTGGATTTTCGCCATCTTTCAAAAATTTGCAAGCATTTATGAAGCCATTAAATGGTTCGAGAACGCTTAGATTTTCGCGCCTTAATATTTTATATTTGACCTGAAGTTTTGATTAGGAAAATAATAAATTCATAAATATAACTTATTCTTACCTTAGAACTTCGAATTGGCAACTTATAGATTGCAGTCTTTAACGAAAAATATTTGTAGGTGCGATTAATGGACTTCAAAAAACAATATTCGAACTCCATAAGCTCTTTATTTTTGGTCAAACATTTTACATTATTAAACTCGAAGTCGGCCAAAATCTGAAGATTGAAATAACAAATTATTTTGTACATTTCAATGAATATTTCCACTTACACCCGTTATGCCTATAAAGACAAATAATAATGCCAAACGCGAGAGTAACATTTCTCTGCCTTATAGGAAATTTACTCAATGATAACTATAGCTTCTGTTCAATATAAATAGAATATATTCATGCTTCATCGCAGCTGATAATTACATATTTTACATAAATTTTAAAGGGCATAATCGACAATAATTATAATATTGAATAATAAGCAAGCACTACAATACGAAACTATTTTGAAAAACGTTCACATTATGGCACAACCTTCGTTAAGTTTGGGTTGCAGCAATAATCGGAAAATTTTTTTGACCACCACCGCTGCGTAACTGTTGACCTGACTGAACGCAACGCTATAGTTTTGGTGTCATCCGCTATGTCGAGTGTCGGGTACTCAAGCAACTACAGTTCTTACTGACTATGAGTGTCAATTACTGTTTATAACGCTGTCCATACTCATTTTATCATATATCAATATTTTTTATTTATATTTGAATTGGTTACTTACAATAGACAAAAAAATGTACATAACTAACTGAACAATAAAATATATTTATCTCCCTTTTAGAACATATGTATAATAATAATAATAAGTATAGTTTTGTTCTGTTAAATATAAATATAATATATTTATGCTTCATCGCAGCTGATAATTGCACACTGTAAATAAATTTTAAAGGGACTAATCGGTAATAATTGTAATTTTAGGAAATGTCTATATAATAGTGAATTCAAATATTTTAAATATTCAATAAAAAGCCGGCACAACAATTAGAAACTATTATAAAAAACATTCACATTATGGCGCTGCCTTCGCTAACCTCGTTACCTCCACCGCTGCGTAACTGTTGTCCCAACCGAACGCAACGCACAAAAACTCGCTGTGTTGTTGCTCGCTGCGTCGTGCGCAGAGTACCGAAGCAAATTCAGTCCATACTAGTTGGTTTGGTATAGCACAATTCTGAGCTGATGCCTTACACCAATCCATAGAGCAACTCGCGAAACTTGCCGTCGCATCCGAATGAGATGCAAATTGTGTATGGAGTAACCTTTAAAATAATCCTTCAATTTCTCATTTCCCATAGACTAAAGAGTAAAGTAAAATATTGTGTGTAAAATATATGTGCTGTATACTAATCTAGCAATAGGATTTTGGCGATCCTTCATAAATTTACATCCATTTACCATACCATGTAATTGTTCGAAAATATTTCGGGTCTCTCGCTTCATAAACTTAAATCCAACCTTTAAATATAAAATTAATTTATGTTTACCAAAATTCTGATGAATAAGACTACTTTTTACCTTAGGATTTCGAATTGGCAACTGAAAGATTGTAGTCTTCAATGAAAAGTATTTGTAGGTGCGATTAATTGACTTCAGGTAACAATAATCGAACTTTAGAAAATCTTTGTCTTAATCTTAATCTTTTAATGATCGACAATCATTAAGAGGTTAATTTATTCATTAATAGTAAACAGCACATGCACACACACAAACATATGCACGCACGAACATGCACGTAATATGCGTTCTGCGCAGTTATGTGGATGTAGAAGAGGCTGTACTATGTAGACTTTATTATTTAATAACTTTTTTTCTCGACTTAAGTGATTATGACATTTGAATGTACCTATTTGTCGCTAGTATTTGATATACGTGAGTTGTCATATTTGTTGAATTGTGGGCGAAAGGGACGTGGCATCAAAAATCCAAAAAGGACAAAATATGCGTATTCAATATAGCAATCAACTACATTTAGTGCACCATTCTATCTTTAACGGTGTGCACGCCAGGCCTCAAAAACAAAGCGATATTTTCAATAGTTATCGATTATAAGGAAATAGGATGAGTGATCGAAAAAAAAAATAAACTCATACAGCGTATGGTATTATCGAGCATTTTGCTTTTTATTTCCATTTTCAATGGATTCAGGTTATAATAATTTTATATTCGGTCGGATGGTGCAATTGTGAGCTGATGATGAGTAAAGAGACTCACAGCACCTATGAATGCGATGCCTAAAGTGGACGAACCTTTTGTATATTATCTTAAGCCTTTAAGTATTCTAACAGTAGTTATGTTCATATTAAATTGTCAATATATTAGAATGCAATATTTTCTTTATTGTAACGATTTTACACTGAGTGCTTACACATAAAAATTTAATTGAATAACGGAATTTAACTAAAAAACATATTTGGATTTTGAAAAGTAAAACAAAATTAAATCAAGATTTTGTAAAATAGACAATGACATTAGAACGTGCTATATTATTATTGAACCAAGTTAGATTCAATGAGTAGCGACCATCGATCAGAATATCCTTTGTCACTTTGTTAACATGTTCCACAGGCAACTTCTCCAAAATAACATTGTGCTATAAGAAAAAATCCTGAAATTAGTTCAATGATATGAAAACAATAATATAAATACTTATACATACATTAATGGGACATGTGTGATTGATATTTGAATATTCTGAGAATGTATCAAATATAATTTTGGCAATTGGATTCTGGCCATCTTTCAGAAATTTGCAGACATTGACGTTGCCATTAAATTCATGTAATATGTGACTGGTGTCGCGCTTTGTAATCTTGTATGACATCTATAATAAATTTTGTATTAAATAAAGGTTATCATTGATAAAATTGTTTTTTACCATAATGTTTCGAATTGGCAACTTATGGACTATAGACTTCAGCGAAAAGTATTTGTAAGTGCGATTAACGGACTTCAAAAAACAATATTCGAACTCCAGATATTCTTTGTCACGAATCACACACTTGACATTATTAAACTCAATAAGGGCAGTAATCTAAAAATAGAAAAAATATATATTTTTTTAATGTATTTATTCAAAATTTTTTTAACTAACTCCTATTATGCTTATAACGGTAAGCCATAAGACTAAGCGCAAAGGAACCATTGAACTGCCGTTTAGAAAAATGTACTCACTAATATTTCTATGCTATTTAATATAAATAGAATTCTTTGTATGCTTCATAGCAGATAATAATTATAAATGGTAGTTTTTTGTAGATCAAAATCTGTAATGATTACCATAAAAAATACAACCATTTGTCAGCGAATAATTATTTTAAATACTTAAATATGACCAATCAGAATAATTGAAAAATAAAAAAAATAAAAAATTGTGAAGAGAGAAACATTTAATGAAGACATTTTGCACATTGATTTTGCATTATGGATTAAAGAAAAAGTTTCAAGAAACTCTTTATTGTTGGCACCACCGTTACTCAACAGTTAGACTGTCTGAACGCACAGCAAAAGATATCGTTTTAATATGACTATCGTTAGCATCTCACCACTAGCACAGCTGATATTTTGGCGGTAAATACTATTCAAAACAAGCCTAAGCAACGCCCAGTGAAAAATTGTTTACAAAATTATGCATGATTCGGTGCAAGAGATAAATAAAACGCGACGTTTTCTCAAAGAGCGATTGCAACGAGACTATACCACAGTGCGTGGCTATGAATCGGAACGTAATAATGTGCGGCAGTTACTGCAGCGTACAGCTGAAATGGGGGAATCAAATTCATTGCTTTTAATTGGACCGCGCGGTGCCGGCAAAACAACAGTAAGTACCGGTTATAACTACTGAATGCACTAATACATTGGACTACTGTGCAGATTATCAATGCCGTGCTCACGGATTTGCTGGACAACAAATCGTTTGTGGACAGCACGCTTATTGTGCACCTCGATGGTAATTTGCATACCGATGATCGCATTGCACTCAAATCGATCACAGTTCAAATGCGCCTAGAGAATGCAGCAGATGGCAAAGTATTTGGATCATTTGCTGAGAACTTGGCCTTTCTGCTGCAGTGCCTCAAGGCTGGTGACAAGAAGTCAAAAAGCGTCGTTTTTATCTTAGAGGAGTTTGATCTCTTTTGCACACATCACAATCAAACTTTGTTATACAATTTATTTGATGTCTCGCAGTCAGCTCAAGCACCGATTTGTGTGCTGGGCGTCACCTGTCGACTGGATGTCATTGAGCTGCTTGAGAAACGCGTTAAATCAAGATTCTCGCACAGGTGTGCTATAAAATGTATATTTCTATAAGGATATTGCTAATCACATTCATTCACACGTTAATTCACAGGCAGGTTTTCCTGTTTCCCAGTGCTAACAAATTCGAAGAGTATGTCTCGCTCTTTCAGCATTTAATAAGCATACCCAGCAGTAAGGAACTGCAATCAGCTGCCGATCGTATTGACAGCCTGCAGCTATTCAAATCGGATGCTTTTACCTTTCAGCATAATCATTTTGATGGAGTTGAATATACTTTTGATAAGAAACATGTTGAGAACTGGAACAAACAGATCGGTAAACTTATCAAGACGCCCGCCGCACAGAAAACCCTACAAATGCTCTACGATTTTGATATAAGCGAAGCATTTCTGAAGACATTCATATTCCGCCTGGTGGCACAACTGAGAGCTGATATGCCCAACATAACAGTTGAGCAACTCGTAGCACTTGGTGCTCAATACGAATCCGATGACAAAGTGGAACTGCTCTGCGGTCTATCTGTACTCGAGCTGTGCTTGCTGATTGCCATTAAACATCATTCGAATATTTATGATCGCGATCCCTTCAATTTTGAGATAATTTTCGCGCGCTTCTCCAAGTTTGCCAAGGTCTCTACGACCATGCAGGGTGTGGAGCGTGCCATTGTATTAAAAGCCTTCGAGCATTTACGCATTGTGGAGCTAATCATGCCCTTATCAAACAGTGGCTTGGGCAAGGTGCAAAAGGAATTTGAGATGCACAAAATGGCTTTGACATATGGACAGATACAGCAGGCTGTGCAGCGCTATCAAGCGCTGCCCACAGAAATTGCTCAATGGGCACAGAGTTCGTTGATCTAAGAGTAATAAATAATATTCCTTAATTTAACAAATTTATTTATTCATATTTTTAAATATACTTAATTGCACACTTTTGTTAACTAAATGTTTATCAATTTAATTGTTTTAAGACAATTCCATAACCATTGCACCTGAGTAATATATAATACATATGTATATATACCGTGCGAGCCATTTCTCCTGCTGTCTACTTCACATTCCATTCCCGATTTTCTTTGTCAATTATGTAATGGGGTCAACTAGGTAGTCGATCGATAATGCAAATTCTTGGGGCAGCTGTCACCCGCATGTAATCGATCATATAAATATTCTCTTTAAGCCTTAAAGCTGTACAGTCGTGGACCAGCAGCAATGAATGGACTTACAATTCTGTTGGCAGTGCTGCTACTGGCTGAGCACTGGATCGCAGGACATGCAGATGAGAGTCCTGGCTTCTTTCTCAAAATCACCAAGAACGTGCCACGACTGGGCAAGCGTAGCGAATCATTTCTCATGAAGAACATGAAGACCATACCCCGCATTGGACGCAGCGATTCAGAGGTTAGAGAGACACAATGTGAACTAAATTAAAATAAACTGAAATTATATTTTTTTCAGGCCGCCGTCACTCCTCTACTTGCCTGGCTATGGAATTTTGATGTGGAGCCACAAGTCAGCAAACGCCGACTGCCCAGCAATGGAGCCACTGGCAATATGGAGCATGAGTTAAACGTCGTTCAGCCCGTCAATTCGAATACTCTGTTTGAGCTACTGGATCGCAATGCTATACCCAGCGAACATGTCAAATTTGTGCACTGGAAGGACTTTGATCGTGCTCTGCAAGCAGATACGGAACTGTATACGAAGGTCATACACCTGGGTCGCGATCCGGATCAACGCTTAAAGCAGGATCTGAGCTTTAGCACCTATATACCCATCTTTGGCTCGGATGATGGGAAGAGCAACGATTTTATGATGTACAACAAGAACGATAGGGACCTGTATGGCAGCTATGATCGCAATTTTATGCAGTACAATCGTTTATAGATGGACGGTAAGTCTGCATGAGAAGCAATTATATATGGCCTATGTATACCCTGTATTCTGGCTAATGCCAGTTTTCATATATTTGTATACGCAATGGTAAAAATAAAACCAAAATAGAAAGAAAAAAAAGAAATAAGCGATCATTGCTCCCGCTCTTTCTCTCTCTTTCTCTCTCTCTTTCTCTTACTTTTAACTGTCATTAAGAGGTATGAGTTTGAAATGCATTATCGATTAACGGTTTTGCGATTGCCTTCATCGAAATCCGCTTTTGTGATCAAAGATATTGTTTGAAATATAAATGTAAGCATATGTATTACACACATATATAAAATACAAATAATTTACATTGATTGCTTTTAAATGCCTTAATTTTCGCATTCAAAGTAGAATTTATAATTAGGAAATTCCATCCTTCAACAATTAGCGAAAATGCGTGTTTTAAAAATGATTTTGAAACAGGTTTCTGTGATCGGCTTTTGGCGACACAAATTCCAAGTGATTTGTTGTTCTTATTACGCTTTTTTTTTTTTTTCATTATTCCTCAATCAAATAAATTTTACGAAAATTAACGCTCAAACAAAATCGGCGCCGCAGTCATAATACGAATACAAATGTACATAAATACATAAATGTATATTTATTTGTGTGGACAGTCTATGTTTTCATTTGGTATAATTAACAGTTGATTGTTAAATATTTAGCATAATATTTTCACATTAAGCAACAAAGGCTGCTCAAAATGCAATTGACTTCATTTAAAGAGAAAAATTGCATATTCATAAATTTAGCTTCGTAGCACAGCAGCTTTTAGAACTGTAAACTTGACTTTGAAAATTTGCAATGTTTCTGCTGTTGTTGTTGTTTTTGGTGTTGCTCTTTTTCTCAATTTCTATTTTAACTGCAGGCGCGCGTAGAACAAGTTTGCCATGTATGCGCATTGCGCATATATATGTGTGTGAGTATCTGCGGCTTCAAACTCGAGAGCGCTTGATTACACTCGCATTGCTCTCACCGGCACTACTCTCTCGGAAACATAGTTAGAGTTGCGCTCGTGTCGTTTCTGCAGAGCTAGAGCAAACGCTGCTTGTAGGCAATAAGCACGAGCTCGTAGTGTGCGTGAGTCACGCACACATCATCCGCTCAGGCACGATCAGAGCATAAATACGTTTGCAACGCTGCCTGTTGCTTCATTTGAAGACGAGTCGCAGTCGCGAAAGCATCGCTGAAGCGTTCCATTTAATTGTGCTTGTTTGTGTGTGTGTTGGTGAGGAATTTCAACTGTGGGTGTGAAATGTGAGACCGAGCTTTTTGCCTTTTGAGCTGGAAGACACACACACGATTCGCATGCAAACAAAACCGACGACACAAATACATAAAACGAAATTAGTAAAGCTTGTTGTACAATTTAGTTTATTTAAGTGCGAAAACAAAGACATTGGGAGCAAAGAAAGTTTTCATTTAAAACTGAGTCAAAATAGAAAGTCTGGCAACGCGGATTACACAAACAGCGCGCAGCGAAGTTAACGGTGTGCAATTGACGCAGCTGACCGCTTGGGATCACAGGCAACCTTTGCCATAGCGAAAAGCAACAACAACAAAAATGATGAGTGGTGCCAGACTAATTTTGGCCAGCTGCCTGCTCAGCGCCATAGCCGTCCATATGAGCGCAGCTTCAGCTATTCCCATTTGGGAGTTTTTGTCGCGTAACGAAAAGGTAAAATTGAATATATATTAGATATATGTATAAACAGGCTTCAAATCGAACGTAAGCCGCTGCTCATTTGCATTCACACACACACACACACTTACATATATAGATATGTATATATTGTAATAATAAACATTACGCATACTCCACGTTCGCTCTAGTTACAATGACAATGGCAAGCTGCTTAGGCGTCCTTGGCATTGGACTGATCTGTCAAAAAATAAAAAAAAATTATAACAATAATAAATAAAAAAAAAGTAGCACAATTTTTGCGCACATTTTCCATATTTTTATGAGATCTCAATTTTTCGATGATTTTGTTAACATTTTTTTGTCAATGAGCATCATAAATAGCGTTGCCTTAATTATTATGCATATTTCTGCACATAATTAGCTGTAGTGTGTGTAAGTTTTTAACGGCTCTTTATACCCTGAATCCATTGAAAATGGAAATTTCAGGGTATAATGTTTTTGTGCAAATGTATGTAACAGGCAGAAGGAGGCGTGCCACACCCCATAAAGTATATATATTCTTGATCAGCTCGATGAGCTGAGTTCAACTAGCCCTGTCCGTCTGTCCGTCCGTCCGTCCGTCCGTCCGTCCGTCCGTCCGTCCGTCCGTCCGTCCGTCCGTCCGTCCGTCCGTCCGTCCGTCCGTCCGTGTAAACACCTGGATTTCTGCAACCACAAAAGCTAGAGACTTCAAATAAAAAGCAAAATGCTCGATAATACCATACGCTGTACGAGTTTATTTTTTTTTTTCGATAACTCATCCCATTTCTTTTTTATCGATAACTATCGAAAATATCGCTTTGTTTTTGAGGTCTGGCGTGCACACCGTTAAAGATAGAATCGTGCACTAAGTTGTGGTTGATAGCTATATTGAATCCGCACATTTTGTCATTTTTGGATTTTTGATGCCACGCCCCTTTCGCCCACAATTCAACAAAAACGATAACTCACGTATATCAAATACTAGAGACTTGAAATTTGGCAAATAGGTACATTTAGATGTCATAATCATGCCCCGAAAATTTCATTAAGAACGTATGTCGAGAAAAAAAGTTATTAAACAATAAAGTTTGCATAGCACAGCCTCTGCTGCAGCCGCAATACTGCGCAGTCAGCATATTACGGGCATGCATATGTTTGTGTGTGTGTGTGTGTGTGTGCATGTGTTGTTTACTATTAATGAATAAATGAAGCTCTTAATGATTGGTATTACAGCTCAATGGATTCAGGGTATCTCTTAGTCGAGCAGTCTCGACTAGAGTTTAGTTACTTGTTTTGTTATGTCTTTCGTTTCCACACCGATATTTGACTGTTTTTTTTTTTTTTATTGAATATTGAATAAGTTTTGAATGCTGAATATGCATATGGATATCAGACGTAGAGACTACGCTGTTTGAGCCTCATTTGCATAACTGTACCGCAGCAACAACAAATAGTTAGCTGAATCACAATTTAAACAATAAATACTCAAGATAATAGTAGAAATATAAAAATATGATCAGACAACAACAGAAGCCGCTGCTGCCACTTTACTACAGTTTTGAATTCACATATATGAATATATATCAGAATATCGGCATTGGCCATCCTTGACATAAATACTGAGACTCCATTGCTTGATCTTGACATTGTCAACCTTATCAATTGTAGCGCATCTATACAAGCATTGCTTTACTTTTGACTCAAAGTTCTCTCAAACATAGTGCTAAATAAATATTGAGCTCAGGTTCGAGCTAGTCTGCCTTATTATTTCGTACTGATTGGTTTGCTATTTATTCAACTGTTTGCAAACACATACAGATACTGAGGCATACAAACATATACGTAATCTAATGCCGGTTTCATCAGAAAAAGCTCTAGACTTTTATGGAAGTGACCAAACGGAAATTTAGAAAGGCAGGTTTTTATTTTGTTTTTATTTTTGTTGGCTTAAAACATAAAGCGAGTTAGTGGGATTCACTTAACGATTGAATACCTAAGCATATACATACTGGCACATATATAAATATTTGCTTGACTGCCCAGATATATATTTAGCCGAGTTAGAAACCAGATGAGCATAAATTGATATATAAGGTAAAAGTTAAAAGATAACACAAGCTTCGAGTTTTTTACTTATACTGGAATATAAACGTATTAGTTCGGATAATGGCTAATCGAAACAGTAGCCGAGCTAAAGCAGTCTTTTAAATATTCAAGTACTTTTTTATTTATCAATCAAATAAAGTAATAAAAAGTCAACATGCAGTGTAATATTTCAAATTCGATTTAATTAAAATTATATAATAATTTGTTATTTTTTTTTTTTTAAGCAAATTAAGCATTACTTATATCGAAAAGGCATCCGAGTTGAGTTTAGATGTAGAGTATTCACAAATAATTTAATCAAAAGCCAATTATCAAATTAAATTTAAAATTTCTGTGGGAGTTTACTCATAGCGCTAGCCTTATTTCTATTTAACTATCTCTTCACAGCTTAAGTGAAATATTCAACAATAAAACATGAACATTTTGCATAAATGACAGCAAGCATTTGTTAAAATAATGAAAAGTAATTACCAAAATGAACAATAAAGCCAAATGAGCTGCATTCAAGCCGGTCCAAGCTAAGCCAAGCGTAACGATGAAAACAAGACAAACTTTAAATTTCGTTTATGGTAAACAGCAAGAGGGGAAAAAAAAATTCGAAACTATTTTCATTTACAAGCATGTACATTTCTAGTGGGGGCGGGGGGTATGAAACATAAAACAAATAATCAAAAAAATAAAAAAGCTTTTCACTTTTTTGCGCAACAAAGCGTGACAATGAAGGCGTCTGTCTCTCCCCCCCCTCAAAGAGCGAGCAGTGGGGCGGCTCGGACTTTGGTGGCATCTAATGGAAGTGTTGGCAGTTCGGTGCTCGTTACACGCTCGTAAACAGTTAATGAACTCTAAAATGTTGAAGAAAATAAATTGTATTTGTATAGACTCGATTATATGCGTGGTATTCGTCGCTCAGAGAGCCAGGCCTCTCGCATTTCGCTTAGTCATGTCATAGATTCGATCCTATTAAAAGTTTGTATTTTTAGCAGCGCATCACACGCGAACTGCGCCTTAAAAAACTCACCTCAGTTTTTTTTTATTGTTATTGTTTATTTTTTGTTCTTCTAGTTTTTCTATTCTAAGCCACTTTATATAATCGCTTGAATAGAACAACGGAGCCAACGTTTGTAAGGCGATACGAGACGATAGCAGTATGCATAGGTATTATATGTATGTATGTATGTCCGTACATCCGGCAGCCGCATGTCCACTGACAAATGAGAAAATAATTTCCAAAAGCTAATTAATTGCAAAAAAAAAAAAAAAATATATATACAAATTCTGAAACGCAATTTGCGCAGCTCACAAAAATAAGAGAATAACACAATATTCACATTAGAAATTGCTAATTGGATTTCAGTTTTTACACGCATATAAGTATGTATGGTATATATGTGAATAAATACATATATATATATATACTCTCTACTACACTTGTCCATTACCTGTTTTGTGTTGACATGTAGAACCCTTCATTGCGATTCTGTTAATTAAATACTTCTTAAATATTTAGCTTGTTTTTTTTTTATATTTTTTTATATATTTTTTTTTAACTACGCATGCACAGGGTAACTTAAAGCAAAGTACGCGTGCGCTCATGTCTGTGTCTCTTAATTAAATTTTGTTTACCGTTGACTATATGCTTCATCGCATCTCTAGGGCTTTCGATTTTCGATTGCAAAAAAGAAAAAGAAAACCACAGTCAGTTAGTAATTAAACATGGTTTTTTTTTTTTTAACTTTTATTCGTATATTTTCTTGCCGTTTCTTTTCTTTTTTGCCCTTTAATGGTTAGGTGCCAACGCGTTTAGCCGGTTTGACCCGAACTCAAATAAATAAATTATGTTCGCATTACTCTTTTTACGTAAAATGTGGAGAATTAACATTCACATATGTATGTGTGCCTGCTATATATGCGAAAAAATGTAGCATCGTCATGATCATATATATATATATATATATATATCTACATTATTATGAACGGTATCAACTTATCCAATGGTAATGGCGATCATGTTGTGCGGGTCTTTTATCTTTTATATATTTTTTTCATTTCGGGTTCGAACGTTTCTCTTTTAAGTTTTGTAAACCCTTTTTTACTCGTTTTGCCGAGTTTTTGTTTTTTTTTATTATATATATATATATATTTTAATTTGTTTGGTTGCTCGTTTCATAATAGCATAAGCTGCGCAGATCAGCAGGTTATTGAACCAGACAATAGAGATTAAACTTAAATATCATAAAAATTAAGTAGAAAACAAAAAAAAAATAAATAAATTAGTAAATATTTTTTGAAGAGTTCCGTACAGTCTGACAAAATATTTATGGTTTTCTATATCAGAAAAGCTGTTTAATTAACATTTATTTATGCATTCATTTATTTACAACAGGTGCGAAGTTCCTTGTAAACATATTTCACTTCTATTTTTAGAATTTGTTTTTTTTTTATGCTGATAATTATTCACATGGGGTTTTAAGGTCAAGTGTGCTTCTAACTCAATCAAAAACTTGTTCAATTAATATTTTTATGCTCGTTGAGTTAGTTATGCAGGGTGTGTAGTTGAACCTCTCTTGAAACCCATCCCAGACAGAAATTTATAAATATTTATTTTTTATCTTCTAGCAGAAGCATCTATTTTTTATCTGATACATTTACTTATCTCTAGACGAGTTATTGTGTAGTGTTCCCATCCGTTTCTAATGTTCTTTTCTCTTATTTTTCCAAGGCATATTTCTGAATGCAGCTTTCCCACACATGTATCCTCTCCTCGAAATATGCATAAATATTCAATTTTTTTACAAATTGCAATTAAATATATTTTCTTGTTTGTTACTTAATTAATTGCAAGCGCTGTCGAGTTGTAAGTCATTGAGCTGAGCTGCTCATAAATAAACAAAAACTGACAGCGGCATCTCTGCTATATTAAAGTCGGCTTTAATAAAGTTAAATTCTGGCATATATAATAAATATATATAATATCTGACTCTGAGTACACCCGCCTTCAATTTTAATTTTTTTATACCCTGAATCCATTGAAAATGGAAATTTCAGGGTATAATGTTTTTGTGCAAATGTATGTAACAGGCAGAAGGAGGCGTGCCACACCCCATAAAGTATATATATTCTTGATCAGCTCGACGAGCTGAGTTGAACTAGCCCTGTCCGTCTGTCCGTCCGTCCGTCCGTCCGTCCGTCCGTGTAAACACCTGGATTTCTGCAACCACAAAAGCTAGAGACTTCAAATAAAAAGCAAAATGCTCGATAATACCATACGCTGTACGAGTTTATTTTTTTTTTTCGATAACTCATCCCATTTCTTTTTTATCGATAACTATCGAAAATATCGCTTTGTTTTTGAGGTCTGGCGTGCACACCGTTAAAGATAGAATCGTGCACTAAGTTGTGTTTGATAGCTATATTGAATCCGCACATTTTGTCATTTTTGGATTTTTGATGCCACGCCCCTTTCGCCCACAATTCAACAAAATCGATAACTCACGTATATCAAATACTAGAGACTTGAAATTTGGCAAATAGGTACATTTGGATGTCATAATCATGCCCCGAAAATTTCATTAAGAACATAGGTCTAGAAAAAAAGTTATTAAACAATAAAGTTTGCATAGCACAGCCTCTTCTGCAGCCGCAACACTGCGCAGTGAGCATATTACGTGCATGCATATGTTTGTGTGTGTGTGTGGGCATGTGTTGTTGACTATTAATGAATAAATGAAGCTCTTAATGATTGGTATTACAGCTCAATGGATTCAGGGTATCTCTTAGTCGAGCAGTCTCGACTAGAGTTTAGTTACTTGTTATTATTTGTTTATTTTTATTTATTTTTTTTTGAAATTCTGACTAATTATTTGTGTCAGGGACTGGACCATAAAAAAAAGGGGCACACAAATCAGATAATATTTAATGTGGAATTTTTTTTGTATATATATATAAATATATATAAATAAGCAGAGCCTATGGGTATATATATATATATATATATATATATATATATATATATATATTAGGGTAAATTAAGCAATTTTTGTTACTCACGATTTGGCTGGCGAAACAAACATTTGGCATAAAAAATTAAATATATATAATGTGTATGTATATCTCAATATATTTGTGTATATCTCGCCTCAAATTGCATTTTACAGTTTGCACACGTTTTGTGGTCAATAAACATATGCGCTACAGGTTGTTGCCATTGTTGTTGCTATTATTTGTGGGCTTAACGGTAATTTGTTATTTGAGACAGCATTTTGTGTATATCGAGCATATCATTATGCAAACAGCGTTAAATTGTACAACTCGAAATATATAGCCAAGAGAGTCAAGCCAGGCCAACACAAGCCCAGACCCAAGAAGTAAAGTCGCAGCACAATTGAAAGCCAATGCAAATGCATAATTCGTTTAGATGTGTAACCAGATCAAGGTGCAATATAAAAGAATATATGTATATATATATATATATATATATATATATATATATATATATATATGCATGCACAAAGACCTACATTAGTTATGGACAAAGCGTGTTCTATAACAAATTAGGTTCCAGTTTCAGCTGCCAAAAAGATGCAAATTGTTGAAAGAACTTTAATTGAGTAAATTATAAATTAAAAATAATATAGTTAATAGCTAATATAGTTAATAAAAACTAAAAAAAAAAGACATGATAAATATTCTATTATAAAAACTACTTGAGATAAAAATTAGTAATTTCTTTTAACTCATTCCATTTTTCTCAAACAACTTCTTGCATTATAAGATGTAAACTTACATATGTCTAAATAATATAAACACAAATATGTATATATTTTTATACATGTTGACAAATTTGAAACCAGCTCTCGGGGCTTTCTTTGTTTACGCTCAAATTCGCTATAAACTAAGCGTAGCTGCTAATAAATTAGAAATGCCGGATTTGGGAGTTTCTACATTTAATTATCGTCAAGCGTTCCATTTGATTAGCATGGCTGTCGCGTACGCCGTACCTCGTTTTGCGTCATTTTAATCTCGACGTAGTATGTGTCATCCGGCGTAGAACATTCGGCTCAGACAACGCTTCGCTGAGCGCACAGAATGGCCAAAGCCACAAAAATACAAACATATATATAATATATGCAGCTAGACTGCTTTGGCTGCTGAACCGTAAATAGAAAAACAACAAAGAAGTGGAGCAGCACAACCCTTGCTCCCTCAGCCTCTCCCACTCGCTCTACTACAGCGTTGCATAACACGCGACATACATACATTTTGAAATGCATTTCATTTGTGCGCATCACTCACACGCACTGTTGCCTAAGGCACTTGTTGCTCAATGATGTCTCTAATCTAATCTCCCCTCTCTCTCTGACTCTTGCTCTCTACTTTTCTTCTCTCTGTATGGGCAGATGTCTTACTTGTACTCGACGTTTGCGCAGCTGGTTAGCGTGCACTGCAAGACGACGGTGGGCGGTGGCTTACCCGTAAATCAGTGCAAGCACAATTTGCTCGGCTATGGCTATGAGAAATTGCAGACATTCTCCGATGGGCAACTGGAGGCGCTCGATCCGTACCAGCGCGATGCGAATGAGCTAAGTGAGTATTGCATATTTATGAATGCATCCAGATCGAAGCATGGGAATCCGTTTGGTATGCACTTCCGCATGCGATAACAGCTGCTGCTGGTGCTGCTGTTATTATTTTTTCTTGTGAGCACCGAAACGTGTTTTCCACATTAATATATATAAACTCTGCGATAACGATAAATGTACGTGGTTACTTAATGGTTTTGTCTATTTATCTTTTTCCGTAGTCTGGGCATCGATTATGCGGGATCATCCCAGTGCTCAGCTGATTACGACACGCAAGCCACAGCCAATTCCAACGCCACCCTCCTCCTCGCTCATCATACTCACGCATCGGCAGCCGGCACAGAATCCGCTCTTCGAGAGCAGCGCCAGCAGCAGCGAGCAAAAGCACAAATATGCCATGGACATGGACATGGCCTACGGCTATGGGGGAGAGCAGCCGTCAGGAGCAGCTAGCGAACTGCCCATGGCCGCCGCCTTGACTGCAGAGCCGCCACAAACCTACCTGAGTGGACCTCTAGTCATACGTCTGCGACCCGATGGCACGCCCGTCGAGGAGGATAAACATCGTCCGTTGCCACGCGATGATGATCTGGAAACGTATCGCCTGGCCAACAACAGCAATCTGCCAAGGCCAAACAGACATCGCAAAATCGCCACCATCAGCGCACTCAAGCAACAACACTTCGCGGCCATTGCTCTCCAGCGTGAGCTACAGCCACCGCATCCCCAACAGGTGCGACGACAGTTTCGCCAGGCACAGGGAAGCCCCGGCTACTACTACGGCAAGGGGCAGGCGTAAATGCGACAAGGCGGTTTCTCTTTAACTTTTACTAGATCGTAGCTTAGTTTAAGACATAATATGATTGAGTGTATCCGGGTGTCTGAAGAGTTATGAATGTGATATATAGTTTATACGAGGGTGGTCTGAAAAAATGATCAGATTGAATTATAGAAAAATACAAAATTAATTTATTTAAATTAATATATTTTTTTATTTGTATTTATATACAAACCATCCTCGTATTTTTTATCGTGCATGTTTAGTATATATGCTTATAGGTGTGTATATGTTTTTCATGCACTTGAATTTCGTATTTGTACAATTTATGTGACAACGTTTAAGTTTTTCTATAATTTTATTTATTTTTGTGCATTAGCTTTAAGCTGAAATAGAGATTCTTATGAAATATAATAAAATTTATATAAATTCATATTGTAGTTGAATTTAAAACCAGTTTATTGACATACTTGTAATATTTGCATAAAAGCGAATATACTTAACTTTATGCAATGAAAGTTGCGATAACGAAGCATCTTCAGCTTTATATACCGTATTCAGTTCCCTGTGTATATATAAGTAAACTTATATACCCCCAACGACACCATGCGAACGCCTCATTAACCCATATTATAAAAATTAATGTTTTTGCACTTCAAGCCGGACAATGAAAACAATGAAAATGTGACATACAAAATGCGAATCCGGTTCTGAATCTCGTTTATCACTTGAAATGATGTCAATTCTAAAGTGCCAGCAATTAGAAATGAATCTGCCAATTACAAAAACTCATGTAATGCCAAAACAAAAGTTGGTTTATCCGGTGGTGAACTGAAATCCGAAATATTTTATTATTAACAGAAATCTGATTATAGCAAACTGTGTATAAATAACTGCATGTAATTTTAATATGCTGATAATACAACAAATAATATGATTTATATGAAAAAACCTTATTCAAAAAGCCAACGGCTGGCCAACAGTCCAACAGTGTTGAACAATTCACAAAGTTTGCCATTCACATTACCTTCGGCAAACAGCTGTTATACCAAATGCACTCTGGGCACACCTAACAAAAAACTTACAATTTCCACAATATAAAAATAACTAGTCCGGTTCTACGGTTCTACAAAATAAACACTTCGAGGCATATAATTTGCCATTTCATCGTAGGCTAGAGCCGATAAAATTCTCAATAAGGTTTGTACACAATTGGCATGAGTATTATCAATAATAATTAGTACAACGCAGCAAGCGGGGAGGACAAGAAATTAAATTGAATTATGAATCACAAAAGAATTGATAACTATGCTTTCTTATACATATGTATGTCTATATGTATAAATCTGAATGTATTTATACCAACGAAAAAAACAAATATATTTTCTTGAAGTGTGTGAATTTCATAGCTGAGAGTTTATCGATTGCTCAGGTACAGATGTGATCAAGTCAAATTCATTTAAATACCGGGGACTTCCCCTAAAAACATAACACATATATCACGTACTGATCTCATTTTAGTGTTTCGCGAGACAACGAATGTGGAGGCGAAATGGCTGATGAAGAGTCGTTCGTTATTTTGGGCACTTCGCCTTTATCTTCGATTTGCTCTCACGGCAACTCCCTGTTAAACAATGCATTGGAGGAGGCGACAGAAGCAGATGCGGAAAAGCAACAAAGTCCAGACGTTAAAGTAGAAGCAGCAGCAAGCATAAATCAACTAAGCGTAATACCGGAACAAACGAATTCCTCTGGAAGCAGCCTGCCTGCAACTTTGCCATCAGGTCAAAGTTCTTTGGCAGCTAGCTTTCTGATGGGCGAGGTAGAAGCCGATGTGCTCAAGGTATTTACATATATAAATTTGTAGTATATACACGGATATACTAATTTATTTGTGCCAAACAGAATAGCGTTTACTCCCAATTCCCCAGCCTTTGCTCTCTGCAATCCCGCGCCGAGGATCTTGTCAAGCTGCAGACAATGATGAACGAATACAAGGCACTGAAACGTATGTATAGTGGTCATAGGGTTTCGCTCTTTGAAATGTAAACTAATTTATAAAATCCGTAACATCTATGCAGAAACATTGGATAAAGTGAATCGTACGATGGAGGAATATTATAAGACCACTCAGCAATGGCGATACGAAGCAGCTACGCGAGAGCAACAGTATCAGGAGCAACTGCAGCAGTGTCAAGCGCATATTAAGAAGTTAACTGTGGAAAATGAGGGTTTTAAAATTGATCTGCAGAGTAACTTGGAGCAGATGCGTTTGGCTGAAGAGCTGCATCAGAAGGAGCACGATGAGTTGAGGCAAACTCTTTCTGAGAAATCTTCATTGATCAGCAATTTGACTGTTGAAATTGAAAAATTGCAGGCGCACCAATTGGTAAGTTTCACACACCATTTAATATAACAAGTAAATAATGTGATAAGATATACCAAGACAAAAAGAAAATAATCAAAATGACGACAATTCTAAATCGTACAGCCTTCTTACGAATATGTCCCAGATGATGTGCGAAGTTTGGGGCCGACAAAAAGTTTAAATAACGGTGAAGAGGATGGCAAAGTCAAGGAAATGCAACGACAAATGTCAGCACTGTTGGCAGAAAACTTAGAGTTTAAGGACATGGTAAGTGCTGCCTTTTGAAAATCAATCATACAAATTGAAAAACTTCCTCTTTGTAGAGAAAGACGTATATCGAGGAAATAGATTGCCTCAAAGTAAACTTGACCAGCGCTGAGGAGCTAATGAAGGCCATGAGTGCGGATATCAACGCATTAAAAGCAAACGATGCACAAAAGGATGAGCAGATTACAAATTTGAGGACACAGATTGAAATATATCGACGAGATTTTGAAATGGAGCGCGCTGATCGTGAAAAGAATGCTGGCGAAAAGGAACAATATCTGATTGATTTACGTGCACTACAGAGACGCAACCAGGAGCTAATTGAAGCATTGGCTGAAGCGCAAAAGCCCAAAAGTTTTGGACAATTCAAATCAGCAGTCAGCAGCAATAGTTTACGGGAAAACCAGAGACCAGTAAGAGTATGCAATAATAATCACTTATGTAATATATATATATACATATATTTTTTCTTTGTTCAGGTCTTAGATCCAACAGGCGCTGCGGCCAGGACAGCGGATTGCGTATTGCGATGTCCGATTTGTTCAAAACAATTTACCGCTTTAACTGTTTTGCAAACTCATGTTAATGATTGCTTGGATAAAAATTAAAGTTACACATATTAAATATTATTTATTTTAAGTGAAATATTTTTAAAATTATTATATTAACATATATTACAACCGTGGAATAGTTTGAGAAATTCGTCAAAGTTTACTTTGTATGGGCGGCATATCCAGTGACCAGACTCGACACACCTCTTGGCTTGCAACTAGATTGTTGAGCACATTTACATCTAGCAGATTGGAAGAGCAGGCAAGTAGAATATGTATTTTCATATATAATAATATTGTATACGCACCACTAGTTGTTGCAAATTCGTGTAGAGTTCGTCGTATATCGTACGTCGGTATGGCAGTATTTATGTTTGGATAGACAATGTCATCATGTTTCATGTTCGATACGCACACGCCGAGTATGCTGCCGTTCTGATCGAACATTGGACCACCGCTCTGGCCAGACTGCACGCTGCCATCGGACATTATGGCGCCCTGATCCGACTTGATAATACGCCCTTGGAATATGGAGGGATTGAAGTCGTACTTCAAATTGAAGTTCACGTAGTATGGAAAGCCCGCATTGTAAACTGTCTGACCCAATGTGGCGCGATTGCGCGCTAAGCGTACACAGTAATTCTTGGGAATGTCTGCGGGTGCGGTGAGCAATGCCAAGTCATAGGGACGATCCTCCACCGGATTGCACCAAATGACGTCTGAGTTGAATTCTCTATCGAAAGCACGACACTGCACTAACGAATTAAGCTGCACATGTTTTGATAAATGAGTCATAAAATAGTGGAAGAAACACGTGTGTCGATACTTACCTGGCCAACAACATGCGCACAGGTAAGAATAAAACATTTATTGTGGACTACGATGAAGGTGCCAGTGCCTTGATGAGCTACCGATTCAATCACCACAATTGAGCGCTCCCCTTGAATGGAAAACCAAAATCAGCTGTTGTAATCAAAATAATAATAATAATAGTTGCTTTCGACATACATGCAAAATTAGATGACTCGCGGGGCAATTTAAACATGGTAATGCGCGTTCCCAGCTGCGCCATAAAATCCCTCACAAGATAAGCAAAATTGGCAGCCAAAATCAGATTTACATTTTCCTGTTCGCGCTGGAATGATGTGCACACTATGATGCCTATGAGTCGTCTGAAATGAAGAGACATCCAATTGTGAGTACTCATAATTGAGTTGATATCTGGAGCACCTACAGCTTGTTGTTGAATACAGCAGCTCCCTCACAGCCCAGGGGTAAAGCATTTGATAGGCCAAACAGAGAATCGCCCAAGACATTGGACACCTTGCCAATGCTAATGGTCTTGTAGAAGTTCTCCAAGCCGAAGGGCGAGCACATGACCAGCACATCGTCCAGTGTGTGTATTGGCTGCAGGTAACGCAAATAGCTGGCAATGTGCTGAATGAAACGCTTGAAGGATTCGCGTTCCATTAGCTTCCTCATGGTTAGCACTAGAAAACTGGAGCGTAGCACATTTTGCTCATCCGTGTCTGCATTCCGCAATATCTTGTGCAGGCTACGCGACACTTCCGCCGCACAAAAGACGTATAACGGTTGTGCCGTGTAGCGCGTGAGAATGTTTTGTGCGGGATTAACTGAATTCGGCTGTACACTGCGATCGGGCACCGGTCGACGATGTCGATCAAAGGTCACCAGATAATTTAAACAGCGCAATAGTTTACCCTCTCGGCACTGCACGTCCTGAGCGTCAATCAAATTGCATTGCTGCAAGCTGTGTATGAGTTTTTCGCCTTTGCTCGATTGTCGAGCGAAGGACTGCAGAATGTTGGCGCAGGTAATTATGATTTCATTGTTGATTATAACTGCTGATTGCTTGACTGACTCCTGGGCCGACTGATTGCTCACCTCCAGCAGTGCGTGGCGTATTTTTAGCAACATTTCCAACAATTATATACAAGAAACACACATAATAACACACAAAACGCAGTTAATTGACAAATTTCTTTGTTTTCCAAAACAAACAATCACAATACACATACACACACAAGGGTTACACTCGATGCACTCGTATAAGAGAGCATAGCATTATTTGAGCATACATTTTTACAGTTGTGACGTCATAAATACCAACTGGGCGCAACAGCTGTTGGCACTCAGCTGTAGCCGCAAAGAGCAAAACACTTAACATAACCTCACATTAAGTGCGGTTTGCTGGTGCAACATTATTTTAAATCTATAAAAACTTTTGCATAATGCTTACATTAAGATTTCGTGTGCTGCAGCCGCTGCGCAGTAGCTGCTGCACTTTTAAACGGCATTTTACACACAAAAACCTGCTGGAGCTGTCGGATCGAGGCTTCTTTCAGAGCATTTTCCCGGACACAGCAGCGTAAGTTTAATGTTTATTAAATGTTTGAATATTGTATGAGAATTAAATGTTTTGTAGACCAAAGATAAAGGAGCTATTCCAAAAATCATCACAAAGCATTTATGCTGGGTTTGACCCCACGGCGGACAGTCTGCATGTGGGCAATTTGCTTGTAATAATGGGCCTACTGCACTGCCAGCGAGCCGGCCATAAGCCGATTGCGCTTGTTGGCGGAGCCACTGGCCTGATTGGTGATCCAAGTGGACGTAAAACGGAGCGCAATCAATTAGGGGAGTCCGTGATTCAGACGAATTTGCAAGCCATTGAGCGACAGCTGCGCAAAGTTTTCAAAAACCATGAAGATTGCCTTTGGGACACACGAAAACACAAGTCTCAGCTGGCGCCACTTACGTGAGTATATTTCTATATAAAACTTTAATTAATTTAATTAAACCCATTTGGAATAGAATTGTTAACAATGCTGAGTGGTATGCAAATCTGAATCTGATCGACTTCATTGGCAACATGGGTCGACATTTTCGCATGGGATCTATGCTGTCACGATCCTCTGTGCAATCGCGCTTGGAATCTGAGGATGGCATGAGCTTTACGGAGTTTACGTATCAAATCTTTCAGGCCTATGATTGGCTGCATTTGCTGCGCAAACACAACTGTTGCTTCCAGATGGGCGGCTCCGATCAAATGGGCAATTTGATGACGGGTCACGAGCTGATAAGCCGTGTGGAGCGCAAACGCGAAGTGTTTGGCTTAACGCTGCCCATAGTTACAAATGAGGAGGGCGATAAGTTCGGAAAGAGTGCGGGGAATGCCGTATGGCTAGATGAAAATAAGACATCGCCATTTGCATTGTATCAATTCTTCATGCGTATGCCCGACTCTGAAGTGGAAAAGCTCTTGAAGCTGTTCACGTTTATACCGCTGCCCGAGGTGGAGCAACTAATGCGCGAGCATGCCAAAGAGCCAGAGAAACGCAAGGCTCAGACTCTGCTAGCCGAAGATGTCACCTTGCTGGTTCATGGCGGTAAATATTGTTGAAATATTTTCAAATTTTCTTTAATTTTGTATTTCTTACACACAGAGCATGGCTTAAAGCAGGCGGAGCGTGTCACCAATGCGCTCTATAAGGGCAACGTTGACGGCCTGGCCGAGTTGAACTATGCTGAAATTAAGCAAACATTTCAAGGAGCTGCCGTTGTTGATTTACTAACCGAGCCGGGCATGTCCATACTACAGCTGGCCATGAAAGCCAAATGTTTTCCCACCGAAAGTAAGCAATTAGTAAATATGAAATGCAAATGAAGTAAATGTTTATGTTATTCTCTTCCAGCGGATGCCGTGCGTATCATAAATGCTGGTGGCTTCTACATTAACCAAAAGCGTGTCCAGAACATTGCAGAAGTTATAACAACCGGAATTCACATACTGCGCAATGGCATCTCCCTACTGCGCGTTGGTAAGCGCAATTTTTACATTGTGCGTTGGCAATAGTTAGAAATGTACACAATTGTTAAATAATTAAGTTATATTTAATTAAGAGTCTTCAACTAGGTATTTACATTACTTTTGGTTTGGGCTTACGCCAGCGCTTGCGCGCCAGTAGATCCTTGGCTTTATCCTTCTTCAGATCCTTGTCGTAGAACTTTCCACTCTTTGTGAATGTCTTCTGCTCGTTGCGCATCTCGGCCAACTTGCGATTCTTCTGCTTGATAATGTTCTTCTTGTTGGCCGACTTCTTTTTGCCCGCCTCCGATATTTGCACCTTTATTTTTCTACCCTGCAGCTCCGTATTGTGCAGTCGAAAGCCATGTTGGAAGCCCAGCAGGTCTTCCATTTCCACAAAGGCGAAGCCACCACGGCGCTTCTTGGGTATGCGTATGGACTTGACTGCACCAGCCACTGAAAAGTGCGACTCCAAATCATCCTTTGTTGTCTCAAAGTTCAGATTCGTCACATAGAGTACGTGTCTATTCAGCTTAGATGCGCCGCGGAGCAAGCTACTTAACTGATTCTTGCTTATGTGTCCATCTTCATGGTCTTCTTCCTCTGAGTTGGAGGCCTCGCTTTCGGCTGCTGCATCATCGACTGCTTGATCCACTTCAGCATCGGTCGCTTCGCCTACGTCGTCATCGCTACTTTCCGAATCGCTTGGATTTCGTCCACTTTCTTTGTCCACATAAGTACCCTCGAAAATCTCCTTTCGTTTCTCGTCATCGAAGTTTCCCAAGAGATCGGCCGAGTCATCATTGACTGTTCGCCGCACTCTCTTAGGCTTTACATACAGCTCTACCTCATAGTCACTGCCAGATTCGGAGTCGCCGTCATTACCGGCCATTGCGCTGTATATTTATAAACTGGAGATAAACTAAAACAACTTTTGCACGTGTGGAATGTCTGCATTCGTTGTGAATGACTAATTTCGATGCTTCCTCTTGTACCCAAAAAAAAAAAGAGAGGCGCGAACTTTGAATTATTTGATATTAATTAAGGAAACTTGTTTCATCTTGTGCTTTGGGAATTATTATGCCGCGTTCTTCTTTCTTCATATTTTAAAACCGGATAGTTAATCGTCTAATATGTCGAGTGCATTTGAAAAAGGAAAGACATGTTAAACAAACCGGTTGAATTATATAAATATTAAGCAAATGTTAAAATGGTTTAATCTAATATTTGATAATGAAGAACTTTTTGAGCAGAAAGTAAAGATTATATTGATAAATAATATAATCTATAAATATTTTTAAAATTATAATAAAACTAGTTATAAATCTAAAAAAAAAAAAAATGAATATCAAAATCTTAATTAATACTTTCATAGATGAGATCACTTAGCTGCAATATATTTAAAAAGACTAACAAAGGAATATAAATTAAATAAATACATATCAAATATTCCTTGATTGCATCAAAATCTTTGTCAAATTAAAACAGATCAAGTTTATTTAAATTTATGCAAGTTGTTGGACAACTGGCGAAATGTCATCTGGCTTTCGTTTGAGTATAAAAGCATAGCGATATTATGGCTTTCATTAGTTCTGTTTCGCAGTCTGCCAACTAACAATTGAATATCCTTTCAACATGAAATTCTTGGTTAGTATTGAAATTTCATTTAATTATTTATAATTGAAATTACAATTTATATGTAGATTGTCTTTGTGTGCTTGTTTGCTCTTGCCTTCGCCGATTTTGCGGCCACTGTCAAGGAGTACAACGAAGTCAACCCGGATAGCTTCAAATATGAGTGGGAGACCTCTGATGGCACCAATGTCCAACAGGATGGTGTTCTGAAGGACCCCCACACCATTCTTGTCAAGGGATCATACGAATACGTGTCGAAGGAAGGCAAAACCATCAAGGTCACCTACACCGCTGATGAGAATGGCTACAAACCCGTCGTTGTGCAGCAGTGAATTGATTAAAATTGAACATCAAATAAAGCGTATGAATTTGTGAAAAAATTTAGTTGATTTAAATTCTTGAGCGCAATTTGTGTGAATTGCTGTGAAATGCTGTGAATGGCTCTTTATGATTCTTGAGTAGTGTTAGTAAATGTTTTTAAGAAGTAGGGGTAACAATTTTGCAGCACTGTTGCAATTGCAGCTCTTGTTCTTGTTTGCAGAATTGTTTAAACAACTTTGAGCATTCTTGTTTT
The DNA here is from genome assembly GCA_035047625.1 of Drosophila mettleri. Taxonomy (NCBI): domain Eukaryota; kingdom Metazoa; phylum Arthropoda; class Insecta; order Diptera; family Drosophilidae; genus Drosophila; species Drosophila mettleri. The sequence goes on from JAWNPI010000085.1 coordinate 15,791,675, forward strand.
GAATAAAGAAAAATTGAATAATTGCTGAAAATATCATGGCTTCGCAGTCTATAGATATGGATTGCGAGGAAAACGATGATGCAGCACCAGTTGACACTGTAACAGAGACAACAGCTTTACCGGCTGCGACCGTAGCAGAAGCGGAGCAGGAGGAAAAGGCAGAAGGCACAGAGAAAATATCTTTGGTTGAAGATGAGCAAGAAGAGCCATTGAAAGTAACTTCAGAATCTAAAGAATCAGAGAAATCTGACACTGAAACTACATCTGAGGAAAAAACCGAAGAATCATCAATTCTTAAGCTTGATTCGGCTAAGCCAAATGAAGCTGAAACTGATTTAGATAGCAGCATTGAGCTAATCAGTAGCCCAATGTCCGAGCAGCTAGAAGCCGCCGATAAGGATAACAAGTGCTCCAGTGAAGTTAGTGATGCAGTGAAGGATTCTGTTAGCCCTTTAATGGACTCTACAGATGCAGCCAAGTTAACCGAAGAAGATTTGGACAGCAGCATTGAGCTAGTCGAAAGTCCCGCATTAAAGGAATCGACCGAAACGGATAACATAAAAAATAGTGGGGCAGATAGCGACAGCAGCATTGAGCTGATAAGCAGCTCAGCTAATACGGAAGACGGCAAAAGGGAGGAACCCGAATCGAAGACGTGCGACCAGGAGACAGCGAAGAATATTCCTGACAAAGAAAACACTGAGGATGAGCAAAAGCAAACCCTCAATGATAACATCACAGAATCGTCAATAAATACAGAAGACGCCATTGAGCACGATTCAGCTATGCCAGCTAAGAGCACAATTGTAGAAGAAGAACCTCTTTCACCCCAATCACTGATAGTGGACGAGGTACCGGAGCAACAAAATGAATCCAATACAGAGAAAGAATCACATACAGATGAGCCCATGGAAACGGAGTCGTGTCAAGAAGTTGAAAGCAGCTGTTTAGTCAAGATACATGAAGAAGCGTATACAGAAGCAAAACCCGAGGGTGACTCCAAAGAATGCATCGACTATGAGGAGGATAACGAAATCTACTACAAGAAGGATTGCCTCAATTGCAACTGTGAAAAGCTGCACAAGCAATACGTGCGCGCCAGCTTAGCTGCGCTCAACTACTACAAGGTGCCCAGGAAGGCCCACAAGCGACAGTACATATGCATGGGTTGCTATGACACGGCCATGGACATGTATGAGGTGAGTAGATAATCAAAAATCTCAAATTGGATACACAATATATGCCGCAAATATCTAGGATTATGCGGGTCATTTAGTGGCTAAGCAGCCACTGCTGCTGCGCAGCTTCAACCAGAATCATGCCGATTTTGTAGCACTGGACAGTAGTGATGAGGATGAAGACGATGATCAGAAGAGTGAGTGTAAATTAATATCTTACTCAGACCAACTCACAATCGTATATGTTTCACGCGCAGGCAAACCCGAGTTTTCAGCAAATGATTTGACGCTGATTGAAAACGAATTGGAGGATGCCATAAAAACGGTAATGGATAAAGTGGGATTGGACGATCAAGTGGCTTGGTCCAAGAGTATACTGCAGGCAAAATCGCAGCGCATAGACCAAGAGATCGAAATGGCCAATGAGGAGCTGTGCAAGCTGCAAAATATGGCTGACAAAATGCACTTTGCCTTGTACAGCTCCTGTCAAGTGGTGCACAGGCATTTGCCGCCACTTGATCTGTACCACAACATGAATGATTATGTGGTGAGTGCAGAGATAAAGCAATATTTAGATTTATGTTAATAAATTTATATTTTGCAGCAAGTGCCGCCAGCTGGTGAGATAGAGCGTCCGCCCATTCAGCTAAATGAGACATACTATGCGGTAAAGAACAAGGCAATCGCCAGTTGGGTCTCAGTGAAAGTGATTGAGTTCACGGAGAGCACTACAGTCGGAGGCAACTTGGTTAGGAGCTACAAGATTAAATATCTAAATACACCATATCAAATGGTTAAGACCATAACTGCCAAGCACTTGGCCTACTTTGAGCCGCCGTCAGTGCGTCTAACCATAGGTGGGCTAAACTCTATTTGTTACTCTTATGTTTATAATTTATTTATTTATTAACTCAGGCACTCGTGTCATTGCCTACTTCAATGGCAGCACTTTGTCGCGCGGCAAAGAAAAGGGCGTTGTACCCAGCGCATTCTATCCGGGCATCATAGCGGAGCCCTTGAAGCAGGCGAATCGCTTTAGATATTTAATATTCTACGATGACGGCTACACACAGTATGTGCAGCATAGCGATGTGCGTTTGGTGTGCCTGTCGTCCGATAGAGTGTGGGAGGATGTGCATCCCGGCTCGCGAGACTTTATACAGAAGTATGTGGAGAAATATTCTGTGGATCGACCCATGGTGCAGTGCACCCGTGGCCAGAATATGAACACTGAGTCCAATGGCACCTGGCTGTACGCGCGCGTGATTGACATTGATTGCAGTCTGGTACAGATGCAGTTCGACGATGACAAGAATCACACCGAGTGGATCTATCGTGGTTCGCTGCGTCTGGGGCCGGTCTTTAAGGAGACACAGAATGCGCTTAACAGCGCCAATGCCATGCAACAGCATCGTGTGCCACGCGTAAGTTTTACTCAATATTCACAATCGATCCTCAATAATATTGTCAATCATCTACTCAGCGCACTGAGCCGTTCATACGATACACCAAGGAAATGGAGACAAGCAACCGACAGGTTAATCAGCAAATGCGCGCAATTGCCCGCAAGAGCAGCTCCGCGCCACAGAACTTAAATATGTCGTCGTCGTCGTCGGCTGCAGCGGCGGCGGCCAATGCGGCTGCTGCTGCCGCGGCCGCACGTAACACTGTGCGACACTTGAACAACTCGACCATTTATGTGGACGATGAGAATCGTCCCAAGGGTCATGTCGTCTACTTCACTGCCAAGCGCAATCTGCCGCCTAAGATGTACACACCACACGAGTGCACGCCAGCGTGTCTGTTCAAGATCATTCATCGTCTGGATAGCTATAGTCCGTTGGCCAAGCCGTTGCTCTCTGGCTGGGAGCGTTTGGTATTTAAGCAGAAGGCCAAGCGAAATGTTGTCTATCGCGGACCCTGCGGCAAGAGTTTTCGTAATCTGGCCGAGGTGCACACCTATCTGCGCGCCACCGAGAATGTGCTAAACGTGGAGAACTTTGATTTTACACCTGATCTACGTTGCCTCGCGGAATACTCCATAGATCCAACGATTGTTAAAGAAGCGGACATATCAAAGGGTCAAGAGAAAATGGCCATTCCGCTCGTTAACTATTATGACAACACTTTGCCTCCGCCATGTACGTATGCCAAGCAGCGCATACCAACGGAAGGAGTGCATCTCAATCTCGACGAGGAGTTTCTGGTGGGCTGTGACTGTGAGGATGATTGCTCGGTAAGCAGCATTGACTTTGCTCCCTACCAAACCCACTAACTCTTTAGCTTTCAGGACAAATCAAAGTGCGCCTGCTGGCAGCTGACGGTTGCAGGTGTGCGTTACTGTAATCCCAATAAACCAATCGAAGAGATTGGCTATCAATACAAACGCCTGCACGAGCATGTGCCGACGGGAATTTATGAATGTAACTCGCGTTGCAAGTGCAAAAAGAACTGCTTAAACCGTGTGGTGCAGCATTCGCTAGAGATGAAGCTGCAGGTGTTCAAGACCTCGAATCGTGGCTGGGGCTTACGTTGCGTCAATGATATACCCAAGGGTGCATTCATTTGCATCTATGCCGGCCACTTGCTAACTGAAACGATGGCCAACGAGGGTGGATTGGATGCGGGCGATGAGTACTTTGCCGACTTGGACTACATTGAGGTGGCCGAGCAGCTCAAAGAGGGCTATGAATCGGATGTTGAGCATTCGCCGACCGAAGAGGAGGAGGACACTTATGTGCCTGATCCGGAGGACGATGCTGATTTTATGCCAGCTAAATACTATCAGCCGCGTAAGAAGGATAAGCTAAGAGTCTCCCGCAGCCACTCCACCCAATCCACTGAGCAAGAATCTCAAGAGAGAGCTGTGATTAATTTCAATCCAAACGCGGATCTGGATGAAACTGTGCGCGAGAATTCAGTGCGTCGACTGTTTGGCACAGATGAGGCACCCTACATAATGGATGCGAAAACAACTGGCAATTTGGGCCGCTACTTCAATGTGAGTGCATGCGTAACGCTGGCTAACCATAATCTCAGATCTCAAATCTCAAATCTTACTCAACTTTAATTATTTTGCAGCATTCGTGTGCGCCCAATTTATTTGTGCAGAACGTTTTTGTGGACACGCACGATCTGCGATTTCCCTGGGTGGCTTTCTTCTCGGCGAACCACATTCGCTCTGGCACCGAGCTCACCTGGAATTATAACTACGAGGTGGGCGTGGTGCCTGGCAAAGTTCTTTATTGTCAATGCGGAGCTGCAAATTGTCGAATACGTTTGCTTTAAAATTATATAGACCTATATATGCATTTGTGGATGACTGCTACTTGTAGTTAACTAATTAAACAAATAAACGACATACTATAATTACATTTAATATAATTAATCAAAACATACTTTAAAAAATAATATAGTTTTAACGTTTTATTTTATTATAGTGTCCAGTTCATCTCAAACTGTACTCAATGCAGCCCTAATATTAGTGCTGGGAAACGAGTTGCTTTACACAATAGAAACGTTATTCAACACTAGTTAGAGGCCGATGCTGAAAAAGGCAAAAGCAAAAAAATTAAATTTCATGTGTGTAACTAAATTGTATCAGTAATGTGCTCAATTGGAACACTATAACTGTTCAAGTTATACGTGCAACTCGCGGCGCTTAAAAATTGAGGTGCGTGGCCACCGGACAAACAGCACACACACATTATTCATGCGAGTTCCGCCCTCGCTCACCCTTACGCCAATAAGAGAGAAAAAATCGATTTTGTGATAGTGATAACAGCGCTTACGCTTAAAACAACGCAGAGGCAGAGGGGCGCAGACCGTAGTTTTTCTTCATATTGTTTGAGATAGAAGTTTACACATAATTTATATACAAATCGGTGGCAATATGAATTTGGATTTTGCTAAAGTGTGCGGCAAGCACAACCTCGTTTATGAGGCGTATTACAAACAGGTAACGCATCGTCGTCCGCTGGAATTTGTGACTTGCAACCCCCGTATTGATTTTTTTTGCGCGCTTGTGCCCAATTTTTTTTTTATTATAGATTGACCCAAAGGGCACTGGTGCCATTGAGGCCATGACGGCCGCTAAGTTCTTGAAAAAGTCTGGTTTGAGCGATGTGGTTCTGAGCCGTATCTGGGATCTATCCGATCCGAATGGCAAGGGTTTTCTGGACAAGCCAGGATTTTTTGTAGCTCTCAAACTGGTCTCCCTGTCGCAAGCGGGCCAGGTGGCTAATATGAATAACATCTACATGGATACAACGAACCCACCGAAAGTGGTAAAGTTCTATTACAAAACTACAAGCAAAGAGAACAATAGTTAATCCGTGTCACATGCTTTTCAGGGTGACATACCAAAGGCCATGCCTACTCGAATACAGACGGTGCCGGTTGCTGGCGCAGGTGCCACAGGCGGCGACTGGACTATCAGTGTCATCGATCGACTAAAGTATGAGCAACTCTTCGAATCGCTTAGTCCGCAGAACGGCATGCTGCCGGGCAACAAAGTGAAGGGCGTATTAATGGACTCTAAGCTGCCTATGAACATACTGGGCACCATTTGGGATCTGGCTGATCAGGATAAGGATGGCAATCTGGATAAGCACGAGTTCATTGTGGCAATGCATCTCGTTTATCAGACACTCCAGAAACGCACAGTGCCCAGTGTGCTGCCCCCTGAGCTGCGAAAGGCACCGAAACCCGCGATGCCACCGCCACCAGCTATTGGCGCTGGAATTAATGCTCCTATGCCGCGTGCGCCCAGTGGCGAGGGTTTTGGCGATGGTGGCTTTGTCGCCAATTTTCCCAAAGATATTGCACCGCCGGCAGCTATACCACCATTGCCCGTTGCTGTGCCGCCCATGACGCGCATTCCACCGGTGGGTGCGGTTAGCACACAGCCACTGATACAAACTGATCCACTGATACCCATTGGAGCACCACCGTCGGTGACGGCCAACGCTGATTGGGTGGTCAGTGCTGTCGAGCTATTGCGATTTGAGGAAATATTCCGACAATCCGATTTGGACAAAGATGGTTTGGTTTCCGGTCTGGAAGTGAAAGACATATTCATTAAATCGGGTATACCACAACGCAGTCTCGCAGACATTTGGTAAGAAATGCAAGCGATAATTTCTAAACGATCTTAAACTAATATTATTTCTCTCGCAGGGCACTTTGCGATACCAATCAATCGGGCAAGCTGACCGTGGAGCAATTCGCTTTGGCCATGTGGCTAGTAGAGCGTAAACAACGTGGCGTAGATCCGCCTCAGGTGCTAACAGCTAACATGGTGCCGCCATCGATGCGTTCAATAGTGTCCGGTGTGGAAGTGCAGGCGCAGGAGACAAAGCCGACATACACAAACCCCGAGCTGGAGATGATATCTAAAGAGATCGAAGAACTGGCACGCGAGCGCCGTGCCCTGGAAACAGAAATAGCACAAAAGGAGGCCGATGTGCGTATCAAGAATGGTGAAGTGCGGAGCCTGCAGGTCGGTATTAATGAAATCATATATTGAGCGAATTAGAAGTAAAAGAAAATCGTTTTGTTGCAGAGCGAATTGGATACATTGACGGCAACGCTGAAGCAGCTGGAGAATCAGCGCGGCGAGGCCCAGAAACGTCTCGATGATCTACAGGCTCAAGTAGTTATCGTTGCATGATCTAAAATTGATCTTAAATCGCTTGATTTTTTGGGTTTTCTTACTGCAGCTAGCTTCACTTTTTTAAATGGGCTTAATTTGAATATGATTTCCATTTTCCCTTCTCTTTATTATTTATGTTCCTCCACTGTTAACACAAATTGGTACGCAATTATTTTATCCAAATTATTCATACTAAACTGGTGAATGCACTTTAAAAACTATACGTTACGTTAAGGTTACCCAAAATCTGGCCGTGTTGGCCAACGTAAGTCTTGACATAACCCGCACCAGCAATCAGGTTTGTTTATTTATTATCGTTTGTGCTTTATGTTTGTATGTTATGTTTCTGTGTTTATGTTCAACTTGTTTTTATCTCACCAACAACTGAGGCTTGTTAAAAGTTATTGATTTATTTAAATTTTGAATCGTTCTGTTTTTAGGTGACTAAGATACGGGACCAGTGTCACAAGCAAGAGGAGACCATCAACGAGCAGGAGGGTGAGCTGAATGCTAAGCGCTCGGAGCTGCAGAAACTAAAGGATGAGGAGTCATCCCTACAAAAGGAATATGATAATAACAATCGGGAGCTATCCAAGCTAACGAAGCATCTGCAGAATACTCAGCTGCAGATTAGTTCTGTAAATATGAATTTATATATTTAGAGTATAATAATTATATATAATATTAACGTAATCAAATGTGTATTTTAGGTACGCTCTATGGTCACCCAGCTGATGGAGACTCAGCGACAAATGACGGATGCTCTGCTCATTTGTCGCGCTGCCATGGAAAATCAAAATGCTGAACTCGTCTCGGAATATCAGCTGAAAATCGAGCCCGACTTTGATGATGCGCGCAAGATACTGCAAAAAGAAATCGAAATGCCCAAAGATGATCCATTCCAGGAAAACAACAGCGGTGCGGCCAACAATGCAACCAATGGCTTTGACAACGATCCCTTCAGTGGCCAGGTTAGCAAACCCACGCCCGCTATCACCGGCGGCTTTGACGATAGCTTCAACATGAGCTCCGGCTTTGACAGCGGCTTCGATGCGTTTGGCCAGAGTGCCGCCAGCGGATTCGGGCAAACACAACGAGATCCATTTGGTGGTGATGCATTCGGTGCAAACAAATCAAATGCCATAACGCCAGAGGTGGGTAAATCAATAATCAAATTTGATAGATTTAACGTGTGATTTGTGTTTGCAGCCTGGCAAGGATGACTTTGGCAGCGACCCGTTTGCGGCGCTGCACGCGCCCACTGGTCAGGGCCAGGTGCTTAGTCCAAATGCGCAACGTTCTGGACCACCACCTAGACCAGAATCACCTAGTCCAGCTTTGCCGCCAAAGAAATCCAAGGTGCCGCCACCTAGACCAGCTCCACCACGCGCATCCCAGGTAAATACAAGAGATTAACTTAAATTATTCGAAGATATATACTAACGAATGCTCTATAATTTGTAGCCGACAGGCGGCTTTGGCGCTGGCAGCGCCGGTGGAGGCGGAGGATTTGCTGACTTTGACGACTTTGACAATAAGGTTGGTAGCAAGTTTAATGTACATTGGGATCGGTGGTAATGCATGCACATCGCACTGCCGCAACAATTATTTTGTTAACTAGTTCAAAGTATTTTCACAAGTGTTAAGTTTCTTTTTGCATTAACATGGCATTAAAAATGCATAACTATATATATATATATATGTATATCGACGATTCAAGTACTTTCGTTATTAATTTTTTCACTAACCCACAATTAAATTGTTTGTAGTTGTGTTAATTTTTGATTCACCCAAAAAGAAAAAGAAAAAAAAAAACACGTAACAAATAAACAACATTTTTGCACTTAAATATTTTTTTTTTTAGTTTAAGTAGAACTTTTAGTTGTGTAATTTGGTATCAATTATGTTGCTTATTGATTTGAGCAATGATGCAATTGTAAGAGGTATATATTCGTTCCTTATACGCATTGCCTTAACTCTGCTGCCCGTACGAAACTAACTATTTGCTTTCATCTCTTGCAATTCTCTATTTTCAGTGAACATCTTAATAATAATAATAATCATATTTAATAAATTCATAAAATATATATTATATATGTATATTTATAAATATATATATATTTAATATATAATATTAACAGAGACACGACACCCACAGACAGACACATACTCAGTCAACAGTTGAGCCTAGCAACAAATTTGAAGCGTACAAAAACTCAATCGCGTATATACTACTATAAACATTGCATATAGAATCCATATATCAGAGTTCAATCTGGCTGAATATTCGTATTTATATTGCACAGATGGCCCTTAAGCATACTCGCAATTTTCATGCCTAATTAGATAAATGTATTATATTATCCAATTCGAATCAGATCTATTGGAAGACTAAAATCAATCAATTGATATGTCAACAAAAAAAAAAAACAAAAAAAAAAGTTACATCGTGTTTAATGTAGTCAAAGTGTTTAAAGTTTAAATTTAACAAAGGCCACACTAGGAAATGTTGTGCATTATTGTATTTAACTTATATTTACTTGAGATTTCTTTTCGTTCAAAGACCAAATAATCATACATTGCATAATATTATGAAGCATAATTCTTAAATTTTTAAGTGCACGCCGAGCCGTTCAGTTTGGATGAAATGCTAGTCTCGAAAGGATTGATAGATTCATATATAACTCAATTAAGGAATTTAAATGCAAATTGTTGTTGTTTCTGCATATAATACTAAAGTTTATGGCAATTATACAATACTCATACATCCTCACACACATATATATATATATATATATATTTATATTTTATTGCTGATTGAGATTTTCTACATATAGAGCCTATTATCCACCATTTATATATGCATAGCTCGAATTTCATTGACCTGTAACTTCCAAGATGATTGCTTTACTATTTATTAAATCATTTTCCAGACATGGAAGTTACATTGAATGACATTCCAACTGACAGCCGATTATAGAATCAGAATCAAATTGTTAATTGCATTAGAAGACACGTGTTGCCATCGACTAGGTGTAGTAGGAGCTATAGTTTCGAATAACAATTTGTTTTTCGTTTGCATTCGGGATAATTGGTAAATGATAAATTATAGATAATCTACGCCCACATCAAACTCTTGTTTGTACAATATGTTACGATATTTGTTTTGAATGACATACATACATGCATACATATATATGAGATATATATATATATATATATATATATATATATAATATATATTTAGTACAATATACAACCACGAAACTGTTCACATACCGAAACCTAAAGCTTCCCGTACATTGATTTTTAATGTCTAATACATACAAACTTATACATATAAAATGTACCCAAACTAACGTGTAACACCATCAAGTTTTGCATTAATTAAACAACAAAAATATCTAAATATGTTCGACATCATTAATACAAATAATAATAATAATAATAATTGAGTTATGATAAACATTAAAAAAAAATATAACCATAACGAGAGAATAAAGAAACATTTTTGTCGCATCCGGTTATATCAGCTTTGTTTTAACTAGGTCTCCTGCCCCACCCCACTTATCTCTTTTGCAGCAGCTACACCCGAGTATTTATACTACATAAAGTCCAAAGTTTTATTTCTCCTATAATATTTTGGTATTTGGTTTTGATTTGCCGCTATTTGGTATTCATTATATTTTTGTATGAAACATTGATTTAATAGTTTTTTCTCTCTTTCTTTTACATTAATTTGATTTGTGTGTTTTTTTTTTTCCCCCCTCCACTGACAAAATCACGCCGATTTTTTTGCTCATTGCTCCCAACCACTGACACAGCTAAAAAACATTCCAATCGGTAACCCAAACACAACCACGCCCATACCGACGCTAAATGCTACGCTGCTCGATAGCTTCTCGCTGTTTGATGATCCTCAGAGCCAGAGTAAGGCAGCCAGCACTAGCACACCAACACTGCCACTGCACCCACAAGCCTCCACCCACACACTACTATCGACTTCATCGGCATCGGCATCAGCATCGGCATCGAATTTGGCATCAGCATCGACATCAACCTTGACATCAGTATCTGCATTAGCATCCGCATCAGCCTCCACAGCAGTCAGCACAAATAACCAACATTTGTCGCGTTCCAATACACCGCTGCAGACACAGGCCACAACGGGAGCGGGAGCGGGAACGGGAGCCGGCTCTGCATCCTTAGAGGGTCTTTTTGACGCCTTTGGTAGTAAACCAGCTGCCACACCAGTGCCAGCTGTTATACAAGGCCCGACAGACTTTAAGGATGATCCCTTCAAGGACTATCGCTATGAGGATCCATTCAACATCAAAGATCCCTTTGCGGACGATGATGAGAGCGCGTCTGCGGGTGGAGCCAGCAAGAAGAACTTTGCCGAAGACTTCAGCTCTGAGGGTATGTTCTTCGTATATAATTACTTTGAATCCACAATTCATTCTCTGTAACTTTCAGATGAGCTCCCGTCCAAGGCTGTTGCTAACAATAACAAATCGAAGACGACCACGCCCCTCGGCAGCGATTTGGTGCAACAATTTGATGCATTCAATATGAATGTCAGTCCGGCACCTTCACATCAATCGGCCGCCTCGAATCCGAAAGCACTGGATGCTTTTGCTGATTTCGATGACTTTGCGCTGGAGAAACCGGCAGTGGCAGAGGCTGCCGATGCGACAAAAGGAGCCACCAAAGCAAATCTGAACAAACTCAACGATTCCTTCTTCAATGCATTTAATGACAATTTCAATGACAACTTAAACTCCATCAATTCTAAAAACAACGAACAGACCAAGGCAAAGTCGAATGTGAATGCGTTTGATGCATTCACCGTTCAGAGCTCAACGATAAAGTCGGACGCCAAGCTCTTTGATGCCTTCAATGATAACTTTGAGGATAGCTTTGGCACTGCGAAACCGGTGAATTCGACCACGTTGGATAGTAATTTTGCTAAATTTGATGCGTTCGATGCGCACAACTTCTCCAACGACTTTGGCAAGTCCCTCGACGACAGCAATGCAAACAAAAGCAAACACAATGGCAGCGGAAGTGGCAGTGGCACTGGTGCCAGCAAAAAACACACGGAATTCCTGACCAAAAAAGATAATGAAAAGTTTGCAGCGGACTATTCAAAGCCCGAGAGCTATGACGCCGATCTGGAGGAGGCGCTAAAGCGCAGCATGCTCGACAACTGAATCAGTTCGCTATCCAAAGTAGTTATTAATGTGATGTTGCACACGAACAATCTCAATATTAGCGACTTGCATGTTCGCATTAAACAGCTATATATATATATAATAATTAGTATAGCTGCACACTGAATTTTAAAGCAACTTTCCAAAACTGTACAATATGAATGCTTTCAGTTCTTATAGCTCAAGTGGCGACTACAATATGACAATAGTCATCATGTATCGATACGTGTTTATATTCCATAGTGTATACAATGCATATACATGGATTGTGTGAACCCAAAATGCTGGTATTATATTCATTATATCATATTTAATAGTTTAAATGTAATCGACATACTCGTTAACGCTTTCGCGCATATGTATGTACACCAAAACTCTATGAATAAACCAAGAGCAATATATTGAACGCCTCTCGCTCACTACTACAAACATATCTGCTGAGATCTCAGCTCTGAGCTTGGAGTTCGGAGCTCTGGCGACGATTTGTGCTACTCTCGCTCTCACTCTCTACCTGGTTTCATTCAGTGAGCGCTCAGCGCGCACATCTGTTACGGTTGCGTTTTTCAGTCACGATTCCGAGTTCAAAGCGAGCGGTCATAGAAAAACTTGTTGCGCCCGATTTATATATATACATTATGTAAGTACATTAGTTAGTCTATATGGATTTGGATGCGCAAAATACAAAAATCAACATACAGCGAGGGAACTCCTATAGTAAATTATATACTCTCGTTTATTTGCCTTGTTCTCACGACAATCACACACGCACACACAAGCATTTGAACGCTATAGAAACGATTTGCCGGCACTGTTAATGTTAAAACAACAAACAAGGCGCGATCTGGCTGGCAGTATTTTTCCTATTAGTTTGAAAATGTGTCATATGTCTATATACACAAATAAGTGTATAAGCATGTGTGTGTGTGTGTCTGTGTAAGTCTGGCCCCTTACTAATTAAATTTATATTGTTTTTGCTGCGCTGCGAATTTACATATGTATGTATGTATATGAATAGTGTTTATATATGTTTTCATATCGAGCGAGTGCCGGTCAGATCCCACACAGATAACTGGGCTGCCGGCCGACACAGGTATAAAACTCACATATATACACATTTGCTATATAAACAGCGCACAGAGGTCGGCTGTTAGCTGCTGCTGTACTTTAAACAGAGCTTTCATTGTATGCACACTTGATACTGGCTTATCAGTTGTTATCAGTGTTTATTGGTGGCAAAGCCTACACACATATGTGTGTGCGTATGTGTTAGGGCAGGTAATGCTGTTTGCTTAGTCTTATACTAGTTTAATCACTTGCAGCTTGAGCCATGTCGAAGCCAGTCCTCTACTATGCCACACTGAGTCCACCCTCGCGCGCTGTCTTGCTGACGGCCAAGGCAATTGGTCTTGAACTTGAACTGCGGTAAGAGCTGCCCACACACACGGCCAATGCATTTAGCCAATTAATAAATTGCCTTTGTTTTGCAGCCCAATTAACCTATTAAAAGGTGAACATCTGACGCCAGAGTTTCAAAAATTGAATCCACAGCACACGATTCCCACATTGATCGATGGCGATGCTAGCATCATAGACTCGCATGCAATATGCGCCTATTTAATTGAAAAATACGGCAAGGAACATGAGTCATTGTATCCAAAGGATTTGGTAAAACGCGCCAATGTAGATGCAAGACTTCACCTGGATTCTGGACACCTGTTTGCTCGTCTGCGTTTTCTCTATGAACCTGTGATCTACAGTGGATCAACTGATTGCTCCGTTGATAAGATAGCCTATGTGCAGAAATGCTATGAGATATTGGAGGAATTCCTCAAGGATCAGACATACTTGTGCGGCAATGAGCTGACTATTGCGGACTTTTGCTGTGTAGCAACCGTGACATCCGGCAACGATGTGGCGCCCATCGATCAGTTCAAATTCCCCAAGGTGCACGCCTGGCTAAAGAGACTTTCTGAGCTGCCCTACTACAAGGAAATCAATGAGGAAGGAGCCGAGGAGGTGAAGGCGCTTTTTAAGGCCAAACTAGCTGAAAATCGCTCAAAGTAGATAATATTATAGTTATTCTATGTACGTTTAAATAGTAGCCGGCTTTTCCTTGAACAAGTTTATAAGTTTTTAACAAATATGCTAATTGCAGTATCTTGGGTAAATAAATTACAGTTCTACAGTACTTGAGATATAGTTGCTCGATAGTTTCATATATAAATAATATAAATTGCATCGACTTGTTTAAGGGCAACACAAATTCAAATAACATAAAAAGCTTTTCGGCATATCCAAATGTTTATTGCTATTATTATTAAAAATTTGATATACTTTTCGGCTTGCAATTTATTGGATGATTGACAAATAGTAGATTTAGTAATGTGTTTGCGACATAAATAAAAACTATTGCATACTTTTGGGGTTGTAATTTCTTGACAAAAAAAAAAAAAAATTTTTAAAAAGTTATTTGTAAATATGCAAATATAACAAATACAGTCTGATTTTTGAATGAGAAGCCGTTTCCAACTCGTAAGGACGACGGCTTTCGATTGGCATTACAAAAATACCATTCCGAGACATTGCGCTTTTTTGAGAAAATATTTGATGGTTAAGCTTATGTTTATTGGCAGAAATCAAGTTGGCCTTTATTCAATATTTTTTATCGAAGTCGGTTGTATATAGTGCCATGATTTCGAAACTGTAAAATTTTCGCAATTACTCGAGATATGGCTTTTTGAATAGAAGAAAGAAAGTGCGACGCTGCTGCCCAGATTGACATTCAGTCTTTATGGCTAAAGTCCAAAGTCTTCGATAAACTGAAGTCTTATAAAAAATGCCATATCTATTATTTTTTTTTTTTACTTTATTAATACACATACAATTAGATCCTATAATATAATGTCTTTTATTACATACAATGCACATACAATTTTATCCCTTATTATATTACGTAGTGTTATTACATAGAATTTACATACTACAATATTGTAATCATATCTTCTTATATTACATTTAGCAACAATATTCTTAAAGGTACAATAACGAAAAGGGAAATCGCCCTGGGATTGACCGAAACGGCATTAAAGGCAGATCGGTGCATAGGTTTTTTTTTGTTTTTGAATCTGTTTTTAGAAAATTAAATAGGGTTCGTCTTTAACTTTTAACTTTTTGTCTTTTTCTTTTAAGTAAAGCGCACTTTGTACATATTAATAGGTATGTACTTATTTATATGCGATGGGGTAGAGGGGGGAGGAGGGGTCATGGCTAGGGGCAACGGAGAGCTCCTTTAACAGTGAGTAAAATTCATGTGATGATTTTAAACATAATCTACATATATAAAATATAAATATAAAGAACTGGTATCACGAAACCAAAATATTATAAGCTATATCTACAGAATAAAAAATACAAAATTGCTTCAGATAACCACCATCGACACCGTCGACCAGATGCAGCTAGAGATGGAGATGATGATGAACAGCAGTTAGTTCGTCTTCTCCAGCAGGAGCCGTCTTTCTTTTTTGTTTTTGTGGGAGGCCAGGCAAGCAACAAAGAGAGAGCGCCACCGGCGCATTTGAGGAATGAAAAGTCAATGAACGACAGCACTTCAACTGCCTACAATATGCGTATAAAATATATATAAATGGGTAAACAGGCTATCACGACGCACGCTGATGCACAACAGTACAGTACAGAGCAACAGCACACACTCTATTACATAAAGTGTGTGCGTGTGTGAGTGTGAGTGTGTGCGCATTGTCTCAGTTCCTAATCTCGGCGCAATAAGAAACGCTTGATGCTCTCTGGCAGTGGCAGCCGCGCAATGGCGCCAGTTGCGATATGCTCCAGTATAACATTGCGACAAGCACTTTGCAAGGACAGTACTGAAAAAAAATTGAAGAGCATCAGTTTTAATTGAAGAAATGTAATTATAAATGTAATCTGATTACTCACTGCCTTCCAATTGTATGATGCGTATCTGCTTTGTTGTACCATACACATCAATAACAACATATAAAGGTGACCTATTTAGTGGTATTTCCTTTGACACTGGACCCTTGTCGACGCCATTAATAATGAAGTGCAATTCGCCTTTGGTTTCATCCGTCTCTGTGGGCACATACATGATGCCAATGCGTGAGCCTCTATCGGTGAGTAGTATATCCGAGTTTCCATTGTCCATCGAGGGACGCAACAGTCGCTTGGGCAGCAGGCCGCGTGGAGTACGCACATGTGTGGCATCGCCAAGTAGATTACCTATGGATTTAAGCCAATGATAATTATCCAGTTCAGATGGGGAGCTCACTTCTACTTACGCTGTGGCGGCTCATTGGCTATGAGCTCGACATTTTCACCGTTTTGCTCTTGACGTTGATTCATCTCAAATTTCGATATGGGGTATATCCAGCTGTTACCCAAATTGGCCAAGTCGGGCAGCGCAAAGTGCGGCAATCCTTCGCTCCGCATGCCAATCACGTTCGGTGTCAGCTCCGTCAGTCCCAGGCGCATGTGACCCGACCAACCACGCTCAATTTTTTCAATTTCCACTAGAAATATTTCACCGGGCGCCTGCAGAAAGCGGTGCATGGAATTAATCAATTAAAATTCACGGTTTGTTACATTTGCACCACACATACATGCCACTCACACAGCACAGACACACATAGACATCCCATGTAGATACATAGCGAGAGAGATTAACGATGCTTACCAGTGGGCGCTCGGAGAAGGTGAGTGCGTCGGCGAAGCTGGTGCGACGAAAGGCGACTGTTGCATCGTCATCTAAGCGTATGTTGGAGCCATGGTATGGATGAAACCGAAAGAGCTGACGTTCCCACACACAAGCACCAGTTGTTGCCATTTTCGCATCGTTCACAATTGCTGCGGCATCGATCTGTTCTTGGTCTGCCTCGTTGTTGCCGGCAAAGTCGACTAGATGCGGCGCCTGGTGGTTGTCATCAACGGCATCCATGTTTTATATTATTGTTTATTTCTACCATATGTATTTCTTTATTTGTGTAAATTTTAAGTTGATCGGAGAGTGACATGCGACAAGTGTTGAGTAACGTGAAACCAGCTACTATTTACTTTCAGTGTTGGCAAACGCACGTACACATTTGCTTTTGACGTAACAGCGAACAGCTGATTGCAGTGGCAGACAAACACCAAAAAATAAGGTAAATTCGACGAAATTATGAATATTGAAAGAAAATGTAATCAAATATATTTAATTGCAGATGCGTATACCAGCAGCACTGTATGCGTCACGCGGGCGTACGCCGCAGAACGAAAAGGATGTGCCATTTCAAGAGATATTGCCACTGCGACTGAAAAACACAGTCAGCGGCAAGGCCGACTCTGGCTCCGATGTGGCGTGCCTGCAAGAGATGGGTGTGCTGTTCGCCTGCCTCAAGGACAACGAGTTCGTGGAGAAATATTGCCACAAGGAGATTACACAATTTCAGAAGTGTTACAAATTCTATATGGATCGCAAATTTGAGGCAAAGAAGACGATCAACCAGGGCATTGTGCAACCCGGCAACAACCTAAACTATAAACAGTTGAACAAATACATGAGACGCTTTCCCAATCCGCAATAGTTCATCAATAAAGCCCAATGATTTGTTAAGCTTTTTAATACATATGCAAATTATTTACAAAGTCTTTTCCATTATATTTTTTCTCTATCCGTAATCTGTTTTAGTAGACGACATCCGCATCGCCTAAGCCCGCAGAGGATTGACTCACAGGTGAAGGTTGGCTCAGCACAAAGTTCGATATATTTCGCAAATTGTGAAATTGCGTGTGCTGCTGTTGCCGCTCGTAGATCTCCGCTTCATTGGGAGCGTATGACTTGCAGTTAAAATGCTGCAGGGACTTGCGCGGCAAGGCGAGATTAATATGCAGCGGATAACCGCCGTGCTCCCAGGTGTCTGTCAACAGCGATAAGCTTCGATTTGCCTCCAGCACGCGGGCGCGCTGATAGTTAAGTCTCTCCTGCTGCAGCTCAGACCATTGCTCCTGTAAGGCAACCAAATCTCACATACATTTGTCCAAAAAGTTTACAGTTATGCAACTTACGAATCGTGTGCCCAAGCGGCCAAAGTACTTGATCTGCTCCTGCACATTGAGCACCTGCTGCATATAGAAATCGCGCGCCTTCTCCACGCCATCCAAGCCATAGAGCAGCAACTCTCGCTGCTCCTCCAGATGCTTCAATCGCTTCAGCATATTGTAATCGATGCCGTGCTGCAAGGTGTGCCTGCGCGACTCTCTTCGCTTGTTGTTCGACTTCTTGGGTGGCTGCGCCAGCGTTAGGGCACCCATCGTGTAGTCTGTCGCCGAGGTGGAGGAGGAGCCGCCATCGGCGGAGCCGCGATGCTCGAATTGCTCGCGTGCAGTCTTTAAGCTCTTCTGCTCGTTGTGCATGAGACTCAGCTGCCAGTTCTGTAACGCATTGCGTATATCCGCCTTGGCCAGCGGCGCAGCTGCAGCGGATTGACGTGGTGGTTTCGGTGGCGGTGCTGGTGTGCCATAATCCATTTCATGCTCTAGCTCGGGACTGTGCTGCGATCGTGGACGCACCTTGGCCGTGGGCGCACTGCCATCCAGGCCCAGACCGAGCAACTGAGGCGCCGATGGCGGACGCGGCGGTTTGGTCAACTTCTCGTGCTGGAAATGCTGAGTTTGCTGTTGCTGGTTGCGCAACAGGCACAGCTTGAGTCCCGCACAGAAGCGCTCGAAGGATAACAATCCGCTAGGCGGTGTTACGCGTCGCAGTGAATCCAACACACCTTGAGGCAGTCCCTTGGAGCCATCGTCCTGCCAGCCCTTCTCAATGTCCGCAAAGCGCACATAGCCACTCTGCTTATCATCGAGAATATCGAAGAGCTTCTTCATGGACAGCACAAACTGCTTGGGCAGCGCATCCAGCGAGCTAAGGCTGCCGCTCTTGCTGGACAGCATCTTCTAAGTTTAGAAATTAGTAACAGAAAAAAAAAAAAAACGATTTTAAGATTAAAAACAAATAGTGGAAAGCGTGTATAAATAATAAGAAAGCATATATCAAAGATTTCGCCCACACTATTTGCGCTCAATGCATATTTTTGAATAATCATAACGCGAGACTTGGGCAACGCAAACTAAGACAAAGATGTGAACGCTTGGCACAGTCGCAGCTTTATTTATATGCAAACATTTAAACAATTTGTGGCTAAATATCTTACTTGGTTGGTGTGTTGATGGCGGAAACTGGAAATGCGATGCTCTGGCAGCCGCTTAAGGCCGTTCGTCAAGGCTTTGCTTGGGCTTGCACAATTTGAGATTTGCTCAAATTCTTTTTTCTTTTTCTTTTGTAATGCAGCTGGAGCAGGAGCGGGCAACACATCCAAACCCAACCGACTGGTTGGGCAGACTGCAAAGTCGCGCTAAGCAAAGCGCACGCATGCGCAACTGGTTGAGTGGCTGGCGGAGCAGGTTTTCAAGGGAGACAAACACACACACACACGCACACATACTCTCTCAAACAACACTCACTAATACCAAGAGCAGCACGCGTGCCATGCTCTAGCTGTATCCCCCCTGGAGCAGAAAAATCACAGTGGTACAATTATAGCAGAAATATTTATTAGTAGAAATTCAATGCGTACTCAGTCAAGGATAGCTAATTGCTTACTTAACCACACAGGCACATACATATACACATATATATATATATATATACATATGTGGGTGTGTGTATGTTATGTTATATTCATGTATTTGCTTTGCAAGAAATGCAAACTCTGCGCAGTCCACATGCTTGGATCGCTAGAATGAGCATTTCATGCCACACGCTCTAAATGCTAATTGTGTGTTTATTCTAGTTGCCTACAAATCGGCGACGGACTTTCGGCGCACGTATTTGGCGAAATAGTCGGGACGCCAGCACTTGCAGGAGCCGGGTATCAAGAACCAGTCGTAGTAGAGCCGCACCTGGAAGCAGCCCAACTCATCGTGTCCATCGCAGTGCGCATCGGCTGCAGCGCCTTGTGTGCCGGCACCCTGGACGCCAGTGCTGCCATCGGAGGCGTTGGCCACACCGGCACGCTTCTGCAAATACTGCTGATAGGCCTGGAAATCCTGCACGGATGGAGCTGGTGTCGTTGTGCTGCTACTTGGCACCGTGTCCTCTGCATTGGGATAGAAAATCTCTGCCACCAGCAGACTGACCCATCGGGGCGAAGACAAACAGCCGCCGTCCAGATAGTGACAGCGTGCCTGGATGCAGCGTGTCACTTCCACAGTCTGTGTGAAGTAGCCCTCGTAGGGTATCTGGACGACGTAGCGCCAGGCTCCCTGATAGTTTTTGGCAAACACGGGCGTGGCATACTCCACCTTGGCCGGACAGGGTGTGGGCGGTCCTTCATAGCGTATGGGTCCCACTTCCTCGCGACGCTCCGCTGTCTGCGCAGCGGACACGGCCGGGCTGGTGTCGCCTTGAATGGCGCGATACAACGTGCAGAAGCTGTGAATTAAATCAAGAATCGAATGTGCTGAACTTTATGCCCAATCAATTCGAGCTAGTGGACTTACACTCCGCCTCCATCGCAGAATTTACGAGGTTTGCGCTCCTCGGCGGCGCGCCGTTGCTCGTGCAGCTTCTTCTGCTGCTGCTCCTCCTCATCGAGAGCGGGATCAAAGTAGCTATACTCATTGGACACGACGCCATCCGGCAAGCTGCGTGTGACGCGTGTGGCATAATGCCGATCGATATTATTATTCTCCAGCTGATCCACCGGCTCGTCGCGTATGATTTGTGTTACCTTTGGCAGCGTATCGTCCGCCTTGAGCACGGGCAGTGTCTTCGAGAGAAACTTGAGTGTCTGATTGCGTATCAGTTCGCTGGGAGAAAGCAACAATTCAAGCTACAACGAAATGGCAGAGGAAAGGCTTTCACTTACAATGGATACGGCTCACCGAGGACATTCTGACCCAACGGATTCTTGGGTATTTGCCCCTTATTCAAATCACCGCAAATATTGTGCACGGACACCGCTGACTTCTTGCCGCTGGCCACATCCTTGCAGTCTGCATTGATGAACGTATAGGGCGGCGGACGGACTCGTGGCGGCACAGCATTCGGTGACTCCACAAATGCATAATATCCCTCTGGTGGCTCCTCGCCGTAATCCGTTTGCGATTGCGGTGCCGACTGCGCAGCCGACAGCTGAGCGAGCAGCAAAAAGCTGAGTATTTTCTAAAGATAAAACAAGTTTAGACATTTAATATGTTATTTATACATTTTTTATGTCCATAAAGAACGCGACAGCATAAATCAAATTAATTGCTATTTGAATGGCTGGCATTGTGGTATCGGTCATGGCCCCCTGCCCTGCCCCATGCTCCGCCATGCCCCACTGGGCACAAAGACGCGCTCTCAGCCAACGTTTGGCGAAAGCGCGAAAGTTGTTCGCCAGCATCAAAATAAACAAAACTCAAGCAACAACAACAACGACAACAACAACAACAACAACAACAACGAATGGCACTGACCAAGAGTGTGACTTTTGCATCTTAATCTTATTGTCGGGGTACTTGAGGAAAAAACTTTCCCTGAAATTCTGTTAGCTTCTTTATTTTCCGCTTCTTCTGCTTCTCTCGTCTCTGTTTGAATGAAATCAAAAGTTTCAGAATGTCTCAGGCTCTTTTTCGGGTCAAGTAGATGACTTTGTTTTTCCCCCACATTTTGTTGGAATTGGAATTGGGCCAACACTTTGGGCATCTGTAGAAATCCCCACTGTGCGCTACAATTTCGTATGGGATGCGGGTGTTCGGGTCTTTTTTGCTTTGCATCTCATTCGTGACATGATTCACAGCCACACAATTCGGCATTCCGAAAGACACAAAATTGGGTCAGCCACGCTCTGCTGTTGATTTTGTATTCTTTTTTTTTTTGTTTATTCTAATGAGCAAGGCGATGTCGTTGTCGTTGTCGTTGTCGTTTCGCTTCTCTTCTTGATATCCATCTCGTTATGCGTAAAACTAGTTTGATTCAATTTATTTTCTTTTTTTGGGATTGGGATTGTGTGCCCTTCTGGGATGTACGTCTATGGAGCAGCAGCAGCAGCATTTTCTCTTACTGCCACCTCTAATTGCAACTTGAGTGTTGACCGCATTTAGAGCCAAAGTTAACTGCAACTGCTGCCGCTGCTGCTGCTGTAGCTGTAACTGACAGAGACTCTGCTGGCAAGCTAATGACTATATTTAAAGCTGACTAAATACAAAGCACCGCTGTTCAACGGGGCCAGAATTTGTCGCTAGTTTATGTGTGAGTGTGCGAGTGTGTGGTGTGTGTGGTGTGTGCGTGCTATTAAATTGTTCTAAATACGTTTTAGGTAACGGGAAAGTTGCTCTACTCCAGGCGTAAATAACACACGACAGGCCGACGAAGCGTGCGTCTGTGTGTGTGCGGCTCAAGTCGATTGGCCCGTCACCTTAATTCATTAGCATGTCTATATACAAGAACGGTCAACTCTGCTACAGAACTTATGCTAACAGTAATTGCCAAAACGCAGTGCAAAGCAAAGCAAAAGACTTAGGCAACGAACTCGATTTTGAGCATATTTTTGAATAACAATGCCGCAGCCATAGCCGCACTTACCACCAGTAAACGATAATCCATGTTGGCCAACTTTAATAGCCTTTTATTTAGTTGCCCAGCAAAACGAGACACACAAGAATTTTCTTCTTTATTTCCTTCTTTTTTTTTTTTCGTTCACTTTTCCAAGCTTGGCGTGTTGCGCTACACAGAACTCGACGCGGCAAGTGCAACAACTGAACTGAGCCTCTGAATGCGCAACCAGCAGACATTGAACCTCTGCTTTTGAACTTGGCCAACAGTTAGCCAAGAGAGAGAGAGAGAGCTGGCCACAGAAAGTGGTAAAGAAAGCTTTGACTCACTATTCTGAAGACAACTTTCGAGAGAGTCGCACAAGTGGCGCTTAGCACGAGCTGTGGTATGCTTTTAGGTGGGAGTGGCATGTGCGTGTAGCATATACATGGGCGACTGCTGGAAAGTAACAGAAGATACTTGTACTTGCTGCCTGAAATTTGAATCGCAAATGCAATTTCTAATATTATAAATCTTCCCATTTTATATCCAACAATTTCACGTTTATTCATGAATACAATGTACAATACACAATTCATCAATTAATAAACATGCTCTTAACACACAATAGTTGAATCATTCTCATTTATGTATATGTATGTATGTATGTATACATATATATACATAATTGATGTATATAATAATAAAGTGTTTTACATTATGCAAAAAACAATGCTTCAAAGTCTTTCAACATTTGTTATCAATATATATTGTTTTGGTTTAATGCTTTCCTACACATACATATACATTATACAATGTATAACTCTTACAAACTAAAATATATATATTTGTAAAGAAAAAGAAATATGCAGCTGTGCCTGATTTTGTTTTCAAATCTTTGTATGTATATATATATATATATATATAAAGTATGCTTGCAAATATTAAAATAGAAATACTAGACGTAGTAATTGAAATGAATATGTACACATATATGCATAAATTCTGTTCAGATCGTATGCATATGAATACATAGCTTGAAACTTGGTTTCGTTAAAAAAAAACTAATGTTTTTTTTCCTTTTCTTCTTTTATATATATATATATGCCTTGCACGGACTGTTCTAAATCGAGTTTCTATAAAAAGAAATATTATTATTGCATTCGTTTGCATGAAAAGAAATCAAAATCAAATCATATTGTACCTTCATATTAAACTAAATAAATAATATATATATATATATATATATATATATAATGCAATGTCAAATATTCTCGATTTAGTTTACAATCGTCTCTCTTCGTAATAAATAAACTTAAAATCAAATCAAAAACATAAGTTGTTTAACTTTCGAACCTAAGCTAGCTTAAATACATATATATATATGTTTATATAATTCTATATACGAGTATGTGTATATATGTTTTGTAAATCGCAAATTGTTAAAGTAAACGCGTATAACATCTTTTCGCTTAGAACTATATGTGTATATGCATGTATATATATGTATATACGGATGCAACTGCATCGATCGAAATATTCAATATAAAGTAAACTTTAGGCTTAGGTCTATAGTGCGTTTTGTATGTGAGTGAGTCTGAATCCAAATCGTATAACAATATCGTCATTAATTCTTGGGGGAGACGGTAATTAACTTGTGTGGCGTCACAGGCGATATCTGAGGGGATTAATATATTTATTATTAATTAAACACATTTAATTAAAAGGCATTAGACTTACCCATAAGGAGCGACCCATGTACGTATCATCATCGTCCTCAATTAAACCGCTTGTGTGATGATGGCTCTGCTGATCTATAAAAAGTAGCGTATCCTTGCTGCAGGTGTTGGCTGAGTTGCGCAGGAGAGAAGACAACGTTTCGCTGCATTCGCGCAACTTGTAATTGGAGCTGGTGGAGAATGAGTGCCGCAGACTGAGGCTAGCTGCTGCAGCCTGTTGATGATGCTGATGCTGCTGTTGTTGCTGCTGTTGCTGCTGCTGATGGGTGGCATTCTCAATGGCCGAGACGCTGCTGCGAGAGCCGTACCAATTGTGATTGCAGTTGTTCTGCATCGCATGCCGCGATAGCTGCAAACTGGAAGACAACTGCGGCCCTGCATTGCCATTGAGTAGCGCCGCAGCGGCGGATGCGGCATTCATGTGCCCATTGAACTTATTCTGCAGCGTCGAGGCGGCCGTCACGGAGGTGCTCAGCGAGCGCGGCGACGAGCGTGACGAGAGCGAACTGACCGATGAGGCTGAACTGGATATTGAGGATGTACCAGAGCTGGCCGCATGACCATTGGTTGTGGCCTCTATTGGAGTGGGCGCTGCGCTGGCTGTCTCAGTGGGCGCCAACGTAGACGCTTTGGCATCGCCGGCAGTTACCTTCAGCTGCTTCTCTGTGCAGTCCTCATCCATGGCAAAAATGTGCGGCGTGGCTTCAACATCTGCAACCGTGGAAACAACATTAGCAGGCTCCGCAGCGGCCGGCGTTGGCGTTATAGGCAAAGGCGCAGCTGGCTCAGCATTTGATGCACTCGACGGCACCGGCTCCGTCTCAGCATCGGCATCGGCAAACGCTATTGTCTCAATGTTGAGCACATCGCTAGTCGACGATTCCGTTTTGGTTTCGGCCAGAACAGCAACTGTAAAGTAGTAAAGATTATAATGGTTATGTCTAAGGTAAGCTGAGCGGCACTCACCCTCAGGCTGTTCCTCAATTTCGCAAGCGGCAATGGGTATGGGAATGGCGACAGCCAGTGGCTTGGCGGGCACCTTCTCAGCTACAGCTGGCAGCGGGTCAGGCGCCTCAGATGTCGTTGGCACAATGTCTTTCTCTTTGTTGGCAGTTGCTGCAGGCGGTGCAATGCGCGAGACCCAATGATCGCCCGACGTGGAACTGGAGCCAGAGCACTCGGCGGCAGCATCAACGCTGCGTCGCTGATAGAAAAGCATATATGCTTCGTTGTTTATAATGTCCTTTTCGATGTCATTCTCGGGCACTTTGCTCACACGTTGATCATCAAACTTATACCACTGGCGATCGTACGGATTCTTGCAGGCGGCCGTATAATGGCCAGTCTCCAAAGTGTCGCCCTGATGATAACAGACGGCATACAAATCGTAGCGCGTATCTTTTGGTTCTGTGCGCGAGTTCAGCGTGGATGAGCGTGAGTCGCCAGCACGTGACTTGTGCTTGCTCGACTGATCCAGGGCCGATCCCAAGCTGTTGCTTTCGCGCACTCCGCGCGCTAAATGCGGTGACATATCGAAGGCAGTCAGTGGAAACTTGACCATGGTGGTCAGTTTGGCTGCCTGCGGTCCTTTGGCTTGGTGCTGACGGAAGCGCTTGAAGTGCACAACCAAAATGTCGGGCAGCGACCACAGACCCAACGTCTTGACCACAGGCAAATACTGCTGGCAGTGCGGACAGCGCCAGGCGTCCTCTGTGCTGAGCGTTTCCGCTTTGGTATAATGTTCCAGACATTGCTCCAGCGTGAGAGCAGCCGTATCGTTCAGTTTGCTGGCACTGAGACGCGCCACACTCTCGTGCTCCACAATTGCGTCGGCATCCGATTGGATTTGAACAAAGTGTGTTTCGGGCGCGCTCCATTCGAGCAGCAGCTTAATGTGTGTCGGTCCCGCCTCCGAAGAGAGCACCGAGAGCGCCATATCAATCATTTCGGTGAGCAGCGGATGCTCCACCTGCTCCAGATATGTATCCGGATCGGCGGACGGATCCTGCAGTCGTATCTTAAACATATCCGTCAGTGGCGTGGCATAGGAAAACACCTCCGGCTTGAGCAGTGAGGACATTTCGCGCAGCATGCGTTTCTGCAGATCCTGGTAGCTGCAATCTCGAGGCGCCTTCATACTAAAGGGGGCGCCAAAACGTTTCACCTCATCCTTGGCTTCCTTGTCGTCGCCATCGCCTCCCTTAGTACGGTGCACATTCGCCACGAGCAACAGCAGATCCGTGGAATGTGTGGCAGCTGTTTTTGTCGCCGCGGGCTTTTCGCTGACGTCCGCTGACGCAATTTCTAACGCGGCCTTGGGCGCTGGACTCACCTCGGGCACCTCAATGCAGTATATATTCTCTACGCTGCTCAGCGTCTCCACGGGCTGAGTGTCGTAGAAAACGCGCGTGAATCCTTCTGTGCTAAGATCCACCAGCACCATGCGATCGGCGGCGATGCCCGTCTCCTGCAGCTGCTCACGCAGCGCTACAATAGGTGAGCCAGCGGGCACGCGCAGACCCATCTTCAGTTGACGCGGCTGCTGCTTCATAAATACCACAGTCACAAAGACAGTCAACTGGGTGAGTTGCGGCAGCTGCACCGAAATGCAGTGGAACGGATCGAAGGTATTAGACTGCTTTTGGCAGCGCGGGCAGGTCAGCGAGGAGCGAAACTGCGCCTGAAACACGGCCTGCACAAAGCTATTGTTGCAGCGTATATGATTCGCCAGGGTCTCGGCGGCAATTATCTCATCCGAACGACCATAGGAATTCTGTGTATTAAGAAAATACTGCAATGAGTGGGTATAGGGATATGCTAATGTGCAGAGTTGACAGCTCACCTTGATGCTCTTATAGCGTCGTTTGCTAGCCGTATTCAAATCCTCGTGCACCTTATCTAGAAGCCAAAAGAGAAACTCCTGCGCATCGTGTTGCGTCGAGCTGCGAAATTGTGTGCCATAGCGATCCACAACGGCCTTGAAGCTGGTGCTATGATCGCTCTCATTGCGACAAGTCCACAGCGCCTTCAATACATTGGCCAGCTGCTCGGTTAATTCTCCTTTCGTGCCGAATTTGCGCGAATTGATTTTATTGCGGCGCTTGAGATCAGCCTGGCAAAGTGGAGAAAGATCATATTAGACTAGGGAATAGAGAGTTTTGTTTTCTTTTCGACTCACCTTATACTGATCCAGCACAAAGTATTCGGCTAATATGTCCGTATGGCTGAGGCATTGGAGCACAGCGTTCATGAAGCAGGTGTTGCCATGATTTTTAAGGCCCATTACGCCGGGCGTCTGATCAGCGGGCCATTGATAGCCCCCAATAGGCGGCACACGTTCCGTTCCATTCGCATTTCCCATGCTCGCCTGGCCATGCTTATTCGCCTGCACAAGAGGAGAGAACGCGGCGATTAATCACTGGCCACAGCAAATTGATGAGTGCAAGTAAACTCGTTTCCAGCGGTCGATGCCGATATAAACCGGCAGGCGAACGGAGCGGGAGGAGAGAGGGTAATCGACGGAGGGGGGGATTTGTGGCAATTGGGTTTCAATTTCGTTGCCAATTAAAAATTGTTTAGAGCAGCGCCAATTTGCGATAAATGAAGAAATATTTCGACTGGCAACAAAAGCAATTCTAATGGAGAGAGCGATTTAACAACTCGAGCAAACACGTATTAAAGCACAGATTCCACACTGTGCTAATATATATATATATATAATATGCGAAACACAGGCGATAATGCATTATAAATATCTATAGATATATATATATATATATATATATATATCTACTTTGTAATTGTGCTAATCTACAAAACAAACTAATAAACAGAGCAGAAAAGCAAATTGATTCGAGATACGGCAATGAATAGAATATTTTAATGTATTTCTTTATGCATTTTTAATAGTGAAAAATATTATATAAATAAATTAAACGAAAGCTAAACTAAAGAATGAGATTATGAGTGAATATTGCGAGTTTTGACGTAAATCTAAACCAAGTGCATTTGAATATTAGCCACGGCTATTTATAAGTTGCATTGAATAAATTATAAAGCACAACAATTACACCACAAAATGAAAAGTGTAAACAATACCCTAGAAATACACGTCTATGGTGCGTATGTATGTAGAGTAAATATTTTCATTTGCTGCATTTCGTGAGTATGTAAATTGTGTTCGCACGTGTCATTAAAAGCGACGAGCAGGTCGAATAGATTTACGACATTATAAACATGCTTTACAACAAGGCGCCTGCCTCAGTGCCAGCCAGACACCGGGTGGTGTGAGTGGATTTAACGCAATTTCGGATTGCAAATGAAGAGAGAAAAGAAACACAACAACAAAACATTGTTGAATTATTATTATGAGATTGCAACTGGCAAAGACAACGAAAAGAGTGAACAAATTAGAGATATATAAGCACAGGAAAGCGGTCAAAGGTTATGGGGTTGACTATGAGGTCAATGCTAAGTGCCATGTGTGCTTGTGTGTGTGTGTGTGTGTGTGAGTTGGCATATGCAGGCGCATTCAGTTAAGTAAACCAAATAGAGTGTGATCCATAACGAATAGGGGCCAAGTCTTGAAGCTTATAACGTCATGGAACACAGCACAACATAAAAAGCGAAAGAAAAAACCCAAAAGAAGCGCTAGCTAAAGCCGGTTTATTTTTATTTATTTTTTTTTTTTCTCAAAACGCAAAAACCCACGCAAAACTCTGGGCCAAAAGAAATCAAAGTAGTTAAAAAAAAATAAAAAAGTGAGAAACGAAAACGAAATAAAAAGACGGCTGCCAATAAAACTAGATACAATTGGCCAGGCCAAAAGCAAATGCGTGGGCAGCTGGTGGAGTTGGGGTTTGGAGTTGATCTTGGCATTAACTGGTGCACAGGAATCAATATAAGCCTTAAAAAAGGTGTAGGCCTACTTTATTTTTACCTCTTTTCGTCGCCAGCATCCGGTGTAGAACGGCACGATTTCAATAAAAGTTGTGCGATGCGCAGTGTTGTTCTCTTGCGACTGCGTTCATTGCAGATTCAATTAAATATATAGATTAAGCCAAAGCGAAAGAGATTAGATAGAAAAGAGAAAGGACCATAAGTTAAAGTGGTTAGAGCTTAAATGTTATTGAACAGCTTAATTGAAGCAATTTCCAAACTACTTGGCTTGAGGGTATTTTGTAGTCTCGCATTTCCAATCAGCGCTTATATTCATATTTTGTCATAAATATTCTCTTAGTCATCATTAGCTTTTAACTCTCTCCCTCTCTCTCTCCTTCTCTCGTTCCAACACTTTTCTCACATACACTGTACAGCCGGGTTGAGCAACGTCATTAGCGATTTATTGTCAAGTTTTGCGCCGAGTGCATGTGACACCGATTTCAATCTCAATAGCGATACCAAACGAATCCTATGCACACCCCGAACTATGCACAATTGTGAATGTGAATATTGTGAATGCTGTCATTCATTCATTCATTCATTCATGAGTGTGTCAGCAACAAGTTATTGCAGGCATTGTAATGGTTTTTTTCTTCATTTTTATTTATATTATTTGTTTCAGAGTGAACCCGGCATTCATTGTTGTTATTTTTTTATCTCAATTGACATTGCGATGGCATTGGAGCAGAGTGCATTCGACAAATGGCCAAATGACATTGACTATGCGTACTCGGCCAGCCCTCCTTCCCTATTTTGTGGCCCCCTCGACAACTGATAGAAAAGAGGTCATAGAATATATCCTGGCTGACAACCAACTGCAATTTGCAGTTGTAAATTGTTATATTGTTTTCTGCTCAACGAAGGTCACTCTCTAGACAAAGTAACGTCATTATATACACTTTAGTTGTGTGTAAATATTGGTAGATTTGAGCATACATCTGAATTCAGCTTTTGAATATAGATTTTTTCATTGTCGTGGGCCCATCTGAAAGCCCTTTTCGAATTATTCACCTTTTATTACATCATTCTATAAATAAATCTAGCTTTGTGCGCTGCTCCACTTTAGATATTTGACGCATTAATTCTATTCAAAATTTGATTCGATTTAAGCCGAAAAGCAGCTTAGTCAATTAGACAAAGCTCAATTAAAACAGAGTGCTCTAAGCCGAGCTAAGACACAGAGCTTAAAGACAGACGAGAATGAGCAACAGCGGCAACAAATAAATTTGCCCACTCTGTGGTTGGTGTGTTGTGCTGTGGCTTTTTGAATCAAAGGCATTTCAAACGCACGACGAGCCTCAATAAGTAAATTGAGTGGAATTTGCTTTAAACGCATGTTCAGTTCATACATACATACGTGTATACATATATAAATATGTATATGTATATGTATATGTATTTACTGATGTGCGGTGGCTAGTGACCTAATCGCTATGGTCAGCGTCAGACAAAATGTAAAGCATTTCTCACACAGCTGGAGACGGCGACGTCGTTTGTTTCCATTGCTCGCATTCGGGCAAACGCGGCGTATGCGCAATGCCAGCCGGTCATCAAAACCGGTGCGGCAATATATCTTAATACATATACACATACATAGCTATGCATACATTTATGTAAAACGTACACTTTCGTGTTTTGAGCTTAAAGACAACAGTTAGAACTAAATATTTACTGTAATCCTGTAAAAATAACAATAAATATATCATTTTTCTGTGTCAATGAACCCAGTTGGCTTTAATTAGGCTTAAGAAAACGCATTAATGACAATTAATTAAGGCACTTTATCAGACTACACTTTAAGCACAACATGAAATTTTTGGCACGTGAGCTATAAAGTTAAATTGAAATAAATTAAAACGCCAATTATATTCTCAAAATAAAAGTATTTAAAATTGCGCTTTGTACTGAAAATATTTGAAGCGTTCAATATTTTTATATACAAAACAAGCGCTACATTTTACAATCTTGCTTTTAGTAATTTAGCGAAAACTTAGAATTTTTTGTAATAACTAAAATTCAGTTCGTAGATTACAAATTTGTAAATTTTAGTTCCTAGGTCATTGATTAAAGATTGTAGAATGAAAATATATAAAAGTGCCCTCTAGCCCTTGCTTAAGCTTATAAAACTTCTCAAATTTCTGCCAACTAATATGTCTTATGTCAGTTAGGGTATAGAATCAACGGCATTTAGCAGTCAATAGGCCCATCTAAATTTGTGTTTATTTCTTTTCGTTAATTGATCTGACCAGTCTTAGAAGTCGCCAACGATCGCATCGTGTACGTCGCCACTTGTCTCAATTTACTCTAGCAATTTTATCATCATCATATTATTTATAAATTTAACGCATTTATCTTTTGTTTTCCTTGCGCTTTTTCTTTTGTTTATTTATACATATATAAAATAAGGAAAGACGAAACATAAATGAGTTTCAAGTAACAACGGACTAATATATATATATATATATATATATATATATATATATATATATATATATATATATATATATATATTCATATATACTCAGCAATGCATTGTATATACATTTACTTATCTGCCCGTGTGTATATCGTTTGGTATCGAATCATGCGATTTGTTTGCACACTCAGTTTTTTTTCAAGGGGCTGAGACTCGGGTTGAGCATGGAATATTTTTATTTTTTTTTTTTTTTTTTTTATTTCTGTCTATCTAAAAAATTCCATTGGCCAAATTGTTTATGTGCTGCTGCAGCAAAAAAAGTGTGTCTCGATAAGGCCCAGAGGCTTCGATTACTTATCTGTTCAGAAGTAATCGCTGCTACGTAGTCGTATGTTGTTGCCTTTACGTAACTGCAAGTGCCAGTGGCAGTTGCAGCAATAGTCGCTGTTGTTCTTGCTGTTGTTGTGCTTTGCCGTTACGCTTACGTTTTATTAAATAATTGAAGATAATTGACATCGTTGTTGTTGCTATTATTTCTTGATGCAGGCATGAATGAAATAACAGAGCTTAAACTAAAAAAAAAAAAAAAAAAAAAAAAAAAAAACAACAACAACTAGGTTTGGCCCACAGAGCGCTCTATTGAGCTACAGAGCTGTCGTCGTTTGTTCCGTTTGTACCGGTTCGTCAACTTTGTTTCGGAATTTATAAAATAAATAACGTATATATATAAATAAGCAAGTATATGTAATCAAGTGTGTAGATTGTGAATTCACTTGTCTTATGCTTATTTTAGAGTCGAATGCCTAAACTGTCATTGCAAATTAGATCTTTATTATTAGAAAAAATTAGATAATATGTGATAGGGCACTTTAGTAACTGGTTACAAATATAGACAGTAAATTCAATATCTGAATGAATTCTTATCGTTTCTGATGAAAGTTGTCATATTGCATTGAATCATTCATGGAGCGCATGATCCACAGACCATTTTCATTTTCATAAAATTGTTTAATTCTCTTACAAAGGTCGATCTGACCTGACTTCGTTCAGCGTAAGTCCCCGTAAAAGTTTTGTAAGACTTTTAAACAAAGACATGGCTCGAGGTGCTTTCTATATGCATACACACCGTATATACCCCGATAGTCAACTCAGATATTTTTCGTATTATAATATGCAAATAGCTTTCACATAAATAGTACAAATGTTAATATAACTAACCTATTGCACTCTCAACCATTGTAATTATGCCGATGGTTTAGGTGTTAAATAAATATTCACACGTCACAGACGAATTCGTCATTAAATTTAATTGCTAATTAATTTTAGTGTTTCCCTTTTGTTAATGACTAGCGTTTAAATGTTTGATTACGTTAATGATTTGGTGATTAGTCTATGGCATATGAAGCCATAAAGACGTCAGAGATAGAGATAGAGATAGAGAAACAGACCTTTGGAGAGTCTCAAGTAGCTTAAAGTCTGATCAATTTGATTGTAGCTAAAATTAAACCCCTTTTCGTTTTTCATTATTGAGTCAATGCAATTAGTTGTAGAGCTTGATGTATATTGATCGTGTTTCCAATTCCAATTGCAGTTCAATTGAATCGAACCGGCAATCGCACTTGACACTTTAAGATATTTGATGAATGCTTTCTGCTTTAGCCAACGCGTTTAGCACTTGACAAATGTTTTGATCAGGCGATCGTAGCTTTAAATACATATTTCCATATATATATATATATATATATATATATATATATATATGTAGAGTTGCTGTTGATTATATAAAAGGTGCGCTCGCTACACGTGTCCAACACGCCCACATTTTTGTTCTCCAAAACAGATATTTTTAACAAGGTTTTCCTAATCAGCACCTTGACTGTGTGAATTGCTGCTCGCTTATCAGTGGCGCGATACACAAAACGAATGCTTGAATATAAATATGAATGTGAGTATTCGTTAGCCAACCTATTCTTTGCTATTCTATACAGTTATATGATATCACAAGGACAAACGGTCCAGTTAGCGCGGCAAATTTGCACTTTTTATTTGGTTATCAAACACGCTCCACTGCATAACAAACACAACTTATAATTGCGTTACGTGGACAATTTTGATGACTGCTAGAAGTACTAATACATATACCTTCAGATATGTACATATATATATGTGTGTGTAACTATATAATAACAGTATCTAGGCATTATAATTGTTGCGAGCTCAAAATTTATGTCTGCAATTAAGTTGAAGTGAGGCAAAATATTTGCTTTAAAGCAGACTCATTTTAATTATGTATTAATTATCCGATATACATATATATACATACATATATGTATATATTTTTTAAGCATATGTATGCGCGTGCATTAACCAGCAACGAATTCGAGTGCTTTCTGTGATTATTATTTTTTTAGAGAGAGAATGGGCGCTGTTTCGGACATGTGACCTTTGTTTGTATTTTTGGGCAAACATACTTATAAATACATTAACTGAGAGTTCGGGGTCGTTGTTTTTATTGCACATTGAAATTTTACTGAGACATGTAAAAAATCAAAAGCACACTTCATATTGTGCTATAAATAAATGTGACAAGCGAATTAAAGTGATTAAAAACTTCAATTTGCTAAAATACAAGAGATTCATATATGGCCAAGTTAACAAAGGAGCGCGACCAAAGCCCAAATGCTATATAAGTTTTTCTAAAAAAACGATATTCTATCTATAGTCGAAATCTGAATATATATAGATGTATCTCCTTATCTTGCGAATTGACAAACGAAAAACTAAAACAAAAACTAAATCAAGCTGATAGTTGAGATGATTTAAATGTCTCAAGAACAGTCTGCGTCTAGCTTGCTAGCTGATAGCAGGCTTATAAATAGATTAGTTGTACGTCTAAGTTAATTCAACTTTAGCTAGTGATTACCTAACTGAGCTTAGCAACACTGAATGCGACAATTACACTAGTCACAGGCAACACTGATTGCCGCTTAAGTGAATGAACTGCGTCTGCTGATCTGATTCGCATGACATTCCACTTACATACAATGTATATATATTAATTTTTATTTATTTCTTTTTTTTTTTCATATTTTTTATTCAGCTAATCAACTAGTTTAGCGCATAGTTTAAGAAATTTATATTAAACTTGTTGTTAATGCTGCAAGGCAACTATTTTTACAGACATTTGTTTATGAAAATGTGCTATTACAAAAATACACACGCGAAAACACAAAAATATACATATAGAAATAAAAGAAAAAACAACACCCGTTCTGAAAAACATTTTCAATTAGTTTGATCTCAATTGATTTTACCTTGAAAGCGAATTCAAAAGAGCAACAGTGAGCGAGTGAGAGAGAGCCGGAGAGCGAGAGAGAGAGGGAGAGAGACAGAATAGTAGCAAAACGTGCACAAAAACCAACAGACAAAATAATTCGCACAACAACAACAACAATCGAAAAAGTTACGTGCTAGCTTTTGCCTGGCGGAAATACGCGAAAAAAAAACTCACACACACATACACAAATAGAGAGACGGTCGAGCGTACTACGGCGAAATTCATAGAAAATCATCAGCGAAATAATCACACACACACACACTCACTCACTCACACATACACACACAGTGAGTAGCCACACGCTGTTACGTACTAATCTCGGCCATCAACAAGTGCAACAACAGCAGCAACAACAAAATTCCACGTCTAACGGTGGGCGGCCAAAAGCTTACGGAAATGGCTTGCAAATGAAACCCGCTGTCGCTGCCCCTACCGCCCCTCCCGCTTCCTGATTGGTCGCACCCTAATACAGCCGCACAAAGAAAATCACGTGTTGTTATTAAAGCGGAGCGCAAATCGTGGCGTGACACGACGCCGCACTAATATACAAAAAAATTAGCTAATTTAACAACAAAATAAATACTATAAATATGGCAATTAAGTATGTAAAAGGAAGTGAACTGAGTCGAAAATTGCTAGGTGAATATTTTAGTTAGCTCAACTTGACGATAGTTTTAGCCTAGTTTAAGTGACGCTTGGTAGACGTTTCCGCACGCTATCATCTTCAGCTTTTATGGCAAAGCGTGTGAAATTCATGTTGCACGTTTCACTATTGAGTGTCAGATTTTTTTTGTTTGACTGTAATGTCGTCTAGCTAACCAAGTTCCCAGCTCAGCCCGCCCCCTTTCGCGCCTGCTGGCCTCAGGCATTTTGCGGCCGTTTGTCATTTGTGCAATATTTTTCCTTATATATTTTTTTTTTTGGCATGCAATTTTTGCACAATGCGACGTCGGCCCACGCGCAATGCACCAATTGGCATTTTAATAAGCCAAATTGAATGGTTGTTGTTGTTGTTGTTTCAGCTTATTCGCATTGCACTTGCTGCGGCTAGGCAATTTGAATAAAATCAATGCGAGATGCTTGAAGCGTGAATCATAAATCAACTGTCGAGGCTCACAGCTGGAATGTGAGGTAATCATAACAACAATAACAGCATCAGTAGCAACAGCACAAGCAACAGTAGCAATAGCAGTCGCAACAATGGACAATTGCCTCACCGCAGCTGGTGAAAGGTGGCAAAGCCGAAAACTTGCTTAATGACAGAAGGCCTTCATTTAAGATAAAAATAACAAAATACAGTTGAGTACAGTGAAAGCTCCACTAACGAACAGCTGCCTAGAGCAGAGATTTTACTGCAAGTAAACCCTTTTTGCTCTTTGTAATTTCAGTTCACTCTGGTGAGCTTTCGCTGTAACTATTTATATACATGTTTATAATATAGTTATATATATCATCATCATCATCATCATCATCATTAAAGTTGCCTCCAATTCAATTCGTTTCGTGCATTTGAAATTGTGTATTTCGTGCTAACGCTTAGGAATTCGAGTCGCGTAAAAGGTCAGCAGCAAACGGTCTAAGGTCTTGCCCTCTACAATTAATCAACATGCTTATTACAAACAACACATACATATGTGTTATGTATGTGTCTTACTTGTTAGCACAAATTGAATTTCAGTACAACTGTAAGAGAGTGTATACAACTGTCGGCTGTCATTTTTGTGTTCGCTTTAAGGCTTTTCTTTCTTCCAGATGATGAAGCGTGGCACACATTTGTCAATCTGCCGCGAGGAGTTGTCTTCAGGACTGTTGTCTGCCTCCATTGTCTGTGCCCCAGCTGCAGCTGTGACTGCCTCAGCTACGGTCCAACAGCGCAGTACTAAAAAAAAAAACTTTTGTCTCGAGCCGCTTTGTTGTTGTTATTATTATTATTCTGATATGTTGTTGTTGCGCTGCTCTAGCCGAGCTTGTCACTGGCTGTTTTTGTTTATTTGTTTATTGTTATTATTATAAATAGCGCGAACATCGGCCACAAATGTTGCCAACATTTACACAAATTGTTTGAACAATTGTTGGGCACAAAATATTTTAAAAATAAAACAAAAACAAATTCTATACAATGGAAGAACCTGCCACAACGCCCACCAACAACACCTGCAACCAATTTAGGGTCTCTCTCAGCTAAATAAATTATAAAAATAATAATGAGACAGCAATTGTTTAAAAATAACATTAATTTCCATGCGCTGTCAGCATGGTAATTATATTTTAAAGTCCATCAAGTCAAGAATAAATAGCGACAAGTCGCACTTTGATTACTCTCTACTTCTCTCTGCTTTCGGCTTATAAAACTGTTAGAAAGTTATAACAGTTTAGCTAACATTTTTTGCATATGCTATAAATGTCTTCTTTTTTTTTTTAAGCCTGACCTACATACACATCTCTAACATAACATTACTATGTGAATTACGCACACAGGCACGCTCGCTCTCTCTCTCCTTCTCTCTACGTTTCTTCCTTACTCTCTCCCTTTCTGGCGGTACATGAGATTTTCGGACTTTAAGGCGTATGGAGAGAGAAAGCAACATGCCGATTAACTTGGCATTTGTATACGGCGATACGTTGTCTCTGTTATCAACACGCATTTCGGTGTGACTCAGCACGCGGCGACACAACAAATAACAACCGCCGAACGAAACATGGAAACGTGGCAAATGCCGATTTGGCCAGCGTATGGCGCGCCCACCCAGTGGGTGGCAAACACAGCAAGAACAATTGGCACGCAATGCAGGACACACATGTATGTATGTATGTACATACATCTATTAATTGTATATAAGCTTGTGTGTCAAATACTCTGAAGCTTTGAATGTATTGCATTAAAGTAAAGAAGGCAGCAAAGTGCAAGCGCAAAAGACAAAGGCGGCGACGACAGCGGCTGCGTCTGCGGCTGCGGCGGCAATGCAGAGCAAAACAAAGGCAACGATAACGTCGACACCAAACGATGTTTTTATAAATACACACCGACACACACAGGCATGCGTTCCCCCACACAGATGCATAGCAGAACTGAGTACTTAGCACTGGAACCGTGCTGCTTATCAGAGGGGAGTTAGCGGCTGCTGTTGAACAAAGAAAGCGAAAATATGTACACTCACATTTGTACAATAAAGTACAAGTTGACAGTAGTGCACCCTAGAGATGGACGCGCGTAGAATTTTTCTAATACTATGTGAAATTTCGTGAGCGGCTCGTGACACGCTTGTAAATCAGCTCAACTCTAGCATACAGTGTGCGCATACACATGCATATAATTGTATTTACAGTTATATTTCTAGTGCTTACCCCAACATTCACCGTTGCACTCAAATGCTGAGCGATACGATTCAGAAATTTCCTGAAGGACGAGCGACGCATCGCACGTGCACGCTTGTTGTTATTGTTGGTGTTGCCGCTATTGTTGTTGTTGTTGTTGTTGACGCTGCTGCTGACTGCAATGGTCGCCGCCCTATTTGAGCCGATTGTATGCTTTTCCTTGCCAATGGGCGCATCAGAGGCAGTCGCCTCATAACTGCTAAGCGATACAATGCTACCGCTGCGTCCGCGGCCGCCGCTCACACAAGATGAAATTGCCGTGCTGCTGGCAACGCTGCCGACGTTTCCGTCGCTGCCCGCGACTCCGGTGCCATCGGATGTCGCTCCAATCGTCTTGAATTTGCGCGACCAGCGAAACGGATTGCGTGGCATAGAGAAGGCGCGCCGTATCTTTTTGGCGGCATTTGTGGCCATCGTGGAAGCCTGGGCGGCAGGAATGATTAGCACTGGCGTCGGCGCTGCGGCATGTGTGGGCAGCGTCTGTGACTTTACCTCCACTATATGACTTGGTGTTGTTGAGCCTGCTGTTGCTGCCTCTGCCTCTGCTTCTTTTATCGTTGCTGTTGCTGTTGTTGTTGTTGTGGCGTTGGCGTTGCTGTGGGTGGCGGCCGCTTCTGCCGCTGGCACTGCTGCGACGTCGGCGGCGGCAGCGTTGTCGTTTTGTTGCACTTTCGTTCCCATTTTTGATTCTAAACAATTCGTCACATAAAATTAATTGCCCTGTTGGTTATTTCAAATCACGTTTTCGACTATAAGAAATTGACTTTAAGCATTAGATTTCACTTTTTTTTAGCGCACTTTATTTCTAATTATTTTCGTTTCGTTGCCGTTGCTTCTCTTCACGATGCAACAAATACAAACAACAGCCGTGTGATGCAAAAGCAAATTTTTCTATAATCTCAAAACGATTTTTCCCTGTAAATACCGCTTTTTTTCCGCTTTGATTGAATTTTTTTCGCAGAAAAATGCAGAATTGTGCTATCCGCGTCCAACCCGTTCCAATGTTTTTTCCCGAATATAAATGTTAGCGTGAATGCTGATGTTAGCTGTGTTTGGTGCCATGTTGTTCTCAAAATGCACTGTTAAAAATTATCTATCGATTAATTAAATATGTACAACTCTGTTATTTTTACTACGGTCACACTTTGATTTTAGAAATTTGTGGCAATATACGGTGTTGCCGTACTGCTACTATTATTGGAAGAAGTGGCAAGGAAAACTCATGGAGGCGCAAAAGCTACCTGCTATGAAACGCACATGTACTAAAAATTTAGAAGCGGCTTACGTTGTGTTTGGTTCACGTAATGCATGCCGAGTATAACGTTATGTTCGGCGTATGCAAGAAAATAATAAATAAATTATTTTTATATTATGACAAAGTTTATTATTGTTTCAATTTCAGTGGAATATATTGGAAAATCGTCTACTAATGAAAATTATTTTCATTCGGTTTCGATTCTCGATCTTCGGCCATCAACCCCGCCATTGACGCAATGCAATTTACTGTTATTACAGCCGCAGCTGAGCTGCAGTAAATGAAAACTTTTTAGTATTCATGGTTTTAGCATTAACGACTTCAATTATGGCAGCGTTTTATTTCATTTTACTTTATTAGCTCTTAGCAGCGGCAACGACTAAGACAGCAGCAGCGTCGTCGTCGTCGTCGTCGTCGACGTCGACAGCGACGCCAACATAGGGCGTGACGACTAACAAAATGGAGCAATGGCTCCATTGCCATAAGCAACCAATCAAAACGCAGCTAGTGCGAGTCGGCGCAGTAGAGTGTGAGAGAGTGAGCGAGAGCGAGTAAGTGAGAATACATTAAGTTACGCGCTCTCGCGTATATAAACAGCTTTCAGTTGCGCTGTCAGTTACCGTTGTATGTGCTTGGCATATTAAAATGGCCGTCGCCGCTGCGAATAAGCTCTAAAAGTCCCAATTATAGGCACTTATTCATTGCGGTATATGATGCGTACAGCGATGATGCCGTTACTACTACCGTTAGCCGTTAGCCGTTAGCCTGGCGTTTGCCATTTTACAGGTGCCGCGCGTAGCGTTTAATCAAAAAGGAAGAGCCGACAACTGACGAGCCACAATGGCAATTAAACGCCTCGGCTTGACTTTATTGCTGGGTTTATCGTGTGGAATGTGTCTAAATGCTGAAATCGAGTCGCCCATAGCCCCTCGGCCTGACCCCGTTGCCCTTTGTTGCTTGTGTTAATTGTTTTGCTCGGAGGGTTGCTGTTGTTGCTGTTGCTGTTGTTGCTGCTCTGACATTAATTGGCTGTGTACGAGGCCAATTTGGCGTCGAAATCGGTTAAAAGGCGCAAATTGATTGCCTTGCGGTTTTAATCGATGCACATTCATTCCAAATCACGCACATTTATCAGACGCATCCACACACCCACGCACCACCCGCCGCTGCAGCCAGCCACATCTGCGCCGTTTATAATTGCCAGCAATTGCAATTGCAATTAACGTCAATTTTTCAGTACTGTGCACAAGTCGGAGAATATGTATGCAAACAAAATGGCTTCAGTTCTTCCTCTTCAGTTTGTTCTTTCTTAACAGTTATATATCATAAAAAAACCCGTTATATAAGCATTGCGTGTTTATTGCGAAACATTTGCTTGGCGCGCTCATTTTACCTGGCAATTTAGGCGGAAATCGCTGGCCGTTTTTTAGCCAACGGATTGGCAAGAGGTAAAAAGGATGTGGAAGGATGTGCGCGCTTTCCACGAACAGCCAAGAGTTGTGTAGGGTTATGAAATTTTACGCAAGGATTGCTGAAAGGCTTTACCGTGAATCGTAAAGGCAGCGTCATTTGTTGCCGCCTGCCCGGCACTGCAGGAGCAGCACACGATAATTGCGCGCAATCAACGCATAATCCTCGCATAATCTGCAGTATTAGTTGTTGAAAAAACTGCGACTTCTGCTTAAAAAACTGATGTGACTCGGCCTTGAGCGAGCAGAGTGAACTCAGTTAAGTGTTGCTGTTGCTGCCGTTGCCGTTGGCTAACAGGTATATTGCACACGCCCCCGACTTGCGCCACGCCCCGAATTGCAGAAATAGGCGCAGCAAATCGCCAACTTAATTGCCAGAAATTCTCAAAACAAACGAAAACAAACAAATAAACAGAGAGCTGAGACTTGAAACTTGGATTTGCATCGGGGATTTCACAAATTAATCTTAGCTGCTGCAATTAGGCGACGGCTGCTGCTGCTGCTGCTGCCGCTGCAGCCGATTGACTTCTGCGGATCATCTGGAGTAATCGGAGTTAATCCCGTTAGTAGCAGGCGCAACCCGTTCGCCTGGGTTAAGCTGCTTAAGCGCAGATTTAGTGCAGAAGTCAGCGCAAATGCGAAAGGATTAAACCTCCTGCAGGAGCAGCGGCTGAAGGCGTGGTCGTCACTGCCGCTGCCAGTGCCGGTGCAGGTCAGCAAGTCAGTCGGTCAGTCGGTGTCCTCGGCGGTTTTGCTGGCTGCGGGTAACGCCCAGTGCCGACGCCCTAATCCGTTTACGCCTCGAAATTAATGCAAACATTTAGAAGGATTATCAGCGCGGCGCGCACAACCCGCCCAAAAAGGGGTAGCCGCGCCTGGCTCGACCCAGGCCAATGCAAAAGCAAATGCAAATGTGAAAATTCGCTGAACTCTGGAAGAGTTGGGCTGGTCGTAAAAGCATGATAGGATTGATAATTCGCAGCTACTTGTCGTTCATTCTGTTGGCATTGTCTCAGCCAGGATTTGGCACTTGGCTGCGGCCAGTGAAACAGACGCGCACAAGGATACAGGTCGAGCGTCCGTCCCAGCGTATCAAAAGCAATGGCACAATTATGCATTTCGTGGAAGTGATTAGAGGCAGCGATTTAGTGCCAAAGAGTTGAAAATATTTGTGGATTAGAGTTTGACTTTGTTCAGGCAAACACACACACACAAGCACCTACACGGAGGGACATGGCCCAGTCAAGGGCAAGCGGCAGCAGGAAATGCAGCAGGACCTTAAACTTCCGCTGCCGCTCAAGTGGATGCTGCAAAACTACTTAAAACTCAATTAGCAGCATTGCAGTCAGCGGTTAAAGGAGCTTGTGGCGCCACCCGGGTCCAACCGGGCCACCCGGGCCACCACGGCGGCAGTCGCAACAAGCCGCAACAACATAAAAGATACAATTTATAACAATACAAGATACAAATGTAGCGGCTACACAGGACGAAATTTTGTGCGTTTACTTCAAGTGACTTCGCAATGGTTTCTATGAAGTTCTTCTTCTGAAATTCTTTTCTCACAGTGTAGCGGCAATATATGGAGCATTAAGTGTTTGCTGTGGCCATGTCGAAGTCATCAGAAAACTGTGAAGTGAACGAGCAATTATGTTGTCGTCGTCGCTTTGATCTGCGACCACTTACAACGCATCTGTACAGATGCAGCTACAGGCACAGCCACCATCTCTATAGATATTTATATCAACGACAGCAGCAGATGCACAGCTCTGCCCGCTGACTTCCTTGTTTAAGCATTTTTTAATTGTATGCTAATTGATTGCATTGTCGCAGAGAAACGCTGCCTATATCCATAAGAGATACTCAATGACTTGAACTATATTTGGCTCACAGTTCCGGATTCACATTTTGAGTTCTTTCTCGATGGCATTTTAACAAGGCAGCTGGCTGCGGAGGGGTCGAATTCATTGATCAATAAAAAATGGAGACATTTGAAAATGGAGGAAGAGCCAAAGAGAGAGATAGTTATAGATAGATAGACAGAGAGAGAGAGAGAGAGATAGTAGTAGATACAGATACAGATACAGATACAGATACAGATACAGATACAGATACAGATACAGATACAGATACAGATACAGATACAGATACAGATACAGATACAGATACAGATACAGATACAGATACAGATACAGATACAGATACAGATACAGATACAGATACAGATACAGATACAGATACAGATACAGATACAGATAC
Source organism: Drosophila mettleri (assembly GCA_035047625.1). Taxonomy (NCBI): domain Eukaryota; kingdom Metazoa; phylum Arthropoda; class Insecta; order Diptera; family Drosophilidae; genus Drosophila; species Drosophila mettleri. The sequence continues at coordinate 15,835,101 of JAWNPI010000085.1, forward strand.
AGATACAGATACAGATACAGATACAGATACAGATACAGATACAGATACAGATACAGATACAGATACAGATACAGATACAGATACAGATACAGATACAGATACAGATACAGATACAGATACAGATACAGATACAGATACAGATACAGATACAGATACAGATACAGATACAGATACAGATACAGATACAGATACAGATACAGATACAGATACAGATACAGATACAGATACAGATACAGATACAGATACAGATACAGATACAGATACAGATACAGATACAGATACAGATACAGATACAGATACAGATACAGATACAGATACAGATACAGATACAGATACAGATACAGATACAGATACAGATACAGATACAGATACAGATACAGATACAGATACAGATACAGATACAGATACAGATACAGATACAGATACAGATACAGATACAGATACAGATACAGATACAGATACAGATACAGATACAGATACAGATACAGATACAGATACAGATACAGATACAGATACAGATACAGATACAGATACAGATACAGATACAGATACAGATACAGATACAGATACAGATACAGATACAGATACAGATACAGATACAGATACAGATACAGATACAGATACAGATACAGATACAGATGCAGATGCAGATACAGATACAGATACAGATACAGCTTCAGCTGCAGATAGTTTTTACAGTTTGGGGGATTAGCGGAAAGCGCTTAGCGTTTTATTGACAGCATTTGCCGTCATAAAATGCTTAATCCGGCCAGAAATTCTGGATAAAATGTCGCGATTTTTAGCATGCTCAAAAAAGGACGACAGGACGAACAGGCAGCAACAACAGCAACAGCAGCAGCATGGAATGGCCTGTGAAAAAATATGTAAAGAAGAGAACCAGAAACAACAACAGCAACAAAAGGTCGAAGGTCACGGCTGCTGTTGCAGCTACACGTAACACGCACATACACACACACATAGACACACACTATGTGTAAGGGCGGCTGGCTAATGGGCGTGACCGCTGCCACAATTAATCTGCGTAATTTGCATGTGGATGCAACATCACCAGAAATCTATCTGCAACGGCCACTGGGCGGCTCAGTTCAAAAAATCTGCATCTAATCGAAGTCTACAACGTTCGATGGAATTCGCGTCGGCCTGCGGCATTTGATGTTCGATTTGCATCCTGCGGCTTTCCACGTATCATTCAATTAGATGTTGCTAATGGAAAACGATTCTAGAGCTGTTTGCTCGAGGAGCAGCACTAGTTCATGCAGTTTAAACAATCTTGAGGAAAACAATTAAGAAATTGTGAAGAATTAAAATTATCAAAAGAAGTATGAGTAAATAAATATAAAAATATAATTATATTATTCATCTTGAAGACATTAGAGTCAAGATGATCTTAAAGGCTTTAAACAGAGTGCATAATATCCTTAATATTTAAAAACAATATCATTTCTAAAGTAAAAATAAAATAAATAAAAATAATAAACAAATTTAAAAAATGTTGGTAAATTAAAATTGGTTAAAAATAAAATATTTCTCTATGACTTATTTTATTTTATTTATTATTTATTTATTAAAAAAAAAATTGAATAATATTTTCTATTTAGCTCTTACCCTTATATATATTTATTTTTTTTTATGATTCTTTTGTCTTTCGCTCAATGGGTTAATTTTGAAATATTTATATAAAAACAATTGAAAGTGGAGTCAGAATATATAGGTATTTTCTCAAGTTAAAATATGTGAACATTTAATTCAGGATTTGACTTCAAAAAATAGCAGAAAATGCTTGATTTAGTAATATTTAATGAAATGCAAACTGAAAACATGAATGAAAAAAATTTTCTTTAATTCAGCTCAAGTCCTAGAGCAACTTCCTACATTAAGACTCATTACGATGACCCAAGAGTTGGTATCTTAAGTATCTCTCAAAAACTTCTTCAAAAACTTTTTAGATATTAAAATTAAATAATGAACAATTATGTGTTAAGTTCAGCAATGCACAAAATACACCTCAGCAGTTCTTTTCTCTTTCACAAACTGAATGTCACTTCAGAGCTGAGTGCTGACCCGTCCAGAAGTTAATTCCCATTGCCCGACGCGGCTAGCCTTGTAAATGATCGCTAAATCACACTTTACTCTTCTTTGCAGTTCACCTTCTGGAGCGGTCTGACTCTCTGGGCCGTTCACATTGTTCGACTTCATAGTTTTTTAGGTCAATAATAAAAAAATCATTTCTGGCTACGTTCGGTTTGATCTTTTTTTATGATGAGCTGCGATCACAATTGACATTTACGAAAAGTCAGTTCCTAAAAAATATTTCGCGCAGCGCGGCGACAATTTCGACAAGGTCGGAAGGCAACGTTCCGCTTCCGAAATTCCGCGAAGTCTAAAAAAAAAAAAAAACGAAAAAACAAATAGTAGAAATATAGAAAACGAAATGTGCAAAAACCTAAAAATCTAAAAATCTGAAACTAGAACTAGAATTCCAATGCAGTTTTTTTATGCCGCCTAATTTTTATGGCCTAAAAAACAGAGCCAAAAGCCGAAACCGAATATAATCGCTGCCATTTGTTTGGCCATAAAAGAAGGCTAGGTAAAAATCCAGCGAAAAGGTAAAAAGAATATAGAAAAGGACAGCGCATAGGCTCATAGGTTCAGGCGCACATTCAACAATGCGGCCAGACTGAGAGCGAAAAATTCATAAAAACTGTTTTCATTTTTTAGAATCAGTGCGCGAACTGCAACTGCAACTGCAACTGCGATTGGCAGTCGATGCGAGCTGGAAGCGGGCCCACTGCGGCTTTACGATGGCCATTAACGCCCTAAAAAAATAACGCGAAAAAAACGAGCGCTATAAATCACAAAGTCAAGTCAAGCCAGAAGCAGAAGCAGAAGAAGAAGATGAAGCTGCAAATGAGGCAAGGAAGTCAGCCTCAGGGCTTTTCCTTGACTTGGCTGACTTTCTTTACGGTTTGTTTGCTTCCTTCTTTTTCAATACATTTTCTTTTATTTTCTTATATATATTTTTTTTTTGGGCAAAGTCAAACCGCAATAAAATTGACACGTTTCAAATGCGCAGGATCCGCTCGGGCCTGGTCCAGCCGAGCTGAGCAGACGAATCGTGTACATAATGTATGCCAAATGGCACTCGACATGCGCACTGACGGCGCGCAGCCACAGCCCGCAGCCTCACAGCTCCACAGCTCCACAGCTCCACGCTCTACTCCGTCGGCTACTCGCCACACCAGTGATTGCTGCAATCATTCTAGTTTCATTATCTCAGCTGCAGATTTATTGTCTGCGACCCCAAACGCTGGACAGCCGCAGCATCTATCAACAGCAATTGATTTCATTTTCCCTTTGTATTCACCCTCTTCCAATGCCCACTCTCCCGCTCCCACTCCCTCTGCTTTGACTGGTCAAATTGTATGGCAAATTTCGTGTTCTCGCCATGGCAGTTATTTTGCAGCTTATCGGGCTGCTCTAATGCCCGGAACCTTCGAACTCCAAATTCCATGCTCAACCCTAGCCAATTGCAGCGCACCGAATTGCATATGGAAATCTGCAGAATAACCAAAAATTTTCGCTGACATCATATACAACCCCGCCTGGCCTGGTTCGCGGCTGCTCCATGCATAACTTTCGGAATTGTTTTTGTGTGCTCGTTTGATTGTTGCGATTATCAGTTGTTAATATCCATGAAAATGATGAGACCGACAGAAAAATGCCAGCCGATAAGCGTGGACGCATGGCTCGTTAATGGACAGCATGAAAATTGGCCAAATGCCAGAAAACTCGCCCTCGCCCCATACTAGCCGAGCGCATATAAATTATAATAAGTTCGACGCATATTTATGTCCCATGTTTTTGTTGGACATGTTTTATGCGTGTTATGACAAACGACTGACTAATTGACTAGCTGTTGTCCGATTGACTAACTGACTGACTGACTGATTGACCGCCTGATTGGGCCGCTGTGTATGCGTTAAATGTGTGAAATTATTTGTACGCAGCGGCATTATCATTTTACAAAGATGTTTATTCATACGACGACAGCAGCTAGACAGGCTCAGTGTATGTGTGTGTGGCAATCACAATTGATTGCAAAAGTTGCCCAAAAACAAAACAACAACAAAAAAACAATACATGGCAACAGCAGACAATACAAAGCTCAATTGGCATCTGCATAAAAACTTTTATCTACTCTAAATACACAGCGCTGCAAGTGTTTCAGACGAGATGTCTTTTATTATAAATGCATGCTTAACGATTTAGATAATTATAATAATATATATATTATCTATATACTACACTTTATATATATATATATATATATATATATATATATATATATATATATATATATAGTCTTTCTAATGACTTTTAAATTAAAAGTCATATTGAATTAACAACCCGCAAGATTTTAGTCTAAGTTATGTTCATCTGAAGATGGCTAAAATATAAATATAAATATATAATAATATACATAATCATAATATTATAAATAATAAAAATTAAATATTCATATAAATATAAAATTAATTAAATATTTATATAAATATATATGTGCCAACCTACTTAATCTTTTATTTCAATTAAATTGTCTTTTATTCGACTCTCCATCTGAGGCTGAGTTCTGATCATCTGCAGATTCTGTCCTACAAAATTCTGGAATTTCATAAATATTGATATTTAAATTTATTAAATATTTAATTAATAACTGCGCGCTGTTTTGATATATGAAAAGTTGTATATATTTTCATCAGATAAACACACGCTAGATTCGAAATTTGTAGCTATCAAATGTGACTAGATGAAAAGGCAAGGATTGAGTTGTAGGCTAAAAATGCTTATATCTCAATCCGCACTAGAAATTAGATATGTTAAGTATTTATATATAATATATAATATATATCAAATGTAGATAGATATATATATATAAATATATATATTGTTGCTCTGTTTACATACATCTATAAAATGCTATCTAAATCTACTTCAGCTGACTCTTCTGCTCAATTAATTTTGACTTTTACTATAACTTATCTAACTTATCCATATTTGAGCCTCAATTGTGTTGCCTAGTGTTTCAGGCTTTGCAGCTTAGTTCCTGAATGGGACAGCTGAGCTGACTAAACGCTGGGAATGAAGCCAAGTTGTATAACACTCAAAGGGCCAAGCTCTGATCTTGCCGCACTCTAAGCTACAGTTGCGACTCCGGCCGTGAGTATTGAGTGTGACTGTGAGCGCGACTGTGACTTGTGACTTATGATTGTGACTGCGCCATGATCACTTTATATTCATTGACGCTTAGTGTGAAATTCGTACATCATAAAGAGCGGGACTAAGAAGTGGATGTCCAAATTGCGGTTGCCCCGAACTAACACACACAGACAGACCCACACACGCATTGATATACTCGGCTGTTCAGTTACAAAAGCTGGCTTTTGTGCATTTGCCGACGGTTTTGGGAAAGTGGGCCCGACAGCCAAAACAGTCGAATGGCCAGCTGATGGCCATAAAGCCACAGTCAAACAGAGTGCGCCGACTGCGGCAGCCAGTCCGAGGTGCTAATTCACTATTAAAAGAAATCAGAAAAATAAGAAGCGAACGAACAATTGAGGCTTAGCTCAGGCTGTGTATTCTTTCGGCTGTCGAAGGGTTTCGCTGGCTCAGCTGCGCTCAATTTCCCACTCATCATCTCTCATCTCGCGCACCAATAAAACTTAATTTTGTTTGTACATCGCAGCAGGAGGAGGAGATGGGCGGGCAGATTGCCTCCATAAATGCTTCTTGGGCTGGGCCTTGAGCTATTGAATTATGCATTGTTTAGTCGTTTCTTTTTCTTCTTCCTCTTCTATTTTTCTGCTTCTCATCGCATGCTCGACTTGTGGGAGAAGTTCTCATGAAGTGTCGGCCATTCATTCGAGTGCCAAATGCCATTGATTGTGCGCAATAAAATGTTCGAATTAGATATACCCGCCTAATTGATAATAATACAGCGCTTATATTTCGTTTGGAAATCTGAAAATCTGTTAGCTTGTTTTTATTCGGGGTACGAGTCGGGCAGCAGCTGCTGTTGCTTAACAAATGTCGCTCGCTAATCCACAGTAATTCGCATGTAATTCGCTCTCTCCCCCTTTCTCTCTCTATCTCTCTCTCTCTGTCTCTGCTCTTCACTTCTTTTTTTATGGCGCATAATTTTTCAATAAACCTGCCTGCTAATATTTTCAGCACTTGGCAAAAACAACTTAATCCCCACATGATTAATTATCAACAACCTGCAATCCGGGCAGTCACACCCCTAAACAGAAATTAATCGACTTGTTTACCCCGCCCCACCACACAGACAACCCCCACAGTAGCTCAGCCCACAGTTGAGGCCAAAGCCGTTCCGTTTGCGCTTTTTAATTTAGTTGCTCATGGACCCAAGTCCCCTGACCCAGGTCCCCAGGGTAGACTCACTGTTTTTATACCCTGAATCCATTGAAAATGGAAATTTCAGGGTATAATGTTTTTGTGCAAATGTATGTAACAGGCAGAAGGAGGCGTGCCACACCCCATAAAGTATATATATTCTTGATCAGCTCGACGAGCTGAGTTGAACTAGCCCTGTCCGTCTGTCCGTCCGTCCGTCCGTCCGTCCGTCCGACCGTCCGTCCGTCCGTCCGTCCGTCCGTCCGTCCGTCCGTCCGTCCGTCCGTCCGTCCGTCCGTCCGTCCGTGTAAACACCTGGATTTCTGCAACCACAAAAGCTAGAGACTTCAAATAAAAAGCAAAATGCTCGATAATACCATACGCTGTACGAGTTTATTTTTTTTTTTCGATAACTCATCCCATTTCTTTTTTATCGATAACTATCGAAAATATCGCTTTGTTTTTGAGGTCTGGCGTGCACACCGTTAAAGATAGAATCGTGGACTAAGTTGTGTTTGATAGCTACAGTGAATCCGCACATTTTGTCATTTTTGGATTTTTGATGCCACGCCCCTTTCGCCCACAATTCAATAAAAACGATAACTCACGTATATCAAATACTAGAGACTTGAAATTTGGCAAATAGGTACATTTGAATGTCATAAACATTCCCCTAAAATTTCATTAAGAACGTGTGTCGAGAAAAAAAGTTATTAAGCAATAAAGTTTGCGCAGTGAGCATATTACGTGCATTCATATGTTTGTGTGTGTGTGTGTGTGCATGTGATGGTTACTATTAATGAATAAATGAAGCTCTTAATGATTGGTATTACAGCTCAATGGATTCAGGGTATCTCTTAGTCGAGCAGTCTCGACTAGAGTTTAGTTACTTGTTTCTTTCTAGATAATACCCTGTAGTTACAGAAAGAAAGGTTATAGTAATAAGTTTGTATCTGTATATATGAGCTAGCAAAAGGGCAGTGCATTCACCCTTCTATCTCTCAGTTGTATCTATACAATAATCGATATATATCGATACATATACATACAGGTTTATTAAATATTTATCAAAGCTTTACAGATAGGCATCAAATCATTTACTAGTCTTTTAAACTAAAAACTTTATGATAATCGATAATTATCGATTGCTAAATCAACACTTTGAGCATAATTTGCGCCTGTCAAAGTTAATTATAAGAAATTAAAATTCTTGCTATTTGTTTAATTATTCTCATACTCAAAATATTCCTAATCGAATGTTATCGATAACATTTGTGTACATTAAGAGACTTCTACAGCAGGCTAACAATTACGAAAACAACGCCACTCTATTTACAGGGCATCATCAAGTCGAGCACTTGACTATAGACCATTTTTTATGTGCGCTATCTGGCATTATCAAATCATAAAATGTTGCCACTTGGCTGCCGCGCAGAGATTCCCAGATGCATCCCCCTAGACAAGCAGCGAAAGGGGTGCGACGAACATTTTTTATGCGCTGTCAAAACATGTTTTGATAGAGCGCACGCACACAGCCACAGCTGAGATACATGAATACATGAATGTAAGTGTGGAATATACATACATATACTTAAGGGTTCGGCTAGGTGGGCTTGATAAGACGAGGCAATTGACACCCTTTGAGCCGAGCAATTGAGCAATTTGCAACACATGTTTCTGGTGCTGGCAATTAAATACAAATTTGATTAGAGACGAGGCCCCGTTACATGTGTGCTCTGTGTGTGTGTGTGTGTTTGTTTGTCCTTGTGCCAATGATTTCTCAATTATGACAATCGACGGTGACAATGACAAAACAAACAAAACAACGCATAAAGTGCAGCAATTAATTAGCTGGACGAGGACACAGATACGCTGTGACAGGCAACCTGACGCGTGGCAGGGTGGCCAAAGGCATGCTGCTTGTGGCAAGGACATTGCTGCAAAAATACAAATGGAATTTGAAAAGAAAAGGATATTTGGCACACAGTTGGATAGGCGCTGCGTGTGACAATCGGGCGGAGATCGGAGATCGCAGATCGCTCCTCGTCGTCCTGCTTCAATTGCATTAATATGACATTACTTAGGACTTGTGCCACATGCCCGCTTGTTCGCCCCGCCTGTGGGTGGGCCCCGTTGCTGCCCGAAGGTCAAGCGTGCCACACGACACGCTCGCTCGAGCTCGAGGTCAAGATCGGCAGCTGCTGTCGCTGCTGTTGCAGCAAACAGTTAACTCCACATGCAGCGGGCCCGGGCCAGGGCCAGGGCCAGGTAATGCCAGCTCAGGTAAAAACTTATAAGAGTTTTTTGTAAATTTTTCATTTTGCATTTCATAATTTTATTTTGATTTTGGTTTTCGTTGAACTAAAGTTAACTAAAATTAGAAGCTAGTTTACAATTTATGTACAAATGATAAATAGATTTCTTCTTCCAATTCTGCACACTGAGCAGATGTGACGGGGCGCGGGGAGGATGTCCACAACAACAACTAAAAACTAATTTGTACAATTGACAAGGGGAAGGAGGGCGGGGATAGTGGGGGCTAGATTGGCCTACGCCTCAGTCTTGTAGGGCTTGAACAGCTTGGGCTTGGGCTCCGCAATGACTGTGTGGCCAGCTGGCGGCGGGGACATATCCGAGGCCGGACGCTTGGCACTGGGCATGAGCAGGCCAGGCGCCGGCAGCGGGCTGCTGGTGGTGGTGGCAACGACAACGGCGCCGGAGCTGCGCAACGGACTGAGACTGCGATCGAAGACCTTGGTGTGATCGGAGCCGACGGGACTGAGCGACAGCGTGGATGAGTGCGGCGATGAGGACGACTGCAGATCCAGCGGTGGCGTTTGAGTCTTTGGCAATTGCAGCTGGCTGTTGCCGTAGCTGGGCGGCATATTGGCAACGGCGGCGGCGCCCAACATGGCAGCCGGATAGCCCATGGGCATGGCGGCTTGCATGGCGTGCGTGTGACTGTGCGGATGCATGTGCGGCGCTGGTGGTGCGGGCCGAGCGGGAATGTGATAGGGCGCATAGCGATACTGGCCGTACGGCGAATGACCCGGCACTGGCATTGTGGGCATGCCGGTGGCCAACATTGGATTGGCCGCGGCAGCGGCGGCAGCAGCGGCGGCGGGTGCATACGGGGGATAGGGCATGCCCACGCTATTGGCAGCGGCTTGCAATATGGAAGCGGCGAAAGCGGGGTCAGAATAGACAGCAGCGTAGGGCCAGGCGACGGCAATGCGCTGACGCTTGTCCTTCATGCGACGGTTCTGGAACCATACCTTGATTGTCGACTCGGGCAGATTGAGCTGGGCGGCCAGCTCGCAGCGGCGCGGCCGCGACACATAGTTCTCCTTGTAGAACTCCTTTTCGAGACGCGCCAGCTGATCGCGTGTGAAGGCAGTTCGATAGCGACGAACTGACGGATCAGCGGGTATCTCTGAGTTGCGGCTGCCATTCAGCGAGTTGTCTGGACTGGATAGGCACTCTACAGAAGCAAAGATAAAAGAGTGGAGAGAAAGTTTTGTGTTAGCCAAGTGTCGTCGATTGGTGGAGCCAAGAGTGTGCGGTACACTTACCATTTGGTGAAGGCGGCGGCGTTTGTGGTTTGCCGTATTGTGTTGAGATCAGATCGACGACCAGCGGCTTCTGGTCAACGGCGCTGCTGCTATCATGATGATGGCTCTCCATGTTGTACGTGCGGTATCCGTGCATTTTGTTAAATATTTATTATATTCTATATATATATATGTGTGTGTGTGTGTGTGAGTGTGAGTAAGCTCTGGGCGTTGTCACTAGCTCTCCGAATAATCAAGTCGAACTTGGCAGTGCGAATTGCGAAACGACTAAACGACTTAACGGTTCAAGCGACGATGTTGACTCTGCGATGGTTACAGCTCAAGTGTATCGCTCTCAGCTACCCCGGCTCTCTTTTATACCGCGGCGCATAGCAATGGCTGCCGCAGGCAAGCAAACAGCCAATGAGCGTGACTTGCGCTGTGCGTGAGCGAGATGGCAATAGGCCATGCACTGAGCGCTGCTGTTGCTGTTGCCTCGCACTGCCTGCTGCGGTGCAATGAACGATGGTGCTAATGTTGTGGTGCTGCCGCTGCCGCTGTCGCTGCTGCCTCTGCTGATGCTGCCTCTGCTGCTGGCTGACAATTATGCGACGATGAAGGCAATTACGATGCCGGAACAATGGTACATAAAAAAGGAGCCGGGGCAAAAGCGCAAGCAAAGCGTGATAATGCTCAGCCTGGCGGTGGTCCAAGCCAGCGGCAGTCGCTGCTACCCATAATCAAGTTATCATGGAGCAGCAGCAGCAGCAGCAGCAGTGCTCTCTTGCTTGCTTTCTCTCGCGCATTATTTGCACGCTGTGAGAGGCGAATGCGATTTCATATATTCATAGCGTATGAGCGAATCTTTTGTTTCGCTTGTCCGCAAGCGGGCAGCGCCACGGGTGCGAACGAGACGTGAGTGGCCCCCTTAATAATGGGATTTTATCGGCTTCATCAGGCAAAAGAATGATATGGCATAATGCACAGAGCGAGAGGAAGAGCAGACGAGCAGACGAGCAGCCAGCAGCCAGCAACCAGCCCCTTGTTTTGGAGTTTGCCATATCGATCGCAGGCAGCCGAATAATTTGCTCTTTTATGAAGTTTTAATATTATGCCGCACGTTTAACGGGCTCACACTTGCCAAGAGGGAGTGGGAGCGGAAGAGGAAGAGGAAGAGTAAGAGAGCGAAGGCAATGTGTGTAAGTGTGAGGGAGAGTGTTGGCGACGCAGCTTTAACAGTTAATGAAGTTTATCTGAGCAAATAAAGCAAAACTTTTGGACAACGCCCACAGAGGCCTTCCTACATACACACACAGGCACACACACACACACACACAGGCAGACACATAGCCGCACATGCATAAACAATGAAATACTTTTGGGGGCGCAGTTGTTGAAACTTAATTTGAAAAGTTTCAGTTTAGTTGCGGCAAACATTTATTATGATGATATAATCATGTTGCCTAAAGGCGCAACTGTACCCAGAGCGCAGTTACAAGGGGCAAGCAGGGGGCTGGGCGTGAGTGGCAGCTAAAGTGCTGCCAGTTTGAGAGTTTTTTGTTTTTGTTTTTTTTTTTTACTTTTATTTTATTTTATTTTTTTGGCTTGCGTAAGCATATGCGATACCTGCGCGGGTTTTTGGGCCCGGGGCTTGGGCTTAGGCTTAGGCTTAGGCTGCTCAGGAAAAAAGGCAAAAATAAACCAAATTTCAGCAAACGCTAATTATGTCATATATGTGCATGTGCATGTGTGTGTGAGTGCCTGCGTGTAGCTAATCCTTGCCATCATTATGTGTGTTTATGACTTATGGATCAGGCGCGGCTAAAGCCGTTCGCCAAAAGTTCAACCAAGTCAAGCCCCGCTTTACCTCTCGCTCTCACCCAGTCTAATCCACTAAATAAACAAACAAACAAACAAAGATTTTGCGGCCTGTGTGGAAAGGCCCGTGAACTGCAGCGGCTAAAGTCGAAGTCGGGAGTTAAGTTCGCCGCTTAAAATGTAAGTTAAAGTCGCCCGCCTGAGGGTAACCCGGTCGAACGGAGTCAAACACAATGACATGACATGAATTCTGACTAAATCACCTTAGTCGAGCGAAACTAGAGCACGGCCAGTGAAAGAGTGACAGAGAGAGCGAGAGAGAGAGAGTAGTGGTGCACAGCATGTGTCCAAAATCCATATCCAATTTCCTAGTTTGTCTCTGACGCAGCGATTGTTCAAGATGCTGCAATAAAATCTAACTCGAAAGTGAAAACAGTTCTCAACTGCTGAAAATGTTTGTAAAATCGACTAATAATGTCGCTGATGGCAAACGGATTAACGCACAGGACGACTCAATGCCAAACCCAATGGATGGATGGATGGCTGGCTGGAAACATCAAAAACCTTCAGACCTACAAATCTCCTCTCAATTTCAGCTTCAATCTCGGCTACACTCGCATTGTTATGCATTACTAAGTAACTCAACCAGTTGTTGTTGCTGTTGTTGTTGTTGTTGCTGTTTCTCTTGTGAGTTAGTTAAAATTATTGGGTTATATTGCGCGGCAATTTGCATTAACTCGCCGAATATCGGCTCTACCTAAGCTCCGACCTGATCGAGTCGCTGTCTAAGCCCAAGCCTTGCCCACTGCGGAACCCTAGCCGCAACCTTGCCTATTGTGCATTCATCTGCGCTTTTGTTAGCTGTCCGTCTGTCCGCCGTCCACTGTCCGCGCTGTCCGTGGTTTTGTTCGACGGCAGAATGGGCAAACCTTTTTCAAAGCAAGCAAATAAACGCGACAACGCGACACTGCGGCAGCGACAGTAAATACCCTTTATGGCGGCACAGGCAGCTCTCTAACCTTTCACTTCGCGCCAGGCGAAAGTGAACTGAGCTGAGTCGAGCCGAGCCGAACCGAACCGAGCTGAGCTCAGCTGAGTGTACCTGACCCCTACCCTCTGACCCCTAACCGATCACCGGCGAACACTTTCGCAGCGCGGCTTGGCCCAAAACCTCAGTTCATGGAAGCCGCCTTTTGTTGCTCTTTTGCCATTTTATTGGCATTTTGCTAGCACAAAGCGCCGATCTCGCTGATTATGCTGATTATGGGAAGTACACACACACACACACACACTCACACACATACACATACATACAGAGAGCGAGTGTTCATGTACACATACACATGTTTATTATGACACATATAAGTTAAGCCCAGTTTATCTAATTATTATTTCAATTTGGCTTTTATTATGGGAGCTACAAAAATTTATATAAATTCTGTAAATCTTTTGTAATTCTTTTCAGATATGCTTTTAGCAAACTAAGTTTATTATTATTATTATTAATTAATAATAAAAATCTTATGTAATTTTTAAGAGTCGAAGTCAGTGTGATTAAGGTGTGCGCCTCAGCTCAAATACATATCTGCATATCTAGAGCTGTTTCGGCCAACTTGCTCTGCCATTCCTAGCACATCTGAACCTTTTCTTCATAAATTCTCAATATCAATATAATTTACCCATTATTTAAATATGATTCTCCATGAATTACAAATTAAATAAAAAAGTTTTTAAAATTTGCCGACAACTTAACAATTTATCAAAGAAACTGATAAGCAATGTTAAAGCAATGTTAAAGTTATGCAAAATCTATGTTAAAGCTATCTCTGCTCCCTGCGTTAGCTATGTTAAAGCTCTGCTAAAGGCAAGCAAAGATCATTTTAAATGATATCAAGTTACATAGCAAAAGTATATGTAAATATAGAGTATAAACCTTAATCAAATTTAAATCTAGAAATTATGTAATTTATGTATAAAGAGAAGTCGATGAATTGCAAATTAACTAGTAATTAAAAAAAAAACTCAGTTATATTTAATTATAGTTCTAAGACAAACAAATATATTATAAAAATTTTAACAATTTTTATACAATTAAAAAATAAAACTAAAATCGTTCAGCTTTAAGTTCTGGCAAACAGTTCCATGGATTTACGATCGATTTACGTATGCATTTAGGGCACGCCCTAATAAAAATATGCCTGGTCTGTTGGTAAAAACGTGGCTTCGCACCGAATTATGGCCACAATTAACAGGTAAGTAGGCAAAGCCGAGTGACTACTCCATATACATATAAATGGTGCTAAGTAACCTTGTGAGCGAAGCGTTTGCGCTGTTCATTTTCATGTTTTCCACAACGTTTTTCCGGCCCAGCCATAAAAACCCGTGAAGAATTAAAAAATTAGAGCAGTCGGCACTGGGCACTGGGCTTCGGGGAAAAAAACTAGCGCAGCGAAAAAATGCAACAATGAAAACAAAAAACTTTTTGATCTACATTCCTAATATAGGGTCCTCGGAATGCGCGACAGGATACGGCCAGCAAAAGAAAATTCCGCGAACGAACCATAGAAACGTTGAGCCCATAAAAATCTGCATAAGCATTTCTATATAGAGAGCGCGAGGAAATAAGTTCTTGAGCCATTTCTTTGCCGCAGACACAACAAAAAGGCCAAACGGGACCAAAAACCTCTCTCAAAAATCTGTACCAAAAATTTATGACAAACAATATTTCTTTTTGCCACACATAAAAACAATGGAAAAAATCGAGAACAGAAATCTTTATTTTTTTTTATTTTCGTTAATTTTTATATTGAGGCAAAGCGAAAATGAGAGCAGCGTATTGTATGATATTTAGAGCAAGGATACGTGGCCTAATATTCAGGCTGTACTGTGCCAGACGAAGGCGAAGTTTAAAGGAAAGCAGAAGGTTGTGCCTTGGAAATTATTTATTTTCAAATAATTCATTTCTTTCTACATAACTATATATTTATTTTTATAGTTTTTGCATACAATTTTTATCTAAAAAAAAATTAAAATAAAATAGCAATAAACAATTAATTAAAATAATATAAAAAAATATTTTAAATGTGTACAAAAAAGTTAAAAAACAAAATAATTAAAAAATGAATGCTATAAAAAAATAACAAATATTTTTTATTAATTTTTTATGTTATTTTTCAGTCAATTAAATAAAATTTTTTTCGTTATTTGTTTCATGTTTATTTTGTACTAAATTAATTAATATATAAGTAAACAACAAAATAATCTCTTATTAATATTATATTGTATTATTAAAATATATTCAATTTTTTTTTTATTTAAAAAAATATATATAATTAACATTATATTTATTTATATTATTAAAATATATTATAATTTTTTTTATTTAAAATTGAATTTCAATATATATTTTTCTAAAATATTCTTATGATACTATTTTGTTAAATAATTTTTATTGCATACGCTTAACATTTTTATTCATCAATCAATATTTTGAAAATTTTTGTGTAATCCCCTAAACCTCGGGGTATAATGGCTTTGTTTGTAGAGAGATTTTTATGTGGATCAATATTTTTTATGATATCGACTATCTATATGGGACCATAGAAAACTGCCTGGACATGAGTTTCGCTTGCCACTTGGCAGGTCCTTGGTGAAGGACTCGCTGTTGGGCTGCGGTTGTCGCACAATTTTCGCTTGAAGTTGCACCAATAAAAAGGCGCGCCCTACCTACCTAAAAGATGTCAATTTATGGCTAAACAAAGGCAGAAGAAAAAAAAATGGCACAATTTTTAGTGGAAATGCGTTCGCGCAATAAAAAGGGACGCGCACGAAGCGTCCTGCAGCCACGGCGTCTCGCACAAGGAGTCGGCATTGCCGCAATTAGGAGGTTTGTAGAGCAGCCAAACAGCTAAACAGCTAAAAATGCGCACAATGGAAAAAACTCATAAAAAGAGAAACAAATCGTTTAAAAATTGGCTCGCTTTTTGTCGGCGCGAACAAAAAAAAAACACACACACACACACAAATAAACGAGAAGAAAAAGAGAGCACGAGCCAAATAATTAGGTGAGCCATTGTTGGATATTGTGCGGGCGCATAATCATGCGGTTTCTTTTTTAGGGCGGAGCTGGACAGCGAGCTGGCGAGCTGCATGGACGGCATTTGCTCAATGGGCAGCCAAACCTGAGAAAAAGATATGTACCTGACTCGAGGCAGAAGTGGCGAATGAAAGCTACTAAGTATCTTTCAGATACTTTTGTATCTATGAGTTGCAATTATCATATATGCATAAATAATCAATGCGAACATAATTGAAGCATATATATTTCTAACTATGTGGTATAGCTGGCATTTCATATGGACTTTTATATTGTATCGCTAAGATTGCTTATCTATGTGTTAACTTAGAGATATTAAGTTTTTATTATATTACAGATATTATGATAGCCATGAGCTTAAATAGATGTAATAATGATAGATTCTGCAAAAATTTAGCCACGATTCAATGGAACTGTTCATGATATTTCTTCTAACATGCTTAAAATCCCTTCTTAGTCTATAAATAAATAGAGACATTTGGATAGTCTCAGATATGAATTCAGTCAAGCAAAAAACATATCTGAAATATAGGTAAAAAAAAATGTTATCTTGTATCTTACAGATACTTTTTTTCGGCAGATATATAAAATTATGTAATATGAAAGAATATGAAAGCGTATTACCTTATCGTATTATATTGCAATAGTATCTGCGGCGACTTCTGCATCTGAGCCACATGAACAGCTTTGGAGAACTAGAACAAGTGTATGACGTGGCCGCTTTGAAGCCAGATGCTTTATCATGAAAGTATCCTTTAATATTTATATATTTAATCAAAATATTCTTAAAGTTTTATATTATATATTTTATACATATATTTAAAGGCGCACTGCACTGAAAATATTTAAAGCTTCAAATATTTTCGTATACAAATTGCGCTAGATTTGATTGGCGGCAGCTAAATTTGTAGCTAACAAATAAGTATATATATATATATATATATATATATATATATATATATATATATATATATATATATATATATATATATATATATATATATATATTAAGTATGTATTAATATATGTTTGTTAGTTTTATTTTTTTGAGTTTAGTTTTTTCACAATAAAAAAATTGCTGTTTTTTTTTTTTTTTGTCCTGCAATTTAAATTCATATATATATAAATGTATATAATTATTTAATTTATACATATATATAATTCAGTTATATATAAATATAATATGTACATCATTTCTTTAATGTAACTACGACCATTTCCCTTATAGCTTCATTAGCACGCAGAGAGCTGTTCAATAAGTCATATAAAGCATATTATATATACCTTGAGCAGAGACAGGCACTCCCTCTCTCTCTCTTTCTGTCTCACTCTTTCCTTTTCTCTGCTTCGTTCCAGCTCCTTGGACTCCTTGCAGTTTTGATATGGCTGAGCAGAACCGCAATCGATCGGCTACGTTTACTATAAATAAAGCGCATTGCGGTATGCGAGCCAACAGGCGGCGGAATGGCTGAAAGCAGCTCAAAACCCACCGACTCTGGCGGTGGCCATGCGGAGCTGAACGAATGCCAGGGCAGCGTCAAACAAGCGGACGGCGGCACAAACAAACGGCGAGGCAGCCAAACAAACAACGCCGAGATACGCCAACAAACGCTGTTGGGCAGCCGGCAGGAGACGGAGACTCCTGCAGGGCGAGGACTCAGAGTGGGAATCCTTGAAGTTTGAGGTCTGCAGTCTGCTGTGCCGGTAGCCGGTAGTCCACCGCATTGACGAATCACATCAAAGTGGAACACAAACTCAGGGTCAAGCCAAACAGACATGTCAAATGTCGCAGAGCGACGACAAGGAGCCGCAATGGAAACACTCAACGCTCAGAAATGCCAGATGAAGATGCAGAAGATGCAGAGGCAGCCGAAGATGCAGAGGCGAACAAGCAGCAACGTCTTACCGCAGCAAATTCGCATTGACTGTGCGCTAACAGCAGGGAACACCATAATATTTTGGTTGCTCCGCAGGACTCGAGCACCGGCCAGAGCGAGATAGAGCGGCGCGAGTGAGTGAGTGTGCGTGTGTGAGAGCGAGATAGATAGTGCAAGCGCATTTTCGATGGAATTTGAGAAGCGAACAATTTATTCATGAGCAATTAGCCACGGTAAGTGGAGAGGAGACCCGATCGAGTCCTGTGGCGGTCGTCCTGCATCCTGGCGTAAATTTGTGAAAATTAAGTCGTTCCGGTTAGAGCGTTCTAGGTGGGACTTCTGTAGCAATTTTATTTGTATCGTAGGTGTTGTATTTGTCAACATTTAGGCACCGGCATCTCCTCGCATCGCATCTCCTCGCATCGCATCGCCTCACGGCCCGTCGTCCCAGTGGCACCGGATTAGACGATTTGTGGGCACGCATTTGCAATGCCTACTGCAGCACTAATTGGGCCCTGGAAAGAGCTCAGTGCGAGGAAAGGTAATTGAGAAATTATAGAGTGAGAGCGGGAGAGAGAGAGAGAGTGAGAGAGTGTGTGTGATCATAAGAGTAAGCAGAGGGTGAGCTGCGTGTGTTAAAGATGTGCTAATTTCTTACTAAGCAGAGCTTGATGAGACTTTTTGAGAGGAGAATGAGAGAAAAGGAGGAAATTAAGGCTAAACTCCATAAAAAAAAACAAAAAGATGTTTAATTTTAATATATTATAATATTAGTTAATTATACAATTTTTTAATATTTATATATTATACATTTTAATATATTATAAATAATTTTTTGATTTATATATATATATATATTTTAAAATAATTTCTCTATTTAATATATATGTTTAAAATATATATTTTTTAACTCATTCACTTTAATATTCATCCATTTCAAATGCATAACTATTTCTATATTACACATACTAAAACTTTACCACTTTACCATACATTGATTTTTAAAGTTTCTCAAAATATGTTGCTGAGCCACCCCAAAAAAAGACTAAAAAAAACACTTCTTCCACGTTACGTGTTTATACAAACGCAACATATAAGCCTTAACGTTTTAGTACAACGTAATGTACTGAAAGCAAGCAGACGTTGCACGTGATCGAATAACCTTTAACGAAGTGGCAACGCCACTCTCAAATTAGTACCAGCTTCTGGCAGCCCCAGACGAAATTGGCGCTAAAACTGAATTCAAATTTAAGTTTCTTTTCCAATTGAATAAAACCATTCTCCACAGAATATTAGTAAAAAATAGAATATAAAATACTTTAAAGCTTACAAGTAAAATGTTTATTATATAATAATAATAATTTAATAAGGTGTCTTCTTGGTTTTCTTAGTTGCTGCAGATTTGCTCTTGAATGAGTTGCCGCTGTTTGTGCCGCTCGCATCGCTTGTCCAAACGGAAATGATGCTGCTCTCGCCCCCTGTGATAAGCACATCTCGCTTAGCATCGTATATACTTTCCCGTACGATTTGTTTGTTGCCCACATAATCTGCTAGAGGCTTGAGCAAGCCCTTCGATGGTACAGTCACAGAACGCAAGATCTCACTAAAAGAAAAATGTGTCAAATTCCATAATTCATTTTAGATTTAGATATTTACCCTCGATGGCTGTTTGTGCCCGCTAGCAATAATAAATCATTGTTCTCCATCGTATGTGCATTAATGAGATTTAAATTGCCAGGATTTTGACGTCTTATGCCAGCCACAATATCTGAGTTTTCAAAGCTTGATACCTCATCTCCTTCCGACAGTTCATAGCTCTTGAAATCATTTGTATGTGTTATACAAGTGATGATTTCGTTATCATACAGATTCTGATGCCAATTGAGACGATAGACACTGCTCTCCGTATTGAAGGTGCTGCTAAGAGCCTCATCTTCATTAGCTTTCCTGATGTCAAACACATTTATCAGTCCATCCGTGCTGCCAGTGCAAAGCAGATCAGTAAATTTGTCATGAAAACGAACCGAAGTCACGTCATCCGAGTGGCTCTCGCAATAGACGCCCAGCTTCTCACGCTCTCGTATGTCAAAGAAGAGTAAAAATGTATTCTTCATGTGTTTCTTGGTGCCACAACAAAGGATCCGACCATTTGCATTGCGATCAAAGCAGTTAATGGATTTTGGCATTGCAAGTAAATTATCACTAAAATACTCAAACTTCGCCTGTTCGCCAGATGTGCGCAAATCGAAGAGTCGCATCACTCCATTTGTGGTACCCACTAACAATGTGTTTGCATTCTCTTCCAAAAACCGAACGCCACAAATTGCACGATTTTCCAGAGAGACTGGCAAGGGCGGCACGATTGCCTTCTGCACTGCAGTCAGTCTGCCTCCATCGTCTAAATCGAAGATTTTAACATTTGCATTGGATAAGCCTGCTGCCAGTCGCGTAAATCCAGCGTCTGCACATAAGCCCAGCACATAGTCGCGCCCTAGGGATAGCGACACTTCGTCTTTTATGTGTTGAGCACGAAACTCTTTGGCCAATTGCAGTTTGTCACAGGTGTCATCGTCGTCAATGTCAGATTCATCCTCTGAGGAGGGCAGTTCCGTAGCTGCTGCCTCTGCAATGTTCAGTTTTAATAATACCGCTTTTATAGATAATAACAATTTAAATACCGGCTAGATATTGATTAAGACTCATATTTATGTTTTAAATATATAGAAGAAGAGATACACGTGCCTAAGCCAGGGCTGCACACGACACGACCCACAGGGTTGCATTTGGTTGATTATAGAGTAAAGATTCTTATGACGTCACACTCGTAAGGCTGTTATTGTTAACAGCGATAAAGACGTTAAAGAGATAAATGAACCAAATTCTACAATCAATGTCAGAGCCAGCCTTTTAAAAAATAAAGCCAACATTTGAGCTTGTTTTACAATTTAATATCGCTTTATAATATTATACAAAAATGAATTTACAAGAAGCCATTCATGTACCTAATTAATCCTTTGTGTGTGTGTGTGTGTGAAAAATGTTTGTTGAGGTTTCTTGATTGCTTGCTTGACTTGACTTGACTTTAGTTATTCTATTAAATATATATGCATTAATATATATCATTTTTACATTGTTTTTATGTATATTGGTTTGTCTATGTGTGTCTGTTTGACTGTGCTGTCATACAAATATATATATATATGCAAACACTTCATAATGTACATATATTTATATTAATATGGCGCTTTTTAATCAGCATTCTCATAATCAACAAAAAGGGATTTTTAATTCCTGCGCAATTTTCATTAACAAGAAGAACTGTTCCATCTGACGCTCTCTGTATCTCCCTCTCTCTTTCAACAAGCAATTATATATATTCAGTAATTAGTTATATGCGTGTAACTATTGATCCTAATATTCACATAAAATCATCGTAATCGTCGGTAAAATCATTGCCATACTTTTTATAGCCGTCGATATCCTATAAGTGAATACAAAATGAATATTTTAAGTTAATAAATGGAATATTAATCGATATTCTATTTGACCTACATCATTCTCTGTGCGCAGCGAAACTTTTCCCTTGCCCTTGACTGCAGATTTCTTGGCATTTGATTTTTCCATTTTAAGCTTTTCCGAGTGTAAGCTCTCCACACTCATTTTGACCTTCTTAATGTCAGCGGCGCTCACTTTAAAGTTGGAAATCACAATTATTATCAGTATTTATACTATATTTCAGATCGCTTACAGTTTACGCATAAGCTGCGCACTAGATCTTCAATGAATTGTGGAAAATGTATGGATTCACGGTATTGGGCAACTTTCCAGCTGAGCGTCGCTCCAAATTCTTTGAATTCCTCTTTCGTTTGCGGATTGAAGGCATCGAGGCCGCCGCCTATACTCGTCACACCGAATGTTTCGAGGGCACTCTTCAAATCCGATTCCTCTTGAATCTTTTGCAAGCGCAGCTTTTCCGCCAATTTTTCTTCAGGTGACAATTCAGCTAAACGCTTCTGTTCCTCCTCCTCTCTTAGGCGCTGTGAATTCAAATTTATATTAAATAAACTAAATATGTTTGATATGTGTACGATGTTTTCACCTCTTGTTCCTCCAATTTCGCCTTTAGCGCTTTATTGGGTTTAGTTTTGACTGGCGCTTCTGTTTTCGTTGGCTTCTCCTCGTCTTTCTTTTCCTCCTCATCCTCCCAGCTTTCCTGAATGTTGAGAAAATGGTTAGTTTATTTATTAAAGTTAAAAGTGCGATTGTAAAGTGCACACGTGTACAACAATTTGAAAGTGAAAACAGTTTAACAAAAGAGCTAAAAAAAAACAAGTTTAGATTAGAGATGAACGCGTGTTTGATTACTGCCACTGCGACACGAATACTAAATGGAAACAATACATCATATTAAATGCGCAAGTGAAATATTCAATATTGAATTGATTAATTTTGCTTCAATTAATATATACAATTTTTAATTTGCATATTTTAATATGAATATTGATATTAAATTGTACGATTAAATTCTTTTACTGCTGACGTCGTGTATGATCGTGTCACGCATTTCACCCTAGCCGTCACTACCAGCAACAAAAGTTGCTGAGCAACACAGCAGCAACAATTGGGTTGCTTGGCTAACAATGTGCTAAATAGGCTTCAGATTAAAAAATGCAGTTTTCTATTTAAAAACAAAAAAAAAAAACAATTTTTTTACCTTTACATCTTCATCGTCGTCCTCGCCCTCCCACTTGTTTATGTTGTTAGTAGTCGGACGTATGACTATTTCACTCTCGGCGGCGGATTCTAAAAATTTATAAAAATATGTATGGTTTCTGGTTATCAAAGATGCAGCTAAAAATATACATAAATATCAAGGTTGGATGCATGTCTCCTTTCTTGTCGCAAATACGCTCGTGGAATGAGGGATGGAGTGAGGAAGAAGGGGAGCTATTGGGTTAGGGGGCGCCACATGCGCAGCGCCCACGTTTTATGTTTGATGACGCATCCACGTGCACTTACCCCAGTCGTCGGCCATTTCAATAGATCTATTTTTATTTGTTTGTTGTTGCCTTAATATGTTGTGCTAATACGTAGCAAATCGTGTTAAATTTTAAGCAAAATTTAAGCAACAATTCCGTGAGGTTGTCTATGTAAAAAATGTATCGAAATTAGTGATGTATGAAACATCCGTGTATCGATTTCTGTCACAGCGATTTAGATGTATGTTACATCGATATTTCATTGTATGCGATATATCGATGTATTGATAGCTAAATTATGACTCAATGAATATTATATAATTATTATAATTAAACTATTTTCAGATTTTCTTTTATGATAATGCATATTCTGTATATTTATTGTGGATAGGTAATCGATATATTTATTTGAATTGAAATGCAAGTTATTTTTAAACACTCTTTTATTGACGAAATATATAGATAATAAAATACTTGTACTTAATTGTAATTTCTTATATAGACGATAATTCTATTTTCTTGTTTTTTTTATACATATGTACATAGTAATATTAATAGTTAAAAGTGTGGATCAATTTTATGTTTCTGGCAAAGCAATCCAATAGGATGGCAGCACCTCAGGATCGTCGTCCTGCTTTATGACCTTTCTTTTATCCATTTGCGCATTATATTTCATTTCGACAATTAAATCATCATCCGTCGAAAATTCCGAAATTGGATTGGGTTTATGTTTTTCGACATGCCTTCGCATATTTCGCTTCCATTTAGTTATGTAGGAGCAGTCATTGCATTGATATGCAACGCCTTGAATGGGCTTAATCTTCTCGTGAACTTGCAAATGCCTTCGCAAATCGTAAGCGCGCTTGGATTCATATTCGCATTGATGGCACTTAAAGCGCTTCTCGGACAAATCTTCCTGCGACTGCGTCTCAGAGCATTCCGATGCATCTGGATGTATGGTCTCTATATTCATATCCATGCCCAATATATATTCCTCCGTTGAAGGCTCATCATAGGCGTACGCTGGCTCATATACCACCTCGCCGACTGTCTCATTTATCTCCTCGCAGGTCTCTTGCCAAGTCTCCTCGTCGACACCCTCAACTCCCATATCTTCTTCGGGCTCTTCGTGCTTACGCATATGCCGCCTCATATTACGCTTCCACTTGGTCAAGAAATTGCACTGGGAGCACTTATAGGCCATGCCATCGATGACTTTTACTTTGAAGTGGGTTTGCTTGTGCCGACGCAAATCGAAGGCTCGATTCGATGTGTAGCGGCAGAGCTCGCATTTGAAACGCTTCTCCTTTTTGGTCGGCGGTGCCTCATTAGTATCCTCCTGTGGCAGCTCCGAGATAACATATGTGTTTAGTTGCTCCACAGCTTCGTTAAGCTCTCCTTCGTATCCGTCTTCATTAATTACTTCCACAATATACTCCTCAATCACCTGATCTTCCTGTTGATTACATTGCTCTTCCTCCTCCTCCTCCTCTCCCGCAATTCTTGCTGTATTCCTTTTATGTTTCTCCATGTGGCGTCCCATATTCCGTTTCCACTTGGTTACAAATTCACATTCGGTGCATTTATATGAATCTCCTTCCAGGGGCTTAGCTCGTTCGTGGCGTTGCTGATGGCGTCGCAGATCGTAGGCACGATTGGTTCTGTAGTGGCATTGCTCACACTTGTACCCCTTCTGACGCGCATTGTCCAGCATTTTGTACAATTTGTTTTCCGAAGTTTTTGTTATTTACGTTCGCTTCTAAAACAAAATACAAACAAATGTGAATATTATCAGAATTGCCATTAATATTTAGCATTTATACTTATGACCAATAGTACATCACATAGCAATCATGTGTCTTCCTTCTTAGTTAATCTATAGCTATTGGTTTTTGTTAAATTTTTTACATTTTAAGCTCAATTATTCTTAATACGTCAATAAAAATGAAAAAATGCAGCATCGATATCTTATTCGATAAGTGTGCGTGCTTGCATATTGCCAACTATTCTTAATTTTGTGGATTTGGCGATGTTCTTATGCCAATCGTTTTGAGCTGCCATCTCTAGATTTTATATCAGCTCTTTTTGGAATTTGTTGCGAACACCGCGTGGTGTTTATGCTAGCGATTCCCATTTATTTTCCTTTTGTTTGCCGTGGAAAATAAATAATTAGCTACAAAAATGAGTTTGTACAACTTTAAAAAGATCATGGTGGTGCCGCCAGCCAAGGTAAGCATTTTAAATTTGTATACGTCTGTCGGAGCACCCAGTGCAGTTGCGGCAACATAACCTCACATCTAATGTTTACAAAATGCGCAATGTATTATTTATTTATATATATTTATGTACTTTGCAGGACTTCATAGACATTATGTTGTCAAAGACACAGCGCAAGACACCCACAGTCGTGCACAAGGGCTATAAAATCTCGCGTATTCGTGCATTTTACACGCGCAAGGTGAAATACACGCAACAGAATTTTCACGATCGTCTCTCGCAGATAATACAGGATTTCCCCAAGCTCGATGATGTGCATCCATTCTATGCTGATTTAATGAATGTGCTCTACGACAAGGATCATTACAAACTGGCGCTGGGTCAACTAAACACAGCCAGGCATTTGGTCGATAAGTAAGTTAATGAGAAAATTATGTTTAAATATATTATATATATGTATATTATTATATTTACAGTGTGGCCAAGGATTATGTGCGTCTGCTTAAGTATGGTGATTCTTTGTATCGCTGCAAGCAGCTGAAGAAGGCCGCTCTGGGTCGCATGGCTACCATTATGAAGCGCCAGGCCTCCAACTTGACATACCTCGAGCAAGTGCGTCAGCATTTGTCACGTTTGCCTACTATCGATCCATATTCACGTACAATCATTATTTGCGGCTTTCCCAATGTGGGCAAATCTTCGTTTATCAACAAAATCACACGCGCCGATGTTGAGGTGCAGCCGTATGCCTTCACCACGAAGTCGCTGTATGTTGGTCACACAGATTACAAATATTTGCGCTGGCAGGTGATAGACACCCCTGGCATTCTGGATCATCCGCTGGAGGAACGCAATGTCATTGAAATGCAGGCAATTACAGCATTGGCCCATTTACGCGCCTGTGTCTTGTACTTTATGGATATATCGGAGCAATGCGGTCACTCCTTGGAAGAGCAAGTGGCGTTGTTCGAGAGCATTAAACCTTTGTTCACAAACAAGCCACTCATATTGGCCATCAACAAAATCGACATACTTCAGCTCGAGGATCTACCTGCCGAGCGCCAAGCGATAATCACAAAGCTGCAGGAGGATAAGCAGGTGCCCGTGATGTTTATGTCGACGGTGCAAGAGACGGGTGTGATGGAGGTGAAGACGGAGGCATGTGAACGTCTGCTCTCCTATCGTGTGGACCAAAAGATGCGCACAAAGAAGGTGGACAATATACTGAATCGTTTGCATGTGGCTATGCCTGCGCCACGTGATGACAAGGTTCGTGCGCCTTGTATACCAGAGCAGGCGCTGGCACGTCTCGAGAAGAACTCGGAGAAGGCCGAGCGTAAGCGCAAACTGGAGAAGGAGATTGAGGAAGAGATGGGCGATGATTACACGCTAGATCTGAAGAAGAATTACTCAGAAATTGCAGAGGAGGAGCGCTACGATGTGATACCCGAATTCTGGGAGGGTCGCAACATTGCGGATTACATTGATAATGATATCTTCGAGAAGTTGGAGGAGCTAGAACGCGAGGAGGGTCTCCGAGAGGCTGGCGGCACTTACGTTGTGCCCGATATGTCCATGGACGAGACACTCAAGGAGATACGCGAAATGGCGAAACAAATCCGTGGCAAACGTTTCGAGCTGCGCGACGAGAAGCGTCTGTCATCCCGCAAGAACAAACCGGTCATTCCGCGTCACAAACAGCCCAAGGTGCGTGATCGTTCCGTTAAAAAACTCGTGGAGACAATGGAAGGACTTGGTGTGGATATGTCTGGCAATGAGAAGGCCAATTACACGAAATCCGTTATGGATCTGCGACGTGGCGTTGTCGCTGTTGGTAGCAAGACGACGCCCAAACAGCCGCTGCTCGACAAAGAATCCTCTGCGGTGGTCAAGAAGACTGGCCAGCCACTAAAGCGCAAGCCGACACGTGATACGCTCGGCATCAAGGATGTGGCCATCCGGAAGAAGGCACAGATCATGGCCAAGCGCGACATTGCGAAGAAGGTGACACGCATGGGTCTTAAGGGCGAGGCAGATCGTTTCATTGGCACGAAAATGCCAAAGCATTTGTATTCCGGCAAACGTGGTACGGGCAAAACCGATCGTCGTTAAGTGCCTTAGCTTTACCTATAGTTTATATCCTTACGAATTGCTGTACAAATGTAACTGCATCCTAGACAAAGAAATGCCAAGTGTCTATAATAAATATTCAAGTTTCTTGGAATATTTACAAACAAAAAAATGGTCAATCTAGGGTATTTGCTAGCAGGCAATTGAAAGTGTAGCTTAATTTTTGCTCACTGTCTGTTAATGAAAATTAATTTTTAACATTGAGTTTTCTGCGCTGCGGCAAAGCAGCTGCAGCTGCAGTGTAACTGACCTATTGGCCAACTTTGGCTCGCTGTTAACTAACATTCAAGGCTCTCTTCTCTGTTAATTAGGTTTCTGCTATTGCCACTGCTGCCGCCGTCGCTGCTTCTGTTAAGTTTGTCGCAGTGAGCGTGGGAACCAAACAGTTGATGCCGTACTGTGAACACGCGCGCAAGCTTCAGCTGCGCTTAGCTGTTGTTTGGCAAATAAATAGTTAATTCACAGTTCGTGGTAAAATCAGTTTGGATATATGCGATTAGCATGAAATAAACGTGGAATATACAATTGATTTGTTCGTTCGGCTGTCTACTCAAATGTAAATTGAAATGCCAAACAAAAAGCATCAAATGTAAGGCTAATCAAGTGGCGCGTGTTTGGCAGCAACAGCTCATCGTGTGTGTGGGTGCGAGTGTGCTTATGTGTGCGTGTGTACGTGTGTACGTGTGCGTGTGCACGTAGCAGTATGAACATGTGTATTCCCTTTGTGGCACTGGCAACAACATCAACGTAAGCACACAGCTCCATTAGCAAAGTGTGTGGGTTACTGTTATTCTTGTTCTTGTTTTTGTTGTTGTAGCTGGGCTTGTGTGTGTTTTACGCACGTCGCGTCGCGTTACAATTACGACGGCAACAACAACAACAACAACAGTAACTGTAAATGCTACTGCTGCTGTGCTGCTCACGTCTGCGTCGTCCTGGCGAAAGTATTTTTTTTTGTGCAGCTGCGTCTACTACGGACTGGTTCCCTTTCCTTTGCTTTTGGTTAACTTAATTGACTTTGTTAGCGCTACAGCCTGCCTAGGAGCTTCGCGTTTCCTCTCGCACACAATCTTTATACAGTTATGCATGTGCTGCAGCTGCTGCTGCTCTGTGCAAGATATATAGATGAATATATATACATATATATATTTTACAGTGAAGCCTGTGCTTAACTTGGATCATGTTTTCAGCTTCAATTTCTTTTTTAGAATTTTTAAAAGGCAATTATGCCTAAAGCTCTTTTGCTTTTCTTTGTTTTTTTTTTTTGGTGAACATTCTACCTAAAGTATAATTCATAAAAAATTTTCTCATTATTTCGGTAATCCTGGCAGCATATTTAATATGCAGTTCGTTTAAGCGAGCTTTTACTGTCTGCGTGCTTGAAACTTGCGTTGACAATTCCCAAACAGTTATTTAAAATAATACGCACAAAAAAAAGATGAAATAGCCGCATTACCGTTAGTCCATGCACGAGTGCCGACTATCATCGCCATGTGCCAGCAAGTAACAACAAGTAAAAGAAGAATGGAAGCAGAACAAACACGCACACACGCATACACATACACACACACACACGGACCATTTTGCATATTGCTCTCCTTGTGTGTTGCTTCGTAGTAAACATTTTTCCGCTTGGCTAACGGAAACAGTGGCATAAAACGCTTTCAATCCGACGTACTCACATGGCTATAGAGGGACAGAAACCCACACGCACACTCACACACTCACACTAGTTCTTTCGTAAATTTTCACAACAAAGTTTTTGATAGAAAACAGATGCTTGAACTAAAACATGCAACAGTATCGCATAAATAACAGACTAAGGCTAGCCAGATTAAAAAGAAAAAAAGAAACAACAACAAAAAGAAAATCAGAAGCAAGCAGCTTCACGACAGTAGTAAGTTAACAGCTTGCGAGCGCGAGCGTAGTCTCATAACAACAACAGTAACAGTTTCAGGACAGCGACAGTAGCAGCATCAGTAGCGCTCACTCTCACACTCACTGTTAACACTGACCTATTGCCCGCATTGAAATGCGGTGAGTGGCCCTATCATGTAACGTAACATTAACAGTCTTATGTTAACGGAGGGCAGGTAGGCAGTTGCTCTATTCTAGCTGGCAGCAGCTCCCTCGCAGTCAGTAGTGGCCGAGACTTCGATCTGTGCGCATCGTTGGGGGACACGTACCCTCTGGTGAAATTATATGATACAACAAACAAACAAACGCACATACACACGTATACGCATAGCTACGCAAGCAAAGAACGGGCGAACACTGCGCGGGTCTCCCCTCCTCTGGCTCTGCTTCCTGTCCTCATCCTAGTAAGTAAGCGGAGCGAGTTTCAGTGTGTGTGTGTTTCTACTTGTACGTACGTTTGCGACTTCATAAAAAATTCAACAGCCTACAAAAGAAAACAACAAAATTGCTAGTGGTATAAAATAAATATACAAAAAAAAAAAAAGTATAAATAAATGTGTATAAACTTTAAAGTGCAAGTGAAGCACAATTTTCAAACGATAAATAAATCAGTGTATAAAAACGAAATTTCAGCGAAAACAAAATGTTTAATTTGAAATAATAATAAAACAAGCCAAACTCTAATAAACAAACTAAAAAGAAATAATTTAAATGAGATATAAACTAAGTGACAGCGTTAGCTAACAAAAGTCAACATAAAACATTCCAGAAATTTATTCTTAAAATAATATGCAGTCGCAGTTATTGTTACAGTTAGAGTTACGCAGTTACAAATAAAGTTTTTACACAAATTTCGCTGCATTGTTGCTGCGGCTGCTGCGCTGCCTAACGGTTAACTGTCGGTGTGTTCGCTTTTGCTTTATCTTTTTCGCTTTCGTTGTTGGTTTTCATTTTTGTTATTTTCTGTTTGTTTCGAGCCATTTATTTGCTCTTTAACGCTGGGTTCGGAGCTACATTTTGGAGCCTGTCGTTCCGGCTGCTGTTACATTTGCTTTCTCTTTCTTGTGCCGATACAAAGGAGGGCAGGCTGGCACATATACATGCAAAAAACTTGCCGCAAACCGTTTGCCCAGCACTTGACGTGCTCATCTGTCTGTGTGTGTATGTGTGTATTTCGTTTCGTTTTTACATAAAGCGAAAAAAGTCCAACACATACTTTTACTTTTTTTTTTTTTTTTTTTTGTGTGTGTGTTCTCTTGTAATACACATATACAGATGCTGTGGTGTATGTGTGTGTGAGTATATGTACATTCAACAAATTGTTGAATCCAGCAGCGCCTTGTGATTTTTTTTCTCCCACTGGTGCGTCTGTTGCTGCCTCTGCTGCTGTGTTCGCGTCCTTCCCAGCATTTGACGCCCACTACTTGCGGCTGCTTCCGACGTCGTCAACAAGTTGAAGCTGTTGCCGCTGCCAGAATTTCAATTTGTGTGGCAACACGCCTCGCTCGCTCGCTCTTCGTGCTTCTGTGTGTGTGTGTCTGTGCGACGCCTTGAAGTATGTCAAAATTTTTATGTAGCCTCTCACAGCTCTGCACAGATAAATTATGAGTGTAAATTGCCGTTGTTGCTCAGTGTCTGAGTATTGGCAGCTTTCACATACATATAAATCTATAGATATATAATTTTATGTAGATATATATATATATGTATATATTTTTAGGTGTGTATATATATATATGCATTATTAGCTTCTTTTGACCAAAACGTTCGTTTCAGCATTTATCTTTTTTGCTATTTTAATCGAACCGAGCTGAGTAAACGTTTTTCTTTCGTTCAGCATAAAATTTGCTTTAGAAAAGTTTTTTATTTGGACAAAAGCTAAACCAATATTGCTTCTACAGTAAAGCTTCTACACTAGAGATTAAAAAAGTAGCCAATTTCATCATATAAATTCTATAAGATATATTTAACATTGTGGATTATAAATCTATAGATAAATCTTTTCATTAAATATTTGATGGTGTGAAAGATTATAAATGAATGTTAGCTTAAATATTTTGACTTCACGTTGAATGATTTTTTGCGTACACCTTAGTGAGGTTACTCTGTACACACATACACTCATATAAATATATATATATATATATATATATATAACGTTTCACTCCGACTAGCTGACAATTTCTTTTGCAGATTTCTAAATCAATTTCTTTTATATTGGCATCAGCCGCGCCATAAGCTACTCTATGATTTATATACTACAAATGTTCATACACATGTAGTAAAAGCAAAAGAAATTGCCTGGGTGCTAATTGAAATGTCTGCTGGTCAGTTGTTTATGCTGCTGTGCTCAGCACAAAATTCCACAAAATCTCATTTTCTACGCCTTCGTGTATGACTCTGCTGGCAAAGCGGATGAAATATTTACCTAATTAGAATTAATGCACAATTAATTGTCAGCAAAATGCTGGCAACAATTTCTCTGTAACCGAAAAAAAAGAGAGAGAAAAAAAAATAATAATAATGAAACATTGCCGTGCAAATAAACAAATGACTCGTATAGGATATATAAGCTTTATATGCTACATATTTAGGCGTATTTATATATATGTATGTACTATAATATATGTGTATGTTGTATATATTGTACACACATGAGTGCGCAAAAGAAACAAAAACCATTTGTTGTGCTTTGAAGTGAATTTGGATTGAGAATGTGGTTTTGGAAACGTTATAAGAAATTAATACATATATACACATCAACGAGCCACAATACGAAATTCTCTAGAGAATTCCCAAGGGACCCGGAAAGTTTCAAAGAATTGCGTTTCTTTTTTGTATACTTCTGATTGTCAGTTCAAATTAGCTTAACAAAATAGATAGCTGTCTAAAAAATAAAGCTGTTAAACAAGTGTTGAACAACGTTTAATAATGTGTTTCGGAAGTGCGCAAAAAACAGAAGCGAAAAAATATAATTAAATTAAAGGTTTAAAAATGTGGAAAGGTTGAAATTGAAATCAAATAATAATAAGTGAATAAAATAATAATATTAAAAATAAACTCGCAGATAATGATAAAATTGTAGAAAATACCTATTGAAAATAAATTTAAGAATTAATAAATTAAAAAAAAAAAAATGTTACTAAAAAAATAATACATTTTATATACATGATAAAAAACGAAAAATAATGATAATAATGCTTTGTTTATATTTATAACCAAATGGATATATACAAATGAAAATATTGTTAATAATTAATATTTTAATATTTACAATCATATAAACTTATCAATAATAATAAATAGAAATCAAATATGACTAATAAAAGTTATTATAAAATATTTTGACTTAATGCAAACCGGCACGAACAATTATTTCAACTGGGAACACATATAAAACTACACATACATATATATACAAAAATATATATTGGTTTATCTAAGAGGACCTCTTCCATCTGCAGGATTTATAAACCTTAAAACAAAAGCGATATTTTTATTAAGCCAACAACAAGCAATATAAATACGACGAAAAAACAAATGTAAGTAATCCAATATTTATTTAATATATATTCTTAAGCAGCTTAAAATGCCAAAGAGCGCTCACTTGATATATATTCAGATTGTGAAACGTACATGAAGCGTAACAATTGTCTAATAAATGCATCACAAACTTTAAGCTCTCAAGCAACTATCTTAGCCAAGTTTTTATCTGCAATCTAAACTGATTTTTGCATTGAGTAGATATTCGATGGCGTGTGGCGTGTGTGCTTGGCCTTTAATCTGTGCCACAGGCTGCAAGTTTGTGTTTGCCACAGCTTAGGACATGCTTTCGCATGAGCGACGTCTGGACATGCAGGCCAAAGCAGATGGTATGTGTAATACAAAACATAAGAGGCCAACAGGGCGTATGCGTAACACGAAATAAAAAAAATCAAAGTTGAAAAACTTCAGTCTCACTGAGTTCAGCTCAGCCCAGTGCAGCCTAGAAGCTGTTTGCAAAGTTCTGTTGAAATACATTGTTATATATAATAATATATATGTATATATAAAATGTATTATATATATATACATACACTTATATATCACTTATATATATATATACTGTGCTCAGATAATTGTATGCGACTTGCCTGACGTCTCATTTTCTGCCTTATAAACATCCGTTTGAATTTTTCGGCCATCCCTTTTCGGGTTTCTTTTTCTGCCTTCTTTGTGCCTGCCCTGTCAATGGAAATGTATTTTAAAGTTTCGCATAAATCTGTGCACAGGACCTCAATGTCCTTAACGAAACACCGAAAATGTTTATTGTGTGCGGGTCGAATGTGTATTTTTGGTTTTTTGCTGGGAACGCGGCATCTGCACTGCTGGCCACATATCGCATGTGTGTGTCTATATACATATAAATATACATACATACATATACATATATATATATATATATATATATATATATATATATATATATTTAGTATATATGCAGATACCCACATATGTGGCAGCATATTGTGTTCGCAGCATAAATAATACAAATCTGCGTGGCATCGGCATGCGAATGTTGTTAGCTGCTTGGTTGGCGGCACGACTGGGCCAACAGTTTCTGCTTAAATCACAGGTATTTTGGCACGACTACACACACCTGCACGCAACTGTCTAAATTGTTAATCAAGCGGCAAATGCACAAGTAAATTAAACGTTTTTAATGGCCATTACCTTACGGGAATATACATAGCTAAGCTATTATATATCAGACTCATTGTCTTCCTGATGGGAATTACAAATTTGCTTGGGGATGCTTCGCCTAGCTTGTTCATATGAATTTAAATAAAGATTTTATTTGTTTTCATATACAAAATAATTTTAAAAGTAATTCCAATGACGTAGGTATTTATTTAGTTACATATTTTTGTTCTTATTGATTTTTTGTCTTTAAGGAGAATAAAGATAAGCAGTAAAAACTCGTTTGATCATTGTTTTTATATATATATTATCCCGTCAGCCATCTTTAGCCATATCTATCGAGTTATCCATATTTCTAAGTATTGGCGTATCTATCGCACTATTGCTTTAACAATCTGTCTATATATATGAAAGTTTCTAAAATATATCCATTTGAGTCTCTATCTCTCTCTTTTTCCATTTATCTATTTCAGTATCTCATTATGTCGTCTCGGTTATCGATCTCTGTCACAATACATCATTTCCTTTTTAGAAATTTCTTAAGATTTATATAAAAGTGGTTATTCTTTTCTCTCAGTGCATTGGCTGTCACACAGCTTCTCGCAGCAATACGCAGCGCAAGGACATGTCACATGGACACAAATACAGCTACAAATACAAAAGGCTTCTATTGTTGTGCTCGCTCGCTTTGTTGCCATTGTTGTGGTTAGCATGTGACAACTCCTTAATCATCGATATACATATATTTATATGTGTGTGAATATGTATTTTATATATACTATATACATCGCGTTATATTTATGGCATAGAGCGCACAGTCCGCCAAGACATACATCATCAGCATTTGTAGCTTGACTTTGACTTTGCTTTTTCAAATTATCCGACAAACACACCACACACACACACATACATACACACACATACGCACACAGAGATCTGGTTTTGGGGTCTGAGCATTTAAGAGCAATTTCCCATTTTTCGGTCATGTTGCGGATGTTGCTTGGCCAGCATTTAACCCACAGCCCGTAACTGCCTCGTGCCTGCGCTCCTTTAGACTTCGGCATACAGTCTGACTTGCTATTTTTTAAACAACAACAATAGCAGCGATAAACGAGAGCATTTATTTGTTGTACACCGTTATATTGTGCCTAATTGATGAGCTTTTTAATAAATTATTGCAATTGCAAATGCAAGTCACAGCCGACAATCATAAATCGTAAATGGCGAACGATTGTCGATTGGACCGTGTTTAATGGCGTAAATCGATGTACAACATCAATTACGAAATGCAAATATAGCTGTACTTAACACTGCTTGACTAATGAATATCCTGCAAATATATTAATAAATATATGCGTAATTATATTCATGATTTTATTTGTATATCGAATTATCTTTGCGACGGCAAACATATTTTGAATCTATATTATTACCCTAAGTTTTCTATATTATATCAATACAATAATAGTTCAATAGGAGTTACTCAACTAGAAGTTACTCTGTAAGCTTGTGTGTGTAATTTTATATATTATATATCTCAATTGAGCTCATTTGATTCGATTTGCTTGTTCTGCTCTGTGAAAACCTCTTGAGAAATGGGTGAACTATTTATATTATAGGCTTAACTGAGGAAAATACTTCTTGAGTATGCCATGTTTTAATACAATTATGTTTTGTATACGAGTATTTGTGCTGCAAAATATTGTACGAACTAGTAGAATTTAATATATATTTGTAAGTAGAGTTTCACGACTATTTTGGTACACGCCAAGTAGGGAGTGTATATACATATTTGATATGGCTGAGTTATAGAAGAATGTTGTAATAATAATAATAAAAATAAAAATATATATATTATAGATATATATTTTAGCTACTTATATTAATTTACTACTAATTGTAGAACTATGTTAGTTATAAATGCATAGCTTATAACAAAGGTTATAATAATGTTAAACTGGAGAACTAGGACACTGGCATTCAGATACTTGAATTTTCGTTGTATAAGCTGAAAATTATTCGCGCATTATATATATGTGGTATATATTTATACATATATGCATCGAGAAGTTTTCAGCAAATTTTCCACTCATAAAGTATAAGCTGCATGGCGTAGCTCAAGCGAGTCAAGTGCTTAAGGAGCATCTATCAAATTTTTTAGCTCTGCCAGCATAAGAAGCAAGGAGAAGCTGAAGCGTGTTACGCTGGCTAATAAAACACAATATAAGAGCTAATATAAGTACATATATATATATATATATATATATATATATATATATATATATATATATATATATATATATATATATATTATATATATCCTCTTTATATATTGCATACATATAATCTAGTTTATTGATTCGAGCGAAAAAGCCAGAGATATAGAAACTTTGGCTCAGCTAGATTAAACATATTTGCGTGTTTCACGACAAGCAGAAGCTCTTCACGGGAATTTGCTGTTAATTGAATAAGGCGAACACAGTGGAGCAGCTGCTGCGCTGGCTCAACTAATCAGTAACCGGGCAAAATGTCTAAAGGACTTCCGCAGCCGCATCCTCAATTGTGTGTCCTTCACTCGATTGGGCCGCACTCGGAAAGTTTTCTTGGCATTTGTGTGAAATTTAATATAAAATGCCTTTAGGGCGCTAGCCAAACGAAATGCAATTAGCATACACAATTTGTGGGCGTGGCAGCCGTTTTCGTTCAACTAACTTTTTGTATAAATCAACAAATTAAGAGTGCAACCGCATTGGCAAATAATATTTGCATAAACTAAATAGCCATTTGGCATTGCGGTCGGCACAAGCTAAACAATATATGTGTGTATTTAAATATATACATACGTATACATGGATACATTTAAATAGCTTAATAAATATGATAAATCATATTATATATATATTGCAATTAGAGTGAGGCCACATTGATGAACTGATAAAGTGCTCAACTGACAAACTGAGTTGAGCCAAGAGTCAAGCTGAAAAGACATTAAATAAACAAAATGGCCAAGGATAGGATGCGCAGCGGCTCGCAACGAATATTAAATACTCTGAATTATGAAATGAGTTTGACAATATAATGAAGCAAAGTTGAGTGCTTCTACATAAGCATTAAGCAAAGTTAATAAGCATTAGACAGAGAGAGTGGATATGAAGCTTATCTTAAAATCTCATTACGCTTATATATTAAACTCTTTTCTATTTTTCTTTTCGTCTCTTCTAATATGCTTGAATTAATAATGAATAATGAATAATGAAACTCTGCATTCTCTCATTATACCCTGAACCCATTGATTCTATACTATATTGAGAATCTATTCATATTCATAGCTAATTTGCTATTTCTATTTCTATTTATATTGCTATTTCTATTTTTTTTTTTCAAATCATTTTTTTATGTATATATATTTTTTTATAAAACCAATTTTTTAACTCTGTTCCATAAAAATAAAAAAAAAATTACTTTATATATCTCAAATATTGTTTTAAGACTCCAAAAAAGAGTAAATAGAGCAAATATTGTGTCTGTGCGTGGCAAGCTTCCTCACCAAGTGAAAAGGGTCATATATGCAAGGGGAAAGGCACATAAACTGGGAACTAAAGAAGTACTGAAAATACCCTCTAAATACTAAACAGAATATATTCATATTAACTAAGTAGTTAATAAAATTATCTGTAAAGTAGTCTCAAAGGCTCTCGAAAAGAGATCAACTAAACGATGTGCTGTAAATAGTATTGAAAGCAGTGAAGCTAGGCTTTAAGTTAACAGATTTAATTCTTTATTGCCTGTCAGCTAGGCATGCTCATTTACTATGCACTAGTGCCTACAGGGTATTTCGTAAAAATGTGACAAAAAAAAGCAAGTGGCAGCAGCGCAACGGACAAATACTTCATATCTGCCACATGCATGCCGCACATGAACACAAACACATACATACATGCAGAGAATGCCACAAAATGTTAAGGCATGTGTGCGTGTGCGTGTGCGTGTGCTTGTGTTGGTGTTGGCAGGCAACATGACATTGACTAACGTGCGACGTGGACGTGCCAGAGGATACGAAACGAGACGCACAAACGCAAACGCAGGGGCAAATAAACACATGCAACACACACACTCGCAGTAATAGCAGCAGCCAGCCAGGCATTATGCAGCAGTGTAATTTAACACGAACAATTTAATTTCAATAAAAAAAAGCCCATAAAATTTTAGCCTCGTTTACACAAACTGCAATTGAATTTAATTGCTGAACTTGTAATTCGTGGCCCGCTAATTTGTGGGGCACACAAACAAAAAAAAAAAAAAAGTGGGGAAAAAACGGTGCAGAAGAAGCCAGGTGCAAAGTGAAATGCAAATAGATGTGCCACTGGCAGCCTCCAAATGGGCGTGACTGCAGCTGAAAAGGAAGCTGCGCCGCGCAGTATGCAACACTTTTTTGCAAGTCAATTGCATTGAATGCGAGTGAAGGGCGGCTTAGCAGCGCTGCTCGAGCGGGCGTGGCACGGCACAAGGGCAAAGCCTGCCAGCTGTGTTTACTTTTGTCAGCATGTGTGTGTATGTGCGTGTGTGTGTGCTATGCATACGCCTGCCTGAGTTGCTTAAATGTCAGTTTATATCTCAAGGATAAGCCGTTTTCCCATTGCTGCTGCGGCGTCTTTGGCTTTTTCTTTTGGCACACACACACACATACACTTTGTATACTATATATATTCATAATCATTGCTGTCGGCTTCACACATCATGATAAATGCATGAGCCACACACACATGTATATATATATATATATATATATATATAGCCTAGCCATATGCAATCAACAATGTGCTCTGCTTGTTCTTCTTTCTTCTTCTTTTAGCTGCTGCTGTTGCTGCTGCAATTGCAATTTTTGTTGTTGTGTGCTTTGCACTCGCGTGTAATTAAGATTAACGCGTCTTAAATTTACAACACATCGATTTGTCGCCTCTATGGCAGACGCGCCCACAAAATGGGCGCAATTAGCGCACTCACGCATGTATGGGTGGGCGTTTGTGTGTGTGGATATGGGTGTGCGTGAGTTTATGAGCACATTAACTTTTAATGCCGTGTCTTAAATATGCGCGATTCGACAGAAACATTTGGCTATGGCTAAAGCTATTTTGATTGCTCATACGCCATGTGGTACGCGCAGGCAGCCAACAGCAGCGGCAACAACAGCTGCCGCTAACTTGGCCAAAGTGATTACAATAACAGCAACAACAAACAGCATCGTAATGGGCGCCAGTTAGTAGCAACACGAGATAAACTTGTTGCAGCGATAAACAGCTATAAATTTGCCATTCACTTGCTGTCTGCGTGTGGGTGTCTCTGTGTGGGTGTCTCTGTGTGTGTGTGTGTGTGTGTTTAGAATGTGTGTCGTCTGAGCTGCTCTAATTAATAGCTTGAACGCATGTCTCCACCGACACTCGTCTTCGTCCTGCGGCCTTTGGGCCAAAAGCATTTTACTAAATGCCTCGCAATTAAATTGCACTAAAATTACATCATTGTGCGTGTGTGTGTGTGTGTGGGAGTGTGAGTGTGTATATCAGCATCAGTAATGGCTGTTAAGTGCTTGTGATTTTAGTTGTATCTAAACAATTTTCGACTGCATTACAGTTTCAGTTTTCGTTTCACTTTCACAATTTTAACTTTTCCTTTAACTAGCAAAAAAAGTTTTAACTTTGGCTTGCGACACTTTTTAATTGCCTGTTAAAAGTTAAGGCTCTCAGCTAGCTGTCAAGCAAATATTTATAATTGATATTTAGAAAGCTGTTTGGCGTTAAATAAATGGAGTTTGGTTTCAATTTCTACGATATATATATATATATTGTATGGAAAATATATATATTCTATAGAAAATATATATATTCTATACAAAATATATATATTCTAAAGAAAATATATATATTCTATAGAAAATGGTTTGAGTTTAAGCCTTGAGTTTTAGTTTGTGAATGCCGCTTGGCTGTTCCAATTTGCCATTTTAGATTTTCATTTAATTTTAATGAAATTATTGCGCCTTGCTCTGAATCTATTGAAGTCTATCAATATTTTCAAAGGCATAATGTGCGCTAGATTTTATTTTTAGCCATAATTTATATCTGTTTAGAGTACATATTTGTTAGATATTGATAAATTGATTAAAGTTTTGTCTTTAAAGCTCTATAATTAATCTATTTAGAGATTCACGAATTTCCGTAACAGAGAGAACTAGATGCTTTCTTGAACTGTATACAATTCTGAGCTCTTATAGTTCTTAATCTCCTCTAATTCTTTTCTCTTCTTAGTTTGTCAAATGTCTGAGCATACATCATTCTTTTATGGCTGCCTGTCTACAGATCTGTCTGTTTATTTGTCTGCTCGTGAGTCATCAGCTAGTTGTGTATGTGGTTCTATCTGTCCTTCCCTTGGTCCCTTAGTCTGTGTTGTCATTGATCTATACTTATATTCCCTGCTCTACTCCTAGGTTTGCCTGGCTTTCTCTTGGTTTGGCTGTCTATTAATCTGTCTGAATACTGATCTCTCCTCTGTCTCTTTTTCTGTCTGTCAGTCCATTGGAGGTCTGTCAGTCCCTTCGTCTATTTGTGTACACATTTGTCTGTCTGTATGTATATCTGTCCTCTCGTTTTTCTGTCTGTCCCTTGGTCTGTCTACCTAACACACTCTATACCTATAAATAGAGCGTTTGAAATTTGAGCTTTTTCTATAGCACAGATCAAATTGGGCATTCATAGTAGCTTAATAAAATTTGATATCAAAGTTAATTGATTTGTTTTAGGTTACAAAATAAATATGGATGTCTAGTTTCTCCTAAAGTATGCACGAATTACAAATGCCTTGTTGAGATTATGATTTGATTGTGTTATTCATTAAATTAAGTCTAAATATAATAGTTGTATTCAAGGGTTTAAATAACACATAAGTCATGTATGTTGAGTTTATTTTCAATGGCACTGCAAGTTTTGCATTCCAATTGGAATTTAATTAGATGCAATGCGATAAACGCTGAAATTTATAAAAATATTCATTCATTTATTGTAATGGAATGGAATTTTAATTTAAAAGTTTTGCAATTGTCATTTGGCAGCGAACAAATTGTTTTGTTTGCTCAGGCATAAAGATAAGTTAAGGGAGCGAATTGTGAACCTATGCGAATACCCTGTATAAATGGTCTTATAGAAATAGAGAAGGATTTTTTATGGAAAAATATTTAACTCAATTTTCTACCTTTAAGAATACTTTCTCTAAAATTTGTACAGGGTATTTCTCTTTAGCTATGTCAGTAATTTGCCAAGGCTTGCGGCTAACTGAGTAGGCGTTGCAAAATTACACAGCTTGGCATCTTTTGTGCCATTTGCTACGAGTTTTCAGATACAGCTGTGTAATGACTATGTATACATGAGTGAGTGTGTGTGTGTGTGTGTGTGCGTGTGTGTTCGTGTGTGCGTGTATGTTTGAGTTAGCTAACTTTAACGAGGCAACAGCTGCGCCCTTTGCTCTGCTAGTGATCTGGAAACGAACGCGTCATTAAATTACAAGTGCGGCCTGAAAATGCACAGCAAAAAGAAAGAAAGAGAAAGTGTGAGAGAGAGTGAGACAGAGTGAGCGAGAGAAATGAGCAACAACAGAAGTTTTCGAGCAATAAGTGGAGAGGCGCCAGGGGGCGCTGGTCGGAAGCCAGCGGGGCGGTCAAGGCCTGCAGCGTTCGGCCAACAGGCCAATTGTAATGCATATTTGATTCGTATTTACGTACTGGCCCAGCACAAATCGATTGTCATGCGGACAGAGGGCGGCGAAGCAAGTTGGGAGCCAGAACAAATGTTTTACCATTACCAACAGCAACAGCAACAGCAACTGCAACACCATAACTTAAAAGAAATCAAATAAATAAATATGGCATTCATAATTTGTTGTACATGGAAATAAAATTAATGAAATGGATAAGAGGCAGAGACATTGCTGCGTATACGCAATATTTGCTGCCTGACTGCGTGACTGCCTGGCTGCTTTTCTGGCAATTGTAGTTAAAAGCGTGAAATTAAGCGGAAAAAATTAAATTTCATTTTATTGCTGCTGCTGTTGCCGACAATGGCAAACGGAAAGCCAGCCCATTCATAAAAATGCCAAACAGCAGCAACAATGGCTACAACAACAATTGGCAGTCAAATACCAAAAATATCGAAAATCAAAATAAATTAACTGTAAACATTTTTACTTCGACTCACATATGTTTATATAGCAAGAGAAAAAGAACAAATTTCCAACGATAGTTGATTTTCTCTGGGCCTGTGCGACGGGAGACAGCAGCTATTGATTGGCTGTATCGTTTGCTTTGCGACCGATGTGACTGCAGCAAAAAACAAATGGAAAGCAAAGTCTATAAATAACACCTCGACCATTTCAAATAAACAGCGAACGTCGCCGCGTATTCGCTGCAGCCTGATGGAAACTTTTTTAAAGGAATCAATTTCTATAAATAAAATAAACTCAATAAATAAATTGCTAATTGCTCTTGAAAACGAGCATGTGTGGAGAACGTGGCTAAAATTCAGTTGTCAGTCATTAATTGAAATTTAACAATTAAATACCCTGTACCTAAGTATATCGCTGAACTAAAAACAAAAAAAAAATTTAAAAAAAACGTTCCTGTTTGCTCCTGACCTCGACTAATATTAATAAAGCTAAAGTTTATAATTTTAATAATACTTGCTTTGCTCCAACGTTCCCTAATCGAAGATATACAATTACCAACTCAAGGAACTCTACCATCAGAGCAGACTCAATGAAATGTGTATGTGGATTACTTATAATAAAATCAATAATATCTGATATTGATCATAATAACTTTGCTAATTAATTAAAGGCATATACTAAAAAAAAGTTAAGCAAACAATTTACCTTCTATAACTTGGACATTATAAACTCTTGTATTAAATAATAAAAATAGTAAATTAGTAATATAATCGTTATACTATTAGTTTTTTATTTTGGGCTGGTTGGTAAAATGCCTTTGTTTACTTTAAAAATTTATTTATATATGCTTCAAATATCAAAGAAGCTGTGTAAATCTTATCTAGTATTCGACTTTTTTGCAACGTTATTTGTATTTGTAAAAAAAGGAAATGGCAAGCAAAGGAAATATTTAATTTAAGATATTCTCAATTGAGTTATCTTTGGTTTCTTTTGATATTCATGATGTCTAAAGATGTCATCCGCGTTGCTTTCTGGCATATATACTATCACATGATTTAGATTGCTCCAATGATAACTTATAGATGTCATCGATATGTGTTCAGTTTTAGTATTTGCATAAAGGCAAAAGATGTTTCTAAATGAATTGAAAGAATGCAGACAAAAAATTGAGCTTGAGCAGCAGCAACAGCAGCAGCAGCAGCAGCAACAGCAACAACTGATGTCTACGAATGTCAGCTGAAATGTAACAGTTACCACACACACGCAGACAGAAACGAATATTTACAAACTGGCACACATTCACACTCATCCACATTCGTTTTACATGTTTGTGTGTCAGCAAAGTGTCAGGCTGCATTTCATATGGCTCATCTGGACGAAGGCTGTCAGAGTGAAGAGAGAGAGAGAGAGAGAGAGAGAGAAGGAGAGAGAGAGTCGGTGCGGGGAGCAGGTGCAGCTAGCGTGAGGGCACATTGGTTGGTAACATGGCATGACATTGCCGTCGACGTGAAGCAGTGGAGCCTCCGACTCGGACCACGGCGACAGACTCTTCTTCACAGACAGTTTTCACTAATTATCTGACACGCTGCTAGAGGCCGAGACCGAAACTGAAAACTGAAACAGCAACAGAAACTGGGGACTGGTGCTGCCTCTGCAGCTGCAGTTGCAGCTCGTTGCGGCCAAGGACTCATTTTGAATGTACACACATACCTTCACACACATACCTTCACACACACACACACACACACACACACTCTGCACACACAAACTTTACGTGTGCATCTCAGAACTCTAATTTCAAAGGTCGTGCCAGTGCAAAAGCGTTTTCTATTTGTTCTGTTTTTATTTACATACCCTGCACGGAAGAGTCATGCCAAAGAGGGCATTTTCGACGTGTAGATCATGTGTGCAAGCAGAAGTAAAGTTATTGTACAGGAGCGATTATACTAATATATATATTTAGAGAAGCTTCTGTTAACTTTTCTGTTATTGCTAATGATCGGTTGACGAATACTGTTAAGTCGCTGTTCTTTTAGTTGCTGCTGTTAATGTTACT
This sequence comes from Drosophila mettleri, assembly GCA_035047625.1. Classification (NCBI taxonomy): domain Eukaryota; kingdom Metazoa; phylum Arthropoda; class Insecta; order Diptera; family Drosophilidae; genus Drosophila; species Drosophila mettleri. Next base: position 15,879,059 of record JAWNPI010000085.1, read on the forward strand.
ATCGCTGCTATTGAATGACTTTATAATAGATCATTCAATATAAATCTTAGGCTGATTAACTATCAACTTTTAATTATTGTCAATTTTGTAAATTTTACTGTCTGTGTTATTCATGGGCTTATCAAGATTTTTAAAATTGTATATATATTTATTATTCACGTAACAGTTAGTTAATAGATACATTGGTACATAGTTAATGATATTGTTAGTCCGTAAATGTTAATATTTAATAACTTTTTATAATTTTATAATTTTTTTTAATGTTATTTATTTATGTATAATGTTTTATACAACTTTTGCTATTTCTAAAACACATCTAAAGACCTTAGCTTCATACCGTTAGATATTTACAGAGTATTATTTTAGTCGTATCCTTTAATTGCATGAAACTCTTACTATTACTATTAATATTAAACTATTAAACCAAGAGTTGCTGTTTCTGGGACTTCTGTAGCCTCCAGACTAGTTTTAAAGTAATTTACAGAGTATCTCTTAAGCAAATAGTTAAATTGAAGCCATTTTTTGTTCTTCATTGTTTTTTTTTTTTTTTTTTTTTGCCGCTGAGCTTCTCTTGTTTCGATGTCATGTGTTTTAAGCCATGTGCATGTTTTATTTGGCATTCGGCTTTTGTGTATGTATTGCGCTGCACTACGCCAATTCGCCACGCCTACCAAATCGTGTGAAGGCCGCCGCGGTGAAAAGAGGCGTCAATAATTGAATGCCCCAGCAGTGAGTGAGCATCGACTGTGTATATATAGTTGATTAAATTTAAACAGGCGCCGCTGGCGCATTTGCCTTGGGCGCAGCTAATGGTATTTGCAATTCCGTACCAGATTTCAATGGCTAATTGCACCTCATTAATATTAACAATTACATATATATATATATACATTGTCGTTTAAGCCATGGCTGAGTGCATTAATGCCAATTGCATATTTTGTATGCGCAACAGGACACAGACTGTCATATTACATATGCAATGTGTTCCAGCAGCGTATGCTAAGTGTGTGTCCCACTGTGCGTGCTCCGGGCGAAACACTAATTAAGCATTATTAATGCTTGTCATTGACATCTGAAAGTGAAAGTAACTCGCTCGCAAATACAATCAAATAAAATTTAATGGAAAAAAAAAAACGGCCAAGTGTTTGGGTCCAAAAAGTTCTGTTGACAAAAACATACACCCACACATTTTACCGTTTAAGCCCGCCCACATACAAATTCGAACCCACACATACACGCACACACTCACACCTTCTTTTACATGGACAGCAACAAGCAGGTTGTTAACAGTGCTCTAACAGCTAGTGAGAGCGCGTTAACTGAGCAACAGGACGTGCTCACTCTCTCTTCCTCAACTGTTGAGCGTCGCTGCGCTGCTGCTGCTACTGCTACTGCTTCGTCTGTTATTTACATTTATGGGAGCAACAGTTATAATTTTTGCTTGCCTTCTCTTTATGTCCTCGAATGATTTATTTTTGGACTGGCTGCGACGCCAGCAGCAGCGGCCCTGCGAAGTAAGGGCATGTGGTTGTGTTTAGATTTATGCGTGCGCTCTCGCTCACACACTCAGACTCTCATCCGCACTCGCTGTGCCTGTATTTGCACGCTTCGCTTGCTTGTTATTATACGCTGCTGCAGAGAGGCGGGCAGATAAGATGCTTAGGCAGCCTGGTTGGTCGTCGACGACGATTACTTAGCCACGGTTAACTTTTCCTCTGTGAAAGTGCAAATTTATGCATGCAACTTTTTCCATTATCCGGCCGTATCGTTTAATTAGCGCCTGCCGCACGCCATATTTAAATGCAGGCGCCTAAGCCGCAGCCCAAATGCGCAACTTTCTTCAGGGCTGCCGCCTTTGGCATGTTTTTGCATTTAATCACTTTTTTTTTTCTCTTGTTCTCATGGTTCTTATTGTTGTTGTTTCTATTACGCCTGTTGGCGCCATTGTTGTGACCTTTTTTCTGCCTCATTTGCATCTCTCTGCCAGTGGCAGGCCTATCCAACATGCACCAATACATATGTTAAACTGTTTATCTGCATGTGTGTGTGTGTGTGTATGCCTTGCATATTTCAAATGTCGCCGTCAACATGCACAGTAGAGCACAGCGATTGTGACTGCGGAAATGAAAACAATATCCATTTCCATTGTATATTTTTATTTGCTGGCAACGACAGCAGCTGCAGCAGGAGAAAGCGCAACGGCCGTGGGGATAGCTGTCGCTGACACGCGCCCAATGGCCCAGAGCACACTGTGTCCCAGTGCCACAGTGCCACAGTGCAGTCAGTTGCAAGTTCCCAATTGGCAAAGAGTTGCCAACATCAAATATAACTTTTTTGCAATAAGTCATTGGGGAGTTCTACAGCAGCTCTTTGATCATTTAACTTTGAATTATGGCCGCTAAGCTCTGATGGTGCTGTTAAAAGGCAAGCATTAGTGATTCGCATTGATTATTTGAAAAAGATTTATTTTCTGTTAAGCTCAGCTGGTGGTGTTAAAACTCCCTCTAGCTCCGATCAAGTAGTGCAAATGACATTCGAATTAGTTCAATTTGATTTATTTGCTGCTGCTCAGCTGGTGCTGTTAAAATGCAAACATTGCAAGCACAAGTTCAAAGTAGTTCCTTGATCATTTGAATTAAGCTATTTGGTGCTAAACTCAAATGGTGCTGTTTATAGGTTTATAGGTAAATAGTGATAATTTCTAGCCTATCATAAACAATAAACAAATAATATGAGTTGTATCTAAACACAACCTAGTTAGTTCAATGTTAATTTTGTGAAAATTGTTTAACCTTAAATTTCTAAATATGCAAATTATTTAATGCATAAAGAATGCAATTGAACAAAAGATCGTTTGTGGCCAGTGTTGTTTAAGCTTCGAACTTAAGCGCTGTTAGTTGTAGCACAATGTTAATTTTACCGTTGCAATATAAACACATTTTATGATTTGAAGGCAAAATGAAATTTTTAACCAAGGTGAGGCGCACCTGAGTACGTGTGTGTTTGGGTGTGTGGGTGTGTGTGCGTGCAACAAGTAGGAAGCAGCATTCATGAATAAAAAAGCAGCGAATCAGAATCTGAATTTGAATCACAAAAATGTGCAAAACTATTGGCAAACTGTGGAAGCGTGTCCTCGCCCGAGTGAGTGTGGGAGGAGGGGTGGGTGTGCGGCCTTGTCTCATCGACTGGGCTATTGAACCGTCTTGTCATGGTAGTTGCGTAGTCTAATATTTTTTTATTGTCTCCATTTCAGGTGTGCGCCATTTGGTTGTAAGCGGCACTTGGAGCACCACTCGAAGTCGTTGCGAGCGCTCAGTCGAGAGATTGCGAGAGAGATTCATTGAGTGGCAATTGAGGAGCAAAAAAATATGCGACGTGGCAGCAACAACAACGACAGCAATTGCAACAGCAACAACACAGCCGGTGCTGTGGCAAGCACATGACAAGCAGGACGAGGACGTGGACCAGGATCAACGGCAGCCAGGCCGACAATAATGCAAATAGTCGTAAACAGCAAACACAAGCAAAGCAACAACAACAACAGCAGCAGCAGCAGCGGAAGGGAGCTACACCTTAAGCAGAGATCTACAGTCGGAGAACATGGCCGATGCAGACGATAGCAACAGTGGCGAGGGCAGCGGCGGCGGCGACAGAGCTGGCGACTCGCTGCAGCTGCTCAACAACAAGCTGGACAAGGCGGTATCCACAAATGATATACTGCTCGACCTGCAGCGTGCGCTCACCTACGAGGCGGTCTTCAGCACGCTCGTGGAGCACAAAATGCAGGCGCTCAAGCGTGACTACGAGGAGCACAAGCGAGCGAAGCGCAAGAAGCGTAAGTCAATTGGACGCATTCTGTTGCCGCGCAAGCTTTTCGGGCCGAGACGCGCCAGCAAGGAGGGCTCCGAGGAGGACGTTGTAGATGTGGAGAAGGAGAAGGAGCGGGAGAGGGAGGTGGAGAAGGAAAACCAACTGCCCGAGAAAAACGCCACCATCCAGGGCCAGACTGCTGCTAGCCATAGGCCGGCTGACAGTGAGGTGGCAACCGGTTCACTGCCAATGCAATTAGATGTGGAGGACAGCGTGGCCAGCACGCTGAGCAACTCGTCGGGTGGTCGGCACGCGACGCGACACAGTCATAGCCTGCTGGTGCAGGCCCAAACGCATACGCCCGCCAAGCCTCTGGCGGGACAGCACGAAAGCAGCAGCAGCAACAGTTGTGGGAGCGGCAGCTCCCATGAGCAAGCCTTGGCAGTGCCTGACACAAGACATTCCATGAGCACAACGACCAACGGCGAAGCAGAGTATCTAACGCCAGTTGCCTCCTGCTACGACAATACCTCAGCCACCGCCACAGCGACAGCGACAGCCACCGCGACAGCGACAGCCACTGCAACTGTGATTGGCCTGCACAGCTCCACGATGGCGGACGATAGTCTGACTGGCTCGCTGCACGGCAGCTTGGAGAGTTTGTCCTACTCCAGCTCGCGCTGCACGGTCAGCTTTGGTGGCGCGGAAATTATTGCCTTGGCTCACGGCGATGCCGACACGCGAGAGCGTGCGCGTTTGGCTAAGCGATTGCGCATCCTGGAAGCCAAGTCCATAAGTGCACAATGCAGTCCCATTTTTCCGCGCAGCATGGTGCGTGCGCTGCCGCTGCCGCTGCCAGCGCCGCAACAAGCGGTGAGTAACACAGAGAGGGAGAGAGGAAGAACTGCTCCTCAATAACAATTTCCATTATCTTCTTGCAGCGCATTCATGTTCATGTTCCCTCCAGCCTGGCGAGGCAGCCGTCGCCGTCGCCGTCGACGCCGCCGCCGCCGCCTCCACCACCACATGTGGCTGTACAAATTGAGGCGCTGCGCGTGCCACAGCCCCCAGCCCAGTCGCAGGCGCAGCTGCAGCGCAAACGTCCTCTGCCCAAGCAGCTGTCCTGCACGGAAAGCGGCAGCGACTTCGACGGAGCCGCCGCTGCCTATGCGCGCTATTTTTCGCGACAAAACACATCGGAGGATAGCGCCAATGTGACGGTGAGCACGGTGCTGGCCCAGAGCGATTCGCAGTCGTTGCACGCGCTGCCCAGCTATGCCAACACGCCGACAGCCTCGGCCGGTCGAGAGTCGCTGCCGGAGCGCCTAAAGTCACGTAGCACTGGCCTGCTGCCCATACGACGCACGCCCGAGGCGGTTATAATTCCTATGGAGGGGCACGAGGCATATGAGCGGCCGTTGCCGGCGCTGTTGTCCGAGCAGCTGCAGCGCATGACCTCAACATCGACGGGCTCGAGTGTGGCGGCCACTGGCTGCTGCAGCGCAACCAAATCGATGGCATCCAAAAAACCTTTTCAAAGCTTTAAGCCAACGCCGGCGATGGCCGCGGCGGCAGCTGCCCAAAGTACGGGCAGCGATGATGAATATCGACGCCGCAAACGGAAGTACAGTAAGAACTGCCCATGCTCGACCCAATTTAACATTAACTAATAAAAATTTCTTGTTGCTTGCAGAGCGTCATCATCGCTGCTCGGATCCAGCGCTCGTTTATCCCACGCCCAATGGCCTGCAGCAGTGCGTTCATGTGGCTGGCCAGGCGTCCGATGCCCCGGCCATGTAAGTCGTCTGGCTACCATTATAAATTCTATTATATGTGTATATATAAATGTCATTTTCATCGCGTTCATTTATTACCCGCAGACAATGCCCCTATAATGCCGAGGATTCGCCCTGCGACCTGCAGCTGGACATGGACACGGACGCTGATAAAATCGACGACCTTGAGCACATGATGCCCGGTGGCGGCGGTCATCAGCGACATCGTAGAAAGCATCGGTAAGTCCCCATATGCTATCGCAACATGTCCATTAAACTGCCAGTAAACAATGATACAGTGGGACGAAAGTAAGAGTTATTGGAAAAAAACCATAGGCAAGATTTTTGTATAGGTCATTAGCTAAGCTAACTAATTACAGCATATTAAATGTATTAATTATATTAATCGATATGCCTAACAAACTGTTTTTATATTTAATTATGCGTATCATGTGAATTTGGCGAATTTATATAGTGTTAACTTATTTGGGGCTGTACAAATATGAATCGTAATAACAACAGCAGCTTGAGACAAGACACTAACAGAGGCAATAACAGAATCAAGATAGTCTTAACAGAACTTTTGCTTTTTGCATACAAATGCTTACTGTTAAAATTCGGTTATATCTCTGTTCTGCTCACTCAGTTGCACTGTTAAAGCTTGCGATTATGTTAAAGATCATTTTAGATTAACAAAATTGACAATATTTTGAATGTATTATTTATGTTTTTATTGAGTTACCATATAAAATGTATGATTTTTATTATTATTATTAATATATTTTTTTTTTACTATATTAATATTTATTTAATTTTGCTATAACTTCTATTAGAGTAATATTGAATAATACTTCTGTGATTTAATTTATTATATTTTTTTTATTTTTATTATTTTTTATTATTTATTATTTTATTGCAAATAATATACATTTATTTTAATATAATATATATTTTATATTTTAGTGTATATATTAAATATTATATTATATTATATATATATATGTATATATTTTTTTTTTGTTATATTATTGTATGAATATATATATATATATATATATATATATTTTTTTTTTTTTTTTTTTTTTTTTTATTATTGTATGAATATTTTTATATACTATTATATATTAAAATTAGTTCTTAAATTTGTATTTACAAATATCGTATTTTATTATAATTATTACATGTTTTTTTTTTTATATATTTCTGCATTATATATTCCATAAAGAAAATGCATATATTTTATATAAACTCTTTTTTCCACCTTTACTCTAAATTCTCAACCACTGTGCGTATCGACTATTTGCCCAAACTGTGAAATGATTAGAGAAACTTATTAATGAATGCGCATTAGGCGACATTAATGAACATTTGGGGCAGTTGCTCAGTTGGCCAGTTGGTCAGCTGGGCAGTAACAACAATGGCAACAATATATATGTGTAGAGCGACATCCTTTGGTGTCCTTGAGCTGCACTAATAAATGTGTCCAGCTGCAAAACGATTGTCAAACATCGCCTAATGCATTCCCATTGGGTGTTCGCCCACTCCAAAAAACCAGACAGAAATTGATTGACAAGCTTTGTGCGGAACAGCTTTCACTGAGCGCGGGAGGGAGTGGAGGGCGCGGAGGTGGTATGGCGCTGGCTGGTGACGGTATTTGCTGACAGCACCTGGCCGGAGCGTAAACCTAAACCCCACTAACCAACCGACCGACTGCCAGAAACTGATGTTGCCTTGTTTTTTTTCCCCCATTTTTTGTCCCATTTTTTTTTTTTTTTTGTTGAAAAGCATCAGCAGGCACTTCCGCTGTAAAACGTGTAACGGTAGACGACGCCATGTTGTTTTTGTAGCCAGGGCGGTTGGCTGGGTGAGGGGCAAGCGGTAAGCGGGGAAATTGTGTCAGCTTTGTAATGCGGAAGTTTTTGCAAAACCCAAACGGAAATAGAGCAAATATGTTTAAGCGGCTCTCGTTGTTGTTGCTGCTGAGATGATATGCCAGCTGCGAGGGGGGTAAGAGGTGTGGCCGCAGGTGTGCTTAGTAAGCTAGGGGTGTGTGTTGAGTAATTGATTTAGCTCGATACTGCTATAAACATTACTCTTCCATAATGGCATTACGAGCATCTCATTATCAGCTATGAATACCTAATAATCTATTCAGCTAGAGTTGAGGCAAAATAAGGTTTTGTGTGAGGAATTATATTACGTTAAATTTTGGAAGAAAATTAGGGAAATATTTCTATTCTAAAAACTAACTTAGATAATATTCTTAGAACTTTTTTTTTAACTTTTTTATTGTGTATTATTCCTTTGTATATGTCTTCTTGTCTCGCCTAACACTCTTTTTCATTATATCGCTTTTTCGCTCTCTGTCACTATTTATTCTTTTATCGTTTCTGATCTTTTATTACTCTGTTTCCTAAAGGAAAGAGTATATTGGTTTTGTTTTTGTTTTTACTTTTCTGCTTTCTGAGGAGAAAGAAGCATTTTCCATTCTTTCTTTGAGATGAGAGATGATTAATTCTCTTCGATCTCCTTCATCGTTTTTCTTCTCTCAACTTTTCGTATTCCCTCTCGCTCTTTCTCCCTCCCTGTGTATTTTCTCATCTGCTTTTGCTTATCCCTCTTTGTTTTTACTTTTATTTTATTCTTACTCGCTCTCTCTGTTCTTTTGCCTCTATCTCTATTTATTTCACTTCTTAGATATTTTTTTTACCTATCTTTTTGTCTCTAATGTTAATGATTTATCTATCCCTATATTTACACTTAAATTATCTCACACATTCCGCGTCTCACACTTAATACTTTTCTAACTTTTTGCAGACATCGTCACAAAAAGCGTCATCGTCATAAAAAACCCAAAATACTTGTGCAGGATTTGGATACAGAAGTTGTTAAGGTATGTAGCAGACCATTGATGTATTATATATGATATATGATGTATAATGTATGATATCTTATATCTGATAAATATTGAAATACATAATAATATTCTTTTGCCTACACAGGTGATCGATCCACATGATCTCTCACAGCGCGCTCGCTGGACAATCATTGCAACTGCCTGCCTCTTGTTGCTGATGTGCCTAATGCTAATCGGCGTTACACTACGAATGGCACCCATTATAGATGATATGGGTAAGTGATGCAGTTTTATTTATATAGTTCAATATTAATATTTTAATGGTATACCAACTGCTTTTACCAAGTCTCTAATCCCTTTGAATATGATCCATGCCTGCCAAGCAGTCCTCTAGTCTTAAGCAATGCAAATCTAATGGAACAAGTTTTAGGCAAATCATACGAATGTTACACATATATTTATATATATACTTATAGATATATATATATAAAGCATATAAACGCGATTTATCTACGTCATGTCAAACATTGTAAATATACATTAATGTTTAACTAGAGCCTCAACTGAGCTCTCTCACACTTATATAATCACATAACTCCGCTAAACCTAACCGAAAGTCGGTCTTATACTAACTCTATGACATATCTAATGCCGTGTGTATTGTATTTTGTTTCGTTATATTTCAATTTTAGAAACCCTAACGAAATGTAAGTACAGCACATCAAGACAGACATTTTGCTATAAATAAATATGTATCTGATAAATTAAAGTTGCAGCAGAAGGATTTGAATGCATTTTTTTTTACAAATTTTAAATAAATTTTAAGCGTCTGCTGCAACTATTAAAATATGAATGTTTTGCGGTTAATAACTGTTATATATATGTATTACAATATGAATGTTGATTTACAGTTAATAACTGTTATATGCATATATATTATAAATAGTGTGTTTCCAATGCAAAAAGCTTAGCTCATTACTGCAAACTACAACCAGGTGGCGAAGCTTTAGCTAAAAGCTAAACTGTTATAATAAAGATATACAGCTGTTAGACTGTTATACTATGTAAAACTGTTAACATGCTGTTAAATGTTACATTTATGTTTTGCTGTTTTTAAAGCTTTTCCTTTGGGCCTTTGCCTGAGCTTTCAGTGTGAGCTTTGACTCAGTTTTGCTGCTGTTGTTATTGTTATTGTTGTAGTTGTTGTTCTTAAGCTTTCACTCCAACTCAATGGCCGCTGCTTACGCTTACATGCGTTGATGTGTGCCATTGTGTTGCATAACAGCAGAGTAATAGTCGCGGAACTAGGACATCGTATCACATGTTGCATTTCAAACACACGCACACACACACATACACACACGCTAGTCTGTCTCTTCGTGTGTGTTTTTGGCATAGATTTGCGTGTTGTTCGATATTTTGGTTGCTTTTTGAATTCGCATTGTCGCTGTCAGTTGTTGTTGTTGTTGTTGTGGGATATGCTTGTGCATATTCCCTGACAGCAAGCCAGCCAGCCAGCCAGCTCGCCCCACCTACACCTTGACTCATAGAGCTGTCAGTGAGCTATCCAGCATCAATCATAAATTATAATTCACTGACTCACACAATTTAAGCTTTCAATGGTTTCCTCTGTACATTTTTGTTTGACACTTTAATCCACTTTGGCTTTTTTTTTCTGGTTTCAATATTTTATTCTGCTCTTAAATATATCATAAATTAAAATTTATATCGAAGAAAATGCATATGTATTGCGCTTTTTAGATGTTTTCACTTGGATGTTCAGTTGTTCCATTGCTGAAATATTTAAATACTTTTTTTATTTTATGTTAAGAATTGGATTTTATAGTTTAATTGTTATGTTGGAAGCTAATCTGGTGCATATACTAAGAGATTAGGAAATATTATTAAAGTGTTTCTGCTTTTTAAATGTCTTTAAATATTATATTTTCCCCTTTTCTAAAATTGCTTAACTTTTGCTGAATTTTATGGGCATGAATGGTTGCCCGGAGAAGCTTGGATAAAATAGGATTTTGGGTTTATTTTACTGGGACTTATTTTATTTTCAGTAAATATTTTTGTAGGATTTTATTATGAAAAATTCGATTAAAAGACTTAATAACTAATTGATTTATTATATTTATATAATTTGCTGATGACATTAGTTATTAAATATTTATTAATTCTCAGTTTATGAGAAAATTTATTTTATTTTAGATCTCATAAAGTGAAATTGAATAATTATTTAATATTTAATTTTATCAGCAACAAAATTGAGTTCTATGAGAACTTTCAATTATTTGAATTAAATAAATTATAATTATCAAATTGTTGCACTGAAGGCCGAGCATAGACACATACATATATAGCAAATATAGCAGAAGCAGTGTTGAGCAAAGCAACAAGTTTTCTTCAAAAAAAAAAAAAAAAATTAAATTTACTTAAAGCCAACAAATTCCGCTCTGCAGTATTTCATAATGATTTTAGTTTGTGAAACACCAACAGCTTAAAAGATTCTATGAGTCTTAAAATCAAATCAACCGTAAATCTAGGGCAGTGTTTGTTAAAAAACACTTTTAGCCAGTGTTGATTACTTTCTAGAAGTTAATGAGAAAAGAAAAAAAAGTAAATTAGAAATTGGAGTCAGAATGTGGCTGCAGTGAATGCAGCGGCTGCTGCTGCTGCTGATAAGTGAAAAAAGAACCGTTATAGGTGTGGCACAATGTCAACAGCGGAGGGCGTGGAATAGGAGTCTGCAAGCCGCACTTAATCGGCAACCACGGTAGCCACAATGGGGTGCACCGCAGCGTGACAATGCCTGGTTAAAACTAATTTGTGTGTTTGCCCCCCAGGGTTTGGCCCAGTCTTGATGCAACAACAAACCTACACACACACACAGCTGCACGCACGAGCGCTCTTTGGGCAAAATGGCGAAATCGCTGGTGGTGCGGGTGGTGCTGCTGCTGGTGCATTGTGAGCTAAATGTAAAATGCAGTTATGCATTTCTTAAGTTGAATCAGCGGCTATGACAAAGCAACTGGCGGCACAAAGAAGCTCGGCTGCTAAGTGGGTATAGGTGTGTGTGTGTGTGTGTGTGTGTGTGTTTGGGCACTCAAAAATGCAAAGAACCCAGCTGCGAAATGCTGCGAAGCTGATGACAACGCCAGCGCTTGACTTAAGCAAAGGCTGTGACTGCTCCTGCTGCTGTCGCTGCCGCTGCTGTTGCTGCTGCTGGTGTGGGCGTGGCAAAGTTTTCACAGTGCACACACAATTTCCGTCCACCATATTTTCGTTGGAGCTGCTTGGCCCGCGGCTTTCGCGTGTTGTCATTTTTTTTTCTCCCTTCTCTCTCTTTCTCTGTCCCTCTTCTCATCTTCTTCTCTGCTTCTTTTTGATGGTGGGGCCAACGCGCGTTTGCCTTTTGTTGTTGTTTCATTTAGTTGAGCGCATAAAACAAATGCACATAGTTCCGCTCGGCTATTATCCACTTGCAGCGGCAGCGGCATCAGCGCCACTTTGTATGACTTAACAATGTGCCCCGCGCTGCCTCAAATTCTGTTTTGTCTTTCGTCTTGGTTTCTTTTCGGGCCTGGACCTGGAGCTGGCTTAATCAACACGCTCCCGTCAAACGTTGTCCTTTAGTTATTTTGCTGTTGTTGCTGTTGCTTGGACCACAAAAAGCATTCCGATTGCCCGGCCAAAGCCGCAAGTATTTCAGGACCAAATTATTTTCATAGCTTTAGCTTAAAAGCTGAAATGCCGGCGCCATCCTGCCGCTCTTCTATGAACCAATTGTTGTTGCTGTTGTTGTAGTAGCAAACGCATTGCCATTGCCATTGCCCCTTGGCGCTGGCAAAGAATTAAAAATATTTACTGTATTTGCATGGGGCGGGAGCGGCCGGGGCGCCGGGGCGCCGGGCGTGGCAGCAAACAAAACAAGCAAGCAAGCAAACGAGTCAGCTTGCCTTCGCTAGCAATCTGCATGACTTGAGCGAAGTCGTGGCCAGAGCCGAAAGCCAAAGCCAAACATTGCAGGAGACACAGCGCCACAAAGAGAATGTGCTGCTAGCCTATGTGGGTGTGCGTGTGTGCGTATCACTGTGTGTGTGTGTGTGTGTGTGGGGGGTGTGTCACAGTGTGCCCAGTGCCCGAAAAAAGCCCTGGGCTGCGGTTAGCAGCACCAACAGCCAAAGCATTCCAAACAAATATGAGCAACATAATTTTTGTGCACAGCCAACAAAAATGAAGACAAATAACATATTTATATATATATATATATATATGGATATTTATATATATATATATATTTATCTAAAAGTAAGTAAAAAGTCAAGTTGAATATACTTTTTGCCAGTTTATATCCTGTGAGTTGCAGCTTTTCGTCAGTTTCTCTCTTAATTTGTTGGCCAAGCCAAACGAAAAACAAATATCGACGGCTCAACTCTCTGTCAATGTGTGTGCGTGTGCGTGTGTGTGTGTATGTGTGTATGTCTGTTACCCAGCTGCTGGGATTATTTAGTTCTGTTTTTGGCTCTTGCATGGATTAAGTCCTTATGAACTTTTCATGATTAATGAGGCTTTGAAAACTTGTCATTATTTGCCAGCCGAACAAACTCTACTATCTGTCTCTCACTCCCCCTCTCCCTCTCTCTCTCTCTCTCTCTCTCTCTCTCTCTATTCTATATTTGTCATTAAAACTCATCATTTAGGCTGGTTAACCCGTCTTTGTATTGTTTTAGCTGTCATTTTGGTTATTCACATTTTATAATGAAACAAGCATAAATTCATTCCAAATGACTTTGAGATCGGTTTGCGGTTTTCACGAGCTCCATTTATAATATCTGTCAGAGCAGATATCTATTTCTTGGCGCTGCTTGATTAGCTCACTCAATTAGTCTCATCTGCGTGTTTAATTTTCAGGCTTTCATATGTTAAGCGCCCTACTATGCGATTCTCATGAATTTAAGTAAGACTAAGAAAAATGTTAATTTGAAAGCTAAATAAAAAAATTTATCAATATTGTCATAAGCATAACTTTGGCTTTTAGTTCATAAGTGGAACTAGTTCTTTTCAATTATACATATATAATTTTGACTCTTGCTTAACTCTTTCGCGTTCCTTTGCTGCGCTTTTTAGTTAGTCTCTTTAAACATTGCCTTTCTATGCAGTTTTTATACATTTTTCTTAATGCTCAAACAACTTCATCTCTTAAGCTTGGGCGTAATTAAATTTCGCTTCGCAGTTCGTTCATTATTGGAACTAGTTTCTTTTCAAAGTGTTTGACAGCCTTTGGATATACAAGCTCATCCCATTTTGCGGCTTGCGTGCTGCATCCACTTGCCACATATATATATATAATCCCCATCGCTGCTTGGTCCTTGAGGTTCTTGACTTTCGAGCTCATAGCGTTTGAATGCCCTGCAATTGGTTTTGGTTGCCTTTGCGGCTGACTTTTAATTGCGCCTGGCTCTTTTATTTTGGCAAAGTGCCTGAGCGCAAAGAGTCCGGAAAATCGTGAAATGCCAAATCAAATTAGGCATATTTAAGCAGTGCATTTAGTGGCAAATGTTTTTGAGCTCGCAAATGTTAATCAGTGCAGACAGTCGAAAAGGACGGCCCTGGCTAATGAGTGTTTAGTCAGGCCCAGAGGCGGTGTCGACAGCCTGTCAAACCATAATAAGATGCGTTCCAAAAAAAAAAAAAAAACTCAGCTTGAAAGTTTTGCAAGTGAGCTGCATCGAATGCCTAATACTCGCTCAGGCTAAAACTGCGTTTAGTTTATGAATTGAGGATTTTTTGAGAAGTCAAGCGATGGGAAAAGGTAGATAGCAAAATGGAATTAATTATAATTATAAAGTAGTGTAATAGAAGCAAAGAAACAGATAATATATATAATTTAAAATAATACATATCATTTAATAATATATAAAATAAAATATATAATATATTATATATAATTTTAAGTACTTGTTGGGACTTATAGTTGCAGACTAGACCAATAGCAATTGTAATTTTTGTAAAACGTTTGAATATTTATGAAAATATATTTGTAACCATATCTACCTATATCTATATCTATATCTATATCTATATCAATTTAATTTAATAATAATAATATATATTTTATATAAATATATTATTTAAAATCCTGAATACTCATGCATATTTTCTTCGATTAGATAAAATATGTTAAGCAGATGTATTATGCAGATGCTTATGCAGTTCGGAGACAAGAGCGACTGGAATAGTAATTAAAATGTTGTTCACAAAACCAATATACTCTCTTTGTGCACTTTGGGAGCTCGCATAATAGACTTGCTCAAATATTTGATAATTATTTAGTTGCCTGGTTTTTCGATAGCGTGGCCAGAGCTGAGGCATTATATTAAGTGTGGTAAAATGAGTGTAAAACATAAAAAGTTTGAGCTTTGGTGTGAATGGCAACAACAAAAAAAGTTTCATTGGCTGCATGTTTCTGCGGGTATTCGCTCACTATTTGCCTCTCGCTCTCTCACTCATATAGTGTGTGTGTGTGTGGAACATTGAGGCGTGTCAAAAGACAAACGCCGGAGAGCAACTGCGGGTCAGCTGTTGCTAGTAGCTGTTGTCTTTTTTAAATGCTCATTACTAAAATGGAATCGACCAAAAAAAAAGGCAAGAAAAAAGAAGAAAAACGAAAGAAGCAGCAAAGTTTTGATAAAAATCCTATTATAAACATAAATAAATAGAGTGCCAGCAGAGCAGGCAAATGCCAGGCCCGCACACACACACACACACACACTCGCACCGTTCTCGTTGACTGTGCAAACATTATGAGCTCTCTGACTTGTGGGTAGTAGGTAAAGGCATCTGGTTGGTCGGGGAGGGGGCGCGACTGCTATTGCTGGCAAAGTCAAACAATGAGGCAGGCCGAGTCCTTAAAAGGACAAACCGACCGAAACTTCATTAGTGCCTCTCATCTAGCATCTGAACTCAGCTCAGACTCAGACTCTCATCTCATCTCAGCTCATTCCGTATGTACAGCGGCCCTACATGAGGGCTGCAGGCCAGTCAACTACTATTCACACATAAATGCACTGAGCGAAAGCTAATTATATTTTGTGCAATATCAGTTGAGGTAACTCTAGACTATTGGAATTGCAAAAATATATATATATATAAATATAACAAAAATAATAATAAAGATGCAAGACTTAAATGTTTGTTATAAAACATTAAAATTTAGTCAATTTATAATACTTTCATTTTCATTAAAGAAATGCCCAAAAATGAATTATTTAATTTAAAAAAATTATATTTAATTAAATCAATATTAAGATAATAAATTAAAATTTGATTAATCAAATTTTGAATAATTATAAGAGTGCCTAAAAATTTGTATTTATATTATTTTATAAATAATTTTTATGCTTTTTAATTAATATTTAAAAATATATATGTTTTAGTTAATGGAAATTTTTATTGGGAATGACTTCATTTTCTTTACTCGATAAAGTTGAATAATCTTCTTAACAATTTTTTGAATAAGATCTTGCCTCATATTTTGCCTATGTATCAACCTACCTCAACTGCTCTACTAATTTCTCTCAGTGCAGCAAACACGTGCTCCTTGCTTTCACCTAGGAATTTCAAATGAGGTAGTTGTTTTTTAGTAGTTTTACGCTCAGCGGCTTTCGGTCGCTCCGTTGTTACCATTTCATTGGCTGGCATCGCCCTGCGGTTTATTATGCGAACGGTCGACTCTAGGCATATATTCAATATTCATATTTCCGAGCGAAAAAGGAAAATTTATTACCTTAAAAGAAAAAGCCCAGCACACACACTCGCACGTGTTTGCATGTGAATATAAAGAAACACATTGAGTGGAAGGGTGCCTATCTCCTTTTGTGTGTGTGTTTGTGTCCTTGTAGGCGTGGCATATGTCGCTGCCGCGCAACCTTTTGTTGCCAATCGCAAACTAGAAAATTGTTTGTTTTGTCGCAAAATCGCTGGCTGAAAAAAGCTGCAAAAAAAAAAAAAAGAAGAGAAGAAAATTTAATCTCAAATTGAAGGCATTTTGTGGCACAGTGGCGCCTAAGCGAAATTGCCACGAAACAGCCGCAGGTGACATTTGTGGCAAATGTGAGGTGGCAGCAACGGCAGCCACCTCCGTTCAATGCAAGTGGACCGTAAATGTCAGAGCGAGCCTTTAAGAAAAAATATTTCTATATATACTGGTATATATTGGTAGAGTTGCAGCACAATTTTAGAACTAATATTTGTATTTCCACAATTTATGGCTCGTAAATTGAGTATTTTGTGTGCGTGTGTGTAAGTGTGTGTGTGTGTGTGTGTGTGTGTGTCTGACTTGTTTTCTTTACTTCCCTTATGGGTTGTTAGCATAAATTTATGAGCTTGTCGCTCTAAAAATTATGCCAACAAAATTATTTACTGTGAGAATAAAAAACAAGTTTTGCATTTTGCAAGATTTTAAATTTTAAAAAAATATTCATGACGATTAAGAGGTCAAGCTGAGTGACTTGTGAAATATATAATAATTAGCTATATTTTATTTCTTTAATTTAATATACTATATAGTATATATTAATATATACTAAAAAATATTAAATTAATTATAATGATAAAATATTAAAAAATTTATTAAATTTAAATATTAAATTAATTATAATAATAAAATATTAAAAAATTTATTAAATTTAAATATTAAATTTTATTATTTAAAATCAAATATTTTTTGTGAAAATATAATATGAAATAAATCATAATAAATAAAACAAAAATAATAATAAAAAAAAAAAAATTTTGAAATAAATACAAATTTGCAATGTTTATAAAAGAAATATTAAAATAATTTATTGCTTTTTAAAATATACAATTATTTGTATGTAATTCGAAATCCTTATAGTTGCGCTTATTTTATAAAACTTACAATTTATTATAATTTTCAGTAAGATCTCGCATATTTCAAATGCCAACTTTAAATCAAATTTTAAAATACCCGTAATTTAGCGGCAAAGTTAATTAAAGGCGTAATTATTTATATAAATTTTATCTCGATGATTTGTTACAAATTAAATAATTTTTGGCCTTGCATTAGCTTGGCTCTAATTTGGTTTTGCATAGCAATTCCATTTGTTCTTTATATATTTTGACTTTGAAAGACTATTATTAAATGCGGCATTTGGAAACAATTATTGCAAATGTATATTTGTTCAACAATTAATTGTCATGGCAGAGATTATTCACTTATTGTGGCTGACATGCTATTTGGTAATTAAAATAAAATTGTAAATCAATTAGACTAAACAAAATGTGCTCATACTGATTGTGCGCGAGCGATAGCTCAGCTGGTATAAAAAGGCGTTGTAAATACAGCGAAAGATCAGTTTTAAAATCACAGCAAAGCCAAAATGAAGCAGTTCGCATTGATTGGTGTTTTCA
The DNA here is from genome assembly GCA_035047625.1 of Drosophila mettleri. Taxonomy (NCBI): domain Eukaryota; kingdom Metazoa; phylum Arthropoda; class Insecta; order Diptera; family Drosophilidae; genus Drosophila; species Drosophila mettleri. The sequence goes on from JAWNPI010000085.1 coordinate 15,896,939, forward strand.
TTCTGATGCTGGCCGTCGCTTTGGTGAGTGGGCGTTGAAATTGAATGTGCCAAAAAAACATAGTTTGCTTCGGTTTTATAGGCTGCCATGCCGCAAATGCCAGCAAAGCAGTTGGGTCAGATTATGAATTCTGGCTTTCTCACTAAGAATGCCGCACAGCACGATCAGCATGGCCAGCACGGACAGGGACAAGAGCGTGGTCCGCCACCGCAAAACGACCAGAATGGCGGTGGACAAGGTGAAAACTGAGTGTGAACAAATGATGAAAATGAAATGAAACGATGTTCCGATTAAATAAATAGAAGTAGTTGCGTTGAGTGCTCAAGAGTTTAAATAAAAATTTATTGCATATGTAAACAATTTATTGAAGATTTTTCTAATGTTAATTTGGCCAGCAGCAAAAATTAACATAAAATGTATTTTTATTTTCACTAAAATTTGAATTTTTATTACACTTTTTAGCTGAGACTGTGTCGAGCTGACAGTTGAGAAAACTTTTTAAACTGAAAGTTAAGAGAACTGATATAACATTTGAGTGGCAACAGAAATAAAATAATCAATGCTGCAAAATGCATTGCAACAATTTAAAAGATGCCCGAAACTTCAAATATTTACAAGAGAAGCAGAGTGTGTGAGCGAGAGAGAGAGTGAGAAAGAAGTATAAAAAGTAGCGAGAGAGCGTGAAAAAGAAAATAAAAAAGTTTGAAGTTAAGAACAAGTTTTTTATGTGCTTGAACCGCAGCTTAAGAGTAACCAAAAAACTTTGAGTTAAAGACCAATCTGCATATGCAGCATGTATAGCTAATATACTATAAAGTCTTTATATATATATATTTGTATATGTGTGGGTGTATCTGCATATTTATATCTTGTTCCTCGTGCGGCAGACAAGCCAACTCGGACTGTTTTCCAGCTGGCAAACTTTATTAATAAAATGCACAAAGTGAACAAATTATGAGCATCAAATATAGTCAAACTCTCTGCAATGCCGTAGGCTCATACTTTGGCTAACTAGAGACTTTATTACTGCTGTGGGTGGTGGGCGGTGCTGTTGGAGTGCAAGTCTAAAAACTAGTTGCAGTCGTGTGACTTATTTCATTTCACAAATTGCCGAGTGCTTATTACCAAAAAAGACAAAAAAAAAAATGGTAAAAGGCATTTTTTTTGTCGTTTGCCTGCGAGCGCTTTATAATTGCATTTAGCATGTCTCAAGTCTGGCTGCCACGCCCACTCGCACGCCTGCCGCCTGCCGCGCTGTGTGCGTCCGTGCATTACTCTAATTTCCGAGCTTATGCAGCTAGGGCAGGCGCTCATGTGTGAATGCACCTGAGAGCAGCGATATCCAAAAAGTTACAACCAACTCAGAGCCACACACACGCACACACACACGCACACATATACGTGTGTCTCTCTGCGATAATCAAATGCTTGATGGAAAACTTACAGCAAAGGTAAAAATGAAAAAGGAAAAAAAAAACACAACGCAAGAAATTTTCTGAATAATGATTCTTTCAGCCGTATCCAATAACCGTATCGAAGCAGCTCGTCGTATCATCAACATACACATATATGCATAATATCCGCTGTGCCTGGGTGCTGGGGCGCAGGGCGGAGGGCGGAGGGCGTGGCCAGTGCCACATTAGCAGCGAGCGTATAAACAAATGCAAGCTGGCAGCGCATTGAGTGAAAGCTCTTCACAGCGGTTTCACTCCAAGCGTGCAACACGTGACGCTACGCATTGAGTGCTTGGCATTGGCTTGGTCGAGGCAACACCCAAGGATGCTGCGCCAGAGTCCAACATGTTGCTTGCCACAGCGAGGCGAACGAGTGAAAAGCCGAAGCCGAGCGTACAAAAAAAAAAAAAATAGAAAACGACAGCAAAAAAAAAAGCAACACAAAAACCCGAGCCGAACGAGCTTACACGAGGTGGCGCCTCCGCACGAGCACGACGAACTGATAAAGCCAACGGTTGCTGCCACGGCTGTTGCGGCCTCTGCTCGCTGCTTGCTGTCTCTGCTGCTGCTGCTGCTGCTGCTGCTGCTGCTGCTCGCTGCTCGCTGCTCGCTGCTTCTGCTGCTGCTTCTGTCACAGCGCTAAGCGTGGCAGCAGGCTCGCGCTTCGGTCAGTTGAACATTTTCCATGCTGTGATCAAGTTGTCTTTTCCTCTGAGCGCCGAGCGCTGTGAACGCCTTGGACGAGGAGCAAAATAATAAATACGCATTCGAAGGAAACTCAAGCCAAAAATCTCACGTTGCCCCCAAAAGCAAATAAACAAACAAAAATTAATGGCCGAGCATCAAGTGCAGTGCGTTTGAATGTATGTGTGTGCATGAGTGCATGTGTGTGTGTGCGAGTGTGTGAGGCGTGCTTAATGGCTTGAGAAATTTGGTAGGCGTGGCAAATGCAGCTGCAACAAAGCGAAGACCAAAAGACGCCAACAGCTAGGCAGCAAGCGAGCGAGCAATATGCAATGGCCAAATGGCTATGGTGTGTGAGGGTGTGTGAATGTCTGTGTGTGTCAATTGTTAAGGCTTAACATTGGCTAACTGCAGCAATTGAGTTGCTAAGTTGTTGCTAATTGCTGAGGGGTTTGCTCTGAGTGTTTGTCCAACAGTCAAAGCTATTTATAGAGCATATATATATGTATATATATATATATGTTTTATATAATATATATATTGCAGTTACAGCTCAACGGCAAACAATTTGTGAAACGACGGACTGACTTACATGCATTTTATTAGTACATAATATCAAAAACCAAAAACCAAAAAAAAAAGAAACACAAAAATCAATTCAATTGAACTTAAAATAATAAAGAAGAAGAAGAGTAAAACACCAAAAAAACAAACAAACATTTTTGTAACTCAATTACAACAACAACAACAAAAATTACAAATAAAGAGAAGCAGAAAATTAAATAAATTCAACGGTTTCGTCTGAACTGGGAAAACAACAACAAAACAAATAAAATCCAAAAATAAATAACCTTAAAAAATAAAATTGAATTGTGAAATGAAGTGCCGAAAAAACAGCCGTTAAATTCGTATTAAAAATCAACAACTGCGGCTCAAATGTAATTCAATCAGAAAAGGCGAGGCAAAAACGTGGCAACTTGAATGGGCAGCATATCAAAAGGCGTCATCGAAATAGCATTTTTATCGGAATCGATAACAAAATAATTAAACAAAAAAAAAAAAAAAAAATAGAAAAATAAACGTGAATTGAAGCAGGCAGCCAATGAAATCAACGAAGGCCCACAAATCAAGCATGGAACCTAAAATTGTAATGTACAACAGTAAATATATATATATATATGTATACAATAGACACACGTACACACACACACTCACACACACGTACACACACTCTTGACACACTCAAGAAAATTTGCACCAAGTCATGCGTCACGTCACTTTTTGCCAACATTTTTTCGTTGTTCCTTTCTCATTGCTTGACTTAAATATTGAACAATATAAATAGCATTTCATGCTCATTGTTACACATACATACACACACACAATTCCTATGCAAAATCATTTCTCAAATATACACACACACACACACACACACTTATTTTTCGCAAGTTAAAAGCTTTTTGGTCCATTGCCATTTCTGCTTTCATTTAACAATGAATTTTCTCCTTCGCACACAACAAAATGCAATTTGTACATTTTTTATTCCATTTGAATCTAACCAAATATTCTCCAATCTACGACAATAAGTAAGTAATACAAAAATACAGAAATTAAATGCAATAAAATCTTTTTAATTTTTTTTTAGTGAATCCATTCTATCATTTAGATATTAGCATTATCTGAAATTGTTGCAAATTGACTCGAATTTTATTTGCCTTCGTATCTCTGACTTTCGACTACAGCGGCAAATTATGCAAACAACTGTTGTATCAATATATGCATATATAAGTAGTTGTGTGCATACGATATGGCTTGTGTTATCTGCGCAAATAAACAGTTATATATATATATATATATATATATATATATATATATATATATATATATATATATATATATATATATATATATATATATATATACATATATACATATATGTGTATATAAACAATTATATTTATTTGCCAATATATTTGGAATGCATCATGGAAGTAATTGATGCATTGAGCCTTGTAAAATTGAATGTAGATTTTAAATATGGTAACAATAGACAGATATATATATGTCTGAGTTGTGGTTTCTATGGACAATTTATTAGGCTTGATTTATAAACATAGAAATTGGCCTAGGCTGCGAAGGCCTATGACTTTTATTAGTATTTTTTTAAAGACAGAATTTTATATGTTAGTCCAAGAGCTACATAGCTCAACTCTGTGCACTGATTTCATATCGCTTAGCTCATATACAAAGCGTTTATAGAAAACTAAGGTGCTATATCGTATTTTGTGTATATCAAATTTTGGTCACAGGCTTATGACATGAGCATTAGACATTGCATAAATTTGAAAATTTGATAAGGTTTAGCTTATAGAGTTGGAGTTTTTTTAAGGAACTTCTATAGAGTATTTTCAAGATCAAACTTGGACGTTTAACATGTAATATGAGTCTGAGACATTGCATGCTAAAAATTTAATAAAGTTTACCAAATAAAAGTGAAATGAAATAATAACAATAAAGTAATTTATGTTATATAAAAATTATGTTTGTCATAGGTACGCTTCTCTTTACTCTTCTTGATAGGCTCTGATATAACAGTTCTTTTCTGTAGTACGTTATGATTTGGTGTCTATTTGCAAAATATATTAAACGATCTCCGAGATCTGTAGCTAAAATCTCTTAAGTCTGCACTAATCAATATATGATTCAGATTGCTTTATAGAGATTTCTTTAATCATAAAACAGTATTCCTTCTGAAGTCATATAGAACTTCATAATTCCTAATATTTAACATATGTTTACATATGCATATATACTTTTGCATTCCTCAGCATCATGTGCTGAATATATCTTTGATATTTGATTGCTAAACAAAAAAGTTATGCAAGATTAAAGCTGCATAAGGTAATTAGCACTTTTATGGAGCTGCTCACTTCCTTTCTCAGTCTCTCTTTCTAGCCCTTTATACCTTCCCTTAACAGCTGTCAATTTCCAATAAAATTTCTAATTATTGCATTCTCGCTTGGGTTTGCCACAAATTGTTGGCATTTGTCCCATTGTTGTGTGCCGACTGTAAGCTTGGCGCTAAATAGATTTACTGTCAATTTGCAGACTTGAAAAGCAAATAACGCGAATTTCACACATTGCCAATTGTTTGGCTCTCGTTCCATAATGAACTGTATTTGCTGCATTTCGGTTTGGGTCCACTGGCATGGGGCTTGGAAATACTTAATTAATTATGCATAGCTTACGAGCCAAATATTTGCTAATAGGCATAGGTGAATACCAAAAAAAAAAGAGAGAAGAAATAACCGAAATGTTCATTGAATATATAAACATATTTAAAAATTCATCATGTCTGCATAGCCAAAACGATTTATGCCCATTTTATAAATGTTAAATGACAAATATTTGTGATATTTCAGCTGTGCAAATTGTTTAATGATGTGCGACACAATTCACAAATGTTTATTCAAAGTAAATTGCATATTTTGTTGCCTCATGGAATATAATAGCATAATATATACATAGTCTCAGCCTTAAAGAGGCTTAAGCTGCCTTTGGGCAAATACATTCATTAAGTAAATTCAATGATATCTGTGCAGTGGCAAAACTTGTGGCAGCGGCAAGTGGAGCGTGAGCTTGGCGCAGCTGCGCTGTAAACTCAATATGTAGTAAATTGAGCACAAATTAAAATTTAGTTTTAGTTCCTAGAATTCAATACAAGTTTAGCTGACAGTAAAATTGCTTTTCTTTGAGACTGCATGAACGAATTAATGAATCAATTTATGCATAAATTGTTGTAAACAAATTAAGCTTGATTCTCATTATTAAAACTTATATAAAATATTAAAATATAAATATTTTGCATATTATATTTATAATTTATATTTTATAATATAACTTTATCAAGTTAAAATTTGTTTACAAGCATTTATCCACATATTATTTGCTATTAAGATAAAGTTATTAATAACTCAAATCTCTGATTGATTATCCCAAATACAATCTGAAGTTCATATCATAATAATACAGAAATTCGGATTTTGTTTTCACTTGGTATTCCTTTATCAACTCAATTTTTTTCGAATTTCAATGTGCTATAAATATACTTTGCTGTTAATAGAACAACAGATTATCTGGTTTTTCTATTAATACTTCAAATATCTGGTTTTTATCTAAAATAGTATCTGCTGTTTATATTATCATTGCAATTGCCACTAAAGGAGAAATTCTGTCTTTATATTAACTTTCTCAGCTCATCTAAGCTCATTTCCTTTTTGTTTCTCATTTCATTATCATTTGTTAAGTTTCATTTGCTCGTATTCTCGATCTGCTTGACTTTTACTTGTACTGGGCTAAGTTCATTTCCTAACAATTTTCTAGTAAATCAACATCTTAATTTAGACAAATAGTCTCCATCTTTCGTCTTTCTGACACACTTCTATTTAAAACTAGATTTAACTCAGCAGCTTAAGCTTTAAATTCACTGCCATAAAGTGAGTTGGCATCATAAGAAATAATGCAAAAATTATTTTTATAAAATATTTTTTATTATATTTTAAAGTCTATGCCAAGCAGACTCAGCTCGAAAGCTATAAAAAATATTCTTTTCAAAGGAAATCACTTGGGATGCCGCAAGAGAATCTTTTGCTGTTGTAAGTGTGCTATAGTGTTGAATGAATTCGCATTTTATCAAATATTATTCCATGTTTGATAGAATAGAAATGCGTTCAGCATTATATTCACTCAAATACGAATAGATTTGCCATTGTCCATTGTCGAAGCGTCAGAAATATGGCAATAGAAATTTCACTGCTTAAAGCATATTTGGAGGAAACTAGTTATTAAAGCTGCTGCCGCGGTGGTTTTTGCTTGCATGCATTTAACATTTGGCATAGATAACTAGATGTGTGTATGGCATAATAATTTATATGCGGCACATATGCATATATCATGGCAGACAATGGAAACTAGTCGTAGAACCGAAAAGGGTCCTGACTCGCTGCCTGGCAGCTCGTTCAGCTCAGCTGTTGACAGTTCGTTGAACAAATTTACATTCAAAATAGATTGAACAGATATATATATATATATATATATATATATGTATGTATAACTACTCACATATATTTATTTATGTGTGTGCAGCATAAATCAGTGGCCGTTGCCAATTAAGGAAACGATTTGTGGAAAACCGGGGGAAAACAACGCAATTTGGATGTTTGCCAAGTAGCTGCAATTATGCTAAGATTGCTCAGACATTCGAGCAGCCAGCTGGGCTGAAGCTCATTTAACTGATTCCAGAGTCAATCACAGCTGCTGGCGGGCGAATGGGCATCAAGTATTCTCTGATAAATAAGATATATTTATTATGTTTCTGTTCGCTTTGAAGTGTGCTTGAAGCAACTCTGTGAATGCTACAAATTTCCCTTGAAAATCTGTTTCTAGTTTTTCACAGTCAAGAATTTTCTTACATTTTATATGAAAATTTGCATAAATATTTACAAATTGCGCGCAAGACAGAAGAAAATATTGCAAATTAATGAATATTTTTCATGAACAATTTATGCGCTACATTTTAACATATAATTAAAATTTCTATTTATTTATTTTTAATGAATATTTTAATAAAAAATAATGCGCTACATATTAATATTTAATTAAAATTTTAATTTATTTATTTTAATGAATATTTTCATCAAAAATAATGAGCTAGATTTTAATACTTAATTATAATTTTTATTTATTTATTTTAATGAATATTTTCATCAAAAATAATGCGTTAGATTTTAATATTTAATTACAATATTTATTTATTTATACTTCATTATTATATCATTATTATTATATTTAATATAGGAAATAAAGTCTTATCAAGTAAATTTTTACTGCTTTATTCCAAAAGTTTATTTGATGACAAAAACTTAAATTGAAACGTTTCCTTTGCAGACTTCTTAGAGCTAAGACTCACTTGAAATGCATTGAAGCGGGTTATTAAGATATTTGAAATAATGAAATGAAATTGTAAATTAGTCTGCATTAATATATATTAGAACTGTAAAGAGCAGCGGGTGGAGTTGGAGCTGTGTGAGCGCGCTGCCTTCGGTTGCAAGAGCTGCGCTTGATGTTAAATTCTTTTAATAAAAGTGGTACAAAATTGCATCTGACGAAGTAAACAAGCGCAGTTTGTAGTGAATCATAGCACAGGGGTATATTGGCTTTGTTTTATTGTATCTAACAGCCAGATGAAGGCATTGATAGCTCAGCCAGTAGAGTTTACATATTCATGAAGAAGTTTAAGCTGATTGCCAATGGATGTAGTGTGCGCAGACTGTGTCTAGTAGTATGTCTGGTTGTATGTGCTTGATATAGTTTCGCCGAATGTAATATAATTTTTTATTTCTTATATTTATGACTATTTTCTCTATATTCATATAGCCTAAATACTTTCAATTATTTTAAATTTTTCTGAAATTTAAATTTGTAATTACACCAAAAATATCAGAAGCTAATGCCAGCAGATTTTGTATATATCTATATCGTTCTATGGATCTAATCTCAGCTTTCGGGTATCAGTTGTCGTTCAATCTTCACTTTATCTACTTTTGCCTGCTTTCAAGTTAATTTTGCAATCATTTCGCTTATCCCAGGGCATCTTCTAGTCGGGTAGCAGTCAGAGCTCATTTGCTTGGCAAACTTTGTGCAGCCAATTCAAGTTTGAGCTGCACTTGATTTATCGCTTCAATTCGCTGCACTTAAGTTGTGGTCATTTCTCCTCTACTCAGCTCAAGTGGCTGCCAGCTATAAAATTTCCAGCTGATTAAGACCACAAATTGAATAGTTCTCTCAATTAGCCCGCTTAGGGCGCTGGATTGCTGCCATGTTAAGCAAGTACTATTAAATCTGATTGTAATTTTGTGGCACATATATATATATATATGGCAGGTAAATTATGCATTGAAATTAATGCAAAATTAATTAAGGTAATTTCTATTTGAAAATAAAGAGAAAGCAAAGCAAAAAAAAAAACAAATGTAAAAAGGAAATAGCATCTAAGGCCACGCCGAATGCCCATTAACTCTGCATGCCATACATTTTTAATTAGAAAAGTTTTAGCCACGCCCAATGTGAAAGTTGAGCGCGCGCGTCAAATACATATAAAAATGTATGTTTACACACACACACACACACACACACATTGATGCAAACGTGTAGACATAAAATTAATCGTAGCATACTTTTGTGAGTCGGTGAGTCGCGAGGCGCAACTGAAACCAAATATTTTATTTAATTTCCAACTTGATGGCAACAAGTTAAATAAACCCAAATATTACAAAATCAAATATATTTATATAGATTAAAATTTTCAACGTATTGCCTCCAAAAATTAAACAAAACGTAGCAACCAACGCTTCAAGGCAGCAGCCGGACAACAGTAGCAGCAGCAGCATCATCATCATCATCATCAGCGCCCTTGCCACTTAGCTGGTTGGCATACGGCCATTACTCATACGCCCTGTCGTCCAGTTTCTCTGTATGATAGCACAATGGTTGAAATATGTGTTTTTTCTAGCATAAAAATCGTTTCTGGTTACATTTTTGACACAATTCTGCCGGCGCTACTTAAGTGCATTTTCCATGGAGTTACATTTTCTATTTATATATATATAGGTATTATATAAATTATGAAACATTTTGGTTACCATGCAATGATTTACTCAGAGCTTTTATTTTTTCTTTTAAACTTTTTATTTATTTAAATTCTTATCTTATATATATTTTATTTATTTTATTAATTATTTTCATTATTCAAAAATATTTTCACTTTGTAGTTTTGATAACTTCTTGCAGCTCTGCAGCATTTCATCTAATGTTTAGTTTCCCTTACTACAGTCTAACAGCTGCTGTTATATCAACCGCGACAACATTAATCTCACTGTTATGTTAACAGTGCGCAGCAATTGTGGAACTTAGTGCTGCAGTTGCTGTTTGCATTTGTCCTTTGTAGCATAATTCTCTTTTGTTTCGCATTTTCAATTTGCTGGGCTTATGAAACTTTTGTTCCGTATTCTCTGTTTATTTTCTTTTTTTTTTTTTTCTGTTTTCATTCATTTATGCGTGTATTTTGCCCACGGTAAAGTGCTGACCAAAAGCACACACACAATGCAGCTGTAGATATGTAAAAGTGCCGTTAGCGTTGAAGTTAGCGCTGGTGCTGACGTTGACGTTGACGCTGACGTCGCGGCCAATGCTACTGTTGGACCGTTATCTAGCGCCATTTGTTGTTGCTGTTTCTTTTTTATTGCTGTTGATGGAATTATTATGTGCTCAGCGAACCGCAATGAAAAAATCTGTTGCTGCTATTCCTGTTGCTCCTGTGTTTACTGCGGTTAACATTTTTGTTCAACTTTTTAGTTTGCGTATGTGTGCGCGACTATTTTCAGCTTTTATCTTTGCGCGCAGCATTCACACAACGGCAGAAATGCTGACTGTAAATGTTCAAATATTTGCTGGCGTAATGGGGCGTGGTCAACCAATATTAATCAACAGCTATTTATTTTTTGCACCTGCATAGCGACGGGCCGCTCTCCTCTCAGCTAGTCGTAAATCAACAACGGCAAATGACAAAAGCTTCTTGATATAGCACCACATAATTCATGGTAAGCCGAATGTCGCGGACATAAGCTGTTTGTTATTTCATTATTTAATCCATTGTTATCCATGGCAAATGACTGTTCGAAGGACTCCGGGGGATATACAAATGTTTGCTATTTAATAATAAAATTCCAGCCACATACACACACACACACACACACATACACACATGTGCACAAGTATAGATAGCTATTCAGGCTGTCAACGGACTTGGCTGGAGTTGGACTTCGTTTGACACTGTCTCTTGTTTGGTTCCGCTCGGTTCGGGCGTCTAAAATCACGACAGAGAGTTGGTTACTAAAAATTCCGCAACACGTAAAATTCCAGAAAACTGACGTAGGGCAAATTCCGGCCGCATGCCATAAACGAAGATATGGGTAGCTCACCTGCTGCCTGGCTGAGCTGCCCAACTCAACCCAACCCACAACCATGCATAAGCATAAGCTAAAGCCCAGCCAAGCCCAGTGAAACCCAGCCGAGCCAAACCAAGCCAGATGGAGCCGCAGGCTAATGGCTAAAGCGCACATAGCTTTTACCTGTTTGCTGTCTTATTTGTAGTCCTTGTTATTGTCCTTGTTGTTGCTGTTGCCACTGCCGCTGCCGCTGCCGCTGCTGTTGCTGTTGCATACTTTTAGCTTACAAATTCCGCTGCGCTGCCTCGAAGAGCAACGCATGCATGAGCACGTTTGCCTATTTTAGGGGCAGACCCCATGAATTTCAATTTTTTGCAACTGCCACCCAAAAAATGTTGTTGCAGCGGGCGCCATAAGCAGAATAAACGAGACAGTAACTAGCTTCTCAAATAACTATGGGAAATTGTAAGCGGAAAGTCGAACTAGTCAATACCCTGCGCACACAGCTACAACCAGATGCAGCTTCAGGCTTCAGGCGGTTGCCACAGCTGTAAAGCTGCTAGAAACTGTCTCTAGTTGGTTTAAGTATAGCGAAGACTAGCTTCAGGCGTTTGCTTTTATCTTCTAAAGTGGCAAACAGAAATCTCAACTTGTAAATACCCTGTATAAATATGCAAAGCTTGCTGGGGGCAGCGACTGAAATAAAGAGAGAGAGAGACTGGCTAATACATTCCCTGTTCAGATGCTGTTGTTAATAGTAAGAATGTCTTAAGTTAATACCCTGCATATATAGTAAAAATTGACTCTATTCGTAGTGCTTTAGCAAATTAACTTTTAGTTTTATTAAAAAATATTCTCTCATTTATGCACACTAATTTCTTCCACATTTTCTGTTCCATAAATTCCGTTGGCTTAATTGAAAGCCCAGGCATACCCACTCCAGCGCTGCTACAGGGTATTTAAAGCAGAAAACTGTGTTTTGGCATAAATTGTGCGCAATTTGAACAAATTAGTGCTTAATTTGACTGAACCCAACTAAAACGTGGCTGGCAATTAAGTCTTAGCCTTGTTAGTTAAAGGCATGCGTATGGCTTTTATTACTTCCTTTGCCGGCACTAAAATGGAGCTTACAGCAGACATTTAATTCGTGCTCAATTGCAATTTTAACTAATGCGAATTTCATGTACGTGCGAATTCACTGAGTGCACAAAATATAAAAGAAATTCGCAAGTGCAAATAGAGCAGCTTTAGGGAGAGATAAGTAAATTTTAGTGTTAATAGAAAAATGCTTTAGCTTTATTGAAGTCAAAAATTCGTAATTATTAATTTATAGTTATGAAAAAATAGCAAATTGAATCAATTTGAACAAAAGTTGGTGAGTGTAAGATAAATTTGCAACAGAAGGAGATGGTATAGATAGAGACGATAGAAATTATGAAAGAGTATTCCAAAAGGGATGCCGAAGTTATTCTAGGCTGTGCCTCCAGAGTGTCAGGGAGATAGAGAAAGTGAGAGAGAGTGTGAGTTTGACAGAGAGTGAGTGTACGAGAGAGAGACAGAGAGAGTATGACAGCGAGATTGACTGTGACAGAGACGGAGAGACTCAGCTATAGTGTGTATGAGAGAAACAGAGTAAGAGAGAATGAGTGTGACAGCGAGATTGAGTGGGACAGTGACGGAGAGACTCAGTTATAGAGAACTAGAGTGGGTATGAGAGAGACAGAGAAAAATAGAGTGACATAGTGATTGAGTGTGACAGAAAGCAAGTTTAACAGTGATTGAATGTGAGAGACAGAGAGAGAGAGTGGACACGAGAGTGAGTGTGAGCGAAAGATTGATAGATAAATAGATAGAGAGAAAGCGAGTAAGAGTATAATGCCGCTGCAAAGCGATCAAGTAAATCCCAGTCAAAGTTAAAGAAGAATTTATATTATTTATGATTTAGATATTGCTATTAAAATGCCTAACTATTATTATGTAAAACTCAAAGAGTCACAACCAGTGTTAAGACTTAAATTCAGCTTAACTTGCACTCGACCGTAAACTTGCAAATATTTCAAATACTTGTCAGCTTTTTAGCTTCTGCGAATTGCAAATGGTATTTTGGAGAAATCCCTTTTAAGTGCGACAGACTTATTTGACTTTATTTCTCAGAAAACGCATTTGATCAATATGGGTGTTAGATTTTTGACAGTCGCTGTCAGACAGGACTAAATCGAGAATCCAGACAAAGACTACGGCGACTCAGCTCGCATTTCAAGCCCAACCTTATGCATGGGTCAGACTTAAGGCATAAGTCAAGGCACAGTTAGGGTGGCCGTTGGCGGTTTTTGGGTTAACCAATGCAAGATGTTAACGCCCCTTAAATTGTGCTTGAAATATTTATGGCTGGCTGTTAAATGGAAAACGTGATATGCTTACGAGAATAAATGCATATGTGTGAGTGTGGCTTGATTGGAATTTCCTTAATATAATAGTATTTGATTTGCCGTTCTTCCTCTGTCCCTCTCTCTCTCTCTCTCTCTCTCTTTCTCTCTCTTGCTGGGCAGCTAACATAAGGAAATACATGTTTGTTATGCAATATAAAAGCACAGCCTCAGGGCAGATTTTGTATTATTTTAATTAACAATTACGAAATGTAAGTTTTACTGTTGGCCATCATTTGCAGGCGACTTGTTTTATTTGCCGCATTCCAGGCATGCCTAACTCCCAGCAGACCCATCTAGCCGCCCCCTGCCCCCTACCTAGTATCCTTGACACAGATATAGGCAGTCAGTGGCATTGGACTGCCAATGCCAGCGGCAACAGTTGCTGCCGTTGCAGTTGCAACCGATAAGCGATAAGCAGCTAAAAGTTGTACTTTGCACAAGCTGTCATTTGAGTATACCCTGTAAATTATGGTTGGTCGCTTAGATTAATGTGGAATGTGGAAATGAAATTAATGCAGGGAGTAGTGGCATTTTCAGTTTGTTGACTTGGAAGTGATTGAAATTCAATGGGAAAATAATGCTTGTTTTTCATATGTATATTATTGGTGTATATGTGCTATATGTATGCTATATTTGATATATCATTCTAATACCTTCTCTTGATTGCTTAAGATATCTAATTCTAATACCTTGCATAAGAAAAACTCCTGTAGGTGTTTGCCTTTTATTTTTATGAATATGAAAACTTCATTAGTTGAGAAAGCTGACTATAGAAATCCATATATCATATATAGCTGCTATAGAGTCTATCAGCATATAGAGTCTATTAATCTATCAGCATATTATAGTCAAATACTTTGGCTTATCCAGATATTTAAAGTCTAAGTTTTATTGGCGACAGTTTTCTTGGAATAAAGCTTATCTCTTCTTAGCTTGCACGGAGTATTTACTAGTCTATCATTCTATATAGCATATTTTGTCATCTCAGCTCAGTCAACGTTTGCTTTTCAATTTTAGCTTCCAATTGCTACGAAATGTTGTTGTGTTTGCGATAATTTTGCACAACATGAAAAACCTATTAGTTGGCAATTAAGTGTGTCCTGCAATTGAGGTCAAGCTGAGTGTATTAAGTGTGTATGTGTGAGTGTGTGTGTGTGACAAAACTCCCCAAGCGCATTTCATCAGCTGCGGCTTTCTGAATTCATTTCGCGCGCGTAATTCAATTCGAATGCCCAGACAAAGTGAAATCAACAAGTGAAGCCACATAATGGGCAAAAAAAAAAAAGCTCCAAAAACTGAGCTGTGCCTAGTGCTGTTCCCTTTGGGGCTAATATGTTTGCAATCAATAAACTTCTTCTTCTTCATCATCTCTTTATTCTTCTTCTTCATTGTCTTGAAACCTTTTTGTCATTTCGTTTTTGGGCAGCGGCGGCTTAATGTCATCTGAAATGCCTTCAATTATTCATTCACTGTATTTTTCTTTTGGTTCTTCAAGCCATAATTTGCATGAGCCACGCCCTGGTCAGGCCGAACAGATTTGTGTAAATATTCGTGTGGGCGGGGGCGGGCATATGATGCCGCAGGCAATCGCGACCCGGAACCACATTAATCAGAGCGCGCTTTGGACTCGGGCGAAGCAATAAAACTTGACGCATATCCTGGGCCGAGACGAATGTCCCGAAACTTATTAAACAATTTATACAAACTCGCCCCGCGGGTGTGGGGCACGTGGCGTGATCAGCATTGCCAAAGATTTCAATTTCATTAAGCCTCAAAATTTGTGAACTTTTGCTCATATCCGACGTTTGCATATGAAATTGATATTTTATGCAAAAAAAAAAATGGTTGGAGGCAGCTGCGGCAGTGTGACAGCGACCCACGTTGAGCGCCAAATACGGAAAACAGTGAAAAGAACAAACAAAACAAAACAAAAAAAAATGTTGCAAATCGTTTGTCGTTTTGTGGCTTTGTTTATTTTCATGCTGCGTGTCCTTTTGTAGCCTTTGTCGTGTTGTATTTTATGTGCCTGTTGCCGCCTCGACTATAAAAGACAAACACACACAGGCGCACACCTTTATAGGTGTTTCGGTGTGCGTGTGTATGTGTATGTGTGTCTGTCTGCGGTTGTCTCGCCTCGTCGGGCTTTAAACAACTACCAAAATGCTTTACTTGATGTTGCCCATTTGTTGCTGTTGCTGCTGCTGCTGCTTGTGGCCTTTCTAAGTACATGCAATTTGTTGGCCATTTTACACGGCAGCGCTTGTCAGTCCACCCACATTTACACACACACACACACACACACACACTCGCATATACCTGCTATGTAAACGTAACGTGTTTCCACATGAGCAGCGCAGAAATTGAATAAAGTTGCCCCACGGCGCTTAGCAGCAGCGCTCGACAGCGGCAACGATGGAGCCATAGAGTGAGCAAAAACAGCATCATTCAATAAAAAATTAATATGTAACAAGCAGCAAAGAGTTATCTACCGCGCTCCGTGAGTTTAAGCGGCAAACGAAATACCCTAAAGATGCGGAAAATATGGCATAAAATTGGAATTGAATTTGAGCGAGAGTCTTTCGCTCCGAGCTGTTAGCGTATGCTTTAGATATGCTAATAGGAATGAGAGGCAGAGCCGATAGTTAACTATCGATACGCACGGAATGCCATCGAGACTTAATATTTACTGAGCGCCATCGATACTCAATAGGTACTGAGTGCCATCGATACTTAACTTAGTGCCATCGATACTTAACTTAGTGCCATCGATCGTTGCTTAGGGCCATCAATAGAAAAAAGAAAAAGAAAAGAAGCACTAGAAAAGTAGAAGCCGAGCCGAGCGGTTGATGATCGAGCATAAAAATGAAAAAAAAGATAATTTCACAAGACTAAGCTGTGTTTGTTATAGCAAAACTGAATTATTTTCTTTTTATATATATATAAATATTATTTAATATTTAATCAACCATTAAAGCTTTGAGTTGCTTAAACTTATTTGATAAATAGAAACATATAAAATCAACACAAGCACTTTATAGACAGACCATAGACAGCAAGCCTGGTTATAGCAACTGTTTATGCTGCTCGACACATTTTATTATGAATTTAAAGTACTCTCAGTGTTTAAGTGTATAAGAAAACATTCAATGAGCTGCTGTGGCTGATGCTGTTGTTGCTGCTGCGGCGGCACAAAGGCGCCAAACGGCCAACCTATATGTATGTATGTGTGTATGTATGATGCTCAACGCCATATGACTGCAACGTTGATGAGCAGACACGTGTGTGTTCGTGTTCTTGTATATGTGTTAGCTTAAATCAGAGGTAATATGGTTTTATGGACGCTGCGAGCTCAACAATCCTATACAGCCAAGCACAAGTAGCCTGCCAAATGCAGCAACAGCAACAGCATACTAATAAAAACATATACACATGGTGTGTGTGAGTGTGTGTGTGTGTGTGTGTGTGTGCTTGCTGTATGCTTTGTGTCATGTAAGCGGATATGCATGCAACACTTCTTCATCTTCTTCTTCTTGCCTGTTTTTATATCTGCAACGTTGATTATACTAAACTTGTTTACTTATGCTGTTCATGTCTGGCGTCAACAAGGCCCCTCCCAACCCCAAACGCAACCCCTTAAGCCACGCCCACTAGTCAACTGTAGTTTTACCACACCCACATCATTCCACACTCTCTGTGTATTGGGCAAAAAGTGCAAATTTCAGCATTAACGCGCACTCTGGCCTCACTCGCTACTCACAATCGCGCCGCGTTGTCTGTGTAAATTTTCAGCTTAATCGCGTACTGAGCAAGAGCTATGCAAACAGCTGCTAAACGATGACATTTTATGTACAACAGGCGACAACCCTGCCGGTGCGCAGCGCCCTGGCAATACTATTCAGCAGTTGTACAATTTTTTTTGGCGCAGCAGCTTCCATTACATTAACGCACTTTGCATGCTGATGAAATGGAATTGCAAGCGTTGAGCAATTGAATTCTGTTAAGAATTAACTTGAACGAGACTGTAGCGCAGGGTAAAGCTTTTCTGGATATTATACTATGCATTTAAATTGGAGCATGAACTTGTATGCACATGTTTAGTCTCACAGAGGGAATTTATTTTAAGAAAATCAAATCGGAGCTCGATGTCTCACTGTGTTCTATAGGCTTTTGCTGAGATAAACTTAATGCGATTTCGCACTCATTTTCTCTTTGTCTCTTTCTCTCACAGCTCTTCAATTGTCAAGCCCTTTTTACTCAGAAATCATGCATTTCGCTTTATCTTGGCAGTTTCCTTATAATTTAGATATATGCCACATATTTATGTAAGTATTTTCACGCCAATTTCCATGGCTATATACTTAATAGCTGGGTATATCAAAGTCAATATAATCACGCATATATTGACCAGACACTTCTCAAAATTAATTCCATTTGTGAGTTTTTCTCATACGTTTTCGTAGCATACTTTTCAGGGCAAGTCAAATAAAGCTCTTTTGCCTGACATAATTCTACGAAAATATTCTTAGCAGGTGAAAGATCTAAATGGAAACTTCTGAAAACTTATGGAATATTTTAGTAGTTGAGAAGATAAAACAATTAACTTCGTTAGCTGACGAAGTTTGTGTTATTGGATTCATGCATAACACAATTAACTAATGGAAAAAAAATGTGCGAATTTTCGGCAGAGACAAAACTTGTTCAGCTCGATGAAATTGCAAAATTACAAAACTCGTTGCGGTTGTGCAAGACCAAATGGACTTTGTTGTTGTTGTTGTTGCTCTAGTTGCAAACAAGGCATGTGGTTGGGTTTTCAGGGAAACTAGATTGACTGTGTGTGTGTGTGTGTAAGCTGAAATTAATTTTTGCACAGCACTAAGTAATATGGGCTGAGGCTCAAAGTGCTGTGGCAGGTATGTCCCGAAATGGTGGAGCGCAGCTGATTTAGGGGCTAACCAGAAAGATAACAAGCATGTGGAGTGGGCGTGGCTGGCAGTGCATCGAAATCCCCATTGAATGCGGTAAACGGTTGCTTCAATGGCATTGCGATAACGAGGCAGCAGAGTTTGTGCTCAAGCAAGGCCATAAATAAATGAACTGCGAACTGAGAGTGAGAGAGAGAGAGACAGAGACAGAGAGGGAGAGTAAGCGATATGGCCACAAAAGCTAGACAAAAGCGGCTTAAAAGCAAGTTGCAATTCAATAAGCAGCAATAGCAACAGCCCGCGCCGCCGTCGCAGCAGCCGCAGCAGATTGTCAGCTATGCAGCCAGAGAGCGAGAGAGAAGAAGAGAGAGAGACAGTGGGAGGCAGACAGAGACACAAGTAGTTACCTAGCCAGAGGTTGCTGCAGCGAGCAGCTGCTTACTAATTATAGATAAATAAATTATGTAATTGAGTGCCTCACTACGACACCCACAAAAGCCCGACAACTGAGGGAGAGATACACATATACAGACACACACACGCTGTGCCACGCCCCCCTTTTTGTGAAGCAGCGCACAATGAGCTAATTTTAAACAAATATTTATGCAGCAATTAAAACGGTTCAGTTGACTTCAGCGCCGCGTTGACGACAGACACTCAGCTCACTGTATAATCTACTGCACTTCAACAGACACACACACTCACACAGAGACATGCAATATCTTATTGTGTGTGTGTGTCTGTGTGCAACTAAATTTGCTGCACAAACAAAAAAGTTAGAGAGCGTGGAGGGAGGGAGGGAGAGAAAATTGCTTGCAATTCAGACCATGAATGATGAATGCTTTTACAAGCCAAGTCTAACTTTGACTTTGGTTAGTGCACCATGGGCAACATTTGCAATTTAAGTGGCATAAATTAGTTGTTCAAAAATGAATGGAGTCCATCAACAAGTTTTCGAGTGCCGCTGCGCCGCAGCAACTGGCAACAGTTTAACAACTTTTGTTCTAATGCTTCTGTTAAATAACATTGCGTCTGGCTATTCGCTGCTTGTCGACAAATCCACTTAACAGATATAGTATGTGCATGACTTTAGCATTTATTGGGCAATGGAATGTTGTTCACGTATAAATGTTAAATGATTTTAGTTGTAGTAACTCAACAGAGCTAGCTATGTTAACAACTCGACACCTTTTGTGAGCTCTGTTATGCAATCATTTCTGTTATTTTAATTAAGAGCTTAGTTTTTATTATAAGAATTATGCAAATCATAATTAATTACCTCTGTTATGTTAGCAAGGACTTATTGTTGGGATTTATATAAATTACTGTTACTTAACAGTGATGTATAATTGTTTTTCTGTTAGCTTATAATACGGTCTGTTATCTTTTTTAAGTTAACAGAAAAATGTTGTGCCTATCAGCTAGATTTCTGTTACTTAACACTGCAATATGATGACTTAAGGCAAGGCAATATATACATGATGAAAGAAATATAAAAAATTATAAGAAATTTGTATATATTATCTTTCTTCTCCAAAATAAGCTTAGCAACTTGAGCCACAGTGCAATAGTTTCAGCCTTGATTTTGTCAGCTTCATCAACCTCATCTGTCTATGTCTCTCGCACGCTGTGCCGCTCGCTCTGACTATCTTGGCTGTGATAACTTTTCGACCGCATTCTAACTTTTGCTGGTTATGCCAATCAGAATGCTTACGTCCCAATGTGTGTGAGTGCAAAGTGCAAAGTGCAAAGACGTATTGAGATTTTGCCATTAAGCCATCAAGCTCAACGGCAAGAGCAACTTAGGAATGCCATCGCCAAAAAGGATCAGCAGCATCAGCAGCCTCCACATAAGTATGTGTGAGTGGTGTGAGTGTGTGTGTGTGTGCGTGTGAGCAATTGCAAGTCAGCTTAGCCCCAATTCGAAGACACTTTGTGGCCCTTCTCATATGTGAAGTGTCAGAAATGTCTTTGACTTTGGCTTTTTGCACTGCACTGTGCAGGCAACACTTTTATCTGCTCATCGTGCCCGGCCGCCCACACAACTCATCTGCCTAATTGAATTCCTTAACATACTTGCCACCCTCTGGGCTGGCGCTGTCTCACTGTCAGCTTGCTGTTCAAGGAAATCTCGACAACTGTTTCCTTTTCCGTTCGAGTGTCATGCTGGCATGTTCGACACCCAGCTATTGCCTCATATTACGGTTACTCCTTCTGCTCCTCGTCCTGCCACCACTTTTCCCTGCCTGTCAATTGGCGTCCGTTTGCCGCCCGCTGTCAAAAACTGCCCGCCTAAGTATGTCGTTGTCGCAACCCGCATTACTTCAATAACCATATTTTCTACGACATTTTTAATAACGGCGTCAATCGTTTAGTATTATTTATATGTATATGTATATTTATTTATATAAAAGCTTTGTTCATCTGCTCCATAGATTTCCTATTTGATCAGCAGCTAATTGTAATTAGCGGGTGTCCATTAACCGCACACAAAACACAAACACACTTCAGATTTGCATTTACTTTAATTAATTGAAATTTCCACAGCTGTCAATACACGCACACACAAACCGCACTCACACACACACACATACAGGCAGACAGACGTACACTCTCAGCATGGCAGAGCTGCTAATTGATCTAATCGACTTTGGGGGCCCATCTATTAATAATAAATATGTTATGTGTGTCATAGTTGACCAAAGCATTTGGCCTACTTGCTCTCTGTTTAATGCCCGGCCATGTGACACAACTCGTGCGCTCCAATTGCCATGCCAATAATTTGGGCAATTGTTAGCTAGAAACTTAGTCCATTTAATTCGGTTTAATAACTGAAATGTTTTGCTATTTGCCTAATAGGCAACAGACAGAGTGAAAATGAGGATTAGAGGAGGTTGCTCGACTAGCTAATGACAGATAAATATAAATATAATAAAAATATAAATGTTAAAAAAAAAATTTAAAATATGAATTAAAAAATATAAAATTGAAAATATAATAATAAATATATATATAAATTATAAATATAAATATAAAATCTTAAGTATAACATAATATAATATAAATAAAAATATAAAAAATAAAGCAGAAATAACAAAATATTAATAAATAAAATAGTAAATATAAAATGTAATATTAAAAAAAATAAAATATAAATTATGAAATATAAAATAAAAAAAAATAAATAAATATATAAAATGTAAAAGTAAATGTATAAAACTTAAAATATGAAAAATAAAACGTAAAAAAAATATATATAATTATTAAAAAATAAAAATAACTTATATAAATTTAAAAATAAAATATTTAAAAATATAAATACATATATAATTAATGTCAAAATTATAGTCAAAATTAATAAAATAGTAAAATGAAAATATTTACCCTTAGATTACAATCATTTCAAGCTACCCAATTTCATCCGAATAGGGTATTTGCGTAGATAGGAGCATTTAATAATTAAGCCTACTCATATTCAACAATGTTATTAGATAAATTCCACGAAAGCTATGCAAACAATTAATTGATATATAATTTATATAATATGATAGGCTAAGTGAAACGGGGACAGATAGCGTGTGTGTGAGAGAGAGGGAGAATAATCTTTAAGCTTCCATAAAATCATCTCAGTCAAAAAGACTTTCAGTTGAAGTGCTTTCCACGTTTCTAATTGGAAAATGAATCTGCTGCTTCTGCTGTGGAACAAATTTGTGTATTAATCGCGTGTCACAAGTGTCTGGACAATGGCACGAGTTTCTTTCCGTTTCGTTTCGCTTGTTTATTAGGGATTTTATTTTCTCATTTTTTTTTTTGGGTTTTTGGTTTTTGGGGCATCAGGGAAACTGTTTTTCATTATTATGCCTCGACTGGTGCTCGGCAAGCGCGTTATTTGATGCTTTATGATGGCGAGGCCTTTGATCTTTTATGCGCTTTATCTATGCGTGGCTACGCACGCAAATACACTCTCTCTCTTACACACACAATTTGCTGAACAAGCGGGAAAAAAAAGAGAATGCAAACTGTGTACACAATGGACCCAAATGGTGGCCTTGGTATCAACGGGCGGCTGTCCTCAGCAGAGGCCACGCCCCTGAAATGCTTAAACCCGTAATAAGGCGCTAATCTAGTGCAGATTCCACAAAACTGATTATGCAAAATAATAGCAACAACAACAACAACAACAAGAACGACAGCAGCCACAGCCAAAGTTGTCAAATGCAAGTCGCCAGCAAGCCACGCGTCGTATACGCAATTTTATGCATTATATATATGTATATGTTAGCACGCTTGATAAGCTCGCTGCTCGCTGTGAGTGAAGTGCCGCACTCAGCGGTTTTCTTGTTAATAGTTGGGGCTGGCAAGTGGAAGCTTAATTAACATAAGGGAGCGCATTTCAAAATGCAGCCAGCTCCCCTACCCCGCGCGCGCCGCTTGGAACAGTGAAGCAATGCAGAGCACAGAGCTGGTTCATCATCATCAGGCCGCCCTGTCAATGAGTGTGTGCTTGAAAGCTTTTAGCCAACACACACACACACACACACACGAACACCACACACATGTGTGTGTGTGTGTGTGTGCCCTGCTTAGCGTTGAGCATTTTGTTGTGCTTTGGCTGCGTGACACGTTGTGCGAAAATGTGTTTTAGTTCGTTTTTAATTAAATCTTTAACGAGTTAACAGCAACTAAAACTGTCTAATGCAGAGCCAAGTGACCCAACACGATTCTAATACAATACAAAGTGCAGCATGGCACGAGTTTGCGCTGAGCTAGCATGACCTGAGACAATTCAGCAGCTTCCAAAAGTGACTTGGCAACACTTGACACTATTCAACCTGAGTCAAATAGATATATTAAGAGCGGACTTCTATATGAACTAGCTTCAGCTAGGGAAAATGCTCTAAGTTTCATAAATATTGAGTTGAGAATGAATCCACTGAAACTGAAAAATCAAGGTAGATTGATTTTGTTTTACTTCTTAAAATACTTTTTTTTTTTTCAATTTGATCTTTACATTAGCATTTCCCGTTTCACGTTAAGAAGATGATCAATATATATCAAATTGGATTTGATATCAAGTATACTGAATATTGAGGTATTAACTAACTCAGACTCAAGCCAGCGCAAACGTGAGCCAAGACGCTCCAGTAACACAACAGAAATTCCACTTTTATCAACTCAGCCTTACTCAACTTACTCACTTATCAACTACAGCTCTAGAGTACTAAAATGTTAACACTCATTCATCTCTACATGACGCTAGCTAAGTTAAAATAGCCATGCGTTTATGATGATCTACTTGATAAATTGCTTACTAGTTAGACTAAAGACTAAGTAGGCACAAAGCAGCTCAACTACGCACGAGTGAAAATGACTGCCTTGAGCTTACACGATTATGAAGTTATAATAATGAATAAATTATAAATTTATATTAAACATAAATTTATTAACTTTTATCTTGCCCCATTTTACCATTTCATCATTCTCATTAAACTAATTTTATTAGTTTTCATGCTGCCCCCTTGCCACATTTCTAATTTTTATATCAGGCTGCAGAAGAGTCCACTCACGCGCTCATCTCTAACGGCAATCACGAATAAAAAAAAAAACTCACACATATTTGTCAAATGCGCCTTGCCACGGCTAAAGCTGGCTCGTTGCGTTCTCTAAAACGCGTATTATGGCAGAGTTTTTTCAAGTGCGAATCCGTCAAGTGGGCCGCCAAATGCAAATGCTGCCAGTTGTGGGTGTCTGTGTGCGTGTGTGCCTGTGTGTGTGTGAGCAAACATTGAAAATAAAGGAAAACTGCGAATTTTACAATAATTTTGCAAAAAAAAAACAGAAGAGCGAAAGGGAGGGTGGGAGATAGAGTGCAAAAGCAGCTGGGCAAAAAAAAAAAAAACAGTCGCAACTAGTTTATGGAGCAATGTGATTAAAATGACGTCTGCGACAGTTCACAAACTGGCACAATGTCCTGCAGAGTGCAGCAGCAGCGGCAGCCAGGACTCGAGCATTTCCTTGACCGAAACGCAACCCGAAGCAACATATTTCTATACTTTATTTTGCTTGATTTCGTTTCGTGTTTTTTTTTGTTTGTTTTTGTTGGCCACAGTCCTTATTCTGTGCGGCCATTGTTTGGGTGCCTGTGTGTGTGTGTGTGTACTAAAAATAGCTGGGCCATGTTTGTGGCTGGCTTTGCGGCTATACGGCAGGATAATGATGACGTCAGCTGATTTCATATCCGCAACGAAAACAAAAACAAGCACGAAAACCAAAAACCAGAAACTGCGATTGCTCGCATAATAAGAATGCAGCGAAAGGACACTTTTGTTGGGGCACCCACAGATAATAATTCCTTTTCCCTTTTTTTTTTCTTTTTTTTTGCGCTCGCAGCTGCTTGCGAAAGTATGCTAAGCAACAACAACAACAGCAACAACAACGTCAGCTGCCGCAACTGGAAAACAATCAACTTTTCTTTACTTTGCTCGCTGCTTTTGTTGCTCGCGTTGCGTTGTCGACAAACATTTGCGCGACATGCGCGCAGGAAATCGAGTGTGCAACATTTCCAGCCCACGTTCGCAATCCTTTTTCTTTCTTTTTTTTTTTCGCATGCCCAGGTATCATGTTCGTCCTTGATGCTGCAGCTGCACCACTTATACATACGGATATACATATATACATATATATATATATATATATATATATATATATACATCTGGATTGGCTGCCCGGCTGAGCACTGTGGCAACATCATCTTCAATCAGTTTGGCCCTATCCTATGTCCACTTTCGCTACACTTGAACCTTTGTTTATGCAAATCAAAACTGTTGCCCATGGCCCACTTCACTCGTTCGCTCGCTCACTCTATCTCTCTCACTCTTTCATTGTTGCGCGCAGCTCTTTTGTCGACTAGTTTTTCGACCAGCTCGAGCGCTTTTCATCAGCATCATCAGCAGTCTCATCTACTTCTTTGCCTTGGCTGACTTCCGCCTGCGCCAAGCAATTTGCATGGCAAAAAAAGTGTTGCCTACTTTTGTGCGCTACTCAAGGCGACTGTCGTCCGCAAATTGCGATGCATCGCGCTTAATAGCTGCTTAGTTGTGTGTATCTCTCTCTCTCTATATATATATGTGTGTGTGTGTGTGTGCGTGCAATTAAGCCTTTGTCTGGCTAGACGCAACATGCGCTTTGTCCAAGCATTCTTTGTAGCTGTCTTCAGTCAGCTGAAGTTGACGTTCGCATTGACGTTGACGTTGACGCTGACGTTGACGCTAACGTTGACATTGACGTTGACCAGAAAGGCCACTCACAATGGACTAAAGTCAACACGATTGTGTGCAAAATAGCTAATTGTTTACTTATGCAGCGCGGTTAACTTAACAGCTAAACAGCTGTTAGCATATGTGAACTACATAGTTAACATTTTTATATTATGTTAGCATGGCTGCTATGTTAAATAAGCATTTCCATAATGCTCTAAACGCTGTTATGTTAAGTATTTGCTATATTTGTAAGAAAATCAACAAAATGTAATATATAAATATTTGATTGAATATTTTATATATATTTTTATAAAATCCCTTGCCCAACCGTTTAGCCTTTGATGTACAGCATCTATACACATTCCTTAACTTCTGTAAAGAGTCAGCTTAGCTTCGCCGCTGAGCTAATGGTCAGTTGGACGCCACATTTCCTTTTGCAAACTTTTGCTGTCACACAAATAGCTCACATATCGTTAAACTTGTTTTTAATTAACTGGAAAACATTGTTGAAAAACTATGCAAGCGCACTTAGTTAGACTGACATTGACAAAGCAGCTTAAGACACGCTTCTTCTGTCTATTTGTGCGTGTAGCATTTGAAACGCCAAAGCAATTTAACTCAAACATCAGCAACGGCAGCAGCATCGACAGCAGCAGTAACACGACGAGGACAATGAAAGTTTTTTGGAAACTCTTGAAAGTCAGAAAACTTACGACTCACATTTCCATTTGAGCTCGAGCTTTGCCCTGCTTACAACTGTTTAACTGAATAAGAGTTGAACAAATACGAGGCACTCGAGTCTTCAAAAAGAAAGTTTCGCTTCAGTTGCCTTCTATTTCTGCTGCTGCTGCTGCTGCTGTTGCTGTTGCTGCATGCCCTTTGTGTTGTATAGTAGCTCTCGTATTTGCTCTGTCATGCCCACGTTCATTGTAATCGGATATTCTTGTCTCTCTCTCTCGACTCGACTCGCAGCAAACAACAAAGCGAAAAAACTTGTGCACAACTTTTTTCCTTTTTGTCAGAAAGCAGCCAAACTGTAAAGCAGCAGAAAAAAGGCCAATAAGACAATTTTTAATATGCATAAATCAAAGACAACAGCAGCGGCGGCGGTGGCAGCCACGCCCAGCGCCCTTTAAATGCCATGAATACATTGAAAATGTGTTGGAAAAGAATATTAGGTATTCGGGCAGAAGCGAGTTTAAGGCTATGAGGCTATAAGGCATATATGCCCAAAAGACAAGCTAAGTCAAGAGTCTTCTGGCTTTGGTAACTGCTTTTGGTCAGTTGGAGGCCATACTGGGCCTTGCCCACACTTTTGTTAACAAACTCTCAAAAACGGAAACTTCATATGCATCCGTCCGTCCGTCAGTCTGTCAGTCAGTCATTCGGTCAGAGAGTCACTCAGCGAAATACTCACAAGCTTCCTGTTTCCTGCTCGGGGGCAACAGTAAGCTGACATCACGTTCGCTGAGCTGACATCTGCCAGTCTTGTTTGCCTGTCAATGGCTAAAAACTCAAGCTCAACTCGATGTCACAACTGTATTGACCCTTTTGGCCTCCATCTATGCGGCGAGATAACCATTTGTGGCCAGTCTGAAGCTGAGCTTGAACTTTTGCGAGAATGTGTCTCCTGCTGCTGCTGTCGACAGCTCATCTAATCTGATGGGCGGCTCAGCTGCTGCTGCTGGCTGACAATTCATTTGCTGCAGCTGTTGATGCATTGCGTCAAATTATACAGACACTTTGTGGCAGCTAACCAGCAGGAACCGCAGTGAAGCGGGTTGCGAGAGCGCGCGCGCGCTTGTCATGCAGTGCAAATTACGTATACGCCGCATGTGTCTAAACATGTTCTTTTCCGTTGGGATAACCCTATTTGGGCAGAGCTTAACAAGTGCAGGGCTCGACTAGGCGAGTTTCTAATGTGGTGTAAGCGCACACACCTGACTGCAAATCCGCCAGCTGTGGAAGTTGGTGCTGGCTGTGCCGAAAAACGTGCCAAAAGTCACGCTACATGGCCTAATGTCATTTGCATATTTATGCAACAAACTCCATTTCAAGCCCTTCACGTAACGCCGCCCATGCGCCACGCCCCATGGCTCACGCCCGCTGCTAAGCCACCCGCATTCTAGCCCCTTTTTTATGTGTATTTCCTTAGCTACATTATTTTTATTGTTGTGCTCGGGCAAATATTGAAATTGGAATACAAATTAAAAAGCTTTTAATGTAAACAGCCGCAAAAGGTTCGCAGAGCTCGAACCCAGCCAGGCAGCCAGTCGGGCAGCCTTTTATTTTTCAATTTTCTGCTTAAGTTTTCGAGCTAAACGACCACGCCTACTTGTCGCTATATGTTTACTTTAGGCGTGGGCGTAAGAAAAAAATGAAGGATAAGAACAAAAAAAAATATATGCCTGCAGCTTTTTTTTTTATTTAAAAGTTCTGGGGCGCCCGCGTGCAGAATAAAACGCAGCGTAGAGAAAAATAAGAAAAGAAAACAATAATATTAATGTGTCTGTGATTTGTGATTGTGGGTGGCATTAAAATGGTTAAATATTAGTCAACAAAAGGAGTTAAAAGTGATAAACCAGTGGCCGCAAGGAAACTCTGACAACTTAAAGAGAAACACTAACAAAATTTATAATTCTTAAAATTCTTGAATTCCATTTGAAAGCTTGTAGCAATTATTCTAGATATGAGTTTTTTTTTTTTGGGTGTATATAGTAAATTCTTTGGTGATTTTTAAGTATATATATATATGAACTATAAATTTTAAAACTCTTTGCTTTTTATTTATTTAACATTGTTAATTTTGTCTGCTCTAAAATAATTCTCATTAAATATTTAAAAGTTCGCATCTATTAATAATAAATCACTCTTTGTTGCCTTCTTTCAGCTGCTCAATTGTTGTTTAGCTTTGCCCTTTCATAGTTCCTTTTCAGTTTTGATAACAAGAGAAAAGTCCACATTGGGGAATTTTGTGGTTGCCGCATCATTAGTGCTTCTTTTGGCTATAGATTGTGTACATAATTTTTTTGCAATAGGCAATTCCAACAGCTTCAAACCAAATAAATGTGAAAAGTTAACACAAAATTGGCAAATTTATCTGCATAAGTGAGACTTATGAGAAGTTGTAAAGCAAATAGAAATATTCGTATAATATGCGAAATAAAAATAGAAGAATAGAATTCTGAGCTGGCGATAGACAATAACTCTGCCTGAGAAAGAATCTGTGTTTCATAATACGTTAGCCAAGTAGGACAAAGTAAGTTTAATAAGTTAGCTTCGCGGTATTGCAAGAGTTCCCAGCTTAACTTTTACTTATATTTTTCTCATATATATAATATAAAGATTTATATAACTATATATATATATATATATATATATTCGATAAGTACGTGTTTTATCTACTGTCGCAACAATCTCTGAGTGCAATGAAAAACTTTAAAACCGACCCACATATGCCAAAAGTCTGTCTTTTTCTTTTAGTTTTAACTTTTCTGTCTTTCGGCCATGTGCGGGCCCAGCTGGGAATGTGAAATTGTGAAATTGTGAAATTTTGTGCCTTTTTTTGCTTCGGCAAAAAAAAAGAAGAAAATACAAAAGCAGAAACAAATGTCAGCGTGCACGTTGGCTGCCAGACATGGGAGTTACTCGTGTTACGGATGCGGATACAGATACAAATGCGCTCGAATAGCTCGCTTGAACCATGACCGAAAAAAGGCAGAGTGCGTAAGTGTGCGTGTGCGTGTGTGAGTGTGTGTTAGTGTGTTATGCTTTAATTTTGCATTTCACAATTTTCATTTTCATTTAAGCTAAATGTGCGTTGCCCCGCATTCTATGCTGCGTGCTTTACAAAGTAAACAGCAAAACAAACCGAGCCTCGACGACTAAATAAACAAGGGAAACCAAGCAGGACATAAACACACACCAACACGCATACACACACCCCAACACACACACACACGTGTCAGATGTAGAAAAAACAATAACAATTTTAGCATTTTAGTTTGCACAAAGCTGAAGTATTGACCAGCTTTTGTTAGGCTGGGAGACAGAGCTCACAGAAACAGATACATATAAATATAAGGCTACATATATACATATGCGTATGTATGCATATAAACATGCCATTTCAATATTTTTTTGACAATCTCTACTGCAGTAGTTCAAAGGTCAAAACGTGTGGAGTTGAGGCAGATATATATAGATAGAGAGAGGGAGAGGGAGAGGGAGAGAAAGGGAGCGCAGAAGGCCTTTTGGTATTTGTAGCGTGTGTTGTGTGTTGTGTGCTGTAGCTGCCTATTGGCCCGCAGCACAGAGTGCGTATAATTATGGCAGCATAAACAACAACAAAACGCACACACACACCCTTATACAAACACACACTCACACACACACATACAGCAGCTCAGTTGGAGTTGAGGCAATTTGAGCAGCTGCTTTCCATTTGCCCGTCTCGGCATCCTTCGCATATGCGTGTTAATGGATTTTACTGTTCTTGCAGCTATCGCTTACAACTTTTTTTGCTGTTGTTGTTGCTGTGTATTGCAGTTGCATAATTGAAAATTAATTATTTACAAATTGTTAAATTGGCAGACGCTTAATGTGCCACACGTTGCCCCAGCAGTTATCAATCAAAAGCTCTTTAACCGGCTTGAAACAATTACATCATCGAAATAGATATTGACACAGATATGATTAGCTATTCCACTACAGTTGTACTTCAATATAAAGAACGCACTATTTGAATTGTTAATTGAATGAATTCATTAGTTGACTATTTCCATTCAGCTCTAGTAATGAAGTATCAAATATTTTTAGTACAGAATTAAATAGTAATTCCCTTTATCTCAATATAACTGCGCGTTGTTATGGAAATATATCAAGTCCCAACTATTTTCATATACGAAATACGCGCCAGATATTATAGATTATTATAGATTATAATTAAATTAAATTGAATTAAATTATATTTCTTATCTTATACTTATATTTATACCTATACTTATTTCAATCGCCCTTTAATAGTTTGCCTGAATTGGTTTTGAAGTCTCTGTGTCTCGCAGGAGATGATTATGATGATTCAATTCAAGCAAGCATCGCTATGTCTACATATATATTTATTTATATAAGATATATTCTAGGCTTTGGCTGAGCCTCAGCAATTGAATTCTTTCGCATTTGATTTATATTGGAATTTATTCCCTTGGCCGTGTTCACAAATTGATTGATTAATTCAATAAAGCACTGATAGCAAAAGCTGACGGCATAACTTCGACCGGCACGCTGTCCCTCTTTTTGGCCCTTTTGGCAGCCGTTTCACCTGTAAACCGGCAACAAAAAAGCTGAATTGAAATGAATATCCATTTCAGAGATTGCCTTTTCATGCAGCTGAAATTGAAACTGTATCTAAACCGAATTGGCGCTGCGCTGCGCTGAGCTGAGCTGAACTGAACTGAGCTGGGCGTAAGTGATTAGAGTAATGCACTAGCCATGCAATTTGAGTGTAGGGCATGCAACACTCACTGGCAAACAACTGCCATTAAGCGTGAACAGCAAAAGTCAATATAATAAACAAGTCGAGTTCAGCGTCGAGAGAGCCAAGCACAATTGTCCCCATTGCCCCGCGCGTCTAGCAACATGGCAAGGGCATCCTGCTGGCGTTTAATACAAATGAAATGGAGCTCAACTAAAATATAACTGTGAATTGCCAAACATTGAATTCCCCTATCTAGTGATGCTACTTACGATATGAAACGATGGTTAGCTAATATAAGAGTTTCATTATGATATTTAGACAGGGAGACACTTAAAGGTATTGGAAGTAAATATTTGACAAGCTAAATTTATATGTTAAGAATAGAATTTTGCTTGGTTGTAGTTGGTGAATATATATTTGGTTTAGACACTAATTTTAAGGGTGCTTTAATAAATAACTTATTAGAGAAAATCCATTTAAATTAGAGACTTATTTTAAGGGCGCTTATTTATATCTATTAACTTGTAGACTTATTAGAGAAATTCCATTGAATTCTCTAAGCTCTAGCAGCGCGTTTTATGTTGTGATATAAAGCTCAGACTCTAGCAATATGCAAAATACAAAATAGCTTTATAAGATAATAGATAAATAAGAAAAAAATATCTACATTTTATTATTCTAATATATTTAGGCATATAATAATATATGCTTATGCTTAAGTGCTTCAAGTGCATTGCACATTTCGTAGCATATTCTGTAGTACCCGTGGCAAGGACACAGCAACAATTCACTACTGTCAATATGTCACACTCAGATGTACACACACACACACACACACACACAAAGAATTGATATCTAAGGATAACAGCAATGCTGTTGTTTATGCTGCTGCCTGTCGCTCGACTTTGGTCTTTAATTTGCTTGTGCCGCCCGCATACATAACAATAACTATAAACGTGGCCATAACCGAGGCACATACGCACACACACACACACACACACACACGCACACACGTGCACATTGTATCTATCGTGCATGAAATATGCGAATGGAATTGATATTGATGCAAATGAAAAATGTCAACTATTCGCGCAAGTAACAAACTGCGAGCGAGGCTGTCACATGCAGTCAGACTATGTATGTGGGTGTGTGTACATACATATAAATAAATATATGTATATATATACATAACACACATATATTTCTCTCACATGGCAGCACCAGCGACTTTGTGTGTGCCCGTGTTTCCGTTGTTTATTTATTCATTACAAGTAATACGCGCATGCCTTGTGACACGCCCACGCGCCATTCTTTCCCGCCCCCTGTGCAGCTGTGTAATGTAATATTTTTGTACATTTTATATGCATGTCATTTGGCAAGCTGCATTTTAACAACAACAACAACAACAACAACAGCAACTGTGAGGGAAAATTGTAAAAATATGATTAAGACATGGCAGCAGGTGCTGCTGCGCTAGATAACAGGGGCGTCGCTAAAAGGGGCCAACCGCGAGCAATGTTCATTTGTAAGTTACGTGAAAAGCATTAATAATTCAGCATTTAACTAATGAAAAGTTGGCCAGAGCATATGCTGCGCTACAAGAGTATTGCGTTGACTGCCTTTCTCTCTCTCTCTCTATCTCTCTATCTCTACTTTGACTTTCCTCGCTAAGCTGCGGCTAAGCAGCTTGTTCAACAAGCGCAAGAGCATTTTAAAGTTTTTCTCTTTCATTACTGGAGTTTGCGTTTGAGTCAGCTAAATCTATAGACAAATGCAGATTAAACGGGATTTGACAATCAAGCAGAAGACTTTAATAGAGAAGAGATATTTCAACATGAAAAAGTATTCAAGTCATGTATTATATATACCTTTCTTCGGGCAAGTTAAGACTATCAAATTCATTTTGCTCTTGCTCCTGACTTGAGCTTTTCATTTATTGATGCCCAAATGGTATTTCTTGGCATCAAATGAAATTAAATAATTATGCATTCCATTTGCACATTTATTTCGCAAGCTTGCAATGACCGGAAATTCATATTTATTTAAGAGGAACAAATATTATGAAGCCATTTCTTTGTTCGCAAAATATAAATAATGTAAACAGTCAAAATTCCTTGGCAGGAATTTGTATAAATTTTTATTTTCGCATTTTGCTTTTGTTGCTAACACAAATATTTGAAACTTTTGTTGATATTTTGATGCATATATGAAACACAAAAAAAAAAAGGAAATGTATGTAAAAGAAAGTTGAAAGTTCAACAATTTCTTTGAATTGCCAACATATGCAGTTAATATTTAAGCGCACTTGTGCATATATTCATATACAAATATATTTATTTATGTATATACATACTTTGTGTGTGTAGCTCTCAATTAAAGGCAACTGCAAACTGTTTGTGCCTCTTGCTCGACGCATATTCATGACTCGCATCAAGTGATTCCAGTTTACAATTTGCAGGCTATTCATGGGGGCGTCAGCGACTGGGTGTGCGAGCTGATATCTGTTTATTGGTCTGTGGCATGGACATTCAAACAGTAAACATTTCAACAAGCTTTCGTATCAGCAGCGGGCAAAGCGCCGAGTGGCGACGGCTGAACCGTAAATTACAAGCGAATGCGCCAATTAATCATACGCACTGTTTGCCCAACCGTGGCAAGGCCAAATACAGAAACAGAAGACCATAAAAGGGAGACAGAAATGAACGGGACATGCCCCCCGCCCCTCAATTTAAGAGCTCACATTTTATAAATAGTCAAACCAATTTCAACAGAATGCATTCATTTCGCCACATATTTTATATTATTATTGATGCGCAACATTATCTCTTTGATACCCTGTGAGAAGGCATGAAAAGAGGGTATGTTGAGGTCTTTAGAGAGATGTTCTATGCATAGATGCTTAGCGCTTTTACTATTTGAAGACCTAGGAATTTGAAATTTGAGCCATGATTTTTTGGGTAAAAATGTAGCGCTGCTCGCAGGGTATCTGCTGATCAGAACTACTTAAAGACTATCTGCTGGTCAATTATTGCTTGAGCTTTATATTTCTTTGACTGATACAATTATAATTCATCTACTCTGATTAAAAGGTATTTACTACTAAATACTCAATTTATTAACTTATTACGGGTTGGATATTTATCAAATTGTGACAGCATTCACACAGTCTTTATATGATTCTCAAAGTTATTTTCCTCTTAATTTTCCTTTGTATTCAAATAATTGTATATATATATTATACAGGGTATTTTCACGTCTAGCACTGCACACTTTTGCCATTTGAATTTTCGGTTGTCTATTACATAAAATTAATTTGCATTTTGTGGGCCAAAATGCGTTTATTAAAAATAATAAATGCAATTGCATAAATTTTCCACAATGCTGCAGCTTATGAAAATTGCCAACAGGTGGCGCCAGCTACCGCCGCACAGCCCCTGTCCGTGTGCGTGTGTGTGGCTCAGCAGTTACGAGCAGCAGTTCATGTGCAGCACGCACTCTGTCCATAAATTGAATATAAACACAGGCAGGTGGTCCACTCAGATATAGGTGCTGCTGCTCCCTTGGCCTGCGCACCTGTAAGGCAGCCAAAAACTCTCGGCTCTCTGTGGTCCTGTGCACATAGAAATTCATGAATTTTAAAGCCGACGCATCAATTGTGCGTCCGTTGGGGCCTTTCGGCCTCACTGTCTGTTTGCTGTCCTGTCGCATCCTGTTGTGTTGTGTCCATTATGATGTTTTCAAACACACGCACACACCTCCAGCAGTGATTCACACATCACACACACGCACACACACATGGGTTAGATTGACAATTCTGCTAATTTTGTACTCAAATGTAATTTACGCTCAAATCACATTTCCAACTTGCTGCTCAGATTACATTTTGGCCAAGCCACGTCCTGTCCTGTCCTGTCCTGTCCGGTTGGCTGACTGAGCCTGCTCCCTTCCCAACGCAATCGTATTACCAATTCTAATTTATTTGTCATTTAACTGTTGCCCATTTGAGCGCCCACAGACCAGGCAGCCATAGCCACAGCTAATATACAACATATGCATGTATATACATATATATATATATATATCTGAAAACTTTGACAGATAGCGAAACCTAATTGATGACTTGCCTGATTGATGATCGATTTGGCTAACAGAAATTTTACTGCTGCGCTTGCAAAACAACATTCACATGTTTCAGGTATTTCTGTATCCATGAGGCAAATCAATTTTGCACAAAAATTCGGGAAAACAGTGAAAAATCCTGTGCCAATTGCATGCAGCTGCAACAGATTATTTTCTCGACTCGACAACAATTCTAATTGAATTTTTTATCGAATACTTTGTGCAGTAAAAAGAATATCATTTCATCAATCGAACAATATTTCTAGCTAGCTAGCTCAACAAAATATGATTAGGAAAATCCAATTACTTTTCATTGATTGAGCTAAGTAGCTGAAGAGAAAAGTATGAGTATTTTTCGTATGCAAGGGAAAGTTTGATATACATACATATATAGATTGTATTGTATAATGCCTTTTTTCGTGCAATTAAATGTGCATGGAATTATATTACAATTAGTTATTATAATTATATATTATTGTTGTATTATAATAAATATAAAAAATACATAAAAATATATAAAAGGCAACAGAAATTCATGTGCCGCAGCAGCAGCTCAATCTGTCCACACTAAAGCAATCCCAATATTCTCTTTACTCAATGCATCTATATCGATAGATAACTGCTCTAAAACCAACTTGAACTCTGTGAACAACTCTTGAGCCGAGTTTCTATTCACTTTGAGTGAGCTTCAAATGCTATATAAGCGCGCCTCAGCTGCAGCGCTGCTCCAGTTGCATTCCAGAGCTCGGGCTGGTCAGTCGCACAGTGCAGTGTTCTTTCGTGTAACATTTGTTTTTATTTTTTCCTTTTTTTTTCAATCAATTTAAGAATTAAGTATACTAAATAGTATTATAATAATTAATAATAATCTTAAGCTATTTATGTAGGCAACGTTCTTAATCTTTATTTACAGCTGTTTGTGATGATTATCATATTAAATTATCACAATCATATAATATCATAATAATATTTATAAAGAGAATTTCAATGCTTGATTTGATGATGATTTTTGTTTAAAATTATTTTAATGGCAATCGGTACAATTTTGTTAAAAAATTAACAGAATGAGGAACGACTTATTAATAATAATAATATAATTCATAATAATTATATAATTAGTAATATTAATATAATTAACAATAATAATATAATTCATAATAATAATATATAAAATTAATTATTATATTTATTTTTTTGCTTATAAGAGCTTAATAATATATATATATATATATATATATATATATATATATATATATATATATATATATCTATTTATATATCAAAATTATACTTCTTGCTTTATAGATCTATTACTCCATGGCTCTACAGCTCCATAGCTCCATAGCTCTATTATTCTATACCTCTGCAACTCTTAAATAGTAAGTCTCTCCACGCAAGCCCGCAGTTGCCAAATTTATTCAAATCGAAGCATTAATTGCTAAATGAATTTCTTTTTCGATACCTAAGCAAACACTGCGTACTGAATCGCTTGCTTATTCAATGACAGTTGCAAACCCGAGGAGAGCCCTTCAACACAATGGCTAAAGACTTCTCTGATTTTCGCTTCATTTCAGTTTCAGTTTCGTTTTAATTAATGCCAAACTTGAGCAAATATTTTTGCGAATGTTTTTCATTCCATTTAGCGTTCGCACTCGTCCAACAATTGTGTACGGCTTTTGCTTGAAGTATAATCAGCTTAGCGGAATGCAAAGCGATATCAGATTTCAACAGTGCATATTACAATGGCAGCAGCAACAGAAGCAGTAGCAGAGCATAGAGCGTGTAAATTAAAATATTATTTATTTTTATTTCATCTATGCAAAGCGAAGTTTTTTTGCTACTGCATTTGACAAACTGCATGGCAGGAGTCGCGCGTCATTGCAATTCATCGTGGCCCACGGCTGAGGCTGAGGTGCTCCATTGTCAATGGGCGTGGCAGTTGTGGAGTGGAAGCAACAAATGAACACGGCGCGCGTATGATGGAGCGCTTGGCAATGCCAGCGAGATGGCGACACTTGAAATTGTTAAGCGCGTGTTGTTGTTTTTTTTTTTTTTTTGCAGCTAACGCTGCTACCCGCACTCCCACGCATGCCCGGGACACATTCATCAAAATGCTGGCGACATTCATCACGTCATTCACGTCAGCATCAACATCACGAGAATGTCGCCAGGTTCAGCGTCATTTTCATTGTCTCTATCAGCGTTTAGACGACGCTTACTTGACGTTTATAGCTTTGGCCCAAGGCGGCTAAGCGTCGTATGCTAATGCACTGAGAGAAAAATAGATTGACATGCCAAAAAAAAAAAAAACCGTTGTAGAGGCTGAACAAAATTTACTTGTTTCGCCAAAGAGCAAATTGGATATTTGAGCTGCTTGAAATATGATCGAAGATGAGAAGGCCAAGCATAAACCCATTTGTAATGTATTTATAGAACACGCATGTGTGGACAGTGTCAACATGTAAGCAAATACATATGTTTGCCACGCCCACTTGAGGCTATGAAAAATCGCTGAAGGTTGAGATAACTCAAAGTCGATCAAATCTGTGACTAAGCCTAACCCAACTGGGTATATCATATCACATTAATCAGATAAACTCTATTATTATTCACTGAAATTGACAAATTTTACAACTATTGTTAGGGTATCTCATAGTTCATCAATTTCTAGTTTTGCTATTCGAAATGGTTTTTATTTCAGCTTGCTCGAAAATAAGATTAATTAGTTGGTCCCGTAACCGTAGCTGAGGGCAAAAGCTGTAGCTGAAGCATAACTGTGGCTAAAAACTGTAGCCGACACAGCAGCAGAAGCAGCAGAAGCAGTTGAAGAAGAAGAAGAACTTGAAGATGAGGATGCTGTAAGGAAAAGCTGATGTTGAGCGATTTTGTTGGAGCGCAAAGCGAAGGCAAACACCTGAGATTTCCGCTTCCGCTGGGACTGTTGGGAAAATGTTGTTGCGCGCAACGCTTTGTTCCGTTATGCTCTAGCTATCTCGCTTTGCTCTCTCCCTCTCTCCCTCTCTCTATCTCTCTATCTCTCTCTCTCTCTCTCTCTTTGTCTTTGTCTCTGTCCTGCCCGCTCTTTGTTGCATGTCGTGTGTGCTGTGCTGCTGCGTTTCCTGTTGCCTTGCCAATATCCGCTAACCATTTACCTTTGCTTTTACCCATACCGCCTCCGCTGGGCGGTCGCTTTACTGTTTACTGCTTAGCGTGTAGCTTTAGCATCAGCTTTACCATTAGCTTTATCTGGCGCCTCTTTTGGCATTGCCACAGCCGGCCTGCCCGTGCGCCCGGTCCTAATTTATTTATGTTGTCAAATTACACGACATAAATGAATCAATGGCTCCTGCGGCAATTGCCCAATAACCAGAGCCAGGTCACATCGCTCTGCCAAGGACACCTGGACAGGGCGTGTACGTGTGTGTGCGTGTTTCTCTCATTTGCTGTCTCTCTCACGCTCTCACCGTTTGTGGCTGCCATTTTCAATTTGTGCTGCAGCTGTGGCTGACTTATTATGAAAAATTGTGCATTGATTAATGCAAGCGGGCAGCGGGGGCGTGGCAGCAGCAGCAGTTACTCATAACACACACACACACATTGGTACGTGCTGATTGCACTTGGCCTCGCTGATTGCAGCCTTGTTTTGGCAGTTGACATTATTTAAGTCAAGCAGCAGGCCACAGCTCCGGCCAACTAAATTGCCAAATACTTGAACACATAAATCAATTAATTCTAAATGTCGTTTAACATTGTAAACATAAACATAAACAAACTCATCCAAACACACACACACACACACACAGTCTCAACCACAAATCTTGATCAAATGTAGCTGCCAGCACAGCGGGTCGTCGCTGGCTGCTTCCATTCAAGTGCTACAAATAGAGCCCTAAAACAGATAAGGCCATATACATATATTGATACGCGTGTCTGTGTGTATGTGTGTGTGTGTGTGTGTGTGTGTGTCTCAGGCCATGCGACCGCACACAGCTGTCAGCCACTGTCTAGAGACTGCCTGTTATCTATGTATGTAGTACTAGTTGTTGTTGCTCACTTCTTCTTGCTCTTCCTCTACTTCTTGGTTGGTTGGTTAGTGCCACATCATTTAATGAAGCGTTCGCATTGTTATTTACTTCAGTCCTCAATATGTGGGCGGCTCGTTTTTTCCGCTTTTTTTTACCATTTTTATTAATGGTTGACGTGCGTTTCCAATACCGTAACCGAAGACCCCATGTAAAGCACGTAGTCGTAACACAAGATGAAAAAAAAAAAAAATAAAAATAATAATAATATGTCTCTTTAACCACAATAGGCCTTGGCTCATGGCATGTACATAAATTTAGGCTCGAGTGTCTTAAGTATATTAAATTTATGCGGCGTGACTTTAAATAACAATTTATCTTGCTTTAAAACATATCGAATATTTTGTAGCACTTGTTATTTTAAAAGGAAATTGCAATATTTAATTTATTTAGTGTCTAATAAAATAAGCGAGACTTTTTACAGCACTGGTTTCTTGTAAATGAACTTGTTTTTAATAATTTCCATTACTTAGAAGCGAAATAAATGCAATGTTATGCAACACTTTTTACATAAAAATTCCTAAGAGATAAAAATGCGTATGTCCAAATGTAAAGTGACACCACATATCCATAGAATCCAACTTTTAGTACTAAACAGTCATAATATAGGATTTACTTCCTAACTTCTGCTATTGCTCAAAACTTTATGAAATATTTTACAACAATTGTTTCCAGTAGAGACTCAAGTGAACTCATAAGTTCTTCATAAAAATATCCTCAAATCAAGTTTCATTTATAAACACATGCGTAGTGCTATAAAATTTCGCTTAGAATTCAAAATGAGTGTTGTAAAGTTATCAAAAACTTTAGTAAACAAATTGGCAGCTGCAATTTTTATGAATTTGATTTTATAGTCTATCTACAATTTACATAATCTCTCAAAGTGCCACATAAAACGTTTATGACTGGCATTTTACAACACTGTTAACTGCTTTAAAGGTAGCTGTTAAATGTAGCATCAATTTGTACAGTGCTCAAGGTTGACTAAATTTTGACTTAAATCGTAAAAAGTTTAAAGCTTAAACCAAGTTTTTTATTCCACGAAACTCGAAGATTTACCGCTGCTCGACATATTTTATTTACAAGCGTGTGGAATTAAGCTTAAAACGCTGTCAGCGTACGCTCATAATGCTATCAAGTCTAATTGAAAACGGTATTAAACAACAATTTGGTATAATCCATACGAATTTATGTACATGCCACACAAAAGTTGGTCGGAAGTGAATGGAAACTGCGACGAAGGAAAAGAAGACAAAGATCGAGCGAAGACAGCAACAAAAATAATTACGCAAACTTACAGAAATATGTGCACACACACACACACACACAGATATATATATGTCTGTGTGTGTGTGTCGGGTGTGTATGAAGGGACTATAAAAATGAATACAGTCAATATATGCAGGAGAAAGGACGAGAGTACGAAAGGACATAAGGAAGCCAGTTGATAAAGCTACTGTTGACCCAAGCTGTAGTTTGCAATACCCTGTAGCCCTAAACGAATTTAAAATGAGCGGCTGCACTGCTCTAGAGGAAATTAAATGAAGTGTAAATTAGCTGTAGGCAAAGTAAACCTTTTTTCTCTTGCTCAATATATTTTGAGGTATTATTTAGATGAACTACAGTTGATGCCTCAACTGTAAGATTCATAAATCGTAGTCTAGTGTTGGTAAATGAGTGCTGCATTCATCGGTTACGGAGTATATGCTAGTCGTGCAGTTGCTTAACATACCCCCTATGCGTCTGTTGGCCCAATATGTAACTGTTAAAATGAAACTTTATGCCAGGCCTTTCATTACCCATTTGTTTCTTGTGTGACCAACGGACGGGCGATAAGTGATATAAAATGAGCTTGCGGCTTAAGTTATGCTGCTGCACCTTCGTCCTCTGACCTCTGATCTCGGCCACGCCCATTTGGGGCCAGTTAAGCAGCTTGTGGTCTTGTAAATTCATTTAGCAAACTGGCTAAAGAATGCTTGCGACCATTTGACGCTGGGCGAAAACTTTTTGAGATTTAGTTCAAGTCTATGCTGCTCTCCAACATGGCTCAGCTACTTCACAATTCATCAAAATCTCTCTCTCTGTGTGTGTGTGTGTGTGTGTAGGTGTAAGTGCGGCAGTTGGGGCCTGGGCAAG
Source organism: Drosophila mettleri (assembly GCA_035047625.1). Lineage (NCBI taxonomy): Eukaryota > Metazoa > Arthropoda > Insecta > Diptera > Drosophilidae > Drosophila > Drosophila mettleri. Next base: position 15,938,505 of record JAWNPI010000085.1, read on the forward strand.
GCATGGCACATTACGTGCACTTTCACTGTGGGCAAAAGGTCTTCTGAATGCTACAAAAATTGTATAAAACTTTTTAGCCAGTCGCATTCAGCGTGCGTGTGTGTGTGTGTGTGTAAGTGTGTATATAAATTGTTGTCAAACTGTAGCCAAAACATTTCAAGACGCTGAAAATTTCTGTTGTGAAAAGTTTTGTCCAGTTATTTAATTGAATTTAGCACCCGAAGGCTTTGCTGCCATTCCCTCCCTGTCTCTCTCTGTCTCCCATCTATCTCTCTCGCTCGCTTCCTCTATCACTGTTTGTTGTGCTCTATATTGTATTTATTTTGTTATTTGCGCGCTTAGATTTGTCCTTCTGCAACCAGCGACGGCCCGACCCTTGACACGGCCATCCGCAAACGAAAATGATGTGGCCAAAAAGCTTTTGGGGCCATGTGAACTGCTGTTGCTCTGGTTGCTGGTGCAGCAAAGTTTCTATGGCTGTTTATTAAAGAGCTAAGCGCACTTAATAAGCTTATGTACGGCCATGGCCCCAGTGTTGCGCATTGGCGCGTGACCGGTCGCTCCGACCAGTGTTGGGCAGCACAAATGTTTGCCCATTCAATTTGCAAAACAATTCAAATTAAATGGAAACTCAGAAATGCCTCAGACTTTGCGTTTGACTTTGCCATCACTCAGCCGGCCATCATCCCTAACTGCAGCTAGCTCTCTGCTTTCAACAGCGAGAGCGCACTGCGCTGCTGGAATGTGTTTTTAAAATAATATTGCATAACTGTCAGGCACAGCAGTCACTCCAGCATGCACCATCGCCAGATTTGATATAGGCAAAACTAGAATAGAATTCCTAAGAATTCTATTCTATCGTGCTCACTAAGAACTCTGAGACAGAGTCTTGTTATTGTCAATAAACATGAGAATAATATGCCACGAAGCTGCGCTATGTAAATAATGAAGGCAATCAAAGCTGTTGGATAAATAACAGAAGTCTGTTATTGCGCAAGTCTGAACTATGTAGATAACAGAAGTGTGTTAATAACAGAGGAATGCTGTAAGTAACAGAGAATGAGAGTGAGAGAGGGAGAGGGAGCGAGCGTACAGATCTGTATGGATAACTGAATAACAAAAGTGATGTAGATAACAGAAGTGTGTTAATAACAGAAGAATGCTGTAAGTAACAGAGAATGAGAGTGAGAGAGGGAGAGGGAGCGAGCGTACAGATCTGTATGGATAACTGAATAACAAAAGTGATGTAGATAACTGAAGTGTGTTAATAACAGAGGAATGCTGTAAGTAACAGAGAATGAGAGTGAGAGAGGGAGAGGGAGCGAGCGTACAGATCTGTATGGATAACTGAATAACAAAAGTGATCTTATGCAATTAGCAGCTTTATCTTATTTACTTGACTTAATTAACAGAATAATTTTATTTTAATACATATATTTTTACAATTGCTTTAAATAGACAATTAAATTATATAAATGATTGAAATAAAAATGTTCTCATTTATGTAGTAAAAATTAATTATTGTGACCACTGTGCGGCTGTCAGAGCAAATGCACGAAATAACTCAGCGTTGATCTGAGTTTCTTTTGTGCGTGCGTGTGTGTCTTTGTGTGTGTGTTACGTGCAAAAATTTTAATTGCACAAGCATAAGTACAACAAATTGAGTGTCGGGAGAGCGCAGCTTGCTCAGGTAGCAGAAGGTAAGAATGCATTTTACTGCATAATTCGTTTGGCATTTAATCGGATTTTGGAGCGTGTGCAAGGCAGACGCTGCTCTGTCTCTGAGTCTCGAGTCTCGAACACCGACTGAAGCGCTTTGGGCTTTATTAATATGCGTAAAACGCAACGGAAACCACGCCGGATTTAATAATATTAAAACGACAATGATGACGATGACGATGACGATGACGATGACGTCTGGCAAAACCTTCGTTTACCACTTAACGAAATATGATGGCTTTTGGGGGTGGGTGTTGTTTGTGGGCGTGGTTGTGGGTGATTGTGATTGTGGTGCGGTGTGCTTGCGGGTCGCCATTAAACGCAATTAATTGCTCACACTTGGCACAGGCCAAAGCAGTCAGACCGGAAATTTCAGCAACTGCCGTCAACAGTCAACAAAACAGTCAGCAGTCGTCCGTCGGTCATTATGCAACACTGGACTGGGAGCTGCGGCAGCCAATTACGCACGTATGGCTATTTAAATTGGCTTCGCTCGTTGTCGGTTCGAAATGTTAGTTTTATGTTAATTAACCATTGTTTATGCCAATTAAGGCATCTGCTTTGAGCTGCTGATATGCCGCAAGTACTCAAAAACCATCACGACTCAGCAGTTGGCAAAGGCCATCACACGGGTGATGGTGCGGTGGTTGGCTGCTTGCCTATGCCTGCGCATAACTTGCTAATCATTTGCAGCTGATGTTTGCTAGAATATTTTAATTATAGCTTATCTTTATGGAACAATCTATAATATTTAAATGCGCCCAAGTGGATGGAGCCGGCTCAAAACATCTCATAGCCGTGTTGCCGCGTCAACGGTGGGCGTACAATTTGGGCATGGGTAGACGAGTATATATGTATGTATGTGGTAGTAGATATGTCTCATATTTTAAGCCTCTTGAGTCTTTATGAGAGCGAAATTGTTCTTAAAATTGCTATTTTTATATTATATGTATGCTCTATATGATCTAAAATATATAAGTAATATAATTGCTCGAAACAGTGTCAATTATATTGTTGTCTTATTTGATCTATATGAGCTCAATGATAAACTATTTATGTGATCTAAATGTTCTAAGTTATTTAAAGTATTAATTATCTAAATTTTATGTTAGGTGTGCATATCTTATCTATAGCATTCAAGGGATCTAAATAATTTAAATGATCTAAATGGTTAAATAATAATAATTTATATAATATCATATATATACTAAGAGATCATCATCTATATTTGATCTGTCTTATCATGATCTAAATAATGATGTACAGGATCTAGCTGATCTAAATGATCTATTTGGCCTAAATTATGTCTCTTTTCTAAATTTTAATCTAATTTGTAGCTAAATTTTGTAGCTTTCCTTATCCTTATGATGACGATTCACCATAATAATTTATATAATTTTCTAGCACGATTCAAAAAGAAGCAAATTATATTAAGTATATATTCTTAAGCTGAGTGTCAATTTGTGAGCAAGCACTGTAGCCTCTCAGGTCTTAGCCATTGTGTTGTGTGAAATCTGCGAAATAATGCGCAAGAAATTCATAATGTGCTTTGTTAATGGACAACAGTAAAAGCAAATTGATGCTGTTGCAGCAATCCAAATCATTGCAGATGGCATAATAAATGGGTGTGTGTGTGTGTTTGTATTTGTATATGTATATATATATATATATATATATTTGGAAGACGTCTACAATGGCTCAAGCATATCAAAAAACAAATCCGATTTGTTGTGTGTTGCCCACTCGAGTAATATTCGTTTGCATGTGGGGATACTTACAGGGCGGAGACTTACATCTAATTCGTCTCAGATTTGATATGAGACGGAATTTGACAAGTGCTCCTGGAGCGAACAGCCACTGAAACAGAATTCTCAAATGTGCGCGTGTTAGGCGAGACGAGGGCTAAGCTGTGCTGCTGCTGCTGCTGCTTGCGTTCTCCCTGTCTGCTGTAAGACAAAAGGATATGGGTATCCAAGGATCTGTGCTTCACGCACACACACACACACACGCCGCGCAGCTGGCATTGTTGCCAGCGCCAGACGCTGTCAGATACACATGTGTGATTACTTATACAGTGTTTCAGTGTTGGCAAATGCCACTTCTTTTTTATTACACCCACATATATGTATATGTATGCATATATATATTATATAACCGCCACATTTAATTTCACTTAAGCTCTTTTAAACATATTTAAAGTACGTGATGTTAAATGTCTTCAGAGCATTTTCCACACACACACACACACACACTCACACACTCAGGCCGCTTAGGCTATATATATGTGTGTGAGTGTGTTTGTGTTTTCATTCTTTACCTTTTGCATAAGCAAATTTTAATATGTTTAACTCGTTTCGTCGGGAGGCACGAACAAGTCTTTCAGTCGCAGAGCGTTAATTTTTGAACAGTTTTTCCAACACTTCGGTGTGTGGCTAGGCACATAAATGTCAACTGGCGCGCACTCATCCATCAATGAGCTTTGAAAAATTAACGCTGTGACAGTGACAGTGGCAAAGGACATGCCGCAACCCAAGCCCAACTGCGCAGCTACCGACTGTGGCCTGTCGCTTTAAATTATGCAAAACGTTACAAAACCCTCGCCGCTCTCGCCCATCGCTGCTTGTCTGAAAATAAAAGGTGTATGCCCCCAAAATGATGAATTGTGTGTGTTGCCAAACGAGTTGCGCGATACTCGCCGGCCACGCCCCCCTCTGCAGAGTGACCCGCCCCGGCCTGCAGTGGCTCGGTTTACCAACTGTCCAAATAGATTCAATTCGATTAACTCGCCTTGCGCATTGGCATTGGCATCCCAAAAGGACGACGTGACGACTAAACGGGTCACAAATTCAAGGATTGTAATGCAAATTTCTAGAGACAGCTGCAAAAGAAAGTACTTTAAATAGCTAAGTCCAGGCTAAAGCAGGAATTTACCTGCTGCGGCACTTGGTCTGTGAAAATGTTACTCTTAGCATCGTTTACCTTTAAAATGTGGCGCCAATGGGGCGTGCCATTGCCTGAGCTGAGCTCAAATTGATTAAGCCTGACGCGGCTTATGCTGGGAGCAGCAGTAGCCAAGGGAATGACATTTGAATAAATGGTATTGAAATGTGAACGAAAAAAGAAATTGTAAAAAAAAGGGAGAATTAAATCATAAGCAAAAAGGCAAGAGCTGAGCTCCCTTTTGGTGAGCTTTATAACACTGAAAATGACTTAAGTGACATTAAGAAACTTCATTGAATTAAGGGTAGTAATTATAGGCATATATATACATGGCTCAAGATATATATATTTATATATATATATGTATATTCATATCTCTAGCTCTCTGCGAAATTCGTGTCAATTTGCAACAGCAACAAATTTGTAGTTTCTCAGTGCGTCTTTATGTATTTGATATGATTTTGCTAAAAACTTTTTAATTTCGAGTAGAGGCCACACACAGCGACACTTGAGTACAGCACAGCTGGCTGCACCACCAACACCAACCAAGCAGCAACCACTGCCATCACATCCCACTTCCTTCACACAACCCGTCCAGCTTGCTAATATGTTATTTCTTTATGTATTTCTCTTGTCTACTTCTAGTTGTGCTTTTGTATTTGCCCATTTTAATGAGTGTAGCTAAAAACAACAACAACAACAACTACAAATAAAACCAAATACAAATACTATTATTACATCAACAACAACAACAACAACAACAATCATCAATACACAATGTGACAATAAAAACGAAATTAAGTAGTAAAAAAAAGTGAAAATAAATAAAAACCACAAAAAAGGAAAATCATTAAAAAAAAACAACAACAACCACACAATAACAACAGCTACAACAACAACTTAGTTGCCTTTAATGCTGCATATATCCTGAAAATCCTGCACATTTAACATCTCGTTGTTTAGCGTCTCTGTCCACGTCCTTTTGTGTGTTTGTCTGTGTGTGTGTGTGTGTTATTGTCCTTAGACTGCAATCCAAAGCTCCGCCCACCCGTCCCGAACTCCGACTACACTCACGCCTACTAGATTTCTTGCTCTCTCTCTCTTTCTCTTTCTTTCTGTCTTTCTCTCTCTCTCTCTCTTTCTCTCTGTGTGTCTCCTTTACTCACATCGGCAGCCCTGTCATTTGGGTGTCTAGCACTATTAAGCACTAACACCACAGCACCACTAGCAGTCAGCAGCGCAGCCAAAGGCAACAAGCAACAATAAGAGCTCGAGCCACTCGCGAACCAATCGAACTCGAATTCGAATTCGTACGAGAGCCACCACTACTAGCACTAGCACCACCGTTACAGTTAGCAAACGACCAGGTCAGTGTCTGTGTGATTACCCCACTCCTGCTCGCCACACCACCCACATACCAGCACCACAATTGCACATTACTACCATAGATACCCACGGCAGTATTACTACCGCATGGAGCGCGGCACCAGCGGTGGTCAGCAGCAACAGTCGCAGTCGCACCACCACCAACAGCAGCAGCAGCAGCAGCAGCACCAACAGCAGCAGCACCACCACCAGCAGCAGCATCACCACCAGCAGCAGCAGTCGCGACATCAACATGTGGTATCTGTCCATAGCTATGATCCATATTTGATTGCCGGTGATGCGGATGAGGAGCATACCTCGGGCACATCCTCCTTTGATAATCCCGCCACCAAAAAGAAACCACCCAAGCTGAAGCCCATCCACCGTTCATTGTCGATGGCCATTGATAACTATGCGCCGATAGCTAGTGAACTTGATTTAGATTTAGACGATGGCTTCATTGTGCATGAGCAGCCGCTGATCCACCGCTCGGCGTCGCCGCTGCCCGTGCGATCGTCTGCACCGCCGCAGACCCTAGCACTCCCATCACAACAACAACAACAACAACAACATTTACCCCAACAACAACAACATACGCATGTAGCTGGTGGCAGCGGTTCCGTATCGCCGGCACTATCTGCCCGCCAGCACCACCACCTACAACAACAACAACAACAGCACCACCACCAACAACAACAACAACAACAGCAGCAGCAACAGCTGCATATGCACACATTTCAGCAGCTGGCCGCACAGGCAGCTGCTGCACGACACCACCAATTGCCAACACATACGCATGCGCCACATCCGCACCACCGCCAGCACACGCACTCGAGCTCCACCAGCTCACCCACCTCGCATGCGGTCAGCCCAGTGCTTGGCCAGCAGCAGCACCAGCACCAGCAACAGCAACAGCAGCAGCATCTGCAACAACAGCAGCAGCAGCAGCAGCACCACCGACAACAACAGCAGCAACCACAGCCAGACATTTATTTGGTCAGCAGCAGCAGCCTGGGCGACAATGTGGGTCTGGGCATGTCGCTTGGCTTGGGTCGCTCCACGCTGGGGGGCAGCGGCAGCACATCACCAATTCAATTCATTGATGTCGATGATATGCTGCCGCACCACCCGCATACGCAGCACCACACGCATCAACAACAGCAGCAGCTGCAGCTGAAAAAGAATCTCTTTCGGCGCTCAGACACAATTGACGTTCATCCGTCTACCAATTTTCAGATGAAGAAAACGCATTCCTTCCACGCCCAACAGGATCCCGCCGCCATGGAGCAAATTCAATTGGCCGTCGCCGCCGGTTCGGCCAGCTCCAGTCGTCGCACCAGCTCGGTGCGTGCCAACTTTTTGATGCCCGGCCCACCGGCTGGCAGCAAGGAGATCTCACGTTCGCCCTCGCCCAGTCGCCGCGGCTGTCGTTCGCATCGCTCCTTCAATGATCCCGGCCGTAGACCCAGCAGCAAACCCGACTCGGTGGTTGAGTCACAGATACGACATCCCTCGCTCAATGATGATCTGATAGAGCCGCTGGATGGCCGCACCCTGTTTCCCCAATCGAATCTGTCGCTGGAGAATGAGCTGTTTGTGGAGTCGCGCTCACGCAGCAATAGCCATACGAAAATGGACGAGCTGGGGGTGGCAGAGTTGGCAGCTGCCGCTGTGGCCGTGCAGCGGATACAGCGCAAGAGTTCCGGTTCGTTTGATGAGACGGCGCCTGGTCTGATTGTCGCCGCCGGTCACAGCGCCACCCATCCGCCCGCCGCCTCCGCCTCGAACAGCATTAAGCAAAAGCCCCATCACATACCCCACTCCCGGCAGCAGAGCACCCACAGCCTGGAGCTGGACGGTCGTCCGTCCACCAGTAAGCTGCACAGCGCTGCCGCAGCCGCCAGTGCTGCCTATCATTTTAAGCGCGGCGCACAACACGGACGCTCACTGTACCTGTCGCCCAGCAATCTGGAGGAGCTGACTGTGCATCGACCCGGCGTGCTGGCGGCAGCGGCCGCCTTTCAAGGCACCAATGCCAGCGCCAGCGTCAAGCAGGCCAAGGCGCTGCATAGCGCCAGCGTTCGGCTGCGCAGCTATCGCGAAGCCTTGAGCGCCACCAAAAAGTCGAAGAGCTTCATTGGTGGCGATGCCAGCGGCGCTGTCGAGGATGACTTCGAGCTTACTTCACCCCACCGACGCAACAGTCGTCCGCTGTCGACGGCGGTGCCCAGCGTCAGTGCCGGCGGCGTTGTCAATGTGGACGAGATCAAACGCAGTCCACGTCCAATTTCTGCTGCTGCCGTCGCAGCGGCCTTCATCGAGGAGAAGCGGCCCTCGTTCGAGCGCAAATCGTCGCTGACGTACGAGCAGGAGCTGACTGATGCCGCCTTTGCCGCTCAGGTGCTGCGCCCCTTCCATCACAAGCTGGCGGCCGGACGCAAGGCCTCGCTCAGCGGTGGCTCGCATAAGCTCAAAAAGAAATCGCTGAGCGACGAGACGGACGAGGATGAGGAAGCGGATCGTAAACGCAAGCGGATCGTCTGCATCGTTCTGGCCACCGTGCTGCTGTGTTTGGTTTGTGCCAGCGTCTTTGTGGTCATTGTCACCCTCACCTCCGGCCAGAGTCAGTCCGGCAAGAAGCCGCACTCGTTCAGCAGGGATACGCCCGTGCACTATACGGGCATGCGACCATCATGAACTACAACAGCGATAACTGCGATAGCAACAATTGATAGACGGCTTTGTCTCTTTGTCGTTTCCTGTTTGATATCTTTGGCTCTGACTTCCGTTTCCGTTGCGCTTACTGTATGTACTTCAACTACTACCAATTCTTCTTCTTCCACTTCTACTGCTACTACTTCATGTCTCCTGTGCCCCGCTCTCTGTGTGTGCGTGCGTGTAATTGTCAGCCATTTCGATTGTCCACTTCCACTCCAGTGCCAGTGCAATAAAAACGTTTACCATTTGCCCAAAGATGTCCAGGAGCAACAGCAACAACATCATCAACATTCTCAACAACAACAATTGGCAACAATTCCTCAGAATTGCAATTGAAAAGAAAACACATTCAAACACGCGCCTGTAAGTAGGCAATGCCTTTTAAAGTAAACTCAATTTTTGGTTTCTCTTTTCGATTATTGCAAATTTAATTTTAATTCGTGTTATCGATTATGTGAACTATTCAGTGACTCCGTGAACTAGTGCAGTGAAACACAAAACAAACAAAATATCGATAAGTCTTTAGAATTGACCGTGCTCGTGTCACTGCAGCAAACACGACACGCGCTCATCTCTATCATGTCAATTTCTACCGAAAAATGTGTGTGCATCAGCTGTTGATCGAATTCCACAACAAATTTATATTCATATATTATTATTATCTCGCCTCAAATATTTGTTGCATAATTTTGTTGCTGCTGTCAGAGCCCATTACAAAAATCAATCATAATTTCCATTTTTGTTGAAATTTTCTATATAAAAGTCTTACTCATGGCATGATTTTTAAATAACTCAATTTGGTAAAAAAAAAAAACAAATGTGTATCATAAATAATGATAAAAATATGCAATTCACTATAAATATGAGCCATTGCTCTAAAATGTGATAAGCGAATGTCTACAGTTTTCAAATGTTTTTAATATCGACATAAATTTAATCAAGATTGAGGCTTAACTAATATCAACTATATACTATATTTATATTTGATTTTGATAAGGGTTACCTTTTTGTATGCATATTCTATATTTTTAGCTGAATCGACTGATAAATGCTCGTTTTGTATGTGTCTGCAAAATTGTGCCATATCTTGTCGTCAAATTTTATGGTTTCTAGTTGACTATCATACATTTGGCTCTCATCCAAATAATGTAGTCTTAGTAAACCTATAGCTCTGAGTTCTTGCAATATGTGCCGGAATTTGGCTGCCAAATATGTATGTATGCTTTTCTTTCCAGCTGTATGTCCCCTCTCTCCTCGCTGGTTCCTAGTTGACTTTAATATCCTTGGTCATACGATACCATTGATATAGTCCTTGCGAACCTAAACTCATGAATACCAAAGTAAGTTGAAAGAATCGTATGCTTAAGTTCGCTGAAATGCTTCATAGCAGTGCTATGTAATCTCAGTAAACTAACATCGAATGACACCATAATGAGTACATCTGTATTTTAAAGCACTGTTAAAAAACTCTGTTAACACTCTTACCATGTGTTAACTCTCTGCTTTTTAACTCTCCTGTTATCACTATGTAAGATAACAGTCTTATGTTGCTATACTGTTAATTAACATTTTTGAGATTAACAGTGGTGTTTAACTCTCTATAGCTACACTCAGCTCAATTAACATTTTTGCTTTAACTCTCTTCAATTACACTCCGCTCAATGCAAAATAAAATGCATTTGCCTGCTACTCACTTCTGTGCGCCTGGTGCTTTTTCTGAATTACCATGCAATTTTTGCGATTTAAGCGGCGTAAAATAATATTGAGTGATCCAAGGTTAAATAAATTTACTAGATTTACTCAAAATAAAACTCAGAAGCCTTCTACGCATTTCTGTGCGCCTGGTACTTTAACTGAATTACCATGCAATTTTTGCGATTAGTCCGAGAGTTCAAGAAGATTCACTCAATTTAAAACAACTCTCAGAGACCTTCTTAATTCAAAGTTAAATAAATTTACAAGATGTACTCAAAATAAAATAAAACTCAGACGCTTTCTATGCATTTCTGTGCGCCTGGTATTTCTGTTGAATTACCATGCAATTTTTGCGATTAGTTCGAGAGTTCAAGAAGATTCACTCAATTTAAAACAACTCTCAGAGACCTTCTTAATTCAAGGTTAAATAAATTTACAAGATGTACTCAAAATAAAATAAAACTCAGACGCTTTCTATGCATTTCTGTGCGCCTGGTATTTCTGTTGAATTACCATGCATATTTTTGCGATCAACCCAAAAGCCAAAGAAGATTCACTCAATTTAAAAGAATCTCAGAGACCTTCAAGGTTCAAGGTTAAATAATTTTAGAAGATTTACTCAAAATAAAATAAAACTCAGTCGCTTTCTATGCATTTCTGTGCGCCTGGTATTTCAGCTGGGTGAACACATAAATTTAGCGATTTATGTCTCCTAGGCGTAATTTTTCGAAGTATACTATTTCAATACCGATCCCCATAGATGAAAAATATAATAATAATATTATCATAAGGTCAGCTGAAAGAAAATCATTCATATTTCATCAATCATCAATTTTTGCTATAGATCTCTAGGACTTTATCCTTGATCAACAAGGATATTTTAGTCAACTAGGAATCATTGAAGGCATTAATTGGGGCATTCCTGAAAAAAAAGCATACATATTTTTGGATCAGTCACAAGATCCTTTAGGTTTTCAGGACTTCATCCATGGTATGACAGAACCAAGGATAAGAGTGTCTACTATAAACCATTGAACGATCGGCGTTATCATTTCTCAAGTTCTTTTGAATTGATGGCATTAGATCAAGCCTCAGCAAACTGAAATTGAAAATGAAAAAATATTTAAATATTTAATTATAATAATATTTATTTTTTTATTAACTTAAACTTAAATTTGTCTTCAAATATCTCAGACATGCTGTATAAATTCCAAAATAATTTTTATATTGAGATCTATTATGATAATCTAAAATTCAATTATGAAATGTTAACAAATTACAATTGTTTTTCCATTGTGCAATTTTCCCATTGATTTAGCAAATGCAACGCGGCTCCAGTCTAACTGCCTGAATGGTGGAAGTGTGCTCAGTGCTTTGTGGGTCATTTTGGGCTCCCATGTGGAACCATAAAGCCACACAATATACCTTTACGTATTCCCCAATGAGCAGCTGCCAGCTGCTGACTTATGAAAATTGAGCTGGTAAAAGCCTTAGCAAATCTCGTGCATTACATAACTGACTCAATGACTAAGCGACTAACTGACTTGCAAACACCAGCAGCACACGTACATATACATATACACATGCAAAAATACATACACATGCGTTGGCCATAAAAAATGATGCTTACCTCGACTTTAATGACTGTGGCTCTGGCTCTGGCTCCGACTGCAGCAGCCAAACTAATCAGCACTGCGTGTGTGTGTGAGTGTGTGTGTGCTGTGTTGTTTTGTGTGTGTGTTTAGCCAAGCACAGACAATGACAATGTGCTCCGACTGACTGACTGACTGACTGGCCAGGCATGCGGCAGTGGTTGCTGCGTCTGCAAGGACCTTTTTGTTATCATGCTCACTTTTTATACTTTCACTTAATAGTTGTGTTTGTTTGTTTGTGTGGGTGCGTGTGTACGTGTGTGTGTGTGTTTCTGTATGCATCATTACGAGCCGTGGCAACGGCTGGCATCCTTTTTATACATAATACATACACATAGACAGACGTATGCGCGCCCACAGACACACACACACGCACACACACAGTCGTAATTCTACGTTTACGACATGAAACTAGGTTACTTTTTCATGTGAGCGCGTGAGTGAGTGCAACAGCAACAACAACTGGCAACAATTGTTTGCTGCTGGTGACATTGCCCGCTCAGTTGGCTTCACGTCCTTGTCAAAATGTCCTGTGAAAAAGCCCACGCGACCAAGTCAAATAGCAACAACAGCGGCTGGCAGCCGCCCTTATCAGCCACGCCCACAAAACGCATCAAACAAATAAATTGACAGTCACATAGTAGAATGCCTCCGATGGCAACGTCAAAGATATATGTCTCTGTTACTTTCGTTTTTCTACACAAATAATGGCCATCAAAATTAATGAAAACGTAATCAGAGCGAACGACAAAGGAGAAACGAAAAGCATAACACAATGAACGAAAAAAATACTAAGAAGCAGTAGAAGAAGACGAAACAGTTAAAGACGCATTTTGTATTACATTAGAGAAAATTGATAGCAAAATATACTTATAAAATATAAGCAAGCGAACTGTGCTAAGGTTACCCCAGACCAATTGAATTTGCATTGAAATCGAAAAGCTTTAATAAAATAGAGTCAAATTTCGACTAAATGAGGTCATGTTATAATTATGCATAGGCTTAAGTTGCTGACATTAATACAATTTACTAAATTTCAATAAAGCCAGAGAAAATATACCAAAAAAAAAAAAACTATTTTAGTTTCAGCGAGATTAAGTTGCGCTAATTGATATTAAATTGAACGATGCGCTAAATAAAGAAGCTTATGCAACTTTTATGATAGCTTAAGTGGGTTTAGATTAGAATTAGATATTCACCTAACAGAGAAAGTTAATTTATGTTACTTTAGTATTGATAGAGTTTGGGTTGTAAATATGAATATATCTCTATTTAGCTTGGGCAGAGTTGAATTTTAATAATTGGTATAAAATACAAAATTAAATGTTTTTTTTTAGCATTATTGAGCTTTTGTTATTTATAGGTTAAATACCAATAATTGAGTTTAGGTAGAAAGTCTAAAGAAATGACTTAGCTTCAGCTGGTTTTTGTATAGTTTAAGTGAGTTGAGTTTCGACTAGTTAAGATTAAGCTATAAAACTAAATAAAGACAGCATTAAATTATGTCTATATAGTCTAAGATCATTTATTTATATATTTTTTTATATTTTTATATTGTCTATATACTGCAAGATCATTTATTTATATATTTCTTATATTTATATATTTCTACTCTTTTGGTTATATTTATACAAATAAAGCTTACATAAATAAATTAAAGTAAATAAAATAATTTTTAGCCTTAATAAATCAAGCTAGAAGTTATTGAGTTTAGACTGAAATCAACTCTTAAACCTTAAATAAAAATAAATAAATAAAATAAAAATAGTTGAACAAAAGCCAACTTAACTTCGACATCTGTAACTATTATAATTAAAATAAAAATTAAAGTTATTTTGATAAGCCGCAATGCAAAGCAAGAAGCTTACGTAACTTTTAATTGAGCTGCAGCTATCACAAATAAAATATCACAAAATAAATTTGCAATAAATAAATATGAATGAAAAATAATACTAATTAATAAAATGCATATTTAATGAGCGAAAAAAAAAACGTAACTGAAAAAAAAAGTATGAATTGATTAATTCTGTGCTTAAAGCGCTACGCAAACCCCATTTACACGCAATTAAAATTGTTTGCAATTGTAATAAAAATAGTCTGCAACAATAATAATTATTGTTATAATTATGTTTATCATGGGAAGTGCAACTCGGACTTTTCACTTGTTGGCGTCAAATGTCGAGTGGAAAAAGTGTGAAGAAAATTAAAATTAAAAATTGCGATGGAGTGCGAGAAGGAGCGCAAAAGTTGTGGACTTTGAATAAATAAATGATAAATAATAATAATAAATATGTTTGCTTAAAGCACTCTGCCAATTGAATTGTCCAGATAGTGGAAAATTTATTAATCGAAATGTAAATTGATATGAAGATTAATGTTTTCATAGTGAAATATTTCGAAATGATTGAGAGTTCAATTGCAAAAATGTCAAATTACAAGTACAGTAGTACCTGGCTAAGAGAAATGCACAGGACTTAATGTAGAACAAAATAGATAGGCGAAAATATAGATGAACGAACAGATAGATGATAAAGAATCCCCAAAAGAGTTAAATGTATGAAAGAGAATAAGGAATATAAAGTACTGCAAATACATAGAATGACAATACAAAAGAAGGAAGTTGTATATAAAGAAAGTGAAGTAAAGTAATGGAAATAATATATAAGAGAAGATACAGATAATGAAATAAGATGATATAGAAGAAGGCAGATGCAAAGGCAAATGAAGAAAATAAAATTTCATAAAAGATGTTGATGAAATGCCGAATGTAGATAAAAAAGCAGCATATAAAGAAAATTGCATAAATAGCAGAAAAAATTAAACAAAGCAGCAAATAGTTGAAGAAATATATAGTTGAAGCTAATAACAAATTTGTTCAAGAAATACTTAAAAAGAAATCAATTTATATTATTAAATGACTTTATCACTCGTAATGAATATTTGCTCTGAGCTTCACATAAATACTGCCAACTGTCGAGAGAGCTTTGTATGGAGAGGAACTCAGTGATCAGGACTACAGAGCATTTTGGCCCTTTTAAAATTTGAGCTTTTAAATGCTTTCCAATCATTTGCTAAGATCTACTTCCTTTTTACTGTAGAATTATAGGGAATATTTTCAATTAACTATGCTGTCAGGTGTTCTATGTCCAATTTGAATAACTTAATGTGACTAGCAAAGAGCACCGAAAAATGGCAATGCCACAGAGTTGCATCAATGATTTCAATTTGCGAATGAAGCAGCAACTCTTACGCCCAACTCCCTCTCTCTCTCTCGCTGTGGCTGGTTGCTGTTAAATTTTGCATCAACCTGGCCAGGCACCCACTGGGCGGCAGGAAACTAATTAGTTACATTGTAGTTGCATGGTCTTCGGTCTTCATCCGTCATGTGACTGCACAGCAGGCAGCTCAAGGGAGAAGCCACAGCCAGAGCGAGAGCCAGAGGCTGTGCTGTTGCTTTCAACGCCGCATTTATAATTAAACAACATGAAAGACACAAAGAAGCAACTCACACACACACACACACATATGCCACACCTGGCCACACACACACACACAGAGAGACAAAGTGAGTCTCTGAAAGTTACACGATGGCATTTATGAGCGCCCATAATGGCTGTTAACAATTTAACTTGTTTACCAGTGGGAAAGTTCTATGTTAATTGGTCTCAAATAGCCTCACACACACACCCGCACACACTCGCACACCTGCACACACACATGTGAACTGGGCGCCCTATTGTGCTCAGCTGCTGTGGCGGCACTTGCCAAGTGAATAATGGCAGGCAGCCAGCCGCAGCGTCACCTGTGCCTGACCCACCGCCCAGCCACCCCACCGCCCCACCGCCCGCTCCCACTCTGCGCCTTTGTCAGCATTAACACGTTGCGCCTACGCCTGCGTGCAACAGGACAAGGATTACGACCACAGACCACGTGATCCTTTACAAACTCGTGTTTGAGTTCTGTTTGAGTCAACATTCCCCCCACCCTCTGCACCCTCTACACCCCCTCGCCCAGTTTGCCACATGTTAGTCCATTTGGCGCAGCGACATTTTTTTTAAATGCCGCATTATCGTGGCGTGTGCACATATTAAATTTAATTTGTTATTTTTTAAATACCCTGTATATTTTAAGCAATCGACGGCAGTTCGCTTGAATTGTTGAGCTAAGAAAAATGCATAATGAAATTGCTGCGGCTCAGCTATATATTCTTAATATATATTAACAAACGAGATCAATCTGGTCTCTGATTAGGTAACAGCACTGACCGAACTGTAATACCCTGCATTTTATTATTAAGTATCAGACTGGCAGACTGTTTGTACTTTGACTGGAATAGAATGGAATTATCAAATATTAGATAGATCTAAATTGACACATTACAGGGTATACGCTTGCTTGACTCATGCACATTTAACTTGATATTTTTTGCCTTGCTCAATAAACGCGTAACTAATTTTGCAATTAAATGAAAGCGTTTGTAAATTACTTGAATATTTGTTTGGCTATTTTGTATGTGCGTGCGTGTGTATGTGTGTCAGCCATTTAGGGCAAGTATTTTTTAATTAAATTTTTGGTACTCTGGGCAGGGGGTTAAACGTTACGTGCGCCACACACACATGCGCACACCCAAACACACAGCGCAAAACGTGCCACAGTTGCAGCAGCCGTGTTGCAACATCAACTCGCATCCTGGTCAAAAAAAAAAAAGGAAACAACAAAAACAAAGGCAAAAGCAATATGCCGAACAAAGTTAAAAGCAAACACAAGCTGACCAAGAGCCAGAGGGGGGAGGTGTGTGTGGCGACAGACGCAAATAGGGCAAACTATCACAAAAAAAAAAAAAAAAAGAAACAAAGCAGCCCCAGACACCAGGGCCACGCCCACAGTGTATGATTGATTGGCAAACAAATTTTTGACACACTTGAGGCGCGGCCACGCCCACATGCGCATGTCAATTTTGTTGTTTGCCGTTAATTGAAAGTGCTGTAAAATGCACAAAAGCAAACGCCAGCGGGGCAACTGGCCAGAAATATGAAAAAAAAAGATTATCGATAAACCGGAAACGGAAACGAAAACGGCAAATGGCCAACGGCCAACGGCCAACTGCAAACGGATGTCGCCCATAAACTGTTGAACTGTGCTTAAAGTAAATAGTCTGGATTGATGAAAGTTTATATCTAAGAATTCATCAACAGGCATTTACTTCAACTGCAGTTTAAACGAAATGCAACAAATCGTGTGAAATGTGCCCACAGAAACTTGTTCCATTAGCAAATGCACTAAATAATTTAATTTAAATATATATCTGTAACTGTATATCCATATATATATTTCTGAACTATTATTTCGATATTTAAGCCTAATCGAGTTCTCTTTTTGTTTGCTTCGAGCAGTTCGGCAGGAGAACGAGCGCAGCATGCGTGAAAATCTGGAACGCACGCTCATGATGAAGAACATGACGGAGTTGAATCTGCAGCGACAGCAGCAGCTGCTAATGCAGGCGCAACAGCAGCAGCAGCTGCAGCAACATCAGCTGCAGCAGCATCACAGGCCGCTGCAGCTTCCATAACAAACGCTTTATGGCATTTCCTTAGGCAAAAATAGTTGATGTAGATGCAGACGGGAGCGCATCAACTGCCGTTACTATTCAACGTTGTCCAACACTGCAGCCCCAACATCCACTCTAACTCAACAAGTTATGCGCACAATATAGTAAAGAAACAAAACAAAACTCTTTGTCAACTACAATTAGAGACGAAACGAGGCCACAGTGGACAAAAAAAAACTATTTAGCTCATAAAAAAAAAATGGAGCAGAAATCAAACAGAAACAAAAATTTTGTTTGATAAATGAGCAAATTAAAAATACGTGTATTTAGCAGATTGTTAGTCAAAGAAAAAAAAAAAAAAAAAAGAAACAACTAATAAAAACAGTGATCCAGTTGAAAAATAAATAAGAAAAAATGTTAATTATAGAAAAAAGTTGGTTCGATTGCATTGTAAATGTATTTATTGTCTTGTATGCTAAACAAAACTGTAACTTTTACGTGTTTCGATCTGTTCCCAAAGTCGAGACGTAGCACCAAATGCCAAAGCGCTTTAACTAGAAGCAAGTTTTGAAAAAATAAGATTTTTTATGTGTTTCATGTAAGAAATTTAAAAATGCAAGAAATATCTGCTGGGAGCCAAGTGATTGCCTTGACTTCAGCATTATATTTTTTTGTTTATATATTATTATAAATTTAGTCTGAAGAGCCGTTGAGCTCTGCTTGAAAATATATGGAATGAAGCTTGAGAGCTGTCATAAATGAAATTATTTTATACTATAATTAATTTTAAGCTGCCCTCGTACAGCTTAAAAATTAATTGAATATAAAATAATGCTTGCCAGATATATATCACTCAATATATTTATTTAGCTCTCAATTGTTAAATATTATTATTTTGTTAAATAAATAATTTTCTAAATATTTTAATAAATTTTTATTTTTTTCTTAAATGTTTCTTCTTTTTAAATTTTATTTAATTGTTTTTATAGATTTTTTTTTTTCATTTGATTTTAGTTACCTTTCAATTATTACCCTAAATACTCAACCTGCTGCTGTTATTCTCCCAGTGTATTGATTATATATATATATATCAACTAACGGTAAACAAAAGGTTTCGCTAGTTTAGTTAGTTTGAGCATTGGTTTCACTTCCAACCTAATTTACTTTATTCACTTCAGGCAACAGCATTAACTCTACTTTCTGCCCTCCAAAAAAAAAAAAAAAAAAAAAAAAACTTTTGCGTAGCGCTTGTGGCATAGTTGGGGAGAGAACACAATAAAAGGAAAACGAAAAATAGTTGCTCAATAGTTATGTATATCTGAAGCAAAGTTGTTAACTGAAAGTATCTATAAGAAAGTAAAAAATAAAAAATTAAAACCAAGCGTTAAAAGCAACAACAAAGAAGTTTTTGTAAGTCTTAAGGAAAAATAAAAAAAAAGTGTAACTAGGAAAAAGTGGAAAACAATTTTCAGCATAATAATAAAAATAAAATGCGTTATAAATAAGTATTAAAAGGCGACTAAAGTAGAAGAAGAACAAGAAAACTTGATTTGAAAACAATTTAATTTGCGTGTGCCAAAAGGAAGAAAGAGATGGCACCTAAATAATTGTTGTATAGCCTAATGAATTAGTTACTAAAAAAGTATGAAAAAAATAAAAATAAAAACAAAACAAAAAGTTACTTAAGTGCAAAACGAGCTTGTTGTCAAATTAATTTTAAATTTAGCTTAAAAATATAAGTTAAAGAAAAAAGGAATAGAAATAAAAAAAATAAAATGCAAAATGTTCAATGCATAAGGAAAAAAAAATTATGTGTGTGTGTGAATGATTGCTATATATATATATTACAGCCAGCTGTTAGCTATGCAAATTCTCTGCAAATAGCCTCAATCGAGCATATTAATTTTGGTTTTTTTCTTTGTGTATTCCAATGCGCATGTGACAGTCTATAGGAGTATGTATGTGTGTGTGTTTAGCCATGCTGTTGCCAATTTCCATAAAATTTAGCTCAAAGCGTATAAACTCTATATAGTATATATATATATCTATATATATATACACATTCTATCGGTTTCAGACGCAAAAAGCTCAACAAGAAAAGCTGATTTTCAGGCGCAGTCTAAAAGGAAAATTATAATTTTTTTGCTTCAAGCCTTCTGCATCTTTTTCTTAAAACAAAAAAAAAATAGTTAAAGAAAAAGAATTGAGACAAGGGAAAGCAAATTGTTAAAGAAATAATAATAATAATAATAAAAAAAAAACAGCTCGAATTTTTGTGTAAGATTGTGCCTAATCAAAAGTGAGAAATAAAACAAAATAATAATAAAAAAATCCATTAACAATTAATAATAATAAAGTAAATTAATTTAAATTGTGTATAGCTGACAAAGGGGGCAGCTGTTAGAGCGGCGAGCAAATTATGAATTAAACTAAAAATCGATGTCAATAATGTTAACTGCTAGCAACTATTTGAAAATACAAAACAAACAAACCAAAGTTCATATAGCAACAATTAAAACATAACAGTAAATGAAAAGCTTTAAATTTAAAACAAATTCTGAATATCGAATAACTAAATTAGCAAAACAAAGTTTTTTTAGTTCGATTGCGAAGCGAAATGAGAGCAAAACAAACAGTTCAATGAATAAACATGTTTACAGAAACTGACACACATACAGATACAGATGGAAGCCATACACACACACACACACACACACACACACACCCAGAGAAGAGGTTTACAGCTGTCAATGTAAAAATTTGCATTTGAAAATCAATTTAACTGACGACAGAACAAGAACTAAAACCTACAAATTCTAACGCAACTAATAAATATGAACACACGCACACACATGCCCATACACACACACGCACACAAAGTCCTTGTAAACACACAGAACAGAACAGAAAAGGCTTCAAGGCTTCAAGGCTTAATACAAATATGAATAAAACAAGAAAATGGTTTTGGAAAATGAAATGGAATTTCGCAAAAAAAATAAAATACTTTGTAATTGCATTTAAAATAAGTAAATTGATTAAAAAATAACATATATATATATATATATATGTAAGCGCAAAAAATTAATTAAAAATTTTGCAAAACATAAAAAGCAAAAATACAAAACAGAAAATCAAAAAAAAAAAAAAAACATTTAGCTAAGTGTATAAAAATCTAAGCTGAATTATTATACAAAATAAAAAAAAAATAAGAATAAAAAGTTTGCATTAAAGAAAAAATTACTCAATAAGCATTAAAAAGAAACTCTAAAGATTTGAGGCTACAAAAGTTTGTTAAAAGTATAAAAAACTAAACATAAAATAAAAGTGTAAAACGAACTCTGTTTAAGCAATTATTTACAAAGTACACTGAAAGAAAATGTAAATAGCGTAAAAACAAAATTTTAAGTGTAATTAAAATCAAAAAACAATAAAGAATATGCGCAAATGTCAATGGAAAAGTTTGCAAGAAATTAGTTAAATACATGCGCAGCCTATATGTATGTATATCTGATAAATAATAACAAATTTAATAACTAAATGTGTGCAAGAATTCAAACTTAACTGTTAATTGTTGCTCAAAATCAAAAACAAACAAATCAAACAAAAAATACAAAATCAAACATTTGAACGCATTCAGCGTTTTATTCATCAAACAATGTTGAATTCAACTAACAAAGCAGTAAAATAATATTAAATTTAAATAATAAACATACATCAGCTAAATTGTGTCACCTGTTTAGTATATCAGTATTTGTAACTGAAACAAAAAAAAAAAACTTGAAATGCGACGAATCAACTTGAACAAAAATGAAAAACAATGGAAAATAAACGGAATTTTTAAATGGATATTCAATTTGGTTTTTTTTTTACTCGGGGGACAAGAATTATTCAATATTAGGTCATTCTTGGAACGTTTCAGCTATCGAATTCAAATTTAAATTGTGCGGCATATTTCAATGCTGCCACATCAGTGAATATTTAACAGGGAACCATGAAATTAGCAGTTTTGCTCCACATGCAAAATGCTTACAGCTCACTTAACAGTTTACACCCGCTTACAATTTCTACAGCAAATTTTATATATAAATATACTTATTGTAAAATCCCGTGTAATAAAGTTCTTTAAGCAGCTTACACTTACGTTAGTCACAACCAGCACATTGCAAATGAGCACTCAAACTGAATTTCACTTATATTTATACATTTTTCTTTATTTTTACGTGCGCTCTATGTATACGTATGCTCTCGATAGGTATAGAGATGAGCAAAAGAACCAATAACATGAAATTCGCTCGCGTCTCAACATAGTTATCTCTGCGAGCGGCTACGCGCGCTGTTAATAACAGCTTGTCTGGCGAGCCATTATCACAACTCAGCAGATTGACAAGATAGCGTAAAATGTTTGTTTAACATACGAGAGAACTAGATGAACAACGGTCACGGCCTTTTTAGTTCACACAGGCTTAGTGTATCGTTCGATCAAACTTATTCGGAGCTATTCGGAACGAGTCGACACAACGCTAACAAATAGCCTGTTGCGCAGAAAATGGGGAAACGCAACACAAATTAATTAGCAATTAACGTGCAGTAAATAAACTGCAATACGCGAGTTAAACAAAAGCATTCGGAAAACGTATACGAAAAATTCAAACAAACTAAATAAACAAACACGATTCGAGTAACGACAACGCAGTCACTAGCCGCAGCAAAACGAAACAATAAAACAGAAGCAAAACAGCAGTAAAACAAGAAGCAACTCGCGCACGGCACAATTAAAAAAAAAAAAAAAATTAATATATAAAATAAAAATATAAATATAAAATAAAATTTATTTTTGTGTTTTTAGGCAACTGTCGCGTGATCGTATATGTGCACCAGTTTGTGTGTGTAAAAATATTTAAAAACAAAGTCTTCTGCGCAAACAGACAGAAGCACAGGGCTGGACGCAAGGGGCGAAACAATCAAAAAGCAACAGACAGATAAGCAACAACAACAAAAACAGCAACAGCAGCAGCAACATCAACAGCTAAAATAATAATAACAACAATAAGAGCAGCTGTAGCTGTTGCTGTGTTCAGTGACGCGGCGCGAGGTGCTCGTCGAGGTCAGTTCAGCACATTTCGCGCACGGCCGTTTTGTGCGTTCGATCACACCCCTCCCCGCCCTCACTCCGCTCCTGAGCCGTCCAGCGGCCACCCGCGATTCTCAACAAAACAGCAATTAAGCATCGGCAAACACCGAAAAAAAAAAAACGTTAACAGACTCACGCGCAACTCTTTTTAGTTTTATTGTTTAACTGATAACCCGAAAAGCCTGATAAATATCAAAGCGACAAAAATAATAATAACAACAACGACAACAACAACAGAACTGCTGTGACAAATTATTGCAATTGTCCAAGCGCCAAAAGCTAAGTGCGAATGCGAATGCGCCCTCAATTTATATGCCCCACACACACGCACACGCACACACACACACATAACCATTCACTTAGTTATTGCCGAACGCCCGCTGACGTCAGTCGGGTGGATCGTTATCGTTATCCGAAAATGGTGATGCCGGGGGTAGAGGGGCCCAACACGGGCGCCATCGCCACAGCCGGGTTCAATCGCACCCCCTTAACGGAGCTAAGCTCCGAGACGCGTCGCCAGCTGGCATGCATGCTCAATCGAAAGAAGGTGCTGCGCTCCGAGGAGGGCTACGAACGGGACTGGCGCGGCATTGCCTCGCTCTCGGGTCAACGCGGCTATGTGGATGAGTTTGCCAACATGCCCATGGATCTGGTGCTCAACAGCTGGATCAAGCATAATCCGCAAACAGCAGAAGTGGGTCATCTGGAGCAATTTCTGGGCATCATCGATCGCTGGGATGTGCGCGATGACATACAGGAGAATCTAAGTAGGTAGCAGAGTGCAGTGGAGCGCCGAGTCAAAGATTCAAATTTTACATTTTTCCATCTTTGTAGCCAAGGATACAAATCGTTATAATATCAAGCAACAGCAGCTGGAACAGTTGACGCCAGCGCCCGCTGCAAAATGTGTGGAGCGTAACAACAACAGTTTGGGGCGCGATGTCAATTTGCTGACCATCGACGATGAGAAGTGTTTGCAAAATGGACAGCCGCTGCCGCGCTACAATGCCTGTGTGCTGTATGCCGAGGCGGACATCGAGCATGCCACAGACATTATGAACAATCTAGAGTCTCCGCCCTACAATCTCAAGGTAGCGCACAAGTCTCTATATATAGCACACAGCACATACATAGATAGTATCGAATAATCTATTATTGTAGCTCTTCTTGAGGCATCGGGATCTGCTGTTGGGCGTGCCCTTTGAGCATGTCGAGCTGTCACAGTTCATGGCCACGCGCTGCAACCATTTGATCGTTGTGCTCACCGAGGAATTTCTAAAGAGTCGCGAGAACACATATCTGGTTAACTTCACACAAAAGCTGCAAATCGGTAAACACATCTCTTAGATAATCACTTCAACGCAAGCGCTAAATGAGAATACTTCTAGAGACCAATTCGCGCAAGATAATACCCATACTGTACAAACACAATATGACCATACCCCAGACGCTATCTATTTATACGCATGTTAACTATTTGGATAGATGGAACTTTTTCAATTTCTGGGATAAGCTGGCACGATCGCTTCAAGATGTGGATGCCACGTCCATATACAGTGTCAGTCAGCCGCTGCTTACGTAAGCACAACTTTAACTTTAAATTCATATCTAAATCTAGAGTTAATGGAATAAATATTATGTTTATACAGAACGCCGGCAGCTGAACCGGTTGCTCAGCCGGAAACGCCTCGCATTTTAATCAACGATGCGGACGTAACAGATCTATCTGACTGGAATTTAAACGATACAAAGCTCAAATCCATGTCGGGCAATACAACGGCGCCGTTGCCCGAACTCAAGATCAAGCGCAAAGATAAGATTTTGCAAAAATTAACGCTCAACTTTGGCAGCGCCGGCAAACCGCTGCGACATGCGCACTCAGTGAGTGCCATCAATATGCAGGAGCAGCAGAGCACACTGAATGCAAGTAACTCCAATCTATCTACATATTCGGAGAACAAGAAGCGCTCCAACAAATGGAGCACCAAGCTCCTGAAGAAGTTTACGCGCAGCACAACCAAGCTGCAAACGCCTTGCTGAGATCTAGAGGCAGATTCAGAGGCAGAACTGGCAAGGCTGCAACATGTGAATTTCCTTAAATTGCGCCTAGTTTGTGGGCATGCAACGATCATCAATCAACCAATCAATCAATCAATGAGTCAAACAGTCAAGCAAACACAAACCATCCTTCATCTTTTTAGTGATTATAATACTTAGCCCTTAAAACCTAAACCCTAAAACCTAATCAAGCCAACTAACTTAATGTATTTAGACGCACTTGTTAAACTATGTAAGTCAAACAACGAATAAAGACAATATATATACATATACACACACAGCGACAGATCGACTCCTGAACACAGATGCAAATTTATAAGAACTTGAAACATATGTGTACAAAAACAGTAAACAATAAGAAATGCAAACGTATTGGCTAATTGTAAGGTTAATCGAGGCACACACACACACACACACACACACACATACACATTACACGCACACCACCCAATTAGCTATTAGTCACGCGTCTGATAAGTGACTTACTTAATTCAATTAACGAACAGAATGTGTGGAGAGACAGAGATAGTGGCAGAGATATAATGTAACCAGCCCTAAACAAATGTCAATTGGACGACTGTCTGGCAAGAGCCAGAAACAGACTAGGCAAATGATGAATAACATTAGATGTATTTATGTGTGTATATGAAATTGCTGAATAATGTTTATATGTACCATATATAACAGATGTGTGCATGTGTGTGCTTTCGTCACATTTTGCTTAACTAATTGTCGCAAACTGAAGCTCGAGCAACGTTTTATGCCACACACATTTCTCATATATATATATTTATACATACATACATAAGTCACGCGGTTCTAATGTAACTGTAAAGTTGTTATACGTATATATGTATCTATATTTTATATTATATATATATGTATCTGTCTGTAATGAGTCGCGTGCTTTGTACTTAAACGTAACTTGAATGAGCTTGAAAGGTGCCAATAAAGTTTTAAATATAATACAAACACTATATATATAATGTATGTATATATATATATATACTATATAAAACTGTATAGTTAAAACTCAAGTTTTTTTTGTTAAACAGTTTGTTTTTGTTTTTGCATTAAGTTTATAAATTGTTTTCTCAGATGTGAATACCCTGAGTTCATTTCCGTTTTTTGCTAAATAAATTTGACGCAAATTTTGTTTAATTTTTTTGTTTTTTTTTTTTTTATTTTTCATTTTATTGTTTAAATCGCTTCATAAATAACTTTTTGTTTTTTTATTTTCATGTTCTTCTTGTAATCGAATTTTGTTATTGTATTTTTTTTATGTGAATGTTTATTTTTAGTCCAATTTGTTATGAATGTTTATGTTGTTGTTTTTTGTTTAGTATTTGTTATTTAGACTTTTTGCATGTTTTTTCTTTTAAATTTTGTATGCATGCAGTATGTGTGTGTGTGTGATTTGTTTTATAATTATAATAACTTTTTTTTACTCCTTTTTCCTTTTTTATGTTTGCTTTACATTTACGTTTTGAACAAATGTTTTTTTTTTTGTTGTTTGTTCTGCATATTAAACTTGTTTTTTTTTTTTTAATTGAATTGTTTTTCTTTTTATTTATTTATTTTACTCTGTTTCTTCATTTTGTGTATATGTATATTTTATTTGTTTTTGTTTTTCTTTTCGTTTATTTATTAAGTTTTTTATTCGCATTTTTAACAAAATTAATAAAAACAATTTCCATATTTTTTTTGTCACTTATGTTTGTTTAGTTTTTTTTTTGGGTTTTTTTTTTTTATTTTGTATATATGTTAATTGATCAATTTATTCGTAATTTGTAATATTAAAACAATGTAACGTATAATTTTTTTTTTTTTTTGTTTTTTTCTTTTTTGTGCCTTGGCCACGTTTTTCCACAACTCTTTTTCGATTTTCCCTTCTGCTTTAGTGTTTATATATTTTTGTTTTTGTTTTTTTCGCTTTTCCTTAGCGGATTTTCATTTTGTTTTGGGGTTTTCCTCTTATATGATTTGTTATCTTATAAATCTAACTGATTGCATTTATACAGAGTGTGTTACGTGTTAAAGTTAAGTCGGATTTACGCTTCTTCTTCTTTTTTGTCACATATGGATTGGCTAAAAGATAAGTCGAGGATTGTGACTGTGTGTGTGTTAAACTAGGACATAACTATTATGATATATATCTTAAGATATATCTCCTATATAAACAAAAAAATTAAATACTTCTGTTTCAAGCGCAATTCTTTATAGTTAAGTGTTAACAATGCTTTTTTTATGATTATGGAAGTCAGTTATATGAAGAAGTTGGTATTTTCTTGGTATGGAAAGTTTTTTTTTTGAAGATTTTTTTTATGCGAGAGTTTTCTTATTATAAATGTAATGCAAATGTTATTTTTGTTTTTGAGTATGTATAGTTATTTGTTTTTTGTTTATTTTAATTTGTTTATATGTATATTTATACTTCTTCTGCTGCTGCTGCTGCTACTTCTCACCTCATGTGTTTAATCATCATTCTTATATCATATATCATTCTTTGCACGTTTTTCCTCTTCTTTTTGTTGACTTACTAATAAATTAAAACAACGCTAATGAATTCGTTTTTTACTAATTGTGAATTGTTTTATCTTTGTTTTTATTTCTCTGCTAAGTTTCTTTGTTGTATTTATTATCAATGTTTGTAATCAATTATCGATTCGATTTGATGCACACACGTTATTCTGTTTGGGTTTTATCTATATAGAGCAGAGTGACTATATGTGTGCCAAATGTAGTGCCGCAGTCAGGGCATAATTCATCACAATCAGACGACGAGCGTTACGCGATAGCTGATTAGCTATGACAGCTTAACGGAATTACTCTAGCTATAGCACAGGCTATAGTTGATTGGAAATGTTTTTCTGTTTTTTATTTATTTATTTTTTTTTTTTTTGTTTGTTAGGAATTTAGCACAGATATTATGAACGCTTATCGGGGCCCTCAATATATATATAAATGTGTGTGTGTGTTTGTGTGTTTTGTGGGTATGTACTAAGTTCTCCAGCTGAAAGTGTTTTCATTTATTCATTTTCATTTTTAAGTACCTTCGCTTTGAGCATTCTAACAAAACTCAAGGAACAATGTGAATTATGAACGAACTGAATTGAAGGGAAATTTCTCATTATTGTTTAACAATTCTTTTTTGTTTTTTTCTTTTTTTTTTTAGTGTTTTTGTTGGCAGTGTTTCATTTGTATGTAATATGTTAGACTTCATTTAGACATACTTTTGTAAACTCTAATCACACGCTGATATTTAAAGAGAGCAACACAAAGTAGGTAAGTAAATGTTGGTGTGCGTGTATTTGTGTGTGTGTGTGTTTGTTCATTGCTATATAAAATGTAATTTTCTTTGTTTTTTAGTTTTTTTTTTCGGGTGATTTCTTAACTTGCTTTTCTCATTTTCATTTAGTTGCTACAATGTTTAGTTTAACTACAGTTAATTACGTCATCATCATTTAGACTGATGATCATTTTATGCATTTTCGTTTCATTTTCAGTTGCAAGATTTCATTTTCCACTTTTCATTTGGATTTAAGTGTTTCTAATGCCAAATGTTTGTGGTTTTTTCTTTTGTTTTTGTTTTGTTTTTTTTTTGGCTGGTTGTGCGCGATTTCTTTAACGTTTTACAACACTACAAATAACGGCAGTTTTGAAATGCTGATTCGAGAGGGAAAGTTTAACCTTATTTATCATTTATCTCATTCACTTTCTTCCACTTACTTAATAGCCTAATAGATGAATAGAAACAACATATATGGAAGCCATGGAAAGCAACTGCAATTAAATTATGGGTTCTTTTCTATAGGAATATACCAATGTGCTCTATAAGGAATACAAATGAGGAACTACACAAAGTATACACATACATACATACATATATATATATATATAGCTATATATATACATATATACATTGGCATGCAGTTTGACACGCTAAGAGCTGATTGTAGTTGGCCTTTGTTATAGATTTATACAGATAGATCTATGAATATATATCTATATATATTTTAGACAGAAAACTCTCTAGAACGGCACAGATTAGATATGTTACGAATAAATGAAAATATATATAAATATATATATATAAATTAAATTTGTTAGTAAATTAGTTAATTAATTTCTAGACCCCAACTTTTAAGTTTAATCAATAGCGAGGATAGTTTGAATAGTAAATTAAATGACTTTCACTTTGATTGTTTAATCTTGCACATATTTTAATTTCAATTTAAAAATTCTATGGAACTAAAAAATTCTCTCTGCTCTGCCGTTCGCCTCTAGAGCTCTCACTGTACATAAAAGCCATTGTTTCATTGTTTAGCAATTGAAAAAATTATTCTGCGCTTTAGGGGACTTTTCTTGTCTTTTTACAACTAAATAAGGCATGCGCTAGGCTGGTTGGCACACAAATCAATCGATAACAACAATAATTATAATAATCATAGTGATAATGTTAATGTTAATGACAATGATAAAAAAATAAATAACAGAAATACCTTTTAGTATATATATATGTGCTTTATATCGCTTACAACTTTTTTGGGAGTTGTTTCCCGGCCAAAATGACAAATTCGCTAAATGCTACGAAAAAACATTTTCGTTCCTATTGGCTGCTGGAATCTGTAATCCTTATTCTCTTTTTTATATATATATATATATCCTTTAGTTTAATGCAGGCTTTGTGTCGGGATTCACTTTGTTGCTTACTTCACTATTGTACAATGTGCTGGTTGCCTTTCTTTTGTTTTACTCTTCATATTCGTTTTCAAAATTCATATTAAGTTTTTATATGAGTGTGTGTGTGTTTGGGTGTATGTATGTGTGTGGGTGGCGGGGAGCGTGGCGCGTGTCCTGTCTAAAATGCGCTTGTTATTGATACCATTCTTTTTTCATTTGCCATTTGCAATTTTATGTTAATTTATGTAAGTTTTTTTTGTTTTTTGTTGCTTTAAATTCTATCCTCCTCGTCCTCCTCCTCGACCTCTTCGCCGTTCTCCTCGAGCTCCTCCTTGTAGCCGGGATGCTCAGATATGGCATAGTAGTTGCCATTGTAGATGACGCCCAGTTCGCGCAGCGCATCGCCGCGTATTGTCGCCTTTATCGTCCAGTTGTAGCAATCATCTGATTCCGATTCGCGGTCCAAACGCTCCACATCGAGTATCTTGGAATTGAGACGCTCCAGTATGATGCCGATATCCTTGATGCTAAGATGTCGCTTCTGGTCAACAGACAGCTGATCGATCAACAGCAAAAATTTCTCTGTCGTCGTCTTGTCATCCTCCATCACCGTGTTCTCCGTCTCACTCTCCGAACTATCGCGTTCCGGTGCAATATCCAGGAATCGTACATGACCCTTGGCGCCCGAGGAGCGCCGTTGCATGCTACCGCTACCGCCTAGCATAGGATCCATAACCGATGACGACATCGCCAGCGTCGCCTGATGCCCCGCCTGCAGCTGCGGCTGCGGACTGGTGCTGCCATCCTGTATGGGCGACGTGGCGACGCTCTTGTGCACGGCTATCTTTCGTCCCTCCTCGTGCAGTGCACAGCAATGGAAATCACATTCTGTGGTGCTCGGGCTGCCCGCCCGGCTGGGCGTATGGGCATGATGTGCACATTCCGGTGTGTGCACATGGACAGCGCCGACGGCGCTATCGAAGGAGCCGCCCTGCTTAGATAGGCGACGATTGCCGCCGCTGCCAGGTATCACAACGCCTGGTGGCAGGACAACGCCACCCGGATGGTAAATGCTAGCCGGTCCCTCATCGCTGATCACCGTTATTTGTGGGCTGGCATAGCGTTGCTGTGAGGATTGCGACGACACGGACTTGTTGTCCAGCGAACTTTGCGCAGAGAGGCCCTTCTTCGAGGGCGAATACTTGTCAGATGACAGCAGCCCATTGCTGCTGCCCAGGCCGGCACCCATGCACATGCCTCCACCACCACCACCTCCTCCTCCTCCGCCGCCACCACCACCTCCTCCTCCTCCACCCTGGCGCTGATCCCAGTGCAGTACAACCGTGACACGCCCTTTATTATCCATAATCTTCCAAGATGGTGTCTCATCGTGCAGTTCCAGCGCATGAATCGTCTCACAGACGATTTTTGGTATAGCTGATATAGCTTCAATATGAAAGAGAGAATATGGAACAGATAAACGAGTTTATATATATATATAAATAGATTGCTCACTAACCAGCCTTTATGACATCCACGCCCGTTGGATACCATCGCTCGCCCTGCCTCAACAGCAAGAGTACCGTATTGTTGGCCAAGGTGCGAAAGTATTCGCCATCCTCAATTTGGGTTCCATCACACTCCAGAACAACGCGCACGGGTTCTGAGGCAGGAACCCCCAATTTATCCTTCCCACGCACCAATAGCTCCTCAAATGTACCAACTACGACGCCTTTGCGTACATTTCGCCAACTATCCCAAATCTTTAGTGGTCGCTTGCCGCGAGACTCCTGTAAAATTCAAAAATAAAAGGTGAGTAATCCGTGTTGGCAAATTCATATTTAGGAGTGTTGGAAAATTGAGTGAAATTAAGTTATGATGTATGGTATATGAGTTCACAATTAAGAGTGTTTGGGAAGGCAGAGAGCATCTTGAACCTCTATATATGCTTTAGACCATTTTTATGCAAATCAGATCATAAGAAGAAAAACTTAGACAATACTTGTTTATATATAACAGAATAAAGAACTTGAAACATTATTTTGCATAAGCTAAAAGTTAAAAAAATTTTTTTAAATACAAACTTTTAGTTAGACTCAGATACAAGGCTGAAATAACTTGAGCGCCAACTTTAGCATATATTTAGCAATACTTAATACTATTTTTTACTAAATATAATATATAGCGCACAATTTGTATATGAAAATATAACAATGTAAATATTTTCAGAGCAATGCGCAAATTTATGTATTTAAAAGATAAAAAATATAAGAAAAAATAATAATAATAAATAGAAAAAAAAAAATAAACAATGAATGGAACCTTAAAGAAACTGAAGCACCATTTCAATTTGCGGTCATGTGTCACTAACTAACCGTAAGTAATTGAAATGTACTCTTTTTTTTTTTGTTCAAAGATTCATTGATAAGAGATTCCTGACCTAGCCCAACAAAAAGCAGGAGGAGCAGGCAAAGTCAATCAATTTTTATTTTGCCACAGCGACATCTCAACTTGTCAAAAATAAACAAGTCGAAATGACGCAAACTAATCAAATTCAATCATTTTGAATGATTCAAAAAAGTATACATAAAGGAATGATGCATAATGGAAATTTGGGTTTGTCCTAATGAATATGAATGTCTATAAAACAAAAATATATATTAATTAAGAAATGTGGACCAATGGCTAGATGTCACGCCTCAATTTTTTATAAAGGCAAAGTTTATGCTCGTAAAAACATCGTTTTGATAATATTTTATATATGTATTCAAGATTCTTCGATATATATGCCAAACACATATGTTTCTTGTTTTTTTTTTCGGGCGTGGGTGTGACACCTGTGTGTGAGTGAGTGTGTGTGTGTGTGTGTGACAAGTGGGTGTGGCAGGCCTGAGCAGCGTCATAAGTTACGCTACTAATTGAGGTTTGCAGTCGCTAAAAAAAAGGGCGCAAATGTCAAGGCCGCTGCTAGCTACAGTTCAAGCAGCAGCACCAGCACCAGCTGCAGCTGATATGACAGACGATCTGCACAGCGTTAGACCATACTCTGTGTGTGTCACATATATATATAAATACATATTTACAAAAATATTTATGTATTGGCAAGGGTTAACGTAACAATTCACAATTAACATCATCAACAAATGAAATTTTGAGGTGTTTCCATTCCATATTAACAGCGAGCACAGCTGTTGTGCATTAACAGCGCACTGTTGTCTAACAGAGCTTTCACTGAAAGCAAAATCAAATAACAACAACAACAAGACGGAGAACAAGAAGAAGAGGCAGCAGCAGAAGGCATGTTTAATATATTGCAAGGACATGAGTGTGGCGCTCCAGTGACCCAGTAACGAGTGCAGCACACGAGCTGAATAACAAGAAAAAAATGAAGAGACACAGAAACACTACACACACAGACACACACATATATATATACATATATATATATATATATATATATATATATATATATATATATATATATATATATATTTATATATATATACACTTGTTCACATATATAAAAGCTATAAAAAAAAACTATGAAAAATGACTCGAAATACTTTTTGACGTTTGCTTATTGGACATTTGCGCGAAAAGTTTGCTTTTGTCAAATTGGAGTTGGCAGTCGAGTTGGAATTGCAATTGCAGTTTGTAGAGAAACTGTAATCAGCGTTACACACACACACACACACACACACACACATCCACAAAATCTGCGAGAGCGGGAGAGAGCGATAGAGTTGTATTTGTGCTGCATTGGGATAGGTCAAGTCTGCTGCCATATGGCCATCAGCTGCTACTGCTGCTGCTGCTGCTGCTATTGCAGAGGGGCGTTTGGGGGGGTTGGGTTGGCTGCTGATTGATAGATATGCTTTAAACGGTAATTAGTTATTATCTTTGGTTTACCCCAGCTGCTGCCGCTGCTGCATTTGTCGCCGCCGCCGTCGGTCCTGTTGTAATGGCTGTGCCAGCATTCTGATTGGCAGCCGCTGCAGCGGCTGCTGCCGCCGCCACTTGCCTGATGCTCAAACAGTTGCACAAAGGCTTTGTCACGCCCAGTGTGCACAGAGCATTGGACCACATGGTGGCGTTGCAAATGCTCGCTTCACCTTTGCCAGCCACTTTAATGCTGATGCTGATTAGTCCTTAGTCCAATTGGATTAACTCCGATTAGGTGACAACAATAACATTAACACAAATTAACATTTTTCTCTATGCTTTTTTATCGTTTTGGCTTTCGTTACGTTAAATATATATATAGAGCTTTAGATTTCGTTTTTTTCTTGTTGGTTTAAAAATTGTTATATAAAATGCACGCACACATTATATCTTATATTTTTTTTTTTTTTTTTTGAGATTTATAGAAAATTATTTTTACAAAACGTTATAAATGCTTATAAGCTTATTTCTAAGTTGAACGCGTTTTATTGTAGTTGTTTTTTAAATGCCATTGGGGGAAAAATTCGTCGCGTAAGGCTACAAAAAATTTGTTAACAAATTGCTGCGCACTTACAAAAACAAAACCAATATAAAAATTGTTGTTTAGTTTGTTGTAATAGAAAATACACTAAATTATGATTTATTGTTATCTTCGATAAGAAATTGAGTTTTTCTTTTCTCTCTATATTTTTTTTTATGGGCCACAGCAGCAGCAGCTGGGCTGACTTGTCGAAGAGTTGAGTTGACCTTCGCACTTTCACTTTACTACACTTGCGTGTGCCTGAAACCGCCGACTTTTCATTTGGTGGGGGGTCGTAGAAGGGGAGGGGCCACAGGGGCTGGGGCTGAGGCTGAGCTTGAGGCTGGGGCCAGGTGCACAGAGCCTTCGATTTGATTGCAGTTTATGGCACACTTTTTTGATTTTTTTTTCTGCCTATTTAACACAGATTTCTTATGGGAGTTCTTAATAAAAAGTTGCGTTTTATTGCTACTGCTATTGCTGCTGCTGCTGTTACGATTGCAGTTGTCACACCCAGTTAAAAATTTAATATTTCAACAATGTGCCAGCGGAATCGCGTAGCTTGTGCAAAGCGCTCGTTAACGAAAGTAGCTTCATTGCTGGCTCTGGCTGGCTGCCTGGCACACACTGCTCTGCTGAACCTGCCTGACTGCATGCATGCATGCTTGCCTGCTTGCTGGCTCCTCCTCGCTTCTGTGCCTAACAGCGGCTGTTACTGTTAAGCTCTGTTAATGGCTGCTGCAGCATGCAAAGGCTAGAGCGCGTAAGTTGTGCGCATAAATGGAGAACGAGAGCGTAAAGCTCGTGAGCGCATTTCCTATAATAATATATATGCACGTGTATGTGTGTCCGCTCTGTTAATGCGTATTTTGTAGTAATTGTAATGTTAACGCGTGAGCTGCTGAGCTGCACTGTCCATTGCGTTGCAATGCTCTCCCTCTCTATATCTCTCTCTCTCTCTCTGTCGCCCACATACACACTCCTTTGGTAGTAACATCTGTGCTTTGGCCTACATTTGCAATGTGATATAATCAGGGCGCGCTAAAGCTAACACAGCTAACAGCTAACAAAACGGGCGCGCATACACGAACGCTCCACAAGTATTCAGGATTCAGAGGCTCATAGCTAAACATAAATGCCAGAAGCTCTGTCAATTAGGCACAAACACATACACATACACACACACACACAATCATCAAAAGGTGCACAGTTGTAGAGAGAGAGAGAGAGAGAGAGAGGGATAGCGGCCGAGTGAGCATACCAAAAACTTGCACAAGGTTGAAATTGGTTCGCTTTCATTTTCATTTGATTCGCTCCGCTTTGCAGCAGTTGATTAAAGCAAAGCAGCGCATTGGGTAAACATTTGTTCTGAATCAATCCTTTGAATTAAACTGTTTTATTTGTCAAACTGCAGCAAACCCTCAGAAATTAGAGCGCTAAACTAACTTGCGCTGAAAACTATGCTATCAAATTATTATTATTATTATCATTTTTTTTTTTTTTTCAAAAAATAAATTACATTTTATTTAAACAGGCTTTCTACTACCTAATTGGCAGCTTAACAAGTTGAACATAATCAAATTATTTAAAAAAAAAAAAAAAAACTAAGCAAAACAAAATAAATATTTAAGAATTTCGGCAATTTTCCCCTACTTAGTTTTGCTAAAATTATTTTGTCAAATGTCCTTTTATTTTTTTTTAAAATCAAAAAATTTATTATATGCAATAAGAAGTTAAATAAAAAAGTTAATAAAAAGAACGTTAGTGTTAGGAGAGTAATAGTATTGCAATTCAATGTGCAGCAGTCACTCTACACTACTCTCTCTGTCTCTCTTTCATTCTCTCTTTCATGCTATCCGCACAGCATTGCCAGCTGTAAGAAAAGCTCACATTTACATTTTACCCCCAAAATTTTAACAGCTGCGTGTTTATTAGTGAATGGAGCTAACAAAGCAATATTTACTATATGTAAGATGTCAATTGATTATCAAATTTGTTCACAAATATTACAATTTCTTAAATGAAACCTAAATAGTTACACATTGACTAACATAAATATGTTTCTATTAAGAAGCGATGTAATTAACATGTAGGTCATGTCCAAGTCATGTCCTGCTAAGTCGTTCACTTATACATGTGTAAATATATATGTGTTCATGTACATATATATTTATATGTGTTGGCCTGTGATAAAAACAATATCACTAAACACATAGATCACATTGAGCATGAATATCAACAAAAACAAAATATGTAACGTAAACGTAAAAACGGCGGACATTAACAAAAACTACATGTGCGCATTCAGTTGGGTGTATTACACTTATTTGGGTCAAAGCTATTCACTCAGCCGCAAAGCAAAGCAAAACGAAATGAAGAAACTGCATAAAGCATGCACACACACATACACAGACACACACGCGCATATGAATATTCGCACACACACTCACAAGCGAATAAAATGCTTAACGGGGGCTTAAACCCAAAGCTAACGCAACTCAGCGACTAAGTTGAAAACAAATGAGCGGAGAGTAAAGACAGGCCGGAATTGGAAAACAACTGTAAATCGACACGATAGATTCGTAGTGGAGAGAAATGTTACACTTACAGTTTTATGTTAGAAGTAATGGCAACAACAGCGTGTATGTATGTTTGTGCGTTCGTATGTATATATGTATAAGTATAATATTTTAATTCACAAGCAATGCATAACTATGTGTGTGGGCCGGCACCTACCCACATTTGGCATTTCGCATTTCGCTTAGCCCGCAAGAAATCTCACTTACCTCTCTGGCCATTACGACATGTCTCAAAAGCAGGGCCCGCTTAGAGGGTCTGCCATTTGCGTTGGCTTCAACAGCAGCAACAACAACACCACGTCCTCTGCTGCGTCGTTGTCGACGTGGTCGTTGGCGTTCTCGTCGCCGTCGCGTCTGTCGTCCTTTGGCGGCAGCGGTAGCGGCTAACAGGAACAGCAGCAACAACAACAACACCAACAACTGTGCACGGCTTACACTTCTTTTCGCGCATACGAGTCTCTGTGTTTGTATGTATGTCGTCGTGTGTGTGTGAGTGTTTGTCTGTATGTATGTTCACTGGGGAGAACGGCGGCAGTGGGCGGCTGGTTGGTTGGCTGTGTATGTATGTGTATGTGTCTGTGTGTGTGTGGAGTGTGCTTCAAAAATTCTCTACTACACGTTTATTTTCAATCTTCCCGCAACGCGCCGATGCTGTGTACTGCTGCTGCTGCTGCTTCTTCTTTTTGACGTTCCTTTTTGGCACCGTGCTTTCTCTCTCTCACTCTGGCTCTCTATGCCTTTTTTGTGGTGTGTGTGTATGTAGGTGTGAGTGTACATACGTACATATGTTGGTTGGCTGGTTGATTCTCCGTGTGTATTGGTATTTCCCTTGTACAAATTAATTATTTATTTAAACAATTCTTTATTTAATTATCGCATGAAACTCTGCCACTTATTATATTTATTTTATTTGATCTTAATTTGTTTCCTACGTACACCTCTACACCCACTATAATATACACACACACACTATCTCAATATATGTGTGTACGTAGGTGCGGCTGCGATGTCGGCGAAGATTTGCTGTTGGCAGTGTTTGTGTCCGTGTATATGTACCGTTATCATTTTTATTCACATTAAACACACATTTTTGAGTCCGAATTGCACTTATCGTGTTTTAATATTGCTTAATATTTATTGTGCGGCAATTAGATCAACAACAGAATTGGGCATATGAGCCAAAATCTTAAAGGCGCACACGCACACATATGTACATACAGGACGAAACGCTTAATCTCTTGCTTTGCTTCTATTTTCTAGTATTGGTAGAACCCACGCCTTTCGCCCCGCAAATTTTCACTTCTTTCACAGGAGCTTTATATTTACGTTTATTTTAATCGTTCTCAAATTGATGCGGGTATAAATATTTTGTTAAAAACACGTAAACTAATATAGTTTAATTACAAAACAAACACATTTTAACAGTCAAAAGCACAGAGCACACACGCAAATCAATGCTCCACAGAGGTCTAGTGCTAAAAACGGTAAATCGTATTTTTACTGAACACTGACTCTTCAAACATACACAACACTAAAACTAAATCGAGCAACATACACTTTACTTAACAGAAATACTGTAAACTTAAAAGAAATACCAAATAATGGAATTTGAAATGAATGCTACAAACGAAAAAATATTTATATATATAATTATATTTATACATATATAAATACAGTTGTACAAAATTTACAAGGTTTCATTGAAATATTATTCACATGATAATAAAATAGCTCAATACGCCAATATGATAAATTGGTAATTGCTATCGCAACAGTTTCGATAACATAATATAAAAATAAACTCATCTACGTCGATATTTTATATTTCACCATCCCTAGACGGCAGCAAACACTTGCTTATAATTTTACACTAAATTACGTGTCTCGATTGGCATTTCATAATATGGTTGACAATCTACCACCGTTGGAGCCCAGTCTGCAAAACTTGGTCGAGCAGGAATCTCTGAAATGGATATTTGTAGGTGGTAAAGGCGGCGTGGGGAAAACCACTTGCAGGTGAGTGACTAGAACATTCACCAACAACAATTTAATGCTCTACAAATCCAATTAACCCTTTTGCAGCTCCAGTTTGGCAGTTCAATTATCAAAAGTACGTGAATCGGTGCTAATAATCTCTACAGATCCGGCACACAACATATCCGATGCATTCGACCAAAAATTTACCAAGGTGCCGACAAAGGTAAATGGATTTGATAATCTATTTGCTATGGAAATCGATCCAAATGCGGGACTCGGCGAGCTGCCCGATGAGTATTTCGAAGGCGAGAACGAAGCGTTGCGTGTCAGCAAAGGTGTCATGCAGGAAATGATCAACGCTCTTCCAGGCATTGACGAGGCTATGAGCTATGCAGAGGTCATGAAGCTAGTGAAGGGCATGAATTTCTCTGTGGTTGTGTTTGATACAGCACCCACAGGTCATACACTGCGGCTCATCGCATTCCCGCAGGTCGTAGAGAAGGGCTTAGGAAAATTGCTGCGCTTAAAGATGAAACTAGCACCAATACTCACACAATTCGTCTCCATGCTGGGCATGGCCGATGTAAATGCGGACACGCTGTCACAAAAACTGGACGACATGCTGCGTGTCATAACGCAGGTTAACGAACAGTTCAAGAATCCAGTAAGATAATATTTAAATAGCTTTATAAGTGCCTCTTTAATCGTTGTATGTCTATCTTTAGGATCAAACAACATTTGTTTGCGTTTGCATTGCCGAGTTCTTTTCGCTTTATGAAACGGAGCGTCTGGTTCAGGAGTTAACCAAATGCGGCATCGATGTCCACAACATAATTGTGAATCAATTGTTATTCCAGGGCAATTCGCAAAATAGTTGTAGCATGTGCGCATCACGTTTTAAGATCCAGGAGAAATATCTTGACCAGATTGCAGACTTATATGAGGACTTCCATGTTACCAAGCTGCCTTTGCTTGAGAAAGAGGTTCGCGGACCGGACAGCATTAAATCGTTTTCAGAGAACCTTATGATACCCTACAAACCTAAAGAGTAGCCAATGTAACTTCTTGCTATTCTAGCTGTAAGCATTTTGATGAATTGATTGTGTAAATGTTGGTGCGAGAATTAAAATAAAACTCAATTTTTCTTTGGCCTATAGTCAACTTTACAGAAGGCGCCTATGTAATATACATTTATCGATATATTGATTTTAAAACGAAATCTCAACAAGGTAACACCTATGCTGTAGTCGATATTATTATTACTAGATCAATAATTTTTGAATGAACTATTTGAATCAAATACTTTAATCAGTTGAATAAATAATATATAGTTAGATCAATCTAAGTTTTAGCAAATTTATTTTGAAAATTAATTCAACACAATTCCAATTGAGCTGAATTCGAAAAATATGCCAACACATTACGTTACATGAAATCTCTGTAGAGTAATACTGAAATTGCAATTAATATCAGCAATCAGTTATCGATAGATATTTATTTGAATATTGCTATCGTACTTGTTAGTCACCACTAAGTTTTATTTTGCGTCGTTTTGCTGCACACAGCGCTTTCGTATTTTTGTTTTCTTCGTGTTGTTTTTTAATTGTCCTTGATAAATGTAACGCTGCCATTTATTTATACGCATTCAATACGCTAGCTTATTAAAAATTCATAGAATTTGCCTACTACTCCTGCTACTGCTGCATTCGCGCGTAGATAAGTTAAAGCATTTCTCAAGGATTTCTAGGACAACAACAACGAAGACTAACAGGTGAGTGAGTGAATTAATTGAGCGCCAAAGTTCTACTTGGTATGCCTGTGTGTGTATATGTGCGAGTGTATGTGTCGTTTGAATGTATGCTATGTTTGCTTGCGTCTTACAATCAATAATACAACAAATGCCATTCCTCACTCTGCCCTCTGACTCCATCTCCCTCTCTCACCCATGATGTGTAATAAAAATAACTACAACAATGCTAAGTACCATGTAAAATATATATGTATATGTATTTGATAAAGTAGTGCCACATACATATGTACGTACGCTGATTGTTGTGGCTGTTATTTATTGTTGGTGTTGTCAACTTCCGCATTTCCCTTTATATGCACTATGACCACATCCGTTTGCCACATTTGTCCTTCAGCCAGCTGTAGTTAGAAGTAGGCGCAGTCCGCCTTCCTTGCCTTGTTTGCCATATCATTGCATATCGCGTGACCTTTAGCTATTTCAAATATGCATACATACTATATACAGATACACACATATATATGTGTATGTATATAGCCTAGAGTCTAGGGTGCTTACTTAATTAAATTGGTCGAATGGTCGAGCGAGTCTGAGCCCCATTTTTGGCTGCCAGCTCCATTTATGGCCAACAGCACGTATGCAGCAGAAGCCGTTAGAATAAGTTGATGGAAAAAATGAAAAGAAATTGAATTCAGTCACACTTTGCTTTAGCTGTAAAAGTCTAAGACTTCCGAGCATTATCTTTGTCGCAGACCTTTATCATTAAAGATACGCGTTCCCAATACTTGGTATGTGAGGGTAAATTACTCATGTTTATATATTCATTTATACGTCTTTATCAATCTTTAATGCTTACAACTGGATTTTAAAATAAAGAGAGAACTGCATAAATATGTCGGTGGCAGGCTTTAGACAGAGCCTATTGCTCTGGAGTGTTGACTACTGGAACCTGGAAGGTAATTTGTGGAGAGATTACATTGAGTCTTTGGTTTGATTTTCAGTTTGTTATTAAGTTTCACCTTTTTCTCTTAACATATTAACAATTCAAATAACGTCTAACACAAACTCCATTGCAGCTGTTATGGCGGACAATGTGTTTAAGTCGCACGATATTGGATTACGCGTTCAAAAGAAAATACTCTCACGCATGGCAACAAAAAATATAGCGAAAACCTTTATTGACGATAAGGCGGCTTCATTGTTGGATAATCTCTATAAGCTCTGCAAGCTACATATGGGCAACAAGGCACGCGCCGAGAAGTTAATTAAAAACATAATCAAAATTGTTATTAAAATTGGTGTCCTGCATCGAAATAATCAATTTAGCCAGGAGGAACTGCAAAATGTCGAGAACTTTAAGCGAAAATTTCAAGTAAAGCCTACATAAATATTATATTTTAGTTATATTCATTTTTATAATTTCTTTTTAGAACACACAACTGTCGATCATATCGTTCTACGAGGTGGACTTTACCTTCGACATGGCATATTTGCAAAAGTCTTTCAAGGAATCGCAAGTGGCACTTAAGTCTATAGTACAGTCGCATTTAACAGACAAATCAATAGGACGCATTGACGAGGTATTTGATTTTTTTGCCGACGAGACTTTATTGGAGCTGGCTTTCAAAACGGATTCGCCATATCGCGAGGTGATGGGTAAAATTGTGGCCGACATCAACGCAGCCATGGAAACGGGTGATATATGAGGTATAAGTGCAGGAGTCAAACTGCATTCGCTTTAGAAAGAAGGGGCTATTATCAAACCAAATAGAAGAAAACATCAACCAGATACTAATAATTAGTTTAAAGAGCCTTCTAAGTCCACCATATGGAAAGTATAAAAAAAGACAAGAGCGCATCGAAAAGCAAGAAAAAAAATTTTTAAATTGAATTGGTGATATTCACAATTTAAAGAATTAACACTATTAAGTAGCAGTTGAAAACTAGAAGAAAAAAACGTCCAGATTGATTTATTTAAGGCAATGTTAAAACAATTTGTTTAGATTTAAGTAGAAATGCATTTTGCCAAAGGAATTCACAAACAAACAAAAACACAGAAATGTAAACGCAAGCAAAATGCTTTTTATCATCAATGTATTTGTCGTTGATTGTATTTGTAATTTGTAATACGTATAACTAAGTCGTATGTGAAAGTCTGTCTAAATATTGTCTATATATAGTTAAATATTTGATACTTTTTTGTTTATTCGTCTGTTTTGATATACTCCAAAACTCGCTCTTTGAAATGCAATTATATACTCGCTAAGAACTTATCAAACACACACAATATATATATATATATATATATATATATATATATATATATATATATGCGTATATCCATGTACTTAAAACACTCTGATATGACATTTATTTTTTCTGATCTCCACAAAAAAAAAAAAAAATTTCCAAGCAATTTTACAATTAAATTGTTAAAAAAAGTTTTGTCAACGCATATTCAACAGTTTAACAACAGTTTTTTTACGTAAATATTTATTTCTAATTATGTATTGCAACCTCAGAGCCAAAGGCGTGAGGCTCTATAACCTTAAGCATTATTAATGATATTTCCCAATTGTTTGAAATAGATATTTAGTATAAATACCCAGAACATATCATACAAATGGCTGGCAGCACAATATATATATATATGCTAGTTAAATGGGACAATAAATTGTTCGCTTAACAAAGAAGAATGAAAAAATATTGTCGCACCTATTTTGGATATTAAAATTGATGGGATTAAAGTTATAGTTTTTAGATTTTTTAAAACTGTATTTATTTGTTTAGAAAACAAACTTTTGTTGACTTTCCCCAATAAAAAGCAACGATTATCATTGTAAAAACTCAACTAAAGACTTTAATTAAATATGAAGCTCATTCTGCGCGCTTTTTCTCCAGTATTTCGTCGCCTGCTTTGCCTTCCTCCAGTTTCTGTTGCTTGAACAGCTCGATGAGTTTTTCGGTGGCCGTTTGTGGCATATCAAATGGCTGTGATGCCTCTGCGCTGGGCAGAGTTTGACTGTTTGCATCGGGTGAGCGTAACAGGAAAGGTGTCCAAGGTCCTTGTATAGATGGTACATCCGTGTGCCACATTTTTCGTAGACGCAGCGAACTGGAGCTACCATTTTGTGTCTTTAACAGATCAATCCATTTGCTAATCTCATCCTGTGTGCTATTCCGACAGCTTAGCCATTCGCGGTCACCATTTACTGAGGGTTTGAAAGGTATATAAGATAAATATCTTGGGTATCCCACTGAGCTACTGTGACTACTTACAGTACTCGCCAACCAGCACTGGCGTGCGATGACGGCGCGGCTTTACATATACCACAATGCCGGGATTCTCTTTGGCAAAGTCCACCAAATGGTTTTCGATGAAATCCCTTATCAATGAATTAAATTTTAATTATTTGTTAATATAAATATTTGTTTATTTACGCTTACCGCATGCCACGGCTGGAGCCGTTGTTTTTGCAAAACTTCAATGTGATGCGCTGCAGCTGGCAGACGTAGCGGCCGAGTCCATTTTGTAGGGGTGCGCGGGGAAAACCGGATTTGAGAAACAGGTGACTATTTGACATTTTAAATTGTTTTTAAATTGTAATGTAGCTGCAGTTGTGCCCAAATGCACAGTTTCTCAATTTTCGTAACCAAACACGACGTAACCTCACGCCGCATTCAATATGTCAGCTGTTTCTGTTGCTGTTATTAGACAGGGTTGTTTTACATGACAAAACTATAAGTGAGTCCATTCTTATAATAAGGTAAATTGTATGAAAATAGTAAAATAAAAATATGTAATATGGGAGAAAAGACGTGCATTGGTTTTAAGATTTTAAGTGCTATCGTTAAGTGGTAATTCCAAGTAGGTGTTGCTGTACACAACACTTTCGTTAAGTTGGCACTTTAAAATCAATTAATGCTATTTGTGACACTGTGCGACCAGATTTGTTGCTCGACATATCTGCGCACAGTGTTAATACTTCATGAAATCAAATTAAAAATTGTCAATTAAACTGAAAGCATTCGCATATAAATATATATATTTTTATATTATTATTAAAAACGATATAAAAAAAATATTAATTAATCTCTCGCAAAACAGTAACAGAAAACCGGTTATTGTTGTCTATGGGACACTGTGCGTCTAGCGTTTAACAGCCCTGCATTATATGCGCCTGATAACGGCGAAAAGCGGCACGAAAGAGAGACGGCGTCAATTCAAATGCAGCAGCGTCGCGTCGTTTTTCTTTCGTCTGTGGGAAAAGAAAAAATAGAAAACGTGCAACGTGTTAGTGTGGCTGGCTGCACTTCTAACAGTTTGTAGCGCCTAATCAGTGAATTATTTAGCACAACATAACGATCATGGCCACAGTGAGTACAATTTGTATTATCTGTAATATTTTTCAATTGCAGCGTGCATTCATGTAAACACAATGCGTCGACAGACACTTGCAGGTTCAAAGTACCCAAAGCTACGCGTAGCCGATGCATTCAACGACGACGACGACGATGATGATGATGACGATGATGATGAGGAAGAGGAGGCAGATGAATCTGGTTCGACTAGCTCGTTTAGCTTACAGGAATGTATTAATGAGTTTCGTGCTCGCCGCATCAGACGCGTCTCCACGCACAGCAGAGATCGCGAAATGCCAGCAGCTTGCGA
Source organism: Drosophila mettleri (assembly GCA_035047625.1). Lineage (NCBI taxonomy): Eukaryota > Metazoa > Arthropoda > Insecta > Diptera > Drosophilidae > Drosophila > Drosophila mettleri. The sequence continues at coordinate 15,983,451 of JAWNPI010000085.1, forward strand.
CGAATTAAATGGTGCCCCAGTGGCAACCGCGAACACATCCGATGCGCATCTAATCAACCAGAATTTGTGTAACAAGGCGCAAGAGCGCAAGGGCAAACCATGCAAGAATGGTTTCTGCTATTGCTTCACCAGCGACAGTGGCGACTGCGCTTCAACGACGGCGCCGCCACGTGACTCGCACGTGCGACACCAAAAACGCAGCAGGCGCTGCGACAGCAATAAGGTGCGAGTCGTAATGAACGAATTTTCGAATTTCATAATTAATACATTTAGACTAACACATGCGTTTCCTCATACAGCTGGGCGTCGCACAGCCCCCTCTGAATAATTTAAATGCTCAACAGCAGCAGCGACAGCAGTCGAAACGGAGTCTTCAGAAGCAACCAGCTCTCATTGCTGCAGGGCACACCACCGTTGCTGCCAACCCGTTGACAGCGGTCAGCAGCTTGCGCGCTGTGGGCGAGAATGCACCGCTAATACACATAATACAGGAACTGCGCGACAATTGTGTTATATCCGAGGTGCGCGTGAATCGGGATAAACTATCAACCATCAATCAGTCAACAACAACAACGTCAACAACAACCACTTCGTCAGCTGCATCCTCCAGACTAAAGGCAACTGCTTCCAAAATGCGTCAGGCTCAGGCCGTTACCTATGAGCCTACAGCGCCGGCGCTGTCCAACATCAGCGAACACGAGACGCCATTAGAGGATATCGAACAGGCTCTGCTAACAGAACAAACTAGTCTAGCGGGCGGCAGTTTGCATTCAACTCGCCGCAGTTCTCGTCGCAGCTCCAGTGGAGGACGACTGCTCCAGAAGCGTCTCTCGCAAGGCCAAGTGAATTTCAAGACTCATGACATGGAGCAGCCGCCGCCAAAGCCACCGCGTCGCAGCACACAGAGTCTCGATGATAAATTCTCGTTATCATCGTTGACCTCAACAACGCCCTCGGTGCGGGATGCCGAGCGCGTCCTAGATGAATTTCTGCGCAAGCACGGCGTACAGCCGCCAAATACACAGAAAGAAAACTTGCCTAAAGCCAAGAGCAAGCGTAAATCCTATCCATTAGGTAAGTAGGAGTTGAAATTTTAATGGAAAGGTGTTAGGCTACATTAGCTCTATTATATCTACTATAACTAATACAGTAGTTAGTTTAAATAATATTCTCTGATACCAAATTACTATACAACTAAAATTGTAGAAATAAAGCATCTAAAAAAGGAAACCACGACTTATTGTGAAAATTCCGTTAGCCGATTTCTAATTGGTCGTTGTTAACAGATCTTTCACTGTTTGATCTTTATCTCAATGTATTTCTATGTTTCACACTTTCAGCTGAAATTGAGAAACCGATGCGTATCAATCCGTTGCCTAGTTGCCCCTCGTTGAGCGACATTGAGCGCGTGGTGGAGTCCAAACGGGGCAGTCATTATGCCAAAAATATACATATGGCCAACAAGAAGAGCATTGTGGCCGATAAGCCCATAAAGGACTTTACTCTTGGCTGGGCGGAGCCCAAAATCAATGATATGCTAAACTATGATCGAGCTAAGCGAACCCAGTTCAAGACTAATGCACCAGAGCCAGCGCCACAGGTGTCCGCCATAGGTTGGCAGGTGCCGGTGGTGCCAAAGATCTCACTCGACACAGTTGATGGAGTTAACGATAATCTTGCCAGCAACATGGAGCTGAAGCATACGCCTATTAAATATCCCCGTCTGCCCAAGCAGAGCAGTCAGAAATTCATTTGGAGCGAACAATGGCGCAGTTTAACGCCCTGGAGTGGCACCAAGCAGCGCACAGCCCTACGCAAAAAGTCCAAGAACTTTTTGAATAACTCCAAAAAGAAAATCTTGCGCTTTGTCTCGCCCAAGAAGACCAATGAAGAGCAGCTGGAACGGGAGCATAGCGAACGCCGTCGACCCACTCCCCGGCTCTGTACAGTGGGCGTGCAGACCAGCTCCATATCGCAATTGGATTTGCAGTCACAGTCTCCGCCAGGTAGCTATCATTCTCCAGTACAATCAACGCACACGACCACCACCAGCGCCGCGCGACAGCCGCAATATAAGGAAAGCTCCGAGCAGCCCTATTTCGATTTCGAGCGGAAGGTAAAGCCGCCAAAGCAGCCACGTACGCAGCGTCCACGCAAGTTAAACTTTCAAGGCAACAGTGATTCGGCGCCCGCCGCTACCTATCGCTCATTCCACAAGGAACTAGATCAAGATGTTACCATCACTAAAATGGGCTATTTGCTGGGCAACATACGAGCCAAATTGGAGGCTAGCGATGAACGCGCCATTCATGTATTTGGGGTGAGTTTGATTTACAGTTAAAATGTATGCTAATAGTAGATGGATTAGAATCATAAATTAGGCTTGTTTGTCTGATCGAAGAATTAAGGAGTAGAGAATTAATATTTTACGTAAAAGTCCTTCAATAATTGTTGATCCTATTCATCGCTTCGATAGTGCTTAATCGATAACTTTGTTTTTTTGTTTTAGGAGCTAGGATCACAGCTTAGTTAATATATTCTCCTCCTTAGATTCTTTTATCTACTTATGTACAACAAATTTGGGTGGCATTTATTATAAAGTTAGGAAGACATTTAAATGCTAGGCCAGAGAAAATATAGCTCCGAGCGCATAATGATCAGAGCCGAGATAGTGATTGGGTATCATGCCCACATTGGCGCAACAATTGATTGTTGGCAGTCGGTAAACATTTAATAACTGCACCTTCTGTTTGCTCTGCTGGCTTACTGATCGGAGAATATAGTCGACAGTGATCCAGTCGTTTTGCAGTGTTGACGCAGTAAAGTCGCCACAATTTAATACCTCAAAGTTAAGCGCGGTGGGATCCTCGTCTTGGCTCAATAACAGCTGCATTGGTGTCGTATGCAACTCCGAATTAAAGTCTCCAGTTAGAATGACGGGCGTTAAATTTTGAGACTCATCTGTGGCAAAGCAGCGCAGCTCTTTGAGCAATTTGCTCACCTGGGCACAACGGACATCCGAACGACGTGGATTATAGAGCAGATGCGTTGTGGCCACAATCACCTCATTATCATTATCCTTAGTTGAATCCTTGATGTTGTTTGCTGTCTTTAATCGGAATTTGGCTAATATAGCCACATTTTCACGATTTAGTAGAGGAACATTTGGATCGTACAGCTCAACGGCTTGCTCCTTTAGCAGCTGCAGCTTGCAGGAATCATATATTATGGCACAGCCATCGGTACGGCTGCCTGTCTTCTTTTTATACACATATTCCAAACGCTTGCCACTGCTGGCTTTTAAGCGCTGCACCAGCATGGGCAAATGATCGAATTGCATCTCCTGCAAGCATAGTATGTCCGGGTCCAATTTGTGAATCTCGCGTAGAATATTCTGCAAACGATATCGCCACGTTAGCCACTCCTGCTTGATGTTCACATAGAGAAAGAAGTGTTCCATTAGCAAGTCCTGCGCAAGTATGTTGTACGACAGCAGCTTTATTTTGGATATTGAATTAGCCTCATATTTTGTTGCTTGCGTCCATTCGCGATTGTAATCGTAGCGTTGCTCCATTTTTTGGCTTGACTGGCGTCTACTGTACAAGCTATTGCGTATGAATTGTAGTCGCATGCCTAGTGGTCGGAATCGGGACTTATACATCGGATATAATTCGTCGAATGTGATATCTAAAAAGCGATTGGATTCCCAATTCCGACCAGAAACTAACTATAAAGAACGCCAGCCAATGCCCGTCCTGCTCACCAATGTTATTTTGACATTCGCAGTGCATTGCTGTTTGCCATTCACACACCGATTGCTATTATTGTTATCGAAAATTTTGACAGTGCGCGCACCTCGTGAACAGGTTCATTTATTTAAAATGAACATTATATCGTGAATTTGAATTAATAAACTACATAATATAATTTGTTAAAATATGATAATAATATCTTTATTTTTTTAGGGAAGCTCACGTGTTACACCTGAGGAACAATTAGACAACTTGGAGCTGCCATCGGATGGTGTTGATTGCACTGATGGCCCAAGCAGACGTTCACAACATGCAACAACTTCTACGATGCGGCATCATCGTAATCTTGAACGGGAACCCATTTACTCAGAAATTGAAGAGGACTGCATGCTTATAAGCGGAAGTCCACAATTTGATGTGCGCACAGAGGCGAAAATTGAAGTAGCTCCAACATGTACACCGACACCAACACCCACAGCGACACGCACTCCCACGCCCACTCCCACAACTACTGCAACGGCGACTGCCACAATGAGTGAGCCAACACCACTGCCCTCACCTTTGCCACCAGTTGATATCGGTGCACTCTATGCCCAAGTACAAAAGATTAAGACACCATCAAAGGCATCGCCCGCACAGACTGCGCCTCCACCCAGAGCACTGGGACAATTTCTGCAAGAGTCCTTGAAGAATGGCAGCTTTTTTCAGTTCATGCCTCTGCCCGATGAGCCCACCAGCGAAAGCTCATATGTCATATCGAACTCGAATAGCATCTCGAATCAGACGACACTGCCAATGCATCAATCGCTAAACAATATCAACGAGCAGCATTCGCCGCCCAAAAAGAATCGTAATCTGAGCAAATCGGAGCTATCGCTGCAGCGCAGCGAGATTTTCCTCGAGAACCTATGTCGCAGCGAGATCGTACTGGACCCAGATGATAACGTGCGACTGGAAAAGGTGCAAAATGTGAGTGACTAACTAATTTCATAAATGACTTAATATGTGAATAACTATTATCTCTCGACAGACCTGTCTCAGGGCGCATCCAGCTGCAGATAATGTGTCGTATGACATGCCAGTAGAACTGTACGAAGACTACATGCTCAATGATCCCAATGCCAGTGGCAGCTCCTTTGCCACCAAATACGGATCTGTGCAACTGGAGCCGCTGCCTCCATCTTCAGATAATCAGAGCACACCAAAGAAACAACAGCTGCAGCAGCAGCAGCAGCAACAGCGCTTTACGACTAAGGTAGAAATTTTTGTTGACACTCATTAGCCCAACACAATTTCGCTGTATATAAACATATGTCAAAAAAAAAAAAAAAAAAAAACTCCCTGTACAGATACAGAACACACATTATAAATTAGTTATAAACAAAAACCAAAACACTTTCTGCTTGCTTTTTTTGCTTTGCCAAACTTATTTGAACTTGATATGTATGCTAACCCATTGCCTTGCGCCCGATTTATTTTAGCCCAGCATTGATATCAATTATGGTCCCTCAGTGGCAGTCCAGACTGTCAGCCAGAGCTGTCCAACGACACCGCAGCAAATGGAGCAGCTGCTGCCACCGTTGAAGCCATCGCACAGCAGCCTAACCGAATTGCCAGCGAATGAGAGCCAGCTGTTGTCCATGAGCACCATGGCACGTTATCGTATGCTGAAGGATGCAGTGCGTCGCTCGTATCGCAAAGGCAAAGACTTCTTGCTGGCCGAGAAGCAGCGGCTCGCTCAAAATCTAAGCTTGACCCGCGAGCAATCGAATCAAACGGAAACTGAGTTGGACAGCAGCAACTACTATGCCAGCTTCAACCTGGACTCGCTGCTCAATGAGTCGCTGTCGACAAAGGAGCAGTTGGTGCAAGCTGTCAGCATTTGCCGTCAAATGCCCGAGCTGGAAATTTCACCTGAAATGGTCGAAGCGGAGCGTCTGCTGCTGTTCAGCACGTTGCGACGCAAGACGGAGCCGGCAGCACCGAGCAGAGAGGCGTCTCTAGCTGTGCGCCAGCAGTCGCAGTGCCTGCTGCTGGATGGTTTGCGTTTGCCCGTCAGATCGGATGCTAACCAGGATATGTTCTTCAACTACTATTACATCTGCACTATCGAGTGCGAGGGTCGCATACGCTCCACCCAATCCATTGAGTGCCAGAATGGCGCGGCAGTGTTTCGCGATTGTGGCTTGGAGTTTTATAGCGCTGGTGCAGCAGAGGCTCTGGAGCTGCGCTGTCAAATTTTCATGCTGCGCTTACGCAAGGTGTCGACGCTAGCCCTGGAGCCGTCAAGCAAACTGGTAGACTAATTCCATAGCTCCTCCTAATTCTTACTCATTGCTTATTCTTATTTTTAGAATCGGGGCAGCGGCAGCCTTGGGTCTAGCAGCTCCTCCAGCAGTTACTCCCAGATTGTTTCACGGTTTCGTCTGCACGCGTCCTTTACGCTAAAGGCCTCAGATCTAGTACCCTTCGAGCTGGTCTCTAGTGATACGCAGCCTGGCGATAAGCTGTGGCTGCGTACCTCGCGCACCTGGCAATTGCCGCTGACGCCGCACACCAAATCCTCGAATCTAATGCCACAAATCGAGCTGAGTGGCCGCGTCGAGCTGCGCTTGCCCAAGTCACAATACGCTGGCTATCTGAATGTGCAGGACACAGATCCGCGGAACAAGCACAATTGGAATCGTCGCTGGTGCACGCTGGATGGCCTCCATCTGGCTGTCTGGCAGTACGAGCACAACCTGAGCGAGCAACCGCCGCTGTTGAGCTTGCAACTCGGCGAGTGCCGGCAATCGCAATTGGATGTGGCGCCACGAGAGCTCTGCGCACGCGCTCGCAGCTTTTGGCTGCAGTGTCCGAATGGTGAGGCCTTCTTCGCAGCAGATACCCAAGCGGAGCTGGTCGAATGGCTGCGCAGGCTAAATGAAGCGTTGGCCTTCACCAAACGCTGGCTAAGTGCCTCTTAGCAATTATTTTTATATAATTTATATATTGTTATCAAATATGTTTAGCTGGTGCCTCTTAGCAAGTAGTTAATGTAACTCAACTATTATTATATTTTTATATATTTAGCGTAAGATTTTATATTTGTATTTCTGGTTATTTGAAGTAATTCATATGAATATATTCCAGACTTTGTCTAGTCTAAGCTACAGTCAACAGCGTAAACTTGCCAAGAAGAAAACATTCCTTGACTGATTCCATACACATAGCCATTCATCAACATTAACTTGTGCATTAACTATTATATAATAATATATTTAAGTAAATACAAATATGTGCACAACAACAACAACAGTTTATTACATACATAATTTACATGGATTATGTTAATATAAGTAGAGAGAGAGATATATATATATAGAATATGTTATTTTTGTGCGGATTACAATATGATACATAGTGTTAAATAGTTTTTATATAATTTGTAGTTTAGATAACTCTCACGGCGCATTAGATATTTATTAGTTATATATATATATATATATTTAGGCATATAGAAATATATGCTTTGTAATTCCATTTGCTCGATTACGGTGCAAAACATAAGTGTTGAGGTTATCTTTGTTGTGTGGTAATTTGTTTTGTCCAGCAATTTACATACTTAAATTGTAAAGTTAATAAATTACTACTATTGGTTTCAATTTATCTTTCAAGTTATCAAAAAAGCGTCTATTGTTTTGGTTTTTGGTATTCTCTGCTTCACTTGGTTCTATTTGATTATTCACTATTTATTTTTGGGATATGCCGTTACGCCTCTCAGATATATGTTGTTGCTGCTTGTCGAGAGCTCTTCCGGGTAGGTCGAGGTAATTAAATGATGCCTCAAGCCAAAACATATTTCCAGACGCGATTCGTCTGGTGATTGGTGCCCGTCTCCGTCACATAGAGTGCAGATCCATTCACACTGACGGCTATGGAGTGCGGATTCTTGAACTCGCCCCAATGACCAATAATTGTCTCGGAGCGCGGATCTATGGTGAAGCCACGCACTGGCAGCATTGAGGTGGGTCCATTCACAGCGAAGACAATGTCGCCATAGCCACTAACACCAAAGACGCGACCCAAATCCGGTTCCTGAATCGTGGCAGCCGGTTGACCCTCGCCATGTGATGACTTCAGGCCAGCTCTGCAATTAATTTAAATACATTAATTTACATGTTAAATATTAAGGCTTATAAAATATTATATTTTAAATTCCAATTATTATCTCTTATCATCTTGTGCCTCCTCTCTTTCTCTCTGACTTAAACCAATAATTTTCATTATCTTTATATTGCTTTATCTTCTTTTCCTCTTATCGGTTATTTTATCTGTGTCTACTCTTTAATTTTATCTCGTCTCTTATCTCTTATTTCTGTCTACTCTTTCGTTTTATCTCTTCTCTTATCAGTTCTTCTCTTACTTGGGGCACACAACACGCATATTCTCACGATCCGCGATGCATAGCAAGTCCAGGTGCTCCAATAGGGTAATTGCATGTGGCACTTGTAGCGAAAGGAATTCTGCAAGTATTTTAAATATTAAAATGTGTAGCAATTGAGAATATTAAGTATACGCACCCGGTGGCTGTGGAATGCTGCGGAGTAGTTTGCCGGCTGCATTGTACTTGAGTATGCGACTATTACAGTAGCCATCAGCTATGAAGAACTGCAGGGTATAGGACTGAATTAGTATAAACTCACATTAAATAAAAATATTATCTACTTCGCCTGTTGTGGCCACAGCTATTGAAGTCGGTTTGCACAGATGCTTGACAGAGGAGCCGGGCCGGAAGCGCTTGCCTATGACCAGCAGCGGCTTGCTCTCAAAGGGTCGGAACTTTAATTAATAAATAAATTTATATATATATACAAAATTATAATTGCATTAAAGAGTCCAGGTCACCTTGAAGGCCTGATGCATGGCCACATCGGTTATCCAGTAATTTCCGTGTCCATCTATGGTCATGCCATGCGGCATATAAAACATTTCGGAGCCCCAGCCAGATTTAATGGCGCCCGTCTTGGGGTCTAGCACATAAATAGTTTTCTCCTTAATGGGTCCATACTCAATCAGATAGTAGATGTTACTCTCATTGAAGGTGCTGCAAAATATAAGAGAGTGTGAATATGTGCGTAACAAACACTTGTTAGTGGACAGCTGTTGACCTACTTAACATCCCAGTAGCGGTCAGCGCGATGAAAAATGACAGGATTGCCCTCTGGGTCTACAGAAACAGCTGTGACTTGGCCAAAGCTGTGCTGATCTGTGGGCCAGTTCTCGACGAGCACTGGAACAGGTACACTGGCTGCAGGTATTGGCACATTTTCATAGCTACGTTGGTTCTGCAGCGCGACCTCGTCGCCCGCCAAAGGCAGCGGCTTGCTCTAGAAGAGAGTTAGAATTGATGAGACAGAGACAGAGACAGGGAATAAGAATTGATTGAAAATAAATCCTATAATAACTGAGCAGCAACATACCTCCATGCGTCGCTTGATGAGCTCCCTGACCTCATCAAAGAAACGCTCGTTGAGGTTTATGGCAGCCTCTGGCAGGTGGTTGCCCCCATTCGCAGATATTTCGGCTAAGCCTAGCGCCAGCAGCGCTACAAAAAAATAGACTCGCATTCTATGTGAACTTTGTGCTTTGCTATTATTTATTTTTTTTTCACAACTGCAAACTGCACTGCTGCTCGTTTATTTTTACACAATTTTCTATGGTTTTGACTGCCTTAACATCTGTTGGAGTTGTCTATATGTTGAGCTGGCAATAACTAAAATCACTCGGGGCCAACATACTCACAGCACCTACGCTTTTCGCTTTCATTGCAAACGCATGCGCCTCGCTGTGACTGTGGTTCGCATATGCTAACACCAGCTGCAATTTATATGACGGCGAGTGTTGGGGACAGCTTGTGTCACAGTGGCACGCACACAGCTTCAGGCGCGTTGATTGAAAAACATTTTATTGATTTTCCAATTGGCCAAATCATTGAGCTCCAAAAGTTAGGCAACAGTAAATATGCAAATGTTCGATAATTTTATTGACGCACAGAAGTCGATAACACAAGATCACATGATGAACTAACTCATACATGTGTCCTTAGTTCTGAGTACTTATCGATATTTAATACTGCACAATTCATGTTAACTAGTTGGAGATATTTGAATGTGGATGAGTTTCATAATAATAATAAGTTTTTAATTGTTTGCTAATACTTGTAACCAATGAGCATGTGATGGCTTTACTGCCATTTTAGAATATTTGTTGTAGGCCACTTGGGAAATGGTTGCATACTGTCAGCAGTCAGTGTAGGCGCCTATGGTGCTGGTATATGTTATTTTTGCTATTGCTGTTGTTGTTGGTAATTTAACTGTTATGATATGTTTGACGTCACGACCTCAGCGCTCAACGGTGCCCAGCGCCAGTTGAGTCCAAATATAACCGGTATCCGTCATTGAACAATACGCGTTATAATAGCGTCCTGGCGAGCTGAAACATAAAAGAGATTTTACGATTACAAATAATTCACACTGATAAGATATTTCCATGGCACATACCGGCAATAGGAATACTGTGGACACTTGCAGCGAAATAGATTTTGGAACTCCTCCTTGCACACCTCATTCCACCAGCAGGTGCGCTACAATTGTATAATTAAATCCAAATGGACGTTTAAACTGCTTCAATGGATACCTCAGTCATGTAGCCATGCACGCTCTGGTCCGAGTAGCGTTTGATTGAGCTGCGTGCCTCTTCACTGGCGTGCAGTGGAATCAGCGCCAGGAGCAGCATAAGCATGAGCAGCAGCCAGCCTCCATGTCCTCCTTGTCCTCCATTTCCACCAGGTCTGGGCAGCGCCTGCAAATTGTGCAAAACAACAAAATGAAATACTCACATAACTTGCAATCTTTTATTTAGTCGCACCTCTTGCATTGCGTTGCGTTTCGTAATTGATGTTTTTGTTATGCTATTTTCGCCTCCTTTTCGCGTATCACATGACGCAGCAGCCGACACGCACACACAGATAACACACATACACAGAGAACAAGTCAATCGCCCGCTGTTTTGGCTTTGGCCTACTTTTGGGCGTCGCTCGGTTTCGAGTCGGATTCCCCATATTTCACGCACACGCACAAATACACATAAGCACACACACACACACGTGTGCGTGGACCAATATGAGAGCTGCTGGAGGTGGTGCATATAATAACAGGGTGTTTCTGGTATAAAGCAGACAAGACAATTTTTTATGGCAAAGAGAGAGCGATAAAGCGAGAGCAGTTATACTATATATGTATAGAGCGAGAGCGGGAGAAAGAATGATAGATGAAATAAGAGACTGAGAGAGAAAACGATAGAGATACGGAAAGCAAGTGAGTTAATATAGAGTTATGGAGAGAAGGAGAGAGAGAGAGGAGAGGATGTGAAACAGACAGAAAAATAAGACAGCAATCAAGATAGACAGATATAAGGCATAGAGAAAGTCCGCTATATAGGAAGACTTCCATATATATATATAAGATGTCAAGGTTCACAAACTTAATATGATTTAGTTGTTTATTAAATTAAGAAATCAATGGCCTCTTCTATACGTCACGGCGATTGTCTAACAGACGCATCGTGACTCAGCAGCAGCAGCAGAAGATGTCTAAAATAGTCAGAAAAACTCATTTATTTGCCAAAATATTTTAATGTGTGGCATCAAATGATTTCCAACAGGTTGAATTGGTCAAATATTTTCTATCAAGCGCTTCTAAGGCCACCATATATAAGTAGCTGCACGTAGGTGTTTATTTCTATGGGAACAGCAAGAAATTAACGTAAATAAAACTTGCTTCTGGCAACTTCTAAGACTTTAAGTTTTCCATAAAAAATTGTTTCGCGTGAAACATCCCAAATCATTTGGCCAAATGTTCGAGTACATTTGCAGCACATATACACATACACTTGTTATTAAAAGATTGTACAAAATAATTGCATGCATCGTAGAGGTCTGTTTGAACAGCATTTTCCCAATGGTCTATGGAACATTTAAGATGTGTATAGAATTTTCCATGCATAGGCGTCAGTGCAGACGTCTTTCCCAAAAAAAAAACCAAAACAAAACAAACTGACAAACAAGCAAAATTTAGAAAAAGCTATTAAATATGTGAGTGAAACATACCCTGTAATAGAAGTGTAGTACATAAATTTGTAAAACAATATATAAATTCATATAAATTTTAACTTTTTTAAATAGAGATAAATATATATTATATGTAATTTATATAATAAATATCAATATCAAGCATACGAAAAAAAAGACAGAAAAATCTGGAATTTTTTAAAACTTTTTCTTCTTGTGTTATTCTATTTCATATATTTTATTTATTGATCTAGGAATATGCCTAAAAAATGCACAGTTAATCTTAAATAAAAAAATATATAAAATTCTTGAAACTTATCAAAATATTTCTTAAGAGCCATTCACAGGGTATACATCTAGTGTGTTTGTATAAGCATATTTAAAAAACAAGATATGTGTATATGGCGCATAGTCATCAAAATATATATATCTACACCTATATAAATATATATAGATATAAATTCATATGGATGACGCTTGGCTAAATTTAGATGGCGAATATATTTTCATATTTTTAGCACATATAGAGACGAATGTAAACAGTCGAATGCGATGCTATAAAACTAAGCAGATTTTTCGAAATGCTTCTCAAAAACGTTGCAATCGCGAAACGAAAAACACAAGAAAATTCTTCAATTCGTGATCAATTGAATAAACAAGCAAAGGTACGAAAGGAAAAAATTAATAAATCTAAAAAAAATCTAAAAAAAAATGTAAAAAAAATATAATAAAATAATATAATTGCTACATATAAAATTATATTAATCAGGATTGTAACTGAACTAACTGATGTCATTAGATTTTTCTATTTATTTCCTTTTGCAAATAGATGTCCGTTGTGCCCCTAATGTTTCGTGATTGGTGGGATGAGCTCGACTTTCCAATGCGCACGTCGCGCCTGCTGGACCAACACTTTGGCCAGGGTCTAAAGCGCGATGATCTCTTGTCCTCCGTTTGGAACTCGCGTCCCACTGTGCTGCGCTCGGGTTATCTGCGTCCCTGGCAACGCTCGGTCAACAGCTTGCAGAAACAGGAATCTGGCTCTACTCTGAACATCGACAGAGAGAAGTTCGAGGTGATTCTCGACGTGCAGCAGTTCTCGCCGAATGAGATTACAGTGAAAGTTGCGGATAGGTTTGTCATAGTCGAGGGCAAGCATGAAGAGAAACAGGACGAGCATGGCTTTGTCTCCAGGCAGTTCTCCAGGCGCTATCAGCTGCCAGGTGGGTTTGACTTTAATCTCAATTCAATTTCTCTTTATATTATAAATGTATCTTACTGATTGCAGCTGATGTCAATCCGGACACAGTCACCTCCTCGTTGTCGTCGGATGGTCTGCTGACCATTACGGCACCCATGAAGACATTGCCACCGCCATCCACGGAGCGCCTCGTGCAGATTACACAGACTGGACCCTCCTCCAAGGAAGACAACGCCAAGAAAGTCGAAACTACAACGCAATAAGCGACACTGACTGTTCAACCACTCCTTAGTTGTTATTATTTAAAGAAGCCTTTGGAGCAGTTTTAGCAATATTTTTTATACCATTATAAGTGCTAGAATAAGTTAATGTGATTATAATATTGAAAGTCTTATATATAGAACGGATCTGTTGAAGAAACGTTTTAAAGAAACAATGAAATTTTGATAATTGCAAAACTGTTGAATAACCAGAAATAATTATGAATATATCTTAAATATATATCCATATATTTGAATATATATATATATATATATATATATATATATATATATATATATATATATATATATATATATATATATATATATATATATATATATATATAATTAGGGAAAGTTTTTACACATTATAAGAAGCCAGTCAGCGGAAATAATTTAAGTGAAATGGAATTATTTTTACAGTACTCGAAATCCGACAACTAGGCAGAAGAATTAAAAGTTTTTATATATTTTTTGGCATTAAAAACACGTTTATAAATTCCTTTAAAATTATAAACGATAAAAAAATAAAATATATTTTTCATCTTTATAGCAAACTGAACCAATGCGATATTTATATAATTATAAATGAAGAATATTGATTAATTAAATATTATTTATATTTTTATCTACAAATAAAGCCACACATACTAACCTCGTTTATAATATATATTTTTTACATGCGAACTAAATCAGATCCATTGCTAATTGCATCAGCCTTTGCAAGAGCTATCTGTAGCTATTTTAGTCACATTAGAATCACATGAGACTTATTCACACAAAATATTTTAATTTATTTCGAAATGTTATCCATAAAAAACTATCAAACAAAACTAAAAACTTTAAAATCGAGCATTTATGTATCTATGTATATCATTTTCATTTCTTTGCTGCATCGGGCGTCTTGGTGTCTGTTTTGTTCTTAAGGTTCTTAAGTTGTTTCTTTTGCTGTAATAGAAAAGAAAACTTCGATGAGTGAAAGTACTTTATGCATATAATATATTAGCAAACTTATCAAACCACTCTCGTTTTATATATTTATAGTTTTGATTTTTTTATAGTACCGACCTGCTTGTAGAAGAACTCCTCCTCGCGTGCAGCTTCCATTTTGCCAAATGAGCCGCCGGCTTCGCGTATGGCACCACCGCCACCGCCACCTTTGCCTGCACCGCTGCCCAGTTCTCCCACATGCGACATTTTCAAGTGTCTAATAAATAAATAAATATTAAGTATTGAGAGAGCGAAAAAGAGCAAGAGAGAGAGAGAGAGAAAGAGAGAGAGAGCGAGAGAGCACGATCTTATGCAATCCCGCTGCTCTTATGGAACTTACTGAATTTGTTTTGGATACAGATGTTGACTGATGCGGCGCAGTGTAAACATATTGATTTATATACCAGCAGCTAATATAGTATATTATTTGTATGTATATATATTTATGTTATGTATATATATGTTTCGTTGATAATATACGACGAGTGATTGGTCGCTCTTTATTTCATGGTATTATGAAAATCTCAGCTGCTTGTGCATTGTCCATTCGGATTGGTTTTGTTCAGCTGGCTCTGCCAACTCGTGCGAAGATTTCCGAAATAAAACGGGGGACAAATTTGAAATGTGAATTTGATTGGACTCTTGCTCTGTTGCCTGGTCCAGAGCATTTCAACACAATTTGCATGCGAAACGAGAAACATGAAGAAACGGCGCCCGAAACAGTTGAAAATGATATCAGATATATATATATATTAATTTTTTTTTTTTTTGACTTGCCAAAAATTGTGCTTAAGGTTCTTCGTCATCGGTGGGCTCATCCTTGCCACGATTATGTAGAACCTTTAGGCATTCGGTGGTCTAGGAGGAGGAAAAAGTATATGTATGGATTGGAATGGATGGCATTTGTCTGTAAATCATTACCTCATTCAAAAAGAATGCTTCTTCATGTATATCCTTGTATTTGTTAATACAAGTGGTGTTATAGAGGGCAGCATGATCTAATGTACGCTGATACTCCTCGTATTTGCGCATGTAGTCCGCCGTTTTCGAGGATTCAATATGTTTGCGTATATTGCACATAAGTCCGTGATTGATTGAGCTGAAGTATTCTTCCTCCTTGATGCCACCTTGCAGCTTACCTAGACCGCCGCCCAACAGAAATACATTTGAAGGTAAACTGCTCTTTGACTCTGAGTAACGTCTGGATGGGATTTGCGATTGGAATGGGATTTTCGTGAGAATCTATAGATATTCTTAGTGGACTCTATGGACTTACGCGTAATTTGGAATTGTGGCTTGTGTGCGTAGAAACAAACCAGCGGGAAACATTTTTGCGTATTTATATTTTATTTATATTTATTTCTATATATGTACGTATATATATATATTATACATAGATATATACATATATATTTGAATGTTCGATTCGATTATAAAAACTTTCTGGACTGTTAACAAATGCTAAAGGCATCTAAATTTACTGTCAGAGAAGGTAGATCAAAATATAAAATTTTGTAAAATGAAAGTAGCAATAAAAAAAAACAACATCACAGAACTCCGCGAAAACTACATCCCGATATCGGTAAGTCCTATCTACAATTAAATCGACTATTATTGCTGTTGATTACGTATATTATTGATAAAAAAAATAATTTATAATATATATATTTATATATATATATATATATATATATGTGTGTACATATATGCATGTATGTATGTATGTGTGTATGTATATACATATATGTATACCACAAATTCTTAAATGCGTCCATTCACCAAAGACCAACCAGTGGTAATCAAAGGAAGACGTCAGTCGAAACTGGAGGCGCCCAAATCAAAGTCAGCGGCTGCGCTCGTGAAACGCAAAAACCGCAATGCACGCAGAAAGAGCCACTATCAGCAACATCATAACGTCAGCAACGCCAATAACAACAGCAGCACCACCACCAGCAGCAGCAACAATAGCAGCTGCAATAGCAACAGTAGCAGCAGCCACAACAACAACGATTGTGATGATAATGATGAAATGGACAACTATGGTGGCCATCATGAGGATGATTCGGCCAAGGAGCCATGCCATTTTGTGCCCGTGCGTCGCAAGCCGCTTGGTGAATATATGAATTTGGAGGGGCCAACACTAGCAGCAACAGCAACAGCAACAGCAGCGGCTGCGGCGGCGGCGGTGGCATCCGCGGCGGCAGCAGCAACAACAACAACAACAACGGGAGCAACAACAATAGCAACAACATCAGCGGCAACGTCATCATCATCATTGCCATCAGCGTCAGTGCAGGGCATGCGAATGAGCTACGCCGCAGCCGTACAAACTGGATTGGGCGTGAAAGTCATGATATCGCCGCGTCTGAAAAAATTGAACAACAAGCCTGGCAGCAAGGGCCAAAAGGCCAACAATCATCATAATAATAATCATATTAGTAAGATAACCGCTGATACTAAGTTTCGGATATTTGATGAGCAGCCAAATAAGCCGCACATTGTCCGAGTCGATCCAAAAGTGTTTCGTGCGGATGTTGATGCTATGAAAGCAACTGTGCGATTGAAGGCATCCAAAGCGATCCAGAAGAAGCCAGCAGCAGCAGCAGTGGCAACAGCAGCGGCACCGGCAGCGGCACCAGCAACTTCTAAGCCAAAAGCTGAATCAGACGATGCTGAAGAAGCGCTTGAATTGAAATTAAAAAAACTGGCATGCAATGCGGCTGGCACAGCTGCCGTAGCGGTAAACTTAATG
The DNA here is from genome assembly GCA_035047625.1 of Drosophila mettleri. NCBI lineage: Eukaryota > Metazoa > Arthropoda > Insecta > Diptera > Drosophilidae > Drosophila > Drosophila mettleri. The sequence goes on from JAWNPI010000085.1 coordinate 16,000,516, forward strand.
CAAACGGCTAGAAATTTGAATTCAATTCAGGCCAATTCATTAACAGCATTAAATGGCAATCTGGATGAAAGCCAAAGCCAAGGCACAGACGTCCAGCAGCAGCAACAGCAACAACAGCAGCCATCGCCAACATTTCTGGATTCGATCAGTTATCTAAGCTTTCATCAGGAGCGATTGCAGCGGATAGTCAAAAAACAGAGCATTTGCGCAATTTGCTTACAATCGCCAGAGCCAATGAAGGTACCACAGTTTGAGGACAAGCATTTTAAATATCTTGAGGAAGCTTCACTTTTGGCACAAAATCGCACCATGCTACGCTTATGGCTGAACTCTGATCAACTGATATGCTAGTAAACATTTTTCAGACAGATAAATTTTTAAAGTTATATTGTGTGTTCTAAGTTATGCCTGTTGACTAAAAACTAAATTGAAATGCAACGGCCAACAATAAACTTGGCCTGCCTATGCAATGGCCGATCAAATAGTATTTTTGCTCTTTGTTGTTTATCTGCAAAAAATTACACTAAAAAATACCATAAATATATCGATATATCTCTATATATGTATATATATATGTATTAATTTAGGTGTAAGATGGCCTGGTCACATTATATTTAGGTTGATTATTTTTCTTATTTTGCGTGTGTAAAAATGTTGTGTTGTGAAAAGCGCAATTTAATTGCAATGCCTATATAGTTTGTCAATCAGCTAGTGGCTAATGTGCATGCCAATAATGTTAACCGTTTGACGGCATTATAGCAACTGCATGGCAGTGCCTGTCTAGCCGAACAGCAGTCCCAGCACAATCTGAAGAAGGCGTGTGAACGAAGCAACCGAGCGAGCGTGTCAGCGCAGAGCGGAGTGGAGCGGTGTGTGTGTGTGGAGTGAGGAGTGAGGAGCGAGGAGCGGAGCGCAGCGCGTTTTCTGTGTGTTTTGTGTGTGTATATAATGGACAAGTTAAAAAACAACAACAAAGAACATGCAGTTATTGCATCAATTGAGTGCTCCTATACCAACGCTGTTGACACCGATGTCGATGTGGAAAGCAATAAGAGCACGCCCACACCATATTTTACGCCCCTCGAATTTTTGCAGCCCTCCTTTGAGTTCCCATCGCCAACAACAACGTCGGGTGCAGCAGCGCCAACTGATGTGTGCGATGAGGAGCCATTGTATACACCGAAACAGTTTACAATTTGCAATCCCAAACAGCAGCAGCAGCATTCAACACAATTGCCGCAATCGCCGACGACGCTAAATCGTAAATTTAAGCGATTTTCCTTATACGATCGACGTTCGTGTTCGCCGCAGGACGCAGGTCGTATATTTGCCAACAAGGAGAATACGATACCAAAAAAATACGGCACCGATAACGATCACGATAGTTTGTATTTATCGAAAAGCGAACATAATTCACCAACAATCCTTTTTAGAGATGACAGCTCAACGACAACAACAACAACAGCGACATCAACCGCAACAACAACACCAAGTCTCCTCAACGATTCGAGCCGCAATAGCTACTCACCCAAATTGCTCGCCTCCATTAACAATTTGAATTTGAATCATTCGTTAAGCGGCTCACCGCTGAACATAATCAATTCGGCTGGGTATAAAAATGGGAACTTCTTTCGGTTTCCCGAAATCGATCATGTGGTGCAGGATGTGGTGGTGCTGCAATCGCCACCGATTGCTACCCTGGCAGTGGAGGAGCCGGACAATCAGCAACAGCAGCAAGCAAAGCAAGCTGTTACAGCGGAAACGGGTCGACGCAATCGCAAGAATAAGAACAATCTCACCATACGCATCACAGATGTGCAGCTGGCCAAGCCGCTGTCGCCATCCAAGCCAAAGACGCCAACGATTAAGAGCACAAAGGAGAAGGCACGCTCTCTGGACTCCGCTGCCAACGAGACGGAGCTCTCGATTGTGGTGCATCACATCAATGAATCTCATCCCATGCCGGGCAGCAGCGGCGGTCATGGGCATGCGCATGCCATGAATCAAAGCAATATGTTAATGCAGCCAACGGCTTCCAGCTTGCACTCCACATCTCTGTCCCGTCTCGATACACAACAGTCGCTGCATAATCGACGCACAACGCGCCGCAAATCGCCGGGCTTGAATAGCAGCGACTGGCAAATGTACCATCGGAAAAACAATCCATATCAGAGCTCACTGGATGCGGACGAACTAAAGTCGGCGTCGAGTGTGGACAGCAGCAGTAACAACAGCGGCAAGTTTACGCTTGGAGCCACACTGGCACCACGCAGCGCACACAAATTGAATCCCATGCTGCACTCGTCGAGCACCAATCTGAAGACGTTGCCCGAGTGCCTGACCTTGGTGGAGTTTACGCCCTGCACAGCAGCTGTTGAGTCGCCATTCAAGCAAAAGTCCATGGATTTGCCGGGCAAGAGCCTTGCCCATGGGTCAATGAATCTCTTACAGCGCCGTGGCTCGAATCACAGTCTCACATTGAATCTGCACAGCTCTTGTGGCAATCTAATGAACAGCGGCCTGAGTGTCTCGAACTATAACTTGGGCTCGGTCAGCAATTCCAAGTCGAGCTGCAATCTGGAGCAGCAACAGCCGCACAATCAACAGCAGCAAGCGCCGCTTAATCAACTAACTGTCGCTGCGGGCAGCGGCCAGGGTGCGCGTCAGGGCCTGTTTCGCCGCCGTGGATCTAATCACAGCATCACCTTGCAGAGTCACACGACCAATTCGTGTGGGGAGCTCAACTCCATGGCCAATCAGACGACGCCCAAGCGCGGCCTGCTCGAGCGACGCGGCAGCAATCAGAGCCTCACGCTCAATATGGGCGGCCAGCTGAGTGTGGCCGGTGCCGGAGGTGCAATTGTGGATCAAACGCAGCCCAAGCTAACTGTATGCAGCTGTGGTGCAGCCAATGCCGCTCAGGCAACGCATCAGCGCAAATTTTTTAGCACCGAGAATTTGAATAGCAATCGCAGTGGCAACAGCTCGCAGTATTTGGATTTCAAGCAGCCGCTGTGCTTCGGCTCGGCCTCCGACCTGCAGCCCAGCGAGCAGTCGAAGAACAAATCGCCCATCGGCAGCGACGAGCCGAGTGTGGTGCTCTGCAGCTGTGCGGCTGGCGGTGGCGGCGGCGGCGTCATACGCAATATCATGACGCGCCCGCTCTCGCCGCAAACGACGAGCGAGGAGTTTAAGATCTATTTGGCCAGCATACAGATGCTGCAGAGTGCCTCGAATCCACTCAATCAGTACGATCTGATCAAGCTGAATCATGTGTTCGATCACAGCTACAAAGTGAATTTGGAGCAGCCGCCGGTGCTGGTGCTCGGGCGTGATGGCGGCACGCCCACAAATCAAGTGCCGCCCACATCCGAAGATAGCGAACTGTTGAGCATGTATCAGACGGTGGTGAAGCGAATTGTCACACCATTGCCCCATCTGGAGGATGATGAACAGAAGCGCATATTTCGTGACTTGCATAAGGAATTTTGGGATTTGCCCTTGAATCATCAGGAGAAGCCGATGGTGCTGGGTTCGCAGACAAAGAATCGTTACAAAACGATTCTGCCCAACGAACACTCGCGCGTCATACTCGAGAGTGAGCAGTCGGAGCTGTTCAATTTGCAGAGCTGCTGCCTGCTGCAGCCGCAAACGGCCAACGAGGAGCTGATGAGCAAAACAACGCTGCTGGCCAACGAGGATTTGCCCTACATCAATGCCAATTACATCAAGGTAAGAACCAAACTTGCGTATTCTCATCTCACGCTTAATGGCCACAATTTCGTTTTGCAGGGCCCGGACTATGTGTCCAAATGCTACGTGGCCACGCAGGGACCGCTGCCGAATACCATTTTCGAGTTTTGGCTAATGATCTATCAGAATACACAGCGGTACATACGACGCTGCATGGATGGTGGCAGCAGTCCGCATGTGGATCGCACGCACATTCTGCAGCAGTATTATCAAAAGATCGTAATGCTAACCAATTTTACGGAATGCAATCGACAAAAGTGCGCCATCTATTTTCCCATCGAGTTGAACGAGATCTTTGCGGTGGCCGCCAAGGGCGAAGTCTTTGAGCTAAGCGCGCTGGCACGCGACTATTTCGAGCCGTATTTGTTGGCCGTGCAGGAGAGCGACGAATCTGGCACGAATCTCAGCAGTGAATTGCAGCCGGAGCGGGAGAAACACAGCAATCGCTGGCACATCGGCATCGATTCGCAGAAGGTGACACTGAGCGAAACGCTGCGTCGCACACTGCCCGCCGCGGGCAGCTTCTTTTTGGCCAAAAACGTGGGCATTGTGCGTCGCAATGGGTATTCCGTGCGCAAGCTGATACTGCTCTACTGCATCAATGTGCCGGACAGTGCGGGTCTGCTGGAGTATCATTTGCAGAAGATTTGCTGCTATCATTATTGGTATCCCGACTGGCCCGATCATCACTCGCCGCGAGATATCAACACCTTGCTGGACACCTGTTTGCATGTGCTGAATCTCGGCAAATGCGAGTCGGAATTCGATAACTATGATGATAAGCGGAGCACACGGAACGCACATTTGAGCGCTCAGCGCCTGGAGATCTACAAGCAGGACATCTTTAATGCGGTGCAGCCGTTGCCCGTGATACATTGTTCGGCGGGCATTGGGCGCACCGGCTGCTTTACGGCCATACTCAATGCGGTGCGTCAGCTGCGACAATCGTTGGCCTACTCCCTAACCGGAATGCTAACCCGAACGCTGACCGTCAAGGATATGGAATGCACGCAATACGTGAGCGACGAGGACACTGAATCTAGCTTTAGCTGCAACACTCTATTGCATATACAGCATATTGTTGAGCAGCCGGATGCTGTTAGCTTCGATCAGCTGCCCAAGATGCCGGACATCTTCGTTGACATCTTGGGCATCGTTTGCAATTTGCGGCTGCAACGCGGCGGCATGGTTCAAAATTCTGAACAATACGAGCTAATACATCGAGCCATTTGTCTCTACTTGAAGCGCACTTTGGCGCTGCGACGTTTTTAGATTAGTTACATAATTGATGACAATGTTAACCAACATGACGACGATGATTAAGATATAGTTGTAGATGATGATGATGATGATGATGAAGAACAAAACACCAATTTACTATTTGTAAAAGAAACCTTTTTGTGAACCTTATTTAAAAAAAAAAAAACAAAAACAAACGAAAAAACCAAACAAAAAATGAAAAAAAAAAAAAAAAATTAGTAAAAAAAAGAAGAAGAAAACCAACAAGAAATTCGAATAACCATGGCTAAAAGAGTCTCGAACATTATATACTTATATACATTAAAGATGAAGATAAAGAAAATGGAAATCAGTTTTATATGGCAGACACACTGAATGCGTGTGCTATATAAACTTATCTATTATTGCTACACATTATTATGATTATTATTATGATTATTATAAATGTTTATTAAGTGTTTTTTGAATGTATGTGGTGTGCATGTATAATGTATGTACATAAGTGTAAATGTTTTTTCCATTTTTTTCGGTGTGAGCAACAAACAAAACAAAACGAAACGAAAAACCCTATGCTTAAAACAACAACAGCTACAAACTAAATTTAATTGAACTTATTAATTACCTTACCTTACCCAACAGCAACAACAACAACAACACACAGACAACAGCCAATAGCAGCAACAACTGTGAGTTGATATGATTTTGTTGGGGCAAAACTGTGAGAAGCTCAAACCCCTTTATCAAGTTGTCTCGCGGCCTCGCGCTGCGTCTCTAACTGACTAAAACACCAATTTTCACAGCATTTTCCCCAACTGTCAGCTCGACAGTTGCTGCTGCTGTTGTTTGCTACTTTAAGGGCCGCATCCATAGTTACAGCTAGAGTTCTTACATGACAAAAACAAAGAAAAATTATATTGAAAAAAAAAAAAAAATGAAATATTGAAACTTGTATTAATGTTTATGCAATGGAACTAGTCAAATAAAACTTAGAAACATTTTAAATGTAATTATAAATGTGTAAAAAATATGAGTTTTCATGGGTGGGCTGTTAAAACAAAAGATATTTTAAGTGTGCCTAGGCTCAAGTGCTATATTTATATATATAAACATCTATATATATAAACATATCTATATAAAATAATTTAACAAAATTTTAGAAATCTGGAATTTTCTTATACTTTTTCATTTCATCAAGTTTTTTAAGCAGCTTAGGAATATATTTTATTATAATTTTTTTTAAATAAATTTTATAGGTATTTTTTGTAGTGAAAAAATGGATTACATTTATTATTTAATATAAAATGAATAACTATTAATTATTTATATATTATTATTATTTTACTTTAAATCTAGCTGCTTAAAAAAAAAAAAAAAAACTAAAATATTATGATTTTTTAATGTATTGTAGAGAAATATATTTATTAAATATAAAATTAATATTTATTATATTATTATAAATTTACTTAAAATCTAGCTGCTTTTTAAAAAACTAACAAATAAAACTACTTTTGATTTTTTTTCTAATATATTGTAGAGGTCTTTTTCGTAGGGAAAAAATGAGATTAAATATTTTATTTAATATAAAATTAATATTTATTATATTATTTAATATAAAATTAAAATTTATTATATTATTATAAAATTACTTTTTAAAACACTAACAAATAAAACTACTTTTGATTTTTTTCTAATATATTTTAGAGGTCTTTTTCGCAGTGAAGAAAAGGAGATTAAATATTTTATTCAATATAAAATTAATAATTATTTATATATTATTATATTATAAATTTACTTAAAATCGGACTGCTTTTTTTTCAAAATTAACATATTTCATATATTTCAGTTTTCTCCATAAAAATTTCATTTTCACTTGTGTAATTTCAAACCCGTGTGCCCATCGACGGGTTAAAGCATCAACAGCTGATTTTGTTTGGCTGGCTAAAGTCCAATGCGACGCAACAACACTCGGATTTTGGACCGGTAGCTGCTTGAGATTAAACATTTTTCTGTTAACTAAGTTGTGGCAGTAATTATGTGGGGATTTCTAACAGTCCGACGTGGACATTACACAGCCAGGTGCCTGAGATCATACAGCAATAGCATGCAGGTGAGCGGCGTAGCAATGCGAAAAGCTTTTACATTTGGTAATCAATTTTGGTCTGGGCAGGTGAAAGTGTCTGTGAAGCAGGGTGTCCTCGTTGGACAACGCCAGCAGCTGGCGAGTGGCTTGCAATATGAGAGTTTTCTCGGTGTGCCCTACGCACAACCACCTGTGGGTGAGCTGCGTTTCCGAGTGAGTACGCCACATGAGAAACTGGTTAATATCGACTAAAATCTTGATACACTTAGAGCCCGGTGCCGTTGGAGCGTTTCCAGGAAACGGAGTTGGACTGCAGCAAAGAGGGCAATGTCTCGCATCAGCGTGATCCATTTACACTCGACGTAGTTGGCTCGGAGAACTGTCTGTTCCTCAATGTTTATGTGCCCAAGAGCAGCTCCCAGAAGCCACTGCCCGTCATGGTCTGGATACACGGTGGAGGCTTCTGGTTTGGCAATGGCAACCGTGATTAGTGAGTGTTATATATATATAAGATTATATTTTAGATATCTCTTCTAACCTATTCCCATTTGCAGTCACTTTCCTGCTCAGCTCATGCAAGAGGAGGTCATTGTGGTTACTCTAAATTATCGGCTTGGAGCATTGGGATTTCTCAGCTTACCCGAGGCGGGCATCTATGGCAATGCGGGCCTGAAGGATCAGCGTCTGGCCCTGCAGTGGGTGCAGGAAAACATCAGCAATTTCAATGGTGATCCTCAGAATGTTACCCTCTTTGGAGAGAGTGCGGGCGGTGCTTCAGTGCATCTGCATACGTATTCAGCGCATGCCAATAAGCTGTTCCACAAGGCAATTATGCAGAGTGGAACAGGCAACATGGATTGGGTGTTCCAGGATAATGCTTCGTACAAGGCGCGACGGCTAGGCGAGCTTTTGCAGGGCAAGAATATAGAGAAGGACAGTCAGTTGTTGGAATTCTTGCAATCCTCGGCGGCGACGCCATTGGCGATGCTAGCAAAGACTTTAGATGTGTTGACTCCTGATGAGCGTCGTCGACAACTGCCGCTGGCTTTCAAGCCTGTTGTTGAAGATCCCAGCAGTCCGGATAGCTTCATAACTACGCAGATTCTGGATCTAATGCATGAAAAGGAACGCTTGAAGGGAATGCCTCTGCTGATGGGCTACAACTCCGGCGAGGGGATAGCCATGATTGTGCCTGCCAGGCGCAAGCTGGAGCTTTACAATGAGGATTTGGCGCGCATGGTACCTCGCAATCTGGTGGTCAGACCAGAGGCACCAGAGGCGCTGGAAGCAGCCGAAGACCTGCGTCAATTCTTCTTCAATGGGCAGGATGTGACGGCTGACAACCTGGTCGACATCTTCACTGATTATTACTTCAATATTGATCTTCAGCACGCCGCAGAGATTCATGCCAACTGCCAGAGGACTTCACCGCTCTACTTCTATCGCTTTGACTATATCGGCGGACGCAATTTCTACAAGAGCATGTTCCAAGCAAATGATCTGCGTGGAGCATCCCACGGCGATGAATTGTTTTATCTGTTTCAAATGTCGGATGACGATGCAAAGCTGGAGCCATCGGATGCGGAGATGACAAAGCGTTTGTGCCACATGTGGGCGAACTTTGCAAAGCATGGTAAGCCATCAGAAAGCTGGACACCAGTGCAAAGGCAAAAGAGGAGTCCTAATGGGGAGCTGGAGCCCTTTCAATTGGACTACATGCAGCTGGACCGGGAATGCAAAATGCAACTGAATCCAGATGCCGAGCGTATCGACTTCTGGCGCAGCATGTACAAAAGATATAGATCAAAATGCTATGAAGAATTGAGAGCTAAATTGTAACGGATATTTATCAGAACTAAATGCATATTTTATATGTGAATCGATAAGTTTTTGGTATTTGCTTACTCTTAGGACTTAACAATATCGATAGATAACCATGCTTTACATATCGATAATTAGCTTTTGCATCAGCTGTTTGAGTGCAAAGATCAGCAATAAACATATTCAAAACACAGTTGTAACTGTAAACTGATATTTTTTCTATAATCACACACATACATACACATGCGCTTGTAATAATGCGCAGTTTATATACCTTGCAACGCCGTTGTTTTACCACCAATATCCTTCCATCATACATCAATGAAAAGGTAGGACAATATAGAATTAGTTTTTATTATAATATATTATATTAATTCACAGGTGAAAGTGCCTGTGAAACAAGGCATTGTTGTTGGCACACGACAGAAGCTGCCCAATGGCGTAGAATACAATAGTTTCTTGGGCGTACCCTATGCAGAGCCACCCGTGGGAGAGCTTCGGTTTCGGGTGGGTGCATCAAAGCAAAAATATTTATCATCTACAGGAATTTCATTTATATTAGAGCCCGGTGCTGCTGGAACGATTCAAGGAGCATGAGCTAGACTGCAGCATGGAAGGTGACGTCTCGCATCAGCGCGATCCACTTAAGCAGCAAGTGATTGGTTCCGAGAACTGTCTGTTCCTCAATATTTATGTGCCCAAGAGCAAGTCACAGAAACCGCTGCCCGTCATGGTCTGGATACATGGTGGCGGGTTTTGGTTTGGTAGTGGTAACAGGGAATAGTGAGTGTAATCTAAAAGATCATACACAACGTTATCTATCTAATATTCAATCCAATTCACAGTTATTTTCCTGCTCAGCTCATGCAAGAGGAGGTCATTGTGGTTACTCTAAATTATCGGCTTGGAGCATTGGGATTTCTCAGCTTACCCGAGGCGGGCATCTATGGCAATGCGGGCCTGAAGGATCAGCGTCTGGCTTTGCAGTGGGTGCAAGAAAACATCGCCAACTTCAAAGGTGATCCACATAATGTTACGCTTTTCGGAGAGAGCGCTGGCGCATCTTCAGTGCACATGCACATGTATGGGTCGCATGCCAACAAGCTGTTTCACAAGGCCATTATGCAGAGCGGCACTGGGAATTCGGAATGGGTACTCCAGGAAAATGGCGCCTTCAAGGCGAGACGTCTAGGTGAACTGCTCCAGGGCATTAATATAGCGCAGGATAATCGCTTACTGGAATTTCTGCAGTCGGAGGCGACGACTCCATTGGCCATTTTAACTAAGACTTTGGACGTGTTGACTGCTGATGAGCGACGTCGTCATCTGCCTTTCTCCTTTAAGCCAGTTGTGGAGGATTCGAAGAGTCCAGATGCTATGCTAAGCAAGCCATTCCTTGAACTGTTGCACGACAGGGAGAGATTGCCTGACATGCCCGTGCTATTGGGCTATAATTCGGCAGAGGGCACAGTTCTGATTACGAATCCCAAGCAAAAGGTGGAGCTCTATGATAAGGATATGGCACGCTTAGTACCACGCAACCTGGTCGAGGATCCAGGAGCGCCCGAGGCCATAGAAGCAGCGGAAGATATACGCCAATTTTATTTTAATGGAAAGTCGCCGACACTGGAATGCTTCGACATTCTGGTTGACTTGCTCGGAGATGTGCACTTCATTCTCGATCTGCAGCACACTGCGGAGGTTCACGCTTACTTCCAGAAGGCGTCGTTCTACTTCTATCGCTTTGACTATGTGGGCGGACGGAATATGTATAAACAAGCATTCAGAGCGGACAAGCTCCGTGGTGCCTCGCACGCCGATGAACTTTCCTATCTATTCCAATGGTTTAATGATACAACGCCTTTAGCTGCCGATGATGCTCAAATTACAAAGCGAATGGCCCATATGTGGGCTAACTTTGCGAAATACGGTAAGCCAGCGGAAAACTGGACACCTGTTCAGAAACAAAAGAGGAATGCCAATGGTATACTCGAGCCTTATCAATTGGATTATATGCAACTAGATCGAGAGTGTAAAATGCAGCGGAATCCTGATGGAGAGCGAATGGATTTCTGGCGCAGCATGTACAAAAGATATAAGCCAGAAAGCTATGAAGCGTTAATGGCCAAAATTACTGTATAAATATATATATTGTATAAATACTCATTGTTAATTAATATATTATTGTAAATTAAAGAAAAGTGATATTTATAAAATAAATTTGTATTTTAAATAAAACTTTTTCGATATCATTTTATTTCAGCTATCGATATTAAAAAACACCGTAGTATGGTCGTGCAATTGATAAATATTAAAATATATCGAGAGTCTAAGTAAACAAAGTGATATCGATAGTTAGTGGTTGGTTATTGTGAGTCAGTCATGGGTGCATTGTTTGGGAAATCTAGTAAAAAGACAGTTCCAAGTCGCATCACAGACCATGACAAAGCCGTGCTGGTAAGCACAACTTATTTTAAGGATGTCTGTTGATTGTAATATACATAAATCGCTTGGTAAATTGTAGCAATTGAAGCAGCAACGGGATCGTCTGAAGCAGTATCAAAAACGCATCGAGTTACAGTTGGAAAATGATAGATTACTCGCCAGGAAGTGCCTGCAGCAGGGCAGAAAAGAGTAAGAAGCTGTATATGTGCACACAAACATTATTTGTTTAATGTGTAACCGTTTTAGCCGCGCAAAACTGCTGCTGCGCAAAAAGAAATATCAGGAAAGTTTGCTCACGAATGCGGACAAACAGCTGGATAACTTGGAGAAATTGGCAGCCGATTTGGAATTCGCCCAGGTGGAAATGAAGGTGTTGGACGGCTTGAAGCAGGGCAATGCTGCTCTAAAGAAGGTGCACGATATGCTTAATATAGACGAAGTGGAACGCATAATGGACGAAACACGCGAGGGCATCGAGAAGCAACAGGAAATAGATGCCATCCTAACGGATGTACTGACCACACAAGATGAGGAAGATGTGCTCGCCGAGCTCGATGCCCTGGAGGCTGAGGAGCAAAACGTACAATTGCCCGAAGTGCCCAGCGAAGAGTTGCCAGCCAAAGCTGTCGAAGAGATGGAGGTGGATGAGGAGGAGGAGGAGGAGGAGCCGGAGAGAGCTGCAACCAAAGCAAAGGCAAAGAAAATATTAGTGGAGGCCTAAGAGCTAAATGCCATTTACTTTATTCAACTAACTAAGCTTAAACTTTTTGTATATGTATTTGTACATATAATCCATGTATGTGGCGAGTCCTATGTGAAACATATATATTTTTATATAAGAAAATTCCAACCAATTTATGAACACTAAAATCAGAGTCTACAACTTCATGCCGAGGAGAAGACGCTGTAAAGGTGATCCCTTGACAAAAGCAGCTGCAGATGCTGTAGGAGGAGTACTCTCTGTATATGTATTCCACACATATATTTATATATATTCCATATATATATTTATGTCATGGAATCATACGTTCTGTTACCGCCTTTGGCGGAGCGACGCACATCCTCCCTAAGCCGTGAGCGCAAACTCTTGTTCTCGTCGCGCAGACTCTCAATCTCCTCCAGCAGCAGGCAGTTCTCATTGAACAGTTTGTCGTACTTCTTCTGCACGCTCTTGTCCTCGGCGACAGACTTGTAGCGTGCCAGAACGGATTCGATTTGCTTGCGCTGCCTTAGGAACTCATCTCGCACCTCGGCATCCAGAGTAACGAAACGCTTCAGCTCGTCATCGTTGGCATGCTTGTGGAAGAGCTCTTTGACGGCCTTTTTGAGGCCATCCGCCGTGCTCACCTCACCGGCCACATAAAAGATGTCCGTGCAGATGGAATTGAGGCATTCGCGGGCGGATTTGGCGCGATGTCGCTCCGAGCGCAACTCGGCCGCATTGCTCAGATACTTGTCGCGCATCTCCTTGAGCTGCAGCTCCAGCTGAATGTTGTTCTGATTGAGGCCCTCCAGCTCGTGCTCCATTTCGATGATGTGCTTGCGCTTGTCATTGATCTGGAATTCGCGTGGCTCGATCTGCGCCTTGAGCTCGGCGATCTTGTGATTCAGCACCTGCTTGTATTTGTCCAGCTCTTGGTTCTTGTGCAGCAGCTCCTGGATGCGCTTCTCCTTTGCGCCAATGGCATAGTCCCGATCCGAGATATCCTTCTGCAGATCCTCAATGTTGCGCAGTTGCTTCTGCATCTTGACTTGTGACTTGACATGCTCATCCTTCAGCGTTTCCACCTCCTCCAGCAGCATCTCAATCTCATGGCACTGAGATTCGTATTTCTTTTGGAGCACACCGGCCTTGCCGCGCCACATCTGCGTCTCGTTTCGCTCCGTGGTCAGCTTGTTCTCGTACTCCGTCTGGGTGGCCACCATGTTGCGATCGTTCTCTGCCTCCACCTCTTGGCAGTATTTGATGAACTCGTCCTTCTTGTCCTGCATCTCCTTCATCAGCTCACGGATGAGATCCTTGCGCTCGTCCAGTTGCTTCTTGTAGTCATTCTCGAGCGCCTCGATCGTGTCCTGCAGCGTGCCCGTCGAGTTCTTCAGTTTATCCTCGTAGCTCTCGCGCAGCTCCAGCATATTCTCTCGGAGATTGGTAAACTTTTGGTACTCGATGAGCATGCGCTCTGAGTACTGGCTGGCCAGCACGTCCATCTGGGAGCGATGATCCTGTTTCATGTCGTTGATCTGGAATGTTATGAGATTCATTTCCTCCGTATGCTTCGATACTATCTCATTGTTCAGCTCCTTCAGCTCCTCGAGAGCGCTGCAATAGCTGCGATGCACCTCCTGCAGCTGCTGCCCATCAAAGATCTCATTCTGACTCAGCTGATATTGGAACTCCTCCGCCTGCTGCTTAAGACGCAGCTCCAGATTGGTAATCTGCTCCACTTTATCGCTGAGCTGGGTGCGTGGTATCAACACCTCTTGGCTCTTTAACAGATCCTGATCAATGGGCGCCACCTTCTCGTCAATGTTCTCCATGCTCCAAATGGCCACAGTACCAAGCTTCGATATGGCCACCAGCATCGTGCCATCGTAGGTGTATCTTAACTTATTGATGGGTCCATCGAAGAAGCGGAAGTTGGTGAAGGTGCCGCCGCCTGCTTCGAGGAACGGCAGCTGCATATTGAACAAGCCGCCCTCGTGGTCCGCTATGAACATGATCAGATCCGAGCGGGCCAGGCACATGTCGGAAAGAGGTCCCTTGTTGCGGGACGGCACAGTGATCTCACGCTGAAGCGTCGAGTCCTGGAACTCGCGTATGGTGCCCTGATTTGTGCCCGCAAAAATGACCATGGGCTCGTTGAAGCTCACGCAGATCGTCACGTACTCCGTGCCCTTCTGCACGATCTCCTGCAGTCGGGTGCCCGTCTCAATGTCCCACTGGTAGATGGCGCCCTCTGCTCCGCCAGATATCAAATATTTATCCGTCTTCGTCCAGGCCACCGATAAGACATTGCCATTGTGCCCCTTCAGATGGATGACCACGTCGAGGCTATACACCGATGTCACACTGATATTATTGTCATAGGCAGCGGCCATCAAATGTCCAAAGTTCGAGTATTTCACATCGTTGCAGTGCGGAAAGTTGTAGGTTTTGACGATCTACGAGGGAGAGGGAAAGATATATAAATATAAATTTATGAAAAAATATGCACTAAATAATTATTAAATATAATATTTAAAAGCTATTTGACAAACACACTTAAATAAATTAATAAACTACACCACATTACAACACATCACAACCGTCCAGCTTGAGCCCTGGAACGCGACTGAAGATGATCTGCAGAAGCTGCGCTTTTTAAAGCCAAGCCACACTCAACATTAAACTCACTCAAAATGAAAATAAAACTCGTGAGTTGCAGGCTGCTCATAAAGGAACAGTGAAAACCAGAACACGCAAAAGACTTACTCAAAATGGCAAACAGCTCACGACGCTCACTGAATGTGAAGAGAGCACAGCTGATTGAACTCACAAACACACTTAAATTTAAATCTTAAAAAAGCGCATGGTGAATAGCCAGCAGAGCTCAATATGGAGAATAGCTCAAGAGATTTTTGCTTTTCTGAAGATGCTCAAGTGCAGAGTGCATCAATTAAAGCAGTTTTTTAATTGATTAATAAGTAAATAATAAATATAAAAATTTAATTCATGGCGAATATAGCTATTAAGAGTAAAATATATATATAAATATATTTTATGTATTTTTTTTAGTTTACTTACATTCAGCTCATCCATAAAGATCTGTGTGATGCGCAGCTGATCTGAGAAGCCAATGGCTGCCATCAGGCCCGTGGAATTCAATTCGACAATATTCACATCCACCTGGAATTTGCGTACCAGCTCCACTTTGCCAGTCTCATAGTTCCAAATGCGTATAGTTTGATCTCTCGCTATAAAAGAAAAGATAATAAATAAATATGGTTAAGATTTAAGGACCTCGTACACGCGGTCATTATGATGGGCTTCCAGGCGCACACAGAGAGATCGACCACTTCGCCAATGTGTATGAGCACGCCGAGTGGCTCGAACTTGAGTTGTTTCGTCTTCAGCGTTTCTGGAACGATGAGAATGCCCACATAGATCTGCGCGTGGGAGCAGGTGACTATGACCGTCTCCTGCTTGTGATCGACGGCCATATTTGTGATCTGGTATTGAGGCTCGGCATAGATGGTCACCGGGACAGTTAGGACTGTCTTTCGCTCAAATTTGAACTTGGAAACGCGCTCGAAGACAAAGACCTTGTTGAAGATGACAAAGGCAAAGCCGCGGGTGAAGGCCGACATGCAGAGCACACGCCAATCGGGCAGGATCATTGGCTGCAGAGCCGAGAATCGTTGCTCCTGCGCCTCGCGCTCCTTATCGAACATCTCCTGATCCAGCATCAGATCCACAGTCTCGGCCACACTCGCCTTTTGACTGAGCTTCATTTCGCCATTTTCCACCAATATCAACTGATCCCGATCGGTGCCCATCATCAGCAGATCCATGGTCAAGAAGGCCATGGATGTCACTCGAAAATTGATCTTGATATTGTTGCTAATGGTGAATCCGCGCTCCGACTTGCTCAGCAGGAGCAGCGTGCGATCGCCAGCCACTGCCACGAATCCACAATCATTCGGATTGCCGGCAATGCACTCGGCGCCACCGTGCGAGCCGGGCAACGTGGCTCTGCCCTCGATCACAGTGCTCGTCTTGTCCAAGACCAGCATAAAGACCATCTCATTGGGCGGCTTGGTGATCATCACAATGGCGCGCGAATCATTGGTGAAAATCATTTGCTGAATCATCGCATTGCGATGGTTAGCCGGCAGCTCCAAGTGGCGACGTTTCTTCAGCGTGGCCAGCTCATAGATGGACACATAGCGGCCACTAGAAAGAGAGAGAGAGAGAGAGCGAGGGAGTGGGAGATTAGTTAACCAAGCAGAACTAGCTAAGCCTCTTACTGACTTCTTTGAGTGCAGCTCGAGCACAGCCATCAGTTTGCGATGTGAGCTTAAGACAATGATTTCCGCCTTGGTGTCCTCGGGAAAGCGTAGAAATCTCTGTTTGTTAGTCACAAAGTCATGGAAGGCGAGGACACCCTCGACCGGATACATGACCTCCTTGGTCAGATTGAATTGTATGTTGCCCACCACATCGGTGCGCAGGCCGTAGATTTGTTTTGGCCTAATGGACACCGAATGGACAGTTGAAGCACGCTTTTCGTCCATTTTGTACTAAAATATATATTTTGCTCTGGCTGTGGCAAAGCTAAATGCAATTTTTTGTAGTTCGTGTATCTTAAGCTCAAAATAATTTCGATCAAACAACGGAAGGAAGAAATTGTTAAAGTAGCCCTGACAGCAAATTCCATGGCATCCAGCCAGGGGAGCCAACGGTATGTTTGTTTATTTTCGTATTGGCCCTTTTTTTTTTTTTTTTCTTTGGCTTAGGTTTTTGGCGCGCAAAGCTCGCTGTAATCAAAGAGTCATGAATAAGTAATTAAACGCCTCTAAGTATGCTTTCAATTTCCTAGAACGCACTCGAGTTGCCTGCAAACGACACCCCCAACAACCGCTGCCGTCTCATCCTCCGCCCACCCCATTGGTCGGCCCAATAATGCGCTTAAAAAACCCAAAGTCGTCTCTTCCGTCAATCAGTCGCCCAATCAGACTCGCAGTCAGCCCGCCGCTGTCAGTTAATAAGGCATGCATCTCTCTCCCTCACGCCTGGCAATCAGAGTCGGCCGCAACCGCGACCTAACACAACGCAAAAGCTTTGCAGTTAATCAAAGAGCGCGCATGTAAGAGCAAAAGTTCACACTGTGAGAAATGGGGTGTAAGGTAATACAGTGCACCAATTGCCTGACAGCTATTTTTGACCCGTTGTCGAATTTCGAGCAGTGCAGCCCTCGTGCTCTCTTTGGGCTGCATGCGTGTACAGAGGAACGCAAGAAACGAAGGCGCGTTCAGTTGTTCAGTTGTAGTTTACGCGTCGGCCGCAGTACAACGCTAGCGAGCAGTAAGCGGATAAAACGGTGCACGAATATAACGGTGACAGAAACAGAGACAGCGGCTACCTAGGCGAAGCGCAGCTCCAGAGTGTATGTGCTCTGCCAGCGTTTGTTCTTTAGTCTTTAGTGTCTGTGTTATCAATTTGGCGGCAGCAAAAGACCAAAGTGTTGGGGAGCAGGTGGCAGCGGCATCAGCACCAGCACCAGCACCAGCTGAGCCGGCGGCACGAAAAACAGCCACAAAAGAGCCCAAGTAAATTATACACTTAAAAGCAACAAATACAAATACAAATACAATACGTGTGCGAAAATATATATTTTGTTAAGCACTTTTATCCTATACACACACACACACACTCATGTATATATATTTTGGAGTGGCTGTTAGTGTGTCTGTGTGTGCTTGAGCTGCCTACCTTCGGTGTCTCTGTGTGTGTGTTTGTCTGTTCGCGCCTCTCAATTAACGACCCGGACATAGTGCGAGGCTTGAGGTACATTGCTGGCTGTTGTTGTTGTTGTTGTAGTTGCTGCTGTTTTTTAGCTGCATGTTAAGCCAATAAATGGCATTAAAATTAAAAAAGGAAAAACGGTAATTGTAACGAAACAAAGCAAAATTTAACGAAACAAACGGCCGCTAATGGACTTTGTCGATTTTATATTTCATGCAGGAAGCGGCTGCAACAACAACAACAACAACAATGAGCACGAAAACCAAGGTGAAACAGAGATGAACGGCAGCTGTCGCAATTAAAAACTCATTTTATGCACATGTTCAATGCGAAATTTCAATTTCAGTTAATGGCAGAGCGTGGGTGTAGTAGATGTGTGTGTGTGTGTGGGTGTGTATAAACTAAATAAATCTTATAAATCTTTTTCATCTGTGACCATTAGCACGTAGCACGTAACGCGCCAAAATAACACAATTCCAGTATTTATAAACAAAGTTGCGGCCAGTGTATAAATACAATCACACACACACACACAAACAGATATACATAGCCGCCTGCAACGGTACAATTTCGAATTTGAGTTTCGAATAGCCAATACGCGGCAGATGAATTTTTTTTTTTTTTTTTTTGCTTTTTTGTTTTCTTCTCAATTTACAAATAAATTCGCCGCTTGTCGCCACTGACGCCGCAATCGCCGCCACAACTATCGCCGCATTGTTGCGTGAGTTGCCGCTGTCGTTGTTCTTGCTGCTGCTGCTGCTGCTGCACATGTGGAAATGTTGAAATGTGGCAATTTATTTATACGATTTCTGTTATTTTTGGCCTGAAGCAGCGGCGAAGTAAATTGCACGCAGCGAAATCAGTTCAAGCACGCTACACACGTACACACACATACATATAAAGAAGCATGTAAAAATACTCGAGGTACTCGCTGCGAAGAACCTATGACAACACAAATCTACGTACGTATGTATGTGTATGTACGTAGACAAGCGACACACTTTCGAAATTCCAAAGGGAATGGCAAAGCGAAGAGCAGAGAATGAGTGGAGAGAGCGGGCAGAGTAAGCAGCAGCCAGAAACGAAGCGAACCTATAACAAAAGCAACATGGCGCATAGTTGCCGTTAGGGATTTGTTGAGGGTGGGAGAATCAGCGAATTTTCAGCAGCAGAAGCAGCAGCAGCAGCTCAGCTTAAAGTGCATGGCCAAGGCACGGTACACACACACACACACAAACACATGCATACGGTAGAGCGCGCTTTTGGGCGCTGAATTTGAAGCAAGTGCCTTTTTGTTTTTACGAGCAGCCCAGCAAATAATAGCATTTTATGTGTGCTCTCTACGGCGTTTTACAACAGTACACTGAGCGAAATAAAAAAGGTTGAGCAATGTCAAAAGATAAGCCACATATGTACGTATATATACATAAATGCAGAGACAAGTTCATAAAATGTGAGCACAAATTAAATTTTACACTCATCTAATTATGCAAATGCACTGAGTGGAACAAAGCGAGCACTCAAACAGTAAAGTACAGTTAAGAGCGCTCTTAAATTTTGCGCAAACAGCTTAAGTTGTCGTTCGCTTTAATAACTCTCTCATTAATTGAGTTTTAAACGTAGCGCAAATTGAGCTGTTTCTCTCAGTGAGCGAGTGAGCACACACACACGCACACACGCACAGGGAATGGCTGTAGTTGAAGTTATAGCTGAATTAAGTTAAGCGCTGGACACACAAGCCTTTTGGGGTTAGTCAGCGACTAAGCTGACCTTTTTGTTAAGAGCACGCACACATACACACACACACACGCACACAGAGACAACGGCAATTGTCTGGGGTACGCAATTTGATGTTAACACAGCTGATTGATTTATTGTCTGTTCAGTGGCTACCGCAAACACCAGCACAACGCCAACAACAGAAACGCACAGAAAAATTATACACAAACAACAGCAACGATGATCAGGAAAATGCCAAAAGTCCTCAATAAGCCGGAGTCGCAACGTGTGCAATAAAAAACAAAAATAACAAATACACACACATACGCATTTACAATGGCTGTAGACATGCAAGCGAAAGGGCTGCCTTATAAATTCTTGTGTGTGTGTGTATGAAGTGTGCGCTTGTATGCGTGCATGTATTGTCGCCATAATTAACAGTTGCGACGACGACGACGACGACGTCAGCGGCGACAGCGCGTACTAGCCGCCATTTTAATTTTACGATAACTGTTTTCACCTACTTGTTTTCACTCATACTCAATGTATGCGGAGTGCATGTGGCACCACACAGACACACACACACACACACACACTCATACACAAATAACAATACACTCACACACACTCATACTTCAGTTGAAAATATTCTCGCAGTGCGTCACCAGCGTCACAGAGTTGAAATTATTTTCACAGCACGTCAGCAACATGCTTTCTATATATTTATATATATATGTATGTGCCATGTACCCCATTTGAATATATAGAAAAGTAAGGGGTATTATCAAGTTGTCAATTGTATTGAAGATAGAAGAATGCAGCAGAGCACGCTTGCGTCGTTCTGAGTCAAAGTTTTACATATAAAAAATAATCTTTTCTTGCACTTTATGTATGAAAATGTGTAAAGCAGATACCCTAGAATTTTCGTAGATATATATACATATATATATATATATATATATATTTGTGTGTGTGTGTGTAAAAGTTTATTCAAACAATTAGCACAAAAGTTATTTAAGAACAAAATTTTCCATTGTTAGCCTTAGACAAAGAGAGAGGGAGACTGAGCAAAAGTTGTTCACACAGCCTAACTGTTAGTCGTGGTAACTCGCACTTTTTTTTAAGAGTGTCAAATGAAAATTTCTTGGAGAATTAACATTTAAATTGCACGAACACTCGCTTAAATTACAAAATGCTCTGCAATCGTTTTCTTCGGCATGCCAAGGCGCGCGTGATATAAAAATGTAATAAGAGAAATGCTTGCAGCTGTTTTACATAATTTCATCCGTAATGACATCAGATTACACATTACATTATGTCCATATACGGTTCTATATGAAATCATTCAGTTTTGGCGAGAAAGACGAAGTTTACTAAAGTAAACTCGTTTACAATTGCATCAATTAGGTTTGCCCTTTGGGTGGACACACGTTGCGCTGCCAGTAAATGGCGTGCGACAGCTTAATGATGCCACGTATGTCACACACACACACACACACACACAGGCACAGAGGTGGACAACTTGGAACGTCAGGTAGAACTCGTTACACACATGACATACGTGCGCCCGTTAATCCCTGGACATCATGCCAGGACATTCAATCAAAGGGCGACGTTATATACCGCATTTAAGCTACTTAAACAACTTAAATGTATCAATATTCAATGTGGCCCGTTGCTGCTCAATCCATCCAATCGCCACTCTCCACTCATTCCAAACTCAAACCCAAACCCAAATCAATTCATGAATTATTCTGTTAGGCATTCACTTGGGTATTTCTCTTTTTGGAGCTTGGAAACTTTTTTGTAAGTTGAGCTAAGCTGCAAATAAATTAACTGGCGCTTAGCTCTGGCTCTGTGTTGATTTGTTACAATTTTATGCTTTCGCAGACAATTACGAATCAAATTAATTTTATCTGCGCAAACTGAAACTGTTTGAGAATTCTATATGAAGTTTGTTCTAATATGAAACTAATTGGAATCTTATTGCGGAGCAAATTATTGTAATTTCTTTTTCACACAATCGACAAGTTAGTTACTGTGCCTTCAGGGTTTGAAGTCTGCTCTAATAGATATCTAACTGTAATTTCATTGATTTGTTCTATGATTATTTCTATGCATTTAATGCCTGCCTCAAGTTGTTTGAGTTTGCTTGGAAATTCTAAATGATTTTCTTTAATTATGGTGCAACTGTAATTTTAGTATGCAAATTGATTTCTTACTATATATATTTTATGTATATATATATATATATATACGAACAAATTCATGCTTGATCGAAAACGGTTGCGTGTTACTGCAAGTCTTTCCAATTGAACGTGAAACGAGAACGTGAATATTAAATGAAATTATGTATTAGAGAAGCACATTAGACAGCTGTATGTGTGTGTGTATGTGTAGATAACTGCGTGTTATATGTGGCGTATGCGCAATGTGTTGGGCCTGAAAGTATGCCGTCGCAGTGTGTTTGGTTTTAATTTTCGTAATGAAAACTTAAGTCAGGCTTGTCAGATATATTTACATATGTATATAGATAAATTAATATATATGTATATATATATATCTACAGTAAAATCAAGCTAGAGCGAATTCCAATTATTGAATGAAAAACTTGAACTATCAATAAAAAAGTCAAGAACTGAATTATCTGTTCATTGCTAGAGTGTTTACTGTGCTGTTGTAATTGCTCTGTATTCATAAGCATTCTAGCAACCAATTTGACTAAACCATTTGCCAAGATGCTCATTAATAATTCACAAAAACTTTGATTTATTGCAGTAACAACAATAACGACAACAATAACAACAACAACAACAACAGCACCAACAGAGGAGAATAGTAATTAAGGCGAAAACGTGCCACGAAAAGCAAACAAAGGAAAGTCAAGGAAAAAAGCGCAACAAGAGGCGCAAAAATTAGCTGCTTAAATGCTTCTATAGCAATTAAGCCAAAAAAAAAAATAACAAAAAAAAGCTGTTAGCAAATGCGCAATGCATAAAATTAAACGGACAACAACAACAACAACAACCACTAAAACAACAATAGCAACAGCAGCGGTAAATCAGAAGACGGCGACGACAGGTGGAAAAGCTGTGCGGCCCCCATGCAGCGCCGTCGCCGTCTCATTGAATTAATTTCAACGGCACGTAAATTGGCCGTTTGAAAAGCCCGAAAATTGAAAAACGGAAAAGCGGAAAAATTGAGAGCAAAACCAAAACAAAAGAATAAGTAAACACTCGAGCAGAAAGCTGAAAAGCAACCTTTTTTCCAGTCAGAAATCAGCGACTGTCAGCTGAACGATTGGCGTTTGGCGTTTGTCGTTTGTCGCTTTTTATTGATTTTATATATACACCAAAAAAAAAAAATAATACAAAAAAAAAAAAAAGACGGAAACAACAACAACAAATGGCATTGAACGGCAGCAAAAGAAATAAACAAAAAACAAAAGCAAACGCAATGTGAATAATTTTTACTCAATTGTAGCACGAAACAATAAGACGAAGAAACAGAAGCAAACGAAACAGAAATATTTATATATATAGATACACATATATATATATATATACTTACATAGATAAACATAGCTAAAATAAAACACTCTGATGATTCAAGACAACGCACACACACACACATTAACACACACATATACACTCACGCCTATAGCACAGCCCATAAAAATGTGCTATAAAAAATAAAAACGCATAAACTCAAACAAACAAAGAAAAAGCCAACTAAAGTTCAAGTTAAAGTTGAAACAAAAGCGAACAAAAAAAACCAAACCACAACAACAATTACATATACAATGCCCATTTGGCCTGGATAATAGAGCAATAGAGCAATAGAGCAAGGAACAGGCAAACAGCTAAAGACAGAAAGCAGCAGAAGCCGTAAGCAAAAAGCAAGACTGATTTTTATGTTTTTTAGTTAGCTTTCAATTCATATTCAAACGGGCTACAAACTAAATACTACAAAACATACTCATTAAATACTACAAATAATACTAAACAAAAAGTATAACGAAATTACTACAATTACAAGAGAAAGTGCAACGATGAATGCCAGCCAATGAAGCGGAAACCATAGGAAATCCGGCTTTTTTAGAACATCCAACAACAACAACAACGAACTAACAACAACAACAACAACACCAACAACTGCAACAAGAATTATCAAAGCCATCATCAACAGCAACTGAAATTGAAACCATTGAAGCAATTGAAGCGCAATGTTTGTGTTCATTGTCGTTCTGTTGGTCAATACCTGTCTAGCTGGTAAGTGTGCTCACACTGCAAGAAATGAAGTGGCAATATAACATATATAAACACGAGTGCATGATAAAAGGTGAAGTGGCATAGAAATTCAATCGAAATGGTAGTTGTGAAATCAATCGAAAAGTTAAATTAAAAGTATAAAACAAAGGGTTTTGTGTATAAACTGAATCTACACTTGAAGTGATATAAAACCTAATTATTGATTATAGATATAATATAACTATTTGTATATAATACATATGTATAGATGTATTTACTGTTTATCTTTAAATATTTTCTATACATTTATGTTTTTCTTTTAATTAAACGATTTTGTAATACTCTAAAAAATGCCGCATAAATCACACATTATTAGCTAAAGCTTATATCCGCTGCTAAGTATTTATATATTTAAAAAACAAAACAATTGAAAGCAAAAAATAAATATAAAATAAATTTTAGATACGAAATCCTCATAAAAACGAGAAATAAATAAAATAATAGAATCTTAAATACATTTAATATAAACGAGTTAATCCATAAATCTCGTGCTCACAACCCAAAAGAAGCAACATTTAGGCAGTGATTGATATTTTCCGTTTTCCTAACGATTAGCACTTCCTGATAGTCAGGCCATAAAATTAATAGTCATAGCTTTGGAATGGCTCAATTTCGAAGCAGCCTCAAAAATTTGTTTTCTAATCGGTCAAGCACAAAAATTGATTAAATAAATAATAATAATTTTAGAACTTAAATTATAATTATTATTATTATTAATTGTAATATTAATTGTATTTAATATAAACTATATTATTATTATTATTATTTTGTTATAATTATTATCACTTAATTGCATTAATTAACATATTTATATATTTTATTATTATCATCATAACTGCATTAATCATTATATTTATATATTTTATTATTTAATATTATTGTTATATGAACGTTTTCTTCAAAATAACTCCTATATATAATTTGTTTTATTATTTCTCACGCACTTCTACTTTTTTTTTAAGTGTATTGACACCGTGTAAACATAATATGTAGATTCCGGATTCCAATCAATTTTAATCTAGCTACAGTTCAGGCTTTAAATAGTAACTATTTTTTATTGACTTCTCAATCTGGAATATGTTAATTTCAAGCTAAAAATACTGTGTTTACCTGTACTTATATATATATATATATAGATAATTGCCTTATTGTTATTTATCTACATACACGCTCTATCTATGTGCAGGCACTATACCAGCTACGCCGGAAAACATAACCGTAACATTTTTAACGCCAACCGCTGTGCGTGTCTCGTGGCAAACGCAGATTGATCTAAAGGCGCATCCCATCGAGAAGTACATTGTAACGTATAAGCCGACAGATGACAGGTAGGTACCTCTGGCATTAATACACACACACACACACGCATGCACAGCCACTCACACACACACACACACACACACACACATACACACACACAATTTGCTTCCTCTACGTAGTTCACAAAGTTGATGCAATTATGCAAAGAGGCGTCGCTGACTTTACAATATTTTGTGCGATTGACAAGGCCCAGCTGGGTATATATGTGTGAGTGTGCGTGTACGTCTGTGTGTGTGTGTGAGTGGTATGGCCCTGAGCTAAATAACGATACAAGTTAAAGCAAGTAGGGGCTACACGGCCACAACAGCAAATACAAAGTGAAAGCCAAAATGACCGCGTGCAAAGGCAAAGCCCGAAAAAGAAAAACAAAAGAAGTCGCCGCCGCCGCCTGAAGTTACCAAAGTTCCACTACACTGAGCGAAAACACAACAATATGAACAATATGGAAAAAGTTTTTAATAATGAACGAATTTGTGAAAAGAAAAGGTTTTATCGAAGTTTTAGTTTGGGTAATTAATTAATTTATTGTCTGAAGTCTTAGATGGAGGGAATGATGGGGAGAAAGAGACAGAGAGAGAGAGAGAGAGAGATAGAGGTAGTGAGGCAGACTTTGAGTGGGGGATAGATTGAGAGAAGGAGGCAGATTAGGAAAGAAGCAGAGAGAGAGAGAAAGAGACATTAAGTGTGAGGGAAATTGAGAATTTTAATGAGAAAGAATGTAAAAAAAAGAAGATTATAAGTGTGAGATGAGATGAGAGAGAATCAGAGAAAGACTGAAAGAGAGAGTAAACAGATAGATGAATAGAGAGGGAAAAAGAAATACAGAAAGTGCGAGAGAGAGACAAAGGGAGGCATAGCATAAAACAGAGTGTAGGAGAACACTTAAAAATAAAAAAAAAACTACAGAGTAACAGAGACAATGGAAAAAACGAGTGATATTGAGAAAGAGACGCAAATAGATAGAATGAAAGTAAGGAGAAATTTACAAAAATGTAGCTTGTTAAAGTTATTCTAATAAATAGGCAAATGCCATCTGCATTTCGCCGAGTGCATTACGCTGCAAGCATGCCAGCGAGCGTATAAACTGCTGCATTAGAGCAGGAGAGCAGACGAGGAAGAAAAAGGTACCAGGAAGAACAAAACATGCTAGTAATCGCAATATTTTCTGTGCTCCTTTCATTCTCTCTCTCTCGTCAGCTCTATGGCTGCGATTTGAATGTAGCAAAATGGAAAAGAAAGAGGAAAAAATAGAAAACAAGTGAAGTAGCGTTGCATATTTCGACTCGAAGTCGAAGTGCGACCAGGAAGGACTCTCTACTAACGACTACAAACTAAGGACTTCCGCTGGCGTGAGACGCGCTCCGCGGGGCGTGCCACAACGGAGGCGGCTTGCCAGCAGTGGGGAGTGGAAAAGAGTGCGAGGAAAGGGGTGGGGGGCGTGGCACGTCAATGTTTTGGAAGGACATCGGAATGCCGTGTAATAAGTTAAGTGCTTGGCTTTTGTGACTTTTTGACTGCGGCTGCAGTTCGGTTAGGCTGGCTGGCTGGCTGCTGCCTACCTTTGTTCTTGTTGTGCTTCAAGGTGTTTTCAATTTAATAGCTGCGTGTGTGTCTGTGTGTGTGTTTGTGTTTGACTGCATGAGCGTGTTTGTCTTTTAGTGACCATTGCTCGTCGTTGTTGTTTCTGTCTTATTGTTTCATAAAGTTCACGCCTATATCAAAATTTTATTACATCCATTTCGTTGGCTGTCGCTGTTGTTGGCCACATTTCTCATGGCCTGAACATTATTTATAAGTCAGTTTGTTTTTTAATTTTTGTGTTTTTCTTTAGTATCGATTTTTAGTGCTCGCACTCATTACAAAAAGGGCAAGCGGGTGAGACTGGGGGCTATAGGGGGCGGGCCTAGTTTGGTGTTCTATCTTCCAGCCGTTTTTCGAGTAAAATTGTGTTGATGAATAATGTATGATTAGTACATAGACACGTTGACGATGACTCGAACTCGACGCGGCTGAATGGGTCTATAACATAGTCATAGTTTCTACCCAGCCAGTGGGGACACACAGAAATACATTTCAACGAAATTTGTGTGAGTGTGTGTGTACACTCCCTTGTGTTAGGCGAGCAGACAAAAATTACATATCTGGAGCTGCATACATTTCTAGTAGCTTTATAAAAAAAAAAAAAAAGGAAAATTTGTGTATATACACTGCGAGAACAGATTTGGGTACTTAAAAAGTCATAAAAGCCAGAAAAAATCAACAATATAAATATTTTTATGCATGCGAATACTTACTATAAGTTGAGCCCCATAAATAATTATATTTATATTTATCACATACTTAATGATGAAATATTTATTAAATTGCATTTTTCATAACGTGCTCTCACTTAATATATTATGTTTATTAAACATTTCTTATTGGATTTGTGTTATGATTTAGTCACAGATTTCAGCGTATACTTAATATAAGATTTATATTTGATGGCATAAAATATTAATGCCAATTTTATGCTACTCACCATCAACGTATACTTAATATTAGTTCATGACGCGGCTATAAAATAAATATTCGACACACACAAACACACAGACACACACTTGTGCCCATGACTTCCCAGTTTAGTTGATTATTTTCTCACAGTGCTCACATATATTTTTCTGTCTGTCAGTGCTGTTATGGCCTGGACAGCATTTGTCAAGCACCATCAATAACAATAATAATTAATAACAATTACTGTCCCCGGGCAGGGCAAAGGGCCGCAGCTAAAGTGCTCTGGAAAATTTTCAATCAATACTTAATATATGAGTACATTCAGATTCTAATATACTGAACGCAAAGTGGAACACGGCGTTGTTACAGCATTTATTTTACATATTTTGCGCACTGGCCACTGACAGCTTCTAATTATTATCGTAACGTTACCAAAATGCAGCAAAAAGGTCAAATGTCACGGTCCCGTTCAGAGTGCTACACTATTTTCCAACTTAATTTTGTTTTTTTTTGTTCAGTTTTCACTTTGCACTTTTGCTTTTGCCAGTTCTCATTTAATTCGCTTGGATTTTATCTGGTATATAATTTTTGGTGGTGGTAAATGATTTTGCATATTGAGAAGAAAGAAAACTTGAAAATGAAAATTGTGCGCTGTCTGCTGCACAACATGACGTATACTTAATTAGCTTTTTCTTTTACTTCGCTTTCATGCATAAGGCAACAACGAAAGCAACTTTTAAGTCACTTAGTTTAGCATTTAAGCGAAGATGAAATCAAGTCTGAAATACCTGAAGCCAATTAAAGACTTAAGACAGCTTTTCTCTCTGCGGGCCTTCCATGAAAAACCTTGAGCACACATGTGTATCTGTATATAATTATAATAGCTTTTTAATTTTTAAGTCTCAATTAGGCCGTTGGATCTGTAAAAACATTTTTTTTCGTTGGGGCCTTATGACGCAGCAACTCTCAATAATAGATGAGCGCAGTTAAATGAAAAGTTTTTGGGTTTGTGAATGTTTTTCATATTATTTCATAATTCACTTTTAGTTTACTTTTTTTATGTTTTTTTAAATAATTTTTGGGCTTTGCAGTAATTGCATAACTTTGTTGGCATTGGTTTTTACGCTGGGCAATTTTGCATATAATATTTTCGGACAAATTAGTTTAGTTAAAGTTTCGTAAAGCACATAAAGTTACTTATGATATACACTGTAATTAAAATGGGGTTAGGTTATGTTAGGTTAGGCAGACCCGACGAGTGCGCCTTTGCTAGCTACAAAAATACTGGATGATACGCTCTACATTTTTAGTTCTATGTTTCAATATCTGGCAAATGCTTTGCTCTTCTGGAGTTGGCACTCATTTCAGCCCATGAAACAGAAAACAATTCTTAAAAACTAATATCAATATGGTACACCCTACTCTTTACACATGCATGCCTGAGAGTTTATGTGTGAGTGTGCATGATTGTGTGTGTGCATGACAATAAAGCAAAGCTTTAACTCAGTATGCCACGCACAATGTATGTTTTTATGCTCTGTACCTAAACGGAAAAAGAGTATATTGGCTTTGAATTTTCAAGGGAATTCTTGCTGTTATTGAAGCTAAAGAATAAATACTTCTGGCTAACCTCGCCTGATAAAGTGTTAATATATAAGCCCCCAATATATACCCCCACTAGAGGCGTGCCGAATCGGAAAATACGAAATCTCGTATGTCAAAAATCAAAATAAATTATTTTTAGCATTTCGAAAATAACATGGAATTGCTGCAGTTTTGGAGTCAGAGAACAGTGTATCGCGCAGTCGGCTGTGTTCGACTTGTTATATCTGTGGTTGTGTTTTATTTTATTTTTTTTTTTTTTTGTGGCTGTGTACGTTAACCCTTAATCCGGCTACTTCGGTTGTTACACATTTACAATACAATAAACTCTAACAGCTTATATTCAGGAAAAAAAGCGCCAGTAAGCGTAACACAGAAATAGAAAACAAAATGGGAAAACCCAACCATGCCATGTGCAACATAAGTTATTAAAAATGGCCAATGCACATACATACACATACACAAATACACATACGTTATATAAAGCATACATATATAAGCATGAAGCTTGAATTTTCAAATTTGGAGTTTGAGTAATGGACACAAAAAAATGTTGAACGCGGCCAATTGTAAGCGCGCTTTCTAAACTGTTTGTTTATTCAGCGGAAAACGGAAATCCATTGGCCTGGAACTTTAACAACTGAAAAAAGTTGGGTTAAAAGCCAAGAGAAACTTTGCCTGGGTCAAGGGGTGCTGCTAAAAAGCATATATGAAATTTTTGGCAACATTTATGAACTCAGAGAGAGAGAGAGAGAGAGAGAGACAGGGAGAGAGAGTGCGTTTGCTCTCAGAATTCTCTAAAGTTAAATTTTGTAAGCCGCACCACCCAAAAGCCACATAAAACTTAGCTTGGGCGTGCAAATTGTGGTGGGCAATCAACGTACCGACAGCTGACAGCGGGGCTTAAACTTGATTTGAACCTGGTCGACCTGGACAACTTTAGACATTGTCACATCTGCCGCCTGGTCTAACGGCAAAGTTTGCATAAACTGGCCACAAATATAAAAGTAAACTGTGTTTTTTTATGGCTCGTAAGTGAAGCATGGAGCATATTCGTTTAAGCCACCAAATACTGTATATATATATACATATATATATATATATATATATATATATATATCTGTCTGTTCATATCTAAATTTAATAGTTATGCTGGAAATACAGGGTAGTCGGCAGATGCAGAAAATAATATAATTTGTGTGCCAAGCAAAGTGGCTTAAATGGGTCACAAATGCCAGTTAACTGAAATGAAATGCCTTGTATGGTTAGTAAGGATATTTAATAGCCTTGCAGAAGCATAGCAGCTGTATAAATTTACCTTTCATATACTATATGTAAACATTTATACATTTATGTTTACCATTCGTGTTTGTCTTTGAGGCCAAAATGCGAAATAGATTTTGAAACTATAAAGTTCAACAAAATTTCAATTAAACAATAAAGCGACTTCTGCATGGGCGTGTCTAACGGAGCAAATATTCAATATTTTTCGATTTCATGAGAAACGTATCGATAATTTGTCACAGATTCAATCGATAGGTTGAGGATCTGCATATCGAACTTAAGTACCGTGGGATCAAGAGATGGACAAATCGAATCGTTAGACTCATTAAATTTAATGTTATTTATTCCTTTTAGTCTTTGGGGACTACGCCTAGCCAGTTTGTACCTGTTACATGTATTTTATCACAAAAATATACCCTGCATGGCATTTATTTTAGGAAGTATCCGGCTTGAGGCTCGCAAGTCTTAGTTTTATTACCGTTTTCCACTTATTTTTGTGAGTAAAGTAAAATGTAACTTTGAATAAAATAATTATATATAATTAATAAAAATAATACCTAAAGTATACCAGCAAAATAACCTTGAAATGTTATAATTATACGTAATTATTGTAAGAATATTTAAGCAATAGTTATATGTTATGGCACATAAAAATATATCAGGCTGGCGACACTCTAATTGATATGTTTGGGCAGGAGTCAAGAGATAGCTTATCTAACTATTGAGTTAATGTTTCTAAATGAAAATAGAGTTTAAGGCTAAAATTGATTAGTAATTGATTGATAATAATTCTCAGGCTATAAAAGTACAAATGGTAACAAAAGTCTTTGAGTAGAATGTTTTTTTAATTTACAGGGTATTTCCTTATCACTGCGAAAATGCGTTATTGATATTAGACATATTAATTGCAAATTAAAGATGTATTTATAACTAATTTTTTTTTATCAAATTTTACAGGGCACACCCTAGTCGAGCTTGTGCTTTGCTAAAATATATGTGGATTATTAGTATATTCCATAAGTTAAAATGCAAAATACATGAAGCATACCTTATGGTTTTTGTATTTTACAGGGTGTTTGTAGTCGTTCATCACTTGCCTAATGACACACACTGCGTTAGCTTATGTTTTTGTTATGGCTGCAGGCAACAAAAGACGAGCCGCGTATGTTTTTAGCCTCAAATGGCTTGCGCGTCGATTCCACTGGGGCCCATTGCCAAGGCGTGTGCATGTGTGCATGTGTATTAGTGTGTGTATTAGCTATACCGGCTATGTGCTATGTATGAATAATGAATCATTTGTCAGGCTGTTGTAGAGCTGCCGCTACTGTAACAGGAGACATTGCACCAAAGGCCAGAAGTCTACGGAAACCTCTGCGACTGGGCTAACCACGCACTTGTTAGCTTACAGCAGATATATATTATACATATACACACACACACACATATATATATATATATAGCTATAGAGGGCGTGGGTTCGTTATACGTGCGGCGAAATCTAGGACATGTTTGGCTAACTGCCTGGCAAAGTGACAAAGTGAAATATTGGGCCCATACTGTAATTACGAGCCGCAAACCTGGCCTCATATTTCACGTCTTACTCGCAACTATTTATTGTAGTTTGTGCAATTAGCTACGCACACACACACGCACATCTAATACGCATCCAATACACATACTTACACATTGTCACACTTAGCTGCCGTTCGAGAGTGGTAATTGAATTAATTTAAGTTACAGGGTTGTACAGGACGTTGCCGGCAACAGCGAGGCCATTGTGCTGGACCGTCTGCTGCCCAACACACAGTATTCACTCTCTGTGACGGCCATCTGGATGGGCAAAAGATATCGCAGTCGCGGCCAAATTAAATTTCGCACGCTGGGTAAGTCCATGGTTGAAGCGAATCAATAAAAAAAAAAAAATATGTATAAATATATATATATATTAATTAAATCAATTATCGATCTAAAGGGAGAAATTAACTGACTGTATTAATGGTAAAAATCTGCTTTGACCTTTCCAATCCTTCTGATTCTGCTTACAGACCTGCCACGCAATACATCACAGCAGGACTTTCCACCTGGCATTTATGGACGCAATGGCTCCGGCAATGGCACCGGCGCCGGCTACAGCGACGATGTCACCTCCACAGCTACCAATACGCTGACACACAGAACCTCGCGGGAGCTGCCAACGGTATGAAAGAATCTATAATATATATTTATATATAGCTTTTTCTTAATCTCAAATGAAATCTATTTGAAAATAGTTCTAAGTGAATTCCATTTCCTTTTCTATGTTTACAGATACGCGGCGTAGAGATTGGCATTGTATTAATCGTTCTGATGGTGTGGGCAGGTGCCATAGCGCTGTTCTTCAATCGTTGGGGCAAAATACGAATGCTGCTGCCCTATCAGCCAGACTACAAGCACGAGCAGCTGAAGGTGCCGGGCACAGGCGTTTGCAGTGCCAGCGGCTGCAATGGCCAGCACTCACATCAGGTATGGCTCGTACGGAACACACATAAAACTAAATATATATAAACATAAATATATATATATATATATACATGCATATATATATATATATATTTACAAATATATATATATAAATGCTTACTATAGTGGGTTGGCATTAAAAGGGTATTTATTGTGGGTGGTTTACGCAGGGCAGACAAAAAACAAAAAAAAAAAAAAAACAAGTATTTGTTCTGTTTTCTGGTCGCGAATTGAACTTTAACTATTTTTCCTTTTTTTTGTTATGCTTTATTTATAGAACCTACACCCCGATTTCTTTGTCAAGGTATACAAAAATCTTTCATTTCTCAATTACTTAATGCATTACGAACCAACCAAAAATATATATATTTTTCTTTTGCATTTTATTAGCTTTGTGCAACAAGTCAAGTAAAGACTACATGAAAAGTTTTTTAATGAAAATATTTATCAAAATATAAATGCGCACAATTTTCTTAAACTAGTGCACTGAGTCCTGCTCTATCAAAAGTTTACCCTTCTCTCCATTCAAAAAAAAAAAAAAACTATTTGAATCTGATTATTTGAAAAGCTTCAATTGGGGAAATTTACGATTTTTAATTTCAAATAGCGAAAATAGGAAATTTTATAGTTCTCTGCTAGAATTTACGAAAATCCTGTATATACTTGTCTGTTTTAATGTAATAATTCAAATTTTTATATACCCAAAATCCAAAATAAATTAACGTCAATATTCATAGCATACTTTGTGGGGCATTCAGTATCATGCTATGACCCGTATGTATTGTCTGTGATTAGTGGAACAAGTAAATATAATAGGTTTCACTATTCATTTTCAACTTCTACTTAATTATAATTTGCTTAAGAATCAAGCTTCTTCCTAGTCTAAATATGATTTTGCTTTTAACGATTTTGTAGTTTAAAAATATACTCTGACACGCTTTTTTCAAAGTTTCTGTAGAGTACCCTCTCTTCGGTGTACACCGAAGATACTTTTTAACTCCTCTTCTTCTACTTAGAAACGTGCGCTTCAATTTTCTACAATATCAAAAAAACAAAAAAAAAACAAAAAAACAAAAACAAATTCCATAAATTATTTTAGTCACATTTAGAGCTGCACCCAGGCGGTTGACCCTAAATGAACCAGTTCCATTTGTTCCATTTGTACATGTTTGATGGTTCCGCGCATGGAAGCACTCTTTTAAATATATACATATATATATATATATATATATATATATATATATATATATATATATATATATATATCTATATAAATCGAAATCAAGTTTTTACCCCATTTGCATTTTCTATACATATTTCGTAATTAGTTTAGCGGCTTTGGTTTTAAGCTTTTTGTTGAGCTTTGTTGAGGTTCTTCGAGCTTTCAATGAAAATCACTGACAAAAGTTTCTTAATATTCCACCCAATCAATACACTTGGCTCGCTCTCGCCTGCTCCCGCTCTCGCCGCTGTCTCTCTCTCTCTCTCTCTTTTCCTCTCTCTTTCTCTCTCTCTCTCTCTCTCTTTCTCTACTGTGCTGTGCGCTGCACTCAGTGCTTGCCCCGTTGTGAGGGCTGCGGCATCTTCGATCGCTGCTTTCAGTATCCGCGACGGGAGCTCGAGCGCGATTGCGGCTGCCAATTTGCGCTCCTACACAAAGCGGATGTGGAGAGCTAGCAACCAGTGCATCGTGAAACGGCGGCCACGCCCACAGCGCCCATTAGCCATAGCCATGGCACGCCCACCAACACGTATGTGCGCGGACTCAGCGTCGATAATCAGTCCAATGTGCTGGAGCATTTGGATAGCATAGATAGCGCTGTACCAATAGGAAATGCAGATATAAAAGAAGTGGATGCAGACGGCTGTCAACCAGCCGAGGATGAGAAACTACTATTGCAAAGGGAAGGAAGGGAAGCAGCAATGCCGTCACAACCGCAAGCCCAAGCGCAGCCCCAACTGCAGCGTGTGTTGCCTCTCTCGGTCAATAGTCATGCGAAGCAGCGTCGATTTGCTCAACAGCGTAGCATATTGAAGAACTCACAGGAGCGCACCTTTGTCGAGGAGAACGAGGTGCTCGAGGCCAAAAAGCAATTGATATTGCGTCGGAGACGCCTCTTCAGCCATTACCGGCAATACGATCAGTGGCGACGGCGACAGTTCAGCTATGATCCCAGCTACTTTCGCCCGCCTCCGTTGCCGTCTAGACCGTTGGCATACGCTGATTATGGGGCAGCTGCCGCTGGCGCCGGCGTCGGCGTCGGCATTAGTCACGGCACCATGGGATATGGAGTTGGAGGCTCCACATCAGGTGCGGGCAATGTGGGACGCCGACGACGGCAGTATCGGCGACAGTATTCGTGCGCCGATCGCAGTCGAGATGGATCGCGCGAGAGTCGTGGGTCGTCCACGATGCAAAAATATCACAGCATGGTCGCCAGCGATACCATACACACCGAATCATCCATGCTCAATCACAGCAACTACAGTGAACCGGCCAGCGTAAGTGCTTTTCGAGACGCCAATCGATAAACGATAAAGCGCATCCGATTGCTTGTTTGTGCGTTCGCTCACATAACTTTGTGCTCGTTCGCCTCGTTCATTTGATCGTAGCGCTTGTTCGTTTCGTTCCGTTTCGCTCGCCTATCGATTCCGATAATTGCACCAAACGCCATGCACTTCGTGTTGGGCACGTTTATCGTTTAAGCCGTTTTAAACCGTTTTTGCCGTTTGTTCGCCCGGCGTTTGCAGCGTTGAAAAACAACTATTTTAGAGCACCCACCAATACAAATGCTTAGCACATAAATACACCAATACACCGTGTACAGTTAGCGGAGTAAATTCTAGACTCACACTTCACAAGAGCACAGCCAAAAACACAGCCGCCAAATCAAAAAAAAAAAAAAAAAATCACCAATTCACTTACAGTATTCGTATCGCTTTTGTAGAGTATTGTGCAGGTTGTTGCTTCACGCTTTTCGCTTGTTATTGTTATTCTTGTTCTTATTGTTAATCGTCTGAAGAGGATATATACTTCGTTTCGTCTCTGAAATTCCTGTTCTTCGATTTACAAATTGTATGCGTGCGTGCGCGTGCGTGTGTGTGTGCGTTTGTGCGTGTAAAGTCTGATATTTTGTTTTTGTTTTCCACCTATGGGTCTCTCTCTTTATCTGTTCTTTCTCTTCCATGTCTCTCTCTCTCTCTTTCAATATCTAAATAACATTGAGAATACAGTTCGACAGCAGTGAATGTGGCGGCACCATTGCTCACCCACCGTTGCACTGCAATAGCCGCGTAAGAGAAATAAATTGCAAAAATATAAAATATAATTCCTCAATATTCAATGGCTCGGCTAATAAATCTTTGTCTTGCAGCACATCCACATGCTCGCCGAGGAACGGTCCACATCGATATCGGAACGCTGCACACGCAGTCGCATTAACTCGGCGATATTCGTGTCGTCGGAGGGTCGCGGATTCGATTCCATCGAGTTCCTGCGCCGCCATGGCTCACAAAGTGTGCTCTGCCGGAAGGCCAAGAGTGCAGAGAATATTACCGAAAATGGGCGCAGGGTAAGCTGTGATGATGTAGCACAGAACATTAATAATTATCAGATGTATTCCTTGCAGAAGAGTCTGCGTCCATGGCGCACCGACGATGACTCCGTCCAGCAGCAACAGCAGCAAAA
The DNA here is from genome assembly GCA_035047625.1 of Drosophila mettleri. Lineage (NCBI taxonomy): Eukaryota > Metazoa > Arthropoda > Insecta > Diptera > Drosophilidae > Drosophila > Drosophila mettleri. The sequence goes on from JAWNPI010000085.1 coordinate 16,037,274, forward strand.
CTCCTCCCAGGATTTAGAGATGAAGGAATGCGGCGCCAATGCTGGTGAGCTGCTTACGCTGCCCGTACTCCACGACGCCAAACAATCACCAACAGCCGTAACTAGCCTACTCGCACGTTCCTCGGCCATAACCACGGCCAATGTAATTGTGGGCAGCATTTCATTGGAGGCTCCACCGCCGTACATGCAAGATGATGACGCCACCTCCATATCAGCTCTCATACACAGCGATACATCAGCCATGGTGCACGACTCACAGGACTCAGCGGAGACTGTGGAGGAACTGGTGCATGTTCCACTGCTGGCCAGTGCAACGGCAACGGCATCCTCCGTTTCGGCCGCCTCCACACCGAGCATTGCCATTGAGGCCAAACCGCGCGTGCTGGTGCATCAGCGCTCATCGACGGCGTCCTCATCGCCGCACAGTAGTCCCAAAAATTTGGGCCTTGGCCTGAAGATCATCAAGCCAAAGATTAGCGCCGTGCCAATGGTTTCAGTGTCGGGTCCATCGCCGCCCATTGAGAAGCCGCCGCTGGCGGAATGCTTGTAACAAATGGCAGCCGAAACATTTATCTAAGCGCGCTCACTCAAGGCAAACTGGACACCCAGTCACAAACCCAGATCTTGCACACTCACACAGACTAACCTATGCACAGACACACACACACACACTCTCACAGACTATCCTTGACTCAGATGGAATGGTGGTTTAGAAGTATGCCAGCTGCTCAAATAAGTGTTTCGGTGAAGCTGAAGGGAATTCAAATGTCTCTTCAGGCAGTTAAAACTAGTTGTAAAGAAATTACTCGACCTAGGCGTAGGCATAGACGTAGTTTATGTAACAAACCAAGAAGCGAAAATGAAGGAAGGGCATCGATATATTGCAGGAAAGCTTTGTATATACAACAACGACTGAAGTATATAGATGATGTGGTTTATAAGCCATTATAAACAAACAAACACACACACAACTGATAAATCAGCTTTAACGACAAACAAGTAAACTATCAGGCTTTAATATATTACGATGAATTTCTGGTTTAACCCTAGACATAGGCAGACTAAAAAACCTGTTGACGAAGTTATATAAACATATATATATATATATATATATATATCTTTACACGTTCTCTTCTATATCTATATACACACACATACACCCAACATATGAATAGTTATAGCCAAAAACCTTGGGCACCAACACATGTTTATATATATATATATATATATATATATATATATACACCTCTATATCTATACGTTTTTCACTAGTAGCCTATACACGTATATACCCTAGTTGAGAATAGCTTGTAGGCACAACAACAACAACAACGGATAGTCGAACATGTTGCTAACTTACCTAATCTTACTCTTACTCTAGCTAACATATCAAATACCCACGACCAAAAAGGAAACGTTGAAACTGTAAAACTAGTCTATAAACTTAAATTCCTACAATACGATATTGTAATATATATATATATAATATTGTCAAGTAAGAAAGTGCCCAGGATGAGTTCTAAGTGTTTTTAAAACTACTTGTACTTGCGCGTTTATTATAAAGACGTCGTTTTAAAAGATATATAATTCTTTATAGATTTATATATATATATATATATAAATAACTATAGGTGTACGAGTATCCTTTTAGTTGTTAAGCATGCATTTTCAAACAGTTTCACTTGATGTACCTATATGATAGTTATATAAATAATTATATATATATATATATATATATATATATATAGAACTGATGGCAGCACAGAAAACCATTTGCTCTCTTCTCTTCGTATAGGTAGTTATGAACATTTTAGTTATGTTACTTCAATTCTTTATCAAGCCCTCTAATAACTAATACTAACTATAAACTGTCCACTCTCTCTCTCCCTCTCTCTATCTGTCTATAAACAATTCTTATGTATATATACACCCGCACATGTACCTACTTAATAAGTTCTTTAGTCCCTCTACTAACTTAGGAATTTCAAGAAAATTAAGCTAAAACTGGATTATCGAATGGAACACATGTTGCTATTAAGGAATTGTCAATTTATGGTCCAACGCTACAATAATAATAAAATACGAGATAATTATAAACAAACCATTTGAATTGGTCAGAATTAAGCTTAATTAATTTGTAATTGGTCTATGTTCGATTCGCTATTAAACAAATTATAATGTGGATGTGTATTTTTTGAAATCAAATAAACAAAATAATTCATTAAACTACACGATTTTGATTGCAGCAAGTTTAGCTCTTCTCAAAGATCACACAATGATTGCCCTGGTCATAGTAGCTCTTCCTAAGCACAACCCCTTGCAATTGTTTTACCAAATTTTCCAATTCTTGTTCCTCGAACACATGATAGTAGCGCAGGAAAGTTGTGCGCTGTTCGTCCTTTGTCTTCCATGGCACATAGACATCCTGCTGCTGGAACTCCGTTCGATTCGTGTGCACTGGCAAGCAGACCGGCAACTGTTGCTCCATGCTTTCCAGCTGCTGTGCAAGCTTCTGGCGCTGCGCCTGCTCCGTGGTGTGCTCCTTGTTGACGGCCGTATTTTGTTTTAAGTACGTCGATTTCTTGTCGTTCTTGCGCTGATCCTTGGCCCAGACGTACACCAGCGCACGACCACCGGGACGTAGCACGCGACTGAGTTCACGTAGTGCTGTCAGACGCCGTTCGCTGCTAGCCAGATGATGTATGACCGCAATACTAATGCAGCCATCGATGCTGCAGCTGCGAACCGGCAGCTGCAAGCAATCACAACGAAAGACGTTTTGGCCACGCGTCTGGCCCACGCCCAGCAAGCCCAGCGACCGATCACAGCCAATGGACAGCAATTGAGGATTGCAGCCCAAATACTTGCCATTGCCGCAGCCCACGTCCAACAGCACAGATTGCGGCTCAAAGGAGTTAAGAAATTCGGCTACTTGTGGCCAGGGCGTATGACGCGTATCACTAAAATGATTCGCAATCTTCTCATAGACTTCGTGCACATTCTGCTGCTCCAGGTGGCTGGCATGTGTGGCCAGCTTATCGCACACCTCCTGGGGTGTTGCCGTCTGTTGCGTGTCGCACAGTGTGGGATATTGGCAATCACATGGACCACGACGCAAACGCCTGAAGGTAAGCGAGGTTCTCTTGCTACGCGCCTGAGTTGTCAGGCTGCCCGCTGGCGTGGTCAAGACATCAATGTGCTTTGGTCGAATGCCATGCGTCCAATCATATCGTGATTCCCCAGACATGACCAGAAGTGAACGTCGTGGCAGCAGCAAATGAACCAACTGATCTCCGCGACGAAAGTCCATGACAACATCGGATTGCAGTGAGAGGGACAGTATGGGATCTTTGAAGGCGCTGTGTGTGTCCACATGCGGTGGTATGCCCTGTCCCGGCTCATACTCATTCACAGTCAGTTGATCGGGCGGCTCAAATGCAGGCAGCTCCAAGCGTTGCCATAGAAAATCGCAGGCAACTGGTATACCCTGATCGAGGGGTTGTAACGGATTCACATTGTTGCTGCCATAGAGAAACTCATAGCCAAAATGCTTGACTTGCCTGTGCTTCAGACTGTCGGCAGTGCTGGCAGCACCAATAGCCGCTGCCTGAATCAACGATTCCTCCTCCGCCTCACTGACGAAGTTCGGCAGCAACATGAGCCCGCCGGGCAGTGGCTTCAACCAGCCGTTTTCTTCTCTTTCCTTGGGCAATTCCAACACATAGCTAAGATAGGCAACGGCACCCTTCTGTCCAATGGTCGCACGGTTATGCATACCATCGTAAACAAGCTGCGCATCCTCCAATGTAGTGCACATAAGAAAGCAATACGATTTCGAAGGCAGCATCAGCACCTGCGACACCTGACCGCCTGTTGCAGCAGCTGCGGCCAGCAGCGCTTCCTCGCTGAGGCCATTGCTAAGTCCAACGTTGAGAATAGCCAAGTAGAGTGTGGGCGATTTACTTTGCGAGATATTACAGTCGGATTTTATTATTGCCAGGCTGCGCCGTTGCTTTTTCTCTGCCTTTTTCTCTTTGTTCGTCTTTTGATCAATGTGCATCTCGTCCAGAGTGGTGCTAAAAAATACCAAAACCAGAAAGTTATAGTGTGTACACACCATTACCTTTAACCGCTAAGCTATGCAGCTGTGTTTATTTACATGTAAACAAATCAGTTAAATTCCATTCTTGTGTGAAAATATTTACCTTTATAGCAGCAAACCAGTTCATTAATAATAAGCATCGATGTTTTGTATGGAAATGTTTGCCATTCAAGCATTCGGCTTGTTGTATGCACTAACAGTATATTTAAAAATATTCTCATCCGAAACTCATTCAAATCGTTGCATATACAGTAAATTACAATTGTATATGTTTTTATATCTAAGCTTATAAATAGGGCTTACAAATCTACCAGACTCTATCGATCATACTATTATCTTGCGGCTTCTGATTCATTGTCGTCAGCTGCTGATGATAATTTCGCATCTGATTGCTGCGACGTGGCTGGGCCAAGTATTCGAACATGCTTTGCAAATGCTGCGACAGCATTTTGCTCAGATCACTGGGCATGGGATCTGTCCAGAAGAAGTCGTGATTCAGTGCTGTGTCTGCATCGATGCGTTTCTTCGGATCCAGCGTTAACAGTTTGTCTAACAAATCACAGCCAGTGGGATCCTTGACATACGGACGCAGACGCTCTTTGACACGGCGCTTCTGGTTCTTTGGCAGCTCAATTGATTTGTACAGCTCGAGTTCTTCGACGCCGGGCCAAACGTCTGGAGTAAAGGAACCGCACAGTTGTGATATAAAGGTCAGTTGCTGCTGCTCCGTGTTGCCCTGCATAATGGGCGAACGTGTCCACATCTCGGCCATAATACAGCCGGCGCCCCACATATCCACAGGTGGACCATAGTTGCGATCGCCAAGCAGCAGCTCCGGTGGACGATACCACAACGTCACAACACGATTCGTGTAACGATTTTTGATCTCGTTCTTTGGAATGCTAAATGCACGGGCTAAACCAAAATCGGCCAGCTTCAAAATGCCATGTTTTGTGATCAGTACGTTCGCGGCCTTCATGTCGCGATGGAGAATCTGTAAATGAATCACAAATAAGTTAAATCGAACTAAGGTTCGATATATCATATCATATATACGCACCTTATTGCTGTGTATGTAGTAGAGGCCATTGAGCAGTTGCTGCATAACTTTCTTAATTTCTCCCAAACTGAATTTCACATTCATATTGGATAGCAGACCAGCTAAGTCATGCTCACAGAAATCAAAAACCAAATAGAAAGTCGATCTATATCCATTGTGTACTGTGGCCTTGGTGCGGCATATCTCTATGAGATTCACCACGTTCTCGTGCTTGAGCAGCTGCAAGATGCGAATCTCACGCAGAGCCGTAATGGGAAACTGTCAAGGAATATATATTTTACTCAGAGCAGTTGCTAATGCCATCAACGGCGCACTTACGCCCTCCTTCTCGTTGTCCATGAGCACCTTCTTCATGGCAACAAATTTTTTATTACTCTTCTTCTCGCGTGCCTTGAAGACCTCGCTGTGCAGCAAAGAGAAAATTTTAAGAAATTCATATTGACGTATGCTTTTGATTTGTAACTCACCCGAATGTACCCTGGCCTATTTTGGCCACTTTTTCGTATTTACTGCTTTCATCGCAGTAAGGAAAATCATAGTCCTCAATATATTTTTGCTTCTCCATGAGCGACATTGTGCGAGATGAGCCACCAGACGCAACGCCGGATGCTGTCGACGCTTGTGGTAACATATGTGACAAGTGCGACATTGTAAAATATTACAAATCGAATATAAAATAAGGATTCAATTTTTTTTTTTATCAAATTCACAATTATTGCAATTTCTGTTCACAGCACACGCACAACTATGCAGCTGTAGCATATTCTTATGATAGGTACACACTGTTTATTGACAGCTGATGCGGCCGTCAACGAATTCAGAAACGCGTGTGAACACTGGCCCAGTGATATAACCTCAAGTCGTCGAGTGCTAAATTAAATTAATTGTTATTTATGAATAAACTATTAAGTATAGCACATGCTGTGCCACGCCAATTCGTGCGTGAATATGCATTCAAGTCGGATCTGAAAATCAAGTGGGTGCGACCCGAAAAAATAGCATGCTTTAAGCCAGAGAAGAGCGGCGATCTGGCACAGCTGCCACCGCTGGATCCCAATGAAATTCTGCCGGACTTCAAAGATTCCAAGGAGTTGGCTAAGTTAGTTTGCTTTTAAAATGCATTCATATACTCAAGTAATAACATCTAAATTACTTAATAGTTGCGATGAAACTGTCAAAGCAATGTTTTTGTTGAGCAACAATCGAAATCATTTGACTACGCGCTATTATCGGGATCAGATGATCAAGGAGGTACAACGGCATGCACAGGACTATGGTTCGATGGAGGCCAAATGTGCGTAAGCCATGATAGACCACGTTTAAATTCAAGAATGCATTGACAATATTATATTTATTTATCTACTCCTGTAACAGTGGCCAGGCTAACTGCCCTCATACGACGCTATCAAGCACACATGGAGGTGCATCCACGCGACAAGATGATCAAAGTGCGCCTAAAGGAGATGATCGACAAGCGCAAGAAGTTCCTGAAGTATCTGCGACGCTGGGATTATCCACGTTTCGAGTGGATTTTGGAGAAGCTCGATCTGGTCTATAAGCCACCGCCAGCGAAGTTCCATTGGGTGACACGCAAAGAGTCCTTGCAGAAGCTAACCGACACTTACTGCGAGAATATCAAGGAGGAACGTCTGGAGGCTTATCACAAAGAGTTGCAAGAGCAACAAATTCCCTTCTTAGAGGAGGCCATAAAGAAGATGATATTCGTTCGCCAGGAGCAAATCGATTGTGATGTGCCAGTGACTGTGACGGAGCAGCAGATCGAGGAGGCACGCAAGGAGCTGGCACAGCTGCAGGAGGTGCGCGACGCAGCGGCTGCCGCCACACGCAAGCAATCGGATGAAACCTTCCATTAAATAATTTACTTGCAATAAGATCGAATCGAGTGACAATTTCTTAAATTAAATAATTTTATTGGTTTTTTTTTTATAGAGGGATTGAAGTGGAGGCATCAAATACATGTCATGGGCGAGTGGCGCGGGCTTAGAAAAATAAATAAACAATTATTAGCTCTCCCACTAAAGTGAAAAAGAAACGAGATGAATTCTCTTCCAATTTGGAGCGAGTAGCTAGCACCTAGCGGGATCGGCCGTCTGACCGTTTCCTGGCACGCTTGCTATTGGAAGCGTTGCTGCTGCTAGAGCTACTCGATGAGGAGCTCGACGAGGAGTCACTGGAACTGGATGAGCTGGATGAGGATGAGGAGGAAATGGACGAGGTGGATGCACGTGATGCTCTTTTACTGCTGGCAGTGGTTGCTGGCGTTAGCTTCTCCTTGGCGCTGCTGTTGTTGCTAGTTCCATTGTCCTTCTCTTTGCTCTTAGCATTGCTCGAGCTGACTTCATTGTCGCCCCACAAATCATATTTGGACAGATCTCCGTCATCGTCTTCATCTTCCTCGTCCTCCTCCTCATCGCCTTCGATTACACTACGTCGTGCACGTTTCGCCTCATCTCTGCCTCTATAACGGACATCCTCATCGCCGCCTCGGTCATGGTTTTTACGCTTCTTGCGTCGTCCAAATTCATCATATTCGCTGTCCGAATCCTCGCGCTCCTTGTACTCCACAACGCCCCGATCGTTATAGCCTCCGCCAAAGCCTGTCAGTATTTCGTGTTTTTGGGATCAGTAAGTTATCCAGGTTTGCTTATGGTGAATCTACTTACCTGTGCGCTCCTCCACATCCGTGAACTTGGGCGCGTTGCACATGTTGCAAGTCTGCCGTCGTGCCCAATTCACATTTGCACATTTGCTGCACTGCCAATCCTCGGCACTGAACAGTCCCCGCGATTTGTCGGCGGCGACTTTGCCAATCTCTGTGCCGAGTTTCTTTTTGGAAGAGCTGCTGCTGCTGCCGCTACTGCCATTGCCCCGATCTCGGTCTCGATCTCTGTCCGGCTTTTCATTGTTGCCATTTTCGCGTTCCCGATTGCATTTGTTGCATTGCTGGCGACGCGCAAAGTTCAAATGGCGACAGCTGCAACACACATACAGCGAGAGCGAGAAAAAAAGAGAGAGGCAGAGAGAGAGAGAGAGAGCGAGAGAGACATAGACGTATGCCACACACAGATGCGGATGGAGGAAGAATAAGAGTAACAAAACAACATTTGTTATTGCATTTTTGTCGATTATTGTAAAAGGGAAGATAGTGGGGGATTATGTAGATTTGTTGTTGTTGTTGTAGTGCTGGATGCTTTGCATTTTGGCCATAGATCTTTACGCTTGAAGCTTTACGCGCACTCACTCAATATCTGGGCAAATCCAATCGCCAGCCGAGACGCTGATGCCGCCGCCGCTGCTGCTGCTTCCACTGCCGCCACCACCACCACCACCCACACAATTCGACATTTCGCAAAAACTGAAAGTTGTGTGGCCGCTGCTACGAATAATTCTTGCTTATGCTGCCCAGCCTAGCAATTGACATTTAGTACAATTTTATACAATTTCTGTATATGAAACTTTTTCCGGTTTCCTTTTCTTTTTTTTTTTGCAAATAAATTTTTGTAGCGTTGCTAGTAGGGTTGAAATGCTCAACAAATGTGCCCAGACTGTCTGCGTATTGCCATTTGGAATGTGTTGTGCTTTGACAAGTCTGGCAGCGCTATCGCAACATCTGAATATTAAATGTTGTATTTGTTTACGGAAATTCTTGCCTTAAATTAGCTCAATATGTATATTTAATATTGCACACTTTCCGAACTACAAAGGCATAAATGTAATTTACTTTTAGAGTTTTATTTTCTTAAGCATATAAAACAAAAGCCGCTCCAAAAAGTAAACAACGGATTTTTTGTTGTTGTTGGATTTATAAAAGTACAACTAACGCAGCAATTGATTTGAGAATTGCAGGTGCGCGCCACCAGCAACACACACACACAATTGCATATTGATGTGCCAGATGTATTGTTTTTACTTCTTGCCGGCACCGGTCTTGGCCTTGGCGGTACCACGGACCTTCTTCATTCTGTTGCGACGTTCCTTGCGCTGCTTGCGTGTCTGCTTCTTCTGTTCGAAGAGACCGTGACGAGCCAGACGGTATTTGGGCTCAAACTTCTTGGCAAAGTCCAGAGTATCGTAGATTAGGGCAAAGCCAGTGGAGCGGCCGCCACCAAAGTTGGTGCGGAAACCGAAGGCAAAGACAACATCGGGCGTCACTTTGTACATGGCGGCGAGTTTCTCACGAATCTCGGTCTTGTTGACTGATGACAGTCCGGGATGGAGTACATCGCAGACCATTTGTTTCCTGGCAAGCAGACGGTTGGTCATGAACTTGCGGGTGCGAATTGTGGCAGTTGTACCAGTCGACATATTGACGGAGCTGCAAGATATATACACACACAAATTAGAATATGATTTTATACATCAATATGCATGTTGTCACAGTTCACAGGCTATTTATTGTTGTTTCTGTTTTCAACATAACCTCAATGGGCTGGTTGCTCCGCTGAACAACTTGAGACTCCACGTGTGACACGCTACGCTCACTGAACGTTGTAATCACCAGTTTCTAGCATGCATTCATATTCCATAGAATTCACAGCACGAGCAGGACATTTTGAATGCATTTGCGAATAAATTGCAACATTTATTACCTTTTAAAACACTCGAAAACGTTTTAAACACGTCTGCTGTGCGAACGCGATTCTTTAGAAAGGAAGATGGCCACCGTCGATTGTCGAAGACTTGGCAACACTTTTATTTTCACAGAGTTGTATTTCGTGCCTGATTATCGTTGTCTGTGCAACTCTGTAAATGGCGCAAATTCAAATCGATTAATTTCAACAAGTTTGTATTGCTTAAGATTTTATTTAATTGGAACGATGTCTTAACTTAGTTTTGATAATTTAACATCGTTCTGTTTCCTTTGCAATGCATAAGTGACCCCAAAGTAGATGGCTACTATTGCGGCACAAACGGCAGCAGCCAAACCAAAGTAAAAAACAAACAAATCGAAAAGGTGTAAATGATTGGAGGGAATATCTATGCCGCGTGTGCGGATTGCAGCGCCGCCCTTGTGTCGCACCACATAGTTCACCCAGAACATGGCATTGGCCAGAGCGCCCAAAGGTCTATCCCGGAATTCGCTGGATACCTCACGGATTGTCACCTGATAACGTTGTTGCTTTGTCAGCTCATCCAGTGCCCAATTAAGAGCGTCTTTCGTAAAGTTACTTTGATCCAGCTGCAGGGCAACGCCCAACTTCACAGCCAGTTGCATATTTCTGCGTTCATTCCGAAAGTTGGGCAGACCCAACATCGGCACATGGCGCATGATGCCCTCCTGCAGGCTCAGCAGATCCCCGTTCATGATAAAGGCTCGTACGCGCGGATGGGCCAGAATGTCAATCTGCGGCACAGAGTGCTGGATGAGCACATTTTTGGGCAGTCCCTGCAGCGTCTTTACATCGTGGCAGGTCCATATGAAACGCTCTTTGCGTTTGCCAATAAAATCAAAGAGTATTTGCAGTTTTTGCGCGGGCAGCTGACCGCAGGGCTGCTCATTGCCCAACTGTATGTAGATAACGCCGTTTCCAGACTCCTCCACATAGCGTTTTACATTCCACATCAATTCGCGCGGTCCGCGTATGTGAAGACCGCCAGCTGGCACAATTTGCGGCAGCAACGGACGTGGCGTCCAAAGGGGCACATGATTGTTCAGCAGCAAAAGGGCCAAGTGATTAGCCTGAAGTTCCGGTATGTTCACATCAACTGCAAGAAATTGTACATATTTTCAACATAAAATAAAATTCAAATACGATTCAATAAAGGTGGGAACGCATCGATAATTAAGCAATTAAAGACTATCGATAAGGACTATTTTGAGCGCTGCCATATCTAAAAAGAAACTTTTGCCATTCACATTGTTATTGCCGCCATAAAACTTACTTTCAAAGTATTTGTGTATTATTTGTTCCTGTGCCGCGTAGTTTTCTTTGTAAAATTGTTTACGTCTCGCCATACACTCGCGTATATTGCCCAAACGTGCCGAGAAACCCAAATCCTTCGTGTACGCGTCGTAATCTATAGGCGAACAGGCGACGGGCAGCAAAGCCTCTTGCACTGCATTCATATAGTTGCCAAAATCCGTGCTTACGATGCCAATCGTTGGCTTCTTATGCTTGTGGCCTAATGCCAGCAGCGCCTCTGTATAGAAATAGTCCACAATGATTAGATCATAATCGAACTCCGCGCTGGACAGCTGCAGCAGCTGCTGTAAAGAAGCTTGCGTCAAAAAGTGTTCCACCGCTCGAGCGCCAACCACAGCCAGGGAACTGCGCAGTTTGCTATCCGAAAGAAGCGCCAAGTCCTGCAAGCTGCCACCTGCTGCTGCCTGCTCTTGCACTGTGTTAATGAGAGGTGAGATAATGTTGATCTGCTTTTTTATGTTATTCAAAATGAGCTTTGCCTACAGTTGCTCCAAAAGTCAAATTCCGGCTGCACAATGTGCTCCACAACGCGCTCCAAGTGCTCATTGAGGCCATGACCGCTGTAAACAGTCAACTGTAATGAATATGGAAATCAGTTGGGAGCTGCTCAATATTCTTCAGTTGGCGCTTGCTTACATTATGCTCCCTGCTGGCCAGCTCGGCCACCAGCGTGCGCAGCACTGCGAAATGACTTTCGCTCGCATGCGGAAAGAGCAGGAGTATATTGGCGCCGCGACTGCCATTCCATCCCAGCAGCAGGCTGAGCAGCCAGAGATAAAGCACACACCACGACTTCGATTTCGGCTGCAGCAGCGAAAAGTTATGTTTAATATATTGATGCAAGTGCAGATGGGGTATGTTGGACATGTTTTATAGCTCTTAGATATAAGTGGAGCCTAGCTACGTCCTGTCTGCTATTGCTCAGCGTTATTCTGGCTATTTACTTGCTTTAATATAAGCTGCTTTTGCTCTATCTTTAAGGCTTTGATTTTTCGTTGGATTTCTATATTGTGACATTTCTTTGCTGCTTGTAAATTTATATTTTTAATATGATGTTATTATGACCTCGTTATCTATCGTTATATAAATCCTCGCTTTAGCTCTAATTTTAACGATTTCTTAAAGTTTCTTGTGCTAAGTGCTGTTTGCCTGTTCGAATGGGCTTTATTTAAATGAGGCTTAATTTGTATTATTTTTGTATATTTATTATTATTATTTATATATTTATTGTATATATTTTTTTTTATTTGGTAATATTATTTTATATATATTAATTTATTACTTTATATATTTTATTTACTTTATATTTATTATAATTTTTTATATATTTATATTTTTTTTTTTTATTTGGTAATATTTTATATATATTAATTTATTATTTTATATATTATTATATAATATTTTATTTACTTTATATTTATTATTATTTTTTATTATATATTAATTTATTATTTTATTTAATTATTATATATTGTATTTACTTTATTATTATATTTTATATATTCATTCTTTTATTTTATTTGTTATATTTTTTTTAGATATTTATTTATTATTTTATTTAATTATTATATATTTTATTTACTTTATTTATTTTATTATTATTATTTATATTATTTTTTTATTATTATTAATATTTTTAAAAGTAATCATATATTTACATTTTTTTTTTTTTTTTTTTGTGACATTTTTTTCATTTGTTACTCAGATCTCATAGCTATGCTGAGCATTATATCTTCCAAGATATAATTTGTCTAACAAATGTTCAATCTATATATATATATATATACATACATATATAGTTTTTATTATATTTTTGACTTGTTTTTATTATATTTTTGACTTGGTTTTTATATTCTGCTTCCGATTTAATTTCTCTGCAGTCTAAACATATTCCAATTCTTGTCTCACTTAGACAGACTTTGATTGGTACACATCAGCGCAGCATCTGCTCTCAGCTCGTTTGCTTATCAATAAAACTTTTTCTACATAAATTTAATTTGCCGGATCTGCGCTGCCTTTACACTTTATGCACTCATAACTCACCATGGTAAATTGAATGAAATTAAAAATATTCTTTGTCTTTAATCCTTTAAATTTGCATTTACAATTTTATTTAATTTTCACTTCAAAATCCTTTTTTCTGTCGACTTTTTGGAATATTTCAAGCAAGCGCTTTGCCTCCTCGTTTCGCTTGCTCGCAGTAAATAATCTTAGAATTTCTGTGGTCATTGTAGATGTATATATGAGTAGCTCTTCCTCTTCGCTCCCCCCTATACCCCGCTCCGATCGATCTTTCTCACCCTCTCTCAGTGAATGTGAGCAACATATGTGGCACATGAGATTGTGAGCCTACATAAACAATACACAGATGCATATATATAAAAATGTATGTATATATATATATATATAAAATGGGGGTATACAATTGCACTGACTGAGGCAATTTTTTATTCATTGTGGAGCCACTCGAGGCAAGATCCACTCTCTCTCTTTCTCTCTCTCTGTCTGGGTTGCATTCAGCTGGAGGAAGTATGTAGACTGCTTTACATACATAATTGCTACACTTGTTCGCCAGCTCATAATTATTTTTCTTAGTTAAAATGCATTTTGTATAAACATTAATGCCATGCATTCCAATTGGAATGGGCGAGCAGCCACCAGAAAATTGAAAATCTGTTTGGGGTTGTTGCACTCTGTGGCAGCATTAACAATGGAAAATTTAAACGCTTAAATGTTGCTTTTAGTTTCCTTTGGTTAAAGAGTAAAAAAAAAACAATGATAAGAATATAATCTGATTAGAGAAAATGCAGTTAGATTCGCATGTCATGAGCTAATATATATAATTAATGTATATTTTATATATATTTATTTATATGACAATGACAATGCAAGCATATGGGCCGATCTATTTGATTCAAGTCTCATTTACTATTTGTAAAGCCAAAAGGCTAAAGATAAGAATTGTTTCTCATTGGAAGTAGAAGAAGCTTGTCTGATTGGACAACGCTTCGTTAAGTTAAGTTGCAAGTTCAATCGTGTCCTTTTGGCAATGTTCGTTCTGATTGGAGCTGCGCAAGAACTGGTTTAATTCCAAACAGCAACTGCTTCATCCTTTGCCATACATAAATATGTTCTTGCCGTAAATCAAGGCTGCTTTAGAACTCACTCTGTCACTTGGCAATGAAAAAAAGCAAATATATATATATATATATATATAAATATGTACGTAAATATTTTCTCAACTAATTGACGTGCTGCTGCTAAAGAACGTGACACGAATCGCAAGCAAACAACTGTCAGCATTTTTGATAAATTCAAAAAAGAAAAAAAGCTGCGTAGCCAAATAAAGAAAAGAAGAAAAAAATTAGCGAGTCAGCTGGTGAAAGAAGAAGCAGAAGCCGAGGCTAAAGATGCTAAACCGGTTCCGCTAGAGGGAGACAGCGACAAGTAGCAAAGAAAAAACCAGTTCATTGAACCGCAGCGAAAACCAAAACAATTAAAATTTTCTTCCTTATTTTTGTTTTTTTTTTTTATCACAAAACTTTAATTATACTGAATTACAAATTTGAGAAAAAGTTGGATTTTTGAGCAGAGAGTATTTCGCTTAAAGTATAGAATTTTGTTGCTATCATTAATTATTAATTTAAATGCAAAATCCCAGCGCGAACGCTGAGAAAAATCGATTGCGGCTGTAATCTAGAGCACGCTCTAAGACCATGTAGTTGAAATTGATTATGTTTCACGAAGACATTGTGTTTATATTAATATTTATGCTGCTTATTCTGTGGCATCAGTCTTGGAAACGGCGAAGGGCTCGGCCACGGCTATGGTGCCGCAGTTGGCGATGACCACATCCTTAACGGGGCGATCGCGTGCATCTGTGGCGCTCGACTCGATCTTGCGCACCACATCCATGCCGGACAGAATCTTGCCAAAGACAACATGACGGCCATCCAGCCAGCTGGTCTGCTTGGTGGTAATAAAGAACTGAGAGCCATTGGTGTCCTTGCCAGCATTGGCCATGCTCAGCCAGCCAGCGCCGTAGTGCTTCAGCTTGAAATTCTCATCCTCGAAGCGTTCGCCAAAGATCGAACGGCCGCCAGTGCCATCGCCCTTGGTGAAATCGCCGCCCTGGATCATAAAGTCCTTGATAATGCGATGGAACTTGCTGCCTTTGTAGCTAAACAGGCGTTAAATAGAAAAAGTATTACAATTGGAAATTATTCTTAGCGCTCTCAGTTGGTAAACAATTTCATTTAGTTTGCTGGCTTTTGTTGACTAATTTACAAACTAATTTACAGTTAAACGCCACGTAATTGATAGCGATACTCGCCGGCGGCTCTAACCTATAAATGTGTTTGTATGTATATGCACCCACATACACAAATAGTGTGTACACACTTACAGCTATGTTAACTACTACTTGCGTGTGTATGTAACTGCTTGCATGCATGTGTGTGTGTGTGCCAGCTAACTGTGTTATTTTTGCTTACCCCTCGCCTTGTGGCTTTTCAGACAGCTCCTTGAAGTTCTTCACAGTCTTCTCGACAGTTTTGCCAAACAAACCGATCTCGATGCGTCCCGCCGATTCGCCGCCAATGGTGATGTCAAAGAAAACCTACGCAACAAAAAAACATTCATAAAGACATTGAATATTTTAGCAGAAACAAAAACAACAAACGCGCAGTTGATTTATGTGTGTGTTTCTGTATACCAAGTGACGCAGGTACACACAATATAGTTCACTGTTTGTGTGTGTGTGTGGTTGTCTGTGCCTACCTTGTCCGTCACTTTGGGTCCTTTGCTCTCATCAGCAACCACAATGCCGGCTGTAATGGTTAGCAGGCACAAAGCCAGAGAAAACTTCATTTTTATTACAATTTTATTCAACTCAACCGAAACACGTCCGTACAATTCAGACGCTAGAAACAGACTGATGGACCGCACTTATGTTAGTGACCGCTGCAGCAACATAAATGGTTTATGTTATTGAACAGAGACGTGAGCGTTTTAGTGCTGTAAAATGTTATCAGAATATATCGATAGCAACTGCGCGGGCACGAAAT
Organism: Drosophila mettleri; assembly: GCA_035047625.1. Lineage (NCBI taxonomy): Eukaryota > Metazoa > Arthropoda > Insecta > Diptera > Drosophilidae > Drosophila > Drosophila mettleri. The sequence goes on from JAWNPI010000085.1 coordinate 16,053,447, forward strand.
TTAAATGTATTGAGAGGAATTTTAATTTATTAACTTTTGCTATCAGTATGGCTTTTGTTGTTGTTTGACAATATTAAAACACAGAGCATACTCATACCAATGCACTTTTATTAATTACATGTGGGAATTTGGTATTTTTGATTAAACATTATATGTATTCTTTGCTTTGTTTATTGTTAACAATATTTTTATGCTAAATTAATCACACTTAAATGGGACTCAATTGCAAATAAGACAGATTTACGTAGTTTTTAACATATATAATTGTCTGTGTGTGTTTATATATACGATTATTAATATATTTTGCGGTAAATGAACTGACATAGGGTATATATCAGACATAAAAGATCAGAAATGTTAGAGTTGAGTATGGAGGGTATGTGTACATGTATATAAATATATATATAAATAAAATATATATATATATATATATATATATATATATATATACATCTATTATAAAGTCGAGCACTAAAGTAAATAACATTAAATTTTGCATAAATTATAAGTGAGCTTCAGCATATCGAAAGACCTATCACATATAGAGAGATAAATACTAAGACTAAAGCTATTTACACAAAAAATAATATTTATATATCGTAAATAAATATATTAGCTTAATTTTACGTAAAATTGCAAATCAGGAAATAAGCTTTTGAACTTAAAAACCAATCAGGAAAAGTTTGCTTTAGCTTTAATGTATATATATATGAGAGTTGTGCGAAGTAACAACTACGCCTACGTACATACATATATGTATATATTTGAATATACATATGAATATATATATATATATATAATTGTCGCTATGGTTTAAAGAACGATTCGAAACGAAGTCGTGAACAGCCAAGTTTTGGATTTGCATTGCAATTGAAGTGAGCAATTTTGAAAATTGTTAAGAAAGCGCATTTCCAAAAGCCTTTCCACAAAATCAATTTGTCTAGCTTTAATCGCTGCTATTGATTAGAGATTCCTGTTGCTCATCATCGGTGACTCTGCAAAGTATAAATTTCTCTTTCAATATAAATATATATATGAAATTACTATTCAGATATTTACCTCACAATGTTTGGCCTGCGGCAACCACAAATCTTTCTATAGACCACTTTAAATAGCTTCATAAGCGGATCTGAATCATCGTTGCGCATTAGCAAAACAACAAGCAGCACGGACATTATCAAACCCATCGAACCCATGCAATATAGCGAAGAGTATGGCTTATGCTTGAGCAGCACGTCAAATGCAATTGTCAGAGGGATCTGCAGCGACATCGTCAGCGTGCCAATTAGCGAGGAGGTGAGGAAGCAGCCCCATAGCCACAGAGCAACGGCGAGCACTGTGCAAACGAAACCGTTCAGGAAGAGCATGCCAAACTGACCCTGGCTGGGCATCTCAAATGTCTCGATCTTTGTGAAGTGCAATATAAAGAAGATGGGCCACAGCAGCAGCAGATTCCATAGACCAACAAAGCCTGCGAACCAAAGAAATTTCATATTAAAAGGAAATAAATTCGAGGCGGTGCGACTGGGAGCTCATGACTCTCTCTCTCTCTCTCACAATAAATTTACCAAAGAACAACGGAATGTCCACTTTCTCCTCGGTGTCACTTTTTCGCTTGACAAACACCAAATACGAGGCATAGAAGAAAGCGCTGAATAGCGCTAGGAGTACGCCGCGCGTCATCTTCGAGTCATGGAGATCATTCATGCTGATGACCACGACGCCACCAATGCTCATTGTGGCCGCAATTAGCTTCGTTATGGTCAGCTTATCGCCCATGGCAGACGGAAACAGAGCAGCTAACAAAATGGTAAACAATGTGGCCGAAGTGGATCTGCAATAAATATAGCTTGAGTAACCCACTCGATTTATCTTTGACGTCTTTATGACTCTACTTGATGAGCGTTATCATGGGTTCCTCATCCATATCCAGAGCGAGCTGCGAGAAGTAATTCGCAGCGAACCAGAGCAAACAGAAGAGCAACGCTGTCTTTGCTGTCTTGTGGTGTGTCTTTTGCCTTCTAATTCTCATGCTCGCGGCGTAGGAGAGACGCGCCATCAGCGCATCCGTCGCCTCATGCGCCGACATCTCACGCACCTCGGCCATTTTGCAAAAGCGAACGCTGCGCACACTCGAATCATCGCTCTCCGTGCCGGAGACAATGCCATTTATTGGATTCGCGACGCGTATGGGCACAAAGGTCGAATCGCCCTGTGAAGTGAAAATGAAACGATTTAGAATCTCTCAGAGCGTCAAACGCTGATTTACTAACCAAAGCAGCTTGATTCGTATAATAGTTCTCCTCATCGGCATGCTGTTCCATCATCTGAAAAAGCGGACTCCAATTAGAATTGTATTTTATGGGGCAATCTATTGGTGTCTACTAACCGCATAGTTGCCATGCTGACGCTCGCAAGACTCCTTCCAGGGCGCTATTATGCCGATAATTAGCAAATAGACGCTAAACATGGATGTCTTGAAATAGGTGCTAAAGAATGGCTTATCGTATCTATCATCCTCATAGAGAAACTGTGGCAAATAAATAATTTTATTGCATATATACTCAAGGTATATGTGTGGAATAAATACCTTGTTTAGCTCGCTGGATGATACCCAGAGCACATTGACTAGCAACAGGATGGCCAGTCCCAGCAGCAGCTTCTGTGTGCGTCCAAGCATGTTCCTTTAGCTTAGCTTTCGTATTAGTATCCTTATTTACCGTTGGGCCAATGCTTATTGATTATTCATTAGTTATTTACGCTTGTGTCGCCAGCTTTTCTGTTTCATTTTTGATGTTCTGCTTTGACAATTGATTTGATTTTGATTAAAAAGACATTTCTGTAATAAAAGTCCATTAGGTTATTAGCATTTCGGTTTATGCATTTTTGTCGGTTGCTTGGCTGCTTAACGGCTTTATTTGAGCCGCAAAACCGTAGACTAAAGTGATTAACATTCAATTGGATCAATTAACAGCTCCAATCGCTTCACAGCTCTCGTGGGTAGAGGTGAACGGGGGGCAAGGGGAGTTGTTCGTATGTTAATCGCCAGCAATAAATGACCGATAAATAAACACACACACACACACCCACACTCAATATCAATATACCAACTCGCACGCTTATCAGTTTTAGCTAAGCTTTATTTAAAGCCACAACAGCTGTCAAAGGCGATTGCACTTCTAATTTATATTTATAGAAATTAAGCATGAAAATCAATAAACGCTCAACAAGTCACATGCTGGACAGTGTACAAAGTGAACAGCGCAAAGGTGAATCTTAATTTTATGCTAAATTTATGCACTTTTCATTTTGGTCTAGTTTTTTTTTTTTTTATGCTTTACCTGTCCGTCTTTTGGCCTTTTCCAAGCTGTGCTCCGCTGCTGCGGCGAGTCGTGTACTAATACTATTTATTTCGCGACTGCAGTATTTGTAGCCAGCTCTATAAACACTTAATGCTTGTTGCTTATGCAATAGACATTTAATTTGTTCCTGCTAATTAATATTCTTAATTTTCAGCATTCTAATACTGTTTTGCGTACAATTATTTAGCTTGCTTAAAGCGCACAAAAAAAAAACAATACAGCTGTCTTAGTTATCGATTGTGAATGTGGCGGCAATTCGATATGACTAGCCCTTTGTGCCGCATATTGGGAATGCCAACGTGTTCTAATCGTCAAGTAGAGCGCAAAATTTAAACGGACTTTTCGTTAAGTTGCTCTTGAAATTTTAATTGGGCGTTATCAAGGTCTTCGTTAAACTAAGCGCGAACATTTAAATAGCGTGTGCTGCGTGGGCCCGTTGTCAATCAACTGTATTCACTTGCTTTTGCATATAATGCAAACAAATGTTGACAAATTACTTGTCTACGCGTACAATTTAATGGTAAATTATGTTGTCACGCGCAATTGACAAGCTCTTAAGGAACTGATATAAGGTTCTTACCTTAGATTTATGCCAAAGACAAAGACATAGCCCTTGGCGACAGACAGACGGACAGACAGGCAGACAGACAGACTGGCAGGCAGGCAGGCAGGCAGGCAGACGAGCGGAGGAGCAGTTTCACTTTCATCACTTCAAACCCGATTAAGCACCTCATTTTATGTGTTATTTATCTACTGATTGGATGATGATAAAACGCCAGCAGACGCAGGCTCCAGGCACAGGGATTGGGTGTGGCCTGTCTGCCTGTGTCTGTTCGAGGGGGTCTTCGGGTGGTTTTTTTTTTTTTTCCTTTTATTGAGTAGGTAAAGTAGCCCCAATGCTTGTTTGGCTGCCTTTGTCTTTTGGGCGCACTTTGCCACGTCTATTAAAAGACAACAAAAATAAGCGTATAACTGCCGCATAAAAACAATACAAAGAATAATAGGGCGACATTTTTCATTCCATACCAACTACCCCGCGAGGCACACACTCACAGAGAGTCCACCGCCGGCTGCCCTCCTGCCCGCGCCTCTTCTACCGCGCAGCCACTCAGTCGGCGACACCTGTCAAACTGCTTGGCGCGTATGTGCGTAGGCATAAAATAAATAAATAAAAAATCGACAGAAGGAAGATGATGATGAAGCACGGCACACACATACACATATATATATATATATACATATATATATATATATATATATATATATAAAGAGAGCGCGAACTTGCACGTGTATGTATGGCTCAAGCAGTGGGTGCGCACCAGAAGAAGAGCAAAAAAAAAAAAAAAACAGAAAAAAACGAAGGAAAATAATATTATGTCGACCCATTGAAACGAGCATGATGTAATTTTCTTTTCCGTTAAGTTTCATTTGCTTTTCCTACAAAATGAAAGTGGCCTTCCGTCATTGACAGCCAACGTTATGGGCACATGAAGATGAAGCAGAGAGGAAGACATTGGCCCGGGGCACGTGCCCCAGCGACTGCATTACAAAAAAAAAAAAAAAAAAAAAAAAAAAAAACTGCTCTGAAAACAAACAGAAACCGATCAGGTGTGGTCTTCCCCATTCTAATTGGTCTGTGACAATTGCTGCGCTAAATGGTTTGCTTTTCATTTCGCTACGCTAATTGATGAGACATTTCAAATTAGCTAAATTTGTGCGATAATATTCATGTTTTAAGCGGCCAATTAGTTTAGCCATGTAAATAGTTGTGTATCTATTTTGCTCTCGTTCTTCCACATTAAATTCGCTATATCAACAGGCTAATCAGGCAAAGGAGCATGCAGATTGCAAATGGCGACCTTATTTAACGAAACTACATATAGATCATTTGGCCTCTATTGTTGTCTCACTCTAACAAGCTGCACTAGTAATCACATTTTAATTGCAAATCTCATTTCATTTTTAACTAAATTCGAATTCTTTTGCTGCTCTTTATGTCTCGCTCAAGCGCATGCAAAGCTGCAATGTCTAATTGCAAATGTTGCTTGGCTTTATAGTAAAGCTTCTCTGTATCGAACAACATCTGTATTAGTGAATAATAAATGTAAAATAAAATATTTAATTTTATTCATAACAATTTGTATGAATAAAATTAAAGATTACTCATTTTATTTTATGTTTATTAATAATTTAATTCAACATTTCAAATTTATTCATTTCAACTTTTATTTCTGTCGGATTTGTTATATCTAAAATCTATTTGTAAGGTGGGACTTAGGAATGTTATACTGTAGCTTAAATGATCACCTTGCTGCCGTTCTTGTCTCGCTCTAATACATGACATATGTACGCAAAAGACAGTAGGGAAATTTTTAAGTATTTGCCATTAAAACGTTTATCTGAGCACTGCTTAATTGCCACTCACTCCAATCGCTGACAATTTGGCAATTAATGCGTTTAAAGTTGCGCCCAAGGCCATCAAATCTCATCGTTTCCATGTGTATTTGTGTGTGTGCGTAAAGTCACAGACACACGAACGAACATACACATCTAAATAAAGTCAAAATGACATAATTTGTGATTCAATTATGTTGAAGTTTTGGCCGCATATTACATAAGCAGATTACAGCGCTGATAACAAAGCATTAAACTCATTAGGCGCAACGCACTCAAACAAATGCTACGCACACTCATACACAAATACACTCATATTCATTTATGTGTGTATGTTTTTGTGTGTGGGCAGAGGCCGTGCCCATTAAATGAACTTATCAATACAACAACAATGTGATCCACGCACCCCCAAAAGGTTCTTTAAAAAAAAATGGGCAAAAAAAGAGAGAAAAAAATGAAAATGAGAACAAGTAAAACTCGACAATAAAGGCAAACAGCACATAAATTGAAGCAAGCCGCGCCAAATATCAACAACAATCGCTTAGCCGAGCCGGAGAGAGCGTCAAATACAATGAAACAAATACACTCTCACACACACTCTCACGCACACTGTACATAAAATACTATATCGCATATCAAGGAAAATCACAACGAATGACCGCCAAAAATTAAATGTCCCCAGCGGACAAGCAAAAAAAAAAAAAAAAAGCCGTACAGAACAGAGAAGAATGAAAGAAAAGAGAAGAAAGGCAAAATCAAGCAAAGCCAAAGGCAAAATCAGAAGCAGCAGCAGCAGCAGCGCTGCTCGGGCAGCGGGACGTATGGTTTTTGTGTGAATGGCGCTGCGAGAGTGACTCTGACGGACAGCTCAGCGGCGGCGACAGCGACGTAGCAGCTGGCAGCGACGCGCAAAGCGAAATGAAAAATGATTGACTTTTATGGCGTAGCGCATATTCGGTCTTTAACATAATATTTGTCATAAAAGTGGGCGCTGTCGGCAGCTGAGGTTAAGCAGAGCACAAAAGAGAACAAGCAAGAGAGTGAGAGAGAAAGCCAGAGCTCGACATTGTCATAAAAAATTTGCTAAATGTTGTCGCCGGCACAGAGCAAGAGCTTCCGCCAAAGAGAAAACGTATACAATATGTAAAACAGCTTCGAATGCTCGACTAGCAGATATCCTGTGAATATTTGTGTAATTTATTTTTTTCAAATTGATTTAAACAACTGAAGCAAATTTTGGTTCCTTTAATTTTTTACAAAGGCAAATTGACTATATATTTTTTATTTATCTGCCCACTTATCATGCCCTTTTTCAACCACATTCTCTGGTGTATAAAAAGTTCATGCAGTTCACAAATTTTTGTTGTATGTGGGCGGGTCGGAGAAAGGGGCAGAACACACATTTCCGGTTAAAATAATAATGATACACATGCACACACACACACACACACACACAAACGCGCATATATACTTACACATATACACGCCTGCAACAACAAAGGCAATAATTATGGCAAACGAGTTTGCCACGCCTAAAGCCTTACGCCCTTTTTGTCGCACCAGTTTGCCAGCTTTGACATGAGCCTTAACCTACAAAGATGTCCTCCACACACACACACGCACACAAAGATACGCTGTCATATACAAGCAACAAAGCAATCGAAACTGGGCTCCCAATACCTCGCCCTCTCGCTCTCCCGCTCTCTTTTTCTCTCTCCACCTGCTCTGCTTTGCTGGCAGCAGCGACCATTGTTGCCCGAGTATGTGTATATGCGTGTGTTTGTGTGTGTTTCGTTGTGTGTATTTGCAGGAAATTTCGTTTTATGCGCGAGACAAATCGCACCTTATTATGTGCGCGCATGAGTGTGTGTGTGTGTGTGTATGTGTTTGTGTGCTGTGTGCGTTTCGACTTTTCGCCGCGCCATTATCCACACTCATGCAGGCCAAGCCATATCTATGGCTTTATCACCCAACCAACACACACAGCAGAATTTACATTTTACATGCGTGTGTGTGTGTGGCCAGCGAATGCGCTACGTTAAGCATAAAAGTCATTGCATACATTTTATCTGAACTCTAGCTCAAGCTCACACAAATCACACACATGCACTTGCACATGCATGTCAATGTATGTATGTGTGTGTTTGTGCATGTTTATAGCTTCGCGCTTTATCTCTGCTGCAAAGCTCTGGACATGATCTTAACTCCGCTTTATGTTGTATTCTCTATTACTTTGCACTTGAACTTTAGCTGAATTTACTGTGTGGGGTCGAGGATCAAAGCCATTTAATTGGGCCCAAGCTTTCTTATCAACGTGCTCATCTTGAGCATTATCTTATGCGCGACTATCTTGTCGCTGCCAGACAGAGCGACAGAGAGGTTAACATAATTATCTATAGCAATATTTGTGGGTCAATTCCACAAGCTTCTTCAGCTGCTGCTGCTGCTGCTGCTGTTTGCTGGCATCCCCTGAGCGTACCGTCATCATCGATAAATGTTGAGCATTAGTTTAGTTATTCGGCTTCTACTTTCCAGCAGCGCTAGCAGCGGCAGAAACAGCAGCAGAAGCATTCCAAGAGCTTCGCAAGGCAACGGCCAACCGACCGACCGACCACCACGCCCGCGAGAGCGACTGTCTGCCTGCCCAGCGGCAGATGTTGATTCCCTTTTGGGTTCTCCCTGCCAATCAGCCGTCTCATCCCACACGTTCCGCTCAACGCTCAGCGCCGCTCAGAGCGCTGCTTTGCTTACGTTTCGTTTCATTTTTGCTTCTTTTTTCTTCATTCGTTTTTTTTTCTTCTTTTTTTTTTTTTGCTAGTAACTTTGAACCCAAACACAGTGCGCGCGGCATTGTTTGCTTTGCTTTTGGGGTGCTGCTTTGCCGTGTTGCCCCTTCGGCCATTCCCTTTTGTCTATATGCTTCGCATCTGTGCATACGCTAGCCGCGTGACTTTCCATACAGTGTGCGAGTGCGAGCGAAAGAAACTGTCTGTCGGTGTGCGTGTGCGTGTTTCTGTGTGAGCTAAACGTTGTTTGTGCGCTTTGTGCCTGCGCGAAATTTCATTCACAAAACTTGCGTTGCCTTTGCCTGTCTCCGCTGCTTCTTAATTTTTTTTTTCCTATTTATTGTTGTTGTGTGTGCGTGCAAAAAGAGCAGAAATCGCTTGCCCGCCTGCCCGACCGTCTACCACTTGGTTGTCAGCAAAACTGCGCAAAATCCTTGCTGCTTGCTTTGGCTGCCCAGCCTCGCAGCAGAGGCTACCGTTGCTGCTGCGGCGGCGGCGGCGTCCTTGTAACGCTTATCTGCCATGTCTGTGCACTGTGTATGTGTGCCAAGGTAGACATTGATTTCGATTACAACTGCGATAACCGATTGCCAAACTACTGTCAAGTGCTTAATTCAAATAGCTTTCGCTTAAGGGACTTTATGCCGATCACTGCCAATAAAGCGCACAAATTGCCTGTATTTTATTTATCGATGACGATAGGTATAGTTTTTTGCTTGGGCAAATAATGCGCAGATTTTGCCAAAACTTTATTAAATACCAGGTGTTGCCATAAACATATCAATATTGATATTGAATATTTAGCTGACTTTTTCTAGTAAAGCGCATAATTTGGCTAAAAGATGTTTAAATACCATGTGATTAACATGCGTCTCAATATCAATTCGACTTTGACTAGTTACTGGCTCTAGATTTGCTGACTTTTGCACAGGCTCCGCAGAGCTTATGATCTGCATACACGGCTTAAGCACGCACACACACACACACACACACACGCAGGCACACATAGGCACGCGCTGCTAATAGAATTTTTCAGAATTGTCTTTGTTGCTGTTGTATTGTTATTTGTGCTGGCATTTTTGGTTTTGTTTTCCATTTTCTCTCATCCACACGCAGACACGTACTTTCGCTCTTTCTCTTATTTGCTTGGCTTGCCGCTCTTTGCACAATTTCTTCTTCAGGGTTATTTTGTTTCTTATCAATTTCTGCACGCACACACAGCTGGGCGTATGGCTGTGTGTGCCTGTGTGTGTGTGAGTGTGTGTGCCCGCATAAGTTTGACACATTCATATCCATTCCTTTGCTCTGCCACTGCCATCGTCGCTGTCGCTACCACTCGCCGTGCCTCTGCCTCTGCCTCTGCCTGTACTCTCCTATCTATGTTAGCATGTGTGTGTATGTGTGTGTGCTTGTGTCTGCTTAGAAGCTGGGCAAAAGCTGCTCATCCTTTGGCATCCTTTGGAGGCATCCTGTGTGCGTGCGTGTGCGTATGTGTGTGCCATGGGGCATATCTTAGCACTTTCACTCTCCTTGATGTCCTTGCTTGGTCCTGGTTGCATGTGTCACAGTTATTGATTGGAATGCGCATAAATTGAAGCAAAATGCTTTCCAAGCCAAATTATGTGGGATTCGCTTCATTTTCTTCTTCTTCTTCTTCTACTTCTGCTTCGTCTCTTCTCAGCTGCCCCATTTCTTTTCCTTACATTTTTTTGCTTCCTGTCGCTGTTTTAAGTTTTTTTTTTGGTTTTTTTGTTTGGTTTCTTTTGTCTGTTGCCTCGTTTACTTTTACTTTTATTATTACGGCTCCTTTAGGCTTATCAGCAGAGGGCGTGGTCAGGCGCCGGGTCAGGAGGGCGCAGAGCGAATGGATGCTGTAGTGAAGGGTAGATGAAAATCCACTCGGAAAGCCAAATCAGTGTAAATCCCAACGTCGAATTCTAATCAGTGTCTCACATGAAATCATAAAGCAAATCTTTTATTTAAAGAATAAAATTTCATTTAATAATATACAAATTTGTATTTAAAGAGTATAATTTTATTTAATAATATAAAATAAAATATATATCCAGTTTTCATTTCTTAACTTTTTTAGTTTATTTTAGTATTTTATTTTTAGTAATTTTTTTATATATATTTTTTAATTTTATTTTTATTATTTAGTTATTTGTAGTAACTTTTTAGTCTGCCCTCGCAGATGATCATAATATATACAATAGATAACCCCTGCCTCCCCCACCCCCTCTCACTTTTGATTTGTGTGTCACAGTTACTTAAGTTAATTAACACAAAGGTAAATAATTCAGGTGGCAGAATATTTTTGGCATCACTCTTGCGTTCTTCTTCTTCTTCGTCGTCTTCTTCCGCCATTGATGCTCGCCTGGCCTTGGCTTGTCGTTATTTTTCCTATTTTGTTTGCTTAAGGCTAGTACGCTGTTAGTTTGTGATTGGCAACTTGGACAGGTCGAACTTGCGCTCAAAGTTATGCTACACTATTTGCAATTGCAATTAAAGCGTGCTCTCTCCCTCCCACACGCACTCTCTGTGGGTCTTGTTCGCTCACTCTCACTCTTACGAAGTAGGTTCATTTGGTACTGTCAACTGCAATGCGATGCGATGCGCCTTACATTGCTGTAAGCAGAGCAAAACTAAAGCACGTTGAGTGGGATTAAACGATATTATAGGGTATTAGACATTTAGGCCAAGTGAGACAAAACGCCGTAACGAAACAAGCAGCAGCAGGAGCAGCAGCAGCACTAGCAAATGCCCAAGTCATAGCGAAAAGGACGTAATCCGAGTCGAGTGTCGAGTTGATTCAATTCGAGTCAAGTGGGTGCGACGCATTTTGAGTGAGAGTTGAGGTTCAGGCACCGCTGCTGCAGTCGCTGTCACCGTCGCCGTTGACGTTCGCAGCGTCGAGCGCTGACTGTGGCGTCGCTGTCATTAGTGATTAAGTGCCCTGCAGCAAGTAATTTTTCTTGCTTCAGCTCAACAGAGCAGCGCAGACACACACGCACACCCACACACACTCACACAGCTGTTAAGCAGTCGCTGTTAACTTAACAGCCCTGGAAACTTTTCATTCGAACTACCGAGAGAGAGATAGAGAGAGAGAGACCGAGTGAACCAGCAAGAGAGCCTGAGAGCGGCTGCCTGTGTGAGCGCTCTCGCCTTCGTTTTTTTTTGTCAGCGCTGAGCGTGAGATTTTGGCTCGTGTTTTGCCCCCTTTGGGCAGCTCGGGCCATTGGCATATTCCAGTTAAGCGCCATCTGCAATTTGTGGCACAGTCAGTGCCGTTTGGGGCCATCAGCAAGAAGCAGGATTGTAACGGTATATCCTGCCTCGTCGCGCAACTGTTTGTCCACACACAAAAGCAAGCAGCAAAGAACCAAAAAAAGAAAAGCAAAAAAAAAAAAAAAAAAAAAATACAAAGAAAAAGCCAAAATAAAAAAATGTTCTAATGTAAATGCAAAATAATAAAAATAATAAGAATAAAAAATCATATTAACGGGAAAAAAAATTGTGTAAATTTGCGAATCGAGAAACGAGCCAAACGCCAATCGGGCTATCGTTATCGCTAACGTTATTGTTATCGTTTCTGTTCAAGCATAAAACAAATGAAGAATTGGCCACTTCTCAATGGTGTTTAACTAACAAAATCAGCTTAGCATAACTCTCAAAGCGACTACCATCGACTCCCCCGTCGCAAAAAAAAAAAAAAAAAAAAAATACAGCGAAGCAAGCAGCTTCTGCCCCTCGCATCCGCTGCCACAGCTCCGCCCACGCGGCCGTTACGGCAGTTGATGCTGCGCTCTTGGAAGAAATACCCACACACTCACTCCCACACACACGCAAAGTCATACGCACACACAATCACACTCACACACATTGTAATTATGAGCGCACGGGTATATTTGGACATTTGTTATGCTAGCTTGCGATGTAACGTAAACGCTTTGTGCTTTGCATTACGATAGATCGCGATCGATAGTGCGATTGCCGTGAGCGTAGCAAACACAACAATCAATCGGTTGGCCGCCACATTCAATGAAACCTTCGAATTTTTATCGCCAATGTTATATAATATGTGAAAATCATTGGCTACCACTGTGGGCATGGCACCCAACTCATGCCCCCTCCAGTCTACCGCATGTCCACAAACTGTGACCACGTTGCATAAACAAAAACGCTGTGGCAAATTGCAGGAAAAACGTAAAGCGAAAAGTTCGTTGCGAATAGTTTTTTGTGCCATGTTCCGGGCTTATATAAGCAGCCGCCGTACAGAATCAGCAGAAACCCGAAGTAGCACACATACACATACACACACCCACAGACGCACAAACGCACAAAAAAAAAATGAGAAAATACCTATACATACATACATGTGTGTGTGCCAGTGTGTCAGTGTGTGTATGTGTGCGCAGTGTCAACGCAGCACCAAATAAAACAAAAGTGAAAGTTAACAAATACACACGCACAGTGTGACCAGGTCTGGTCCATTCAAATGACTCTATGACTGCGCTGCCCACACTTATAATTATCAACACTATGCGAAAATTATAAAAAAAAAAACAACTTTTTTTTTTACTTTTTTGAAAAGCGCAGCGTCTTTTGTTGCATTGAAAACATGCATTAAAAAAGTACAAAAACAATTTATTCGTGTGCTAAACAAAAGGAACGTTTTGCCTGCTAGTATGCAGCGCTTATTGTTGGACAATCAGCAGCAGCAGCAGCTAACACCACTACATAGACATACAAGCAAAATCCACATGCAGGCGCCGCAGTCGCTGTCGTCTTTGACACACACACATATACACACATATATAACATACACACGTACGTACTTGCGTTTACCACCAACACTATCACGCACAGTGACAAAGAAGACGGCGACTGCGACTACTTCATGCTGCTACAAAAGGCACGCCGAGTGCTTGCCTGGCTGCCCTAAGTAACTACTCACACACAGACACACACATATAGACTCGCTGCTGCTGATGCTGCTTGCCACCCACGAGCGCCTCGGCCGCTGTTTTGTGTTTGCAGCAATAACAAGAAAAACAACAACAATAAGCAGCAGCAGCAGCAGCGACGGCCGCTGCGAATTATATAAATTTCTTTGGCCTGTGCGTGTAGTGTTGCTGCTGCTGCTTCTGCTGCTGTCTCTCCAATATGTGTGTATGTATGTGCGTATGCTAGGGACGTTTTTTCGGCATTCTTCTTTGTGCGGTGGCTGCTGCGGCTGCTTCGGTTTTACTTCGTGCCTTCATCATGTGCTCGTCGTGTTCGCTGTTCGCACTCTCTCTCTCTCTCTCTTTCTCACACTTACGCTTATTGGCTTGCTGCTGTATCACACGCACACACACATGGTTAGCTTTTGTGTCTTTTTCGCGTGAACAAATGCAAATCAGCAGACAATGCAAAAATGCAAAGTTGTTGCCATAAATCTCAGTCATCAAATTGCGTTTTATAAGTTCCTTCTTTTTTCTTCTTTCGCGAAGCGCATAACGCATGTAACGGCATTTCAGATGCAAATCAAATGCAGAGCGCTGTTCGGCAACACAAAAAAAAAAGAATAGAAAAGAAGCCAAGAACGGAAAAGAAAAAAGAGGAGAGCGCGCAGCTGAGCTAGGAGCGTGGGCGCACGACGACGACAGGCAACGAGCCATACATAAACCGTTGCGTTGGCGTTTTCGGCAGCGTGAGAGCGAGCGTAAAAGAGAATGAGTGAGAGTAAGATTGTTCTGTTCAGCGAGAGAGAGCGTGTTCAAAACCGAAAATTTCGTTTCGAAAAGCGCAAAGCGCTGCGGCAACCTTAAAAGTCTTTTGTTAACCACCTACCAAATCGTATAAAAATAAAACGAAATGTAGAAAACTCATTAATCAAATTATAACTAATCAATGATAATACCATTTACAGTCCAGCCAAAATCCAAAAGAAATAAAATCAAATTAAATAAGAAAATCATACACAAATTGCTGCTATGTGACCTTCGCGTGTGGCTGTAAGTCCAAAAAAGAATGCAACAACAACAACAACAACAAAAAGAGCAGCAACAACAACAACAACAGCAACAACAGCAACAACATCAACAACAACAACAACTACTACTACTACAGAAGCAGCAGCAAAACAAGAAAAAACACACACGACACACGAATTTCAATTTAAATTTCAAGGTTAATGTGCAGCAGAGTGTCGCAATAATAATAACAACAACAACAACAACCAAAACCACGGCCCCAACAACAGCAAAAATTGCTTAAAATAAATAAATAAAAAAAAAAAAAATTAAAATAGTGTAAATTGTTAAAATGTGTTGTGTTATCGATATCAGTTTCTAACAAATCGGCCACAGTCGTGACTTTCGTTACGTTACGTTTGCGTTACGTTACGTTACGTTTGCGTTTGCCTTTGCGTTTACGTTTCATTCAATTTCCCTCGCCCACCGTTTTACGTTGAAGCTCATTTCGCTATCGTTTTGTTTGCCATGTGTCGATCGACGTAGGGCAACGAAAACGAGTTTTTTTTGGTTGACAATCTGGCAACGCCAATGCCCCAAAGAGCGGGCCAGCTTGTAGTGAAGCATTTTTGATTCATGCCGCTAGCCGCAGACCGCAGAGACGAGCCGTCGAGCAGTTGCCAGGATACGGATAGAAAGTTGCCGCTAGCACTGAGGCAGCTGACAGAGCTGAAGCAGGCGAAAATCGACACGACACACGACATATTAATGATGATGATGGGGCCATGAGCCCATCATTTATCGCATTGAATTGGAGTCGCAAGCGCGTCTCAAGCGGGCCTGCACCATGCTAGCACCGCCGAACCCGAGGTCAATATGCGGCCAGGACCCGGGCTGGTCGTGATGGCGCTTGCGTTTATTTCGGGGGCTCGGCGTGCCAGCACCACCAATACCATCAGCAGCGGCAGCAGTCGCTCGATAACAACACCACCAACAACAACAACAACAACAGCAGAAACAACAACAACAACAGGAATAGGAACAGGAACAGGAACAGGAACAACAACAACACAATCGGCAACACATTTACCGTCCAGCTACGATTCGGTCCGCAGTGGAGAAGCTGTTGGTGGCGGCTTCTCGTATCTGCTGCCAGGATTGCACGACGGTAGCCCCGGTGACGCCCCCGCCCACGTATTGCCGTTGCTCCAGTTTGATTATTATCAACACCGGCGGCCCACATTGCATCCGCCAGACGAAACGCTGCGGCGCGCTCGCAGTCTCGAAAGGGGCAGAGGCACTGAGTCGACGGCGACGGCGGCGGGGGCGCCCGAGTCCAGTGAGGCGACGCTCATCGGCGAGAGAGACGAGGAGCAGGAGCGAGAGCGGGAACAGAACGAGGAGCAGGAGGATAATAGTGGACTGCCAGTGCAGTACGCATCATCGCGCGCTTTTGACGAGGAGGCGGACGAGGACATCTTTGCGCTGGTCGCCGAGGACGATCTGTTCTCGGAGGAATCGTTCGATCGGCTAATAAAGCTGACCGAGGACTCGGCCACCGAAGAAGAGGATTATAATCAAGCGTTGAGTCAGCAGCAACAGGAACAGGAGCAAGAACAAGAGCAGGAACAGGAGCGCGAACGCGAGCGCGAGCGGGAACGGCAACGGCAACGAGAACGGGTACGGGAGACGGAGCAGCAGGACGAAAGTCGTTTGGTCGATGAGAGCGTGCTGCATGCGCAACACAACGAGAACGAGAACAAGAAGCAGAGGGAGAAGGAGAGCTACAGCAGCAGCAACAGCAACAGCAACAGCAACAACAACAAGCGCGAGACAGGCGAGGAGCAGCAGCATCGAGCCAACGACGCCTATGCGTCGCATCTAGTCGCATTCGGGCAGCGGGACGGCGGCACAAATCCAGCAGCCGCATCAGGCACAACAAGAACAACAACAACAACGAGTGGAGCAAGTGGTGACAGCGCGACAAACGTATCGCCCGCCGATCCACGCAAGTCCATACTCGGCAGTGCCACAGCTCTAACACGCCTTAATCCTTGGATATCAGCTTGTGATCTGGCACAGCCGGGCACAACCGGCACCGATTTGCAGGTGAGTCAGTCAAAATTTATAGCAGGGATTATGGAATGGATGTGGGAAATAGGAATAGAGTTCGGAATTTTTAAAATATATTTGGGATATGATGTGATATATGATATGATATGGTATAAATGAGAGATATGGTTAATATGATATATGATGATGTATGATATGATATGATATTGTAGATATGGGGGATATGCTAGATATGAGAGATATGGTAGATGAGATATATGATATGATATATGAAATAATATATTATATGATATATCATAGATATATGATATGATATGGTGTGATATGCTATGCTAGATATGAGAGATATGGTAGATATGATATATGATATTGTATGATATGATATGATATGATTTTTGATATGATGTGATATGTATGATATATCATAATATGGTAGCTATGGCAGATATGGTACATATGAGATATATGAGATGAGGTAGATATGATATATATGTTTTGATATATGATATAAATTGATGTGATATGATATGGCATATATGGGAGATAAAGTAGAGAAGATATAAGATATGAAATAATATATTATATGATATATGATAGATATATGATTTGATATGATATGATTTAATATGTTATGATGTGATATGATATAGAAGATACGTTAGATATGATGCATTATATGATATCATATTTTATATGATATGATATGGTATAGGGAACTAGAAGTTTTACGAGACGTCATTCATAGACTGAATAGATTTTATTTTTACTGATTCTTAGAAAAAGAAATACATGAGATATAAAAGAAGAAATAAATTTATACACTATCAATAAAAAATATGACATACACTGTCAGAAAAGCAGCTGCACTTCTTAATAAACCTTCTATAAAACGGCGCTCGAGGCCAGCTTCAGTTGCTGTTGAGCTCGATTTCTATTAATCAATAAAGAGCAACTTAAGACTTTCAGCGAGATTCAGCTTTATTTTCTGGCGATTGGCAATGCAATGCCCTTTTGCGCGCAGTGTATGTGTATATTGATATTGATATTGTTTGTGACATTGCTGACTTCACTCGAATGCGCAATTAAATGTGTAATATCTTATTGAAATCGCTCCGATGGCGACCTTGCACGTGGCTTTACACACACACACACACACACACACACACACACATAGACACTGACACCCACGCAGCACACATTGAGTGTAGCAAATGCAGTGTTCCTTGCCATATTGGACACATGTACAGCATTATTATTATATGATAGCAAATGGATGGCAGTAAATGTGAATGCGACTGTGAATGTGGAGGTCACGCGCATGACACGACAGCCCAGAATTTCAGTGAAAAGAAACCGCTTAAGCAGCTACAACAATGGACAAGAAGCTGCTTTTTGCCTTTCACAAAGAATGTTAGATATTTTCTATTTCATATTTTTAATATGCTCATATATGATATATGATATATGATATATGATATATGATATATGATATATGATATATGATATATGATATATGATATATGATATATGATATATGATATATGATATATGATATATGATATATGATATATGATATATGATATATGATATATGATATATGATATATGATATATGATATATGATATATGATATATGATATATGATATATGATATATGATATATGATATATGATATATGATATATGATATATGATATATGATATATGATATATAGATATAGATAGATTTATGCTGAAACTTTATACCATACTGCATAGGCTGAGTGAGGGAGCAGTTAATGAAAAATTATTATTATAAATTAATTTTAATTAAAGTCAACTTAGAATTGTTTAGTTTTTAAGAGAGATTTTACAAAGTAGATTTAATTTTAAAATAAATTTAAAGAAAGTCTGACAAATTTCCTTTAGGCACACTGCTGAAAATTAAGCTCTATAAAACAGTTCTTAGTTCTCTTTTATGTTTACTTTCTTCTGCAACTCACTGCTTCCTAGGCTATCTCTTACATTTTTGCTACTCTCAATCTGTCAGCATGCAGAGTATTACAGAGATCAGTTTGCTTGCGGGCACTGGAAATTGCTCAATTTTCATTTGGCCGCCTTGCGCCAATTTCATAGCCATATTGTGGCAATGCAACAATGCGCAGCTTAAGTGCATACAAATGAAATGACAAAGCGACAAATCGATGTATTATATACGTGAATAGGCATATATCTCGCCTTATGACTGGGAATGAGAAAAGAAGAAAGAAGAACAAAATGTAGCACAGTTTTAAGCGCCGTCCATAGCTGCCAGCTTCTGTCAGCAGTTATAGCAATCAGCATTCTGTCATTCGGCCATTGTCTGTGCGTAAAATTTTAATTTATGCTGAAAACGTTGCCATTGGAAATTGGGAAATTGCGAATTGTGAATTTTAACTATTCGTTTGCTTAAATATTTAACTGCATATTGCATATTGAAATGTTGAGCAGCTGCTGCTGCTGCAGACAAGTTTCCCTATATACTTTTACTACTGCTCCAGCTCAAGTTGTGTGCGAGGGGCAAATTGTGGGAATTTCGAATACTAAGGGCTGCCACTCAAATGCTGAAGGAGCAGCAGCAGCAGCAGCAGCAGCAGGAGTAGCCAGAATAGAGGCGCACAAGAGGGCGCAGTGTTTCATTCTTCTTCTTCTTCTTCTTCTTCTTCTTCCTCTTCTTTTTTTGCCTCTTCGTTCGCGGCTCTGATTGTGCATGCAAAGTGTTTGTGTGACAATTGCGCCACATCTTGGGGGCCACTCAAGTTCTACTTTTCAAGCCATCGTATCGTCATCATGATGACAATCGTGATTATCATTTGCAGCATCATCAGCGGCCTGCAACGTGTTACAAATCAACGAAAATGGCTTTGGTAATTGTGCCGACAACAACAACAAAGAAATGAAAGAAAAAAGAATAAAGAAACCAAAAGAAAACGAACAAAACTTTCAATTCGTCGTCACTTTTTGCATTTTCATTACAAATTTTCTTCTTTATTTTTCTTATATACATATATATATATATTTTTTTTTTGGCTTTTGGCTTTTGTGCGCGTCGCACTCTTGAAATCAGAGGCCGACGTTTTGAAACGTTGCCAAAATGTGCGGCCACGCCTACAGTGAAGCCGCCCAGGCATGACCACAAAGTGCGCCGCCTGAGATGCTCTTTTCATTTCTGTGAATACCCTCTGTAATATACACTTTTGGGCATATTAGCATTTAAGAGAATGAAGGCTGTTTGGTGAGAGTGCAAGTCGAGTTGATATAGATTAAGTAATGACTGTATAAAAGTCGAAGAGCTACAGATTAAAATTAGTTAATCTAAGAGTTAGACAGAAGTTTATCTCTTGCAGTGATCTTAGAGGAGTTAAATTCTAATTGCCTTTTATGGAAGCTTAAGCGGAGCTAAGCTGAGCTGTGCGTTTGTTTCCAAGAATGTATAAGAGTATTTCTGCTAGAGACTGTGCCTGTTTCTGAGCATGTATTTATGCTTGAGACTGAGGCTTGTTTCTAGCAATGTATAAGACTTTTCCTGCTTGAGACTAGCTGCTTTATATAAGACTTAAAATGTCACCTATTTCTTTATATGTCTAGAAATACTCGCATCTACGTAATTTTTGGCTCTGAAAGTATTCAAATTAGAGAGTTGCAAAGCTAGTTCAATTGTTTTATTTAAATTTATCAATAACTTTTTTAATATATATAAATTTCAGATTAGTAAAAATTTATAAAAACTACTTGAATTACTCAAGCAAATTGCGCTTGAGTTGTGAGCGAGGATTATTCAAATTGTATTTAAAATTAATTAAAATTTATATGTAAATTGTATATGTAGAAATTGCTCTAGATATGAGAATATAATTGGAATATGAAGCTTCAGGCTATTGCCCAGAGTCTTAGGACGTGCTGTCAATAGCTAACTGCATTTTTTATTTTATTATTATTTTTTTAAGTTCATATTTTATTTATTAAGTTCTCACATCATTTTCTACTCGCGATTTCCTGACAGTTTCCTTTATTCAATATGAAAAAAGGCCCTCTGCCTCTACTGTTCACAATTAAAAATCGAGCAAAAAAAAAATACTACAGAGCATCTTTTAGTCGTGCATTGCCATCACTTGAGCATTGCAACTGGCTTCTTTTTTTTTCATAGTAAAAATCTCATTGGTCTGCCAAGTATAATTCAAATTTTAATATTTATTAACAGCTAGCAGCGCCGTCGTCTTTGTCGCCGCTGTCGCTGTCGCTGTCTCTTTTATTTTTGTTGTTGCTGTCTCTTTTTGGCTGTTTTCCTATGCAAATCTAATTCAATTTCGTGGCATTTCTCAATGGCCTTTTGATTGCGATGGCGATTGCTTTGGCGTTTGCCACAGGAAGCCAGCCCACTTTCTGGCCTGATTAATGCCAGCCAAATATATATATATATATATATATATAGCTAAAACAATTAAAATGTTGCTTGCAATATTTGACAATCGGACAGTCGGACGGACGGATGGAGAGTCGGACGGACGACTTTCAATGCCAATTAGTTTGCTCTTAGTTGTTCCTCCAATCCATTCGGGAGAAAAACACACGCGCGATTATTGATTTTCAATCAATGTCCAGGGCACACCTCGCCCGCTCCACTCACCGCTCCTGCTGCTGCCCACACTCAGCTTAATCTATATGTTTTTATTTTTTTATTTGCTCTCCCGCTTGCTCTGTTGGTTATTTGTGGCCGGCGGCAATTAAATAATCAAGTCAATCAAACCATTTAAATGTGCTCTCAACTTTAGCAGAGTCAGCTCCAGCTCCAAGCTCCACGCTCCAGCTGCAGGGTCCAAAAACATATCAATCGACGTCTGATTTGAAAGAACTATTCACTCATTCAACTGTCAATCATTTCATCTTGATTTAAAGCCAAGCCAATTGTAACTTTGTTGCCTTGACTTGAGTCGATGCAAAAGCGATTTGGGTCGAATAACGATTCTGTTGCAGTTGGGAAGTCTTAAATGTTAAATATATGCAGTCAGGGAGTCTTATAAATACTGATAAAGTGAGAATATACTAAAAGTCTTATATATTTATATATTTATTATTATATTATATTATATTTTTATAAGAAAATGTAAGAGAAGGCATTCGATTCAGTCCGTCCTATAATGCAGGAAAGTCTTATACGCCTTACATATGCAATTAGTCAGTCAGTCTTATACATACGCTTTATATGGAATAATTTTGAAAAGGCTTATATATATAATTTTGAAAAGGCTTATATGTTGGCTTATGGGCAAAGTGGAAAAATCGTATATGTTTTATATAACATTCAGTCAATTGTTTATGTCTTATATAAGACAATGCAAGAAAGTCTTATACGTATTACAGTTAGCCAATCTTATATTAGACAATGTTGTAAAGTCTTCTATGTATAATATATGCTGTCTGTCAGTAAAAAAGTCTTATATTGGAAATTATTATATGTCCTATATACGCTATCATTCAGTCTTATACGTCTTATATTGAAAATTATTATATGTTTTATATATATAATATCAGTCAGTCTTATATAAGAACTGTTGCAAAAAGTTCTATGTCTCATATCTCATATCTTATACTTCTTATAAGCGATAATTTAAAAAAATCTTATACGTCTCACAGTCACTCACTCTTATACGTCTTGCAGTCAATGCTGGAAAGCCTTCTATGTCATATATATGCTATCAGTCAGTCTTATGCGTGTTAAAAAAAAGCTACCAAATTCTTAGGAGTCTTTTTCATTCAGTCTTGCATGACTTATATAAGCCAATAAATATTTTTTCAGTCTTATATAAAAGTGTCTTAGTATAAGTTAATGAAAACTGATTAAAATATAATTTGCAATTGATCAGAGTGAAAATCAAGCTTCAGCGCTGTCCCAGGCTGCAGAAGTGAAAGTCATGCTGATATTTGCTTTGGCTCTCAGCAACAATGTGGCTAAGAGCTTTAACTAGCCTTTAGGCTTTAGCCTGATTTACTAATTGTTACCAGAATTGAGCTGCAGCTGCAACACGCCCACGCCCTCAACACTTGGCATCAATCAATTGTCATAGCTGCCCTCGCATAGCTTTTGTTTACATAAGCGCATTGAGTCTAGCTGAAGTTGGCTTAGCTGGCTTGCTGCAGCTGTCATACATTCATATTGTGCGTCTTTGTGCAACAAATTGTGGCAAGTTTAATTAAAATGCGAAAAGGGCTGCGTTTGCTGCCGCTGACATTGATGGGCGCCACAAAGCTAGCAAACAGCATTTTTCTGCCCTGCAGCTGGCGGCCAATTAAACTCGAATTAAGCAGAGCTGAGAAAAAACTAGAAGAAGAAAACGAAAAGCGAACAGGGAAAAGAAAGTGAAAATTGAGTTTCACTGTAAATAAGTTAAGATTATCCATGGGTGCCAAACTATGCCTATGCTCATTTGTGTGGCACGTTTATTGACGTGGGCGCCACACAGAATGCCAGCTGTCGTCGGCTCATTGGGAATACAAGTGCGAGGCGAGTGCGAGTGCGGAATTTCTGATGAGGCCTCGTCTCCTGTCTCCTGTCTCCTGTCTCTCTCTCTCTCTCGTCTCACGTCGCCTCTTTGCCGCTTTGGCAACAGCTTCTCGCGGCCTGTTGATGTGTTGTTGCCACACCTCACCTCTCTCCCTCTCTCTCTCTCTCTATCTCTCTCTCTCTCTCCCCCCGCCGTCACTATTTCTGTTTCTCTGTTGTCAAGTGGTAGGTGCACATGCTCCTGCTTTTTACTGCTACACACATATGCATATGCAACTTGGCGCATGTCATGAGTGCCTGTCAAGTGGGCCTCAGTTTCAGTTTTCAGTTTTCAGCTTACAGCTTACAGTTTTCAAGCAAACATCTTTTCCTCTTCCTTCTCCTTCTCCATCTCTGCTGCGTGTCCTTTTTTCGGTTTGCTTCGCTTGTGCGTTATGGCCTCTATTATTGCTATAGATTTGTTGTTTGTTCTTTTTATGCCTGTTCGCCAAGTGCAAAGTGAGTATATGCGTTAGTAGTGAATGAACAAGTGAAAATGAATTTAAAGGCACCTCTTCTAGATGGAGTTGAGTAGAGAGTCACAATTATAGCTTTTAGCTCGCTGCTTTTATTCGAGTATCTATAAGAAGAGATACAAAAAAAGCTAAAACTTTTTTATAACTAAAACTAGCTATTTTATAGCTAAAACTAGCTTTTTTATAGCTAAAATATATATATTGAAATTCTCATGCTGTTACGCCTACCCCAGACTTGAGGCTACATCAGAGATAATACAGCTACATCAGGGCTGTTATACGCGCACCCTTCAGATAGTAAGAAGAGGGTCCATAAGAAGAGATATAAAAAAAGCTAAAACTAGCTTTTTTATAGCTAAAACTAGCTTTTTTATAGCTAAAATTTATATATTGGATTTCTCATGCTGTTACGCCTACCCCAGACATGAGGCTACATCAGAGATAATACAGCTACATCAGGGCTGTTATAGGCACCCTTCAGATAGTAAGAAAAGGGTCCATAAGAAGAGATATACAAATAGCTAAAACTAGCTATTTTATAGCTAAAACTAGCCTTTTTATAGCTAAAACTAGCTTTTTTATAGCTAAAACTAGTTTTTTTTATAGTTAAAATGTATATATTGGATTTCTCATGCTGTTACGCCTACCCCAGACTTGAGGCTACATCAGAGATAATACAGCTACATCAGGGCTGTTATAGGCACCCTTCAGATAGTAAGAAAAGGGTCCATAAGAAGAGATATAAAAAAAGCTAAAACTAGCTTTTTTATAGCTAAAACTAGCTTTTTTATAGCTAAAATTTATATATTGGATTTCTCATGCTGTTACGCCTATCCCAGACTTGAAGCTACATGAGAGATAATACAGTTACATCAGGGCTGTTATAGGCACCCTTCAGATAGTAAGAAAAGGGTCCATGAGAAGAGATATACAAATAGCTAAAACTAGATATTTTATAGCTAAAACTGGCTTTTTATAGCTAAAACTAGCTTTTTTATAGCTAAAATGTATATATTGGATTTCTCATGCTGTTACGCCTACCCCAGACATGAGGCTACATCAGAGATAATACAGCTACATCAGGGCTGTTATAGGCACCCTTCAGATAGTAAGAAAAGGGTCCATAAGAAGAGATATACAAATAGCTAAAACTAGATATTTTATAGCTAAAACTGGCTTTTTATAGCTAAAACTAGCTTTTTTATAGCTAAAATTTATATATTGGATTTCTCATGCTGTTACGCCTACCCCAGACTTGAGGCTACATCAGAGATAATACAGCTTACATCAGGGCTGTTATACGCACCCTTCAGATAGTAAGAAAAGGGTCCTTATAAGAGATATAAAAATAGCTAAAACTAGCTATTAAAATAGCTAAAACTAGCTTTTTTATAGCTAAAATTTATATATTGGATTTCTCATGCTGTTACGCCTACCCCAGACTTGAAGCTACATGAGAGATAATACAGTTACATCAGGGCTGTTATAGGCACCCTTCAGATAGTAAGAAAAGGGTCCATAAGAAAAGATATAAAAAAAGGTAAAACTAGCTTTTTTATAGCTAAAACTAGCTTTTTTATAGCTAAAATTTGTATATTGGATTTCTCATGCTGTTACGCCTAGCCCAGACATGAGGCTACATCAGAGATAATACAGCTACATCAGGGCTGTTATAGGCACCCTTCAGATAGTAGAAAAGGGTCCATAAGAAGAGATATAAAAAAGCTAAAACTAGTTTTTTTATAGCTAAAACTAGCTTTTTTATAGCTAAAACTAGCTTTTTTATAGCTAAAATGTATATATTGGATTTCTCATGCTGTTACGCCTACCCCAGACTTGAAGCTACATGAGAGATAATACAGTTACATCAGGGCTGTTATAGGCACCCTTCAGATAGTAAGAAAAGGGTCCATAAGAAGAGATATAAAAAAAGCTAAAACTAGCTTTTTTATAGCTAAAACTAGCTTTTTTATAGCTAAAATGTATATATTGGATTTCTCATGCTGTTACGCCTACCCCAGACTTGAGGCTACATGAGAGATAATACAGCTCGTTCAGAGCTGTTATAGGCCCCTTTCAGATAGTAAGAAAAGGGTCCATAAGAAGAGTTATAAAGATAGCTAAGACTAGCTATAAAAATAGCTAAAACTAGCTATCGAAAAGTGCTATATTTTTTTATTGTGCTATATCTGTATTGTTGACTAAATTTAATTATCGCTATTAAATTACTGTGTAGAGCTGTATAAACAACTCTTGCAGGCTAGGCTGAGGCTATATCTTCCACAGCTTCCAATTGCCGAAATTGAACTGCTATTTAAATAGACTTAGAATGTGCTTAAATAAATTGAAAATTATTAAAATTTTCACAAATTTGAGCACTTTCGACTGTGAGCGAGCATTATACAGTCGCTTAGGCACGTTAGCTCTCACTTTCACGTTGCCACAGGAAGCCAAATGGGGGCAACTAGAAAACTACAGAGAGAGAAAAGGTGTTCAACAAATGGCAAACAAAATCGAGTGGCTTTATTATTATAGAAGAAGTGATATATATATATATATATATATATATATATATAAGGTGTGTGTGTGTGTGTTGCATTGGTCATTTATTGCAAACCCTTTTTTGAAATTCAATTAAAAGCCATTGCTTTGTTGCATTTAATTCAGACTTTATAGAGCTTCCAGTGCAATTCTTGTGCGCGTGTGTGTGTGTATGTGTAGAGTGTTTATTTGTGTCAAGGATGTGCACACAAAATCAATTATTTTGTAAGCAGGCAAAACGCACACAGCACAGTGGCAAGTGGCAAATGCAACAGCAACAGCAACAGCAGCAGCAACAGCAACTGCTGTCATGTGCAATATGATTACATCATTTTCACTGCCAACACAGAGGGAGAGACAGAGAGTGAGAGAGAGAGAGAGAGAATTAGTGAGAGATGCAGCTCAATAGCAAAATACCAAATGGCAGACAGACAAGCCAAATTGCAGTTGAATGCGAATGCTGTCATAAGTTTTCGCTCTGCTTTTGATGAAGCAACAGCAACAGCAACAGTGGCAGCAGGCGAGGCTGCAGCTGGACAAGATTTACTTCTGCTTGAAATGGCTGAAATCGTTGAAACTTGTGGCCGCCAGGGAGATTTCGGACAGGCTGCAATAATACAGATTGAATGCGCCGTTGCCACTGCCAGTGCCACTGCCCAGCAGCAGGAACCCCTCTACATACACACACCCATACACACACAGTTATTGGCATTTCCGTTGTGTTCTTGCAGTGAAATAAAGTAGAGTCTCTTGGAGCTCCTGGGCGTTGGGGTCATAAGAAATTCATAGGCATATCCAAGGCGCTGTCAATGCGTTGCCGATTGAGACAATTTATTTGTGCAACATTGATTAACATGAAATTAAATTGTGCCACAAATATGAAATACACAGAGAGAGTGAGAGTGAGAGCGAGAGGGAGAGAGTCAATTAAATTGTGCCACAAAATTGATCAAATTTTCTTGCAACGACTTTGTTGAAATTCAAATGAAATCAAAATTTGAGTCAATAAAGTCGACAAAATCATTTTCTAACGTAAATCAATTATAAAGCATAGCAAAGATGCGTGATGCACAGGCTGAGTAAATATCATGACATTTATTGGTATAAAATGAAGAATATTAGCTCTTAGCTATTATAATAAAAAATATTAAAAAAAAATAAGTAGTACAATAAAACAATAATTATTTATAAATAAATACTAAATAAAAAATAATAAACAAAAACTAATAAATAAAAAATAGTGAATAATAAAAAATTAAAAATAAATAATGAATAATAAATAATAAAATTAATAAAATTGATAATTAATAATAAAATAAATAATAATAATAATAAAATAAAAATACTAAATAATAAATACGTTATAATAAATATTAAATAATACGGTAATAAGTAATTAATATAAAAATAATAAAAATTAAATAATAAATGATAACAAATTAAAAATAAATAATTAATAATAAGAATTGAAAAATAAAAATTAAATAATAAATGATAACAAATTAAAAATAAATAATTTATAATAAGAATTGAATAATAAATAATAATTAATTTGATAACAAATAAAAATTAAGTAATATTAAATAATAAAGTAATAAGTAATAAAAAATAATTATAGAACAATAATAAATGATGAAAAATTACAATTAAAAAATAATTATTGAACAATAATAAATGATGAAAAATTACAAGTAAATAGTAAGCATTGAATAATAAATTATATTTAATTAACAAATTGATAATAAATAAGAAAAAATAAATTAAATATAATAAATAAGCAATAATAAATATTAAATAATAAAGTAATAAGTAATAAATAATAATGAATATGAAACATTAAAAAATAAATAAAAAATAGTAAATAATGAAAAATTAAATATGCATAATTAAAAATCTGTTAATGGAAACGCATTATTATTGAGCCTAAGCCGTCTTGCTGAACAGACTATGGCAACTTTTATAATCCTGTATTATTGATTCAACAAATTATTTTTTTGTCAATAATTAATAAATGAATAAAATAATGCAGCGGCTGTACTCTACTTACCTCAGCTCGCTTTGCTGAATGTAATTTGTCCTTGACTGCCAAAGGCAAAAAAAAAAAAGAAGAAGAAGAAACTTGCAGCGAATTGAGTGAAAGTTGTTGAAGGCATGTGAACTATGATGAAAGTTGGGAAAGAAACTTTAAGCCCGATATAAATCAATTATAATGAATAAACCGTAATGCATAATCAGCTGTAAACAGGAGTTATTAATTAGCGGGCGTCGCAGAGTTTCATTTTGCACAAGTTTCGCACTCTTCCACTTGAACATCCGCATAAACCGTCTGCACATTAGCTACACGAAGTTCAATTAGTTTGCAGCCTAATTAGCTGGGATTAGTAGGCGCTTTGCAACGTGTCGTGTCGCCAGGAATTATCTGCCGTCTCTCTCTCTCTCTCTCTCTCTGTCTGTTTCGAACTTTTGCTGCGGCTGAGAGCCCGTTAATTACCGACAATTTGCTAGAACCTTAGCCGGGAGTCAACTTGCCTTGGCTTCGATGCAAATAGCATCGGGCTGATTGTCTGCCACGATTTGTGGCATGTGTACTGCTGCATGCATTGATTAAGACATCTCGGATTGTGCCGCAACGAGTGCACGCTAAACAATTACATTAAACCGAACTGCGAGCCAAAGTCCAGCATATCTAAGGCCATGCCCCCAACCCATAGCAGTTAATGCAATTATGTGCGTGGGCGTAGCCTGTGGCAGGAGCAGCTGTTGGAGCAGCTCGGCACGTAAATTGCCGTGGGACCAGCTTAAGTGGAGCGCCATTCACTCTGCTTTGCCCACATTTCCCAAGCTTCACTGTAGGCGGAGCTGAAACTAAAGCCACATTCGTTTGCCATTGGGTCGCCTCTCTCGCTCTCTGTGAATGTGGCCTCTGCGCTGAGCGTAAATTATTCAATGAGCATTGTTGAAAAGTTGCAAATGAAATTCTGCTGAAGAATTTCATTACGAGTTTAACGGCGAACAAAAAAAAAAAAAAATAAATAAACGCAGAACAAATGGGGAATTGCAGCGAGTTGCGAGCGATGAGCGACGAATTACGAATTACGAATGGCTTGAATAGCAAATGGAATCTGGTCACGATTTGTTGGACCTGAAAGTAGAGAGGAAAAGGGAGAGGGAGAGGGAGAGGCAGAGGACTTCAAAATAATGTAGGCAAGTAGAGCAAGGTGAGAGTGGAGAGTAGCGAGTGCAGAGTGACGAGTGGAGAGAAGAAGAGGGAGAGCTGAGGAGAGAGTATAGACTGGCAAGGGAAGAGTGACTAAGAAGAAGAGGGTGGAAAAGGAAGTACAGAGTGGCGAGTGGAGTCTGACAAGTAAGGGAGAAGGAGGGAGCAAGGAGTAGAGAGTAAGGAGAGGGTGGGAGAGTTAGTAGAGAGGGTAACAAAGTCGGGCAGAGCGAGGGTAGGAGACTGGATAGAGAGAGGCGAGTGTAGTCTGACGAGTAGCAAGAGGACGGGAGACGAATAGAGGGAGTAGTAAGCAGCGAGAAGAGAGGAAGACGAGTAGGTATGGAGGCGAGTAGCTAGGAATAACTGGGGAAACAGTGAAAATTGGTAGGACGCAAAATTGCTCTACTTGGAAGACAACTAAAAACGAGAAGAGGATGTTGAAAAAGTCTGAAGAAACGTATTACTTCGGGCTCAATGGAAAGTAATGAATACTATAGAGATCAAGATCCTGAAATAGCAACGAGTAAGAGCTGCTGAGATGTGGATAAGAGCGAGTGCCAAGTAACGAGCAAGGAGTAACTTATGAATCATCAGCTAACAAGATGACGAGTAAATTAAAGCAATCCGAGATTCTTTTCTGGCTTTCGCTTTCAGTTAATCAAAGTGATGAGGCCACGATTCGTCGCCGCTGTCTAAAATAATAACGGGAATTGCTTTATGCGTGAGCCGCAGAGCTGTCCACAACTGTTTACAACTCATTTCATAAAATGAATGCCATTGTGTGTGTGTGTGTGGTTGTGTTGTCATTAGGCAGAGCTACAAATAGGTCCGTGAATATGCAAAGGCGTCGGCACGGCACTGCCGGTAAATGTTTGACAAATTAATGTTGATAAAATTGCTTTTATTATTATTATTATTATTATTCGTCGTGGCGCTGTTGTTGTCAGGAGCTGTCCAAGCGAGCCTTTCAATTTGCTGCCCATGAGTTGAACAAACAAATGCGATGGAGTATCATTCACGTTGACGGACAGGTGCGCATTGCCACATGGCACACAGCCACCCACACACACACACACACACGCACAGCCAGTGGGAGCCTTTTTGCCTAAATTCCATGCCTTAGTATTTGGGGCGCGGCTTCTCTTTTTTTTTTTTTTTTGTTTGGCATTTGTTGTTTGCCCGTTAATGGGAGCTTACGACCTATAGATTGATATATGCATAAATAATGAATGATAAATACACGCGCTGTTTAAATATGATTAAAATAATGCGCCCACCTCCCCCTGCCCCAGCCAATATGCCCACTCACCATTCGCCATTCACCACTCGCCACTCGCCACTCGCCCCTCGCTCCTCCACGTGATGAGAAAACATTTCGCTTTATGCATATTTTTGATGGATTGCCTTTGATAGAGACGGGGCTCCGGCTCCATAACATAAATGCTGCATTATTGCTTTAGCGCTCGGCTCGTGTTTCGGCTAAACAATGGAAACATATGCGACCACTCTAGACTCGCTCACCCGCCCCAGTGTTGTGTAGCGTTGCATAAAATTGTTTGGTTATAGTTCAACTTTCCGCTTGATATAAAGTTTTGTCAAGTGTGGAACATGTTCTGTGGGATTTGTGTGCAGAAATCTGAAAAAATACTCGGCCACCCACTCTCTCCCCATCTCTCTCTCACTCTCTCTCTCTCTCTCTTTGTTTTCGTGTATATTTATGAATATACTGTGCATGTATCGAATTCTGCTGGATAAGTCCCAAACTTAATAATTCCCTCCATATAAATGCTTTGATGGGAGCGTGTATATGCTACTGTAGGTAATGCCTGAGGTACTTTAGATGTTACTCACAAAAATTCATGTATAGAAATATAGAGAATTCCCTCGTCTTTGTCGTATTCTCTCTTTTCATTTATATCTGCCGGTGTCTGTTCTTATCTCTATGTCTTTATGGCTTTGTCAGTTTGCTCTTTTTCTGTCTCCCTGTCTTTCGTTTTCCTATCTCTTCTCTCTTTCTGTTTCGCTCTGTGTGTGTCTCTCTCTCTCTATTTCTATGGTCCCTTATATCTCTCATTGTACTATTTCCATGCCTTCTTTTTAACTCTTTCCTCTCACTCTCTCTGTTATCTGTCTCTTATTTCTCATTCTTTACTTTATTTCCTTCTCTCTTCATTTCTTTCTATCCACTCTCTTTCTCTCTAACTCTTTCTCTATCTAAATTTATATCTCTCTATTCTCTGTCTCCTTTTCTTTCTATTCACTCTGTCTTCTGTCTCCCTCTATATCTCTCTCTTTCTTATTTTCACATTCCAACTTCAAATTGTGAAGTTCCCTTCCAAATTATATCGCTTCCAAATATTTTTTTTGTTTAACTTTGACTTCTGCCTCTGGTTCCGTCAGCGTCATCGTCATCGTCATCGACAATTACATCAGGTGCTGTGCGTGTGGCGGAAACATTGAAATGATTTGTCCCATTTGGTGGCTTTTACAACACCTTTGGGAGCACTCGCTGAATTATGCATGCAGCTCGGTAATTGTCCGGGCCAGGCGTTTCGTAACGTTTCGTGATTTGTCCTTAACGCACGCTAATTTGACGGCGTAAGCAGTGCGGGGGGGAGGGGTGCTTCGCGTTGCCAGACAGCATAATAGCGCTTGCCTGTGTTGTAAAATGCCCAATGACACGGGCTGAAACGAACACGCGAGTCGTGTCGGCGGCAATTTGAATTAATTTATGAGTGATACTCGTAAAAGAGGCGTAGCTGCTGCCAGAGGTGAAGAGTTGACTTAAGCTGAGATAGAGAGCTTTAAGTAAATTTAAAACATGTTAATATGGCTAATAACAGAGTTATATTGATTGCAAGCTCTTACTGAATTTAGGCAGAGCTGAGTCTTAAAGCACTTTTAAAGCCAATGCGATACATATCCTAGTTATCTTGGCTAGATACTTGAGTTAATATTAATATATATATATTTATATCAGATCAGATTAGTTTATATAAAACTCAAAAGTTGTGTCTCAAAATATTTGTTTCGCTCATGCTTAGAGCTCTATTAAAATCTATTACTAAAAAGAAAAATAATAAAATTTATGACTATAAATGAAAGAACTAGAAAATGCATCAAGTAAATGCATAATAAATTTGCTTAGTTCGATTCTCAAACGCAATCAAATTTAAATTTAATTTATATTTAAATCTTTTCTGTTTATTTTCATTAATTATACAAAATGAAATCAATTTTATTTAGTTGAAATTTGAAGTGCAAAAAGGAATTTTGTAGTGCGCCTAATTCGTGGCACTTGCACTTAATGTCATTTAATTGAAATGGACATTTTGTTGCATAACTAATAGTCATTGTTGTTGTTGTTGTTGTTGTTGTTGTTGCCTTTATGAATGCAATGCCAATTGGCAGCTGAAAATGACCGCGTAACATGAAACCAAACAAAAGTTAAGCTAAGTAGGGCTGGCGGGAATGTGAAGTGGATGGATGGTTATAGAGAGGACAAAGGGAGACAGAGAGTGATAGAGAGCGATAGAGCAGTGGTGGGAGGCAAAGAGATAAATGTGAAAGGCAGCAGCAGAGGGAGGTTTAAAGGGGAGAGCTATAGAAGGAGGTATGAAGGGAGGTATAGAGGGAAGGATAGAGGGAGGTATGGAGGGAGGTATAAAGGGAGGTATATAGTGAGGAATAGAGATAGATATAGAAGGAGATATATAGAAAGGCCTGAAGGGAGGTAAAGAGAGAGTCTTAGAAGGAGGTATATAGGGAGGAATGGAGATGGGTATCTATACCCATCCCTCTATCCTCCCTCTAGGGAGATATAGGCGAAGGTATAGATTGAGGTATAGACGCGGCTTAGAAGGTGGAGCTATAGAGTGCGATATACAGAGTGAGGCGCAGAAAGGGGTATATATATAGAGTGAGAGCGAGACGCGATATGTAAAGTGAGAGAGCGAGAGAGCTGCAGCGGGGCCATTTAACAAGAGGTTTAACAAGACATGGGGCCATGTTTATGAATTTGACAACAAAAGCAAGCGGCGACGGGCAGCAAAATCAAGGTGAAATCTTTGTTGCGATTGCAGGCTGTGTGTGTGTGTGTGTGTGGGTGGGTGGGTGTTGCCTGTGCATATCGCGGCCCGTCAAGTGACAAACAATTAAACGCAGGCCTTATGCAAAGTTCGTACCCCGTTCTGGCTGCCTGTCTCCCTTGTGGCTATGAGTGTGCCTGTGTGTGAGTGTGTGTGTGTGTGTGTGTGTGTGTTGGCTGTCACTTTTTTACGCTTTTGCCAGGCAAACACACACACCCACACACATAGCCACTCTCATACACATTTGCACACTCGCTGGCATTGCATTTGGAAATTTGAGTGCTGCTTGCGACATATTTCTCGCTGCTGCTGTTGACATTGCTGCCGTTGTTGTTGTTGCTGTTGTTGCTGTTGTTGTTTTGCACTTGCATTTTTCTTGCACCATTGTTGACAAGCGTTGAAATTTGACACACACACGCACGCACATAGAGCTGTGTGTGCATTGTTTGAATTGCCTGTCGAGGTTAAGCTGTAACATTTAAAGTGTTGTCGGTTCCGCTGCCGTTGTTGTTGTTGTTGTTGTTGTTGTTGCTGTTGGTGTTTAGCTCAAGTGCACTTTTAGTCGCTTCCTCTTTGGCCTCTGCCAGTGCCTGGCAGCCCATGTTTTGGTTAGCTTTTTTCTTCATCTTCGCTTTTCTGCCCCTCTCTCTCTCTCTTGCTCTTGGCACACTTTAATTGTTTTGCCAAATATTTGCGCACACTCTGGCAAAAAAAAAACACCAGCTGTAAATTAACTGAAATTTAACGAAACAAAATTAAATGTTTCCCAGCAGCTTAAGCTATTTTATGTTAATCTCTCGTCTAGAAACTTAGGCTACCAAAAATAGTTCTCTGCAAAGAACTAAAATTACAAGCTACAAAATTTGTATATTTTCATTTGGCAGCCAAAACTCATTGAGAATTCTAAGCGAAGGTTGCAAGTCGTCAAGTTATTAGTAAATTTCTTGCCCTAAATCCAGCGCTTGACATTGGTAGCTTGACGTTTTTGCGCTCATAAGCTGCAGCTCACATAAATTAACATAATTTCAAGCAAATGCTGCGGCTGCGAGTCGCAATGCAATTGCGAGTGCATTTCGCTGTGGAGTGACAGAGAAATAGAGAGAGAGAGAGACAGAGAGAGAGAGAGAGAGAGAGAGAGGAAGAGGGGAAAAAATCGTTGGCTTGGGCGCAAAAAGCAAACATTTAGAGACAATTATGCTAATGTCCGTTGACGCTTGTCAGTTGCAAACCGTTGGTTGGCAAGAGCAACAATTGAAAATCCAACATGCCACATGCCACACGCCACACGCCACACGCCACATTACTCATGCGACCCGTTGAGCCGTTCGAGCAAAAAGAAAATGCCGCATAGGCAAAAAGAGAGTGGAGCGTGGAACGGAACGGATCGGAACGGAATGGAAGCCAGAGTGAAATGAAATTCGAAAATGTTTGGCATGAAATATTCATCATCGTTGCCGTAGCTGTGGATAATTGAAATTGCAACAGCTGCAACAAAGACTCTGGCGCCAGCCACGTGGCCAAAAGCTAAAACATTCATGTGTATTTTCTGTGGACAGATAGATAGATAGGCTCAACATTCATCACCCTCGCTCTCTCTCTCTCTCTCTTTTTGCCTGTCTCTTTCACATTCGACATCTCACCAGCTGTGTGACTGACAGCCAAGCTTAAGCCATTTAATGCTGCAACAACAAGTTGCCCTCGGCCTGGGCTCTAGCAGCCCCCCTTGCAATCAAGGAGCAAAGTGAAAAGTGAAAACGTCTGCTTGCTAAGCCGCAGCTTAAATACTCTTCCAGTGCAAAAGACAGCTGTGACCGTATGAGAATCTAGCTGTCCATCTCAGGCTGCAGAATGTTGCACAGAATCGATTGAGCAAGGTTTCCATATGCGCATAGATAGTTAGTGGGCGGAAGAGCATCAAAAGAAAATGGGCATCTGCATAAGTAGATTGCGATTGAGTATGCAGATATATTCTATATTGCATGATACATATATTGAAGACGTGTATACAAAATAGAGAGCTGTAGGCAAAAGGAGATGTGTGTATTATAAAGAGAAGAGTATATACATATATATATATATATATCTCAATCTCTCTCTTTCTCTGCATAGAGCTTAAACTCACATATAGTCTATCTTCCTTGCATATAAAGCAGAAGAAAAGAAGAGAGAGAGAGAGTGAGAGAGAGAGAGAGTGAGGGAAATAATAAGAGAGCGAGGATGTAAGCAGAAATAAGAGAGAGAAAAAGACACAGGCATATATATATATATAGCTAATGAGAGAGAGAGAGATTGAATAAAACCAAGAGTGAGACATTAGGAAAACTATCTACATATATACGATAATAATAATAATAATATTTTGGATAGAGAAAAATCAAGCAATTCAAGAGTGCGAGAGATGGAAATAGAGGCATATAAATATTGTAGTAGACTATAGACTACTAGTACTATAGTCGTTAAAGAGAGAGCCTATAGCTAACTATCGTACGGCACTGTATAGAAAATATTTTTAACTATAGTTTCATCAATAGAAACATTAGGCACAATTAGATAAGTGGAAATGATGATAATGATTTAAATTAAAGTGAAAGTGATAGAAATATTCAGATAATGATCATAATGCATATATAAAGCCAGTGTAGTTTATATAGTTATATATTTATATAAATAACTATATATATATACACACATAATATATACATAGTTATAAATATATTAATAAATATATATATATGTCAGTAGTATATTTGAGTGCGGCGAGTCCCTCCATATATCAATTCGCTTTTCAAACGTTAATGGACACATATCTCATCCATCTGAGAGTCGCACTTTTGAGCTTTCAATAAAATTCCATTCAAACAAATCATTTAATACTGGCTGTAATATCGATATAGCTTATTAGAGCCAGTTTTCAATGGGATTTTGGTGAATACTCAAAACGAGTGTGAGTATGTATACATATATATATGTATATAATTATTAATATATGACCTTATACAATTATCTACATATACACATTAAGCTGATAAGCGCTCAAGAACTGAGTTCAGTTCTTAAACGATTCGTAGCAAAAATTTAAATGCGCTCTGCAAAGGCATGGAAATTAGGCCTTAGACAAAGCCCTCGCATAATGGAGTGTATGCATTAAGTCTAATAGCAGAGCACACACACACACACACACACATGCACTCACACTCTGACTGACACTCAGCTAGTTAAATGTGCTTTGTGGGGCACTGAGGCCTTTGTCTGCTAGCGGCTCTGCTTGGCTCTGCATGTTGCACTGCTGTTGCTGCCTGGCTGTGTCTAATAAGCCTTCACTCAGACAATGAGCTGGCAGCTCGACTTGGCTTGGATGGCGTGCATAGCCGCTGGCCGCACTTGACCCGCCACCAAAAATGTCCCGGACAAGCGCGTTGATGAAGCTGAGCGAGACAGACACGTAGGCTGACAGGCGAAGCTAGTAAGCACTCATTAGTTAATTTGCTTAATTTTTAATTTACTTGCCTTTTATTAGACTGGGGAATGGAGAGTGGAGAGCAGAGAGCGCAGACTGCCGATCATCTCTGGCATCGACTTTTATAATTAAAACTTATTAATTTATGAAGAATTTTGCTGAGCGTTTGGCCCGCAGGTGAAAAGCTTCACAACAATTCAGCATAATTAAGTGTTGACCAGTTCGAAGTTCATTTGGATAACAGAAATCCCATTTCCTCTTTAAACCGTTGGCAAGCATCAAACTTTTCATGGAAAAACTGAATGAAAACCTCATCAAAGTTTCAACAAAAACTTTGCATTTTCAAAACTGTTTGAACAGCCATCGCGAACTAATCAGCGCCCAGCGCTGCCAAAGGGCAGCCCAAAGGGGCTGGGTGGGGGTTGTTGTAGGGGCTGTGGCTGGGGCTGGGGCTGGGGCTGGGCGCTGCACACCCTTTTTACAAATTGTAATGTCAGTTCATTCTGTAATTTCTTATTTCGCTGTTGCGCATTCAAGAATTTATCTTGTTGCTGTCTTCTTGTATTGTGTCCGTTTAAGCTTCTAACCCCTACCGATTCACGCAAGCGCCCAACCCCTCTACACAGCAACAAAGAGCAGCGAAAAAAAAAAAAAAACACAAACCCCGAACAGGCAAGCGAGTGGGTCGCATTGTTGTGCACTGGGCCGCAGCTGGTCTGCCATTAAATCAACAATGGCGCCGTGTACACGTGCTTCCCTGTCTCTGTCCTGTGTATGCCATTCCCAGTGTGTGTGTGTGTGTGTGGTGTATACCCTGTATTTAGTTTAGCAAAGCGTTTCAGCTGCTAGCGGGTTGATGTGAATTCAGACGTAGGCCTATAAGAAATTCATTGCAAATAATTAAAAGAAATTGGAAATTAATCTATGTTAGGCGAG
The DNA here is from genome assembly GCA_035047625.1 of Drosophila mettleri. Taxonomy (NCBI): domain Eukaryota; kingdom Metazoa; phylum Arthropoda; class Insecta; order Diptera; family Drosophilidae; genus Drosophila; species Drosophila mettleri. The sequence continues at coordinate 16,091,297 of JAWNPI010000085.1, forward strand.
TATTACTGCAGCAGTAGGTGTAGGTAGCAGGAGTCTGGCCCCGCCTATGATCGCTGACCCTGCGTATAGTTTAGATAATACATTAATATATATAAAAGATAATTGCTTCTACGCAGCTGCTAAGACTTAAAAAATTAAATAAATATATAGTTTTAAATTAATTTGAAAATATCATTAGAATTATAATTTAAAAATTAAATTAATTAAAAATTTAGTTTAATTTTGAATTAAGAATTAAAGTATTCAGCGTGATTTTTTTTTTTTTTTTTTGCTTATAGAGCTTGCATTCAATCAATTTCAGTATTTTTTTTATTATTTATTTTTATTTTATATTATATATTTTATATATATATATATATATATATATATATATATATATATATATTTTTTTTTTTTATTTTTATATTTTACAAATAATATTTTTCTTTATATATTTTTTATTTTTATATATTTAAAATTATATTTTATATAATTTAATATTTTATTTTTTATAATTTATAATTATATATTTCATTTAGTTTAAGTAGCATCTTGCAGTCCTTGAATGCGCTCAGCTTTTTTTCTATTGAGAGCTGTGTGTTATTGTTCATTGTCTGATTTTTTCATTTCTCATTTGGATTCGTTTCTAACCTGAATTTTTATGCACACATATTCATTTATACTACATGCTATATATATATTATATATAGAGTATTTTTCACTATACTGCAGAGTATTTCAACTTATTATTATTGTCGAGGGATAAAACCGTTCTCTGGGCTCAGGCAATTGAGTTTTTATGCGTCGTTGATTGCTGCACATTTTTCTCCATCTCGCTGTCTCTTTCTCTCTCTCTCCCTCTCTCTGTCTCTCTCTCTCTCTGTCTCTCTCTCTCTCTCTCTCATGGTCCACACACTTGCAGTGTGTCATGCAATATTGATGTTCCTTATAATACAATTTGCACAGTGTTCTTTACTCCATTTGTCTCTAGCATTTCTTTTGGGTATTTGTTACTGATAAGCTTCTTGCTTGCTCTCATGCTATTTATTACTCGTAGTTTCTTTGATAGACTGACTCTTTGAGTTCCCTTTGCAGCTCAACAGGCTCAAGTTCTAGTTTAACAGCTAGTTCCATAACTGCTCCCTCTGTCGTTCCTCTGTTCGATAAATCTGTATACCAAGAGTCGCTTGCTTCTAATTTCTGTATTTGATCGATGAGCAATAGGAACTAGATTCCTCATTTAAGCCTTTTGCTTTTAATTCTAACTGCAGTTTGTGAACTATTTTTTATGTCGATTTTTACTGATTCTTTTTCTTTACTATTTCCTATTGCAATGAGTTTTGCATTTGCCTTAAGTCCTATATTGTCTTGCTTCTGTCTTGGAACTAGCTCCAGATTCCCTGGCTGTTTTTATTATTAATAATTTAACTGATTTATTGCTTTCTATTTCTTCATTAGATTTTATTTAAATTAAAAATTTATTTCCAGTTGGAACTAGCTCATTTTGTGAACTTACTAGTTCAGCTTTGGATTGCTTAACTACATTTTGCGCCTAGTCCCGAACTAGTTGTTTATTATTCTTTAGAGCTGTGTAGTTCTAGTTCTTTAAGCAAATCTTCTGCTAGTTCAGCATCTACAAGTGCTTTTACTTGTAGTTAAAACACTTCTTGTTGGTCGTATGAGCATTAGATTTAGAACTAGTTCTTTTGACTTAACATGCCGTTGATTTATGTTTAGTTTAGCTTTTACTTTTATTTTTGTTAGTCTAGTTTGGATTTTAATTTTTTGTTTTTCGGATTTTATTCGCTGCAATTTCAGTTTATTTTTATTTACTTATTTATTTTAATATTTTTTTTGAATTTATTTATACGGCGCGCCTTTAATTTTAACGGGCCGCACATGTGAAGCCTATAAACGGTTTCAGTTTTGGCCAACAGTCGCTTCCGCAGCGCATTGATACGGGCGACGCCATAAACTGTGCTACGATTATTTTCCCTTGTTGCCGTTGCTGCTGCTGCTGCCTCTGCTTGAGGGGCATGAGGCAAGAGCGCGCGAGCGAAAAAAAAAAAATTCCAACGAAGTGCGGTCATTTTAATAACGAAAAACATCAGCTCTTTATGCACTCATTGCCATTGCTTTTGTTGTTGTTGCTCGTTTCGTTGTTTGGCTTCTATTTTACTTGCGCTACTCTACACAGCTTGCTGTTGTTGTTATTGTTGTTGTTGTTGTATTATTTTATGACTTTCCCCCCATTGCGTCTTCTTCTTGTTGTTGCTGGTGCTCGTCGTAGCTGCATAAAACTTTTTCAATATACCAGAGTACTTTTTGTTTTGCTACCCCGTTGCCTTGCAGACCATACAACGTTCCACTAACTCTATCCTCTCTCTCTTTCTTTTTCTGTCTCTCTGCCCCTCGCTGTCTTCTCCTAATTTTGAAATAATACAAAACATTTCTGTTTAAATAAATAAATGCATTTAAAATTTTGATTTTCCGTCACGCTCTATCCACCTGGCGCTCGCGCTCTCTCGCTTTGGCGCTTACCCTCAGCTGTTTCAGCGCTTTAATCTCTGTTCTAATTGCCAGCTTAATCGCCTGTCATTTATTTCATATGCACATTAAAAATATATATACACACACACACACACATATTTGCATTTAATATTTCATCATGTGTTAAGCGCTCGAAATGTTGCCAAATTCATTTTCGACCCTCAAAATCTCACACAATGAAAACTTTTTCGGAGCTTTGCTTTGACACAAAGTTGAAGCAGCTTCAACTTGGCTGTTTTGTTTCAATTTGCGAATTGAATTATTTAAGAGTTCAAATAGTTTCGCATCAGCTTTATAGAAGTTCAGCATCTTGAGAAAGATTAAAACAGATTTCTTATTTTTATTTATGCTGAGTATTCAGTTTTCTCTCTCTCTCTCTCTTAGCATTTGATTAATTAACAACTTTGAAAACTGGCAAATTTTGACTGAAAATATATCTTGTGTATAAAAAAAAAAAACATTTTATATTATGATTAATAAATTACATTTTAATAAAAAGAAAATTAGTAAATAATTTTTAAAATACTTAAATAAAATATTTTATTTTAAAAACAAATAAGTAATTTAAATTATTTAATTGAGTAAAAATATAAAAAATTCAATTTTAAATAAAAAATATATATGTAATATATATAAATATTTAAATTAGATTATTTAATTTAAGCAAAATGATTACATTTTAATTTTAAAATAAATTAAAAATTTTTTAAGCACTATAAACTGTATTTGATTAAAATAAAAAGATTTATTTTAAAAAAAATATTCCTGATTAAGACAAATTTTAATTTGACAATCATTACATTCTTTTATATATATTTTATAGAAAGTTTATATCGAAGATATATATATTATATATAGGCAGAAGGAGGCATGGCAGATCCCATGAAGTATATAAATTCTTGTTGAAACTGAGAAGATGATAGCTCAAAATAAAAAGCTTCTAGGCAAGCGATTATAATATGTATATTTATATATAAATGATAGGTTTTATGTATCCCAAATATAATAGCTTTTATGGCCCTCAGCTTTTATGATTATACTCAATTTCTTTGCTTCTCTTCTATTACAGGGTCAGTGCTCGGCTGGCACACTGCCCATGGCCTGGGTGGATGAGGGACCTGGTCCGCCAATCTGTCCGCGTTCCTGTGCCGAACAACAGCCAATGGACAGCAGCAGCAGCAGCAGCAGCATCGATAATAATAAACTCAAGTATTTCATAAATGCAAATACGATTAACTATAAGACGACGCATAATCGCAACAGCAACAATAACAACAACGTGAAGGCCATGTCTCGAGTGCGACGCGATAGACAGTGGGATGAGAATGTTGTTGTTGCTGACAATGCCCCGACGGAGGCGGCAGCGGCAGCGACAACAACCGAGCAGGAGGAGCTGGACGATGTGGAGCAGCAGCAGCAGCAGCAGCAGCAAGAGGAGGAGGACGAGGAGGAGGCGAGAGAGGCGAGCAGCACGACCAGCAGCAATATTGAAGATGAGCTAATGCTGGACGAGGATCAGTCCGCGTTGCTTTACAGCCAACTCCAGACACACGAGCAACTCAGCGTCAACGAACACCAACCACAACAACAACAACAACAACAACAGCAACAACAACAGTGCCTTGATTACCTGGGCGATGCAGCCGAGACGAGTCCACAGCATCTGTGCGAGCTACGCTCACCTGGTCAGCTGCTCGCCCGCCTGCGCACCCTTCGACTGCGCCATTGCTGTGAGCGTAGCGTGTTCAGTGCTCTTCACACATTGGCTCTAAACGTGACGCTCTCGGATCGGGACGAGTGCATTCGCCTGCTCAGCGATCTGCTCGACGTGGATGCGCTGGCCAATCGCATCACCTGCGAGCTGGCCGAGATACTCTTTCGCTTCGACTGCCGCCAGGTCTATTCGCTGGTCAATCAGTGTGACGACTGCAAGGTGAGTGCATTAACAAGTTTCAAATATCATTCGCGCTGTGTAGGCTCTAAAGGGCTCTAAGTAATTGAAGTGAGGCAAGGGATTATAACGATTCAGAGCAGCTAAGCTATTCTTCTTCTTTATATTCGCTTTGTAGCTACTTGGTTCATTACCAATTCTCTGCAAACTTCCTACTCTATGATCAGCCTAGGGAATTTATAAGCGAATTAATGGCACATAAATTGGTTAGATTATTATTAGCCAATATTCTGCACTCATTTATTCATATTAAATTCTGCTCTCGTTCATTCATATTTATATTGCCCAGAGATTGAGTGTGTTTATATATTTTCCTACTATATTGTCCTGTTGTCTATGAGGCCTTTTGGCTGTTTATTTTCCCCTTGGCTTGTCGACTAAGAGGCCTCAGAAGAACTACATCTGCGTCTATCCTAAGCATATATAATTGATTAGGTATTTAATATTCTTATAAATATATAAACGATTTCTCTAGCTCTGTTTTGCACTCGCTCTCGCTCTATTTTGCTCTTGTTCTTGCCCTCTCTGTCTTTTGCTCTTGCTCTCTTGCTGTCTCTCTGATGAAAATTCTAGACACTTGCTATACTTAATTCTAGAGTTAAGGTGAATAAGTTTCCTATTTGTGGATAAATTTCCTACCTCTTCCACTACCCCTCTCTTGATGCATCTCTTGTTCAATTCAGAGCTGAAGCGCTTGAATTGTGCTTACTACTCTTTGAGCTCCCTTCAAACTCAGTTGTAAACTCAACTTTTTACTGCTCCCGCTACACTGGGATTACATTTGTAAGTGAGGTCTTCGAACTCTGTCTGAGAGTGCAGGGCATGTTGATCTCCTTTACTTTCATGTCACAGCCTCCTTAGGAAAACACTAGTAACGTTCAAAATATTACAAAAAGAGCTTCAGTTTTCAGTTGAGTTCTAATTGCTTTAGCACTTTGCTGCTCTGTCGCTTTTGCTGACAGCATGAATAAGATTGCTGGAATGGAGAAAGTTTACAAACAGAGTTTTAAAATGTGCTGGCCTCTCACTCACTCTCACTATCTCTCTGTCTCTTTTATGGCCTGCTATTGACTTCCTCAATGCATAGAAAGTGTTCTAGTAACAAATTCTATTAAAGAGCTTCGAGCTCTCTAGTCTGTCTCTGGCTGCCGCTATCACTGGCTTTGTCTCTGCGCATTTCTCACCGGATTGTCGCGGGACACGCGCTCGCATTACATCATGTTTTAATTAAATACTGTGCAATGGGTTGGCAACCCTTGCCACAGGACAACAACAACAATAACAACGACAACAGGACGTCAACAGGACACAACATAACTCGCATTTAAATTCAGCCCGTTAACCCCAAAATATGCCAAGCCCCCAAAGCCCTCAAGCCACAGCCGACCCCCCGCCCTCCCCTGCAAGACAAATGAAAACAGGCAAATATATTCTATTCACAATATATACGACTGCCAAATACCCTATAATATTCTATACATAATGAAGACTTGAGTAGAATTCAGCTTCAATTAGAGTTTCATTAATTAACGATATTTTTGCGAGCGAACATTAATGCTCGCAGTACAGTGTAGCTCGGCTATAAAGTAATGTGATTTAGGCATGGGTATTTAACAAGCTTAAGACAATGATTTTTGCTCCTGCTGCTGCTGGTGTTGCGGATGATGCTGCTGCTGTTGCTGTTGCTGTTGCAGTGTGTAAACTCTCGGCTGTGGCTAAATCCTGCAGAGGGACGCAACTGCGTGACATTTTTAGCTGCTCATTAATTATTGAAGTCGGATGGACGGACGGGCGGGCGGACGAACGGACGTGGGGACGTGGGGACGGTGCTTGCCCCAAGAGCTGCCCACTTCACAAAATCCGCGCACAGCAGTCGTCCAAGCGGACTCCCCGCCTCTGCCCGGGTTTAATATTTCTGCTCGTAATTATCAGCGTAGCTAAGAGAGAGACAGAGAGAGAGAGAGAGAGAGTGAGAGAGAGTGAGAGGCAGATAGAACAGAGAGTGTGAAGAGCGAAGAAGAGGGTCTAGCAAAGAAGCAGCAACGCGTTGCGGTTAATTTGTGGCACTTAGAGGTCGCCAACTGGCGAACTGTGCCACATTTTTCAGTGTCTGTGCAAACATTTGACTGCATATTTGATGACTCCCTCCCTCTCCCTCTCACTCACTCCCTATCTGTGTGTGTGTGTGTGTGTGTGTGTGTGCATAATTGGCAATTATTTGTTGCAAGCCTTTAAACAACTGGCAACAGAGCTAAGCTGACCAACTGGCAAAAAGCAAAGCTGCTGGCAAGCATGTCAAGCGAGGCGGAGAAGGTGTTGCGACAATGCGACCGCTAATGAGCGCCACACACAAAACTGGGCAACAGAGGCAAAAGGAAAAGCTTTGCTACGGGGGCAAAAGAAAAGAAAAAAAAAACTGAAGCAAAATCTCGTGAATGGCCTCTATGTATGTGTGTGTGTATGTGTGTGTGTGTGTGGCAGAAGCACGTTGCAAGCATGTGAATTGCGCTGCTGATTAAGAAAAACTTGAGGCAGCTGCTAAGCAGCAGCAGCAGCAGCAGCAACACACACACACACACGGGCGTATGCGTAATTTAAATTTAAATTCGTGTGCGTGCATGTGTGTGTGTGCGGCTGGCACACATTTAAATGCCTGCACAACAGCAATAGCAGCAGGCAAACTAACAGCCAGCGGTTGTAGACCCACCCCCAAAATACTAGCGAACACACACACATGCAAGCTAACAGCAGCCGCAGCCTTAACATGTTTCTAGTTCGAATCGCGACTGCTGTGCAAATCAGGTGATGCAAAGAGAAAGACAGAGAGCAAGCGAGAGAGCTCACACAAGAGAGCGCGCGCTCGCTTAAGCATGGCAAAAACGTGAGCGTAACTTGTCAGCTGCTTAGCGCGCTCTCTCAGTGACTTACTCTCTCGGGCTCGCTCGCTCCTACGCTATTCAGCGCTGGCTCTCACATGACACGAAGCATTTGAGGCTCTGCAACGTTTTTTTTTTTTTTTTTTTTTTTTTTTGTATCATAAGCCGTTTATATAAGTTGGACTGTAGAACTTTTATTTACTGTGAGCCAACATAAAATATTATTATATTTTATATATTATATAAATTGATGGATTTCTTTAAATATTATTCATATTTTATTTGGTGGATTTTTATTAAATGTTTGGCTTAAGCTTAATTCGCTAGACAAAAGTCTTCTTGGCTTTTCCAGTCGCTAGTTTTTGAAATTTCAACTGCGCGCGCTGCGCTCCACATTCAGCGTTCAATTCCAATTGCCAAAAAAGCAAAAAGAAGAGCTAGCGAAAAATAAAGGCAAAAAAAAAAAAAAAAGTAGAAAACAACACACACACACACGCACACGCACACACTTCCAGTTGAGCTGCTGCTCAGACACACGCACACACACACTGAGAGAGAGAGACAGGCTTTGCACATGGCCAAGACGCGAGGCCTAATACTTGAGGCTCTGCAGTTTGGGCCAGTTTTAAATTAATTAACTCGACAGCTTAGGCAAGTCAGCCTAATACATATATATAAAGTATATATGTATATCTAGTATATATGTATATCTAGTATATATGTACATGTGTGTATGTGCCAAGTTGTTGTTGTTGTTGGCCCTCATATCATAATTACTGCTGTGTGTGTATTTATGATTACGTTCACCGCAAGTCGTCTAATTAGTCAAAAGGACTCTCGCCTGACATTGCGGCCAGCCGCAGGGCCCCATAACTGCCAAAGGCGTTACACACACACCCACACCCACACCCACACACACCCTCACACACACACTCACTCCAGCACACCTCTAACCCATTTTCATATTTGGGTTACGACTCTTTTGATGGTCAAATAAACGCAAATTAGTTGATGGCCATATAGAAGCTGGCTCAAAGCCTGGTCAAAAACAAACATTAAATTCATATTGCATACCTTTGGGGCCGGCTACTGCTGCTACTACTCCTCCTGGGCAACCATTAAAAGCGGGCCTACCATTTGGAAACTATTTTGGATGCTCGTATTTCAATGTTGAATTCCATGCAAAAGTTTATTCGCTTTTTACAATTTTTTTCCCCAACATTTACAAAGAATTTAAAAACTATTTTTGCTAAATGCAGTTGCAAATATTTCAAAATTTTCTAGTATTTATGCTTATAGCTATGTTTTTTTCAAACGAGTATACTGCTTCTTGTTCACTCATACCCTAAATCAATTGGCATAAATTATTTATGAATTTTAAAGAACTTTAATTACATATTACTGAGTCTTTTCTTATATTATGTTTTAAGATCATTAACATTCCTTGCAAAACTGAGTGCATGTTTCAGTGCCATTCGTTTCTTAAATAAATAGTTTTAGCAAGGCAAAAATCATATCATGATATTTTTTATTTCAATGCATGACGTTGACATCAGATGCTGAGAGCTGGCGTAGCAAGTGTTTCAATTTCAAGTGTTCCAATTCCAAGTGTTTCACATTTATTTCTTTTGTACCATTTTTTTTTTATTTTTCAGTCTGTTTAAATAACGTATGAAATTGTGATTTATAAATAGTTATTTTTGTCAGCGTGTTTCTATTCCAATTGTTTCACATATTCTTAGCTCTCATACAAAGTTATGAATTGATTTGCTTGCTATAACTTATTTTCAAGTGTATAAATGTGTTTATTAAATAAAAAATATCTATGAGTATTTTGAATTAAATATGAATATTCATAGAGTTTGCTATCCGTTTATATACAATTATTAGCTCAATCTATCATATACATAAAGCAGATCGCCCCACGCCTGTTTCTGTGGGTTTTCTTTTGTGTCTTCTCTTTTTTATTAAAATTTCCAGCTCGCAACTGAGGTCAAAGTTCACAAGCTTCGGGTTCAAGGTTATATATAAAATTGTACATGCTTTTTTTTTTTGATAAAATCTATGCATATATATAGAGATGTATATATATGTATATACTTATATCTAGATTGTTGTTGGGTCTCGCACTGCTAACACTTTTGTCAGCTTTCGCTGCGTGTGGCTCCTTATCTTATTTTATTTTGTTAGGCAAAAGTTTTCTTTCTTTTTTATCGCATTCTGTTGCTGGGCATCATCATAATCTATGTCCCATCGAAGATTTCGACAAGCTTACACACACCCACACACAGACACTTTGGGTATGTGTGAGTGTGTACAAATTTGCATTTTACATATTACAAAGACACTTACGTCATCGCTGATAGGACATAAGCTTTGGAGGGGCTTGGGGCCAGGGTTGGGGGTAGTTTGTGTGTAGGCGTTGCATGGGCTTAGCCAGGGACGCCAGCATGTTGAAAGGAAAATTGTCAAAAGCGGAAGTAGCGTAATTTCATAAATGATTGATTACACACACTTTACACGCATTCTCACTTATGTGAGCACACACACACATACACACACACACACACACGCAAGCACACACATGCCATGCCTAGGCTCTTGTTGTTGTCTAGAGCTGGCGACAGCTGACACACACACAGGCGCACAACTATTGCCTGTATTTGTATAGCTTTCAACACTGTTTTTTTTTATTCTGTTTATTCTTCTTCTACTTCAACTTCTGCTTCTTGCTCATTTCGGTGTTTTTTTTTGCGGTTCTTTCTTTTGGACACATGTGCGCCGGCTGCGTAAAGCCAAAAGAAAAACTTTGCTGCGGTTACCCAATAATCTTTTTTTTTTTTGCTTTTAAGCCAGTTTTTTCTTGCCATCAACATCGGCAGTTGTTGCCTACCTTTTTGCCACGCCCATCAAAGTAAATGGCCCCAAACCGCCTGCCGTCAGTCCAACTCACGCTTTATTTACAATCTAATAATTTATCGACTTTTGCGTGGGCGACGAGCGCGCGGCACGTTTACTGAATGGAAATGGCATTGGGCATGGGAATGGGACAGGGATTGAGTCTGAGAATGGTGCTACGGATCTGTTCGACAAGGCGACAAGCAGCTAAATTGCGTATACGCTGCGTGGGCCACTGCTGCGGCTGTTGCCGCATGCAAATGAAAATGAAAATGCGAATGAGCATTAGAAGAAAGCAAAAGCAAAAAAAGGGAACAATGAGAAAGGGCCAGAGGGATATAGACGAGGGGGGCATGTAAATGGACAAAAGACTTTGTTAGTTATGGCGTAGTGCAGCGAATGCTGCTAATGTGAAGCAGCAGCAGAGCCAGAGCCAGAGCCAGAGGCAGAGGCAGAGACAGAGGCAGACGATTAATCAATAAAACGAAACCTGATGAGCAGGACACACAGACAAAGCAGCAGACACACAGAGAGACAGACACACACAAGGGAAGGGAACCCAGCTGAAATCTCGCATGAGCAGTGAAGGCGATAAAATCAGTGAAACACATTACTTTGGCAGTGCTGTGGCAAGCATTAAATCAGCTGTCAATTTGGATAACAGCTCAATTAGCTCCACACAATAACAGAACTCCGGCTAAAAAGTTGTAGAAAGATAACTTGAACTTGTTTGCCATACGGGTTGAGCATGTGATTTTCAGTGCAATTGCCATGCATGCCCGTCCGGCTGGGTAGAGAGGCAGAGGCAAAGGCAAAACCAAAGGCAGCTGCTGCTGCTGCTGTTTGCACAAAGACTTGTCAGTCAACGCAGCAGCAGCAGCAGCAGCAGCAGCAGTAACGCAATCTCTCGCTCACACACACGCAGGGACAATATGAAAAATGTTTTGGAAAACATGTTCGTAATCCACAATCGACAAAGATAAATCGCTTTTAGTGCGCTTCAAAGCATTTATTTAAATTTACGCTCTCGCTCGCACGCACAGTGCGCCCAGGCGGCGCACACTCGCGCTGGCTCTGTCTAACTCGCTGTCTTATATAATGACAGGCGCATATCGGTTAGACAAAGGGACAAAGCTAGGCGAACAGTTGGCAAAGTGAAAACCAAACCGAATTGAACCAGAACCGACCGGAATGAACCCAAAAATGGATAAGTGTGCGAATGTGTGTGGAATGGGTGAAGAGCGAAAGCAGCACTAACTGTTAACTGTTAAACAAAACGAGCAATGCGAGTGCGAGTGCGTGAGTAGGAGTTGGAGTAGGAATAGAAGAGGGAGAGGGAGTAGGAGAGCGAGTTGGAGTAGGAGAGGGAGAGTGGCAGGGCAGACCGCGCATTTATAGCAACAAAGAATACGTACATATAACGGGCAAAACACTCAACTGTCGGTGATTGTCTCGCTCGTTGACGCCTCTGTCGTTGTTGTTGTTCTTGTTGTTATAGCTGTTGTTGTCCCACTTGAAGTTTAAATGCTGTCGCTTGTTGTTGTTTTGTTTCGTGTATGCCATGCATAAGCTGACGTCATATGTGTCTATACTCAACATCCACTGTCTGATTGTCTGCCCATATGCGCGCGCGTGTGTGTGGGTGTGTGTGTGTGTGCGTAGCTGTAGCTGCGTATTAGTGTCATTCATACTTTCGGCTTGCTCTGTGCCTGTGTGTGTGTGTGTGTGTGTGTGTATGTGTGTGCATGTAATGAGTTGTGAATGACTCAGACGCTTAATGAATAAATATACACTATATATTGTACGTATGTATGGGTGTCTTTGTGTGTGCATGGGTATTTGAGTTCAAGCCGATTGATTTCATTGGAAATTTAATACCTTGTTCTTAAATCCTTTTATAAACAAGAGCAGCAAAGCTGCACTGAAAGAAAATTTTGTGTATGAAAAATTATCAAGAAATTTATGTTTAACTTAAAAAAAAAAAATACAAGTTTATGCTATGGTAAAAAATAGATTAAAAATATTTAGATAAATTAAATTATGTTATGCAAATATTTTTTTTATTTAATGAAAATTTAGATATATAAAAATTGTATTCATATTTTATTATACTTACATTGTATATTACAAATTTATTTAACATGGAACTTTAACAATATTTGAGTTCATCTTTCATTTATTATTTGAAAAAGAATTATTATATTATCATTTATTTATTTTTTTTTTATCACCATAAAGCAAAAAACATTTATCCTTAATAGAAAAAAAAATTGAAAATTTAATTTACAAATTGAATATTCAAAAATATATTGAACTGCGTAATATATTTAAGTTAAGCTGACAAGTTAAATCGAGCTCAGACCCCTTTTCAATTTGTTCTCTTTGGCATCGCTTTTCGACACTTTCTCACGAATTAAGTTATAAATCAGAAATATTTCCCGCTTTGCTGTTCAATGATTTATCACGAACTTCTATATAATATGTGTCCAATATATCTATCTACTTTTTCCATTCACTGCTTTTGCTTGCTTTTTGCACCCTTCAGGCACACATGTCTCCTGCTCAGCTTCTACTTCTTCTTCCTCTTTGCCGTCGTCGCCGTCGTCGTCGTCCTCGTCCCTTTGTTATAGTCGTATATAGAATATATATTTATATACATATATCTATCGCATTGCTATTTATTTGCATAAATGCAGTGTTTAGTTTATTTTGCAGTTTCCGTCCGGTTGTCTGAATCAGTCAGGCGCTACTGATAGCCGAACCCACCGCCACCCACCAGCCCTGCTTGGAGTCCTTGTTTGTCTGCGCGTTTCCCTTGCATTGTCGTCGTCGTCGTCGTCGCTGATGGCTGCCGGGAAAGGCGTCTGCGATTTGACAATGTGCGAGCTTTGCCTCAGGCTGAGCGCCCAGCTGTAAACAGAACTAGTGAACGGGCTCCGGGTAGCTGGTGGGGCTGGTGGGGCCAGTGGGAGCGCATGTGTGTGCGCTGCCTGTGCAGCTTCATCACATTTCAATGCTGTTGACTACGCCATGTGGCATTTCAATTATGCAGCTGAGAATATTTAAGCACTTCCTTTCCATGCTGCCTACCTTCGGCTCCCTCTCTCCGTCTCTCTCTCTCTCTCTCTCTCTCTCTCTCCCTCTCTCTGACTCTTTTTCGTCATGTTGAAAGTTTAATTAAAATTTAAAGCGTTGTTGTTGCACATGAAACGCGCATCAATTGCGCTTGACTGCCGCAATAATTCGGTTGCATTTCCTTTCATGATTTATTTTCTCTTGCTCGCTCTCTCTGTTTATCTCTCTCTCTCTCTTTGTCTGTTGCCTTTTATCGCAATTTTTCTGCCTGATTTGCAGGGCGTTTTTTGAGTGCTGCTGTGACTGAGTCCCTCGATAACCTGTGGCCGTTGGGTCGCATGTGTGGCAAAGCTATTGATGATATTACTACGCCTTTTGCTACTCTTTGAGCTGCTGCTACTTCTGCTCCCTTTGCTAATGCTATTTGCTACTCCTTCTATTGCTACTCTTGCTCTGTGGCTATCAAGTCACATGTGAACCAAAGCTGTTGCTGCCATTTTTTACTCCTTGTTACTCCTTGCTCCTATTGCTAATGCTGCTGCAGTTGCTCCACTTATTCATCAGCTGCTGATTACAAAATGCTCTTAGTTCTGTTGCTGCTTCCCATTGCTGCTACACAGCAAGAGCTGTTGTTGCCTTCTCTATCTTTACATTCTGATTTTATCTATTTTCGCGCTCTTCTTTATACCTTTATTTCTGAATCTTCTTTACTACTTTGACAAATTCATATTGCTCACAGTTCTTCGCTCTCATCTCCTCTCCTCTCCTCATTTTCTCCATTTGTTTTCATAAACCGAATTTTTCAGTTCTTGTTTCTGCTTTCTTGTTTTTCCTACTGCTACTACTACCTCTACTACTCCTACTGCAACTACTTCTACTACCATTACTACTACTACTACTACTGTATACTATTCCTCCTACTATTACTATTGCTGCTACTACTACAATTACTTCTAATACTATTGTGCTCCTACTATTACTATTATTGCTTTTATTACTACTACTACTATTCCCCCTACTATTACTACTGCTACTAATATTGTTGCTCCAACTACTACTAATATTATTGCTCCAACTACTACTAATATTATTACTCCTATTACTACTACTGCTATTCTAACTTCTACTACTACTGCTATTCTACCTACTACTACTATTGCTGCTATTACAACTTTTTCTACCACTTTCTTCTTCTATTTATCTCGCAGCTGCTATTTTCATTTCATATATTCGTAATCTTAGCCTACGCTCTTTCTCATATAAATACGTCATTAGAATACTCTTCCTTCTTGTGCCTATACTTTTTCTAATGCGACTGCTGATCCTCTGCAGTTTGCAGCTCCAACTCTAGTTTTAGTTGATTGTCCAGCTTTGTGCTTTCCTTTCTGTTTCTGCTGTTGATGCTTATGCACTCTTTGATGTTTATCCTGCTGCTACAGGTCCTCGTGCTGCACTACCATCAGTTTTATGTGCTTTACTCCTAACTCCACTGCCTAATGCCGCTGCTCATTCTACTGCTGTTGCTCATCATTCTGTCAGTCTGTCAACCCCAGTTTCTCTTTACCTCCTCCACAGGCGTTACACTACCTATTAACCATGTTCTCTGTGTAAGGCCCAGTTAATAGCCCTTTGTGTGGCAGCTCTCTGGCTACTGCTGCTGCTGCTGCTGCTGCTGATGTTGCCCTTTGGCATTGCAGGACGAGGGAGACAATGTTATTGCAACAGTTTCTTATTTTTATAGCTCGTATTTAACGCAAATGTGAACAAAGTTGTCGCCTGTCAAATGATGTCAACTGCTTTAAGCATGGCAAAAAGGTTGACATTCCTGCTTAAGCTTAGCTTAGATCAATACAGTGGGCTTAAAGAGGTATTTAACATAGCATTATAGAGGAGCTAAAATGTCGATGACATACTAATGCAGCATTATCATTATGTGCGATGGCGTTGCCACCTGGTCGAATTGCTCAGCAAGGACTATATGCAATTAAACTGTCAAATTGTCATAATACTCAGAAAACACTTACCAACATTGCTTAAAATAGGCGCTGCCACCTGATAGTATTATTTCGTTAAACTAGTTATTTGACTTTAAAACCTTCAAACCACCTTAACGCTGCTTTAACTGAATGTTATATACGTTCGTGTTACGTACTTCGTTTTCCAATACTGAATCTTAAAAGGCATTGCCACCTGATTGCTTAACTAAGTCAAGCTTACTTCAAGTTTATGCTGAGTAACTCTATCTATGACTTATTTAACTCCTCTAGAATTTAGTTCATTACGCTCTCGTAACTTGTTTTCCAACACTGTTTGTTGAATGATATTGCCATCTGTTGATGGGCTAATTTCTCATCTGGAATTCTCCTTTACATTCAGCTCTTCTTAGACTCTCAATCTACCTCTTTTACTTCCACTTTTCAACTTTTCTGCTTCATTTTCCAACACTGGCTGTTGATTGGCTTTGCCTAACTTAGCATTAACTGCAGCTTAAGCCATTGTGATAACCTGCACCGTCTTATTACTGATTTCTTTCGTTTCACATTGTGCGTTCAACTTTTTCGCAGTTTTCCCTTTCATCAGGTTTCACACGCAGCCCGTATTAGCCGGAGCTGGAGCTACTAGCGGAGCTAGCTAAGTAGAGAGTGTGCAGTAAATGGAATGCTTTGGTTTCGATTTACGCTTTAATGGCACTGCGCCAAAAACTTGGACAGAAGTTGATGCTGCATTCCACTAGCCAATTTGATGCGAGCTTGATGTTAGCTTGATGTTGGCTTCATGTTGGCTATATGCAATTACAAAATGAAACAGCTTTTGCTGCATACACTGAAAGTATCTATGTGTGTGTGTGTGTGTGTGTGTGTGTGTCTGTCTGTCTTTGGTTTGTTAACCAGCACATGCTGGCTATAAAGTGGCAGCAACGCACTTGACCAACTGTGGCACGTGTTGTCGCATTGGCTCTGGCAATAAGCGCTGCTACAGCCAATACACACACACACACACACACACGAGCACACACACACACGCATACATTCTACTCTCGCACACTCTCAAGTAATGCTTTTGGTACAAGGATAAACTTTTATTTTTCAAACCATATTCTGCCCCACTCTTCGTTGCGCTCTCCCACTCTCCCTCCCCCACTCTCCCTCTCCCTCTTTCTCTGTCTTTCTCTCTGTGTATATTTTCTTTCGCTTAGTTTTTGCTTTTCATTTTCATTTTTTTTTTTTTTTTGCTGCAACGTTGCAAGCACATTGCGGATGCTGGTTCATTGCCTCGTTTGTTTTGTTTGCCACACGGTCACGTGTTACCTTCGTCTTCTTTGTCGAGTGCTGCAGCGCATAAGGCCAGTTGTCCACCCTCTCTCTCTCTCTCTCTCTGTCGCTCTCGCTCTTTCTGGCACACTGACTGGCTGCCCCCCATGTTGCCAGCTACGTGCTACACTCGAGTGCAACTCGGACGCGAAATTTAAAAGCCACAAAATCCGCCACACAAAATGCCAACTTGTTAAGCTGCGAGCAGCAGCTTTAACGTGTCCAGCAAAGTGCTGCGAATGAGGCCACGAGGGCAGCTTAAAGTGTTCCATGCGCATACTTGTGGCTTTAATTATCATTTATATAATTTCATATAAACAGACGTTATATATACAAAGTTGTGCATACAATGATTGTCGAGTGCTCTCAGCTCAGCTGTATTGTTTGTTGACTTGTGTTTGTTTGCGACATTGAATATATTACGAGTTCTGCTTCAAATGTTGCCAGTTATTAATAATTTAATTAATATTGAAATGAGCTGCTTAAGAAATATTGAAAAAAAAAAGATGCAGAATTTATTATTAACTTAAATTAAAAATTGATTTTTGATTTAAATTAAAAATGTATTGTTTAATTATTGATTATTATTATATATTTTATTATATTATTACATATATTATTATTGCATTATTTATCATATCGATTATTATTATTATAAATATAATTATAATTAATTTATTTTAATATATGAAAAATCGTAATTTATAATAAAATATTTTGCGCTTCTCTTTGAATTGAAGTTTATATTTTCAATAATTTTTTTTAAGCATTAACAAAATACAAATATCTAATGGAACTAGACTGACATTAAGCTAGAAATTTTCTTGCGCTTCACTCAATATACTCTTCAAACTATAACTATATATAAACTCTATAAGCGCGCTCACTAAGTAGTCGAAGTCTAGATACTTCTCTGTGCCCTGAATGATAACAATATTTCTTGATTTACTGCCATAGGCTAATTTTGTGTTTGTATTTTAGTCAAGTCTGCATGAAAGATCTTAGAATATACTGTAATTATTTAAAAAAAAAAAAAAAAGAAGAGAAGAGAAAACAAACATTAAAGTTTAGTGCGCTGCACTTGTTGAGATAGCTGCAAAATGGCAGCCAGCGCGCAGCACAATTTTTTTTTATAGCTGAAAAACTTAAGTGAAAATGTCAAAGCCCCAACTTCTGACTGGCCCTGCTCTACTTATGCGTTTTTTATATGTTTTGTTAATGTACCCAGCACACATACACATGCATAAACAAACAAACAGTGGCTATGTGTGCCTGTCTGTGTGTGTGTGTGTGTGTGTTGGGTCTTTGTGTTTTTATAACGCGCCTGGTCAAATTTGCATTTTTAAGTAAAAATTTAACGTTATGTGTGTGTGTGTGTGTGTGTGTCTCTCTCTCTCTCTCTCTCTCTCTCTCTCTCTCTCTCTCTGTCTCTCTCTGTGTATGTGTGTTTTTTGTTTTGTGCCTCATTTAGTGTTTATGACGGATATGTAGACCCCGACAAGTGTCGGAATTTATGTATAATATATTATATAATATATATGTATATATATAGTATACCTATCATGCATCAGTTACATCCTGCACACACACACACACACAGTCACTGCTGTGCAAATATATTAAATATATGATATATGCAAATTATCATATAAAGCATTTTCCATTTGGATTTTAATTAGGATTTTGCATGAAAATCAGTTGGAAAATGTGTGCTCGCTCGCAACTTACGCTGTCCAACACAATTAAGTATTAGACATTTGCACAGTTGTTGGCGTTAGTGTGGAGCAGAGCGTGTGTAATGAAATGAGCTAATCGAGCGGCTTATTTAATTACTATCGAAGAGATAGTTGAGCTCGATTTAGACTTCTCTTAAACATGAATTGTATATGTATATTTATTTTAAAGTAAATTATATATTATATTAAATTATGTGATATGATTTTAAAGTAAATTATATATTATATTCAATTATGTGATATGATTTTCTATAATAATTTACTATAATTTCACATATCATTATAATTTAATAACGATTTATACATATTTTTAATCACTTATTCAATCATTTGTCTATCGTCCGCATTTGTGCTTTCATTATGTTAAAGCAATTATATTTATATTATATTAAAATCATATAATTGAATAATGATTGAGCTGTCGCACAGCCGATAAATCAGTTGTCCTCGGAGTCTTTTCATTGTATCGTTTATCAATTAAGCTGAACGTTCCGGCCAAAGCGTTCGATTCAATTGGATATGAAAAGTCACGTAGAGACAAAAATCTGCAAACGATTTTGCATTAATGCAGCGAATGAAGCGATTTTTAAATTAATTTTCGACAGCCTTAAAAATCAACGTTTATTATTTTACTTTTGTTTCGAATTTGTGCCTTTTTTGTTGGTTTCGTTTTTTGTGTGCGCATTGAGAAGAAAAAGAATAAATAAGTGATAAAAATATAGCATACTTTTATGGGCAGCGGAGAAATTTCGCTTATGCTACTGCAAACACGCAGCCAGACGCCATTATGCAAATTGCACACATATATATATATAACTATAATTTTATGTATATATATATATATATATATATATATATATATAGTGTAGCAGCAAAGCTGCGTTGTAACCAAAAATTTACTGCAATCGCACAAATCAAATCATAACTGATTTGCATACATACGACTGGCGTGCTGTGTGTGTTTGGGTGTGTGTGTTTGCCATATCAATTACATTACTTGCTGTCAGTTGATGTTACAATATTACGACTAGTGCATCTGGTGCTTGTTTGGTGGTGCGCCAAATCTTTGTCCAATTTCGGTCACGTAGCGGTATTCCATAACGCGTCCGACCTAAACTCGACTCCTTGCCGTCTGCAGTGAAAGTGTATTAAAATGCTCATATAGCCCGCCCGCTCGCCACTCATTGAGCACTTGACCACTTTAGTGTGGCTCATTTTGTTGGCATGTGTTGCTCCGATTCGCAGCCATTTGAACCCTCTCACAAAAAAAAAAGAACCCAAAAAAAAAAAAAAGAACTAAGCAAAATTGAAGTAGCGGCAGCGAGTACGTTTAGGAATCCATAAAATATTTATGCTGCTCGTCCAATGGCTGGCCAATGCTTGGGGCAATACTTGAACCCCGATACGATGTACCAACAAGTAACTAAACTCTAGTCGAGACTGCTCGACTAAGAGATACCCTGAATCCATTGAGCTGTAATACCAATCATAAAAAGTTTCATTTATTCATTAATAGTAACCAACACATGCACACACACACATACAAACATATGCATGCACGTAATATGCACGCAGCGCAGTTTTGCGGCTGCAGCAGAGGCTGTACTATGCAAACTTTATTGTTTAATAACTTTTTTTCTAGACCTATGTTCTTAATGAAATTTTCGGGGAGTGATTATGACATCTAAATGTACCTATTTGCCAAATTTCAAGTCTCTAGTATTTGATATACGTGAGTTATCGTTTTTGTTAAATTGTGGGCGAAAGGGGCGTGGCATCAAAAATCCAAAAATCACAAAATGTGCGGATTCAATATAGCAATCAAACACAACTTAGTGCACGATTCTATCTTTAACGGTGTGCACGCCAGAGCTAAAAAACAAAGCGATATTTTCGATAGTTATCGATAAAAAAGAAATGGGACGAGTTATCGAAAAAAAAAAATAAACTCGTACAGCGTATGGTATTATCGAGCATTTTGCTTTTTATTTGAAGTCTCTAGCTTTTGTGGTTGCAGAAATCCAGGTGTTTACACGGACGGACGGACGGACGGACGGACGGACGGACGGACGGACGGACGGACGGACGGACGGACGGACGGACGGACGGACAGACGGACAGGGCTAGTTCAACTCAGCTCATCGAGCTGATCAAGAATATATATACTTTATGGGGTGTGGCACGCCTCCTTCTGCCTGTTACATACATTTGCACAAAAACATTATACCCTGAAATTTCCATTTTCAATGGATTCAGGGTATAAAAATGAGTGAGACCTTTGCTTAGCCCAGTGCGCGGAGTGGGGCAGGCGAAGTATGCAAGTCAGGGCGAGTGCGCTATGCTATGCTAAGCAAACAAACTTGATTATGTTGCGTGTGTGTGTGTGTGTGTGTGTGTATGTGTGAGTTCATTGTTTTTACACTGTCCAGCAGGCAAATTGTGCCTTAACAATGCAGCCCAAGCCAAAAGCTGACAAAATGGAAATTAGTTTTATGGCCATAGAAAGTTGCCAAGAAAAAATTGCAAATATATTTTTTATTACCCATTTACTGCTAACTGGCTGGCAAACAATTCTCATAAATTACTTTTCATTTACAAACAGTTTAAGTGCGAATTTCTCCGAAAGGTGTGTTTAAAGTTGAAAAAAAAAAATATGAGAAAATGAGAAGAGGCGATGTTACGATTAGCTGAAACTGAAGAGCAAATAAGTATTACTGAAAATGAGTTGGAAATTGAAGCCATCGTATCTTGGATGAATTTAACATGCAGGTTAACATGCATGTCAAATACAATGTTGGGGCCAACTCAACTTTTGGCTCTTGTGTGAGTTAGTTAGACATGTATAACTTGTCACTGCATAACCTTTAACATGTCAATTAACATGCATGTCAAACCACATGTCAAACTGTGTATTATATGAAACTATTTTCGGATGAGAGGCAACTTCTGCTACATGCCCCTCCATAGCCACTAACATGCCAATTAACATGCATGTCAAACTTCATAGTAAGCACTTTAAAGCTCTTCTAGCACTTTCTGTCTCGTTAATTTCTATTGCTTGCCCCACCATAACCTTAAATATGTCAATTAACATGCATGTCAAACCACATGTTAAGGCCCTCAGAGCACTTTTTGCTTGAAATTCAACAACTTTTTCATTGTATCAAACGATTTAATGACTCAGACAGCGGGGAGCAACAATTTATTTATAGGTTCTTTTACACATTTGGAATACTTTGACTCTTAGTCAATTGAGACTTTGCTTTGTTTGTCTGCACAACAGTTCAATAGCACATGAAATTATGATAGTTATGCGTCGTATGCGAGCTCGTAAATCTTGCTGCCACAATGTCTGCTTGATTTGTCAAACATAAAGGCCATTCGGCTGGCCGTCCATTAACTTTTATGTGCCAGTGTGTGTTCTTTTTCAAATGAAAAGAAATTTAATGATTGGCTGCCGGGTCATTGACAGGGCGACCAGTGCAAGGGATTCAGCGATTCCTTTGTTCTCGCCGCTGACAACACTCGCCACCGTTGCCTGACCTTTGTTGCAGCTTCAACCCATTTAAAAATATAAACTAGTAGCTGTTGGTCCCGAAGCCAGCCAGTGATTTGTTTTTCAGTTTTAAGACAGACACTAAAAGTGGTTTAAAAGTTTTGTAGCTTCAATATGCTGACTTTAGTTATCTTTATATATATATATATATATGCTAGAGGAGAGCTACTTTCTGAGTAGAGTGTATATGAAACTCTACAATAAATAACATATACATAACTTGCTTGCTCTAGTAAACATATCTTTTTTTTTATACAAATTCTTGAACATTTTTAATTAACGCATAAAAATTGCTTTAGAGCTCATGAGAATTACATTGTAAGGCATCATTAAAAATACATTTCATTTATTTCTACTGCACTGCTACAGGCAATTCCGAATCGTCTATCTGATTTCATAAGAATTACATAGTAAGGCGCAATAAAAAAAAAACTAGATTCAGGCTGCTCTTCTCTTTCCATATTTCTCAGTCATATTTTCTAGCACTTTAAATATGGTGAATCACTTTCAGAAATACGCCAAATCTTCCTCTACTTGTTGGTTAGTTAAAATCATATTTATATTAGGCTACAGTAATTTATGAGAATCACATAGAAACCTGGTTATAGTACTGTAACTCGCTTGGCTGTCAGAAATTGAGAAATTTTTGAGAATCACATAGTAAGGCGCTCTTAATCCATGCATTTCATATTTTACAACTGCTCTGTAAATCAAAAATCAATGAGAAGCACATAGAGAGGTGTTATTATATACATTAATTCCTACATTTTAATCTTCCTTAACTTCCTTTATCAGCTGACCAATTAGGCAGCTCAAATTACGTATATAGCCAAAATGCGTACATAGATTAATGCTTCTAGCTTGGCTTAATTGTTTTCGATTGAGAAATCGTTATGCGTGTCTGTCGAAATGTTGCACGTCGCAGAGTCCGCTGCACGCATCATTAACCAAATATTGCATTTTTCAATATAGCCTCGCTGCATCCCACTTGGCCCAGACCCGAAAAACTCCTTCTCTCACACACACAAACAGACACACACGCACACGCAGATTCCTGTCGATTCCCTTCGCTTATTTCCACGCTTGGCATGTAAAATCCACACGGCCAATCAAACGCGCGCAGGCCAAGGGTCAGGTTAAGGGCTAGTGCGTGGGTGTGGGTGTGCATGGCACACGAGGAACTGATTCGCATCAATATGCTGCTGCATAGCTTGGCAAGCAACTACTGCTGCTGCGGCTCCTGCTGCATGTGCATGTCAAAGTAATGGACGAAAACGAGAATTCAGGCACACGCAGCAAACCGCCAACAGGCGGGCCTGGCAAACCAGGCGAAGCCGGCAAACCAGCCAAACCACCAGCAGCAGGCAGATGTGGGCGCTGGCTTGGGTGGTGCGGGCTGTCTGCGGTGTCTCTGCAGAGTGAATGACTTTTGCGCCTGGCATTTAAATGAAGGCGCAGCTTAAATGGATTTTGGACCAGCACACACACACACACACACACACACATACACACACAAATTACATGTGTGTGAAGTCTATGGTTATCTTCACTTAATGCCTTCAGCCTTGCTGGGTCAAATCAGTCTCACGTGTTACGCTGTCAGCCCAATTTAAACTTTTTTCAAACCCAAAAAAAAAAAAAAAAGAAAATTTCAATTTCACCTATATTTCACATGAATTTCACTTGAGTTTTCCCATTTTTTGCTAACTTATTTAATTGCCTCCAATTAGGCGCTGCGTTTGTTGCGCCCATTTGCATGCCACTAATTGAGTTGTGCCCCAAACAGACGTTGCACTTAGACTCGTGTACTCAACTTTGCCCCGTTCACTCCGACTCTCCCTCCGCCTCTCTCTCCCTCCCTTTCTCTCTCTCTCTCTCCCTCCCTCTCTCTCTCTCTGTTTGCCACTGTCTCCGTCTGTCGCTTTTGTCTGCCATTAATGAAAAATACTTTTCGTAATTAAATAATAATTTTGTGCCTTGTCTCGCTTTATGGTGCTGCATAGATAACGAATACCTTTGCTCGCTTCTGGCTGCTGTTCCCTGGCATTGCCACGCCCACTCTCAGACACAAATACATATATAAATATATGTATATACATATTCGAGGACCTCTCATTGTTTGTTTGCTTTTGCTGCTTCGGCATTTGGGTTGAGTTAAAGGGCAAACGACTTTTGCTTCACGAATTTTATTTTAACATTTTTCATTCATCTCAATGAAAAACCTTTAAAGGTATTTAAATGAAAACAAATCTAAAAATAGATTTCGATAAATAACAAGCCCATTTTCGTTTTTCAATTAAATACATAAATATGCTACAAAAGTTTATGCAAAAGTTAATAAACATTTCTTATCTGCTGGCTTTCTTTTTATTTATGTTTCTAATTGCCAAATTCGAGCAGAAATATTTACTCGAAATTTCATTGGGTTTTATTTTTTGGTATTTTTACCTTTAGTTGTAGCCGGCAACACATAGGTATTTCCATTGGCTCTCTCGCTCTGTGCCCCTCTCTCTCCCTTCTCTGTCACTCTGGTTGCTCCTTTATCGAATGTTGCATGGCTGCACTTTGATGTGTCAGCAAAATTGACTCTTTTGAGTTAAAACTAAACGTTAAATTTGTAATATGTGCACACATATATGTATATAGATATAGAGATATATATACATATATATATATATATATATATTTTATCTTTTCTTTTGTATTTTATTTGCCTCAGTTTTAATGCCCTGTAAGCAATTGTTTACAGCTATTGCTAGCTGTTTGCCTAAAATATTTAAATATCGAATTCATTTTAGTCTTAGCTATAGCCAATATATATAGCGGACTCTGCCTAGTTTGTCGCTTGATTATATATTTATTAATAAAGGTATAAATTCTATATCTTATTTTACCTTTTAATTATATGCAAATTTGTACAGTCTTCAAGAATTTTCATTCATATATGTGCTTTAACCTTACTCGCCTCATATTTCTTATATTATATTAAATATTAGGTATATTACTTTTATTTTTTAATATATATTTAATAACATTTCATATCTTACATCATCAAAACTATGCTTAGGGCTCTTCAAGTATTTTCATTCACACATATCAAACTGCAACAATTTGTAGCTGCTTACAGGGTACTTGCCAGTCGTTCATGCTCTATTGAGTGCACGCCAAGTTACTTTTTGGCAACCGTTTGTGAGGTGTGAGCTAAACAACTGTCATGGCTAAGAGCTGGGTGTGTGTCTGTGAGTTGGCATTTCCCAGCTCCATTGGACACACCGAAATTCCATTTGTTCTCCTTGTGTGGCCATCAAATGTAGTGTGTCCTGCAGTATCCTAGCGTGTCCTGCCTTATTCTATTTGTTGTATTTGCATTTGTGCAGGCACTTAGAGCTGGGACTTTATCATGACTTTAGTTGGATTCTATTTGGTTCAGTAGCAGCTGCTGCTGGTGCTGCTGCTGCCATAAGGCATACACACAAAGTAAATATTTGGGCTGCCACTTGATTGGCCAAAGTGCCATAAAGTGCAACAAAATGCTGCCAGATGCAAGCAAAAATAATGCAGCTCGCATGCAGCACGTGCGATGCATAAATCAATTATGGCAATTATTTCAAATTTGAAAACAAAGTGAAAACACAGCAGCAAACGCTGCAATAATTGAATTTAACTTAAGCTCTGCTAGGCCCCCCCGCACCTGCGTATACCTGCCGCCATTGAAATTCTATCAAAAATAACCGCAGCGCAACGCAACGCACAAGCACATAAATCACGTATACGCAATGTGCCACGCACTCAACAAACCTAATTGTTGTTGTTGTTGTTGCTCACTCGATGCCTGGCAAATGGTCTGCCCCTCGGGCTGCCTCTGGCTGGCCGGCTGGCTGCTTGGCAGCTCAGTAGCTCTCAATGATAAATCGAATTCGATTGCCTTGGCATAACTCATGCGATTAGAAACTCGGCGCTATTAGCGCGCTAAGCCACAATGACACGAGCTGACGCGGCTTAAGCTTAAGCTTAAATTTGCTAAGTGACTAAAGGCCAGAAAAATTTAGAATTTTTAAAATGTTAATTTACATTCATTATTTATTTTTATTTTTTAATTATTTATCTTTATTTTACTGTTTAATTATTATATTTAATATATTTTTATAGATGTTTTATTTTATGAATTAGTTTTAAATTTTATATCTATATAAAAGTATTTTTTTATATCAACTAAATTATTATAAATATTTTTTTTTTTTTACTTTCATTTATATTTTTAATTTTTTTTTATGTATATATTTTTTTTTTTTAATTTTATGTAAATACATTTTTTTCTTTAATTTTTATTTATTTCTTTTATTATTTATATATGTGTATTTTTATTAAATTGCCTAAAAGTCAAAATTAAATGATTTTTATTTTGATATAAAATGTATTTATATTTATAATTTATACATTTGTATAAGTTAATTTAGTTTGATGAATATTTGGATTTTTTAAATAAATTCAAAACTCGAACTAAATTTTTATAAATTAAATATTTTTTTATATATTTAATGAAATTGGTTTCTCTGCAAATTAGTTTAAATTTTTCTTTGATTTATTTTGTTTTTTATTTTATTAGCTGTATATTTTATATCATTTAATATTTTACTAAAAAATATTTGGCTAGGTAAGCTTTAAGTTTCTTGCTGTTTTACTTTCCCTTTAAGTAATGAATTAAGCTCAAAATAGTTTTGTGTGTGTGGGTAAATGGCTTAAAGCTATGTCTTAAGCTTAGCTAAAACAATAAAGCAGTTAAGCTGCGAAAGCTGCTGCAATTGCATTTGGCTTACTTGCTCCGCTCAACAGCTGCCAATTAGATTTAAATAATATTTGCAGCGCGCTTGATATTGAGATTAAAGTGAAAGATAACGAGTTGCAGATAAACCATAAAACGCATTCGCAATTGCTCTCGATGTATTTGCAGGAAGCTTATCGTCGCTGGGTGTGCAGCACGCTGGTGCCGTATTTCGCCGAGCCGCAGGATGTGGATGCAACGCCGAAGCCGACGCCAACGCCAACGCCAACGTCAGCTTCGCCGTCAGCGCCAAACGATGAACTCGCAAAGCCGCAAAGAGGGGCAGCTGCAAAGACAATGCCAGCGGGAAAAAGTAAACGTGCGGCACGAATTGTGGGCGTAGGAGGTGGTGGAGGTGTAGCTGGAGGCGTAGTAGGAGGAGGAGGAGGAGGAGCTGGAGCTGCTGCTGCTGCTGCTGCCGCCGCTGCTGTTGGTGGCACGGGCAATGGCATCAAGCATAAATCTCAGAAATTAATCAGCAATAACAATAAATCAAATAACGGCAATAACATGAACGAGCGTCAGATTAATCAACAGCATGACGAGGACAATGAGCCCCACGATGAGCCGCAAACAAAGCTCTCGGCGGCGAATGTGGCCCGGGCGTTCTACGATGTCGTTGGCATTGGCCAGACCCAGACCCAAGCCCAAGTCCAAGTGCCGGCCCCAGTTCGTAACCAGCTCCAGACCCAGTTCCAGTTCCAGTTCCAGTTACACAACAACAGCCACAGCCGAGCTGCCACGGCTCAGCGCGTAGAGGAAGAAGAACAATTCAATAATTTCATATCGACTGCCAATAATGCGGATCCCAGTGCAGCGGATCCAGTGATATCAAAACTACAAAAGAGGTTGCTTAACACATTTTAATCAACTACCTATGCATATCCTATAATAACCTATTTCCATCTCTCTCTCTCTCCCTTTCTGTCTTTCTCTCTCTCGCGCAGATCAACACGCAAGGCAGAGTTCCGCAAACGTCGCAGGATTCGACCCTGCCTTAGCGTCTGCCAAACCGTCGAACAAAAGTGCCCCTATCTGCTGCCCGCCGACCGCGCCCCCGCGCTCCCCACCCAATATGCCGGCGAGCCGACATTTGTATGCCTAGGTAAGTCATATTTTAGCTACATTCTAAAACTTGATTTCATTTTCGAATATTTTGCTTTATAAATTTGATTTTAATTTACAAAAATATTTGCATTATTTTCTCGAATTTTTATGATTTCTTTTAGCATTTATTGATACCAGAAAATGAATTGCTTCTAGGCTTTTTTTAGACGTGAACAGTTTTTTGATAAAGTAGTCACTCGCTATAGGCACTAGATATAATGGATATGCCTATATTGAGGCTATCTTTACCTTGATCCTATCAAACAGTTTTCTCTCTGAGCATTTAAATATCTCTACTTTAGTAGAGCACTTGAGGTTCGATGACTGCTCCAAGCCAGAGCCAATTCAGAGCTGGGGTTGCTTGAATATAGAAAAAATAATTGTGAGAGTTGAGCGTATTCTTTTATATTATTTAAATAATAATTTATAATCATTTAAAAACTTGGTAATATTGTAAACGCCTACAAAATTTAAATTATTTTATTAAATAATTTTTATTTAATTCATTAATATTTATAAAAGGAGGAAATAAAAGTAGCTACACAAAAGACAAAGTAAAAGTCAATTCTGAGAAGGATAAAAAATAAATTTGGTGTTGCAGGCTTCAAAGCAATTATCTGAGAAATTCTAATTACTTTTCTCTTTAATCATTTTAATTTAAATTTGACCTAATTTTAAATTATATAAATATGCATAATTTGTAAAATATATTGAAAAGTAGTATTAACATTTTTTCACGTTAAATAATTATTATTTATTATTAAAAATGTATTCTTTGTAATATGTAAAATATTCTAAGCATAAATATTTTTATATAATACAAATATTTATTTATTTATTTGATTAAATTTGATTAAATTTGTACAATCAAAATAATTAATGCAATGCATAAGTATATTTTATTTTGTTATTATTATTATAAATTTATTATTACATTATTTTTTAAAAATTGTTTGCTGTTTTATATAAAATTATTTATACATAATTTAAAATGATTTCATTTGTAAATATTTTAAGTTTTTAAAGAGCAAAAAGGTTTTTCTGCGCTCTGCACCTATATATAGCTAAATGCCACATCGGTTGACCCATTTTGCTGCCCTTGCAGATCAAAGTATACCGGAGACTGGAGAACAGTTGAAGAAGTCGAGCTATGGCCCCAACGACTGCTGCTACAGCTACTGCGATGGACCCACTGAGGGCATCTGTACCATTTGCCCGGATTTTGCGCCCACCTTCGACCACCCCAAGAGCAACGGGAGCAGCAGAACGAGCAGCAGCAGCAGCAGCAGCAGCAGTAACTCGAGTTCAAGCGGTCATCGGGTGCACAACATAACCCTGACGCTGGGCTCCCCGGCGGGGGAGCATGCACGTGCTGCGAGCGTCTCGCTGGCATTGCGGAACATCTCCCGGACGACGGGGGAGCAGGGAGCTGGCTTGCTGGAACAGTTACCGTATTATGCGCACTACGAGAGCGTCTACTACTATGATGACGACGAGGAGGGCAGCGAGATGCCAGAGCGCGCGCTGTCCGGCGGCTGTGCGGCGGTGCCGTCAGTGAGCAGCCGCTGTGATATACCCTATTATGCATCCGGTGTGGCGCCGACGCCGCCGACGCAGCTGCTTGTCTGGCTGAGCGCACTGCTCGGTCTGTTGAGCAGCTGTGGCGCTGGTGCGGCGCGACAGCGCTGCAGTGGGCGTGCTCAAAGGGCGGCAGCGGCAGCGGTGGCGGAACGTGTGGAGTCGTGTCCGGGCAGCTGCCATGAGCTGTTAGCGAACAGTCCAAGTCCGAATCCAAGTTCGAGAAAGCGAGACGGAAATGGATGCGGAATCGGTATCGGAATGGGAGGTGGACGCCGAGGCGGAGTCGGAGTCGGAGTCGGAGTCGGAGCCGGAAGCGGAATCGGAAGTGCAAGCTTCACTGCCACACAAAACAGACACAAATGGGCGTGGCCATGGGAGTGGGCATGGTCGTGGGCATGGGCATTGGCATGGTCATGGCTATGGTCATGGCTATCGCTAATATGCCGCAAGGTGCGCTATCTGCGCGTATCGCGCGACCGCAGCCGTATAATTCCCTATAAGCAGATACAGCTGCAATTACAGCCACAGATACGACGACGATGCAGACGTTGCACAAGCGATAGGAATAGATATGATAGGAATTACCGTTACATCTACTATTACAACTACAACATCAACGATTGGTGGCGAAGATGGAAGTGGTTAGGCAGCGATGGTCGAGCGGCAACCATCATCTCAAAGGGCGCCTTATAGTGCATGCAATAAGTATGCGGCCACACACACACACACACACACACACACATGCAGATACAGATAAACATATACACACACACGCACACACACACAGAAAGAAACACATTGCGAATTTCCACAAAAATTTGCAGTTCAAGAAAATGAAGAAAAACAAATGAAAAGAAAACCCAAAAAAGAAAAACGTCATTAATTGTATTTCGTACTCTAGAAAATTACTCGTAATGCTAGCTAATTAAAAAAAAAAAACAAGTTGAGTGTAAAAAAAATATAAGAAAATAACAAAGAAAATTTGCAGGTCGTTTCGCCTGCCAATTTGTTTTGAGAGGGAAAATTCCATGAGAGCAAATGATAAATGGGAATGGAAAATGCTAGTAAAAAGGCAAACAAAAAACACTTTAAATATTTATGGTCCTCTTTCAAATGAAAAAATATAAAAAAAATAAATAAATTATAAATCTCTATTGAAAAAAAAAAACTAAAAAAAAAAAACGACAACAAATAGCATATTTTATTACAACTAGAAACAAAGAATATTAATATTTAATTAAACAAAAAACAACTGCCACAAAAATAGGTTTTTTAGGTAAACATTAAACGAAAATAAACCCAAAAAAAAATCACATTTAAAACAAAAGTATATTGAAGAAGAGAAGAGAGAGAAAGCCCAGAAGAAAAGGAATACATAAATATACATAGTTATAAACTTAAATAAAGGCGGATAAAAAATTAATTTAAAATAAAACAAAAATACATTTTAGGCTAGCTAAGTTTAACGAAAAACAACAACAGAAAGGAAAACACAAAACACGAAATGAAATTTAGACTACAGCTCGCAAAAGAATTAGCAAAAAAAAAAAAGAAGAAGAATAACTAAAATAAAAAATATTAAAAAAATAATAATAACAAAAATCTGTTGAAGAAATAAAAACACAAACACATTTCACTGAAACTACATGAACATATAGACCGCTTATCAAATTGATTTCAAAACATTTAAAGCAAAAACCAAATACGAAATAAAAGAAAAACAAAAATGAAAAACTTTACTTAAAGCATAAATTAGTTTAAAATAAAAGGAAAAAGAAAAACTAAAATCAAATATTATAACATAGTCGAACATGAAAAACGAGTTAGCAGAAACGAAGCAAGCGAGAAATTTGATGAAGTAGCGGGCGACGAGAGCAAGTAACAACAAACAATGTGTCTAAGATTGTCTTTATTTAGTTTTTAAACAAGAACTTTGTATAACCAACAAAAAAAAAAGAAAGAAAACCAAAAAAAAAAACAACAATATAAAGCGCACAGTAAATTTAAATTTTAAGGTTCATAAACAACATAGGAGAAGAAGAAGAGAAGAGCGAGAAAGTAGCAAAGAAGAAGAAAGAAGAAGCATACAATTATGAATGAGTTTTTAGGGCAGTTAACTGAGGTAAGGCCTAGGCAGATATGTGGACGTTCTATAGTATGCAGCCGCAGAGAGAAGCAAAGGAGAAGTAACAGCAACAGCAACAACATACCTACTATATATAAATAGTGCATACAAATAATAATAATAAATAAAAGAAATAATAATACATTTTGTAATAAAGTTAACTCTATGTAGCGTACATAAACAAAAAAAAAAAAAAAAAAAAAAGGAAAAAAACACACACAGAACATAAATATATATATTATATATATTTATAATTAACAATTTATCGTACATACACAAATTAAAACTCTAGGCAAACAATAAAAAAAAACCAAAATGAAAATAAACAAATTATAATATATAAGTATTATATATATATATTGATAAATATATATATATATATATATATATATATATATATATATGAGAATAATTAGTTACTAAATGAAACAAAAGTTAGATGTATTTGGTATTAACTAATTGCCTATTGAATTAAGCATGTACCACCAAAAAAGAAAAAAAAACATGACTCAACTCTCAGCTCTCAACTCAACTCAGTTCCAATCTCTAAACACTTTCCACACCCACCCCCAATCTCTCACGTTTACTTCTCATCTATTTCGGAGCACCTCCTTTCAGCTCTTACGCTCTATTTGGCTTTCGATATGTTTTCCGTTTAGGGTTAAGGCACTGCAGGCAGTGCTAAGAGCCCAAGACTTTAAGAAATTTTCTTTCGACAAGACATTGTTATCTATTGACGCATTACTTTAAGCAAATACAAAGTATCTCTGTTCTGGCATGTTAGGTGTTGTAAGACGTAGTTACCTAAAAGTGATTAAATATATATATATATATATACATATATATAACAGCACTAGCTGAAAGTTGCTCTTGAATTATGGATTAATCCATTTAAGCAATTTGTTTCTGAAGAATTTTCAGCATTTCGATTGAAAGACTTATTAATTTTCATATTGCTGTCAATCATAATTATCATAATTGTTTTTGGCTCAAAATAATTTACAATGAATGAATCCATTAAAAAAAAACTTTTTATGCATTTCAAGAGCTTCAATTAACATTCTGTCCTATGACTTTCATATATTTTTCAAGACTTGAAACTAATGAAAGATTATTTTATTTAAAGCTTAACTATAAATTATTTTCTAAGTTAATTACTTAAAAGCTGGATGTAGGTCAGCTTTTATAGAATTATATTTCAGCAGAAAGTTCTTCATTTAAAAAGCCATAAGCTTTTTTCTTTTCTTGTATCTTTTAAGCTTTCAGCTAGTGTCTTAAATTGATTCTAAAGCTCATTAATGAAACTTAAGCTTTTCTCGTTCCCACCTGAGCTCAAACAGCTTTCGCTTCTAATTTCCATATCACTCGATCAACTCAAATACAACTTCAAGAGGAACCTGCTATTTGCCTTTGTAAATACACACACACGCACACATCTCATATATACACACACACACACACACACACACTGTTGAAGAAGAGTATGTAATGTATTTCGAGTTTTCGTATCTGTTCTTGAGTCTTGATTTCTGCAATTACTTTTTTCTAGATTTCTGTTCTTTGCCCTTCAATAATTGAGATAGATATAAATGAGATATTTACATAGGCCCGATTTTCGTGTGCATTTCCAATTAAATGAGAAATTGATGAAAGTGAAGAAAATGAAACGTTTTTCAACAATGCGAAAATTGAGAGAAAATTAAAAACAATGAAAACCATTTCAAAGCGAGAGCCGCTGGCACAAATTGCGCGCATATGCAAATTGTTATGAATTATTGTGTACTTTTGTAAAACTTTTTGATATATATAATATAGTTAACATGAATAGATGCCTAAATAATAAATTAAATGTTAATTTATTTAAATGTAAACAATAAATAACAAAGAGAGAAACGAAAAGCGAGAGAAAATGCTAAAATATCTTCAACTAGATGAAAATGGTAAATTAATGATGATGATGATAGTGTTATTAAACGATATTATGTACATTATATATATATATATAAATATATATAATTGTATATGGTGTCTGGGTATACGGATCGAGCATGAAATTACTTTACAGCAAAAAACATTTACATTCAAAGTTTTGTGTACAAAAAAAAGAATAAGAAACAAAAACAAAAACATTTTTGGACATTTCATACTCTCGTAATGTTAGAGCTCATATGCGAATACTTGAAACCCAAAAGCCCAAAAAAAAAAACAAAAATCGAAAATCGAATCAATACAAATAATTAGCACGAAAAATATTATAAATAATAATAATAATGAAAATGGAGTATAACAAGTATATACAATAATTTTTGTAAGCTCTCAGCTGCTACAACAACAACAACACAAGGCAGCTGAGGAAGGAGAAGAACAACAAATGAAGTAAAATTTAAAAAATGTTATGGCAAGGTAGCAATTATTTTTTACAAAACCAACAAAAAATCCCAAAAAAAAATATATATATATATATAAACTATTTAATGTATGTAAAATTAAAAAAAAAGAAAAGAAAATGAGAAACATTTTAACATGAGGAAAAACCAAAACAAAAACAAACCAAATTTCTTTTTAGGCCACAGCAAAAAAAAAAAAAAACTTAAAGCCAAATGAAATATTCCATAATTTATGTGCCAAGCGAGAGATATTATTCCATGTATCGTATTTGATATCAACAACAAAGCGAGCACAAAAAAAAATTATAAATAAATAAAAAACAAAACAAAAATAAATAAATAAAACTCATGTCAAATTTAAAAGCAAGAAAATAAAATTAAAAACATGTCAAATACTCAAAAGTATTTGGAATGTGTGTGTGCAGAGCCCTGATCCCAGACCCCAGACCTGCTCCCAGCTCCCAGCTCCCAGCTCCCTCCCCCTCACACCCGCTCCAGATGCCAACGAACATTCAAAGTTTGTTAGTTAATTAATGAAAATGAGAACTTATTAAAAAAACAGCTAAAAACTTTACAAAACACACACACACAAAAAAAAAAAGGAAAATGAAAACAAAACAAAACTCAAACTGAAATCTTCTGTACTTGTTAATTAACAACAACAACAAAGCCACATAGAGAACAAATATAAAAAAATTTAAATTAATATAAAAAATAAAAAACTTTAACTATAAACCGAATTAAAACTGAGCAAACTTTTCGTAAAAAAAAATACTTGATTCCCAGTCGAAACGATTTACTTAAGTCTAAACAAATAATAAAATTTAAAAACGAATACCAAAAAGAGGCAAAGAAAACTCTACGAAGAGATAATGTAATAGCAAAAACTATGTTATAATAATAAAAATAATACTAATGATATGGCATATATAATTGATAAAGCAAAGGGACAGCTGTCATAATTATGGTAATTGTAAAATAATTAAACAATGACGTAAACGTGAAAAACAAGCAAAAAACAAAACAGAAAAAAAAAACAAAAAAAAAAAACCAAGTGAAAATAATAAAAATAAATTGTTGTTATTGAATGTATTTGTATAGAAAATTATTATGATTATGACGATGAATAATAAATGATTACAAATAATAATTATTGTTCAAAAGAGAAAAACAAAAAACGAAAAACAAAAGCAAAAAAAAAAAACAAAAACAAAAACAAAACATAAAACCACAAAACCAAAAACCGAAAAACCAAACAAAACAAAATAATATATATACATATATATATGAGAATAATGTTTCTGGCTTCATTTTTATTAAATTTTTGGCAGTGTAGCGAAATTTCTGCTCATTAGCTTTAGCAAGTGCGGAAGAGTCTTGGAGGAATTTGAAAAACTTTGCTGAACGTTACTGGGACTGAATTGATTGTAAAGGCGAATGCTGCGTTGTAAGCTCAACAGAGCGAAGTCTAAGCTTTTAATGCGATTTTCAGCAGCTTTAAGCTTAAAACCCAGCAGCTTGGAGAGATTGTCATATAAGCATTTGATATTACCAAGGAAACTGTGAATATATTTAAGAGTTTTTCAATTACAGAGAACACTAATTAATTAAATACGGAATGCTGACTACTAAGACGAATAGCTTTCTGTGGAATTTTAAGAGTCATTAAGCTAATGCCGAAAGTTGCTTGAATTTCTACATTTAATAGCTTGCAAGCTTCCTTCGCACAAATATGGCTGGGTATATCGTACCTATACCAAAGCACTTCTTAAGAAAGCAAGCTTTTAAGGCGCTTTCACATTGAAGAACACAGTGCAGCTTTCACATCGCAAACTCTTACCGACTTGCAGCTGAATTAAGCTTTTGCTTGTTCATCTCACCTCTCCCCAACACAGGATTAATCTAGTTTATTTTAACTCATGTCATTGGGGCCATTCGCTTGTCTGACCCGATTGGCAGCAATGTGAAAAGCGCAAAATGTACGATTCAAAACTTTCACTTTTTCCTCTTAATTTTTTCCTTTTTTTTTTTTTTTTGTTTTTGTTTTTGTATATATCCTTAATGCCAATTTCTGTGGAGGCAACAACAAGCGGACCGTAATTAGACAAGCAGCAGAGCTTGGGGCAGCGGCAGCGGCAGCGGCAGTGGCAGCAGCAGTGGCTGAGTCGAGCCAAGCAGCTCGCTTCGTATTGCGGCCCGAAGCCGACTTCCGAAGCGCCGGCCATTGGGGCAAGCAGGTGTTGCCACTGTGGCAGCGTGGCAGTGGCAGTGGCAGTCGCTGTGACTGTGCCGCAGATTCAGATACGTTTCGACACGCGAAAGGGAAAGTTCGTGCAGCGCAGCAAACGCAGCCGGCCAAGACATCAACTGTCTAAACTGGCAACTGGCAACTGGTAACTGCCACATGCCACAGTTGCGTGCCTCATAGCCAAGTCCAAGTGCGTGTGTGTTGGATTGTGTGTAAAAGTGTCCAAATATTTGCATAGGCCACACGGATAACGGTGCACGTTAACAAGCTGACGGTCAACTGGGCCCCAAAAGGTTTTTACAGCTGCGGTTTATTTTGGGCCCGAAAGGGAGCTGGGGGCGTGCCAATATACATGTGTGTGTGTGTGTGTGCGAAAAACTAATTACAAATAACACGACTCGCTTTTAGCCATGTCAGCATCAGCCTGAGCCTCAGCCTCAGTCCTGAACTCTGGGCCCCGTGTTAATTATGGCCAACAGCATCAGCTACAAATGCCGCGACTAAGCTGCCGCGCTCCGTCCCCGGCGCCCGTGCCACATAATAAACATTGGGCAACACGGCTTTTTACTTCATTTAAAAAAAATTATGCTAAACCCGTCGAACAAAAGGTCAAATTCTAATTGAAATTGACGCGCGAATGTGCCAAATATCGTTCGACTCGCTCGACTCCAGCTGAATATATTCTGACATACATGTGTTCATATATATATATATATATATATATATATATATATATATGTGTGTGTATTTAAAATAACCTTTTTCGTTTCTAAACTTTTTTATTTATCCTCAAATTTTATTTGCTTTTGTTATTTGCTAATGTTTTTTTTGTTGGGGTAAAGTTTTTAGGGATGGTCAAAAAGTTTTTGAAATTTATACTAATTAAAATAGTAAAATAGTACATATATATATATATATATATATATATATATATATATATAAATACATACTTATATATATTATGTGAATATAGATAAAAATCAATTCACTTAACATACTAATAATATCTGCGAAGTGGGAATTTCTAGGGGAATGAATGAAGGTGCCAAAGGTCTTTAGAGTAGTTTCTTAGTGTTTATAATATAATAGGGTATACTATTATAGGGTATAATTTATAATACTAATATATAATTTATACTTATTATATTATAAGATAATCATTTACCATTTCTAAGCTCTCTAAATTTCACATTAATTCCCATTTTCAGTTATTCGAATTTATTTGCGCAAATTTAAAATTATTATCTCAAGTTTGCTTTAGCAAATGTTTTCTATAAAATATTAATACAGCTAGTTGATAAGTAAAAGTTGGAGGTGTTATTCTATTCAATTATTAGTTATTGAGTTATTATACTATATTATTATTATTAGTATTGTATAATATATTTTAACTTTTTTTTGACTTGACCGATGAGCAGCTTAGCTCGACTCACGTCGATGATCTACGATAAGGCCTAGGCTCATTCATAGGTAGTTAAGAGGACAATAAGCACAGGCGGCTAATATTAGTGTCTTATAAAAACCCTTATACATATATTTTCTTTTAGATTTATAGCAGTTCAAAAAAAGTATACATCACAAGTCAAAATAGTTTGCAGTTAAGATCGAAATACACTCAAAACATAGCACAGTTAAAAATCTTTAGCAAATTCAACGCAATTTAATTAACTTCCCAAACAAATATCCATTAACGAAAAATGCACATCGAAGCTGATTAACTTTATTTAATGTTCAATTGTGACGCTGTCCAAGTGCTTTGGCTCCATGCATATATATGTATCGAGTCGATTGGGCTGATTGAATGGCAATTTAAATAAACAATTGCTCGATAAGTTGGCTAAACGTTTGGCCGCAGAGTGAGCGTTAAATAAATAATTGAAAGGCCGCAGAGGTCATTAAAAAACAGAAGAAGAAGAGGACGTAAGGCCTGCAGCAACTGCCACGCACAGCCACAGTTACGGCTACGGCTACAGCTACAGATACAAATGTATCTCGACTGCGAACGTGACTGAAAAGAAAAAGAAGGCAAAAGGAAGACGAAAACTTTGCGTGTAAAAAATACAAGCAAAGAAAATGTTTTAAAAATGTTGCATGTGTGGAGCAAAGAAGAAGAACGTGCACCGTTAATCAGTGCTCTGCTGCTTGCCGCATTAATAATTCAGGCGGCAGCGACGCCAACGTCGGCAGCGCACAAAGCTCAGCGAGTGCACGAACCGTTTGCCGCAGCAGCGCGCGCTGCTGTGGTA
The DNA here is from genome assembly GCA_035047625.1 of Drosophila mettleri. NCBI lineage: Eukaryota > Metazoa > Arthropoda > Insecta > Diptera > Drosophilidae > Drosophila > Drosophila mettleri. Next base: position 16,129,745 of record JAWNPI010000085.1, read on the forward strand.
AATAAGGCGTTAGTCGAGACGCGCAGTGGTGAGTATGAGTAGCCAGACGCAGCCAAAGGGCGACCAAGCGAGAAAAAATGCAAATAAAATAAAAACTAGTTGAGATATTCTCTTGCTTTTGGTGTCCTTTTGAAGCTGTAAGTCAGAGTAGCCTAGCTCAGCTCAGCTTACATTCTCGTTTCACATTTCTAGCCACAGCTGCAGTGCAGCGCCTGCCGCGCAGCGTTTTCCATGTGCGCTGGAATCCCAATGAGAAGTTCATTGTGGAGAGCCGCGAGAGTCCGGCCATCAACTCATCCAAGCTGGCGCCGCATCCACGGCTGAAGGTCTCCAAGAACACGAAGCTGACGCTCAGCCCGAAGCTCTACTTGTGCCACGACAAATACTCGAGCGAGTGCCACAACAAGACGGCGTCCTTCCGGCGTCGCATCGTGCAGACCTTTGAACGCTCGATGAGCGAAGCGCTTAACGAATCGAATCACTACAATGTGGACTACAAGCCCGTCTTCGGTGATAGCTTCGAGGAGCAGTACTATCCCTCCAGCTGCCTGGTCATGGAGGCGGGTGTGCGCGTGCTCCGACGCAAGGATCCGCCGTTCAATAAGCTGCCCTTCGGTCGCCTCTTTCCGCGCCAGAAACTCTTTCGCAATGTGAAGAGCATCAAGAGCTGTGCGATTGTCTCCAGTGCCGGTTCGCTGGCGGGCTCCAAGCTGGGCAGATTCATAGGTGAGTATCGGCTGACTGAGGGGCTGAGATTGATTCACTGATCACTCATGTCCCTTCCACTGGCTTCCAGACAGCCACGATATTGTCATGCGCTTCAATAACGCTCCCACCCGCGGCCACGAGGCAGACGTGGGCAGCAAAACGACAATTCGCGTCGTCAACTCACAGGTAAGTGGCCTCAGTTGACCTTTAGTCAGGGTCAATCAAGGTCACTCAATTGCTCTTCGCAGGTGGTCACCAAGCCGGAGTTCGATTTCGCTCATGCGCCCATCTTCAGGAACGTCACCATCGCCGCCTGGGATCCGGGCCGTTACAATGGAACCCTCGAGGATTGGCTGACCAGCGCGGACTACGATCTCTTCACCAACTACGAGATCTACAGACGCCGCTACCCCAAGTCGCGCGCCTTCCTCATCGACCCGCACTCCGTGTGGCGCCTCTGGCAGAGTCTGCAAATGTTTGCCGGCAATCGAGCCATACGCCGTAATCCTCCCAGCTCCGGTTTCATAGGTGAGTAGTGCAATGTCCCTTGAACTGTCCGCCTGCTGCACTTCGTCTTGCACAAGGACCTTCTGGATTTTGGCTTCTTTTTTTAATATAAAAAAGACTCCAATTCAGTCATGTCCTTGCGCAGGATCAGGAGGATTACTTAAATGTTGTTTGGCTATAAGATATCCTTAACCAATGCCCATATCGTGATACATAATCCGTCAGGATACCCAAGGATTCAACCGACCTTTAGCTATTATTAGTAAAAAATAGATCCTTTCATCCCTAGATAATCCCATAAAATTTTAATGCCAATTTATGCATCTCAACTTCCCCTTTAAAACGCACCAAGTCCTGCGAAAGTCCGTCAGGATATGGCCATGCTAGAGCTATTTTTAGAAATCAGGACATTTTTCACTTAGCCATAACTCGCTCAGTTTCTCAAGGATATTGACAGGACACATGTTTTTGAACTCGTGAAGACCAATACTATCGATTGGCATTCAAGGATTTCCAGGATTCCGCCAAAAGTTTCAGCTCAATTTTTTGCAAGGGGTTTGCTCGGAAAACGGCCAATAGCCACCTTAACTTGGCCATTTGAAGGACTATCGGAATGTCCTTTAGTACACAGAAAGTGCTCAGCTTAGTAATGAAGAATTGGCAATTAAAACCATAAAAGTCCTTTAAATGGCTGAGTTATAAGGACTTTTCTCTACACAAGAAAAGGGCCATATCTCCGTCATATCCTTACGTATCCTGTCGAGTTGGATGTCAAAATGATTGGTGCCACCAGGACTATCAACTGGCCAAAGCACATTCAAATCGTCCTTGTGGCTGCCGAGATATCGGCGATTTTGTGTGTTTTGGTCGAGTTCCTTGCCTCCAGGCGGGCTTGAAAGTAAAAATAATACAAGTCCTGGATTCTTAGATGACCTTGTAATATTTTGATGCGCATCGATGGGGAAGCTGCTGCGGACTCTAACGCACCATGTCCTTTCGTCCTGCGCAAGGATATCGCCCAGTTAGAGGCATTTTTCCTGGCGCACAAAATGTCTTTCGGCAGCTCTTCAAACTATGCAACGAAAATTTAGATTCGGCAATTTTTTTGTCGCGCTGCTGCGATTTCTGTTCGCCTGGTAATTCAACTGAATTTCTATAGAAAAATCTTGCCATTTGGGGTAACCTTAAAAAAAACTCCAAGTTCTAAATATGAAAAAAAAAAAAATGTGGTTTTTGATGTCATTTTCCTTGTACTTTATTTATTTGTGTTTTATGGTTTAAATAAAAGTCCTTAATTAAAATATATGTATGTAATTTATTTATATTATTTGGTACATTGCTTGCAGCGCGAAGTATGCAACAATTTTATGGTTTTTATGTTCCATTTATTTTAGCTGGCAGCCTAAAAGTATGCACTGGAAATTATAGTGTGGAAAGTAGTTGATTTTTCACTGCATACTTTCAGGCTGTGCATGTAAATAAATACTAATGGAAATTATAGAGCAGATTTAGCTTTATTTGGCATAAGCTTTAAGCAGATTACAATTAGCAGGCTGATTCTTTTACAAATATATCTTTGCCTCTTAATTACTCTAATTATATTTAGCTATAATTATCTGTTCTTTAGTTTATATACATATTTGCTTATCACAACTGTTGCAGGTTTGGCTCTGTTGCTGCCGCACTGTCCCCAGGTGGACTTCATAGAGTATGTTCCCTCGACGCGACTCAATGGACGCTGCCACTACTACAGCAAAGAGGTGAGCCAAAGAAGCAGACAACCATTGCGTATAATACATTGTTTCCTGCTCAGATGAACTCCGGCTGCACGTTTGGCTCGTGGCATCCTTTGGCGGCCGAGAAGCTGATGGCCTTGGACATGAATATGGCCGATGATATGTCCGTCTTCCAGTTTGGCATCTTGCGCATACGACGGCCCGATAAGCTGCTCTGCGGCTTCAACTTCTTTGGTTACTGATGTCCCAGCGTCCCTCCCAGCCAGCAGGATTCACGGCGCTCAGTGACAATCAAATGTGCATTTAATCAAGCGGTTTTCACACACACACATACACACACACACACACACATACACAAGTTTCGAGTGGCTGCAATGAGTGTGAGTTGCGGCTGCTGTTAGTAAATATTTGCGATCAATAAATTATTTATTTGCCTATACTTGCGTGTGGGTGTGCCCCAATGGCGGAAGCGGGAAGACCCTTGGAGCGCGCAGGCCACTGGCATCCTCGTCAACGCCCACGCCGACGCTCTTTATGATGGACAATGGGAGCCAGTTAAGTGCCTGTCGCACTCGATTCCGATTGTTTTCTTATTTGTTTACAGCGAATCTCCAGGGAGCAGCAGTCAGCTGGGAGTTCGCTTTAATTGATCGACCAGCAGTTATCCTATAAAACTGAATTTAATTGAAATGATTAAGTGCGTTTAAGGCGGCAAGTGTATGGAGCATATTTAATATTGAAAGGCCTAGAAAATAGATACCCTATAAATTGCCGTTTATTAACATTTCTTATCAACTTGGATATATTTGCTAACCAGCCGAAAAAGTAAGATGAAATACCTCGTAAATGTAAGCGCAACTAGAAAATACCATAACTTCTCCTTTTATGCTTAAGAGCCCTAATAAAGGTTGAGAAGGCATACACATTTAGCCAAACAGCTCTCATAGCTATGCATGCCCGGTACATTTCAATTACAGGGTATTCGCTTGAGTGCAGCATGTCTTGCCCATTAAATGCCATAACTGTTGTCTACACAGCAACGCAACAGAGCGAAATTATATGTATTATTGTCAAGGGGCGCAAAAGATACAAAAACACTGTGGAGTTTATGGATTTGAGGGGCGTGGCTGGGGAGGGTAGGGGAGGAGGAGCAGAGATGAGTAGAGAGAGAGAGAGGTGAAGAGGCATTGCTCATTAATACGTGCTGCGGCAGCGAGAACGTGACCGGCATTCAAAGCCGAAGACCCAGACTCAGACTCAGACTCTGGCCGAGAAGAGACCAACACCAAGAACAAGCCGCAGGCCCCACGAAAAATGAAAAAATAAAAAAATAAAATAAAACACGAAAATAAATAAACAGACGAAGAGTGGCCGCGGCTGCCCCAAAAGGTGAGCAAAGCGATGAAAATTGGCGAGGCAAACGTGGCGTATGCGCTATATTTGCGAATTAAATGGAATAAGCCAAATAAACAAGAAAACCAAGTGAAAAGAAATGAAAATTGACATTAAAGCGAACAACGCACTGAACCAGGAAACAGAACAACTGAAATTTCAGCTGAATTTGCAGCACAAAATTCAGTTGTTGCGGCAAGGGCAGCGGCAACGGCAGCGGCAATGGCAACGGCAACGGCAAACGCAATCCAAATAAACATGAAAACAACATTTCTTTTTCGGTTGTCATGTGAATTCTGGCAGCTGTGTGTGTGGCGGCGAGTGGGGCGGCAGGGTCGGCAGGGGCGTGGCTATGGTTTATGAAAAGTTCATCTAACCAGCCAGCGCCAAAGGCGACCGATTCGCATTTCATATTTGCATGGCGAAACAACGTTTTTAGGATGGCTTTTGTTTGACAAATGCAAATATGCAGATCTACCCTCTCACTCACATTACCTCTGCACCTCTCTCCCTCTCTCTCGCTGCTGCTCTGCTGCCACATCTGCAGTTGGCACTTTCTGTTTATTTGGCTGTCCACGTTTAGCCACAACAGAATTTGTTGATATGCTTTGATTGGCTTTTGCACTTGCGCGTTCATTGAACGTTGAACGTGATCGTAATGCTCAACAAAAACAAAAACAACGACAACAACAAAAACAACAACAACAACAACAGCAGCAAATACCATTCAAAATATTATTATTAATTGTATATTTATATGTCCATAAAATGGCAATCAAAGAGCCGCAATTGCGCGCTCTAGCCTAAAGCATTCCCCGTTTGCAAGAGAAACGCCAAACGAAGATACAAAAGGAATTTTAATGCTGCGCGCATGCAGAAGAGTGTGAACTGGGAAGGCACAATAGAGGGCAGTCCATTCGAATACTAGGGAATCTAGGGTATATCCTGGGAGTGAGGATGTGGAAATGATCAAGCAACTCAGGCAATATATAATATATAAAATATAATAAAGAGATTATGCATATGTTCCATAATTCCACAGACTGGTCTCAGGCTTTAGTATAAAAGAAATTCTGTTCACAACTTTTCTTTGCTCAAGGACTAGCAGATAGTAGTAGATAAGAGCCACTTTTGGAGGACTAGCAGATAGTAGTAGATAAGAGCCACTTTTGGAGACTTCATAAATAGGCAAGAGTTCAAGGCAGAGCCTTACAAACTCAGCATTAGATAAACTAGATTTAAGGCTTGATTTAATGCATGAGTCGGAGTTTAAGAGCGCTGGCTCAGTAGAATAAAGAGTTTTACTTATTATTATTAGAGTATGACAATTATTAAGCTCTAATAATTGATATTATCAATCACCAGCACAGTAAAGTGCATAAAAATGCTTGATAAATTGTGGATATATATGCAATAATATATTATTATTACTACGGAACTATGAGCAACCTCTTTTCAGGCAATTAATGTATCGATATGACTCTACCAGTCTTTTTTTATATTTTTATAAACATTTAAACTGAAAATGCTTGAATCAAACTAGGAATTTGTATAGGCGATTAAGACTCAGCGTTAGTCTGATACCCTGTACTTTGCCGATGTAAAGCCGCAAGTATAAGCCTGACTGCAGCTATTGACCAGCGGAATATTGTGGTCTGGAAAGTCTTCCAGTCTTAGTTTTCTATTAATCTATAACTATAAACTAATTATAAGTGCAATAACAGATACATCCAGAGCTATGTAGCTAAATATGCAGAGAGTAGGCAAAAATAACTTTAAGCTAGGATAGCTACAGTAAAACTCCATTGCAGCTCTACAAACGGAATATCTTAAATCTTTTTCTAGTTCTTACAGCAAATCTGCCAAGATTTTAAAGCTAAAGTTAACGTCAAGTTAAGGCTAAAAATAAAACGAGTTAAGGTAAAAGTTAAATTAAAATTTAGAATTAAAATCAAATTTAAGCTCATAGTGAAAGCTAAAGCTAGAATTAAATCTAAAATTAAAATTAATGTTAAGTTAATGTTAATGTTAATGTTAATTAATGTTTAAGCTCTTGTCAAAGTTAAACATAGAGTTACTGTCAAGTCAGTTGCTGGCTATGTGAAAATCTTTTCACATTCGCCCGACTTGGGCCGGCTTCAGCTGAGACAATCAGAAGGTGGCAATAGAATACGGCAGAAATAATTAGCAAAGCCAATGTAATTATTGTGTAAACACGAATCTGAAATTGCCAAAGCCCATTAGCAGATTGATGACTATGCAAATTATAGAAACTATATATATAGATAGATAGATAGATAGGCAGTTGTTGCTGTTGAGCTGCATAAGAAATGTGGCTAATTGGCCTGGGGAGGGGGCTTAGCTCGTGCCGCTTGCGCTTATCACAGATCGTTGAATGTTTTCATTTCTAACGGACATGCGGATATGAGTATATGAATTATATCTATGTATTATGTATAGTCAGACGCGACTAATCGAGCAGGGGCTAAGGCTGAGCGACTGGCTCTGGATCGCGCCAAGTTAGCCAAGTTCTCCGCGCGGCACGTGACCGGAGAGCTAAAAGCGCTCGTTGCACTCATTTCGATGCATTTGAGAGCTCGACTGCGTTAAGTGACAGCTCTGGTCGTCGCAGAGGGTCAGCATTGACAGCGTCTGGCTTAATATTTTTATTTATTTATTTTATTTGCTCGTCAAGTGAATTTGGCTGCGCTTCAATGTTGTTGCTAATTGCAAGCAGACCCCAGCAGCATTAATTATCTATTCCTCCCCCTCACTCACCCACTCCGTCTCTCTCTCTCTCTCTCCCTCAACTGCCCCCCAATCAGTCAGCGAGTCATCCGCTGATACTTGATTGAAAATCCAGCAATTCGCATTAAAGTTTATTTTTTTTTTTTCATCCCAAAATTTTTCCCTTTTGCAGGCGAGTCCATGCAACTGCTCAATGCTCGTTCGAGTTTTTGTAAATAAATAAATTAATAATAAATATCAATTCAGACGAACTCAAAGGGCCTTCAGCTTGATCGTGACAGAATAACTGAAGCAAAGAGTAAAGAAAACTAATATGCCCCACTCTCTACACTCACACGCGCTCTATATTTATATAAAACAATTTGTTTATTCATTTGTCGTCTGGTTTTTTTCAATTTTGGGCGAAAGCATTGCTCAAGATATTTCTGAGAAATGCTGCGCTAGTCAGACACACATATCTCAATATGAATTATGAATTTTATGGCCTCGTACACATGATGCATCTGGGCGAGTCCTACGAGGCGACCGCAACACGTTCCACGCACTCCAACAGCCAACAGGGGCGACGCACGCCTGGCTCAGCCAGACAAAGGTGGCTCAAGCACGCAGCCAGCTGAAGTCAAGGTTAGTCTGCGCCGACTGCAGGCTTGCAGGGGAAATATGCGACTCAAGGTCAGCATAACGGTAAACACTAAATGATTCATTATATATTCGATAAATGAGTCAATTTATATTCGATCAACTCAGAGCAAACACCAAGGCTCTCGGCTATAGATTATAATAATATATAAGATATAAAGATATATAGATGAGATATCTGATCAATTTTGACTGGCTGAGAACTATAAGTGTAAATACCCTGTATATAATATATAGATCTGTATCGTAGGGTTATCTAAGAAATATGCGACTTCTAGGAGTTTTTGTTTCAGTTTCCATTTCAGTGTCAGTTGAAGGTTTCGTTATAAATAAGTGTCGGATAAATGTTTTATATAAAAACTCAGTTTGGAGTAATAGAAAAATAGAATAGAAAACCAGAAGATAATCCTCAATATCTTAAAAAATAAATGTTATATCTAAAATTAAGTTGAGGTCTGAACCTGTTAGTTACTTTAGTCTTAGATATTTTTGTAATTTTTAAATTAATCCATTCATATACTATATCTAGTATGACAAGTTCTTAAAATATTTCACTTAAGGCCATTTTAGAATCACTTTTATGACGATCCACAGAAAGAAAACGAGAAAGAAAACGAGAAGAAGTAGAAAGCAGGCCATCTATCTGTCTCTGTCCCTATTTGTATCTCTATCAGTCTATATACTCCCAGAATTATATTTATAAATAAAAAGTAGATGAAAGACTGACAGAAAAAGAGATATATCACTTGCCAGATCTAGCTGCGCTTGTGATCTTATATATATTTTTTTAGCAACATTCGGCTATGCTTCCGCTTAACATATACATCAATGCAGATTTAATGACCGCAATGCAGAAAAAATGCAATGACATTGCAAAAATAAATATATTTATAAATGAATTAATTATAGAGAAATAAAATCGAATGCCCAAATTCAAAATATTGCCACAGAAGACGCCAGAAAGTATGCTTAGGAAAGCAATGAGACGAGTGGCAATGGAACGCTTAGGCTGCACACAATGAAGGCTCTATTTAAGTCACTCATATATATATATATATATATATACATATATATATACATATATATATATATATATATATATTTATATATCTATAGAATAATAATAAATATATAAATTTATATACATAAAGGATTGGCATTTGATTTGTTGAGTTGATTTCCTGGTTGCATTCACTGCAACTAAAAAGATCGATTTATGTCGCATTTGTTTCACTTCTATATTGTTCTTCTTCTTCTTCTTTTTCTTCTTGTTTTTGCATTTACTTTGTGCGTTACAAAGGAGCAATTAAATGCGAAGAAAAGTAAACAGCAGGAGGCGAAAGAATATAAAGAAGAAGCAGCAGCAACAGCAGCAGCAGCAGCAGCAGGTGAAGAATGAGGACATTCCTGCACGTTTCAATACGTATAAATCAAAACATAAGAACAATATAAAATGAAATTTAATAACAACAACAACAACAAAAACAACAACAACAACAACAGCAGCACAGCGCACCAATTGGGACTTTGAAGCGGCGCGCATGTCAAATGATTCAGCTCATCGTGAGCCTCGTCGAGACGAAGCAGATAAACAAGAGACGAGAAGAGTGGGCGAGCGACAGAGATAGTGCGAGGAGATTCCAATAAGAATGCAGCTTGCGGTTTTTCATATCAATTCGCTCGGCAGGAATTCAGCTTCAGTTCTTATCGAGCAGTGCGTCAGAGGGGTGAGTCAAGACGAACAGTGCCTATCTTTGGCAAGTGAGTGAGAGAGAGAGAAAGTGTAGAGTGGAGAGCAGCAGAACTAGAGATGAGACTTTAAGCAGCTCTAAGGCTAAATGCAATTGTTTTAGCTTTGAACGTTGTTGTTGCTTTTTGGTGTTGTTGTAGCTTTGCATACTTCCCAAAACAAATGAGGAAGAAGTAAAAACACAGCACATTGAGGCATCCGTCTGACAGTTAAGGACGTCGACAGCGACGCGATCTGATTGGATCGTTGCTGCTGCCGACGCTACAGCTGAGCTGTTGTTGCTGCAACAGCAGCACCCCGGGCCATATAAAAGTATCTAAGCGCAGCGACGTCGACTTCAGTCTAGTTGCAAACTCGTGAAACTGAAACTGAAATTGAAACTAAATTCCAGGCGTTTTCTTTATTTTAAATTTTAGCAGCAGTGCGCGACTTGTTTGAAAAAAAAAGACTAGAAATTAATACACAATAATAATAATCATAATTATTAGCTGAATAAATACAAAAATATTTATATAACGCAAATACCAGCCCTACTGAGTGTACCAAAAGACAAGCAACACTCTTCCGGCTGAATAAGTCAAAAAATATAAAAAAAAATAAATATTAAGAAAACAAAGCTAAAAGCTTTTTGCCGTTTTTATTAGTGCGCTGTGAGCGTTAACAGTGTGAATCATTGAGCATTAACAGTGCTGCTAAGCTTAACAGCGGCGCTTAGCATAGATCAAGGCAAAGGCGGGCTTTTGTCATTTGCCCATTGCTCCTTTTCTCTTTCCATTGAGGTAAGTACGCTGTTCAAGCTGAATAGCAGCTCTCAGAGCTTTTCAACTTTTGTTGTGGCCTGTTGCATGACAATTGAAGCAATAGCAACAGCAGCAACAACAACAACAACAACAACAACAACGAAACTTCGCCTGCGGCCAATTTGACCACACCTATGAAAAACCAAAACAGGGTGTGTATGTGTATGTGTTTGTGTGTGTGTATTTTATGTTTATTGTTAGTCGCGTGACTCGACGACAGCGACGCCGACGGCGAACTTGTGCTCACCTGTACCATTCCAATAAATAGAACAAGCCAAATTGAAATTGGCTAAGACGAAATTTGAATACACTTCTTTTTCTGAATTTTATATAAACAAATTAATTTTGTATAAACATTTAAGCAAATTAATGCTCTTACATTATTTATTACTTTTGGAATTTGTAGTGCAGTAAAGTGAATAATTTTAGATTTTAAAAAATATATTTTGAAAGAAATATTAGAAAAATGTAAGCTATATATTTTAATAATTTGCAGAATAATTGTGTTCGCTTTGTATGAAGTGTAATCATAATCACATAATCATAATTAAATTTAAAATAATATATCAAGTGTCACAGTGAGCAATTTTAAGTTTTATGAAATATATTCAAACTGAAAAGCACAGGTAATAGCCATACGCTCATTACTATTAGGATTCCAAACACACAGACACAACCACGCACACATAGACCAATAGGGGGAGAGAGTGAGCGAGAGAGTGAGCGAGAGGGAGAGAGCATAGTCTCGCCGGCGTTTGTCGCGCCAAAGAAACGGCCCAAGAGACAAGTTAACAGCGCGTAATTTAGCCAGGCCACCAACAGACTGTGTGAGCGAGCGAGAGAGCAGGACAGGGCGGGCGGAAGGGAGATGGGAGAGGACGCCGGCAGAGCCAGCTAGAGGCAATGGCGAAGCCAACGCGTTGACTGTGGCTAACAAACGGGAGTCGCACACGGAACGTGCTATGAAACGGTTCGCGTAATCCAACGGGGCTCGAAACGGTGATTTGCATTCGAAATTCGAACTCGAATTTTTTGTATATTTTGATTAAACTAAAACAGCCAAGTGAGCGAGCAAGAGAGACAGAGAGAGAGAGAGAGAGAGAGTCATAGAGTTAACCTTGCCTCATTTATTCGTTATCAGTGCATCATAAAACAATTCTAATCAGAACTTGGCCAATCTAAGGGCTTCTGATAAGAGCCAGCTGGTCCCACTCTTTCGTCTCTTTGCGTGTGTGCAATATTTGCACTGATTCTTATCTGAAATCTGGCCAGATCTGTAGACAACAATTGCCAAAAAGCCAAGTCTTTTAGTATTCACAGTGGTAAGTTGAACTTCCCGCGGGCAAAATCCCCAAAATGAAACTTGATGAGTCATTACGGCTCTATGACTTACTGAAGCTGAGTCAGAGTCAGTTAACAGACTGTCAGATTAGAGTTAGATGCAACTGTTATATGAAATGATATAGTACTCGCTTGGATCTGATCAAATAGTCCCCGCCTAGGGCTAATATATAACTGTTTATAGCACGTCTAGCTAAGCTTAATGCCTGACACTTGGCATGCGAACAGCTCTAAGTATTTAGTGTTAAGGTGTGCTATCCCTATCAAGAGCAGAGCGACCCGAGCGCGCAATAAAGCAACACTCAGTGCATATAGACTCTATATAACTATTTATAACTCGGCGAGTTGAGCAGTTAGGCAGCTAAAAATTGGTATGCCGATTACTGGAGGCATTATGACCCGAAAACTATATACATTATTTAACTTTGTATCATAAAGTAAAGATATAGAGTATATCTGTTGTAACACAATTCTGTCAGTTGCTCAGCTGCTGAAATGTTGTATACAGACTAGGCACTAACTCATCGACTCACGAATACTTATAAATTTTCATTGAGTATAGCCTATATCTATCTGGTATAAATAAATGTTATCTTCATCTGCCTCACTTCCTGTCGCAAATTCCAGCCAAAAATATATATCTTTAATGTGCAGCAATGATTTTTGCATTCGCATTGGTTTTCGATTGTTCTGCTCAGACATTAACAAATGCAGGCACGTAGGCATATTATATATTGTGTAAAGAAATCCAATTGGAATTCAAATGCCAATAGGACTATTTGAATTACGACTAACTGAATGCGAATGCGAATAGTCTAACTGACCGTGACGTGATTAAGTTTAGAATCAGAAAAGCATATTTATAATAATAACAATTAGACTAGAAAAAAAAAAGAAATATATATATATATATATATATATATAGAGAGAGAGGGAGAGAGAGAGAGAGAGAGAGAGAGAGAGATATGTATATGAAATATGATTATTATTTGTGCAGAGTTTCATTTAGAGTTCATGCGAATGGCAATGAACCGCAGCTCTGTAAGTCGAAAATCTATAAATACGAGTAGAACGATAAATAGTTCCCCATTAAGAGATGCATATACATATATGTTTATATATATATATATGTGCATAGCTCTCTATACAAAAGACAGTGGAGAAACAAGAAGCTCATAAATATTTCATTGTTCGCATCGAGTGATGCAGCTGCAGCACAAAGGGAGCGCCAGCGGGGGAGGCTGGCTGCAAGTTGTCAATGCCATAAAAAGAGACGCGTTTCCAGTTCTAGAGATCTCAAAGAGCTCTTCAAGTTGCACATGCAGTTCCTTACCCACTCCAGCTAAAGCAGAGGCAGAGGCAGAAGCAGAGGCAGAGACAGCCGCAGCTGTCAGCAGTTTGGCAGTTGGCATTTTGTGGCATCTTTTTCTTCTTCTTCTTCTTCTTCTTTCGATTTCACATAAATACAAAAACTGAACATCTCAAATCGATGCTGATCTCTTACACATGTGCCTTTATCATCCCATTTCTCAGTAATTTTCCGCTCATAATAAGTTATAGACATGTGCACATATCATTTGCAGTCACTGTGATTGTTTACATAGACAATTTCCCCGCTTCCGCCCACTCTCTCTTCACCCTACTCTCACCCTTTAGTTAGTGTCCATTATCTCTCAGTAGCGACTGAGTCACTGCTTGATTCAGTTGCCCCAAGCAGACTTGCAGCCTCAATTGATGCTAAATGCCCAATGTCTAATGCCGAATGTCTAATTATCTTTTCACAAATATTTATCATGAAAACCAATGACTAAGTTTATATGCTTGTTTACACAGTCTGTCAAGAAACAGTTTAAACAGTGGGAAAAAAATTCATATTTTCGATTTTTATTCATATTAACTACATTTTTTTTATGACAATTTGTTTAATAATAAATTGTTTATGAAACAAATTACAAAATTGAAAAGGCGTGGGAAATTAAACAACAAAAAATAAGATTATACAAGATTTAATCTGTGAATAAACTCTTTACACACTTCGTTGTTCAATTAGGGTTGGTCGAGTTCTGGGAAATAACGGCGCTTTACCGTTGCGTTTGCTGTGTCTTGCATCGTGTTTAATGTGTTTCAAAAATATTGCTGGTGACGCATCTAAAATTGATTTACTTTAATTTGTAAAATGGCTGGCCAGAGACTTAGCTTCGATGTGATTTAATGGATTTATTATAATCACAAGTTGGGAAAATCTATTGGGGAACTAGTTGAATAGTTGTCTGTGTCAATGAAAAATAGTTATAACGCTATAAATCGGGCGGAATATGGATGTAAGCTTGAAATTAAGGGTACAGATGGGCAAAATTCAAAAATGTATATTTGAAGACTCCTTAATTAAGCCGAATATTGATCAAAATCGGAAAATACCAATGGTACACTTGATAAGGTGCTTAAGGAATAATATGATGTAGTTGTATGATACGAAATAGTATCGGATACCATCCTAACGGTATGTTTACATATTCTAAAATGAACTCGATTAATTAATTTCAAGTGATAATATAATATATATTATATATAATATTTTAATATAAACTTGTTCTTCTCATGCATAAAACTTCCAAGCGCTCTTAGATCTTTTATCATGAATTATATTATTTTAGATGGGAATATATATATATATATATATATATATATATAAATATATATATTTATAATCCAATATAAATATAATCAAATTATATATGTTTCTAAATTATATATACATAAATAATATATATATTTAAATGTCCAAGTGATTTGAGTTTATTACCCTCCATCCTCAGCCTATTAATATTTGTGCAATTTGTATATTCCATACGTATTCAGTCCCCGTCTTGTATACCCTCTCCAATAACTCTTGGCATCAATATACCCCGTGCGCTTGTCTATAAAAATTCACTTCGATCTCAGCTACCTCAGGTCCCTTAATAAAATCTTAGCATGTGTCGTGTGCCACATAGGTGTTAATTGTCTCAGTCACAAACACACACACACACACACACACTCTTACACGCAGTGACTAATGCCCATTGAGAAAAGCAAAAACCACAAATTGAAAGCAAACTGTGAAATCGAAATACCATTTACGATTCATTCATAAATTTTATGCATCGAGATTTTTTTTGAGCACGCCCACTAAAAGAGGGCGCGCAAAGAGTCACAGATTTAACGGAAATTGCATGAATTGAACAAGAAGCAGTCGTAGCAGCAGCCGACAATAAACTGTAAAGTGTAAACTGCAAACTGTTAAAATGCAAATGAGCGAGAAACAACAATAATAACAACAAAGCATACGTTAAACAGGTAACAAAAGCTGTTGCTGCCGTTGCCGCTGCCGCTGACGTCGCTGCTACTGAAGAGCATGACACATGCTTCCAAGAAGCAATCATTACTCATAAGCGAAGCAAATTAAGCGAGCGAGCGCGCTCTGCCGACTGAGCGCAGCTCAAAGAGGAACGCACAGCAACAGGTTTAACCAGCAGCGGAATTCCCGCTGCTAACTGCCGCTCGGACACTGTTAACGCCAGCGTCTCTGTTAAGCGCATTGCGTGTGCGCGCAACTGCGAAAAGCTTTCCACAGTTGCTCGCACTTCACAATGCGTCGTTGGATCAGTTGAAATTTGCGCGCTGCTCTGTGCGGATGTGTTTAGGGGCGAAATACGAAATTCGAATAAAAACTCGAATAAAATTCGAATAAATAATAAAAGACAAAACTTAAATTAATTAACAAAACAAAAAAAAAATTATTAATAAAATTAAAAATTCAGTTTGCAACTGAAATTTAAAGTCATAACATTAGTAGCGTTTGCAAAGTGAACAAGTGCCGTTACAGTTGCAGCAAAAAGTGCATGTACAAATGTAAATAAAGGATTGTCTGTGCATAAGACAAACTCGTAAATCAAGCAAGAAAAGCGAGAAGAAGAGAAAAATTCAGTCAACGCCAATGAAAAACGCCCACACAGACAGACAAACAGACAGAAAGAGCGACATTTAATTTATGCAACGAGCTAATTAATTAATTGTCACTTTCTCAACAAAGAAGAAGCGCAGTTCATTGATCTAGAGAGCCAACACTTCCATGTAAGCATTGCAGCATCCACTCGACATTCTTATCTAAATCAGTGGAAAGAAGTGAACTTGAATTAGACTGCGGACTACAAATATTTGTGTGCATTTGCCTTTAATTTCTAGCTGCACTCAAGCCCTTTCGTATCTCTAAGGTCAAGTTCTAAACCAAAAATGTAATATTTATTGATCGAACTGGTCATTCATTACAAATAAATAATTGTGTGGTAACTCACAGCCCTTGGCAGCAATCTTATCAGTTCGAAGTTAAGGCACTTTTAACAACTATTTGGTAAAGTTGAAAGCAAAAGAATTGCTGATAAGCCGCAGACCATACCCACCCACACACACACACACACACACACACGCACTCAATCGTTGTGCAATATGTGCCGCATCTAATAATAAAAAAAAAACAAAAACAAACGTCATTAATGCACTGAGCGAAAGATTGGCTAAGCGAAAACTAAAAATAAATTCATCAAGAATCATTTTAATTTCACATAAACAGCTTTAAATTTTCTCGCTTTTGCTAACAACTTTTTCTCATTCGCTTTGGCAACTACTTTTTCTGGCAGTGTACCTTACACACTTGCTAAACCTGTTGGCAAACATTCCAGCTGCTAAATTTGACTGCCGCAAAAAAATAATAAAACAAAAGCACTCAAAAGAAAGACTTGAATAATTAGCATATCAAATCAATATTATGTTTATGAATCACATTAGTCAAATATTAGCAAATAGCAGGAATTTCTCACAAGAACTTCGGACTCTTGAGCCACATTGCGTATACGTAATCAAATTGTAAACAACTTGATTTGTTGTCGGTGAGCGAAAAACTCTGCAACAATTTGCCTCTTCGCTTCGCTTATTTTAACGTTTGTTATTTATAAGTATATTTATTTCTTATTCATATATACTTATATATTCTTTCAATATTTCTAACTCAAATTTAATTTCAGTTTTTATACGAATTTACTTAGAATCTATAATTAAATAAATATTTTTAAATTTATATATTTATTTAAATACAAATTCAATGAATTTTCAAAAATTAAATTTATGTGCAATTCATGTATATATGTACATATACATATAATATTTCATATCAATTACATTTTTAATGTTTATTTATTTTTTTTGTTAGTAAAATATTTTTTCTTGATTTGCAAATTAAATAAATAATTTTTTAACTTAATTTTTATTTTTACTTGGCTTTGCCCAAGTTCAATGAATTTAAATATTTTTTTAAATATTTAGCATAAACTGAATCTTCTAATAGTAGCTGCGCCTAATGACCCACATTACGTATACGTAATCAAGTTTGTTTTTGCCACAAACAAAATCTCTTCTAGCCCAAAAAAACTTCCAACGCGCGTTGGCTATTGATTAAACAACAATGCAAAAAGCATTCATCGTTATAGCGACTATGAGTTTAGCCACACATATATAATATATATACACATATATATATATATATATATATATATATGTACATATATTTAATATATGCTTGTTTAGTGAAGCGAGAGAGAGTAGAACCGAAGCGTACCAAATTGACAGCTTTAACCTTAAACCCGAATGAATAACGACCTTCAACCCAACCCACACACGCCTAATTGCTCCAAATTTACTTCTCATATTTGTACACTATATATACATATATCGTTTATTTATATAGTGTACATGTTTATCTGAATAGGCCTAGTCAGCGAAATGATAATGCCAGTGACAACACAGAAATCCCCCTTGGCTGATCAGTCAATAACACAATGCGAACAACTTAGCTGGCCACGGCTGAAAATGCAGACTTTCGCGCGTATCACACGGCAAATATTGTCTCCCATTCTGCTGCTTCTTATATATATATATATAATATATATATATATAAATATATATATATTTGTGTCTGTTTTGTTATAGTTGATGTTTGTGACTTCGTTTGCTTTCGGCTTTGAGCTCTTGGCGTTAAGAAAGAAAAGCAAAAAGACCTGCCTGCCACTTGTCGTATACTTGATATCACTTATCGCACTGCTTTGCTGATGTCACACATGCACTGAGCGAAATCAAGAACGCCAAAGTAAAGGTATATATTTGGGGCTTTGCTCGCCAAAGCCACCTGTGTCAGGCACGTAAATAAATGCTTAACTGAACACAAATTTATTTATATCATTTGCAAAGTAAGCTAGAAAATGTCGCGAGGAAAGTGCGAACGACTTTCTCTGTCAACAATTTACAGACCTTAGATAAAAGAAAATTGGCAAACAAACTAGAGATGCGAAAAATATTAAAAATTTTAATAAATAAATGTAATATAAAATATAAGTTAATTCCAAAAAATTTTATATGGCCAATATTTTAAATATATATAAATATTAAATAATAACAACAAAATATATTATACAAATATATATATATATATAAAAAAAAAAAAAAAAAAAAAAAAAAAAAAAAAAACAAAAATAAAATTCAAAACTATTTTTTATGCTTAAAAAACTAAATATCTTTATAAAATTAAAAAACAAGTATTATTGTAACAAATATGAAATAAATATTAAATATAAGAAATATATATATTTATTTACCCTAAAATTGATTCTAATTGAAGTTCACTTAAATTCTACATCTATACACCTACTATTTTGCCGCAGTGTAGACAATTGTGAACTAGTTCAAAGAGCACACAGACAGTTAGACTAGCTGCACTTATTATTATAACAACGCCCTGTAATAACTGCATTTCCCGTCGAGCTCGCCAGTTCTCAGTGTTCTCAGACAACTATCTAAATGAGTCTATAAAGCGATCTTTGCGCACAATCTCTCTATATAGAAGAAGCATCAGCTGGCGACCATGGCGTATGCTTAACGGGTGTTATATTAACCCAATATGTGTAAGAGAAGTGCTGCTATTCATAGACACAATATCATATAACATGGAGCAAATAACACTAGGCGATGACTGCGGCTGTAAATAACAACTATAAAGCAGAGGAAGAAATGCAGCTAAGTGCTGACACGTCATATGCCATATACACATACATACACATACACACACTCACATATACCTGTGCCATAACTTTTGCTACACTTCCGCCACTTCGTTCCAGACCCAAATTAAGTACACGCCTGGCAGGGCAGAGTCAACCTGTTGTTGGCCAAACGGGCACTCTGCCAGCTGAGTTTGCTGCTTCCGTTTGCCCTTTTGCACTTGGCCCCTTTCATGATATTTTTATCCGACTGCAAATATTAATTGACCTTTTTTGCAATTCTATTGCCAATTCTAATTGTGTTCTCTGTTCTCCTCTCAATTGTCTTTCCAGTGCGCAGTTGCTGCTTTTTAAAGGAAAACACTTCAGTCACGAATTGAAGTTCAAAGTGCGCAGCAAACAGCAAACAACAATAACAATTACACAACAACAGCAACAACAACAACAAACAGCCACAACATGTCCAACACCTGCCAAAGCTACGCATCCGTGTTCATAGTTCTAGGCACAATCCTGTCCATTCTGGTGGCAGCACAGAGTGCGCCCGTCTCAACAATAACACAAGCTGAGGTAAGTGCAAATGGCAGGACGATTATGCAAGAGATGGCAAAGCAATGAAGAAGTTAGAGATAATGGACAATATAAAACTAGTTTTAAAAGAGTTTAAGAAACTCTCAACTCGAGCTTAAGCCCAGAAGAAACTTGTCTAGCAGTTAAGGCTGACGTAGAGGTATCAAGTATCAGCTAGCGAGGCTTTGGGCAACTATAACAGAAAATGTATGCAAAATCAATCAAGAAGTTAAAGAAAATCTGTTGAGTAGAGTTTACTTAAAGAAGAAGAGCAAAAAATACACAAAAGGAAACAGCTTTGACTGTTGTTTAGCTCTAGCTATATCTAAGAGCAAAGTATCTTAAAGTCCCCCTAATAAAATAATTAAAGATAAAATTTAATTAGAGAAAAAACAGCTAATCGAGAGGCAAATAACTGATTGTCAAGTTATACAAATTTCTTGAACAACATCCAGAGTCTATGTATGACCCACAAACAAAAAAAAATAATAAATTCCGGACTAAATGCTCATTAAATGGCAATTGTAAATGCAGTTTAGTTTTTGTTTTCCATTGTAACTGAAATTGTAATTTTCCATGCAATGTTAATCAAATAATTGCAACTGTATAATTTACTAAATTAAAGAGCAGAAGCGAAAAAAATCAGAATGTAACAGAAATATGTATATACATATGTATATATACAGTTTTTATTTATTTTTTCATAAAGTCATTAAAGGCAATTCAGAAACTGGTAAACTCGTTTAATCGTGCAGCAATTAAAAGAAGCTGCAGCAAGACAATTGACTGAATGGGCCTTGCATGACTAGGAAATACCCTATGCACATTTTTTCAGAATGATCCAAGATCAGTTTTCCGAATAATTCATAACATAATTAATAATTAATTATAAATTAATTAACTAATATATATATATATATATATATATATATATATATATATATATATATATATATATATATATAACATAATAATAATAATAATAACAGAATGCAGATCTTAACAGAGTGAATAAAATAATTAAATTTAATATAACGACACCGCAACTATTTAGCACAAGGTCAGGGACGACACTGAAACTGTGCGCAAAAGCCTCGCGCTTTATATCGGAAAGGCGCTCAGAATAGGGAACAGTCTGCCCGCACTCAATAGGAAGAATCAACATGGCGCTCACTTCAAACAAAGAACAGTGCACGATAATCACTCGAAATAGAGAACAGATCTGCGACGCAATCACAGTGCAGCATCCCTCAACAACGAACACAACCACTGCAGTGAAGAAGTTTTTA
Organism: Drosophila mettleri; assembly: GCA_035047625.1. Taxonomy (NCBI): domain Eukaryota; kingdom Metazoa; phylum Arthropoda; class Insecta; order Diptera; family Drosophilidae; genus Drosophila; species Drosophila mettleri. Next base: position 16,150,310 of record JAWNPI010000085.1, read on the forward strand.
CGACATGCACTCAAAAATAAAGCGCGACTTCGCTCAAAATAACGGTGCGTTCTGTGTCATTCTTTCTCTCACAAAAATAACTCAAATAAAAACGACAATTTAGAGTACTCAACCAGTGCCTGTGACATGCACTCAAGCTCAAGCATAGTAACCCATTGAGTTATTTTTAAGTGAAATTCGTTTTTACCAAATTCAGTTTTTTTACTAGATTTTGCAGTTGGCTAAATGCATACATATGTGTATGTACATATATTATTTATATAAAATGTTTAGATTTCCCACCTTAACTTCCGATTTGCTTGACAAAACTTGCACAAAACTTTTTATATTGTGCTCGCTGAATTTCGATTGTCAGTGTCAATGATGTTGTTCCTATATATACATACACATATACTGATATATATGTATATTCAGTTGAGTGCACACACATGCAATTGGCAGTGCATGTCATATAATTATTCGAGTCACATAGGCACGCAATGCATTCATCGCATATCGCACATCGCACACATATCGGCTATCGCAATATATCGCTTACAGTTTTCCGACCTTAGCCTTTCGCTTGGCCTTTCGGCCAGCCGGGGGAGTACACACTGGCAAACAGCCTGTTGAGTGGCAGCCCATGCCACTGCCACTGTCGCTGCCACTGCAACGTCGCATGCATTAATTGCAGTCCGATTAAGATTTTGTTCATGACATTGCGATCACATGATATTTGTTTATTTTCTGTTGTCCGACATTGCGTGTTCACTTCATATAAAATTGCAGCAACTCACCCATTTGTCTGCATGCTCAGAGCGGATAATCAATAAATTCTAATTGACCAAAATATGCGATGAGATGCGGTTTGATAATGGAGATATCGAAAAGTCAAAGTTAAGCATTGACCAAAGTGAACTTGACCAACCAGTTTTCTTCTCTTTCTATCTATCATATATCTGGCTCTCTTTATCTTGTTTATCTATAGTCGCAACTCATCTGCCTAGCTCTAACCTAAGGCACATTTCCGCTTGTTAATTTGCCCGCTTAGCTGCTCAGCTGCAGCTTGTGCATGTCATTAATACCCAGCCGACTGTGCTGATTAGCTGTCTAATGTCAAATACTTGTCACGAAGATAAAGCGCATTGCAAACGGCACGTGACTTGCTACCGATGGTCAACAGGGTCAGGAGTACTAAGCGCTTGATACTCGTCCGACAGCTCCCACTTGAGTTGAGTTTTCGATTATCGATTATCGATTCTCAATTGTTAATTTCTCACTTCTTAAATCTCTCGTCTCGCATTCACGCCTCTGAGAACTCATTTCTAAGCTCTATTCTCGTTTCTCAGTTTCTATCAGAGCTATCTGCGCTTAGTTCTCAAATTTCACTTTTATTTTATTTCACCTCCCAACAGTCGCTGCTCACTTCTCGCTTCTCAATTCTCACTTGAAGTTGCGTCGTTTATCTTTCCCAAGATGCCATGTTGACAAGGCTGTCACGTTTTGGCGGCACAAAGTGTTTTCTCCTGTTGCACGATTGCAATCTGCATAAATTATTAAAAGAACAAAACGTAGCAGGTGCAATCATAGTAGTAGCCACACCTATTTACCAGGTAAAACAAATGAAAAGAGCGCAAATTGTGCCGCATCATGCTTAGAACAGGCACAGACACAGACAGACAGACGGATGGACGGACAGACAGCGATACTTAGTTCAGTTCCTGTTTGGCCTTTTATAGCGAGTGAAATGTAACGCATATGCAAGTATCGATATTGCGCTGCTATCGATCAATCGCACGCGCTGCTTAGAACAAAATACAACAACAACAAAGATATGTAAATAAATTAAATATAAAAAAAAAATAAGCAAAAACTCTGTCGTCTTTGTCTACAATTTGATTTGACTAATTGATATGTTGAGCGCGTTGCCTGCCTGCATGGCCATTTAGCTGGCCAGTCGCCCAAAACGAAGTCGCTTAAACGCTGATCATCATCTTCGCGCTGATCACTGTGCTCATAATGATGTTCATAGTACACATACGTCAACATTGTGCGTTCCATGTTTGTCACACTTCAATGTCAACTGCGTTTTGTTCTATTCTGCGCCGCTCTTTGCGCTTCTCAATTGTGTTTCTTTTCAACTCAATAAAACTCAAATTTTACTAAATTTTCCTAAACACTTTCAATGAGTTAGATTTTGTCTAATGGCATTTTTCTGACTCACTTAGAGCTCCACACCTCCACTGTCCACTTTCCACTGTCCATTGTCCGCTCTTTATTTATTGCCCACAGTCACCTGTCGCTTGACATGTTGCATTACACTTTGGGCGATAAAAATCAGGAAAATTGACATCATTTGTGCACGGCCATGAGTCATGAGTGGAGTGCATGCAGTTCGATTTGATTAAGAGCTCGACCCAAGCTACAATTAATATTGAAAGCGAGTCGCGTCATACGCTGCGTATGCATAATCGCCTCAGACGCCTGTCAAAGGTTAATTGCGGTTCAATTGGCACTGTTCTGCTCTCGTTCCTCGGACCTAATTGAAAGCCGCTGAAGCAGCAGCAAAAGTTTCTTCGACTTCGACTTTTTACTTCAATAATGACGTATTTTGTGTGCCTAATTATAATTGTTAAGCCCAGCCGCTTACTTTCGTACTTTCTCAGCAGGTTAAACAAACTTGCCTGAAATTCGCTCAGGCAATAAATTCTACAGACGCAAAATTTTCGCGTGCGTCACGCAGCAAAAGCGAAAAAAAAAAAAAAAATTCATAGAAAAACAGACGTCCAGGCCAATCAATAATAACTTTAACACACAGAGAGAAGCCAATTAGAATGCTTTAGGCGATTAGCACATACCCTAAAACATCTATCAGACAGTCAAATGCTTTTGATTTGCATAAGCTCAAAGCAAAGTTTAAAATGTGTGAAATATTTTAGGAAAAATCAAACTTTGATAACGATTTTAGTTGAGTGCATGAATAAGCAGTTATCAATAACTTGAACAGCAAATGGGTGGTAAAGCGCTCTAGCAGGTCTCCAGATTCCGCTCCAGCTGAGAGATGCAGAGAAAATGAGTTATAGGAGAAAGGGCGGACAGACAGGCGAATAGACGGATAGATAGACATATAGAAAAACGCAAAGAAAAACTAAAAGAAAAGCCAGAAGCACAGATATTAGCTACTATCTCTACTATCCTCTATCACTATCCTCTTCAAAAATATATTTGTAGTCTCCAAAAACTCTTGCTCTCTGTCTGTTACATAAAACTAATCTTAACCATCATACCCCGCTCAGCCACCTCAAATGGGGTATCCACAGACATATCATAACTGTGTGAAAAAGTCAAGAAATAAATAGAAAAGTTTTTGATTGATTTGGGCAGTTGGGGGGTAAAAAGAGCGAAAAGGAAAACGAAATTGAAAACTAAAAGCTAAAAGTCACGTTGCGTGTGCGACGACCTTCGCCAGGTGTTAACACAAAGGATGCCCGGCGTTTATGGCTAGAAAAAGCTTAACAGGTAAACAGCTAACGAAAAAAAAAGCTAAACAGGATAACCTTGCCATTTTGCGAAAGGCGTATGCAAAAAGCAAATGTTAACAGCGCAAACAAATGATATTTATGCTTGTGTCTGTGTGTGAGTGTGTTTGGCACATCCTTATAAAGCCGCATCGAAGGTCACAGGAGAAAAAACCAGTTGAAAAAAAAGGTATTGTGGCAAGCTAGGTGTTTCGCCAGGTAATACCCTCTAGCTAAGGTTATCTTTAGAATAGACAATGCCATAAACTAAGCCGAGGATATGTTTAGAATAGAAAATGGCAAGACCATAAAGAAGCAGGCGTATTTTTAGAGTCGTTTCTTACAGGGTATAAGCTGTGAGCAATACATTTGCTTCTTCTAAACTTAACTCAATACAATTATAGGGTATATTCGTATGGCAGTTTTCGTGCTTGCCCCACCTCACCCTCACCTTTGGTCAAGCAACCTCACAGCGCACACTTTGCTTACAGGGTACTGGCAACTGCACAAAAGCTGGAAAAAACGCTTCCTTTTGCCACTTTTTGCTCTCTCGCTTTTTGCAGCCCGTGTCCAAGTTTGTTTGCTAGAAGTTTTGCATAAAACACTTGGTTTATCTTGAGATCAGGCGCTTATTTATCGCCCCCGACGAATTAACCGAGGGCAACAAAAAAAAAAAAAAAAACAGAACACAAGAGGCGGAGCGAGCGTAGGGCCGGGGCGCGGGCGTTCTTAAATGTCAAATGGAAGTTATGGGAATTAGCAGCTGACAAAGTTATTAGCCAAGTATTTTTCACTCTTCTACACCCCGTGCTCTCCCTCTCTTTCTTTCTCTTGCTCTATTGCGCAACTTTGCGGCACCTTTTTAGCGGCTCATTTGGCCCAGTTTTTCTATCTCCTGTTTAAGAGGCAGTCCACATGCTTCGATTTGGCTTAACTTTTACACGTGATGTAACCGCAGCTAGAGAGTTGGCCAAAACAAGTTGGTCTAGTTGTGCCGATCTGCTGCGCGTGTTGACGGCTTTCAGTTTCCCAGTGCGTTCAATTAAAATTAGGTCTAGGCTTTAATACGCTTAGTTGGCGTGCAGTTTGATTCGGATGTCATTGACCCCAGCGCCTGGCTTGACCCAAATTCCCAAATGGAAAAGTTTAAACGCACCCCAATGTACCTAGACCTAGACACACACAAACACACACACACACACTCACCCACCTGGCCACCCTGCTTCAACTGAGGCAAATACAATTTTCTCATCAATTTCCGGTCAAGTAAAATGTAACCAAAAGGAAAGAGACTAACAGACAGAGTGAGTGAAAGAGAGAGTGAGGGGGAGAGGGTGAAAGAAAATGTAACTTACGCTCGCTGCTTGGTTTATAATTTATGCATGTCCTGTTCTTGTTTGAACGGAAATATATATATACTATATGCATATATAGAGAATGTGTGAGAGAGAGAGAGAGAGCACGACTACGTAGCTGGGTCAAAACACGCCAAGGAGGCGCTAACTCTGGCTATTACTATAATTTCCATTCTGGGGTCAACGACTCCAAGGAATTGCATTGCATTGCATGGCGAGTTGCAGATATTTTCGTGACTTGGGCAGACACTAATGCTTATAATTCGCAAGCAGTTCAAGCACTCAATTAAAGGTGAAAACTGCAAGATTTTGCAAAGAATGATTTCAGGTCGCACTTTAAGGCCTAGCAGCTGTGCTGCACAGTGACTTAGGAAAGTTTTTGCACAGTTTTTCTAGTTCACTTCGGGCTGGCTTTGAAAAGTTGCAAAAACCCTTTGGGCACTTTCTTTGCTGTTACCTGGGCACAAGTTCAACTGCAATCGCTCTCTTTCTCTCACTGTGTTTGGGGAGGGGTTGCTGTGGGCGTGGCCAGCGAGCTAGTGAGCCGGCTAAAGTAGGCAAAGAGGTCAGCCAACAGACAAATGGCAAGTGCAGCCTAAGCCATGTTCATTTCAAGTGTCTGCTTTGAGCACAATTTTTAGCTTCAGCTCCTTTCCAGCTGTTGACATTTCCATTTGCATATTGTGCAGCAGCAGCAGCGACGGCAGCAGCGACAGCGACAGCAGCACATTTGTTATTATATATGTTTCTTTTTTTTTTTTTTTCGTTGCTGGCAATTTGTGTCAATGTCTTTCTCTCTGACTCCCTGCCTCTCGGCCCACTCCGACTCTGCTGCATTTGTATAAACATAAATTGAAGTGCAATTTCGACGTGCGCTGATACGTGAACTCGGGCCAAATTGTTTGCATTATAATTTCGTATAATTTGTGTTTGCATTGTCATGCACAGAATAAATGCATTTCGACTGCTCGCAGCGATAAGTGATTAACGTAATAATCGATATCGATTACTAATTCCTAATTGCCTAATGAAATGCAGATTTCAGCTAAAGTTCATTTATAGAGTTTGTTGTATTCATTTAGGGAATATATGTCAATATTATTGCTTATCGATAACAATTGCTTTATAGATTTAATATACAGAATTAACACATAATGTAATCTGAGCTATCTAGTTTAATGTTGATTGGACAATTTATTAATCGATAAGCCCTTGATTTATCTAGTTCAACATTAATGAGCCACTGTATGCTCCAGTTCACTTAACTTGAGCTAAATGAGTGCCCTTAAATGATGAACTATATGTTCTTTGATTAATCGACATTCATGCCCATAAAAAGCGCATTGATCGATAGCGTTTGCACTTACGAATCAAGTCTGTTTCATATACAGCTTGAAATGTATAGAAAACATTATTATATACATAATACGTAACGGATATACATCTAAGATTTCCCAATTAGTTTGACGTATTGCACATTAAGTGAGTTCAATAATCGATAACGACTGAATGCAATAAGCCCGCTATCATTACTAAACATTAGTTTAACACATTAGGTCAGATAAGATCGCATTTGAAAGGGAAACGACAGTTGTATATATAGATTCATATATATATATATATATATATATATATATATATATATATATATATATATATATATTTATTTATATATGGATATAGATTCATGCCTTTATGACGAACTTGTCACATGTACACTTTATAGAGCAATTTCCGTTCTACACTTCCGTTTCGAAATCCTCAAGTGCGTGGTAAATGAATCATTGGCTGTCGATGTGATAAGGCTTGGCAAGAACACACCATGAATACAGTTCTAGAGCCTCTCAATCGGGCCGCACTCTGGCTGCCTTGCAACTCTTCAGGCGTATCTTATCGGGGCTTGGCAAGCAACTTTCTTATCTGGCGACTGGGACAACTCATCGACTGTTGCCACAATAATTCTGTTTTGAGCCCATTCACTCATGGCCAAAAGCCGGTTCCAATAATAAAAACAATAAATACAAAATAAATTTATATGCGGCCGCTTTCATGTATTTCCCACGACGAGACCCAACTGCCCCTGCTGCAGCGCATCAGTGCAATTATGTTAATTGCATAATGCATAACTCGAATGGCACTGGAATTTGCCCAGCTCCAAACCGAACCCAGGCCAGCCCACAATCTGACAAGGTCTGCACTCTGCCTCTGGCTCTGTGTGAACTTGAGCAATTACTTAATCTATTGAGAGCTGCCCAAAAATAAATATATTCATTAGTTACTAAGAAAAGACCAAAAAAAAAAAACGAAAATAAAATAAAAATCTGGAGTGCATTATCATGGCCACGAAAGTTCATTCAGTTTGCCCAAATAGTTCCTTAAACCCATTTAATCAAATCATATTGCCATTTATGTTAATGTGACGTTAACAGCGTGACGTTAACAGAATAATAATAACAGCGTGTAAGATTGAAAGACGGAGAAACAATAAAATACAAAATATGCATAACAATGATAATAAATAACAGCTATATAGGAAATATATAACAAAAATTATGACGTAGATAAAGAGTGGGAGACAATATAAGAGAGAGAGAGAGAGAGAGAGCGAGAGAGATCAGAGAGTAAGTCAAGTATATATAAAATGTTATTTGGCATGTCGAGTTGCAGAATGAAGCAAAAGAGATAATTAAAAAGAGAAAGATACACAGAGAGAGAGAGAGAGAGAGAGAGAGAGAAAGGCAGAAGCTGATTGATTGAAATCAGCGTAGATAAATGTTTCGCTTGTTCAATTTGAAATAATACAAAACAGCAAATGTGACAAAAGAAGAAAAATGTCAAAACAGTGATAATAAATCCAGTTATATAGGAAATGCAAACCAAAAAGACAGAGACAGAGATAGGGACAGGGAGAGAATGAGGGTCAGAGGCAGATTAATTTGATTTTGTAATAATTTTGACAGCAAAGCGGAACGAAATGTTGCAAATGATTTGCATATATCGCTTTATCGCTGTCTGAACTCAATTCTCCTGCTGAGTCCGATTCTGCAGTTACGCCAGGCTATATATATAGAGTTTGTTTTTTTTTTTTTTTTTTGTGTACAGATTGATTGCCGCTTGTCAAGAATCATGTTTACAGGAAAAGCATAACAAAAGCGAGTTCATTTACCTTTTGAGGCGAGTCTGAGGCCCACTACGCCCTCTCTCGCTGCCCTCTGTACAGTGGTTGTTACCACACGACAAAAAAAAAAAAAAAAAATAAAAATAAAATAAAAAAATTAACCACATCACCACCCAGTTTATTAAGCACTTGTATATAAGGCAACGCTGTACGCATATTTATGCCTTTCAGCCGAAAAAGTTTTACTTCCTCGGCAAATCGCATAAAAAGTTCTATAAAAATATTTTTGAAAAATAAAACCAAACCCAACAGTCAGCTGAGAGTGGATTGTTTGATATTATGCAAGCGCCGTTTCTGAGCAAATTTATATATATATATATATATATATATATATATATAATTTTGAGTTTTTGTTTTTTGGATTTATGTGGCACAGTGTATCAGCATTATATATATTTGATATGCTGCTGCTCCGACTGCGACCCATTAAAATGTGCGACACATGCGTCGCACGGCACATGTTCGACATGCCAAATGCGGCTCAGCGTGTACTTCAACGGACTTTCAAAAAGTCTAAGGCAATGCTAATTATATAAATAAATCCAAATATATATATATATATATAAGTATGTATATACGTGCAAGCGATTGCTGCAGTTAGTGCAACTAATTAGTTAGTGAATAGTTTTAGTTTTTTTGCTAATTGTGCGTTAGGCGCGCATCTCTAACCTCGCTTTGTTCTATCGACTTCCTAGAGGAGAGTTTGTGTTTCTCTGCCATTCAATGCTAATCACAATTAGCAGCTCTATAAAGAGCCGCGTTACAATTTAATTCGACTTACAATTAAATCAATTGCCATAAAATATAGCGAGAAGAAAACACTTCCTTAACCCGGCTCAAAAGACGCCTCAACGCGCCGCGACTTGTCTCGTCTCGTCTCGTCTGTGTGTTATTTTTTTCACACCTCGAATCGCATAATTAAAGTCACGTAACTGTGATTCGCTCTTAGTATTTGAGCATACGCCAAGTCTGGCCCCCAAGGGGTGGGGGGGGCTCTTGTACACACACATATTATAAAACGTTGCCATACCAATGTGCTGGGTCATAAATTATGCAAGTCAGATAGTTTTTTGCATACGCGCAAGAAATGTGACGAATGACGAATGAGTTCCTCCGGCAGTTAACTGAGACTCCTCGCAGGACAATTACAAGGCAGGCAAAACGTGTCTTATCTGATCTGCCATAAATCAGGGGCCACCCTGGCTGGCTGGCAACTAGCCCCAGACATTGATCTTATGACAAAATTCTCTAAAGCTTGTCTACTCTTCTATCGCTGCAGATTTATCTCTCACAGTTTGGCTATCTGCCCGCGTCAGCGCGCAATCCGGCCAACAGCGGACTGCAGGATAAGCAGACATGGTTCAGAGCCATTGAGGATTTTCAGAGCTTTGCCGGTCTCAATGTCACCGGCGAGCTGGATGAAGAGACGATGAAATTGATGTCATTGCCACGTTGCGGCGTCAGAGATCCAGTGGGCACTGGGGATAGTCGTTCGAAGCGTTATGCTCTGCAGGGCAGTCGCTGGCGTGTGAAGAATCTCACATACAAGATCTCCAAGTATCCCAAGCGCTTGCAGCACAACGAGGTCGATGCCGAAATCGCGCGCGCCTTTGCCGTCTGGAGCGAGGATACGGATCTAACTTTCACCAGGAAGACATCGGGACCAGTGCACATTGAGATTAAGTAAGTATGGGAGCGCATGGGCAATGGAAAGAAACAACTCAACTAGAATATCTCTCATTCTCTCTCTCTCTCTCTTACTTCACTTCAGATTTGTGGAGAGCGAGCATGGCGATGGCGATGCCTTCGATGGACAAGGCGGCACTTTGGCTCACGCCTTCTTCCCCGTCTTTGGAGGCGACGCTCATTTCGACGATGCTGAGCTTTGGACCATAGGCTCGCCACGTGGCACAAATCTCTTCCAGGTGGCTGCCCACGAGTTCGGTCACTCTTTGGGACTCTCGCACTCGGATCAGAGCTCAGCACTGATGGCGCCCTTTTACCGCGGCTTTGAGCCGGTGTTCAAGCTGGACGAGGACGACAAGATGGCCATACAATCGCTCTATGGACGCAAGACCAATCAGTACACGCCCACCAACGCCTACCCGGCCAGCACACAGCGACCCTCGTACACGCCACCCAAGGTGCCGCTGGATGACTCCATTTGCAAGGACTCGAAGATCGACACCGTGTTCAACTCGGCGCATGGCGAAACATTCGCCTTCAAGGGCGACAAATACTACAAACTGACGACAGACTCCGTGGAGGAGGGCTACCCACAGCACATATCGAAGGGCTGGCCCGGCCTGCCCGGCAACATCGATGCCGCCTTTACGTATAAGAACGGCAAGACCTACTTCTTCAAGGGCACTCAGTACTGGCGCTATCAGGGCAGACAGATGGATGGCAACTATCCCAAGGAGATTAGCGAAGGCTTCACTGGCATCCCAGATCATGTGGATGCGGCCATGGTCTGGGGCGGCAATGGCAAGATCTACTTCTTCAAGGGCAGCAAATTCTGGCGCTTCGATCCGGCCAAGCGGCCACCCGTTAAGGCCAGCTACCCCAAGCCCATCTCCAACTGGGAGGGCGTGCCAAACAATCTGGATGCAGCGCTCAAGTACACAAATGGCTACACGTACTTCTTCAAGGGAGACAAGTACTATCGCTTCCACGATGCACGCTTCGCGGTAGGTTTGAACATGGAGATATACTAAAATATTTTTCCTAATCACTCACCGATCTCTTCATAACAGGTGGATACGGCAACGCCGCCCTTCCCCAGGCCCACGGCGCATTGGTGGTTCGGCTGCAAGAACACGCCCTCGTCGACAGGTAATATTGTTGGGGAAGAGATTGCTGAGTCTGAGCAGCGATCACAGCTGCACGCCGATGATAATAATGGTTATAATAGTGACCTGGACGCAGGTGAGTGGGATCGACTCAGCGGTAGTTTTGTTTGAAACCAAGCCAATAATTCCATTGTAATCGAAACTGTAAAAAAAAAAAAAACAAAACAAAAAAAAATTAAGAATAGATAATGAATAACGAAACATAAGTCAAAAAGATCTCATAAACATGATATGAGTTGTTACTTTTTACCAGCCAAGAAATGTTTAAAACTCCTTAAAATCTCCTCCACCAGAGCGAGATAGAGATATATCTATAGAATGAATTTTATACGCAAATATGGTATGTTTAATTAAGTTTATATATCTATGTATGTATCGTACTCCTACTGTAGTCAATTCTATGATTGAAGTCAATGTGTTTGTTTCGTTTGTGATCGAACAACAAATAACGAAAAAAAATATGAAAACCTAAAAAAAAAAACTCAAAGAAAGAACAAAATACATTATTATTTTATATTAAAAACTAATTCTCGAATTGTGTATGTCCGATTTCTTCTCTTAGCTCTTGTAGATCTTGTAAACTTTATCATTTCTTTGTAAATATGACTCATAATTTTTTCTATTTTGTGGTGTTTTACTTTAGTTTGTTTCAGTGTACTCGAAACTGAACCAGCCTCAGGCTACACTTCGTACACTCGTACACCTGCTAACCCTCATTGAGTTCTATGGCTAATGGTACTTTAATCTAATTCAACTCAACTTATTTTAATCAAGTTTTTATTTTTCCAACTAACTGTTGTTTGGCTTATGTTACTAAAACACAAATTCCCTAAGAGCTCTTTTATTCATACTAATTTTTAATTTTTTATTTTATTATTTTTTTGTATTTTGTCATTTCGTTAAATATTTTTCTAACATCTCTAACAAAACACTGTGAACTTCCTGAAATCTATTCTAACCCTAACCCTATTTGGTAGCTTTCTAATCAACTCAATTTAGCATACCATGTAAAAAGAATATAAATATATCCAGAAATAAATACAGAAAATATACAAATTATATAATACGTGCATAGGCCTAAAGTCAAAAATGATAATATTATAATCCCATTTTGCTTACAGTTTAAAAAAAAAAAAAAAAAAAAAAAAAGAAAAGTGAAAACAAATCAAAGAAAATACAATAAAACAAACTACTGGTCAGTCGGTCTCACTAACTTCACCCCCGCTTCCCATTTGGGGCGGTACCAGGCAATGAACCTTTACTATCATCTACCTAGATCTTAAGTCTGCACATGCACCAGCAACCTTGCATGCCCTACTAATAAGCTAATCTAACTATATAGAACTGCATCTAAAAGTTAATAAGTTATCTAATCAACAACTCTGCAACACTTTACACAACACTATGCACACTTTTACAACACTATTTGTTAAACACCACAATGAAAACCCTCTCAACTATTTACTTACTATGTAGTCAATCCACAGCAAGTGTAGTCTTTGCAAAAACCCCCTCCACCCCCCCAACCAATACGTATTTATTTATTCTATTTGCTGTAGTACTATGGTAATATTAATATTAGTCATATAAGTGGCCCCGAAATCCAACTAAAATATCTATGTATGTATACCCTGTAATTATTATGACACTCTTCCACACTTTATGCGTATAATGTGTGATTCGATATCGAATTCGAAATTTAATTTTTGGACACCTGTGGCACCAAATTCAATTGGCTAACGGCTTACTTTATTTTTATTTATTTATTTTTTTTTTTTTGTTCGTTCTCTTGCTGAGAATTCTTTTTAATTGCATGTTTTATCAATAATACTAAATCCACAGACGCAAGAAAGCATGATCCACAAAAATAACAAACACACTCACAGTACACTCAATAGCTCACATTATATCCACCTAATGTATGTATGTGGTCCACTCCCGTTATGTTTTGACCCAGATTGCACGATTGCTGACAGTCAGTCGGCTAATTTGAATACTTAACACATGCATGCACGTGCTTGCTGCCCATAACCCGTTCAATTTACATAAATCGAGCTCTGAACTTCAACTGTGTATACTGTATGTCATCCATTTGTACGTACATGTGTACATGTATATTTCTTGCAGGCTTTAAGAGACGCGGATAAAAACGAAACAGAACAATTAACAACAACAAAACATCAAGAGAAACACCAACAACAACTGCAACACACAACTGAAAAGCAAAAAACTAATAAAACGAAAATAACAGTAATAACAACGAACGCCAAAGCACATATACACACACACACACATACACAGCCCCCATCAGACAATGAGACGAAAAAGAACAAAGAACATAGCGAAAGCAAAAACAAAGCTTACCAATTTGCCGGCTGCTGCTGGTGACACTTTTATTGATGGTATTTTTTTCTCTCTGCTAGCTACACGCACACAAAACCAATTACCCGACAACAAGAGTAAAGCAAAAGCAAAAACAAAGTAATGAGTGCATATGCATAGCAAGGCATCAGCTCACATAATAAGAGACAATAAGAAAACAAAGAGCGAAAGCATAAGCAAAAGAACAGTAATGCATATGCATGCACAGTGCATGGTTGAAGTCAAGTCATCGGCTGCTGCTGCACTGTCACTTGTTGCTATTACTTCTCGCACACACAGCTTGAGAACATAACGAAAGCAAAAACAATGTAAAGAGATACGAAGCCTATGATGGCAACACTCGTTGCTTTTGCTTTTAACTCCACACTCACACACACAGACACAAACACAGACACACAATCAGCCAGCAAGAAGGAAGAGAACACCGAAAGTAAAAACAGCGTAATGCGCGCTAGGCCTAACAAGCCGACAGCTGTTACTTGTTGCTTGTTTCCTCTATGTAGCTATCCTCCCACTCGTAATTGTGTATGACAGCAATTAATTGATACCCAGTCCCACATCCCAAAAACTCACTCTGTCTGTGTGTATGTGTGTGTGTGTGTTGCTGCTTCTATCAGCGCGTGTAATTAAGCTTTATTAATTGTAGCTATTTGTGTATTCACTTTAAGTACTTGTAACTCTATGCTAGTTGATCGAACTGATTATTAGTTATCGCCATAGCTATCGCTTGCTAAAAAAACGTATCGCAATCGCAATCGCAATCATACGTAGAACAAATACATATCGTATGTAGATTTATGTAGTTACGTCACAGACAACACGTACGCCTGCGCACACACGCCCGCCCGCTAAGACGCACACAAATTGAATTGCTCAAATTGTTATTTATGCGATTATCTCTACTATTTGTTTTGTTATATCAATTTTTCTTTATTACATATGCATTTGCTCAATTCATTTCGGTTGGGCGTGCAATCCAATTTATCAATTTCATCCAAAAACGTATTGCCATAATGCAGTACCCCAGTTTCCGAATACGAATACGAATACGAATACGGGTCTTGGCCCGGGCATGGGTCTGTTGCCCGGCTGGATGTGGAGCCTAACGAATCGGTACTTTTAAAGAACGCGTGCACTAGTTCCAGTTCCTTCAGAGTTTCGTTTTCGACAACAATTACATAACTGTATTATAAATAAACGAGTGCCTTAAGTTGTATTACGTCCATATTAATATGCCTGCTTGAGTGATCTCTGTCTAAGAAGTATTTAAACAAATAAAAAAAAAAAATCAACTGTCACACACACAAATGCCACGCCCAGAACTAAATGCAGCTGCCGCCATTGCAAAACGCCCAGAAAACGCCAAAAATTCGTTTACGAATTCAACATTTAAAAACATTTGCGCACAGAGTGGAACAGTATGTTGCATTAATTACGTTATTTAATTATTTCTTTTTTTTTTTTTAAATCTCTTAAGTTAGCTTATTTTAAGATTCCATAATTTTCGGCAGTTAATATACAAGAATTTAAAATTTTATTTTTTTATATACACCCATTAATCTTGTCCAAAAGACTTGCACCTTAATATAACTTAGCTTAGATATATGAATAGAATTTAAATCTATATTAATGAGAACTCTTTAAAGACTCTATTTGAGTATATACTAATTTGAACTTTTCGTTTGATTTCAATAACAACAGCTTTCGGCGATAATCAGTCCAATGACGAACCCTACGACACGGAAACGGCGGAACGAACCGGTTCCGGTGCAAAGTCATATCAGCTACCAAATAGTTCCGCTACCAGCGTGCTGTTAACCACCTTTCTACTCTGCTGCATATCCAAGTTTATAATTAGCTAAAATCTATTTGAGCCGGGCCAATTTGTTGGGGAATATTACATAAAACTATCCGAAGATATTATATGAAATATTTGTTTTTGTAGTAAAGTTTTGAAAATTTTACAAATACGGTTTTTTGCGGGCTACCAAAAAAATTTAAGATTTGTCAATTCGATTTAAAAAAATAGAGCAACAAATTATATATAGATACATATATATATGTGTATATATGAAAATATATATGAATATCAATTAAAACAGGTGCCTTAAAATAGTTGCTGTGTAAATATAATCTGATGAAAGTAAACCCTAATAAAGAGCAGCATTAAATGTAATTTAAATTAATACTTAATTAGTTAACATTCCATAAAATGAGCTAAACTGGAGATCAGGATCATATCATATGACTATATATATATATATATATATATATATTTAACTAAAATAAGTTGCTTGATCGTTAAGAATTTTGTTTCTAAAGAAACAAAATTCTTAACGATCAAGCAACTTATTTTAGTTAAATTTTGAATAGTTACAGTTGAAAACTAAGAGATTTTTGATTTTTTCGAAATTTGTTTGTGTACAACAATGAAATCTTTTTCAAAAAAGTATAATATAGTATATATGTATAAGTGTAAGTGTTTCGTTTGTAAGGAATTCCTTAAGCGATATTTGTTCGGGTTTAACATTTAAAACCGAAATATTATTATTATTATTATTATTATTAAATTTACTTATGTGTGTTACAATTTCATAGAATTGTACATTTTGCAAAAGTGATCGAAAAACAAAAAAAAAAAATACAAATAAATATGAATGTTAAAACACTACTACAAAGACCTATTTCTTCACTAACTGCTCTGTGGACGACGACGACTACTATTACTGGGGTACATATATAAAGCACACATATCTATAAATATATATATGTATATATATGTATATATATATATATATACACTTATGTGAAGCTGATGCTGAATTCAAATATAAAGAGTCTTATACGCAAATAATTTTGAGGTGCTACAATTTGGTAGATCGTATATAAATCCTATTCTAACTATGTGTCCAAATCGGCTTCGACTTGCGCATGAAGCACCTCCAAGTTGGCAACTTTTGGATTTTTCTTACTTTTGTTCTCTTTGTTGTTGTTGTTGTTGTTGTTGCTGCTGCTGTTGCTGTTGCTGTTGTTGCTCTTGCTGTTATTTATGCTATTGTTGCTCATCTGCTGTAGCTGCTGCGCACTAGATTTTGTGCTCTTGCGACGTCCGAGACCTGAAATCAACCAGCCAAAACAATCGGATGCTAAGTAGGAAAAGGACGAGCATAAGGCAAAGAGTATCAGTAATCCTGTTAAAGATCGATGCTCATACATTTAATGGGATCCTCCATGCCATCAATTGGACAAGTCATGCTGCGATACGGCGAATTCGGTATGGCATCTAGCAAGAAGTCCGGCTCCGGCTCGGGCGTACTCTGAGCAATACCTAAATAATCATTTTCCATTTTGATATCATAGCTAGAACACGGCGATAGGGAACGCTGCATCAAAGAAGATTTATCTGTGGTCAGCTCAGATTGTGGCTCAATTTTGGCTATAATATTGGCTACAATCAACGAAGCAGGCAATCAGTCATTTCATCATCATCTTTTTGGCCTGAAATTGTAGCTTACCAATGCTGCCCTCCCGCTTTTGTAAGCTCCTTATGATAGCTCCATGCTCGGCCACCTGCAGTTTGAGGCGTTGTATCTCTTTCTCCTGGGCGGTCATCTTTGTCTCACGCTTCTTGTGTGGAATACTGCTGCTTAGGCTAACAACGCTATGCGACTCACAATGCGGACCCTCGTCGTCGCTGTCAATGATGGTAATCGATTCCACCGGCGGCGGCGAAATCACGCGACATTCAACGGCATCATCATCGGTGGCGATCGTATCGATGGTCAGATTGGAGATGGCACACATCGAGGCCGCAGTTGGGTGTGTCAGGCGTTTGCGTAGGCGACGATAGCGCACGGTCAATATGCGATTGTTGAGGGTGCGACGCACCAGATCCCTAAAGGCATCCATGGCCATTTCGGCATTGGCATAGCGTACGAATGCATAACGTGCGCGCTTCTGGCGTTTCATGACGCCAATGTCGACACGCATGGAGTTCACAAACACCTTAATATCGGCGGCATTCATATTGAATGGTATATTGCTCACATACAGTGAGCAGGGATCAATGCATTCGGCCTGCTCCTCATCGGTGAATGTCTTCAGTTCGGCATGCAAACGGCCGTGGCCGAAACGCACCTGCTTTAGCTCCTCTATGGTACGCTCCACATTGGCGCCGGCCTTCAAATGGACCAAGCAATAACGCTGCGAGACATTTGTGGGAAAGACCACATCACGAATGCTGTCCGAGAACTCACTGACCGAAGCGACACTGATTTTTGGATCCGGAAAGCGTACAAGCAGCGTTGGTGCCTGCGGTGTCTTGGTGGCCAATTCGCGCTCCAGCTCAAGAGCACGCAATGCATTCTGACGTCGCAAATTGGTGAGAGCCTTGCGATTTAGCTTGGCAGCTAAAACAGAGATTCGCCGCGGTATTGAGATGGTAATTGTACAATGTTCAGTTTGTATTTGCTTACTCTGTGTATTCGATTTGGAGTCTTTGTCGGATTCAAATAATGTTTGCCCATCGTTGGCTGAGGTCTTTGACTCAGTGTTTGACATCCAGGAGCAGAGCTGGCTACCGGCAGGTGTCTGTTGAAACATAAAAGACTCTAATGAGGGCGCACACCCGTTGCCAGTGTATGGCGCCACATGATTGCTGGGCGATAGATTATCGCGATCAGCTTTTAGGCTATCACAATCCGTTTCTTTGGTAACATCCAATTGCAAGCATTCTGGCTGTGCTTCGCTCGTCTCTTTATCTATTCCTGATTCCTGATCCTGCTGCAGCTGCAGAAGATCATCTGCATCCACAGCTGCACCGCGCTTGGCATCTGGGCCATCGCCCAAGCCCGTTTTGCATCCCAAACGTTTTAAATCCATATCATCAACGAAATACGCTATATATTCCAGAATTGTGCAGTATAAAACTATTGCGTTAAAATCACTTTTTTAACAAAATATCAGCTCCTTAACAAAATATGTTGCTGTGTTGTGTTGCCGACTGGGTGGCAACGCCCAACGCTCAGCTGATTTCACTAAACGCACGGCCGACTACGCGCACACTAAAATACTCATAACTGTTAAGCAGAGTATCCAGCAATCCGTTGCTCAAATTGACTTAAGCTAATATATGAAATATATGTAAATACTAATTACAAAAATTAAAAAGCTATAAAGGTGCAGGAAATTCAGAAAAACTTCTTTTTTTTTTTTCTTTTTTGATGCATGCACAAAACTATTTGCTTACTTCGCGGCTTGTATGAGCAGCATACCAGGCTACGTACTTAAGCACTTAACATAACAAACAAAATGTGTGCGGCACTTTTACGAAACAGCTTTAAATGCTTTAATTTAAGCTTAAATACAACAGCTTTTACCAAAAGAAATATCAGGTACGTGATTCTTTGCAAATAATCAGGAAATATTGAAATTACTTGTGATTTATTTCAGCACAAGTCCATTGCGCTGCAAGTGGCGAAGCAAAGGCTCCACAGATGTGGAACGCAATCTCGTAAAGGGCGACAATTTACCGGAACATTTTCAGCTCATCTATCGGGCACCCCTTGAGCATTATGTGACCTGGACAAAGAATATTTCGACTGTTACGGGATCCCTTATTGCCCTGGTTGCTGGCTATGAGCTAGCCACATCTATGAACCCTATGGAAAGAGTTCAGAAAATTGATATCGGATTTGGCCTTGCATCGAGTGAAACGGATTTGTATTTCTTTGCAGCGGGTTTTGTATTGATTAACTTGGCCATACGGCTTTTCGTAATGAAATATCCGCTGAGAATTTACAGAAGCGGCGAAAAGTATGTATTGAAAGAGTTTTTTTTTTGTTATATAAATTACATAATCTTTTGCAGATATATCGCTATTTATGGTTCACAAAAGCCGGTGGGCACAGTGAAACATTATTTTCAGCGTGGAGAAATATCAGAGTACAAAAACGTTCTCAATCCCTGGAGCCACATTATATTTAAGCTGGGCAACCGTTCATCGATGCTAATGATTGATTACTTTAAGACACCATCAGAATTTCATGAGCTTTTTCAACAGAAAGAGAAATGAACAAGTGTCTTGTTATTAATTAAATAATAAAACTTTACGAACGTTGTTTCTCGCTGTTGAAGATTGTAAACAAATTGCGTGGTGTTGCCACACTCACAGCAACAGGTGAATGCTTCAGCAATGGTGGCATCACCGCAACTATCGATACACCAAAGCATCGATAAATTCTCAACAATTGAGCTCCACGTGCAAGAGCGAATGTTTATGTCCGGCAAATGGAGCTTAAAAAAATGAAACCTCTGTTGGATACAGAGCAGGAGTCCGGCGATAATGTGCAGAAAAAAAAGACGGGAAAGCGACGTAATCCATTCAACACGCAGCGCTTAAAGGAGGAAAAAGAGCGCAGGCAAAAGAAGCGGGCTCGTCTCATTGTACGCAACATTAGCTACAAATCAACAGACGAAACACTGCGCGAGCATTTTGGGCAATGGGGCACACTCGAGGATGTGCAGATCCTCAAGCGTGGTGATGGAAAGCTTGTTGGCTGTGCATTCGTGCAATATGAGACCATTAATCAAGCCACTAAGGCGATACTGAAGTCCAACGGCAAGGAACTGCTGGGACGCAAAGTTTTTGTGGATTGGGCGCTTGGCAAGAATGAGTATACAGCAAAGAATCTAAAAGACGAGCCCGAGGAGAAGAAACCCAAGCTGGAGGAGAAGGAAGAGAGCGAGAATGAAACTGCAGCAGCGACTGCGGCTAAAAAGTCAGCGAAGAAAAAATCTAAGAAAGAAGTGAAGGACGACAGCGAAAATGGTGAAAATGAAGATGAAGAAGATCACGATGATGATGAAGAAGATCAAGATGATGACGATGAAGAAGATGCAGACAATGATGAAGAAGATCCAGACAATGATGATGAAGATCCAGACAATGATGATGATGATGATGAAGATGAAAAGAAAGACAAAAAGGATTTGAAATTAAAACTGGAGCACGTGAAAAAGGAGAAAACAAATTCCAATGATGTTCAACAAGGCTGCACAGTGTTCATCAAGAATGTGCCCTTCGACGCCGAGGATGCGCAGTTGCGAAAGGTGTGCCGAAAATTTGGTATCGTGCAATATGCAATCATCAATCGGCAATCAGTTTCCGGACACTCGAAAGGAACTGCCTTTGTCAAGTTCAAGGCCAAGGAATCAGCGGATCTTTGCCTGCAGGCTGGCACCGAGTTTAAGCTAATGGACGAGGTGCTGGATCCGCAGCCGGCGCTAAGTCGCGATGAGATCAAAACGAAACAAACGGACAGCTCTAAAGAGGAAACCAAGGATTCGCGTAATCTCTACTTGGCCAGAGAGGGTCTGATCATGGCCAATTCAAAGGCAGCAGACGGTGTGTCCGCCTCCGACATGGCCAAGCGTCACGAATTGGAGCAAGTGAAAACGCAGGTGCTCAAGAACTTGAATCGGTAGGGAGTCAAGGATAAATATGAGCCCGAATATCCATTAATCACTTCCCATTTCAGTTTCGTTTCACGCAATCGCTTATCCATACACAACCTGCCCTTGAACTATGACAACGAGAAGCTCAAGCAGATGGCGCTCACCTACACGGGATTCCGTCCGCACGAGTGCCGCGTGATGCGTGAGCACAAAGTAACGCCCGAGCATCCGCAGGGCAAATCCAAGGGCTTTGGCTTTCTCTCCTTTGACACCCATCAACGAGCTTTGGCCGCGCTGCGTAAACTAAATAATAATCCCAGCATCTTTGGCACGCAACACGTAAGTGAAGCCATGCGCTGGCTAATGAGATTACTCAAGCTCTTTCATACCTTTCAGCGTCCCATTGTCGCATTCAGCATTGAGGATCGGGCGGTGCACAAGATCAAGGATAAACGCACTGAGCGCTCCAAGCTAAATAATCCCACATACAAAACGAAGCTGGAGCAGCGCAAGGAGCAGCGTGCGCTCAAGCGCAAGGGCATCAAGCCAGCTCCAAAGATAGGACCACAGGACGACAACAAGGTAAAGCTGCAGAAGCACATCAAGAAACTGGAAGCGAGTCGAGCAGCAACGGCTGAGAGTGCACAGCAAGAGAAGAAAAAGATTAGCGACGTTGAGGGCGACTATGTGGGCACCGCCGCCAAGCCAGGCACCTCATTGCGCATGCGTTCCAAGAAGAAGATCATGGAGCAGGCGCAAGAGCACATGAAACGTGTGAAGACCGAGAAACGCAAGCAGAAAAACAAAAAGATACGCGAAACACATTTGGCCGAGCGCAAGGCCAACAATAGACCCAAGCAAGGGCGCAAAATGGAAAGGGATGAGCTCCGACCACTGATTAACAAATACAAAAACATGATCGGCGGCAACGAGGACGGCGGCGGCAAAGTGAAAAAGCCCAAGCGTACCAAATGGTATGCGGATTAGGAACTACAAATGACTACGCTAATGTAAATAAGTAATTTTTTAGACAGTTATTGTATCCATCAGATTGAGATGGAAATGTGCGAAATAAATTTAGAAATTCACTGATTATTGAAAACAAAAAAGACTTAAATTGACTCGATCAAGTGTGAACCAAATATAGCTGCCTAACTCTGAGGGACTAGACTTAAAGGAGCAACAGTCTCCACAGCTGTGCACTGATTAACAAAAATACAATGGCTTACTAATGGAAACAAGATTTTATGCATGTTGTAAACTACAATTTTGGCCCAATGGCCCGCCCTAAGAATTTGACTAAGCCACAACGTTTATTCCAGCCAGAAGAAGCGTGAACCGTATTTGGCTGGTGGAGTTGGATAATCCTCAGGCAGTCCGGGTGTAGCATCGGGATATGATTGAATTGGCTCCTTCGCGGGTGCCTTGCGTTCCGTTTGAATGACCTAAAACACACAGTAAATGTCATCAGCATTAAATCATAGTATATATATATGGCATTTTAACCCACCTTGGCACGCGAAAAGTAGCCGTAGGACGGACGATCCCAGTCAAAGTTGTCCTTTACGCACTTATCGAAAACGCCCTGAGTCTTGCGGCAGCTGCAAACAGTTGACTGTGAGCATGTATCTTAGAGCCATTATATAGTTTTACTTACTGGCTGAAGGCCATGGTGCCGCTGCTCTTGTCCAGGCAAGTGGCATACTGCATGAACTCCTCATGACAGGTCTTCTTTACCTTGCGGAAGAAGTCTAAGGCGCAGCTGGTGACGGCGCGTCCCTCGCCCAAGCAGGCACGCGGATCATCGAGCTCTTCGCGACAGAGCATGAACTCCTGCAAGAAAATGAAACAAACGTAAACAAAAACAATTGTTCCAACAGCTTTTGAGGTTAGGTTATATAACTGAGTAGCGAAGCCATTTAGCCGGAGCTATTACACATAAACTGCGTGCACATATGTAATGCATGCTCGCAGTCATAGTTTTAAATGCATAATGATTATTTTATAGTAAAGTATACTCACATTATTGACTCCTTCGCATTGTTTGCCCAAGTGAAAAGAACCAGCACGCAGCGCCGCCGACGATAGATTCAGTTCCTGCACATCCAGCTCTGCCTCTTCGGGCAGTGTTGTTTTGCTTGTAATAACCATTGCGTACTGACTGTATTGCCCGTTGCTCTAAAAGTGCAGCAAAGGCGTTTCAATTGCAAACAAATGCGTTAAATTGTTATTTTTTACGTGTTCGAGTCTCAAATCTCGTCTCCAGCAAAACAACAGCTGTTCACCGATAGCCTATCGATAAGTATAACCGTTTGACGCAAACGGCAGAGAGACTTGCAATAGTTACAGTCGCACGACTATCGATTGTAAAATACATCGCTTGAAATTGAAAATATTTGAATTGCATTTCTAGGTTAATGGCATCGATACTTTTTATTAGTTCTCAAATATCGTTTGCAGAAGTAAGAGCAGTACACAGCTATCGCTAGACATAACCGATTGGCACACACATCGCAGAGTACTGCGATAACACACGGCACTTTACTATCGATGATTAAGAAATTCAAATAATAAAATCAAAAACTAAATGTGTCGATCAGAAATAATTGAAAATCAAAATTGTAAATAAAATTCTGAAAACACTTAAATTTATTTTGTAGTCATGAACTGCTTCTTGTTGTTTCTGGCGATATCTCTGATGAGCGTGACTCTCACATTGGAGGCCGCAATCAAAGATGTTGCCAAAGGCAACGCGAATGTTAAGGCGCTGGATTACCAAAACTCCGTGCAGCAGATTGTAAAGGATCTCATAGATGCTTGGACATCGCCATTGGTGTATCTAAAGAATCGGGGGTATCTGCGAGCACCCGAGTTTGGCTTTGATACGCTAATGTCGAATGCAATCAAAGACTCAAAGAAGAATGTGAAACGTGAGGCGCGGCAGTCAGATGAGGATGAGGACGAGGACACGCCCAATGATCTGGGCCACCTGTTTCGCACACTCTTCTCAACCAGCAACGATAACAATATATCCGATCAAATCAAATCTAAGCTGGGCGTGCCATGGGACATGAACGCGCTAAAGACCACCGTGCGCAACGAAGCGGCCAAATACTATGAAAAGTTCTATGACAGACACAATGGGCAGACAGCGAACAAGGCGAATGATGACAATGTAGAGACGGATATAGACAGACAGGTGGCCAAGCTATATCCCTCAGTTGTAGACGGAGAAAAAGAAAAGGCAGCGGAGCAGCAGATAACGCAGCCGATCAGCAGCGAACAAGTTGCGCTCAAGCAGCCAAAGCTGCGCAATGGAATAGCCAAATTGCTGAGCCTGCGGGCTAAGCCCTTGAGGGAGCAAAGAGACGCGCTAGACACAGGAAATTCATCAAGTTAAACTGCATTGATTTCTTTCGGTTTCTATAATTAGTTATGTATTTTGTTTGTTTGTATATTTTTTTCAATTTATTTTCAATTCGAGTTTGGCATTTGACGAGCCCTTCAAAACCAGACGAGTGAGCGAGAAATTCATGCAAATTCATTTAATTAAATCATTAACTGCGATTAATTTAAACTCGTTTGCGATGATACCAAAAACACGGCTAAGCCGCCCGGCTATAAAAAGCAGCTGCCCTGAACAAGAGAAAAATAGCAAACAAGAAAACAGCACAAAAATAATGTTGAATCATGTGAGTAACGAGATTTGATTTGATTCGATTCGATTCCTTGGCGAACTGACTTTGCATATCTAGAAATTGCTGAATTGCGCCTGCCTCATGCTTGTGCTCCTGGTTGCCAACTGTGCCACTGCTGCTGCTGATGAGGAACCGATTCTGATTACGCACATCAATCAGCAGAATCTGGATGGCGCTGGCCAGTACAAGCACCAGATTGAGGTGAGCAACGGCATCCGGTCATCTGCCCAGGGCAATGTGAATGGCATCCAAGGCGAATACTTTCTGCCCGGCGCTGACGGCGAGCCGCCCGTACGTGTGACCTACACAGCCGATGCCAGTGGCTTCCATCCGCACATTAATTAAACTCGTCTTCAGCAACTTGTTTAGCCGAAATAAAAATAAATAATAAACGAATTCGAGCACAGAGCGCGGGGCAGGCAATTGTAATTTATGCAGCTAATTACAGCTGAAATTTAATAAGCTGATCAGCCAAATATATATATATATATATATACATATATCAGCTTCTAGGGTATAAAAGCCTTTGGGCTCACGCAGTTCGAACAGCAATTGCAACTCGAGCCTCATCATGTACAAACATGTAAGCATATTAAACGTCTGACTGTCTGACTGTCTGACCGCCAGCTTGGCTGACACTTGGCCCACTATCTTGCAGCTCTGGCTGATTGTCGCTGTGCTGGTCGCCGCCAGCTGTGCGCATGATGATGACGCCCACGCCAAGGCGCAGGAGGTGCACAAGGACGACGGCCACGGCAACTTTGCGTACAGCTATGACATAACGAATGGCATTGGCGCCCAGGAGTCGGGCGATGCTCATAATAAGGTCCATGGCCAGTATCACTTTACCTCCAAGGAGGGCGTGCCCATTCAGGTGTCCTACACAGCCGATGAGAATGGCTATCATCCGCAGGGCGACTCCCTGCCCACACCGCCGCCCACGCCCGAAGCCATACTCAAGGCGTTGGCCTACATCGAGGCGCATCCGCCCAAGGATGAGCCAAAGGTACGCCCACGGCCGGAGCCAAACCAGAAACACGGTAAACATTAGGCATTCGCCATTTTGCCGCTGTCCCCACACTCAGCGACATTTCAATTGCAATTGGTTGCGTCCTTTCGTCAGTCGGACATAAAAATAAAAATTTACGATGCAAGATTTTCCACAAATTTCTATCCAAAGTGGAGGGTGCGGCACGGTGCGGCATGGCACGTCACGTGTCCCAACTCTTTCGCCAGCCAAGTCCATAAAATACGCATTGTCATGCCGAGCCGTGGGCAGCAGGCACGGCCGGAAGGGATGGCCATTGTAAATGTTATATTTAAATGCGACGAGTCCATTGTTCGATCTGAATGGCAGAAAACATGTTCCGGAAACGACAACTTAATGGAATATCTAAAAGTCCTTTCACAAAACCAAAAGCATTTCAATGGACCATACAGCTTATTCAGATCCTGGCAATTGCCATGGCAGATCGGCACTTGGGGGCTTCCCAATGGGCATACAGAGCGACAGTAGTTATGGGAGGAACAAAAGGCATTTCAAAAGGAAATTTTAGATTCCTGATTAGCTATATCTTTGCACTACATAAATTGTTCACAGAATATATAATATCCTTTGAGTGCCAAGGGACAGAAAGCATAGTCAAAGGGAGTATAAAACTTATGCCGATAGTTGCCTAACTTAATGGATATTGTGCTCTATGGGAAATATCCCATACAGCTTTTATAATGGGAATTTCCCTTACTATTAATAAAATACCAAAGGTAAGTAAACATTTTATGCGCATACTTACCCAACTTGAGTCTACAAATAGATCTCAATCGGAACAATTCTCCTTAGGAACTTTCTTTTCACTTTCACTTTCTTTCTATAAATTTACATTTAACAAATTTGCAGCTTTTCATCACATAATTCCCTCCTTTACTTGAAATGCAATCAATAAACAGGTAACAGTGGCTGCTCTACAGCCTGGAAAGCGTGCGCGCCAACTCCATGTCCTGTGAGAGGGGATTCACCAGCTTGCGTACGATGTCGAATTTGGGATTGTTCTTGTCGCGCACTAGATCGAAGATTACGCTCTCGCTGGTGGTAATCACGCAGCCCGCCTGCCTCAAGCGCTCCAAGGCCAAATCACGATCCTGCTTGAGACGTGAGCAACAGCAGTCGGCCACAATGTAGACATTGATGTCCTGCTCGCGCAGATCAATTGCGGTTTGTTCTACACAAATATGGGACTAGAAGACAAGAGATTCAGTTATTTAGAAAAAAAGAATTAGTTAAGGCTGCTCACCTCGAGTCCATAGAGCACCACATCCTGTGGCTTCTCGCCGAAGATGTCCTTGATGACGCTCTTCACCTGCGGCGTCATCATGCTGAAGTAGGTCTTGCCCATGACAGCCTTTGCATGTGAAATATCTACTTCGGCCACTGTTTTGCCAAGCTTCTCGGGATAGTGTTCCGTTACAATCAGCGGTACGTCCAAAACTTTGCCGGCCTTTGTCTGCAAATGCAATCGATTAACGATAACGATAACGATAACGAATTTGGTTACAAAGTTCACAACTTACCAACTTATCTACATTCTTAACCATATTGTCGAAGAGCGGCATGCTGGGCCGAAATTTCTCCTGTATATCGCAGAGCAGAAACAAAGTCTTCTTTGGATTCAAGTGGCAGCGTCTGAAGGCCATATTTGTTGCTATTTTTAATTAGTATGAAACAAAGTATTGGCTTTACACAAACAATAACTTGTTGGTTAGATAATCAATATATAAGCACACGAAATATTGACCTGTAGTTTATAAATAATTCTTATATGTATCAATATTTACGTTTCTTATTTCCTTATCAATTAAGAATCCAATTGATTTGCGCAGAGGTGAACAAGTGTACACTTAGCGATGGTCCAATTAACACAAAACAGCTGTTGCACTACGACGTGAAACGGTTAAGTAATATCGATAAGAAAACCGAGTGCTGCCAGATCCAAACTGCATATGTTGATCACTATCTGCGATATTCATCGATGATTAGGCTCTGAAACGGTTAAAAATTTTGTGTGTTTGTTATCGTCATAAAACTAAATTTTAAATTTCCATCTCAAATGATTGAGATCATGATTACAAATGAAATTTTCAATTATACATTATTTGCATTTTCTCTTTAACGCCTACTGCAGAACGATATGATTATAATTATATACGCCCCTGCTAACGATGAGCTTAACAGTTTATTAAGAAGGAATGTTAATTTTCAAATTTAATCTAAGCAAGTTTCAATTTTAATGGATTAGAAAGCACTTAAGCAACAGTCGTTAATTAAAAGCAACAGAGTCGATTTATTCCCCGGATTCATGGACTCGCTGCTCGCCCCGCCACTCCTCCAAAAAGTAAACAGCCAATAGGTATAAAGTCAACATTTATCAACTGCTGCCGACTAATCTCAAATCCCAGACCCACTAGCAGCCATTTTGTGGCACTCAACTAGGGTCTTGAGCTCGACCAAACCCCACGTGGCAATTAAACTAAATTGTGTGGACCCACCCAGACAAAACTGCGCTCGCACACACACACACACACATACACGCTCCACTCACACTCACACTCACACTCACACAGGTAGCAGATTTATATTCATAAGCCAGGCCAAAACAGGCAAACAGCTGTGAGAGTTTGGGCTGCTACGCTTCGTTCCACTACGCTGTGCTCCGCTGTGCTCTGCTCTGCTGTGCTGGCATTTATAATTGAATTCCTTAATGCGAACAGCTAGCAGCTAGCAGCTAGCCAGCCACGCCCATAGCATAGCATTATAGTAATGAAGCCACAGTCAATTTCAATAACGCAATCAAATGCGTGCAATTTCTAAAAACCACAAAATCCAATGCCAAAGCGAACCAAAATGTCCAATTGACCAACGTCCAATGACGCACGCATTGTTCGCATCAAAGCCAAAGTGTGCTCCATATTCTCTCTCCCGATTTTTCCTTTTCTGTTTTTTTTTTTTTTTTTGGCATGCCCGACACGTAGCTTTCTATGGCTGGACCAACGCCAATGCCTCGATAATGGAATGGCAATGGTAGCCCTTACTCTCCATTTACTTCCCCCCCTCTCTCTATGTCGCATGCATATTTCAGCAATTTACGCTACCTTTTTTGCCCCCCTTTTGCTCGGCGCTAACCATCTAGAAGCACAGTTCGTAACAGTCCTCGTTGTGCTCTGTGTACATATTTTATGAGCCTCCAAAGTTGCGGGCGCTGCAATTTAAAAAAAAAAAAAAAAAAATAGGAGGGAAATAGAAGCTGAGTGTCCCACTCAAAATCGTGTAAACCAAGGTTTTTTCGGGTTTTTGGCCAACTTTCGGCTGGACTTCGTTATGGACACTTGACTTTTGCCGCTGCTGCGTGGGCATTTTACACAAAATGCTCTCCAAACAGGCTACGGTCGGACTGCACTATGATAGATTACTTGCTTGCTATCGCTCTCTCGCTCCCTCTGTATAAACAACTGAAAAATTTCCCATTATTTTCAGTTTGATCAGCCGTTCAAGTGTTAGTTAAAAGTTATCGCTAAACTGCAGCTAAATACTATGAAGCAAGCCGCTCTTACAGTGTGACTACATTATAATGAACTGGTTCAATTTTCATGCAATTTTTAAATTAGCTGAATTTTTTAAGTTCTATAACTTTATTCTTTATGGCCCTCACCTCTGCAAGTTCGTCATAATCAATCAAATATTTTTTATATTTATCAATATTTATTTAAGTAGATACCTAAATTTTTATGTGTGTTAAATAGCTCAAATAATCGACAACATTTTAGTATTTTTTTGGTATTTTATTTATACTAAAAAGCGCATAATGAACCAATTTTTTTTGGCTACACACACTCATTCTCACACGTTCGTTATAGTCAAGTTCAGCTGAGCGCCACTAATATTAAATATATATTTCAATTTATAACTAGATTTCTATATAGTAATCGAAATAAGTTGCCCAAATAACAATTTGATACTTTTTGGTATTTTTTGTTATTTTTGGTATTTTATTTATACTAAAAAGCGCATAATGAAGCAATTTTTTTGGCTACACACACTCTTGTTCACACGTTCGTTATAGTCAAGTTCAGCGCCACTAATATCAACATATATTTCAATTTGTATTTAGATTTCTATATAGTAGTCAAAATACATTGCTTAAGTAATAGATAACATTTTGGTATTTTTTTGGTATTATTTTGGTATTTTTTGGTACAATTTTGCTCACCATTATACAGGCTCTTGCTCGCTTGCTCACATGTTCGTTATAGCCATGGTGAGCTATGCGTCACTAATACTTAATATTTATTTAAATATATATCCATATTTGTATCTGGTAAGTTGCTCAAGTAATCAATAATATTTTAGTATTTTTTTGGTATTTGATATATACTAAAAAGCGCATAATAAAACAATTTTCCTGGCCATTACACTCGCTATTGCTCGCTTGCTCAAGCGTTCGTTATAGTCAAGTTGAGCTGTGCAGCGTTACGCACAGCCAATACGCATTTCGATAGATATTTGGCTATATATATGTGTATGTATATGTGTGTATGTGTATGTGTATTTATGCTCCTGCATATCTATATATCTGTATTCATAGCGCTTTGCGCTAGTCGCAGCCATTTTGGCTTTTCAATTTCAACGCCAAATTCGCTTGAGCGAGCATCGGGCGTAATTTGCATTTTTTATTTGGTTTCATGGCCAGACGTCGTGGCTATTTTTAGTCAGCTAAGTCTGCCCAGAGACAGGTGATAATGCCAATAATAAGTAGACTCAATTGACAGAGTAAAATTTTCGAAAAACAGAGACAGAAAAAAACACATGAAATAGAAATAGAAATAGAAATTGAAGTTGAGTGTGAAAAGCCAACAACAATTCATTTGCCGAATTTTCTTTTTGTTTTGGAAAAACAATTTGCGTAAAGTCACAAAATGTCTGCCAGCTAGACACACATATGTTGTATGACTGTGTGTGTGCGTGTGTGTCTATCTTTGTATTTGT
This sequence comes from Drosophila mettleri, assembly GCA_035047625.1. NCBI lineage: Eukaryota > Metazoa > Arthropoda > Insecta > Diptera > Drosophilidae > Drosophila > Drosophila mettleri. Next base: position 16,180,764 of record JAWNPI010000085.1, read on the forward strand.
ATTTTTATGTGATTTCTGCAGTCAGTCGAACTTTTCGAAAGGCAAAATTTAGGGGCGCAACTCTCTTGAGCAGCTGAAATGGGGGCGTAAACGGAGCTCAAATGGAAATTGTTATGGCATTTACAGAGTATTCAAGTGCTTGAGTTTTTCTGTGTGAGGGTGTGTGTGTGTGTGTATGTTTTGTTGCAATTTATTCAATGAAATGTAAATGCGACTCAATTGTAGTTTATTTTGTAGTAATTCTTGATTGCACAATAAGCAAAAGTCATTTAATTTCGATTGCGTTCGTTCAGCATTTTCATTTTGCCATTTTCAATTTGCATATTACCGCAGGGGCTCGGGCCGGGGCCCTGAGCCACTACAACTATTACAGTGCACGACTTTGGCATATGTTTCTAGTTTGTCGCAGCGCCAGATTCAACATGGAAATTCACTTTGTGCATGACTTAACGACGCCGCTGATAGATGTGTGCAAAAACTTTTGTTTTGACACAATAAATGTTGTTTGTACATATGCTGCATACATATATAAATGTACTATGTACTATGTATATATATATATATATATATATATATATATATATATATATATATATATATATATATATATATATATATATATTTATACGTCAACCCCTTTTATTTGCGCTGGCAAAGTTTTTGCCCCTTTTTGCTTATCAACAGAAATTTTCGAAACTCAACTGATATGCCAAACTACGCACGTTATTCGCTGCCACACACTCCCGCCCCTTCTCCGCCTCACTCCTCTCCCTAACTCTCTAACTCTCCCCCTCTCTCTGTACAGCAGCTTTCGATCAAGCACTCTGCATGAAGACACGCTGGCATCTGTGTAGGCAGCTCCTCTATATAGCCATAGCCATAGCTAATGCTTGTCACGTTTGCCTCAACGTTTGACAAGGCAAATTCGACATGCGAAAAAGCGAAGCCAAAACAACATAAAGTACAAAACAAAGGAAAGAGCAAAGCGCATAGGGCGCCAGCTGCAAGTGCATGATGTGCCCCAGATATATCCTGTAATTTAAGTCGATCATATGACAAGTAATGTGAGAAGAGAACCAGATATATTTTCTATATTTTATAATATTAAAATATTAGATTTTGTTTTTTGATTTTATATTTTATATTAGATTTTATATTTTTAATTTTATTTTTTATATTTTATATTTTATATTTTACATTTTACATTTTACATTTTACATTTTACATTTTACATTTTACATTTTACATTTTACATTTTACATTTTACATTTTACATTTTACATTTTACATTTTACATTTTACATTTTACATTTTATATTTTATATTTTATATTTTATATTTTATATTTTATATTTTATATTTTATATTTTAAATATTATTTTTTATATTTTTAATTTTATTTTTTATATTTTATATTCTATATTCTATTTTTCATCTTTTCCATCTTCATTTTCCCATCTTCTATCTTCCATCTCCCGTCTCCCCATTTTCCACCTCAAAAATCCTTTGCTTATCGAGAAATATCTTAAGCCTACTTCAAATCGGGGAACCCAGCAACACTTTTTGCGCCCATGTAGTTGCAGGGTATTGCGTATAATAAAAATAAAAATGCATACATTAAAGCCAAAAAGAAGAAGAAGAAGAAGAAGAGGCGGAAAGAGCAAATGATTTTCACAGGTGAATTGGAAAGCGCGTAATGTTGTAATGTTGTAATGTTTCACTTGCCAGCGGGCACGTGCTTCAGCCCCATTCCAGCTGCCTTTTCGCAGTTTCCCCCCCACCCCAGTTCCCACAACTAACAGTTAGACCCTGCAGCACACACGCACACACATACACACACAGAGCTCACATGTCGCAGCGAGTCAAGCCAAGCAAAGCGGCAGCTGGGGAAAAAAGAACAACCGGAGGAGTCGAAGCGAGGTGGCCAGTTGTTGAGCGGGTCGGGGCCGAGCTGGGACCAAAATGTCTCGCTGTCGACGCCGGCACACGTGGCGTATGCGTAGCGCGCGACGCGCCACTTTTGCAAATTGGATGAAAATCTTTGGCTTTTCAGCGCCAACGTCAAAGGCTACGAATTGCGTGGATGTGGATGCATTCGCCTGTAAATTGACATGTTTTGATGCCACCAGAAGCCACCATGCGCCATGCCCTTGTCCCTCTTCGCACTCAAACGCTCCACTTTCACAGTCGCTCAAAGTGTGAACTGGGCTGCAATTTTTGATTTGTCGCAGTTTTTCTCATAGCTCACACATGAAAAGTTGCCCCGAGACTCATTCGTCATGTGGCAAACAGAAATAAAAAACCGAAAAAGGGACTTGCAACATAAAACTAAGGCCACCACCAGGACAACAGCTCGAGCGAAAGTCGAGACAGCCGGCTTCGCCCCACAAGTTTTTTACTCCGTTTTGTATAACTTTTGGATTATGTTGTAAACTTTTCAGTTGCGTAGCTCACATAAGAAATAAAACAAATTCGAGTCTCAAGTTACCCCGAGAATTTATAAGTCTTGCGCTGGGGCTGGGGTTGGGGTTTCGGCTTGGGCTTCGGCTTGGGCTTGGGCTTACCTTAAATAAACTACTTCCCATATGCTACAACAACAAAGAGCAAAAAAGAGCCAGCAAATACACATATATTTTAACACGGCTCACAGACAGGTCGTCGTCGTCGTCGTCTTCGCTGTCGCTGTCGTAACTCTCGACAGCAGCTGCTGCTCGTTTTTTATGGCCAACAGCAACAACGACGACGACGAGACGCGCTTAAAAGCAGAACTAAAATTTAAAGCGCTTCAGACTGCCAACTGGCAAATTGGTAGTTTCAGATTGCAATTCAACTCTTGGGGGCTCAGCAAATGATACACTGCACGAAATCGGTAAGGAACAAGCTGAAATAAGAGCGCAGCCAAGGCAACGCAGCAATGGAAACTGAGCTGTGGCTGTGGCAGGGGAAGGTATTTAATGTAAATTAGCTTGCGGAGATGAAAGAGACAACTTGAAGAATTTGGAGTGAGGTATGAAAAGAAAAAGAAAATGAAATGAAGAGAGAGAGAGAGAGTGAGAGAGAGATATGGTGATAGAGAGTGGTTGGCAGGTCGGTAATAATAGAGAGAAAGAGGCAGATAAAGAGAGAGAAATTGATTGGCAAATAAAGACAGAGAGAGATGTAGAGAGAGTAGAGGGAGGCAGAGAGAGAGAGAGGGAGAGAGGGAGAGAGAAAGAAAGAAGATGATTGATTAGTCAGCAGGTCAGCAAATAGACCGAGAGAGAGAGAGAGAGGGAGCCTGAGATAGAGAAATACAAACGAAGATATAACAGGAGATTGAAAAAAAAAATACAGAGAGAGAGAGAGAGGAGACTGAGACGGAGATATAGATATAGATAGATATACTAATTGACCAGCATCTATGAATCTATGATCGTTCTGAGCTCAAAATGCTAAGTTTTGTCACAGTGTAGCTTTCTATGTGACCTCTTGACTTTTCACACACTTTCTTGCCGCTGCCCATATAAAGCATACGCCATTCATATCAATATATCATAAAAATAAATGAGTTTTTATATGGAAATCACTTGAAAATACACAACTTTTCTCGCCGTGTAGCTAGCTAACCCTGCACAGCTCTTTGTATTGCAGCTCATTGAGGTTCATTGAACCAAATTGCTGAGCGTATTTCCGTGTTTGTGTTTGACTCTGAGGCTGCTTAGCAGCAGCAGCAGCAAATAAACTTTTGAGCTAATGTTGTTGTTGTTGTTGTTGTTGTTGTTGTTGCTTCTGTTGACATGACGCTGAGCTGCAGCACTTTGAGTGGCTGCCCAGAGACTCGAGCGCCCAGCATAAATGTGCACATAATTATCCTTTGAATGCGCTCAGGCATGCAGCCAAGCGTGTCTCCCTCTGTGTGTGTGTGTATGTGTGAGACACACTGTCACCTAGACGCAGGCAAGCTGCAAATGGGAGGGACTTATGCATGTGTGTGTGTGTGTGTGTGTGGCAGCAGATGCGCTTCAGCAAACACACAAACAGCTGAGATGAGTTTTAAGTTCTGTTTAAGCAAACTTTAAGATCAAAACAAGAAAAACAAAAACAAAAACATCTTTGGCTACTTTTAAAAGGTAAATCTGCGCCTTAATTAAAGTATAATTCATAATTAAAAATAAAAATGCAAAACAACAAACAACAAGCAACGATAAAGGTGCTAGCAAAAAGCAAAGTCCAAACAAAAAATTCTTTTTGAAAACACAAATAAGAAAACATGAAAAAAGGTTCTGAAAAAAGTTGCTCATATTTTGTGAAATATATATATAAAAATATATATATTTTAATATATATATATATATATATATATATATCTGCAGTCTAAAACATACGCCCTAAAGGCCTAAGACCAAAGGCCACAAAAGTGCCAAACAATGCCAACTGCTAGGACCAGAGAGACAGAGAGTGTGAGGGAAAAGGTGAAAGCGCCATGCCATAGCCATGCTGGGTAAAACTGTAGGCGTAGGCGTTGCTCGTGTTATTTGAAGTTGACATTGCGCCACCTACGCGACGCTATGCGACACGACGTGCTGCCAGCAAGGGCCAACAATGCCACGCCCACAAATTGGCGCCAACTTTTAATTATTCCATCATATTCATAAACTTTTTTGCTCAACTGTGTGTGCGAGTGCGTCTGCAAGGGAGTCAAAGGCAGGGGGGCTGGGTAAACGGGACAAGCCGCTCATTATGTGCGTCACACACTCCAGCTGCTGGCGTCAGGCAGGCGCACAAAGTGTGGGCGTGACTGTGGCTGAACTAAACGACAAGCTGCTTATTGTTGAGAGGCCAGTTGTTGTTGTTTTTGTTTTTGCTCTCTTGTTTTGTATACCCTGTAACATGAGTAACCTGAGCAAAAGGCATTTTTCAAAAAAAGGCAAATTTTTTTATAAAAATATCCCAACAAGGCTCATGTGCATGGCGTACTTATATAACAGCTAAGCAAGTCAGTATAACAAAAATGATTATGTTTGTATAACACTTAAAGCTATGCAGCAAAAACTCAATACTTATAAAAATATTTAATATTCAGCTAATAAATAAAAACGGCATATTTAATATTCAGTTAAAAAGACAAATAAGGGATATTTAATATTTACCTATTAACTAAAAAAGGGATATTTAATATTTAGCTATTAACTAAAAACGGGATATTTAATATTCTAAGAGAATAAAAAAAATATTTAATATTTACTTAATTGCTAAAAACGGGATAGTTAATATTCTAAGATAATAAAAACAATTAAATATTTACTTAATTGCTAAAAAAGGATATTTAATATTTACCTATTAACTAAAAACGGGATAGTTAATATTCTAAGATAATAAAAATATTTAATATTTACTTAATTGCTAAAAACGGGATAGTTAATATTCTAAGATAATAAAAACAATTAAATATTTACTTAATTGCTAAAAAAGGATATTTAATATTTACCTATTAACTAAAAACGGGATAGTTAATATTCTAAGATAATAAAAATATTTAATATTTACTTAATTGCTAAAACGGGATATTTAATATTCTAAGATAATAAAAATATTTAATATTTACTTAATTGCTAAAAATGGGATATTTAATATTCACTTAACAGCCCATCTCGTTTTTTAATAAATATTTAATATATATTTGATATATATATTTCCCCTTCCACAGGGTAACATTAAGCCAAATACTTTTTCGATTTTGCCATTCACATTTGTTCACAAGTGTTGTCGTTTTTGTTGTTGTTGTTTTTATTGTCGCGCTGCCTTTGTTTTTGGTGTAATGCCAACAATGGCGTCTTCAGGACGTCGCCGTCTCAAACACTTCTGCGGCGTCTTACATAGAGACGGCAATGGCAAGAGGCAGCGCTGGGCAGGGCTAGAGGGCAGCAGGCGTTACTCCATAAAAATGAACAACAGCCTTTTTATTGTCGAACAATGAACCAGCAGCGCTCAAGCTTTTGGCCTTACTTAGCTTCTTTTTCTTGTTGTTGTTGTTGTTGTTGTTGTTGTCATCGACAAGAGCATTTAATGAGGCTGTCGCCTTATTGTGTTCAATTGTGCTTGGGCAGCCTTAAGAATTTCTAATACTCAGCACTGGCAAAATAAGTTGCTTGTGCGCGTGCCAACTCTTATAGTCAGGCAACATGATTTGACATTTTCTAGCTCTTAACTTTCTAAACGAATGCATATTTAATAGCCAAGCAGAGCGAGCACAAAGGCGCCTTCTGAGTTTATGGCACTGAGCACAGTTGCAGTTTCGAGTGAAATTTGTCGCGTCATTTAATCAAAGGAGAATGAAAACTAAATGTTCCATTGTGAATGTATGACTTTATTGTGCAATTGTGACTAAAGCAGGCGTTGACAGCTGGCCAGATCGCTTACGACTGCTCATTAAATGCATGTTATTTGACGAAAATACAATTGTGAATGGCAGAATGCTAAGCAGTCATTGTGACTCGATAAATTTTTGTAAATTGCCAAGCAAAGCCATACTATATTATTTTTTATTTTATATTATATTATATTATATATTATATTAAATATTATATTATATATTATATTATATATTATATTATATATTATATTATATATTATTTTATATATTATTTTATATTATTATATATTTTAAACAAGTTAACGCTCGCATAACTGCATTTTAAAGCCAATTTGAGCTGCCAATTAAGTCAGTTGGCTGTGAAGGGCAAAAATACTGTCTCAAAGGCAACTGTTAACCGAACCTAAGTCTGCAGCTGAACTAATCAAATGACATCTCCATAGAGCGATGGTGGACTGAGAGAGCTGCAGCTGAACGATACTCAACGTTGACACTTAAAGCCGACAAGTAAAGCGCGTCGCAAAGCTACAGATGCAGCTGTTCTCATTTGCAGCACAAGCAGCAGCAGCACCAGCAGCGAAATTGCCTGGTAGCTGTAGCTGGAGTTGGATGTGGATGCGACTCTTGTGTGTGTAGGCTTTAGGCTGGACCTGCACTTTGGGTGAGTGGCACACGTTTTGTCAAGCCTACAGCAACAACAAGAGCAGAGCCAGCAGCAGCAGCTGTTAAAGCGGCACACGCGACGTATACGTAATATTGAATTGGGCGTGTGCAACAGCGAGGGGCCGGCCGCGGAGGTTTAGAGAGCGCATGCGACAGAGCCTGAATGTGCATAGTTAGTGATAAACTGCTTTGGCACGGAAATGGCCCTGGAAATAGAAATGATGTCGAGTGTGTGCTCGTGTGCATAAAAAGGCCAATTAGAAGACAGATTCAGATACAGATTCAGATGCGTGGCACAGCCGGATGCAGTGGCAAATGCAGCTGCAACTGCAGCTGCCGGCGTTGCACTGGTGGTGCATATGAGCCGGCTGTATGTGTGTGTGTGTGCGTGGGTGGGCGTGGCAGCTAACTGACAAAAATGCCAGATTAACAAGAATTTAACACAGCTTAAAGCATGGCAAATGCTGCACAGAGAAGCCTCTCTAAAAAGGCATGACGGACTCAATATAATAATTATTTTTATATACCCTTGGCATTAGTTAAAGTACAAAGTATTTGCAAGTCAATATCAATTTAGATTCAAACAATATAGATGTATACAAGTATATATAAACAGCGAATCCTCTTGCCCAAGATAATAATTATTTTTATATTATACCCTTGACCTTAGTCAATATCGATTTAGATTCAGTTAAGACTATAGGAAGTCTTCAGGCCACTAGATACTCCTGAATTCGAATTGAAATACGATACTTTAGCTAAAATATATTTGTACAGGGTATCTTATGTGCATGCAATGTTGCTCAGCGCGCCAGCTAATTGTGCCGTAGGCTCCGTTCATATATTTATGTGAACATACATTTTTTCCGCTTCCGCCTGAAATGAGATGCTCGCAGGGCAACTTTAAATTAACTTTGCTCAGGGGGAAATGAAATAAGTTACAAGTTCATATATTCTCACACACTCACACACACATACACACAGGCTAGTCGTGTTCTACCAATAGATAGCTGCGCCTCGCATAATCAAGAAGTTTTAAATGCATCATAAAAAACTTTTTCCCTGTGCAATTTGAGAACTTGTTTTTTTTTTTTTTTTTTTTTTAGGCTTCGTCTACATTTATGATGTATGTTTGTATGCCACGCCCCCATCTCAGGCCCCACCACTCACACATATTTATGAGTGTCTATGACAGTGTAGACAGCAGCCGAACACTCTTACCTGTCAGGTGCCAAAGCAAACAAACTAACCTTAAGCCAGCAAACACAGCGGGAGAGGCGCGCACATAACTGTCGACCAAAATAAAAAGAAGCAACGAGCATAAAGTAGGCAAGTACCTAAAATAATAGGCTAACAGTAAAAAGTAGTCGACTTGCAGATACCCAGTAGCAATATGAAAATATGTTGTATAGGCAATAGAGTAAGATTCATGAGTGTTTAAGTGGTTTGACCTTGTGATTTGCCTAAAGGTGTCCTTGAAAGAAAGAAGTCGGCAGCAATTTCATTCAGGCAACTTTAAAGCTTTACTTAAGCCTAACTGTAGTTAGTTAACTTTAAGTAAAACCTAGTTTAAAATTGTCTCCTATAAATGATAATTTTATTCTATTAGCTATGTGCTGGCTAGACAAAGTTCAGTTATTGACATAGATTTCAAACTTTTCTTTAACTCTTAAAACAAAAGTTCTTCAGCTAGCTTAATGCAGCTTATGAAAAATAAAGTTATTAAGCAAAGTTGATAGAAAAATGTCAAAGAAAATAAAAGAAATTACTCCTAGAGCAACTCTTAGCAGGCAAGCTGATAATTGATATAAATTGTTTTTCAACTACAAATATTTACGATATTTATTTATTTATATATTCTAGAATCAACACAGAATTCAACTCTTTAAACACAAAAGGAACTCAAACCAAACTCAATGCACTTTGAAGATTAATAGCTTGTTTTAGTCTTAGCACAGTTCTACCCTGTGCTTTTTTATGTTTATGGTATACAAAGCGTAAAAATATTTATAGCCACCTAAACGTTTGGCTGACTTTCAATAAGCCAACTGCATGCATAAATCAGATAAGAATACACCTGCCTCCAGACACGCCTCTCAGTTTCAACTCAGCGCATTTCGAGCCCACAAAAGTTGCCTAATGTGTTTTTCGCAGTTGTTGTTGTTGGTTTTGTTGTCGCTGTGTCCTTGGTCCTTGAACTTGTGCTCAAGTGCTTGAGGATAGTCGCGTGTGCATTATACGTGATACATAATACATTATGCGACAGACAGACAGACAGTCAGACAGACAAACAGACAGAGACACAAAAATCTCAGCTTGGCTTCCAAACGAATTTCAGGTACATAAATTATCAGTAAGTTGACTGCTCCATGTTATTTTTATTGACAGTTTCAGGCTTTACGAGCAACACATAGATCAACTGAGGACAAGAGTCTTCTTGAGTCTGCTTTATCCTCGCTCTCGCTCTCAGTCGCAGTCGCTGCTGCTGTCTGAGAGCTGTGTTTCGGTAATACTGATAAGATTTGTGGTTGCGAAATTAAATGCAGCTACGCAAAAAGCACAGACATTTCAATGAAATCAGAACGAGACACACACAGTGCGACAGAGAGAGAGAGAGAGAGACTGAGACTGAGCGAATTGCGCCTTCGGCCACAAATACAATTAAGCTCTCAAGTGCATCGTTTTGTTGCTGACATTTAAATTAAATTTCCGAAATCTGTGCACGTATTTAATGTTTAATATTCATTTAATATGTGCGAGACTCACAAATGACATTAGCTGCGAGATTTTTTCAAATTTTATACAAACATTTGTCGCTAAAGCAACTCTGACAGTTGACAGATGAACAAGTTATTTAAATGATGATGCAGCTTTAGGAATAATAGGCTTTAAGGAATATAAAATCTCAGAGATTTTATTTAAATTTTTTTTTTATCATTTATTCTTCTTTTATTTATTATTTATTTTATATTATTTTGTTTTATTTTATTTTATTTTTTTTTTAATTTACTTATTTATTAATTAATTTATTTTTTTTTTAATTTACTTATTTATTAATTAATATATTTATTTTTAGTTTTTATTTATTTCTTATTTATTTATTTTCAGTTTTTATGTATTTCTTATTTATTTATTTGTTTATTTATTTTTGTATATATTTAATTTTTTATTTATTTGTTTATTTATTTTTGTATTTATTTTATTTTTTTTTTTCAATATTCATTAATATTTTAAATCTATCTGTTAGCTTTCAAGCGTATTTTGTATTTATTTTTATTAATATTTATTTAACTTTTGTTTATATTGAATTTTTTATATTATATTTATTTATTTATTATTTATTAACTCTCAAGCATATTTTGTATTTGATTTTATTTATATTTTTTACTTTCATTTATTTTAAATTTATATATATATATTAAATAATTCTATATAATACAATTATTTTTAAGCTTATTTTCACACTCATTTAAATTTGCTTCTTCATTACAATTTAATTTTTCTTTCTCTCACTCTTCTCCCGTTTGCAGCTCGTGTCATTGTTCGCACAGAAAATGTATATTGATGGCACAGACAACAAGTGTTGTCTGCCTCACTGCCTCAGAGCCTCACAGCCTGGCTGCCAGTCTGAGAGTGTGTGTGTTGGGTGTGTGCTCATGGCACGCTGTCAAGTGAGCTTAGCGTTGTCAATTACACACATCGTCTGCCCAGTGACCGAGTCAGAGGCTAAGAGCCTGCGGCTGAAGTGATTCCCAAAGGCAGCTGCATCGCTTGTTCTTACACTTTGATGGGCAACTGTCAGAATTTGAGCACATAATTCAATTAGACTGCACTTATCAGAGCAGCTCGTCGGGTCGCCGCCTGCTCTATATGGATGTCAACTATCGTGCAGCACTTGGCGCATTGTTTCACTTCTTTTTTATTTTTTCCTATTTTTAAATTATGCTACAGCACGAGATAAAGGCAGCAAAGATGATAAAGGCAGGATGGATGGAACTGACTGGCTGACTGACTGACTGACTGGCGGCTGGGTGGCTAGGAAAGTGGAACTGCCATGCTTGCCCATGGCAATTGACCCACTTAATGCTGGCGTCTGACAGCTTCAATTGTTTGGCGTTGGCGCCACTTTCATTTACCTAATTAAGCGCTCGCCTCCACTGGGCCTCAGCCCCAAAAACAGTAAGATAAATGAAAAATTAATTCATTTGCAGCAGCAACGACAACAAGCCCCAGTCTCAAAGCGTCGCCAACGGCATGCAAACTACCAGATACAAGATACGAGATACAAGATACAAAATACAGACTGCAATGATGTCATCCAAGCCAAAAACCAAGTTAACTTCGCCACCCACACCCACACCCACACCCACCACTGGCCGGCGCACTCCTCGTTAGCGGTAATTCAATTCCTTGGCATAAGTGCAACTGATGCATGCCCCAGGCATTACATTTAATTGCCTTTTACGGAGGCAACTACAAAATACGATCAGAGCTGAGCTGAACAGGGCAAAGGCAGAGAGAGGAGAGAGTAGCATACGCTATCTGCCGCCAGCTACACTTTCATCTCTGTTCTCTGTGCATTTAACCCAGTTAGTTGCCTCTCGTATAGGTAGTTACTGTTGTAAATAGACTCAGAATTCAGCTGCCAAAAGGTGCATTGGCCAATTTTCATTTCGTCTATGGCAAATTTTACAATTTCACTTGAATTTTTAATGCAATTACAAACAAGTGAGTAACGGACAGGTTTTGGTTTATTTATGAACTTGGCAATTATTGAATTTCCCCGTATTAAGTGGAATTAAGTGTAATAATGGGTTGAATTAATAATTTCCATATAATATCCAACCGTCAGCTTTTTTTTATGAATATTATTTGAATAATTTATTTTTTACTAATTATTAATATTTCCCTTTATTTTGTATTTTTATTCTTTTCAATTTGGCATTCTGGTCCTTGGAATTATTAATATTAATTTTTTTATATACTAAAAAGACAGTTTGGTTATTTTTCATAATTTCCCCATATTGACTAATGACTTTTTATCATCATTTAGGTGTGAGCTTAAGAATCTTTAAAATTTCTTGTTATTAACTTTTAGTTATAATTTTTGTATTTTTATATTATTATCCGAATCAACGTAGCTGTCATCCCTTACCTTAATTATCATGCTGAATACTTAAGCAAAGCCAATTCCCATTATGATATAATGCAGCATTAATCTAGCTTGACTTGCTGCATAGTAGAGAGTTGCCGCCAAATAGTTATCAAACCAACATTTAAGCAAAATTAATAACTTCATATAACTAGTTTATGGCAAATCCTTCATAATTTGTTCATTAGCCAAACGATCTCTTAACGAGAGCTCTTTTAGTTGGCCATAGCTTATAAGTAATGGTCTTTAATTTATGTCTCCATGTTGAGTTATTTATGTGTGTGTCGACTACTCTGGGCTAGTGCCCAGAGTTAAGCATCAGCAACACAAGTTTTACGATCCAATCAAGTGTGCACATAAAAATAAACGCTGTCCCAGCGAAAAAAACACAACAGCTCTAACCAAAAATCCTTAACTAGGTTGGCGGGGGTAAAACACTGGGAGAAAAAAAAGAACTCTTAAGTCGTAACTACAAAAACACATAAAAATAAAGCAAAAGCAACGCAATAAAAGTGCGAAAAGAAAAAAAAAAATAAATACATATATATATATATATATATATATATATATATGGAAAGGCAAAAACTGTACATAAACCAGATGAGTGTCACTCGGCATGGTGTGACGCCCAACCTCACGTCCTACGATCCAATTTTTCGACTCCTGTCGCCGGCTAATGGTCAACTCACAGGCAGCGCGAGTGGCAGACGCTGTGACCGTGCCCCAAGCCATGACGGCTCACTCGAAAGGGTGTGAAAACTTTGGCTAAAACACAAAGCATACACCTACAAATGCACACACATACACTCACCCACACACATACTCATAAGCGTCTTATTAGATTTTCATGTGTGTTTTGTCTGGCTGAACGTGAAGTGCAGGCAAGTACTTGTAACACACACTTGCTCAGGCAGGCAGACACACACACATACAGGGCTCTCTGTTAGGCCTTAACAACTTCATTAAGCTGACACCCACACACTCGTACACACACACACAGACAGCCAGTTAGGCCGCTGTTGTGGCCCACGCTAATCTGTTGGTAGCATTTTGGCAGCTGCTAAACTCAACTGTGAAGTACATTAATTTCAAGCTTAGCAAAAGGCCAAAGGCAATAAATCTTGCTGGCCAGGACATGCGCATTGCACACACATACACTCGCACACACACTCGCACACACACTTCTACAGACAGTCATGGCTTTGACAGCTGCTGCTTCGACTAATAAGTGGCAAATGCATCGCAAGCAGCAGACAGCAAACATTTATGAGCTGCTAAACTCAACTAATTGAAGCTTAATCAAAGCAGCAGCAACAATCAGCATGCAACTTGCAACAAAATTAATTAGTGCAATGGAGCACGAAAAACAACCAAGAAAAGATTTGCCAATAAAATTGAGAGAGCGAGAAAAAAGCGAAACAAATCAAATTACAGCTCCGAGCTGAGCCACGGCAGCCACAACAACTGAAACCAAATGAAATGCAACTGGCAACACAACTTTTCGGGCCAAGCCGAAGAGTTTTGCTGCTGTCCACAAGTGAAAAGCAACAAAAACAAATTACAAATGCTGCCAGACAGACGGGAAGACAGACAGTGGGACGGACGGCCGGGGCGCTGCTGCGTGACGTTTGCAAATGAAACTGAATTTTCATCTTTTTGGAGCAAACGTGAGGGCATGAAGCACGGACCAAAACAGACAGACAAGACAGAGAGATAGAGTGAGTGAAAGAGAGAGAGAGATAGCGAGAGAGCCACAGAGTGGGAGCAAGGGCTACAAATGTTGTTGTTAAGCAAATTGCCTTTCATGTGAGAAATTGCAATAAGCAACAAAATAACAGAAGATGAAAGCCAAACAAGCAGCTATGACCGACTAGCAAATGCCCTGTAGAAGAATGAACTATATTGTTGAATATACCCTATATCAATCTGTTCTCACTATCTCTTTATAACTCTTTGCAGAGTGAGGATTGATGTTTACTTTTATTTTTTAGGGTATTAAAATATCAGCAATGGTCAAACATACATGATATTTTTTTTATAGCAAAAAAATAAGGTTTTCAAAACTACATCAAGTACTTTTTCTTTTCGAAATATATGCAGGGTATTTTATATTGTATATTTTTTATATATTTTATATATTTATATTTTTTTATATTGTATAGGGTATTCAAAATTTACTGTCCTTTGCTCCTTATCAGTATACAAATTTACATAAGCTTCAAATCGATTGACAGGGTATTGTTCAGCTCAGTATACCCTATTGGTATACTTCTTAATTTTAAAGAGTATTTACAAAATATTTGCATTTCCAAGCCAGACGCAGAAACCAATTAAGCCTTCATGTCGCTGCAAGTGTTTACAGGGTATTAAAAAGTTGCATGTTTTAAGCAGTTTACACTTAACACTTATTGAGAGCAATTCAATTTGTAAAAAGTTTTTTCTATTTGCCCAACTTGCAAGTCATCAATAAACGATTAGTTAAATGCATACACTTCTATCTCTCTCTCTCTTTCACTCTCTCTATTGTGTTTTGAGCGCTGCCACACGACGTATGCGTAATATTTGTATATCAAAATATTACACATACGCAATATTTGTATATCAAAATATTACACATACGCACAGTTGCATCGCAGTTGAGCAAGCTTTGTTTGACCCTTTATAAGTTGGGCTAAAGACATGCATACGCAATGAAAGAGAGAGTGGAAAGGAAAGAGTGAACGAGAGAGAGAGAGAAGTGCTGTGAGCGCTGCTTTATTTGCATTTAAATCATACCGCAAAGCTGTCAAAGGCTTGCAAATTTCATTACGCTTGAGGCACACGCAACACAATTGGCGAATCGCTTAGCTGGAGTTAATAAATATATAATTTAATATATATATAGAAGGGAAATTAAACAAGCAGGCATAAATAACGAAGGCCTTCAGCCATAATTATATTTGCTTAGTCATAGTTAATAGATGTGGTATTGCCGACAAATACTGAACGCATTTTAATACACAAATTTATATGTCATTGTAAAATATTTGAAATATATATTTTACTATTAATTTAATTTTAATTTTATAATAGCTTAGACGCTCAACTTCATTTCATAGGTAAACAATTTAATGGTTCCTTAATTTAAAATAGCAACGTGATTTATGCAGCTTTAAAACTTTATTGATACGAAGCAACTAAATGCGACTAGAATATATATACTCAAATAGATATATAAATACATACATAGTATATCCCAATATATACATATATTCACGCTGGCACTTGCTTTTCAATTTGCAAATAACTGCTGCCAAAAACAAATATCTTCGCCTGAAAAGCAAAAGTCTACGAAAACCAGAAAATGGCACTCAAAGGAGCTTCATTAGTAAGATAAACGAGTGTTTCCTTAGCAAGAGGAAATGTTGCAAATGAACTAGTTCGCAGCGAGGCAAATATATATATATATATTTCTTGGACTTTAAACCGTCTCTCTACATCTCTCACTTTTTCTCTAAGTTGCCTTTGACACTGTCTCCCGTCCGTCCATCCTCACTTGCTCTGTCTCGAATTTTAAGTTCATCAACTTACTTTTTCAATTTATAGGTCTTTTCTTAATCTTTTAATAACTTTTTTGGCAATTGATAGCCACAGAAATTTCGTTTGTTTCTGCTTTCTGATATTTGGTCCAAGTTATTCATTAGACCAACTTGGCTCTAACTGCCTCTGACTGTGTGTGTGGGTGTCTGTGTGAGTTCTTGTGGTTGCTTTGTTTATGTGCGTGCGTATTTCCCTTTTGGCTTTTATCATTTTGATCAAATGAAAGTATTAAATTGTTCGCCTGTTTGTTGTTTTGGCCGCCTAACGCAGCTTAATAGGCAGACACACATCCTCACACACCCACCCACCCAACCAACCACCCACCCACACACACACACTCTCAGACACATTAGACCTGGGTTTTGGGCCTATTGTTTAGTTAAGACATTAGACATGGTACATGCCACACAAGAAGTACGCATCGAGCTCGTTTTTGTGGCACGTTTCGCCATTAGACGAAATCATTTTCTTTAAATTTGACATTTAATTGAGCGCAGTAAATAAAGAAGCCGCTAAATATAGCAGATCGAAAATTGAATACACTTTTCATAGTATTTTCGATATGAATTTAGCTATACTATATAAATTAAATATTTGTTTAAATTAAAATGAATTTGTAAGTAGTTATTAAAATTTATAAAAAATATATTAATGATGATTACATTCATTGTTCGCCCTTAAACATCTTTTGACAAAAATCCTACCTTTCTTTCACCTTTTTTACATTTCTTGCGAATAACACACACACATAATAAAGGCATTTGAATATTTAGTCAAGTTAAATAGGCTGAGAAATTTCTCATTAGCATGCAGACAGATTTATGCTTGTTTATGAATACATAAAAAGTACTCTATGTATAGATGTATATATATTTATTCATATTTCCTTGCTGCATCAAAAAGAAAATTCTTATTCAATTTTAATGAACCTGTCTCTAAGCACACTTCAGCTTACATAGAAAAAGATGCTTGGAACAGAAAATAATATTAATCTTTATATACAGGGTGAGGCTACTCAACGTTTTCAGCTTAAGACTTTGAGTATTTAAATTCTTATTTTAAATAAGTATTTAGTAATATTTATAAATTTATATAAAAAATAAATAAAATTAAATTTTAAGGAAAATAAACACAAATGTAACTAATTATATAAAAATTACATAAGAGAAAAATAATTATAGATTGTTGCAAAGTACTATAATATATACTATAAAATAAAATTAAATTATTTTTAATAAGTATATATGTAATAAAAAACGATATGAACTATTTACTATATATGCTCGCGTGGCTCTTAAGTTGAAGAAACCCTTTACATATATAGTTTAGACCCTATGGGAGCAAAAGAAGAAACGCATCAAAGATTTCCATGCTTCGTGTGTTTTTAACACTTCAATTGCTACACCCTGTATACCCTGATGGATGCCTTGCCTCACATATTTCTGATATGAATCACAAGCCCTCTGCACCGGTTCTTTCTCTCTATCTCTCTCTCTCGCTGTCTCTCCCTATCTCTCTATGTCTTCTTTGATTGCTCGTTTAGCTCATTTATAATGTCATTCAACAGAATAACCACAAATAACAGTAACAGTGCCTAACTAAGCAGCAGCAACTAAATAGTCACTGAAAGTAAATGTCAGGAAATGAGAGGGAGAGAGAGAGAGATAGCTAGAGTGAGAGGGGGAGAGTGGGAGATGAAGAGTATGCTTGAAAATGTCATCTGACGTAGGTGACAGCAACGTTTTCAAAGCCAATTAGTTAATGTGTGCTGCACCCTTTTAATGTCTCTCTCAGACCCTCCCCCTTTCTCTCGCTCCCTATCTCTCTCGCACTCGTTATGTCGTTATGTTTGTGCTTATGTTGCATACTTGCAGGCATTTTAAAATTACATATACGACACGTGGCACGCAGCTGCAGGCACTGTGTCTGTGTGTGTGTCTGTGTGCATAATGCAGGCATTTATGCCACTTGCAGCTGCTGCTGTTCCAGCTGTGGCAAGTGGCACACAGCCACTTCCGGTAAGCGGATGTGGCTGCGCCCTACCACCGCCCACCGCCCACCGCCCACTCAATAAAATGCAATGCATTACAGTAATTTGCATTTAAAATACGCCATTATTAGACAAAATGCATGACAAGTGATTCAATTAGCACAGCTCGAACAACAATTGATGTAAGTGTGTGTTGCATGTGTGTGTGCTGTATGTGTGTATGTGTGTGTGTGTGCTTGTGTGTGTCTGCATTTCTGCTTTTCTTCTGCATTATACAACGCTGTCAACTGACATGCAGCTGTTGCATTAAAGTCAATCGCAGCCGGATATCGCGAAGCGACTTTTTAATGATTTTCCCATTTCGATTTTCATTTGAATTTCCATTTGGATTTCCATTCGCATTTCCTGTATGCCACCATTTATGGCAGGGCTCTGCCATGCCAGCCCTTTAAGCCCTTCAGCTGCAATAAATTTAATATTTAAAATAAGTGGCGCGTAACTGATTGCATAATACTCGTTCAGCCGCCAACAATTACATGGACCTGAATTGGACTATGCGAGCTTTTCTGATTTACTCTTATTGATTTTAGCTCTGTGTGTGCAACGTCTCTCTATGAGGTTAAGAGCTCAATCTATAGAGGAAATCTAAAGCAACTTATTTATATAAGTATATATACACATATTTATTTATATAAAGTTTGTAGTCATATTGATCTACTACAATAGACTTCTTAACTAAAAATCATTAAAAATTAGTGGAGCCCCCAAGACCCATATTAGATGCAATTTATAATCAACTCTAAGAAGTATCTAGAATTCTATTCTCCAGATATAGTTTACTTCCAATTTGTCATGCTCTGAAGTGCAAATTATAGAAAAGATCATATTTTAAAAGCCTCCCAGTTCTTTTTGATTTGTCAAGTAGCCTGTAGGGAGCATATCTATATAAAATATATATATTTAGACCGAGTTTTATTTTCCCTATTCTATTTTTTATATTTCTCTATTGATTTCAATAGCTCTCAAATGCCTCACAAATATATGTAAATATATATAGTGGTTCACGCTTGCTCACTTATAGCAATTCCCGCAAAAAGTGGATAAATGGTAACCTTCTCCCTCAAGTAGACATTCGCCAGTTTGAATGACTCCCACATAATTTTGAAACTAATACGCCTTTGTCCAACTCTTAACGAGCATAAAAATATTCATAAATCTTCAACACGCGCTGCATGGCGCAGGTGTGTGCGTGTGCGTGTCTTTCTGCCATTTGACTGCAGCACGTTTAGCGCTGATTTTATTTTCAAATATTTGTTTTACAAATTGATGAAAACTTTTGAAACAAAACAAAAATCTAAAAAAAATATTCACAATTTGTTAAAGTTCTACTTGAATTGGGGCTATTAATTACCGATTCCATTAGGTTCTCTAGGCACTGAGTCGCCAAATTGAGTTTTAATTAAATTGTGCATAATTATTGTTAAGTACATGCACACACACACACACACACACACACAAATAAGGGCGCGCGCGTGCGTAATCAGCTTTTCAATGTAATTAATGAGTTTTTAGTTGAAAATAAATTTGGCTGTAATAATGACAGTGCGTGGACAGTGTAAGGGGCTGTGTGTGTGTGTGTGTGTGAAGCGTGAAACATGTGCCAGGCATTTTACAAAATTTTCACAAATATAACAAACACAGATGCAGTGACATTACGCACAGACGCGCATACACACACATACTTGACAGCTGGCAACAGAGCTCATTAACTGCTTTACATGTGCTCATTTTAGCTACACCAAGGGAGACCCCAACACACAGACACACTTCACTCTCTGCTTGCTTCTATCTTTTTCCGCTCAACTTTCGCCTACTCACACTCTCCCTGCCCTCCCCCTATGCCCTTATGCCACCACCCACTCAGCTGCTCATGTAATTTGATGCCTCGTGTACGCACAAAAGTCAAGAGCGGGCAACAGTTTTCCATGAAAGTCTTTAATTTATGTAAATTTAACGCGCGTATGTATATGCATATGCATATATATGACTGTATGTGTGTGTGTATGTGCTTATGTGCGACTCTGCGTCTCATCAATTTATCATTGACAGTCGCAAGAAGTTGATTTACAATTGCATTTCTTATTGAAAGGCACAAATAAATAAATATATACATAAATATACATACCCGGATGGCCTTTATGGAGCTGCGTGAAATTCGCAAAGGAAATGAAAAATGGCCAGCTGCAAAAGAGAGAAATGCAAAAAGTTTTTAAGGAATTGCAATGTTAATTAACAGCAAATTCTATTGTGCGCGCAACTCCTCAGCTAATGAAATGACACTTAAGAGTTTCCATTGACATTCGAAAAGCGGCCAGGAAAATGCTTGATCAAGGAAATACTTTACCAAAAGTTAGTATATTTAAGACTTGGTCTAAACAAATTTGTTAATGAGAGCTCTAATAAAACAGCTCAACGAATTCATATTTTATATTTATACGCGCTCACAAAACGAAAGGAGTATATTGGCTTTGATAGTAGATTGTTATCCCTATTTGATAAATATAAAGTTAAGCTTATCTCTATAAGCCCAGTACGAGCACGACAAGTCAGGCTTTGCTATATCTGATATATGCTCAGGGCAGAGGTAGCTAGAGACTAGAGATAAGGAATGAATTATATACCAAGTAGAAATATATATTATATATATAAGGCTTATAAAATTGGATAAAAACTATATCATCTTCTGTCAAAGTTAGAAAATCGAAATTTGATTTAACAAATATTATACAAATATTTCTCATGGAGGCGTGGCATATCACAAAAGCTTTATACATTGTAAAGCCTATACCGCCGACTCGCTCTATAGATCTACAAAAAAATGATGCAAGCTTAAACAATTATTCTGCCACGCTGTCTACAAGTTCTCTCTTTGCAGGGTATACATTATTCTAAATATCTCTCACCAATAGTCAATCTGAACTAGGTAATCGCCGTAATTAGTCCTTAACTTGATTTCGCGCTTCACAGCAACGCACAAAGCTCGAGCTCGGCTAAGACCCAAACAATATCAAGTCAGCGTGTAAATCTCTGTCAAGACTTAAGTTCCAACTTTTGAGCTGGTATTAAAAAGACAGATAGAGAGAAATAGAGAGAGAGCGAGACAGAGAGAGATTAAGAAAATGAGATAACAAGTAAGAGTATTAACTACTTAAAGCAAAGGCAAACAGTTTTCATCAATATTCAATGCGGTTCAATGCGATGTGTGTGTCCGTGGCTGCCACATGAAATGTTTTTCTTTTGTTCATGTCCATGTCCAGAGCTTATGTCCGGGAATGGGCCATGATTAATGAACTAGATAAATGATATGAGACCAAAACAAAAAGCAGCAGACACGAACGGAGAGCGAGAGAGTGAACTGAATAAGAAAAAAAGCTCACTTTCTTATCTTATCAGACATTTCAATGCAACACACCTGAACGAGACACAACGCATGACTAACAACCTGAATGAGTTCGGTGACTGGAATGAGTGCCGAATGAATTGTTCAGCATATGCTCAACTGAATGAAGGCTAATGCCACAAAAATTTATTGACAAACTCTGAGATGGCCCAAGAGTGACGTCACAGTTGTAAGCACTTTAAAAAATATAAACAAAAATATTAAAGATAAGGATCAATAGAAGACAAATCTAAATAATATAAGCCAATATTTTTAAATATGTAATGATTAATTAGAATTAATAATAATAAGTAAAAATAATCATAATGTAATTCTGAAATTAAAATGTATAATGATTAAACTCACATTTTTAATTATAATAATAAAGATGATAGCTGTAATGATATCAAGGATAATGATAATCATAGCGACAGCATACAAATCATAATAATAATAATTATAATAAGAGAACTGAATATGAATGAATTGCTCATGTGTATAAGATTGATAATTATGTTAAAAAATAACATGAGTAATGAAATGGATGATATTATGATTGTGATAATGCGTAGTGAGATTTTATTTTTAATAAATACAACTCACATTAAACCCTGTCTTTAGCTCATTTATCTCTATCTTCCAATTTCTCTCTCCCAATCTCTCTCTCTCTCTCTCTCCCTCTAACTCATCACCAAATAATTACTTATAGTTTTATTGGTAAATGCTGTGCATTCTTGTTGGGCTTTTAGCGATTTACCGTTCGCTCTAGCACGAAATGCTTGAGCTTTTCACTTCAAGCGATAAGATAAAAAATACTTATCTGCCGCATCGACTGGCAGTGCGTTGTATATGAATTCATAAGCTAAACATGGCCAGTAGTTCGGCAAACGCGGTGCAAAATTAAACTGTAAACTCCATGACGAAGCCGCTTGCGCTAACAATGGCCAAGAGATCGAACTTTGTTCTTAGTCTGATATTGATCTGCTTGCTTTTTGGCTTTTTGGGCTCCAGCCGCAGCGAACTGATCGATGCCAACGATGAGGATGTGGATCGGTTTTGCTATCCGGCCACACTCCAGAATACGCGCCTCAGCTGCGAGTGCAGCAATGTGAGCGCCTCGCCGTGGGGCATGCGTGCGCTGCACATCGATTGCAGCTACAAGGACTTCAGGTCAGACGATGTGACTCCGCTGCTGCCATTCTACATCGATACGTTGGATATGTCCTGGAACAAGCTGAATCGTGCGCCGGCCTTCAACAGCGATAGCTTGCGCTTGCTCAATTTGATGCACAACAACATTAGCAGCATCGCCTCGAACAATTTCGTGCGTCTTGTCAGCCTAAAGGAAGTGTATCTGGGCTGGAACAGCATCCAGCTGCTGGAGCCGGACGCCTTTGCTGGCTTGCCACATTTGCAGGTCTTGAATTTGGCTCACAACAATCTGCACGCGCTGCCCGGACAGATCTTTGCACCGCTGCTGGTGCTCCAAACGCTGGAGCTCTCATGGAACAGGCAGCTCAATCGGACCAATGGCGTTGAGCTCTACAGTGTGTATGGCATCAATCCCAAGCTGAATACACTGCGTCTGGATGCCTGTGGCCTGAGTGAGCTGAAGCTGCCAAGTGATGTGCCATTGCGTGAGCTGTCGCTGCGACGCAATCTCTTCGTGCGTGTGCCCAGCCAGCTGCCCAAGCAACTGCAGCGCCTGGACATAAGCCAGAACCTTTTGGAGCATTGGCTGCCGGAGGATGCGGCCAATCTTAGCCAGCTGCATGAGCTCTATGTGGAGGATATGCCGCAGCTGCAGGGCATCGCAGCACATGCATTCGCTCCGCTGCACCATGTGGAGGAAATGAGCTTCCAAAACAATCGTCGCCTCAGCTGGCTAGACGGAGCAGCCTTCCACTCGGACGATGGCAACTTAACTGTGCCGCCCCTGCACACGCTCAGCTTTCGTGGCACTATGTTGCGTAATTTCAATGTCAGTTTGTTGCCTGTTTTTAAGCAACTCACCCAGCTGGATTTGAATGGTGTACCGCTTCACTGCGACTGCCAGCTGGTCTGGCTGAGGGATCTAGTGCTCCAAACGAATGGACGCTGTCTGCGTCCGGCCAGAGTGAGAGGCTTACTCGTGTCCTCGGTGCGTCGCGATGAATTCAGCTGCGAAAGATGGCCCAGATGGGCATACGGTTTGATCATTCTCGCACTCATCGCGCTGTGTGCCGCGTGCGTTTATCTAATTGTGATGGGACTGCGGCCACATCGGGGCGTCACCATGCGCAGAAAGGTGGGCTCGGGCAGTCCCTATGCTCGTGTCACCATCGAGCCCAATCGCCAGGAGAACTTTCACTAAGCAACAACAAGCAAAGCCAACATGCAGTCTAAACGAAACCCCAATTAACTAACTTAAGTCTGTGTTACAATTTTTCTCTATATATAAAGAAATTTATAACTGAATATTTGCTTAAACATATTCTTTTTCATCGAAACAGGGATTTCATCATTGATTGCTGCGTGGGCGGTTTCACGAGTTGTAAATGTTAAGAGTATTAATATTGCCAAGCGACGCGCTCCTTAAAATTTAAGAATCAACGCTGGAATTAATCAACGCGCAAAATATTAATCGCTTTTCGGAATGTAAGACGCTTTACCATTCGCATCGCATCGTATTCGAACATTACTATTTGCTCATATTATATAGAGCTATGCCACTTTAACATTTATATAATAAAGCGCTGCTATCAATTCTGTTAACATTTTTAAGATAAAGCAGAATATTTAAGCTGTCAGCATTGTGCTCAATAATGGTTGCAATTCCAGTGTCTAAACAGTGCTAATTTTATGATAAATAACAGTGTCAGGTTACGGAATACCTTGAATTTAAGAATAATATTAGATAACATTAATAAATTCTAATGGAAATTGACAAAATATAATCATATTAAAAACTATTACATGCTCTGTTCTTAACATTATAATTATACTAACTAAATATAAATATATATAAGAAATTTTTATTTTCTCATTTTTTCTCTGAACTTTTCAAGCCACCCTCTGAAAATATATTAAAAACTAACTTATCTATGTCATAGGCTTATCTCGCCAGCCAATGACTGTTGGTTGGTTATTTGATAATGATTATGAATTATTTGATTCTGAGTTCATAAAGTAAACAATATGATAAACTATTAGAGAGTAAAGAGAAATGAGAGTTCATATTTTATGGCTTACTTCTGTATGAAATTTATGAATGCCTCCAGCTTGCGATCAAATGAGGTTCAAAATTCTACTGAATGAATTGAATATTCGAATAATATTTCAAGCAATCGCTGACTTAAAGATCATTTGTTCAGTTGATCAAAATATATGTTTAGAATATTCACGCAAGTTCTTCACAAATATATGAGATCCTATAAGCCTACGTATTATTGCACAAACATAACTGTAAGCTTTATAAAAATGCCACCAGAGCAAAGCCATGCAGTCGGTGCGAATGTATAAAGAACCTTAAAAAGAGCTTAAAATGTAAATCAACAACATGTTGGCATTTGCATAACAAATATGACCAAATATATTCCAGTGACTAAAAGTAGTCTCCTGTTGGGCATAAGACTAGGATTTCCAGCAATAAAAACAATTTAATTTAGACATTCAACAAACGTGAGAATGTTTCCCTTTATAGTTGACAAAATTTTAGCTTTTTGAGATATATAAGTTTTGATGTTGTATAGTGACGAATTATTTTCCTATTTGCTCTCTTTCCGTAGCGTAAAGTAATATAAATATATAAAATGAAATAAAAATATATAAATAATTTAAAGAATACGAATATGGCGCACTTTAACTCTCCTCTCAGAAGCAGCAATTCTCAAACGGTTGCAGCAGCAGCAACAACACATAAGACACAGAAGCAATTCAGATTTCACACTGCTGATGGAGTTGAAGCGGCTCTTGGGTGTTGCTACCCAAGCTATAACCATTTGAGAATTATATGATTGCAAAATTTTCACAATATTTAGTATATTTTTAGGATTCAAATTTTTGAACATGTAATCATATATTATCTTATTATATTTTTTATTTTTATATAAAATATATAAAAGCAAGTGAAATTAGTGCAAACTATAATTGTTAAGCATCATGATTAAATTAAAGGCAATTTCGACTCGACTTTAGTTTGCCTTTCTTTGATGTCTCTTATGATAAATTGTGTTTATATGTAATGCTTGAATGCTGTGAAGTGTTTTATCGATCGCTGTTAATTGCGTAACTGGCATTCAGCATTAATAATTGACGCACTCATTATTGTCATCGATATTTATTTATGCGCATTCCCAAGTGCTTCGACGGCTCATAAATCTTTTCAACTGCGTTCGCTTCCTCTCGCACTGCCACTCGGCCACGACCTCACGTCCTGCCAGTCTGCCCGTCAGCCCGTCAGCCCACCAGCCCGTCTGTCCGTTTTTGTATTTACGACCAAGAGTATTAAAAACTTTATTATTATTAATATTGCGATTCGATTCGCGCACAATTGACTGAACTCTGGCCCAATAAATTGTATTTGCTTACAGATCCTGACGCACTGCGATTCCTGAATTCAATTCAATTGAATCCCATATGCCTGCAGTCAAATATTTGTTAATCTCTGCCACACAGCTGCATTCTCAATTGCAACCGAAGCTTGCAACGCGACTTGCATCAATAATTTTCATTTTTTTAATTTTTTCAAAGGAAATAAAAACATTTTTTACAGTTGCCAAAAGTTGAAATTAAAAATACTTTTTATAATTTCACTATATAAAATTATTACTTGAAAAAAATTCTTTATATTTTTTTATTGAGGGAAGTTTTTCCTGAGCCAAAGCAAAAATTGGACCTTAAACACAATTAAATAAATAAATTATTACAGTAAATAAATTAAAAAAAGAAAAAAAAAACTAAAATTTAAAATCTTCACTTTAAAAAATAAAATAAGGACGTTTTTATAGGAAATATTCTTAAACACTTCCCAACACATATAGCTAAAAGAAACAAACACAATACATACACACATACATACATAAAATATATATGTTTATGCGTAAGCACCATTCCGTATTTGAACAGGGTTATTTGCTAATTAAATTAATGCCAAATAGCATTAAAATTCTTGAATTTAATTAAAATTCACGTCTTTAAGCTTAGACTTTAGCCGCTTGTTGTTTCGCGTTTGTTTTTGTTTGTGTTTTTCTTGGCTGCTTAAGGCTGCGACTTAACTATAAGTAAATTTGAGTGAAAGCTCTGTTGCCGTTCCAATTGATGGGTATCTAGACGAGCGTTGAGAGGAACGCATTGTTGGTAAAACAATTGACATTTAAAATGTCAATTTTGATGCGTTTTTAAACCAAACACAATTCAAACTGAGCGCAAACTTCAACGACAGTTTTTACGACTGATGAGTGCTTGTTCGGTGTGTCTGTGTGTGTGTGTGTGTGACACAGTGACTGTGCCTATATGTGAGTGTGTGTCAACTCGTGTGAGCATAAGCAGCCCTGGTTGTTTACTCCGAAATGGACACAGTTAACAACCAGAGCGTACAGTGGGAACAAAAGAAAAAATCTAACATAAAATATATTACAATTTACAGGGCATAAAGTCAAAGAGGAAAAGTGTTAAAAATATTAAAGTAAAAAAAAAACCAATTTTATAGGATATTTAAATAAATGTCTTATGATGATTGGCCGAATATAAAAAACCATAACCATAAAAACAATGATATTAAAACCTCTTATATATCATCTGTATATTAATTACAGTGTATATTCAAGGATTTTATATAAAATATATATATTTCACCTGATTTATAAGCTGATTTTACAGGGTATATAATCAAGTGTTTTTTAGTTAATAAAAATAATCATATCAAAACACAAGAAGCCCAGGATATAAATAATAATTTATTAAGGATTACATATATTATATAGATCCCTTAATGAAACCACCTTTTTACAGGGTATCGGCAAATAAATCTTATACACATTAGTACTCATATCTTTTTGTTTTAGTAATATTATCAATAACTATATGGCCCACACGTGGCCCAACTAACCTAATACCCGCCATACCCTAGCCACTGCCATATCAAGTGGCCTCTCTTTACGGTTCTCACGAGGCATGCGCAGTGGTCGGCTGTGCCAGTGCCCCAGTGCCACGAGTTGCATGCACCGAAACGAGACGTGCGACTCCGAAAAATAGTAGAAAAAGAATGTTGGCAGCAGCGGCAGCAGGAGCAGTAGCAGCAGCTGGAAGCAGCATCTCATTCAGATTCATAATTTGCCACAATCAGTTGAAGGCAACACGCCAAAGGCAACGCACGCAAACGCTTTCGTTACGCTTTACGTTATTAACGGTATTCAATTTTTACGTTTCGTCAGAGCTTACGCTTTCGTGTTCGTGTGTGTGTGCATGTGACCGTGTGTGTGCGTGTGTGTGTTTAAAAGGTAAACGCATTAGCCTTTAGACGAGCGTGGTTAGCTTTAGGCCACGTTAATTGCGCACATTTCCCTTACACCCCAAAGACAACCATCCCCCACACAATTAGCCAAGCACTGAATTGCCTGTAAAGCCGCTTAGTTTGGTATTCATCTATAAATTATTATCGCCTAATGCCAATTGACAGCTGAGATACCATAAATAATAAATTATAAATTATAATTTTTTTATTTGCTCAAAATAAATATTAAAATCCAGCTTTGCAGCGCTCAGAGCTCTCCAGAGCTCGCTCAGGTTTTTATCAACATCAGAGCAAAACCAAAATAAAGAAAAAGACAATTCCCTGATGTCGCTTGTAGCACTCCCGTTTGGGGAATCCCATTTGGGGAACTCTTGTCAGCCCGTTTCAATTTATCAGCAAAAATATTTGAAAAACTCCGAGCCGAACATTATAAAAAAATTAACAAAAAAAAGTGACTTATGTTGAAGTAAATAATGATCAAATATTAAGTTTGAAAAATGACTAAAATAGACTAAAATTTATAAGAAAACTAAGTTTATTTTTTATTATAAACATTAAATTAGCAAAACTTTATTTTTTGAAGGCTTCAAATATAAGCTAAAAATTAAGCTAAAATCGTATTTTTTTAACTAAAATAAATATTTCAATTTAATTGATTAAAATATATAAAATATTCGAAAATAAACTTTCTTGAAGTATATAAAAGCTGAAAGATATAGATGTATATCTAGAAGTACAGAACTACATATGGCCTTACATATCTTTCAGCGTATATTTAAATATATTCATATATTAATTTTAATATATAAAATTACTAACCCATAAAGCTTGCAAAACCATTTCATATAGTAATAGAAAAAAATATTTACATTTCAATATGCAATAAAAAATTTACATTGACAAAATATAATAAATACTAAGGAATGATCTATGTAAACATCGTTTATGAGTATTTCCAACAATAAGTCCGCATCAAGTATATTTTTATGTATATTAAAAATTCAAATAATCTTTTGTTAGTTATTTAGTAATTATTTAGGATATCTCTAGTATCCAAGAAGACACTAACTTCCTAAATAATTACTAAATAACTACCAAAAGATTATTTGAATTTTTAAAATATAATATATATATTATATACATAATAATATAATATAAATAAATGTTCTCATTAGAATTTCTATCCAACTAGATTTATATCTAATATGTTCCTTATGTTTTGTAATCTTGAACATTGATATTTCAAGCATTTAACATTTAAATCTTTAACAAATTCCTATAAAACTATAAAAAGGTTATCAGATAAATCAACTTTTATTTAGCTCTAGCCAAGCACTAAAATTTGCATTTGTTTTTTAACAGTTTTTTAATGTACTTAGACTGATTTAGGTAGGGCATTATCTCATATCTAGTCAGAGCTAGTTTTTCCCTCTGCAGTCCGTTGGGCGCGCTTCACGTTTTAATATTATCCCTTTTTGCATTTATGAAATATTCAACGTTTATACGCATTGGAGAGTTGCTCACTCGCTCTGACTCTATCTCTGTCTCTCTTACTCACTCTCTGTCCTCGCAAATCTGTGCTCTTCCTCTTGCTACTCCTACTCTTATTCTTCTGCTGCTTGTTGAAGTCTTTGCTGACAGGCGGGCAGCTTTGATGTTGTTGTTGTTGTTGCTGCCGCTGCTGTTGCTGCTGCTGCCTCTGAGCTAAGCCTCAATGCCAAGAGCGTGTGTATATATTGACAATGTGGCCAGGCTGATACACTGTACATACATATCTATATATGCACACAGTTGTCTGCCTGCCTGATTATTTGTGCCAAAAAAAAGAAAAAAAAAAAGCAAGCAAAGAGCTACAAAATTGGCGCTGCGGCGCGTTTCCAAAGTCAAATCGAGCTGCCAGATCCGATTCTATCTCCAACTGCGGACTCCGCAAGTCAAAGTCATGTTTATATAATGGAGCGCAGAGCAACTATTAACGGCCTGCGAGTCGTTCGCTGCGTGTCGCTCCGTTGCTTCGCTCTACTCTGTTTGTTATTTATTGTAATGCCGCAACAGTCATAACACGCCCACTTTTATATACAGCCGCCCACAGTCCACAGTCCACAGCCCACAGACCAGAGCAACCGCATCTTGGAGCAACCACAGCAGCCATTAGATTTAATAAAGCAGCAACCGGAAAAGGAGTCAGACGATATCAGTTAGTCGCTCAGTTACGGCCATAATTATCCAACTGTCTGACTGAGATGAGCAAATGTTGCCGCCCCGCCCCCACCTTATCAACCACTCTAAATGACATCAGCCGAAAACGTTACTCAAGACTAGGATTAAAACCCAGTGAAATGGCAAGCCAGTTGAGTTGCTAACTGAACTAGGCGTTTGCTTAAGCTGCTGTCTGGCACGAAGTCCTA
This sequence comes from Drosophila mettleri, assembly GCA_035047625.1. Taxonomy (NCBI): domain Eukaryota; kingdom Metazoa; phylum Arthropoda; class Insecta; order Diptera; family Drosophilidae; genus Drosophila; species Drosophila mettleri. Next base: position 16,210,840 of record JAWNPI010000085.1, read on the forward strand.
CTCATTTAATCAAAATAAAAGTAAGCTTAAAGCATTTAGAAGACACCTCAGAATAATATATATATTCTACATAGATATTAAAATTGTAGAAGATGAATCTTTAAAATCATATAGTTGAAATAGGCAAATATCTAAAAGCTTTAAGCTTTTCAGCCTCAGCACTCTAATTGAAAGATTATAATTAAGTATATAATAACTAATGAAGTCTTCCTGAAACGGTGCCTTAGATTGACTATTGTTACTATTTTTATTATTATTTATCTTATTACTGTTATTAATAGTATTACTATTATTATGATTACTACTATTATTATTAGTATTACTCAAGCTACCTGTCTATATCGCGTTTTAGGAAAAATATCACTATTCACTCATTCATTAAGATTGAGTTATTAAAAATATATTTTAAAATCTTTAAAAACGTGCCTAAAAAGTAAAATCAAACTTTTATTTCAATTAACAATTAAGTTTATACAACAATTTGTATCAAATATTTATTTTGAATGTATTTTTTAAATATTGATTATTAATGTATTAATGTATTAATTAAATATTGATTATATTAATAATACAAGGCCATAAGCTTTTTACTATTAAACGCACATTAAATAAGGTATAGCTAAGAGCATTCCTATACGCAAAGAACTCTGTGAACAGACAACTTTTTAAGGACCATAAAGCTCATTAAACCCGCATTAACTATAAATAGAAAGTTATACAAACTAGACGCCTAAGGACTCATGCTAACAAACTATCAAACGTGCTACATAGCTGAGTTAGACGTAGTCGAGCGTCTTCGACCTCTGGTTGCGTTAATCCAATTAGGTTAAGCTGTATGTCATTAGATCTTCATTAGCAGCTGGCGCAAATGCGCCTAATGAAAAGTGCATAAAAAAATGTCGTAGAATTTGTGCCGTAAAACCAAAATAAGAATCGGGCTCAGCTGTCGCATAGAGACTCATTATACTTATTATTACACCTGTGTTGCCCTCTCTCTCTCTTTCTCTCTCTCTCTCACACACTCAAACTCACGCACACGCACAGCAATTGTCAACAAAATTTGGTCCAGTTCCAATGCAAAGTGAGAAACGATAAGCAAAAGACAGTCAAAACCAGCTAAAGGAGCTGTCGCTGCAAAAGAAGAACAAGGACAGCCGTAAAACAACGACGACGAGGACGCGGAGGACGAGGACATTAACTTCATTTACGTCTCGCCACAGTTGAAATAAACGACTTTACGACACTGGCGGATTTGCTAAAAAGTAAGTTGAGCCACACCCCCTGCCATGACAGCCGCCCCACGCCCCACGCCCCATCGCAATCGCCAAATGGCACTTGGCCAAGCAATTTCTTTGCCGCATTTCTTACATTTTTTTTCTTATTCTTTTTTTTATACCTTTACCTTTAGCCGCTTTCACCTGCCACAGGCTGCTGTTCATTAACGGCAGTTGTAGCAGGGCTGGCGGGCGGCTCGCTGAATGATGTTAAAAAGCAGCGCCAGCTGCCATCAGCAACAACAACTTGAAACGAAGTCTACTCAGCGACTTCCGGAACGCGACGCCATTCACGTTGACCGTTGCGCCGGATGTGCCGAGTGCTTAGGTCTGCGTGTCTATGCGTATGTGTAGTGTGTGTGTGTGTGTGTGTGTGTGTGTGTGTGTGTGTGTGTGTATTTAACTTTGAGTTCGAGTTGAGCGAATTCCACAAATTCACTTTGTTGTTGGCCATAAATGCTTGACATTATTGCAATTTGCTGTGCGTTAGGCAAAGTATGCAGCTTACAATTTCTGCTCTCTCACTCGGTCTCTCTTTTCTCTCTTCTTCTTTGCTTTGCTAACCTACAAATGGCTAGCTAACTGGTAGAAGCCAAAAAAAAAAAAGAAACTCAATTAACAAGTCATAGAAAAGTCAAGAGATTGAAATTGAACTAGCTCACAGCTTGTATAACAGTTGAACAGCTGAGATGATTATAGCTAACCGATTGGTCGTGTAACTAGTTCGTAATTTGCTCAGCAATCAATTGAGATTTGTCAATTACCAATTATTTATTTAAGATAAGAGCGGCTTAAATATAAATATATTTCTCTTATATTTCTCTGATTGCAGTTTACTCTTTTAATTGCCTAAATAAATGCCAATACCAATAAGGTACATTAAATATCCCATCAGAGAACAGTTAACAATAGCTTTAATACGGTACTTTATTATGACCACCCAAAAATTGCCAGTGTTTATTTTTTTTTCGGAAAATTTGATGACACTTTATAGCAAAACTTTTATAATTCAAATTTAATATTTCATTATTTTCCATAGTCAAGTCCCACAATTTTTTCTCATTCCTTTCCTCTCCTATATTAGAATGTATTTATATTACAATAATATTTACTTTACTTTCTTACTACAACTGGATTCCAATTGGAGTCTTACGAAATCCCTTTTATTTGGGAAATATTTGGTTTTTTTTTTTTTGCTCTTCCCAAAGTGCAGTTTTCCTCTTAAGCAGAGTCCAAATATGATTTAAAAGTTATAAAGCAAATTTCACAATGTAGTTGCTTTTTTATGTATTCCCAATTTGTAGTGCTCTGATTGGATATTATATTTTTCCCTTTACACCCAACTAGCTCCCACTTTGATAGTCATCAGTGTTTTTTTTTTTGTTGAGTCGCCACGCTTAAATCCTGTTGTTTGTCCATGCAACGTTACTCATGCGCTCGCCCGCAGTGACGATAGCGTGAAAAAACGCTTTGTTGGCATTTGCGTTGCATACTTCGCGGCTGCGCTGTAAGCGAAACCGAATGCACAAAATGCATTTTAGTCCGTTCGCCGAGCAAATTGCCGCGGGCACACACAAATCACGCAACACCCGCACAGCACACACACACACACTCAGCTGGTGCATAAATATGCGGGGCAGCAAATGCTGTTGATGCTGTTGCTGTGGCTCTGACTCTGGCTGCTACTCTTGCGGCATTTGGCATTAAAGCAGCTTTGGGCTGCGCAAAATAGAAATATTAAAAGCTGCTACCTGTCTGCCACATGCCACATGCGCGCACCGTAACTGTGTGACCATGCAGCCAACAACAACAAAAACAACAAATGTCACACAAATATGTGGCACATTTCACCTATCTCCACTCTTCCCCTCCTTAGCCCAACCAGCCATTATAGCCCTCAGCTCGCTTGCCCGAAAAGGATTTACGCTTTGCAACAGCAGCAGCAGCAGCGCTTTTTATGTTATGACAATGACAATGCCACACACACACTCACAGAGAGAGAGAACACACAAATTTATGCTGGGCTCAGCTCAAAGTGCATTAGACAATAACAATTATGCCCTGTTGTCAGCAAAATTTGTACACGATGAGTGTTTATGCTAATTCCAAAAACTCCAAGGGCTAGATAAGGCCGCTGTGAATTTTTTAAGTCCAAGTTTATGCTTGTTCTTCTTCTATGTTATATATATAACCCTAAAGAGAAGATATTCCTGCATGTATGAGAGCTTCTTAGGTCTTATAAAAATGAACCAGTTTAAAGCTCTGCTTTAAGTTAACCAATTCAAAATTAAATTAAATTAAACTTTGAGCTTTGCTTTCTTAACTTTTAAAATTCCTACCTTTTATTTTGTTATAGGAAATTATTCAGCTAATATTTGTTAAAAACTTGAAACCTATAGACTAGATATTGCATCCGTTTTATATTCTTATGGTTAATTATGAAGCTAATATTCGGGACTTTTGTAAAATTCCCAATAGGCAGACAATTTCATTGATTAGAAAAGCTATATAAATCTTAAAATTTAAATTAAATTTTAAATTAAATACTGAATCATTTTAATATACGCCTGAAATATGCCGAGGACACACACAAACACAGAAGAAAACTTTCAAGCCTCTGGCTGCATCAAAGAAGTCCACAGAAATTGCCTAGCAACCAATATACTCGCTTTTTTATGTACACAACCTGAAAGGAAACCACATACTAGACTATGCAGCTGCACTAGCACAAATTTGTTGTCAACCAGCAGCTGACGGGCAACATTTGAAATGTGTTTGCATTAAAGAGAAGCCACGACTAAATAAAATTATGTTGATGTTATTTGCAACGCGCACAACTCGAGTCGAGCTGAGTTGCGTTCAAAAAAGAAGGAATTATATATGTATATAAATATATATATACATATATATAAATACTTGTGTAAAAAACTTGTAAGGAAACTTGCGCTTCAAGGATGCTTCAAATTATGTTGCTCCTTCAACAGCGCTTTCTTCACAAGTATATATATTTTTTTATATATATACATACCACATATTTATACGTTATATTTCCCTGCTTGTAGTTGCTTGGGTACTTATTGAATGTGCAACTTTAAGAAATGTTAAAAGCGCCCACACGCATACATATGTATACATATACATACATACATATAATAAGCTGGCAACAAGCTGAAGAAGTTGTAGAAACAGCAGCAGAACAGAACCAGAAACAAGATTTTCAAGCCAAATAAAATGCTTAAAGCAATGCATACAAAAAATGTATGGCACACGCACAAACACACACCTACGCACGCACACACCTTTGCCCACCTATACACGCACACAATCGTAACAAAGCAAAACAACATTTTTTTCTATTAAGTGCAAGCCGAAGCAACTGTTAGAGATGAGCAAAACTAAGCATAAATTTTCTGAAATGGGAAATCAACAAAGGGAAATTCCCAACCATAGCTAAAATATGTGGGAGCATAACCCATTTTCTGAGAACAACTAAAAACTGAAAGCTGCACACGCATATGCTTATGCATGCGAGGGCTGCTCAAATATTAAAGCGTGTTGCCCTCACAAATTATTTATTTGCTGAGTATGAATAGATATAATGAGCAAATAAATCATTAAAGTATCATTAGAAACCTTCAGGGTAAAACCCATTATTTATTTGAATTTTGTGGCAAAGTTTTTTTATTGTACGTCGCAGCGTAACAATTATTTCTGTGGCCGTCTGCATCTGCTCAATCTTAACGCAGCAGCGTGCTCTACAAGCATCAGATTGAAGCTCTGGGGTATAAGGCGTCTGCGGCAATATTTGTGTGTTTTATGCCAAGATTTTGATACAAATTCTTGGCTGCCTATGCCAAAGGTCAAGTATACGTAATCCGCGCAAATTTCACACTCGCCAAACTATCTGAACAGACCTTCAATTATGTTTAGTATATAAATATATATATTGAAAAGGTAATAATTTTAGCAATATATATAAGTATATTATATATAGAAATATATGTATATATTTATTTTATTTATATTTATTTATATATTAAAATAAATCAATATAATTCTGAATTATTTTTATACTTTTTATATATAGATTATTCCCAGCTGATCAAATATTCCTAGTAATATTTTTAATCAGATATAAGATATATGTATATATCTATAATACAGTTCTCTTATAATTCTTTTCCCTTTTAATGTTTTCACCTACTCCACAATTTTTTGCAATCTTCGCTCTCAACTGCTAATAAGCTACATCCAATAAATATTTAGTTAATATATCCTGTCCCTACTTATATATATTATATATTATATATCCAAAGCAGCCCTAGACCATATGCTTATGCTATACATTTATAGCAGATATATAGTGCTATAATATATTGTGTTGATGTCATTCACAATTTAAGCTATTGATCACATGCTCAAATTTTTGCAGCAGCACGCCCCAAATAGCACACACAGACACACCCACACATGCATACACATATATTTGCAGATATATATTTATTTATATAGTAAAATGTTATCACATCGTGTTTATCGCAAAATGCCACGCATAAGGACAACGAAAGCGCGGCAAGGGCTAAAGGACGCGCTCGCAGGATTTTTGCGACAATTCCCATTGTGGCCAAAAAATTGTTAAAGTCAAGCAAGCAGATTCTCTCTCGCTCTCTCACTGTCTCCTACTCTACCTGCTTCTCTCACTGTCTCGCTCATTGTTATTGTTGCTGTTGCTATGATGACGCCGTTTTGGCTGTTATTATGCTTGGCATTATCATTGTATCGTCCTCGCCCTTGCCCTCGCTCTCGCCCGCGCCCAGCTCTTCCTTTCGTCTGCCTCAGCTGACTTTGGCAATTTTTATTGTCCAAGTTTTTCTTATGCTCGCTCACAATGTAACAAAAGAGAGTATATTGCGTTTTCTCTACAATAAGACAATTTGAATTTATCTTATGAGCATAACATAGTCGAGTGCCTAGATCTGCCTTGGAATATTTTAGGACATAGTACTTCGCTCATTGAGGGCATTTCCTAAATGGATTTGACAAAGAAGTAGAAATATCCCTGTGTATAAGGTGAGAGGCAATAAAACCCATTACTCCCACATAACTGACCTTCTCAACTCTCCCATTATTCCGTGATTTTTTAATCGTTTTCCCTTGCTCCTACCGCGAGCGCGCATGGTGCAGTCGTTGAGGCTCAGCTGCAACTTGCTTCTTTCTTTTTTCCTTGTTCGTCAGTCTCCGTCCTTAAGGGTTGCAGGATATGCTTGGCGTCTGTCGGTCGCGGCGCCAAAGTTTTTTCTTTTCTGCTTTTTTATGACCTCTGTCAGCTAGAAGACGCTCCCCTGGCTGGCTGGCTGGCTGGCTGCGCTAGGCTGATGCGACTGCTGCTGCTGCTGCTTCAGCTGCTGCTAGCCAGAATTGATTGATAAGCTTTTTGTAAACAGCGTCGAGTTTGGTTGCTTAGATTTGCACAGATTACGCATACGACGCGTTGACGGCGGCTGTAAAAGTTAAACAAGTGCGAGCAGCAAGCACACTCCAAGCGGAATTGTTCAACGTGGAAATACCCTTAATATATCAAATATTTAAATTTCTTCGGGGATGAGATATCCACACTGGAATTATCAAATTTGATGACTTTAGGTGCTCAAATGTGCGGAAAATGCTCAAATAATTGAATTTCAAAATTAATATTAATCGATTTTGATCGATTTTTTTAGAATATGCCAAGCCTCTGTCGGTAATATGAAACAAACATGAGACTTAAGTTAGTTTCAGGTCTATATAAGAAAAGGCACTCGGACGGACACATTGATGGATGTACATATGCAAATGTAGGCAGCTGCACGAAAAGGACGAAAGAATGAGTATGGAGCATAAATGGAGGATAAAACTGGAGGAAATACTTCCTTGATCAATATCGTACACAACCACTGTAGAAAACCATATACCCCATTAACCTGCAATGGGTATCAATGGGCATAAAAAATAGCCTAGACTTTTGAGTAATCCTTGCAGCAGCTGCAAGTCTCTGACAAGGATATTAACATACTTCAGCCATAAAAACAACAAACAGCAAAATACCAAGCTGCAAAAGCTGAACAATAAAAAACAGAAACAGAAACAAAAACAACAACAATAATTTCGCCACTAATTTGAAGCACGCTGAAAGTTTTATGAACCACCGCACCAAAGTCAAATATGCGGCTAATTACGTGTGTTACATTGTCTGTGTGTGAGTGTAAATAAATGCGTGTGTTTGCTGTGTGTGTACAAGCTAATTGCATTTTTTATCGTGCCATACGACTCTTTAATGACCCGACGCAAAGCAAGCCAAAGCACTTGACCCCCAGTGAATACATCGCCCAAGCAGCCAACTGGACGGCAACTCCAATAAATCAAGCTGTGGAAGTTTATGAATTTTACGATTTTAACGAGTCCTTCAAGCAACCAAATTATCTTAACTTTTGCAATGCTGAACACAAAAAAAAAAAAAAAAGAAAAAAATGAAAACTTTCAAAAAGAAATGTTTACCAACATCTCGATAGCTGAAGAAAGTTTCAAGGTGAAGTGAAACGTTTAAGAAATGCAACAAAAAGAAATGCAGAAGATAAAAACGAAATTGCGTTGAGAAATAACTTTGCTTCTATAAAAATAGCACCGAAACTGGTTGGCAAGGTATTTACTTATGCTAAAATCAATATATCGATAGGAATACTAATCGATAGTTGTAAATACATGGAAATGCGCGAAATTTGGTCTAAAAAGAGCTTAGAATCAATCGACTAAGAAATAAGACTAAGATTGAGAATTCTTATAAAATTGATCGATTTTAAGGAACAATCGAAAGACATTAATAGATATCCAAAATAAGTTAACAAATGCTTATTATAAATTTAAGAAAAACTCTTATTCTATGACTTTTGACTTAACTTTTAAAAATAATTCTAAATGACATCGAAACCATCAATTCAAATTATTGACAAAACTAATTAAATAACTTTTAAGTTATCAAAAAGTCCTTTAACTTAAGCAACAAGCGTTTAAAAGCAACGACCCCAAACTTAAAGCACATTTATCGATAGCATCTAAAATCACCACACCTGTGGCACGGCACTTAAATCAGTGTAATATATCTCGCACTGCCTCGTTTAGGGCGCCAAATTTCACGTCAACATATTAAATATTTTATAGACGCGAATCAGTTTATGTTTTTAAGTTTTCAACATTCTCATTTTGTTGCTGCCTCAAGCTGCTGGGAGCGCATTTTTTACGCGGTTTATGACACAAGTGAAATATAATTCATATTGTACCAAAAAAAAAAAAAAAGAATCCAAAAAATTTTAATGCCGCCTGAAAAATAACGTCCAATAAATAATCCTTAATGTGCCTTTGTGTCCCATGTCCATGGCGCGAACAACATGACTTTGTGCATGTGGGTGAGTGGACGGGGGTGTGTATGGTGTATGACCCATGCCTCAAAATAGAGCTCTTCCTCTTCATCTTTGCCACCTCTATACATTATTTTATGCTGGTTTGTTGGCCCGCGTGTGATTTCGCTTTACACGTCTCTTGTTTTCAGTTGCGGCTTTTATATTCTTGTTACTGTTGTGGTTGTTGTAACCACAGTGGCCCATGCTCACACACACATACCCACACACCCACACACCCACACACCCACATGTACATGCCTATATGTATATAGTACATATATAGCTCTTGTCAAGTCGTGACAGTGTTATGACTTGCTCTGTCGTCGCTGCCACCTACCATGTGAAACATTTGCCACGCCAAATTTGTCAGCTTTTCATCGCGAGCAACAGCAAATGGGCAAAAGAATATAATAAATTGCCCGATTTTCCGGTTATATTTGCTTTTAATATATATTTTTGCATAATTTTATGCATGACTAGCTTTGAAAGCATATTAATGGCAAGAGCGAACAGAATGGGTTCAAGATTGAAAAATGTTTAAATTAGTTAACCGAGATTTTAAGAGCACATCGAAAGTTCAGGCTAAGGTATATCAAAGCTTACATTCAATTTACTTTACAATCAGATAAAAGCTTTAATTTTAATTTATAGTTTTGTCTAGGAGTTAAAGAGCATACAACTTAGAATTGAAATGAGCTTTAGCTGGTCAAATTTTAATTGGGTCTACTTGGACCAGTTTTGAATGAGTGTAGAATAAGCTTGGAATAATGGAGCATTTTGCATACCTTAAAACTTAAATCAGGCGATGCAAGATCTTTCATATGAACACGTATACAGGTAACAAGAAACCAATAAATACGGCACGCTACTTACTATAAAAGCTTTCCAATTTGAAAAAAGCTTTATCACACTAAAAAAAAATTACTAAAAATCAGCTTTAAACTTTAATCTTGAAAAAAAATCACGTATTTAGCCAACAATAAGAAAAGTCCAGCTAAATACTAAACAGCTTAAAGCTTCAACAAAACTTAAATCTAACAGTGCTTTGAAATTAAGCTTATTCAAAGCTTTCTGGTGCTATTTTATCTGATTATTCTTGCTCGGTTCAGTTTGATTTCTTTCTGGGCTCGAAACGACACCAGAAAAGTTCACGCGGCTCCATGCGAAAGCCCTCGATGCTGGCCATCATGTCTTGCACAGTTCGCTCGGCGGGCAGCAGTTGGAAGCGTAGCACCATTTGATAGATGAGCGACTTGACCTCCATTAAAGCCATTCGATTGCCAATGCAGCTGCGTAGACCCACGCCAAAGGGCAGATATGTATTTGGTCGTATCTCATGTTTGTGCTCCTCGTCAAAGCGCTCGGGTCGAAACTCTTCCGGTTCCTCGAAATTGTCCGGATCGTAATGAAGCGCTACAATGGGTATATGCACTAGATCTCCCTTGCTCAGTTTCAATATCACTTCCCCCGTCTCATCCTTCAACTGAAACTCCTCCGAGCACATGCGATCAATGACAACGGCTGGCGGCCATTTGCGCAGCGACTCGGAGATGATGCAATCCAAGTACTTCATGCCCATGAGGCTATCATAGTCCAAAGGCTTGCCTGCCAACTGCTGCTCTACGGCTTGAATTTCCTCGTAAAGCTGCTGCTGTACATCCGGATTCATGAGCAGCTCGTATGCAGTAAAGCTGAGGCAGGTGGAAACGGTCTCAAAGCCGGCGGAAAAGAAGAGAAGGCATTGTGCCAATAGATCCTCGTCATTAAACTCAGGGACATCCGACTCCTGCTTCTGCTCCTGTTCCAGCTGTTGTGCCTCCATCAGTTGCTGAATCATATCGGGACGCACAATCTTCTGCTCCCTGCGCTGCTTGATGGCGCCAAAGACCAAGCGCTTAAAGTAGGCCACATTATTCAAGTCCATAACGGGCACGCGCAGAGCCTGGCAAATAAAAAGAAATAACTTAGTAAAACTTATTAGCCAATTAAAGATCTTAGCCTTACCTTCATTATCTTTGGCATTACCATGTAAAGGAATACCTTGATACCGCCCCAGAAGCTGAATTGTAGTATGCGCTGTCCGAAGGTGAAGAACTCATTCTGCTCATCCACATAGCTGTTCACCTGCACGCCGAAGGCCGTCGAGGCAATCACATCGTTCGTGTAGCGTGTGAAGAATTCCTTAAGCTCCAGTTCAATGCCCTCGCCGCCGCTCACCTGCAGCTTACGTTCCACATACTGCACGGCCTCCACATTGCAGGTGTTGATCAGTTCGAACATGAGACGAATTTTGGCGCCAGTGAATGCAGGCGTCAGTGTTTTGCGCATCTGTTTCCAGCGGCGATCGCGCAGAGATAACAACGACTTGGACATCACCGAAATGTCGCCTGTGTCATGCTCATTGCCAATGCCCTGGCGATGATTGGTAAATATATCGAAGTGCTTGATTGCCACCTGGCGTATCAAGTCGCCATCCGATAGATAGTAGAGCGGCTCGCGCAGATTGTATACGCCGTAAGCCTTGTGCTGCTTCAGTCGCTGATGCAGCTGAATGCTGTGCCTCACATACGAGTCGCTGCCGAGCATTACGCTTAACGGCACATTGCCAAAGAATGGCAGTGGGCGCTCATGAGCCACGCCCCGGCGCTTAAAGTATGCAAACGTGGATACGGACCATTTGTAAAATAGCGCGCCAAGAAATGTCAGCACAAAAAACAGTTCCACGAGCGCCATCACAGGGGGGGATGAAGCAAGCACGAAATGTGAAGTTGAAGTGCGCGGAACAGAATTACCAAAGACTTTTCTTTAGGTCTTACTCTGCGGCCCGCTGAAACGCAACTACACAAAACAGCTGCTAAGAGTTGCGCTCAAACCGGCAAATTCTGTGCCTGTGTAGGTGAGAGTTGAGCGCGAAGCACAGAACGAAACGAGCGTAAAGAGCGTAGCAGTCGGAGCGAGTGAGCACAACAACGCGAGCAGTTAAAGAACTGAAAAAGAAAGAGAGTAAGCAGAGAGAGTAACGGTGCGAGCGCTTGACGAACGTAACGGTGCGAGCACGTGATGAGCGAAAGACAGGGAGATAGAGATTGAGTGCAAGCAATACAAGGGCAAAATAACTCACACAATTAGCACTTAGCACTTATAGCAAAGAATATTTTATTTAAACAACAAATTAAAAAGATTTGATTGGCAATAATGAAGGCAGTTTTATGTAATTTAATATATTAGATACTTACATTCAAGTAAGCTCATAAATCAAAGGATTAAGTATGTTTTGTGCAAATAATAATATGAGCTAATTGCGCAAGTTGTGTGATCGAGTGCAATTGACTCTCTTAAACTCTCTTAATTTGTATGCAACTTTATGTGTGCGCTTTTAAGGTTTGAGTGAGAGAGTAAAGACGGGAGTCGCTCAGCACATAACACACAATCATAACTGAGCGATTAGTGGAAAAGAGATAACGTGCTATATATAACGTGTACACACTTGCACTCCCACTTACACAGCTTTGTACCCAAAGTAATGCAAACTTGAGGAATTGCTTAAGGAAATTTGCACTAAATGCATCAAATTTGCTCTTTAATATTTATAGACAAATTAACTTGCTTTGATTTCAAGTTTATTTTCTTTTCAAATATATAATTGAATTTGTCAAAATCTAAATATAATAAAATTGATTTCGAATTAAACTCCAATTAATCTGAATCAAAGTAAATCAACAATTATTGTTATTTAATATTGCACAAATATAAAATTCAATTAAAGCAGTAATTGTACTCGCTTCACACTCATTGTGAGACATCACAATAAATCAAACATTTTTATCTTATTTTCCCATTCTCTGATGTCTTAAATATAACTTAATTTCAAACCATTTCATCAGGAATGTGTTTTGAATTTTAAATGTCATTTGCAAAGCTGTCAGCTTTCCATATGAATCCATTTTGCAGTTGATGTCAAAAGAAAATTACCGCAAATTATGAAAATCTTCTGCAGCTGACAGACTTCATTTGGAAAGCAATACAAATTAATCTGTTATTCTGTGGTAAATCCAATATTCAGCATGTGTGGCTGATGTGGATGCTGATGCTGATGCTGAATCGGATGCGGATGCGGAGTCCCAACTGATTTGTCATCAGCAACTGTCAGCAAGCAGCATCAACTAATTTCAACATTAATCCCCCTAAGTGACTCAACTATTTATTATAAAGGACTTTGTCAAACAAAGAAAGCAAAGCGCAACACACTCACACACACACACACACCAGACCCACACACTCATGTGGCTTAAGCTGTTGACAGCAGGTGCACCACCATCATGTGGGTACGTGCCCAAATCCACAACTGAATCCAAATTCGTTACCTAAACGACGACAACCTGTGCTCAAAAAAATTAAAGAAATGAAATAAAAGTTCTGGCCAGGCTTTGACACTGATCCAATACCTGAATATAAGCGGGCAGTAACAAAACTTTGCCATCAAAGCAAACTGTTATACTTGACTTATTTTGCTTAGATATCAACCAAACTGTTATACAATATTCTCACCTCTCATATTTTCCATAGTCAGAGGTCTAATATCCTAAGCTAAAAGTAAAGTGTTATACTAGTCAATCTAAATCTGTTATATAAATTCAAAGCATAATAAATTTCGCATTCATTTCAATTCATAGCCATAGTTTAACCCTTACATATATCTCTTAGTTATATAACACTCTTACTCTTTCGACTCACCCTCGCATATATTGAGAACTGCTTTAACTAGTCAGCGCTAGTGGCAGCCACACAGCTTTCACTTTGCCACTAATTCCAGTCGCAGCCGCAATTTGGTCAACTTTAAGAACTTTTGGCAAGAAAACTCGAGAAATCTTCTCTCTTTTTGTGTAATCAAATCACGTCTGAAACAAATGACAAAATTTGGTTGCATTTAGTGAATATTTAGTGTGTGCATGGGAATGAGTATGAGTGTGTGTAAGTGTGAGTGTGTGTTTGCGGTTGAGTTAATGGCAGTGGCTGCCTCTGTGTCTGTGTGCGTGTGTGTGTGTGGCAATTGGACACGCGCCAAGCGGTTGAAAATGAGAATCTATTGCCATCATGGGCAAGAAATGAGCGCAATCCAATGGCAAATCTACAAAAATGCAAATGTCATTTGATTTGCCTTTCCCTCTCGCTCTATCTTGACATTGCTATCTCTTTCTTGGCTTGCCTTGCCTTGTCTTGTCTTGTCTTGTCTTTTCTTGTCTCGGCGCGCACTCGGTTCAATCTCAATTCACAAAAAGTAAAAGACATGCGTAAAAATGCAAACTAAGTGCGTTCAGCTCACCGGCAATAAGTGATTGTCTATTGTGTGCTGAACGCATCCAGTTTCCATCTGGGTTTATTGTTAGGTAAATATATATTTCAGTGAAATAAAACTTTAGCCACAAATAGAGCCAGCTCGTTCGACATGAAAGAGATGGCGCTACCGATAGCGAGCGGGATAGAGATACATCTAATGTGTTTACATTGGCAGCAAACCAACAAAGAGCAAGAAAACTTCCTTGAAAAACAAGAAGAGGAAAAAAACAAAGATGAGCAAAAAAAACGTAGAAAAGAAAATTTCATCGTGTACTTCAAGTTTTCCTCCATTTTTTGTTGTTGTTGCTGTACATTTCATCGCCATGTTCCGTTTTTGCCGTCTGTCCATATCCATGTCCTGCCGGCTGTCGCACGTTGTCCTCAGGGCCAGACCCATGCGAATTGGCTCCGGTTTTTGTTTTTTTTTTTTTGGTTTTCCCTCAGTTTTTCTGTATTTTTTGTTGTTGCATACCCTTAACCCATGGCAAGTGCGTAAATAGGGCATATTGTTTTAGGGCATTTATATAACAGGGAGTCGTAAGTGTGAATGAGGTGTATAAATATTTAATGTATTTGATTAGATGTTCATGTAGCTCTCTTTGGTTTCTCTATATGTCCAGACATCGTTCATTGATTTGTCTCTCATTCCAAACATCCGTTGAGTTAGAGAGCCTAATTCAAACCCAAATTCAAGTGCATCTCATGCACTCACTTATCAAGCTCATTTCAGATCGTGAATATGTTTCACAGACACAGACAATAGGTATCTTCCAGTCAGACAGCTTATCACCTAAACAGCCACTAAAACAGTCTCACTTGTTTTCTTTATTCTTGCTGTTTTATGTGCCATTTCCATTAGAATTCAAGTGCCGCAAGACTTGAAAGTGAACTGGCCCTCAAGGCTGCTCGTTAAGTGCGGCCACCTCTATTCCATTCTCTCTCTCTGCTTATCTCTCTATCTATCTGTAATATGCGCTTTTATCAGCTGCTACCACACATTTGCCTTCCACTTGGTTTTTGGCCAGATCAAATATCGCATCGCATCGCATCTCATCGCAAGGCACAGCAAAGCAAAGCAAAGCATTTGCTCTGTGGTATTTCTACCAATTAGTCCAAATGTTTTGCTTTAATTAATTACGACTAATAACTGCTCTTCAATACGAGTGTACAACAGCAACAACAACAACAACAACTAGCCACAACATAACAAATTCAACAACAAAACATGCGACAGCGCAAACATTTGCTTAGCTTCATGTAAATTTTACCCTCAGGCTAAGTGACTGTGTGTATGTGTGTGTATGTATAAGCGTGTGTATGTATCTAATGAATGTATGTCTATGTGTGTGTATGTTTTTATGTATAAACACGCACTTGGCATATTTCTTAAATAATGTTTATCTGCTTTCGAGTGCCACAGCTGGTCTTAAGCATTTATGCCTCACAGTGCCACGCCCCCCACCCATATCACCTCCCGCATCTGTTGGCGATTCGCAGCATTTAAGCACAGCCTCCTCTATAATTTATTGGTTAGATTTTCATTAAAAAGTGTGGGCCAAAATCTGCGCTTGGTCAAACAATTTAATAACTTTTACTTCGTGCCGTACCTCACTAATCACACAGTTTTTTCTCCTCTGGGGCTATATTTAAGAAAGAATTTCAGATTTTTACTGCTTAGGTCGTAAATATTTGAGACTTGTGAGAGCATTTAGTATTACTTCGATTATTTAGTACATTGTCTAACCTAAACTAATTTATTACTAACCCAATCTAACCTCACCTAACATTTTGTTCATTGTGCCTGCTTGGACAACATATTTCTAAACGATTTGTTGGCTGTCTAAACCCATATATAAAATCTGCAGTTCAGATTATACTTTTGGCAAGCAAAGCTAACCTTACCCAATTTATGAACTGGCTAAGCAGACCTAACTTAACTGTTTACACGCTTTGTACTCATTTTTGAGTTCGACGATAACCGAAGCTGTTTCATGTACACCAGTCCCAGTCCTATATTCTATCTACAAATATTATATACTATTACTAACTGACCTTCAATTTACTTTGTTACATTTTGCGGCTCAGTCTCACTTGGCTTATTCCAAAAAAAATGCGAGTCATTCAAAGTTAATTTACAAAAATTTTGATTGTTCTTTTGTTACATTATTCATAATCCATTTCCCTACTATATCTGCCTGCCTTCCCTTAGCAATATATCTGCTTCTCTAGCTGAGCATACTTCAGGCTCTATAACACTTCAAGTTTACTTTCAGTTAGCTGCTTAAGAGTTGCTCATGCAATCATCTCCATTTTTAGATAGTTATTTAATTCAAATTTTCTTCGCTTTTCTGCCATCAATTTTTCGCCATTTTCTTATGCAGCTCGAGCGCAGCTCTTATGGCACTTTTTTTATAAGCACATTACGTATACGCCAAGTGTTGCGCTAACATATAAAATGAGAGCAAACGACGAGCCATGCGCCAAATCTACTTTGAATAACTGCTTATTGGAATGCCAAAAAAAAAAAAAAAAAAAAAATATATATATATATATATATATATATATATATATATATATATATATACATATGTACATATGTATATATATTAACATAAGTACATATATATAGATAGATGCTCCAGTGATAAATGCGCCATAAAAACCTTACAAACTGCATAATGGGAAAAAACCCTTTAAGGGAGCGAGCGAGCGAGATAGACTGTGAGCGAGTGATACGAACTATTGTTGTTGTCGCTATTGTTTGTATAGAATATTAATTTATTGCTCGTTGTGGCACTCTTGTCGATATATAAAATATAAATAGAAATCGCCGACAAACAAAAGAACAGCGCAAAATGCCAAAATTGCTGCATTTAAATGTTTATTTGGGGTTTTGAATTTGAAATTTATGATGCAAAACAAGAGCCGAACCCACAAGCCGACCTAAATGATTGACCACATATTGTTTTCAAAGAATACCCTAATTCAAATACTCAAAATGGGTATGCTAGAATAAAGAATATTTGTGCAATAAATATAGAAAAATATAATATACATATCTTGACTTTGATGGCTTTAAACAGACGTAGAGAAGTGGCTAGTTAGTAAATCGAACTGATCGGCTGTTTAGAAATATGTATATACTTGTATAAGACTATTATATCCATATATATTTTATATATTATATAAATTGAAGGTGTAAGTATATATATCTATAATGCCACAACACATGATCACAACTGACAAAATTTCAAAAATTGTAATAAAAATTTGGCAACTCTATGCAACAAAAGTTCTCGATACTTCACACACTCTTCAGTGAGCTATATTTATATATCTCATGTGTATGTATACATGTATCTCAGAATTTTCTCCTAATATCCCATTCCATTCCATATCAATTCCATTCCATAAATACAAAAATGTCTCCACAAAACTTACTTATTTCCTAGGATATTTTGGGCGCACTCAATTTGTTAGCATTTTTCTGGGTGCGCAGTAAATCCTGCTTTGGCAATAAATTGAATGCAACATTGCCAAAAACATCTGCATTAAAATATTAAAAACGCAATTTATAGTGTAAGCTATATGTTGCGAGACTTTCTTATTGATTTGTGTGGCAGCAGGAAGAGAAGAGATCACTTCTCGACTGGAAACGCACACCTGTGAATACGTGACCTTTCAATTTATGCGAGCAGCGAACCAAATCGAAAACATTTTTTATGTTCCTCCCATCAAATTTATGACCCAACTGCACGCACACACGCATGGACACACGAGTGTGCCTCTTGTGGCCCTCATCTGTTCATGCCATATTCGATTTTGTCCGTTTGGCCTGAAGCATTTTCAAAATTTGTCTGACAAATATTTGCCTACCAGGCCAGGCCAGGCCAGGCCAGGCCAAAGCAGGCGCTGGCCATAAAGCGTTTTTCAAAATGGAAATAAAAAAATAAAAATAAATCTGCCTGCCATGGTCAGCGAGTCGAAAAGCGCTGTTCCAGAGTGGACCATGCTATGGCTGAAATTATGGCAACTTTAGCAAAGCAAAAACTGAATTTTCACTTACGATTCTCAATTGGTTTTTGGTCACGCTAAACTAGTTTGCTGCAAATTGACATTTGGTATGGCCCAGTTGACTAGTTGTGGCCTAGACTCGTTAGTTCGAGTCACAAATCACAGTCACATAGCTGGCTTTACTGCCCAGCACACACACACACACAGACGTCACAGCTTTATCATACATCTGCCAGTCACACACCACATATGCGACTCTCGCGCTCCCTCTCTCTCTCTCTCACTATTTCTGTCTCTTTTCCTCTATCTCTGTGTGTATGTGCACACTCATTCAAATTTATGCCTAAGCGCTGATTATGACAAATATGCCTCGCTTCACTGGCTACGATTCGCTGTCAGGGTTCTGGGGCTGGGGGCTACGACCCGAAACGTCGACCCCTTAAAGCGCTTATTGTGTTTCGCTTGGCCTGTTTTTTGCCTTCTGCTCGGTCATTTTACGCAAATCCCAAAATAAATACGAGTCCTTATTATTAGCATCAGTATACGCAGACACACACGTACCCACGCACATACACACACACACACACACACACACACACACACACACGCTCACGTCAACGCAGCCGCGCCCCGAATAAATAAAATAAACCAAAAGGCGGCAGGTCTCCCATGCCTTGCTGCCGCTCTTGCTATCCCCACAAATGACACATCAGCTGGAGTGGGCTCCTTCTTCTTCTACTTCTTCTACTTCTCGTTCTCGGGGCATCCCTCAACATGCGAGACGATGCGTGTCAACAATTATAATGTGCAAATTGTTTGATGTATGTCACCTGCCACATTTGCTTTATTGCCGCTCATTAGAAATGCTCAGCCATCAGCCTTACCAAGGCAGGCAAATAGAGAGCAAAAAAAAAGAGAATAAATAAATACAAATACAAATAAAAATACAAAATACGAACCCAAAGGCACACACACACACACACACACAGCACATGCACCCAACCACACCCACGCACGTATCAAGAACGGCTGACAACAATGACACCTTCCATTAATAGCTGTTCCGTTGATGTGTGTTATCCTGACATACACTGCAAGAAAAGAGAGCTTGACACACTTACGACAAATATTTAAATAAATCAACCATTTTATATTTTGTAATATAATACAATTTGTTTTTTAATAATTAATAATAAATCAATTTGTTACCTCAAATATAAACAAGAATTCATTTATAATTTTAAATATATAAAAAAAATTTTAAATTTAGTCAAATTCTTCATTATATATATAACCAATTGCCTTAAACACATTAAACACTATAAAATTGCTAAAAAAAAAAATAAAAAATAAAACTTAAGCTACTATAAACATTAATAAATCCAACAAGTTAAGTAGCTTTTGCTTTAGAGCCATCTCTCGACTTCTCTAACAATTTCAGTGCATTTCTCAAGAGAAAAAAAGGTCTTTTAGCTTAACAAATTTTTGGCAACATTTGACTTAAATACATAGCCAGCCATGCTCCAGTGTCTCGCTGTCTTATAGAGGTTTTAGCTGCGATTAATGACAGTGCATCACAAAGATTTTGTCTGGATGACGGAGTCAACTTGCTGTGACATTTTGATGAATCGAAACTGAATTTATATCAGTTGTTTGTGTTTCTCCTGTGTGTGTGTGTGATGTGCCGGAAAGAATAACTAAAGAGCAATTCGGACACATGAGTTTGCATACAAATTGCTTTCGCTGGGCAATTGTTGCGTTATTTCAGTAATTTGTTGACTTTTGTCGTGTGGCTATGGCGTGGCTTATTAAGCACAAATATAACGTATACGCATTTACTGCCCATGAAACCAATCAGCGAGCTTAGCCAAATGATGAAAACCAAAAAAATATAACAAACAGCCAACGGTTGCCAACAACAATGGCATCCATAACTAAGCTCAACTCCAAAGCCTAGCAGAAGCAAACAGGACAAACAAAGCAAACAGAGCAAAAAAAACCGTGCAGTCAGTGCAGTTGAGCATGAGCGACTGCATAATACTCGTTAACTGAATGATAAATATATGTAAATATATTTATCAATTTTATATCTCTTTGTTGTCGAGCCCAACTTTTATTTGATGTACAATTCCAGACCAGAATCAAGTCGAGAATATTTATTCCACATGTTTCATTCTCTACATAAAAACTAATATACTCTCTTCACTCACTTTCACGAGCGAGAATTGAAAAGGATTATTTTTGATTATTTTGCGTGCCGCAAAAACAAATTTGTAGCTTTTTTTGTTGTTATTATTTTCTCCTTTTTTTTTTTGGCTATTGTTAGTGCTCGGCCTGGCCATAGAGAGCAAAGCCAGATAACATTGAAACCGTCTTTCTGCCTAAATATAAAAAATAAAGAAATGACGATGTAGAGCGCTTTTTAATGGAGCTGGTAACAAGCGAAATGAATGAGCCGCAATCGGACTGCTCTTCATTTCAGTGAACCGCCTTTCAAACGTAATTTCATCCCAGACCCAGGCATTATCTGCGTCTGCCTTTGATTCCCTCTAACATTCTTATCAAAGGGTTGCTGCTATCTTAAGTGTGTTTTTTTTTTTATTTTTTGGGTGAGTGGCAAAGTGTTGCCATTAACTTAATTAATTGTTCAATGAATAGACGTATCAAGTGTTGAGTATAGTATAAAAGCAGCAGTGTTGTATAAAAGCTTGTGAGTAAGTGACGAGGTTTGGAAAATACATATAAAAATTAAATTTGTATGAAATTAAATGACAGGAGCATTTATAAAGATTGTTTCTACGTTAAGGCTTATCCGCTTTCCACTTTTAAAAATATTCTAGGAGTTCTCTGGAAAAAATAAAAAAATATAAAAAAATATCTGACAAAGCTTAAGGACCTAAAATTACTAAAAAATAAAATTTGAATTTCAACTAATTAATAAAAAAAATTACTCAAAATTTAGCTGAATCAGAAATCAATCTTAATTTAATGGTTTCTTTACATATTGACCCAGTAACAAACTATATTCCCAATTAATCACATAATATGAAGGACTTGCCTTCTATCTCTTAGAAAAGCATAATAGATCTGTAATAAAACAGAATTTACCTTATGTTTCCAGTTTACAATATACAATACAGGGTAGTCACAAGTCGTCTGACTAATTCTCACGCTTTAGCTGCATAACAGCTGAAAGCCAGTCAAGTAATATGAATAACAAAAATTCCTTATGCGTGTCGACTCAGGCGGTTTGAAATAACAATAGCAACAATAGCAATAACAACAACAAGAACAACAAAAAAGAGCTGAAGAAGAAAAAGAAAATGCTCAGCATGTGCATTAAACAAATCTAAGACAACATTTCATGGGGAAACTTGTTTATTTTGGCTCAATATGCTAAGACGTTCTAACCCACCTCATTCACTCGCACTAACTCTCTCTCTCTCACTCTCTCTGTCTCTCTCTCGCTACTCTTTCCATCTCTCTCTCTTTAGACTTACAATCCTTGTGGCTAACGAGCTGGTTCGGCTCCAACAACAACAATAGCAATAGCAACAGGAGCAACAAGAAAAAGACGCAACAGCAACAACAGCGAGGAGACGGCTTCGACAGCGTCGATGCTGGCGTTTACACGCTACAGCAGCCGCATAAATTTCCGCTTCAATTGGACGTGTACGGCGGTAATTGCAGCTTTGATTACCAGCAACACGAGCTGCCATCCGGACATTACCAGCAACAACAACAACAACAACAACAACAAAAGCAAGAGCAATCAACACTTTTCAAGCAGCAGAAAAATCGGTACAAAAGCCAGCGGGAGCAGTGGAACATTTTAGGAATATCCTCGAATATCAACGAGACGAGATTTATTGAAAGTTCAGCGGGTAATGAAAAATAACAACAACAACAATATAAAATCACAGCTGTAGCCGCCGCGCCTTCACGCCTCACCATCAATCAAAATCTAAATTAATTTTCTCTTATTTTCATTTTCAATTTTCATTTATATTTGCATTTTCTTCGTTTTTTTTTTTCATGTGATAACAGCAGGCGTTGATATTCGGCATAAGAAACAATTTTTGTTTTCTTTTTTTTTTTTTTTTATTTTTGTGTTTAACAGAAATTTGCATACTTTTATTATTTGCACGCATATTAAATGATTTCTCAGTTTGCAGCAACAGCGCCCCAGAAAGTAGGCTAAAATATTTTCAATTCTGCAATTAGCATATGAATTTTGAGAGATGAAAAAGTCAGCCAGCTTGAAAGTTGTGAGCCGCTTAAAGTGCAAGCCACAGACATAAAACTTTTTATAAGCGGCTTCAAGTAAAAGCAAAGAAACAAAATTTAAATTTCTACCCAGACTGATTTTAAGCAGTTTAGTTTGTTAATCGTGAAACTCTATAGAAAACTATAATATATATATAGTACATTTATCAAGATATATTTTTATTAATATTTATTTCATGTGGAAGAGTTGAGAAATAAAATTTGTTGTAGATCTTTTGAGATACTTGCTAGATATTTGTTTAATAAAGATTAAAGATGATAAATGTCAGTACTTTATTTTATTTATATACTTTCTTTTAAATATTTTTAAACAAAGGTTTTAATTTTAATATCTTTTACATAATATTTTTAAAATAGTTTTATATATAAAAAAAATTATTAGCAGAAAGCCTGTTTAAATAAAATGTAATAAAAATAAAATAAAACAATAGTTTTGTGTTATTTATATCCATATTCTTGATCAGGCAATATTACTTATATATATATTATATTATTATATTATTTATATATATATATATATATATATTTATAACAATTTTTTGAATACAGCTCCAACAATGGACGATATGGTTTATCAGTGCAGCAATCAAAATTCTATTTACGTACTCAATGCCGGCTACAATCCAGCATTTGGCGTAAGTTTTACTTGTCAAGAATGTTCTAAGGTCGAATTGGTTTGCTCAAGTGTCGATGTGTTTGCAGAACTTTGGAGCAACAGCATCAACAGGGCGTGAAATGAATGGCAGCAGCAACAGCAACAGCTACAGCAGCAGCAGCAGCAGCAGGACAACGGGCAACAGGACAAACAATTCAATTGGGGCAAGTTGTTCGAGTGCTGCGTGCAGTTTGCAGCATAAATTCAAAAGTTTTGGCACAGCCAATGGCAACGGGAATGGTAACGGCTCGTCAGGAGCAACAGCAACGGCGGCGGCAATAGCAGCAGCAGCAGCACAGGCGGCTGCAACAACAGCAACTGTTGCTGTTGTCACGGCAACAACAAATCCGGTCGCTACATCAATGTCAACCGCAATGTGTTCACCGGCAACGGCTGCCCTTCAGAAATTGTTCAATTGCAATGTGGCTTCCATTGGCGACGTCTGCCAAAATGTCAGCCACAGAAATCAGCAGCACCAGAGCCACAATAACAACACCAACTGCAGCAGCAGCAGCAGCAGCAGCAGCAACAACAATTGCCCAGTTGGGAGCCACAACAATGGCTGCCTGTCAGCGACAGGCTTGCATAGATGCCGCTGCGATATGCAGGATGGTGCCGCTGCAGCTGTTGGCGCTGTGGCCAATAGAAAGAAGTGCACCAATGTCAAATCAACGCTTATTGCCAAGAAGACAAAGTTTCTGAAATTTCTCGAAGAAGAAAAATGGCGCAGCAACCAACAGCACCAGCAGCAGCAGCAGCGCCAGCTGCTTACACCGGACGAGGCGGAAGCTTGTGGCGCCATACAGCAGCCCAGCAGGTAGGTGCCCTTTGCCCCCCACAACTCTGTGGCAAAAACTTATAAATTCTCATAAATGTTATAAGGCATATTGCGGTGCTAAAATTGTGGCCAACTTTTTATGGGCCACAAGTTTATTGGACCAACGGAATTTGCCGAGTTTTCCCTCGCTATCCTCTGTCTTTATCTGTCTCTCTCTTTCTCTCTCTCTCTCGCTATCAACAAAGAATGCGCGAGCATGACAACAACTTTGTCATTAACTTTGCCACGCAGATATGAAACGTGGCCCAACTGAAGGCTATATTAAAATGCTTGCAAGCGCAACGAAAGCAATCGAAAGTAAAATGATTTATCGACAGTTTATCGATAAAAGCGATTATGCAAGAATTCAAAATAGACGTCAGCTATATGTAAATATATGCATATATTTTGTGATGAGCTCAAAAATAATATCTAAGGTTGAAGAAGAGTTTATTAATATTATATTGACATTAATAATATAGGAATCATTGTAGAGCGCGATAGGCTGAAAGAGAAACAGAAAAAATATAGAGGACAATAAAATCAAAAAAGAGAGACAAGAGAGAGAGAGAGAGACAGGTGGAAAAAAGCGATAAGAATATAAGAAAGTTTTATTTTCTGTTTTAAATTTGAAAAATGTTATATTTAAAGAAATGATAAATAATTTATTCATTGTTTCCTTTAATAGATATTGAACAAGATATTTTTAGTGTTGATCAACTCATTTTAACTGTTTATAATCAACAGACTAGCCTAAGGCTATCAAAAAAAAATTCGTTTTTATTTGGAATCCCATGTTATAGTGTTGAGCAATGGCAAAAGTGAATGCTGCTCAATATTGAGCGCACGTACGATGCTTTAATCTAATATTTATTGCTAATAAACTCTATTTTAATAGCGAACTCATCAAATTCCCTATAAATATTAAGTTTAAGCCAACGATATAATATTTATTCGAATTGCGTTTGCGGCGGTCGCTGATAAAAAGAGAGGGAGTGGGAACGAGAGAGATACAGATAGTAGATGCTATGGTCATCATCAACACGTTTTGAGCCTTGGGAAAACACATCGTTTATGACAGTTTGTGCCGCAAAAATGAGCTCAACTTGGGCGTTAACTTGTTTGCAACTCACGTTGCCCCACCAACACCGCCCCCTCCCGCCAACGGCTGTTAAACGCATTCAATTAGCCGTTCACGATGTGGCAGATGCCCTCTAAGCCCCAGCCTTCATCTGCCAACTACACCTGCCACGCCCCGCGTTCGGATACGCCTCAGCTGTGTTGCATTGTTCATGAAGTCATAAGTTTTGATCACCAGCGCTTAGCAGCAAGCACAACTTTGTGCAAGTGGGCGCACATGCGGCTGGGGTAGGGGGGCGTGACACTATGTCCATGCTTTAGTTGGCTCAGCCATTTGTGAAATTGAAAAATTAACGCGCTAACGGAGAGTCATTGAAGCGCTTAAAATGCCGATACCCTAAACTAAAAGCGAGAAGAGTGCTCAAGCTGCTCCCCATAAAGTTGATTAAAATGCATGCCACACACATGTGGCAGCTAGTAAAAGTTGCAACGGCAACAGCAACACGATATATATTGAAGTGCAATAATCATATTTCAATAGCTAACGAGCGGCTGTGGATTGTTGGGCGTGGCAGCCATAAAAAGTTGCCGACTGCGTCCCAAAAAAAGCGACCAAAACGTGTTGAAATTGAGCATAAGCGACGGTTTAATACTCGCTAAATTTGTATATATAGAACATACACAAATATATACATAAGGCTGTATTTATACTTAAATTTCAAATATAGAAAGCATAAAAAGTAATAGACGAACAGTCTTAGCAATGCTTAAAACTAATATACTCTACTTTTTCACTTTGTGAACGAATATGAGAACAAAAATGGTAGAAATAATAAAAGGTAAAAATTGCATTTTTCTAGCAGTCAGGCCCGCTGGCATCTCCTTTTCCACCTCGGCTTTTGCTCTCTTTCACACAAAAGGCCCAAAAATAAATTTTCCCCAAAGAAACGTTAGCGAGTCCTTGCGTAATAATGATGTCAAAGTGCAAAGCGTTGAATTTTTCATTAATTGCAAGACCGAGAGAGACTGCGGCACGGCGGCAGTCAGGCAAGTTCCTTTGATTTATTAGCAACTTTAATTAGAAACGAGGCTGCCTGCTGGGAAATGCAGTTGCCGCCTCTTTTTCTTACAGTTGATTACAAGAGAATTTTCGCAACGCACATTCATCAAGGCAGGACAGAGGACCTGGCGACAACTCCATCAAGCTGCTTTCAAGTGTGCCCCAAAATAACTTTCTTCATATTTCTTCTCCTTTTTCCTTTTTTTCTCAAAGCAAAAATATTTTACGCAAACTTTTGTCGCTCACTTTTAGAACTATTTTGCATTTTTACGCAGCACCTCGACGAGCTCTACGTGCCCCCTATTCGTTCGTTCTCTGTCTCTCTCTCTCATTCGATGATAAGAGGCACTTAGCAACAGAACAGGCAACTCCATTTTTTAATGTGCTGCAATGCAGTTGGTTTTTTTTCCACTGAATGGTCCAGGTGAAATGGGCAGACAGGCTTAAAGTTCTCGTTATAAAAGGCAACATCTGGCAGTTCTTAACAGCATGGCAAAAAGGTCAAGCTTATGTGAGCTTATTTTATATGATTTGAATATATTAGAGACAGGCGTAAAACATAATCCAATTATATTTTTTTTTCATCAATCGATTATTTGTAATTTTCAAAACATTTTAATAATAACATAAAAATATATATAAATAAAAGAGAAAGGTACACTCTCAACCCTACGCACTGCTGTCATTCCTATCAAACATAGCTGATCAAAAACATAAATACTTTATGATATCTGCCACATCTTCCTCCACAGTTTACCCTCATTTTCCAGAGTTCAGAGCACAAAAGAAACTTTTTTATATTCGATGCATAGAATAATAACTCACAATTCCACTTTACCTTCAATAAGCATAAGGAACTTAGCCAATTGATTTTTTTTTCGTAAGCTATTTATATATTTTACTCACACCAGAAACAGTTTAAGTTCCGTTTGCCTGCGGGGCAAAGCTGTATTTAAATAGATCGACTTATGGTGGGGCTTAAATTAAATTGTGCTGAAAAGTATGCTACGCTTTATTTCAATTTGCATAGCTCCCTTTCTATCGCGTCTTTCTCTCTCTCTCTCTCTCTCTCTCTCTCTCTGTCTGTCTCTGTCATGTGCCCACTATTGCTGCTACGTTTCCTGTGTTATACTCCTGTTCCTGTTCATTTGTGCATTGGGCGTTTAGTTTAGTCAACCAAAAGCTAAATACAGGACGAGAAATAAACTTTTCATTTCAGGGCCAACAGCAATGAGGCGGAGCTCAGCAGCACAGCCACCATGTCGACGTCCACTTCAGCGGCCGCATCATCATCATTTGCGGCTCACTCAGCCAGCAAGGATAACAACAGCAACATGAAAAATCACAACAACAACAACAGTCAAACAGGAGCAGAGCAAAATAAATTGAACAATTGGAGCATGCATAATGAGAGCAACAACAAGTTAGCTGAAGCCGAACGGAAGCTTGAGAGCCATAAACAACAACAGCCAACGGCCAACAACAGGTCCTCCAGCTATGAACTGTACCAGGAGGCGGCAGATATACTTGGTCTTAGCTGCAGCCTCTGTGATAATTGCCGCTGCTTGGATTGCCAGGTGAGCATTTGAATAGAAGTTTTAAGTATAAAATACTCACGCAGCACGTACGCACGCAGAGCGGCTATTTCGATTGCGCCGATGATGATGATGAAAGCTACTCGGAGCATTCATTGATGGATGAATACGATGAATACGACTATGGCTACAGCTATAAAGAGCAAATGCTGTTGCTAGCTAACGCACATCATCAAGCTGGGCAGCAGCAGCAGCAGCCGCTACCGCAGCAAGAACAGCAGCTACAGCTTTGCTATGCCGTCGATTGCCAAGAGAACTGCTGCAGCAAAGTTGAAGAGCAACTGAAGCTCGAGGAGAAGGAGGAGACGGAGGAGGAGGAGGAGGAATTCAAATCTTCTTCCGAGCATCGTCTGGCTATTGATTTTGATTTAATTAATGCAACCAGCAGCCAAGTGCTGGAAAATTGCTCAACATTCAACGATTTAAGCTTATTGGATGCCGAGCAGCAAGTGGAGCCATTTACGTAAATTTCAGGTAGGTCTAGACACACTCGCTCTCTGTTTCTCTCCCTGTCTCTGTCTGTTTAGGCATGCCAAAAATACTATAAGCCATAATCCGTTAGCAAAGCTTTAGTGTATATACAAAAGATAGACAAAATCAGGTTTTTGGGATTTTCGTTCGACAAATGCATAGCCAGCTCTTTAAGCCACAAAAACAGCTCTATGAACAATTTTATACAAATTTTACTAAATTTTACCCAGTATTATGTATATTGAAATTTCATTGTATGAAAATGCTCGCAATTGTTCTCATAGTTTGAATTTATAATTTATAGCTGCAACTAAATGAAAACTATTTATATACGTTTGAAAAATGTTTGCATAGCTCAACGAAATATAATTTATTTAGAATTTTTACATCGGCTTTCACATGCTAATTAGCAAAAGTTTGCTTTGGCGTATGTAATTGCATACACGAGCGAATATTACATTTCAAAAGCATAGATTAAAGTGGTTTAGCTGAAACTATAAATTATTAAAAACCATTGCTTTGTGCATAATATAATAAAATCCTTGTTCAGGTTATTTACATGTAGATCTCCATTAAAAAAATTATTTTGCCAATGAAATTGCTAATCAGGGCTTATCAGAAGGTTAACTATAAAAAAAAATATTTACTTTCTCTTTGGATAAATTCATCATTTACTTACATAAAATATTTAATTATATATTAAATAAAATATTATTTTGATGATGAAAAGCACAAGCCTCAATTATGAACCTCAATTAAATCAACTCAATTAGTTCCTTTGTTACTTTTGCAGTTCATTTAACAGTAAGGCAAACTTTAGCTGCAATTCTCAAACTGAATTTGTAATGCTCAACTCAATTTTGAACAATTCGCAAAAAGAAAAGACGAAACATAATAAAAATTTGCTGAATTTGCTAGGGCCAAAAATTCATATACCCCTTAATCAACGTTTTATAGAGTATGAGAGTCAACAACAAGAGCAACAACAATGAGGTTTTTATGCAAAAGTAGCAAATTGCATTTTACACAAAACTAAATGCCTGCTGAGTTGGCAAAGCGCCACTTCTCAGCACGGACAACGGCCAGATGAGTGGGTGTGGGCGCAATATGGGGGGCGTGGCAGTGGTGGGCAAACGGGAACCGCAACACTGGCAATGCCAAAAAACCACTTGGCCAACTCAACCAGTTTATTGCTTTTAGCCCAGTTGTGTTTTCTGCCATTGCCGTTGTTGTTATTGTTGTGGATTTTTAGCCGATTGTTGTATACGAGACGCAACAAAATTTGTGGCTGCACCCACAGTCCACACAGTCCACAGTAACTCGTCTCGCACTTGCCCCTCCACCCCCCTTTGGGGAAGGTCAGCAAATTTGATTTTACACAGTTCCATGGAAAAGTGCCATTTCCATATTTGTGTGGACCGCCACAAAGCAATATGCAAAAACAATTTTGATGCACAAGTGCTGCGCTTTTTCCCCAAAATAAAACGACAAAAAAAAAACGTACGAATATAGTAAAACCCGTTTTCAAATTTATAATTTAATTGAGAACAGCAAAATCAGTGAAATTGCAAAGTGCACTGGTCAAATGAATATTTTAACAAAGCTTAAAATCCACAACAAAAACTATGATCAAATAAATTTTCAATCAAGCTGCAACAGAATAGCTTTGTAGGAATCCAATCCAATCCGATACCCAAGAGAGAAACTGTGTTAAATTTTTGAAATTGCAATCAATATAAGTATTTTTATGTTGTTAAGTTAAAAAAAAATTTAATCAGCTTAAAGCACATAAGATATGTAATTTAAATTATTAATGCAAAAATTAAATAAGAAAAAATTAATATACCAAAAATTTATGATTTTTAAATTAAAATTTTTTATTATTGAAGTACAGTAAAATGTATAAATACTTTGAAAAAAAAATTGTTTTGCATTATATATATATATATGAAATATCTTTACCTTAAAAAAGCAATCAGACAACAATCTGAAAAAGCAACAATTTAAAATCTGAGTACACACATATGGATATGTAGCACTTTAAATGATATTTATTTATGGAAAAGGAAACAACATTTTTCTTTTAATAAAAATAAATATGCGAAATGCATTTTATATTTATTTGCTGCACTTTGCTGTTGCACAATGAGCAAAAAAAGTTTAAGTAAAAAGGATTGAAGAAGAAAAGAAAAAAAACGTGGCTATGAAAAATTCAGTGCGATTCTCTCACAATGGCAGACGGCAAAAAGCAAATGGCTAAAAGCAAATGGTGAATGCCTTAAACTTAAATCGAATTACATTTAGCAAATGAAATTTCAAGCGTTCAAGCGCGCCGAAATCCTCGCCAGTGAAAAATGGCCTCAACAAGAGGCGCAATAAATAGAACGTTGTGAACGCTAAGCCCATTTAAGCCAAAAGAAAAGGGCGACGCTTCACACTGTGCGTACATATGTATGTGTGATGGTGCCTGTGTCTGAGTCTGAGTCTGAGTCGTGTGTGTGTGTGTGTGTGTGCTCTACCCAACCCACTCAACCAACAAAATGCCTCAGCGAAGTGCATTTGCTGTTGTTTAAACCAACAAGCGCAGCTGGCATCGCTATTACATTTTTGGTCTTGGCCAGCTGCCAGACATTGGGCAAAGACAATGCATTTTGGGTAGTGAAAACAAAAATGCACTTGCATATAAAACACATAAGAGAAGAATGTAATAACAAATGTTGTGTTGTCTTTTAATTTATATGTGCTTAAAGTAAATGTCCCGAAAAAAATACCCTGCTCCGTGTCTCTCTTCTCTTTTTATTTCTCTATGGGTATTTATTAGCAGCTTTAAGGTCATAGCATATTGCACTTGCATTTAATTTGGGCGTGCTTAAAGTAAATGTCCCCAAGAAAACACAAAATTCCCTTTTTCTCTCTTACTCTTTTTGGCAATTGTGTGCATACGAAAGATCAAGCATGTGTGTGTACATATATATTCATGTGGCTTGATTAAAAAGTACTGGCATATAAAAGACATAAATACCATTTCAAATTTCCCTCTCCTCTCAAAATCATTTAAAGGCAAGCTCATGAGTCATCATATATGTATATGGGCGTCTTTATGTCTATATACATACATATATCAATTACCTAATAATTAGAAATTACTTTATACATATTACCTACTTTCTTGTGCGCCTTTCAAACAATCCTAGACTTGATAAGTAATGATGTCGGCTTTGCTTTTAAATTCCAATTGAGCACTTAACACACACTTTAATAGACACTACGCCATAAACAAGAACCGGCAACGCTATAAAATTACACTTGAGCAAATGAAATTTTAGTTAACAAGCAACGGTGAGGTTGGCAATTTCAATTACACACACTTGCACTGTGGTCACACAAAAAAAAAAAAAAGAATGAGCACATTAAAAAAAATTAATTACACTTTCGATTTGAGATATTAGACAATGCGCAATATCTTTTTGCCATTTACGTACAACTCGCGCGTCACTTAGACTGCCGCAAGAATGCAAAGTAAGGGAGAATGCAAAAATAACGGGATAAGCTCGCAGCGTCAAGATCGTGTGAGCAAACGAGATGGCACGCAAGACTTTTAAAAATAACAAGAGCAAAGACAAGTACTGAGCGCAAGTATCGATTGACGATAAGCGAAGCTGAGCACAAAACAATATCATATATAAGCGATCAGGTGTGAGAGGGAGATGGCTAGCAGAGCTTAGCAGATAATTAATGCAAATATCGATAGGCGTTTAGTGATAGTCTGTGCAAAATTAATCATCGGTTGCACACTGTGCGCCACTTGGCGGCAAATCCAAATGCAGTCAAGGACCACAGCCACGCCCACGCAGTGTCTGCTGCCACAGTCGCTTAATGATGCTTGATTTAATTAATGCCACATTGGCCACGTGCACACGCCAACTGGGAAGGAAGTGGCCAGACTGTAACTGTATGTGTGTGATTGGAACTTTGCTAGAGTATGCGGCAATTGGAAATTGTAAACGCAGCAAGTAGCAGAGGCAGAGGCAGTGCCAAGAGCCACAGCCAAAGCACATTTGCTGATGATGATAATTTATGGGCCCGAAGGGTTTTGCGGATTTCGCATTGGAACCTTATTTCCTCTTTGGGCGTGTACAAATATTTGCCCTGGCATTTCAAAACACTGCGAGAATGATGGAGTTGGAGAGGGAGAGAGAGAGTGAGAGAGAGAGAGAGAGAGAGAGAGAGAGATAGGAGAGAGATAGCATTAAGCATCAAGCACAACAAATTGTTTACAATATTTATTGTTTGCGACTGCGACTGTTGACAATGATGAAACGGCAACTTAATGCTCCACTCGTCTTATTGGAGTAAAATCAGCGCCAAGGCAACTTGACTTGACCAACGCGCACACACACACACACGCACACTCCAGTAATTCCAATTGGAAATCTCTAAAGCTCGATTGCCCAATGCGCCAGGCACAGCAGCAGCAGCAGCAGTGGCAGTGGCAGTGGCAGCAGCAATGGCGTCAATGCTCATTTCCGTCGACATATTTTCATTTCCTTTTACATTTTGTTTTTATTTTTTTTTGTGCTGTTTGCTCAAGGATTTACAGGCCCGAACTCTCCTGCTCCGCTGCCAAATTGTAATTCATTAAAGTTTATTGTACAACATTTTTGTTGACCTGTTTTTGTGTTTTTATTTTATTTTATTTTTTTGTGCTTTATTTTTGGGTTCTTGGCTATAACTCGACCGCTTGACCATTATTATTTTTTTGCCTTGTTTGTTCAATCTGCTTGAAGTGCAAACTTTTTGCCAATATCCTAAAAGTATAATTAAAAATGCTGGCCGCACTTAAAGTACCTTAATAGGTGGACTATGTAATACCCTGTATGAAGTGAATAGTATTACAGAATTTTATAAAAATTTGCTAAATGTATAAATATTTTTTGCTCAGCTGCACGCCTTGAGAATCTGTTGAATTTTACATGAAGCTGTTGAATTTTAGAAAACTTAAATATAAATTTTAGGCATTTTCAAGAATTAAAAATAAAATAAAATATTTTTAAATTTATTAGCTATTAAAATTGTTGAAATTTACTTAAAAAAAAAATTCAAATAATAAAAAGTGAAAAAATTGCTGAATCTGAAATTGTTAGGCAAAATAGTATAGTATAATAGAATTTACTGAATTTCATAAAAATATAATATATATTAGAAAATTGTAGCGAATCGCGTTACATTTAGTAAGAATATTATTAAATAAACCAAATTTTGCTGAGTCTATTAGAGAAAATAAAAATATTTTCGCTGAACAATAGAAATTTGTTAAATTTCCGCATTTTATAGAAATTGGCGGAATTATATTATATATACTAATTAACACGAAATATTTGAAATATGTTTACTTTTTTCAGCGAGTTTATGAAAATTTCTAAGAAATTTCCTTAAAAATATAACTCTATTAGGCTATGCTTAAGACCGCCCGAGGTAGCGCCCCTTTATATGTTTTGCTGTCCAAAATAAACAAGAGTTTTTTTTTTTTTAAATATATTTTTGTTGAGCTAATTATAAATTATAACAAGCGGAAGTTGCCTATGTACGTGTGTGTGTGTGTGTGTGTATGTGTAGGTGTGCTTATGAAAATTACTTGCAAATATCTCACGCGCCAACAAATTTTTACCAAATACATTAATGAAATTATTCAAAAACTTTGCTCGAGCTGCTGTTGCTGCTGCTGCTGCTGTTGCGGCTGCTTCTGTTCCTGTGATAATTGTTGTCGTTGCCGCTGTTGTTGTTGCTGTTGTTGTTATCAAAAAAGTAAGCAAACAAAAGCGGCAACAATTCGCACACTTTTGGCGCCAGCGGCTACGCAATTAATTTTACTTAACTTTATTCATGGACAAAATGAGGCACGTACCCGATAATGAAAGCCGCAACAGAGACGCCCACATGCCCAAGCCGAACAGCAACGCCCATGCAGGCGATAGACGACTGACGGCAGACGGCAGACAACAGCAGCGGCAGCGGCAGCGACAGCAGCCGCAGCCGCAGCCACGCCTACACTAATTGTGCCAACAACTTGATTCCGGCTGAACGACTTACAACAGGCAAATGGACACAAAGTCGAGGACAGGTCGAGGAAGGGGAGTTTCTAGACTATTCATAAAATTTGCACCACATAAAAAGGTTTTTATGACGTGTGTGTGTGTGTGTGTGTGTGTGTGTGTAGTGGAGGCGCCCGAAAAAGTATGCTATGGCATCTAATTGTAAAGGCAGCAGCCAGAAATTTGTGCGTGTGTGAGAAGATAGAAATGCCCATACATGTATGAGCATGTGTGTGTGTGTGTGTGGGAGAGCTATGCCCATACATATATTAGCTCTGTGTGTGTGTGTGTGCAATTTCATAAATTTGAATTTCAAATTTAAGACATTGCTAGACACGCACACACACACACATACACACACATACTAAACAAAGTTTTGGCTGCGGCAAGTTACAAAGTTTCAATCCTCATGCAAATTGATTTGTGTCTTGTGTTTCTTTCACAATTTGCTCTACAGTTTACCTTACAAACTATGCGAGAGCATGAGTGTGTGTGTGTGCGTGTGTGTGTGTGCATATTTGATTAAGGTCTTATATGTTTGACATTTCAGTTAACATTGTTAGCTTAGGAACAACAACAGCAGCGACACGCAACTATTAACAAGACAACAACAATCGCATTTAAATTCATTAAAATGTCACATAAAATGCACAAAGCGAAATCAAAAGGAATTCTCAATTTTATAGCATACTTTTAGGCTTATCATTAATATATGGAAAAAAGGGAATTTAAATGGTAAAAGCGAAATTTGACTCTGCATTTTTTGTAAGTCTGTCAAAAAGCTGAAGAAGAAAAACGTATACGAATTTACACAATTTATATGATATTTATGCTACGCTGTTTGCTTTCAGCAAAAAAAAATATCTATACCATTTTTAAAATGTTATTAAAATGTACCGCCAAAAGCTCAAACAATGCGGGCAGCGAGCAGACTCTATTAGGGGAATTTTACACATATCTCTGCTAGATCATAAATAACTGAAAAAATTCTCTCAAAGGAAATTATTTGATAAGAATTACCTGTCACTCCCATTTCCGCTACGTCCATGAATTTGGTTTTTCATAGTCAACTATATTTTGTAAAGAAAAAAAAAAACACAGCTTTAACATAATATTTATACAATGTGCACGATATTTATGCTACGCTACAATTAAGTAAACAAATAATATCAACGTTTTTTTTTACAATTTCTCTTTTGCAGTTAGACGAGCGATAAATCAATGGAAATTCAAAATATATAGACGCACATACATATATATATATATATAGAGGCAGAACGTAAATATAAATGTCAGCTAATTAAATTTCAATTGAATTGAGGCATGTTAATTGCATGCAAATAGTAAATTTACACAAACACACGCACACACACATTCAAGCTGTGTGTGTGAGTCTGAATTTCTATTTAAGTTTTGTGCAACAGGCGAAGAGCAAAGCTTTATTTATTGAAAGAAAAAATATTAAAAAAAAATATATATACACATAAAAGAGAATTGAAAATAAATAGAAATCGTTGCAAACTATAGTCGTAATATATATATATATTACATATATTCCTTTATTTAATTCTCTTTTATTTGTTTATTGCCGATATACTGTGCCAAGTCATAAAAATAAATTATATTTAAAATTTTTAATAGAATGTAACATAAAAACACAGTATTAACTGATAAATAAAATTGATGTTAGTCATTTATATATATATAATATATTATATATACTTAATGTGAGTAATTCCAATTGTTGTATGAAATATGAAAAATCTAAAAACTTTTTCGTGTCTGGTGCTTTTTCCTTTATTTGTTTAAATGATTTTAAATCGAAATATATAAATATATATGTTTGGAAAACCAATAAAAAAATGTGTTTTATTTGAAAAAAAAAAGCAGTACAGAACTTTTGAAATAAATAAATAAAATATATATAAAATTATAAAAGATCAAACTTGAATAAAATTTTTGAATAAAATAATATTTAAATTAAAACCAAAATATAAATATAAAAAATAGTACTAATAAATAAAAATTAATTTTAAATTTTAAAAATATTATTAAAAATATATATTTATAGGAAACTAAAATTTTATCTTTTCTTCACAAATATGAACTCTTTTTTAATGTAAATAAAAAGATTTTTTTTTTAAATTTATATATTTTATCCTTTCATTTAAAATTAATTTATTTTGTTTTTAATATTTTCCCATTTTTCGCAATTTTTCTTCTTATTTTTTTTTTTTTTTGTTATTAGTATAATTTAGAAATTCAAAGCGATTTGAATTAATGCTAGACACAAAGTGAAAAACAAAAGCCAAAAGAGAACAAACACAGTGAAGGCCACACACAAACACACACACACACACACACAATAGAGATGCCAACACCAACAATCCTGCTACATAATGCAATAATAAGAAAAAAGCAACAACAAAAGGATTTTTTTCCATACGCCCAGGTGCTCGTTCGCACCTGCCATAATTTATGTTCGAGCCGCGGCGTTATGCAAATGAGCAGCAACACGGCGAAAGTATCAGCCAGCGCAATGCACAAAAGAGCGATAATCATATGCTAGTCAGTGTGTGTAGGTGTAGTTGAGTGTGTGTGTGTGTGTGTGATGGCTTTGGGCCAGGTCAAGGTGCAGCTCGGCCAAAAAGCCAGAGCGGCCATTCACTTTAATTAACGGTTAACGACTGCAACTGCTGGCTGCTGGCTGCTATGTCTACAACTGGCCCGCTGTGGGCTGGTGGCCTGGTGGGCGTGGCCAAACAGACAGCGCGTCTCGCTCGTTGTTGGCGGCTTTGCACAGCGATAACCCAAAAAGCCATAAACAGGCAAAAAGCGGAATGCAATCTGCTTATTGAAGTGAAGAGAAGGCCGCCAGAGCAAAAATCGAGATAAGGCAATGCCATCAAGAAGAGGAAGAACTGAAGAGAGCAAAGGCTTGCACGAACTACAAAATACCCTGGCTATCGGAAGTTGTGCGGGGCTAAAGAAAAATACAATAAATGGTAAGCATTGCTGAGGCATGGAGTTTGTAGATAAATGGGTATTACTTGGGGGAGTTTTTTATGATGATAGATAATGCCATATGACTTATTTCTCATGCGAAATTTGACTACAATTTACTGGCAGAACAAAATTCATGTTGGCCTACAACAGCTCGGACAACAACCAGAAATTTCCCTTTGAGAATATACCTATATTAAGAATCTTCGTGGGTTCTATGTTATCTTAATAAATTCTCATACATAAAATAGTTTTAAATGAAAATATAATATGAGAGTAAACAGAGATAAGAAAAGTTCTAAAAATACCTTGATAAACAAGAAATTTTCAGCTCAGAATCGATGCCTAGAGATGCCTCTATAATGTTGAGAAATTTCATAAATTATCATAAATTATGATATATATATCATGCTAAGAGATTGTCTAAAATAAGTATATTGGAAGAAAACAAGAAAAAACATAAGAAAGTTAGTATTCAACCGATTTTAGGAAGGAATAGGAAGTCGATGTCTCATAAACAAAAAATATTATTCCTATAAATAGCAATTTTTTAAGCGACAGTTTCCATGACAGCTAATATGATATAGTCAACCGATTTGAAAAAGAAATTACTCATAGATAAGAAGCAACAGGAAACTACAAAGATATTTTTAAAAACAAAAGAGTTATTTTAAGCCAAAAAAGAGAGCCTTATATAGTGGCTGATAAAAATGAAAATACCCGTTGTCGTCGCATAGAAAAAGCTTAATAATATTAATTATTTTTATTAGCACGCAACAGCCAGTTAAATCCATTCGCAATCCGCAAGTCAAATCGAATTGTCCTCACATAATTAGGCGAGCGCCCACGCAATTAAAGAGTGAGACGGAGCAAAAGAGTGAAAGAGAGAGATTGACAGAGACAGTGCTAGCTAGCGAATCGATTTGTGGTGCTATATAATTCTTGAAATACTGATTAAAATGTAATCAAACAGAACGCAAATAAGCAAATACCTATATATATGTATGTATGTATATATATATATATATATATCTGTATATGTACGTGAATACCTACATATATAAGTCAGTGTATCCATATTCATATCTTATCATCGAACATGCGCCGCAGCTTACTGTGAATCACCAAAGCTACCGAAAATCTGTGAAAGAAACAATCAAAATTAAAATACGTAGAATATTTTCTTCGAATTCATAAAGTGCATACAAAATGGATTCATCGGGTCTGCTGATTGTCTTGGCCATTGTCTGCTTTTGCCTCTTCATCATACGCGTAAGTGGCTCAGCTTTCATTACTATCACTATTATCAATACTATTATAATTATTATTATTATTATTGTTAATTGTTAATATTATATTTGACATTGCAATTGCAGTCGATTATGATTGCCTATCGCTTTTATATGCTCAAACAATTGAAGGAAATAACGCAGGTCAGCCAAGGTAAGCAAACAGAATCGCAAATATTTGCACTAGTTTCGTATACCATTCACAACATTAGAGATGGGCGCTTTTTTACGCTCGTGAGTAAAGTGAGTGAATGCTAAATGAAACACGAAAAGTCGCGGAGTCAAGTAATTAAACCTTTTAAGTCGTCAATTACATGTGGCAATTCAAAATTGAATTTCTAATGACTTTCGATAATAATAATTATTAAATAAAAAATATAATTTAAATTATTAAAAATATAATTGAATTATTTATATAATTAAAATGATTATAAAATTACGTCAATATATAATAAATTTCGAAATTTCAAATTGAATTTCTAATTACTTTTGAATTTATAATGCTCAGATAAAAAAAAAATTAGTCAATAAATTTGAGTAATTATACATGAAGCTAAAGCTGTTTAACTATTCCCATAATGCAGGCATAATCACTCAAATAATTTCACATTTAAGGCTTGAGTAAATTCACACTAAATTCATAATAACATACTAAATAATAATACTAAACTTTAAAATATAAATACTCTAGGAATTACGCCCAAGTCTTAATTAATGATTTGTTTACTTCCATGAAATTAAAAATTTATATAAATCAGACTTAAATATTAATAAAATAAAAAAATATTACATTTTATAAATTCAGTACAATAATTGATTAATTCTAAAAAAACATATATATTTATTTTTATTATTATATTTTTTTACTTTTTTTTTAAATTTATTTCTTTTTGTTTTATTGTAAAAAAATATATTTACATGTTTAATAGAATTCATTGAAGTATTTACTTAAAAGCTGAGCTTATGTAATTCCAATCATTTTGCCAATATTTATGCCCTGTTTTATTTGAGTTACATATTCCGCCTAATTAGCCAAATAATTTAAATTAATCAGTTTCATAAATTATTTCCCACTTTATAATTCCTGTATACAAAATTAATATATGCCATAATAGTAACATTAACATAAATTAAATATTATTAATGTCAAGTATACAAAGTTGTGTCTTTACTTATATATTGTTATTGTTACAAGCTCTTTAATTGAATTCAAACATGAATCCATATCATGTCGTGCCCTTGTCACATCAACGAATGTCCATACCTAAGGCTGAAATACCACCAAAAAAAAAAAGGGAAACAGGGAACGTCTTGACAATGGAAAAGTTGCTATAAATCATATGTACAGATAACTTACATATATATATCTCAAATATATATGTATAGATATAGATACACGTTGACATAGCTTGAGTGTCATTTGCACACATTTATCATAGCGCCTCATTAGATAAAGCTACGGCCGTAGAGGAGGGTCTGGCAAAAAGCACACCAAACTTAAGCCCCGGGCCTAGGCACTGGTTTATTTTCTTTTTTTTTTTTTTTGGTTTTCTTTTTTTCAACCTTATCAGCTAATGATTACAAAGCAAATATGTGAACCATGAGCCTGACCCACGGATGACTGGTCGGTCGCCCATCAATTTTGGGGGGCTTCAGTTCAATTTGTGCGGACATAACGAGTAGAAACTATAATTTTGAATGGCACCTGTAACGGCAGCACCGGCAGCGACAGCAGCCGCAACAACGGCGGCCACAACCACAGTAGCCACACTCAATAGCTGGCCGAATAGCACATATGTCTACAATATCACATTGCCACCGATTTCGGGAAACTATCCCTATTACGATCCACAGCCAGACTATGTGTACTTCTATTCGGGCTATGCATTCTACGTGGTGCTCGTTGTGCTCTTTGTCATACTGATGCCATTGGCAATTATAATGGTAAAATAATACTTAAATTAAATAACTATGCTAAATGAGCTAATTTAACTCTTCAAATAACCCACAACAAAATTAGAGTTCCGTGCAGCGCAAGCGCCAGGAGAATGCACGCAGGCTAATCCAGCAGAGACAACGAGGTAATTGTTTTCTTTTAATTTTATCCCAATTTAATTTGTACTTCAATTCAAGTGCTATCCATTTTAGAGCACCTGCTTGAGCGCCGCAAAAAATCCAAAATTAATTAAGCCCAAATAGAGGTAATAGATATTCAATTTGAAGATATCCCAACGTTCGCGCAGTCTCAAATGCCAACGTTTCGCTGTCTGCGGCTGTTGTGCCCGCTGCTCCGCATAGGAGGACTGCACACAGCACTTTGACATCACCCAGAAGGCAGTCATACGATTTTGTGTGCGCAACGTTGCCTCAATGCCACGAATCAAATCGTTTGTCTTCAGTATGAGCAGCATTTGGCGGTCCACCTGCTCCAGCACATCCGAAATGTGCGGCAATACGAGCGACGTGTTGCTCTGCAGCGTGTTCTTCTGCAAAGGGCGAAGAGAACATAAATAAGAGAAATGTCCCCATTGAGCTTATGTGTAGTTTACCTCTTCTTTGGAATATTTGACCTTGTTAATGCCCTGCATTAGTGTATCCCATGGTCGACCGGTCACCATGCACACAAACAAGCCGTACAGATCGCCTTTGATGCCCAGCTGCTCGCTGTGCTGACGCATGGATTTGCGGTCAACGTTCAATATGCTCAGCCAAAGCTTTGAGTATTCATAGCGAAACTTATCGCTAAGATTCGCATAGAGTCCATGGTCGAGTAATACGATTTCTAAATTGTTTTTGGCCGTCTGTCTGACGAGTATGTTGCCGGGATGTGGATCGCTGTGCACAAAGCCCGTGGAGAAAATCATCTCCGAGTAAAGTTGTCCGATTCGGTTCGCCACCGCAAAGCTGTCGATTTTATGTTGTCGTATGTAGTCCAAGTCTGTGACATGTCCACCCTCCAGATACTCCATGACTAGAACACGCGATGTGCTCAGCTCCCAATAGATTTTGGGTACACGCAGCCAACTAAATTTCTTAAATTGTTCTGCGACTTTTTCGGCATTTTTGCCCTCGTTCAGGAAGTCCAGCTCAATGGGCAGATTCTAAAATAGACAAATTTAGTTATATATCTGGTATATATATCTTTAGTCTTTTGCATTACCTTCTTGGACTCCTCGACCAGCCATTGTATCTTAAAGTCAGGAAATATGCGCGCCAGCACTTTAACAGCCAATTCCATGGTCTTCATATCCACCCGCGAGTTGCCCTTGACATATGGATGCTGCACTTTAACGGCCACAATTTCACCTGTCTTCAGTCGCGCTTTGTGCACCTGCGCCAAAGACGCAGTACCAAGCGGCTCACGTTCGAAGCTATCGAACAGATCCTCCGGATTGCGTTTCAAATCCTGTCGTATGACCTTATATAGATCCTCGATAGGATTCTGTGGCGCATCCGAATGCAACACCTTCATTGTCTGCACAAACTCCTTGGGCAGCAGATATTCCAGCGCTCCAATATGTTGACCCACTTTAATATATACACCCTTATTTGTGCAGATGAGCTCGAGCAGTTTCTCAGCGGCGATTTTATGCACGCGACTCTTCTCGGCTTTGTATTCCGGCGTCGTCTTATCCCATTCCTTATAGTAGAGCTCCCGCTTGTAGGTGAGCGCCACATCGACCACAGCGTAAGCAGAGCGCGTTAAGCGCACGATTCCCAGCGAATTCAGCTCATAGTCATTCGTATGGAGACTTAGTCCGGTGCTGACGAGGCCAGCGCCTAGGACGCTAATGCCCAGCACGCGTCGCAACATCTAAGACAGTTGTGACGCACGGAGCACAGTTGAAGCTGCAAGATGTAAATGAATTTATTTTCGTACATTGAAAATATGCTCAATGAACCGTTAAGTCAACAGGTTGCCATTCCGTGTCAGTGTCAACTGCTCAACCCCAAAGAACTAGCTCACTTTACTCAAATCATATTCAACCCTCTAGCATCGAGCTGAACCGTTACATCAACAGTTTGTCATTCCGTTTCAATGTCGACCTTCTAACCCAAAGAACTAGTTCAACCAAAATACCTTTGGACTCAGAAGCAGTTTAAAAAATGAGCAAGCCGATGTGCTTGAACTCTGCCTTTAAAATAATTTTCTCTGTGTTCAGCTTCATAATAATAAAATTTAAGTCACCAAAAACTCTTCACACTTAACTCCAAGTTTGTGACCCTAAGTTATAAACTTTCACTCATGATTTCAGTGCCAAAAAAAAAAAAATTGGCAACACACAAGACATAGGAAAATCATTTATCAAACGCTTTACAATTTGTTAATATAGATTTAAATAATTAATTGCTAGAGGTTTTTAACCCAAAATCCGGTTGATGTTGCATTGAGTCACAATTTACATATTTCTCCATTCAAAAACTTTCACCATGCAGTGGCTAAACAACGTCATCAATTGTAATATTTGTCTATTACATAAATGACCAATCGAAGTTTTGGGCCAAACTTCTTAATCAACGCGTTTCACTTACGACGTTTGTGCGCGCTAAAAAATGTCTTAGTTGCAGTACATGTGCTTGTTTACTAGTGACTGTTGTTAAGACTTACACACAAATATTAATAAATGAAAAGAGCAACAGCTTCAAATCTGCTGCTGTGTGCTCAGCTGCGCGCAACTGAACTGAGCAGTCAGCTGTTCAAGACATGTATGCAGCGCAGCTTATAAAGCAACCAATTGACTTTTATCGATAAATGAATACATGTCGATAAGTCATAATTTGAATTTAGTGCAAAATGAAGATAAGATAAACTTAAAAATTATTTGTGTTTATGCTGATAGAAGATAAAACATATTATTTATTTTTTTTTTATATTCATTTTAACTATTTCGTATCTGCAGCACGACGTGAAATGGAGATAAGCGTCAGCAACA
Source organism: Drosophila mettleri (assembly GCA_035047625.1). Lineage (NCBI taxonomy): Eukaryota > Metazoa > Arthropoda > Insecta > Diptera > Drosophilidae > Drosophila > Drosophila mettleri. The sequence continues at coordinate 16,254,181 of JAWNPI010000085.1, forward strand.
ACAACAACATAAACAGCAATGGCAGCGTTTGCCTCGAAGTAGACAACAACGACATGTCCATATTGCCAAAGGGAATGGATCTGCCGCCCAGCTACGATGAGCTTAACATCTGCAACAAGGATGGTAATATGGGCGCCTCCACGCTGACTATCACCACGGACTTGGGCTGCAGCAATCCAAATCTGCAAGTAGCAGCTTTGAACGAGCCGCCACCAGATTATCAAGGAACCATAGACATTGTCGAAGCTCCGACAACCACTACAACTATATCGACGACCACAGTTGTTTCAGTTATGCCCAGAATCTAAACATAAAACGACCATTTCAATTGTATTTCTAAATATATTCTTATAATTATTATAATATATATATATATATATATATATATATATATATATATATATATATACATGTATATATATATATATATATATATATATATATATATATATATATCTACATTCAATACAAATTACACTTTATTAAATTTAACGATAAAGACAAAATAATAGGAAAAACAAACTCTTTATTAAGGCTAACAGCGTAAAATTTCAGCCAAAGACGGCCCAAATCTTCCATACGGATCCTTGGGTAATATCAGTATATTATCACACCACGAATATCCAATTACACGATTCTCAATGATCTTTTTGAAAGCGGCATTCTCTTGGATGAGATCACGATAGTTATCATTGGAAACAACCGCTGCATTGCGCTCATAGGCCAATTGAAGTATAAAACTGAAATAAAATTAAATTAATTATATATGTGTATTATAAATATGCACAAGCTTAATATACTCACCGATCATCGTAGCTGACTGACTGTTGGTTGGGTAAATTTTTACAGGGTGTAAATACTATTTTGCCCTCTTTGTACAGTTGATCGAGCATACCTGGATTGGATGACTTGTAGGCATTGCGTCGAAATAATGGAATTACAGCCTTTACATCGTGTCCCATTTTCTCAAAATACTCCACACAAATTTTTATTCCCTCCGATGAGAATATGTTCGAGCGTCCGTGACTGTGAACGCAAAATGAAATTAGTTAAAGATTAGAATTGATTCTTAGTAATCAATACTAACCCAAAGGCCACATTGCTGCCATCTATGATAATGGGACGTTTATGAGTTGCTGGCGCATTCATCTCCTCTCCTGGATTATACGTATTACTATTATAATCGGCGAGTTTCTTGCGCTCCTTTAGGGTAAATAGGCTTTCGTTCATGCGCCGTGTAACCATTCTGGGCATTTTAGCAGCTCTGACTTCATCGTCTGATGAATTCGCATGACGCTTTCGGCTTGGACTAATGTCATCACAATCATTATCAGCTTTGCCGCTCGCTAAGGGTATAAAGTTTTCCTCTACCAATGCTACACTATCATCTAGTACAGACGGTTTACATTCCACTTTGATAGACTGCTCGAAGCTATCATTAATGATAATGCAGGACGTATCATGCTGGGATAATGGACTCCCACTCTTTGTGCCACATGCTATGATATTGTTGCTAATGCCCCTTGCAAAATTTTCCCATAATTGATGCTCGCGCTTTTTATCCATCTCAAAGAGTCCTTCTAAATGCATTTCATTCTCCACCTTGTCGATAATGGGTTCTTCAGCCGACTCAACGTCCGCATCGTCATCTATGTGAATGATATTAGTGATTTCCGGTTCCATCACAATGCAATCATCTTCATCGCTGCTCACAATCTCTTCAATAATCTCTCCCTCTTCTACTGTGACTTTTGGCTTTGTTTTGCACCCAACTCGCTGCAGCAAGATTTTGAGACGTCAATGTGTATTTGGCAAGCTATTGCCAACATCTACTTACGCGTTTCATGGCATTAAACTTTTGTTTAGGCACTGGCAATTGTTGTTTCTTTTGAAGAGGCTGCTGCTTTCCGACATTGTGCGATCGTAATTTCTTTTTCGATTCAGGTGAAACTGATTTGGCTTTGGCTTGTGAATTGAATGCGCGACGTTTAATGGAATTAGCAAGCTTCACTGAATAGCTTTTATTTGGAGTCTGTTGCGATTGAAGCTTCTGAAATTTCTTAAGCTTCTTCAAATGCATAATTATCAAATTCAATTGGATAAATAGAACACAGTTTTGAACTTACTTTAGCTAAGGAATCCTTAAACTTTTGGAATCGCGGTAGGTTCGGTGGCATTGTACATAAAACGTCGGTGTTTAATTGTAACTGATTTCAGATGAAAAGCACATTGTGTACATTGGTATGTTTGTACATAAAAATATATATTAATATCTGTATTATATAATTTTGACATATTGAAATCTATTTTTTGTACTTACTGCGCTCACAATTTGGTTTTACTTTAAGTTGCTTTTTGAATGAAACTTCAATTTTAACGGCTTTTGATTATATATACATCGAGTTTTATTATTGAATTACATGAATGGCTTACGTATGGCAATTTCAGTTTACATAATATTTTGATTAAAATACAACTATGTTTAGACATTCAATAGAGCAGCTTGGTTTAGTATGAATGTTATTAACCAAAACTCTGATTGGCGCTTCGCTTGTAAATTCAGCTAGCTAAGATCGTTCATATCACTCGAATGATACATTATAGATAAATCGACTTCTTCTTCTTAGTATGTCCAGACTCATCATCAATAAAATTAAGAGAGAAAAATCTATTTTCCTTGACAACATTTAGTTATATAAAAAGGCAACACGCACATATTTGTAGACAAAAGCTGCATATTGTATATTATTGACTGGGATTTCCTGTTCCCAAATCCTTGACTAACTACAGACCGTCTCAAAACATTTACTGCTTCAGCTCGCGTATCTCATTCCGTATATTGGCACGTGCCAGCTCCTCGTACTTCTCGTGGTACTCGGTTGTCGCATATATGCACGGTATTAGCAACAATGTCTCCAAGACTTTGACACGCATCATTTTATAGCTCTCATCATCCAGATTGGCGTACTCATGGCGCAACAGCTGAGTATAGTGTTTATATTCCTCAGGCGGAGCACTGCAGATGACAGAAAAATTGTATTTAGACTCTTCTTAGCAAAAGACCAAGTCGAGTGCGCTCGACCAAGCAAATAATGCCCTGTATCCAAATAAGCTCAATGGTAATGAAAATATAAAATCCAACTGCCTTAAACGTTTTTATCCATAAGATATGTAAATGAATTAGATAATATTGACGTAATCCATTCACTAGATATAATGAATAAAACATCTGCTTAGGCCTATCATAAATGCCTTTAGACAGACAGGTTTAAAGTAGAGTCAAAGAATTCTAATTTCATTTCATAGCTAGAATATTTGGATACAGTGCATATTGATAAGTTGTACATACGCCAACACAACCAAGTCCACATCCTGCAATAAATTGGCTTCGTCATCATGCGACCAGGTGACCTCATTGTCAGGCGTCTTGCGGCCCAGCAGATTGCAGACGAGCGACTTGGCATGCTCCTGCATTAAATCATTCCAAAGCATTCGTAATGATAGAATCGTATATCGTATGTATGTATCATCTACTCACATCCTCAATCATGGCATCACGACAGAATTCCTCGAATACTTCGCAGTTCTGTTGCACGCAGCTGCGATTGCCATCGAAATGATAATACTGAAAGAAGGCAGCCAGAGCAATGCTCGGAGCACAGTCCGATAGATGCTCGTGCTTGCGCTGCATCATCTCTTGCCAGTTGTGGTAGGCGCGAGTGGGACTATCCTCGCTCAGATGCTGTTCGATGCGTGCAAACCAGGCATTGGTCACATCCTCTGGCACATCGTAGTGAGCACAGATATTACGCCAGATTTGCTCCATTATATATATATTATTGTAGTTTTTTTTTTTTTTTTTTTTTGGTGGTTTTAGTTACACTTTTTGGCCACTTTCTTTTCACAAATTTGCACTGATTTAATTTGATAGAAATTTTTGTTCTGGAACTCGCGCAGTTTTTCGCAAAGCAAATTCCTTCTCTTTTCGTTGGCGTTTGGGGGACTGACGCGTGCGCAATACAATTTACAGCTACCACGTCGCCAGCCCCCTTCACAACAATTACAACGAACCCTCGATAATCGCGACACCTTAACTAATGTGTAACTAACTATAATTAATTGCAATTCAATACTTACTGCCATTTGTTGCGGTGGGCTGGAGCACGCTGGTCCTGAGCTTGATTGATTTCCAATTGCTTCGTCGCACGTGTTGCTTTTTGTTGCCGATTGATTTACTAGAGCTTTGCGTCCTTTACCTGGTGATTTCTGTTTATCGTTCTTTTGCCGGCACTTATGAATCCTTGTCTTTTTTTTGCCGCGCCTATTTTTTTTAGCCATTGCTTAAAATTTGAATGAATGGAAATGCAAAAGCAACATATGCAGTAAATGAAAGAAAAGCAGAAGTAAACAGCTGATTGGCGTTGCCACCAAGACAAAAACTTAAAATAAAACAAGAAATTTCGAGTGGTATTTTTAAGACCGGTTTCAGTTCTATTATCCCCTAGTTACAAGTGCATAATAAATTTGCCATAAAAAAAATCAATTGTTAAAAGTAAAATTTGTATATCAGCAAAAAGAAAACAAAAATAAGCCTTTGCAACGAAACAAGCCCGTGGCACTTTGATCGTGTGATGTTGGCAACCCTGGCAATGTGAAATGTCAAACGTACTTGTGAAAGCAATCATTCCCATACCTGAATTTTACTGTATCATTTCAAATAGTTTGTTAATTTCTAAAATTGTTGGGTCGATTCAGTGCGCAACCCGTTTGAACGTTCAGCACTAAAAAACAGTTAACGCCACTGACTGTCTGTCCACAATTAGTACCAAATTGCATTGCATTTAGAGTGAGTATCCGATGGCGATGGCCAAATTTGTTGGTTGGGTTTTTTGCCCTTTGTTCCGTGTTTCAACCTTTTACGCATGAATCCGTCAGCTTAATATGGACATCGAAAAATCCAGCAGCAGCTCCTTTGAAGACATAACCAATGCCGTCGAGAACGATAATCGCTTAAACCATGGCAATGTGGATGAATCAGAATTATCCGAAGCCGAATCGGTTCCAATGCAAAGCAGTAACAATAGCGAGGAAAATGTAATGCGGCATGATGATGACATCGATGATGAAATCGAATGCGATATTTTGGGCAATAAGGAGCTAATTAAGCGCATTATCAGAAAGGCACCACCCAATGCCAAGCGAGCCAATCGCGGTGATCTGGTAACGATAACATTCACTGGAAAGCTAGATGATGGCACCATTGTGGAAAAGGAAGAGCGCTTTCAATGTCATGTGGGCGATTTCGAGGTGGTCCAAGGCCTGGATATGGTGCTGCCAATGATGCATGTTGGCGAATTGGTGCAAGTGAAGGTCGATCAACGCTTCGGCTATGGCACCATTGGCCTTAAAACTGAAAATCCACCTGAAACTGTTATACCACCCAAAGCTAATGTAAGTGCAGCAAATCACGCAGTTCGGCTTTTTAGATAAAATTCCATTTTATTTCCAGCTGATTTACGAATTAGAGCTGCTTGATGTTAAGTATGAAGACTTTGCAGACCTAAAATCTTTCGATGTGCTCCGTAAATATGGGTAATTAATATAACTAAACAATATAATTTTGACTATTAAATTTTGTATATATTTTTCGTATTTGCAGTGCAAGAAAGAAAGAGCGCGCCAATTACTTTTACAAACGTGTAGAATACAATAATGCAATTCACTTGTATAGACGTGCGCTGAACTATTTAGATAATCGCGATGGGGATCCTGATGCTGAGTTTGGCAAGGAAGATCTAGAGGTAACGACTAATGACTGTTCAAATTATGAATGTCAATTTCAAATGTTTTCTTCAAATTTATTTTATAGCTATCCAACAGTGACCTGCAGAGCCTATTAGAAGATCGATTGATTGTATATAATAACTTGGCAATGGCTCAAATCAAAATTGGAGCATACGAGGCGGCACTGCAGTCGGTGGAGCATGTGTTGCGTTGCCAGCCCAACAATCCCAAGGCTCTGTATCGCAAAGGCCGAGTGAGTTGAATATATAATATGCTTATTGTATACGTGGCATTTAACAAATCTTAATCTCCCGATTGCTTGCGTTATCAGGTGCTCGAGGGCACCAACGATACGCAGGGGGCAATCAAGCTATTCCAGAAGGTTGCAACATTGGAGCCGGATAATCGATCGGTACAGTCAGATTTGGCTAGACTATTTATTAAGGCGCGCCGGGATGAACACAACGAAAAGGAAATGTACCAGAAAATGTTAGGTCAGGCAAAGAAAATGGAGCAAAAGAACACTGTTCGACAGAAGACACCCTTGGTAGATAATTCAAAAGTAAGCTGAGAGACAAGACAATATTTTCCAATACTTAATGGTTTTTGTTATTCTTTTCCAGTTGAAACTAATTGGATTTTTGATGGGCACCATCTTAATAGGCGTAGCGGGCGTAGCTATTTATCGCTACAAGTACTGAACCGGATAGAAAAACAAAACGAAGAAGAAAATAACTATTTTGCAAGTCGGTACTTTAAGCAATTTCGAATGCATTTTTAAGAGGGATATATACACGTCAAAATTATCAATGTTGGAAAATGGTTGCTTACTTATAAAGATAACCCTTTTTGATATGCACTGAGAACGATTACTAGGCACACTTCAAAAACGTAACAATAAGATAAAAAGCCTCGGGTTTTTGGATATCGTATGTTAGATCAAATTCAACAATTTATTGCAAATATATATACATACATATATATACGGGTATATATATATTTATATATATATATACAATTACAAAGCCTTTTGAGAACAAACAGATGTACCATCAATTCAGATTTATTCCAAAATTATAAAATTGAGCAAGTGTTTACAATAAAAGAACAGATTCAATTATTGAGTATTAAATTTAGCGCAGCCCTGGTTGCACAGCGACCGATATTTTTGGTCAAATTTAGCACATTTTGTTTGCTGAATCATTTTCAGTGCTGTGCCGCAAATATTTAATTAACTGCAACACAAACGCTTCAAAGCCAATCAGTCGACAGTGAATTTCGCAACTTAAAACATTTCAATAAATTGCAGCAGCCATGCAAAAATCATTGTTGCTATTTGCTGTGTTCCTGGCTCTTGCCTGGTGCTCGGAAGCACAACTCTCGCGAGTGCCGTTGAGAAAATTCCAGTCTGCTCGCCGGCATTTTGCAGATGTCGGCACCGAGTTGCATCAACTGCGCATTAAATATGGCGCCGGTGTTTCACCCGAACCACTCTCTAATTATCTGGATGCTCAATACTATGGCCCAATATCGATTGGCTCACCGCCGCAGAATTTCAAGGTTGTCTTCGACACGGGCTCTTCCAATCTATGGGTGCCATCCAAAAAATGTCACCTGACCAACATCGCCTGCCTGATGCACAACAAATACGATGCCAGCAAATCGTCGTCATATAGCAAAAATGGCACCGCCTTCGATATACACTATGGCTCGGGCAGTCTGTCTGGTTACTTGTCCAGCGACACTGTGAATATTGCTGGCTTGGATATAAAGGATCAAACATTCGCGGAAGCATTGAGTGAGCCTGGTTTGGTCTTTGTCGCCGCCAAATTCGATGGCATCCTTGGTTTGGGCTACAGTTCCATATCGGTGGATGGTGTTAAGCCACCATTCTACAGCATGTTCGAGCAGAGCCTGATCGCCCAGCCGGTGTTTTCGTTCTACTTGAATCGTGATCCCAAGGCACCTGAAGGCGGTGAAATCATTTTCGGCGGCTCTGATCCCAATTACTATACGGGCGATTTTACCTATTTGCCAGTAACACGCAAAGGCTATTGGCAAATCAAAATGGATTCCGCTCAGATAAATAATGTGGAGCTGTGCAAGGGTGGCTGCCAGGTGATCGCCGATACGGGCACCTCGCTAATTGCAGCGCCAATGACCGAAGCTACATCGATCAATCAGGCTATTGGTGGCACACCCATTGTGGGCGGACAGGTAGGCATGATGTTCTCTAATGTCTTGCATTTCATATACATATGTGTGAGCTCTTTCAGTACGTTGTCTCTTGTGACTTGATACCGAATTTGCCCGTCATCAAATTCGTGCTGGGCGGCAAAACGTTCGAGCTGGAGGGTAAGGATTATATTTTACGCATTGCTCAAATGGGCAAAACTATCTGCCTGTCCGGCTTCATGGGCATGGATATACCGCCACCAAATGGCCCACTCTGGATTCTGGGCGATGTCTTCATTGGCAAATACTACACAGAGTTCGATATGGGCAACGATCGCGTTGGCTTTGCCAATGCCAAGAATACCAATCAGTGAAAACAATATTACCTATTATATTAAATATACTTATAACCTAATGCAAAAAGCAACGACAAAAATGATCAATGTAATAATATGGAAATATTCATGCGGCTCGAAAGAATCTTAATTGCAATTCGAGAAAACAATTAAATATCATTATTATAATAACTCATAAAAAAGTATGTTATTTTTTGTAGAGAATTTGCCTTTGTTGATTCTGAGTTTTGTTTTTGTTAGTCATGAACCTTTGCTTATCAAGAGGCAAATTATTGGTTTTTTGTTTTCTGCTTTGTTTACTTATATACATACATATATATTTAAGCGAAAGAAAGCCTGTCGCTGTTTGTGCTCGCAACGCATAGCGACCAGTCGTAAATCAACTGATCTGATATAGGAATACATACATATAGTATAACACAATTGATTGCTTTAATTATTTTGTATATACATACATACACAAAAATGTTTTTGTTTATAAAGCAAGCGCTTAGTACAAACAGCTTTGCTGATAGTGCAAAAAAATATACATGTATAAATATATATAATATAATTTAATTAACACTATGCAACAAGGCACTTAAATTTAGTTTCTACATTTTTTTAAATTTGTGACGTGTGTGCAAGACAGAGAAATTATATGACAGAGCGAGTGAGTTAAAAGATGGCGAACTGTTATATATGAGATATTTTAGCTAAAAGAGCGAGCTGATGTGAGAGAGACAGAAAGCTCTTATATGTGGGATGAGCGGATTATCATAAAAGAGAGTAAACTATTATATAGAAATGAGTGAGGAAGTAGAAGTGAGAGAGCATATTAGCTAAGACAAACGAAGAGTAATAAGAAAAATGAGAAAGAAAAAATAAAAACATTGAATGAGAGTTAGATTGGGGCTGTAAGCAAATGGAAGAAAAAGTAAATGAGCATTTAGCTGCTCAGTGAGTGAAATTCGAATTGAATGCTTTTGGCTTATCAAAAACTAAAAATTGTTTTATTAAAGTACGTTCGCATGTTGTGTAGATTGCAATAATTGATTAATTGTGATTAGCTAAGCTAAAAGTTAAATCACTTTTGTTGTACAGGCCACTGGGTTAGGTCGATGACTGCCGTTGCCGCATGTGGATCGACGTCAAACGAACGACTGATAGGAAATGAATTGTTTAACAGAATTGCTTAAGTGAGCTTTTAGGCGCACTTGAGAATAGAGAATACTAGAGAATACAGAAATAATGATTTATCACAATTGTTATAAATAAAACTTGAACTTTGTTCAGAATATTCTAGCACGCGTAATTAATCAGATGCGAGCACTGAATCACGCAGAGCAGGAAAGATTGTGCAAAATGGACTTGTGTGACAATGGAGAATAACAAACTAAACAACTAAGATAAGACAACATTTAATACTAGGAAAAACAGGCTAATAATAAAATTAAAAAATAATATTAATAATAGTAGTAGACATATTGTTGGTAGAGCAACATTTATAATAATTTAAACGCCGGCGGCAAGAATGTTCTAATTGGACTTTCGCTCATTTTCGTTTCACGTCGGCCAGGTCAACAGCAGGATTCGTTGACTGTTCGCTTTTGTCGCTCGTTGTCTTTGTTGTTGTTGTTGTTGGTGGTGATGGTGTTGTTTCTATTGATGTTGCTGCTGCTCCTCCTTTGGTAGCATCTTCTGTTTTTGTTTTTGTTTTTGTTGTGGATGTAACATCTTGGGCAGCATCCGCCTCGGGCTTAATCTCCACGGATGACGCAGCTGTGTTCAAATTAGGCAAATCGTGCTCCTCATCCGATTCCGTTGAGTCGCGAATTAACTGTATTGCAGCCGCCACCGGCTGCGGCAACTGCTGCAGCTGTCTGTCAATTTTATTGACTTTGTATATATCACAGGTCTCGTTGACGTAGCGATTGAATACGTCCGGCTTATCCGCATACACGTGATGCCCGGCACCGGTCACGATCTTAATGTCCACCATGTTGGTGCCCCTTTGCGATTTGATTTTCTCACCGGAAGCGGAATCAATCCAGCTGCGTGAGCCATAGATGAATGTGATGGGTATATCGCTGCGTACATCCTTGATCCTATGGATCATTGGGTGTTTAGCCCAGCCAAACGATTGCATCATGCTGTGAAATGCTGATTCACCGCTCGGTCGCTGGGCATTGCACTGATGTATATACTGGGGCAGCAGATTAATGTCCTCCTCGATGGTATGCTGGAACTTGCGCATAATATCTGGACGTGTCTTCTGCACCACCCACTGGCCAAACGGGCCGGCAGCTCGCAGTGCCCACAGTGGATTCAGTGGCGTTAGAACGCGTGCGATTGCACGCAGCCACAATGGAATCTGTTTAGTATTTGTCGATTCGGCGGGTTTCTCGGGAAATCCCCAGGGATCGGCCAGTATCAGATGTCTAACGCGTTCCGGATAGCTCAGCGCATAGCTGGATGCAATAAAACCGCCCATAGAGTGACCCAATAGTATCATATCGGTAATATTCATTTCACGACGCCATTCCTCGACCGATTTAACGAATTGCTTCTCGCAGACCAATGCATCTTTAGCAAATAGTGGCCTGGAGCTGCGTCCGAAGCCAAGTACGTCCATGGCATAGACAGGACGATCCTTGCCAAAGGCATCCAAATTCATAACCCATAGAGCAACGCCCGCGCCAAGGCCGTGCAGCAACACAAGCGGCACCTCCTTCGACTCCGTGTTCATGCTCACCGTCCAGATCTTGTCAGCATCGCCCACGGCTGGGCCAATGTCCACAAAGAAGCCGCGATAGGGCAGCTTCAGATATGAAAGTATCTTCTTCTCTACGGCCCGCAGCATGGTTGGCGATGATGCTGTCCAGTTATGCCACCATTGCCATAGGCTAAAGCCGTTTGTTTTCGAAACCTAAAATATAATTTTTCATCAAAATTAAACACGAGAATTTTACTAAATACAAAACATGATTATCAGTTTAAGAAAAATATGTTGTGTGTTTCAATTATCCAATTTGTCAAATTTCGTTCTAAACAAATGTAAAGGGGAAATTTCTTGTAAGATAAACAAGTTTGTTTTTTTTTTTTTTTTATTATTTTTAGAAAATTATCCAATAGAATTACTTAAAACAAAAAGTAAAAATATACTCATTAATATATTTTACTTTATCTTCATAAAGATCTGGAATGCGCATTCCACAAATGTTCTCCTTACACTATTATACTTTATAGCTTCTGTGTATAACAGAAGGAGAATTGTTATACTCATATACAGGCGAACAGAAAATGCTCACACACATAGACACACATGTTTGTATATGTTTATATGCATACGTCATAGGTGCTATAGCAAACGCGGAAGTACCGCCAAATGGGTATGGATTACCTAACGTACACACTGATCGCGCCCACAGAAACTGCGCACTTAGCTATGTACATACATCTGTTTATATGTAAGTATGTATGTAATAAAAAATTATGTATGCACACACATTCGTATATCATATTTCTTAGTATTGACAGTTTGTTGTTTGACCTTTTCGGCTTTTATATCAATGTGCCAAGGTTATTTGAAATCCTTTTGCGTTCTTGTTTCGCTTACCTCAACGTCCATTGACCGAGCCTCTAGCGGAGCATCTGCAGGGCCTTCGGCTTGGTTTGGCAATGATAGAGTGCCACTCATTTGATTGTATTTTTTTCTTTTTTTTTTTTGTTCTTAGTGTCTTCTCTCAGACGTTTTGTAGTGTTGTTAATTTTGAATTTTTGCCAGAAGAGCGACAATTAATACTAGCAAATGTCTGCGACGTTGCATTTGCGCGAATTTTGATAATATTGCATAGGCTAAGTTACCCTTTTTTTTGGTAAAAAAAAATGGATCGGTTAGTGTCGAGTTATGATGACTATGAATTTTTATTCTAAGCTAGCTAGCTGATAGTGTGTGTTATTTTGTATGGGTATGTGTGTGTGCGGCCGCCACTTTAGCGTAATTTTTGTCTAATGGTGAAATTGTATATTGTTGTCATTTATTTATATGTGCTCACCAAAAAATTGACTGGAGCAACAGCTGTTTGGCATACCGCAACCCTGACATATGTTCGCTGCTTGGTATTAAATTTGCCATGCGAATTGCTTATAGCATTTGAAAAAAAAATACCAACACAGTTTTACTGAACTCGTGAAATGTAACTAAATACGCAAAACTCTTTGGTTTTTTACAGTTACCGCTCAAAAAATACCATCTTATTTTACAATTTAAACTAGCTAAACAAAGAGTAAAAATTAAGTTCAGTTTTATTATTTTCAAACTGTTATTTTTCAAATTCTAAAGCTTATCGATATCAATTAGTTTAATTGTAAAATACAATTTTTTTAGTCCTGGTCTATAGTATTTTTAGTAACTACTGACTAGTATATTTTAGTTGTGCTAAAAATATAAAAAAGACCAAACATGTGAGTTAGCCGGGCTAAGGCAGTGCCTTTTGTACCTTCGCAGGCGACATGGACGGAATTAACAAATATAATGAGTTTGTGACTCTGCACAAGCCTCAACTAGAATCCTCAGCTGTCCCTGTACATTTCTGGCCAGCGCTCTATCGCAAACTTAGCACGGACAGCTTTGATGCTGGCGAAGCGCTGCAGTTAATGCTCATCGACTACGATGACGATGACGAAGAGGAGGAAAGAGAAGAAGATGACGACAATGCAAACCCCGCATTTGCTTTAGAGGTAGCTCGAGAGCATGGCATTAAAGCAAGTGATCCGCAGGCTATTTATTTAATTGATCATGCTTGGACCTTTCGCTTGAATAGTGCACGATACCAATTGGAGCGTTACCCACAGCTAGCAGATCGCATGTCCGCCATCACGGGCGTTGATCTGGAGCATGAACAGCGCATCGATAAGATTTTGCGACGTATATGGAGATACTGTCATGCCTACACCATTGCCAGCGAGGGGTTGAGCGACGAGGAGCGTCTGCCTATTTGGTATGTGATGGATGAGGTCGGTTCCGCTGTCAATCATTCGGATGAGCCAAACTTTCGAGTGGTGCCGCTGCTCTACATCACTACCAATACCACCTACAGCCTACTGTTTCCCATAAGGGATTCGGTTCAAGGTACTCCAGTGACTCGCGATTTTGTGGAATATGTGTCCAAGGAGGCACCGCAGCGGTCTGCTCTGCTACTACCGTGGCAGCCGACTGATTTGAGTGAGGAAAGCTTTCTGCAGGAAGAACCGGATAATGAATACTTTTCCAGTGGTCATATACCAGAAACTTATCCACGGGAGGAGGACACCTTGCCCGCAGCTACTCCTCCTGCCCGCTGTGATCCTCTAAAGGTTTATGCTGAATACGAGGAGGTTTGCAAGCATCTGTCAGCACCCGAATTTATGCTAGTTGACAACGAAGATGAGGCGGATGTGCTCTGGCTCACCAGTCATTTTAAAAAATTCGCAGAATTCGCTGTGGAGACACCGCACAGATTCATAAATCAGTTTCCCTTTGAGTATGTCATAACCATTAAGGATCTGTTGGGCGTCATAGGGCGTCGTGCTGCACGGGAACATCATAATGCTGCCACATTGGAGACTTACCCTGCCTGGCTGCCCACCACGTATAATTTATCCACGGAACTGCGCGAATTCGTGGCCTTTTACCAGCAGAGAGCAGCAAAGGGCTTGGACAACCATTGGATTATTAAGCCCTGGAATCTGGCACGCGGTCTTGATACCCACATCACGAATAATGTTAAGCAAATTGTGCGATTGCCTGCAACCGGACCGAAGATAGCCCAGAAATATATCGAGCGTCCTGTCCTGTTCAAACGCGAGGAGCTCAGCGTCCAAGTCAAATTTGATGTGCGCTACGTGGTGCTGCTGAAGCGAGTGAAGCCTCTAGAGGCCTATGTGCATCGCAAATTCTTTTTGCGATTCGCCAACCACGCCTTCTCCTTGGACAACTTCGATGACTACGAGAAGCATTATACGGTTATGAATTACCAGGAACAGGCCCAGCTGCATCACATACAATGCGATGATTTCTTGGATATGTGGCAGGAGCAATATCCTCAACACAACTGGGCAGCTGTGGAGGATCGCATCTGTGATATGCTGTACGAGGTGCTACATTGCGCTACCCTGCAACCACCGCCTCGTGGTATAGCGCCCTGCGCCCAGTCGAGAGCACTTTATGCGGCAGATATAATGCTCTCCTGGACGGGCCAGGGTGAGGAGGAGATTGGCATGCAGCCAAAGCTATTGGAGATCAATTGGACACCTGATTGCAAGCGCGCCTGCGATTACTATCCCGATTTCTTTAATGACATCTTCAAGCTGTTATTCCTCAATGAGCAGAACAACGAGACCTTCAGATTGCTGACACCAAAGGAATAAAGCCAATAAATATTAAAGGAGTAAAAAAGGAATTCAATAATTATTTAAAAAATTTCTAAAAAAATATTATTTACGCATTTATGCTAGAAGCATATACATATTAAATAAAGTTAATATAAATTCGAATTGGAAATTGCGAAACATAAATGGGATGGCAGACCAAGGTGAGTATAAAAATATATCTAAGTCTCTTTAAGGTATCTCATCTTCAGCTTCAGCTCATTTAAATCAATAATTAAATTTGTTTTTTTTTTTACTTAATAATTAGTTTTTTTCTTTTTTATTTGTTGATAGTATCTTAAGTCATTTGTAAGCTACATATACAACTTAATTAGCGCTGATTTGTACAGTATACAAAGTATTGTATATAGGTAAATATACGTATTTATATATATTTGTATATATATATATATATATCATCTATATGTAATTGGGAACTATTCACTTAACTAGGTGCACAATATGTTTCGTGTGTATGTATTGTGTATGTTTGATTGTAGATTGTTATCGTGTATTCTCAATAACTCTATCATAGCTTGATAAGAAAAAGAAACAAAATAGCTGCTTAGATAGCTGTTTGCGTTCAGTGTTCAGGTGTATGACGTAAAAAGTGAGCTTAAATGTAAATATGTATATAAAAATGTTTTTTTTTTTTTTTGCGTTTTGTTGTTTACCAATTCTCAATTGTAATGGCACTTGAAATGAAAATGAATAAAGTTTATATTAATGTAGGCGATACGCGTAGCTTAGAAATTTCACATTTCTAGTCAAGTAAGATCTCTTCCTTTTACATTTAAGGCAATTTGCAAGGCACAAAATTAAATATCGATTCATGCAGCTAAAGACTAACGAAAAGAGTACAATGAATGAAAAATATAACTTCAATATAAAAATATATGTGTATGAAACTTAGCCTGCTAGCAAAATGAACTCAACTAATGTCGCTTAAGACTAATTAAAAACTAAAGCTTAAATGCCTAAATATTAAACAAACTACTAAACGCACACTTCATCAAAATCTAAACGTATCTTCTCATCAACGGAAGCTAATTTATGTATAGTCTTTTTAATGCGCAACGCTGGCAGACGAACATTTGGATTCTGATGCCAGCATTCCTTCATTAGCTTGGACATACCAGCCAGGAGCTGTAATTAAATAAATAATTACTAATTTTCTACATTTTTTATATGGCGTCATATACTCACAGAATCTGAGCTCCAGCGATTCGGTATGGATGGTCTATAGTTGTCAATGCAGACAACTTTACGCATATCCTCAAAGCTGGGATCCATGGGCACCACATCATAGAATGGCACCTTATATTCCTCAGCAATGCCACACGAAATAGTGCGACGACAAACCTCCCAAAGAACTAATCCAAATGCATAAATATCCGTGCGTCGCAGTGCCTCAAAGCATTCCATGTCAATGCTAAAGAGTATACATTACATTAGCTGCTCAATGTTTAGTTAACTACGGTGTGCTTACCTTTCATCGAGTACTTCAGGTGCCATATAACGTTTAGTGCCCACTTTTGGATTATGTCCCAAATCCAACTGTCCTGTGACATGCGAGTGTGTAACTGCTAGACCAAAATCAGCTATGACACAGGTGCCATTGGCAGTGACCAAAATGTTCTTGGATTTCAGGTCACGATGAGCCATTGCGGGCTTGCCCTCAGTGCCAAAGATTTCAGTGTGCAAGTGCACGAGTCCATTTGCAATCGAGAGACAAATCCAAATCATATCATTATGACTAAGTGCATTGCGATTCAGGTGATCGAAGAGCGAGCCTTGTGGATAGTAGTGGGTCATTAGCCAGAGCTGGGTGCAGGAATTGCGAGAGGTCATGTCAGAGCCAATGAAGCCTAGGATATTCTCATGACGCAGCAAAACGGTGCTGAAAAAAATTGAGATTAGTAAAAGTCAAAGTAATTAAAAACGTTAACCAACCTATAGATTTCGGTTTCCCTTTTCCAAGACTCCTCGTCACGACTAAAAAATATTTTGACGGCAATGCTTTCGCCGTGCCAGTGACCGCGCCACACCTCACCGTACTTGCCACGTCCGATGCACTCAATCAATGTCACCTGTTTGGCCAATGTGCGTTGCACCAGCAATGGCAGCCCTGAACCAGAACCGGAAGTAACCGAATGCTGCAGATATTCACGCAGAGTACTATCCCCGGCGCTAGTGGCGCGTAGCAGTTCATCGTTAACCAAATACGATTCGGGATCCTGTTTAATGCGTGTTGCCGCGAGCCGCTTGCGTTGGCTGCGACGCACAAAGTACACCGCCACAAAGCCCATCAATGTGATTATTAGAAATGGTCCCAAAATTGCAGCGGTCATTTTGCTCAAGTTGCTGCTGTCGGCTGTGATCACCACATCGCCTCTGACAAAAGGTTCCAACTCTGGGAATTCGCCATCATTGCAAAAATCGCTTGCGCAGCAAACGATATTTATGAACTTTGCTGTGTTGCGTTTCGAGGGGCCGTTGAACTTATTCAATGCATTCTGATTGCATATTAATGGCAGGTGATCTTGCGATTTCGTGCAGCCGCGCGACACCAGCTCCTGGCCAACGGCATCACGTGTACGTGATTTCCAGCACTGCAATAGAAATGCAAGATTCAAATGAATAAACTGAATAGATAAGACTGACTCGATGCTCTCACCTGTATGGCATTCTGGCATGTATGGGCGTGTTCATTCGGATCGAGACAGGGTGGCTCACACGCAAAACATTTTAATCTGTGCATATACAAAATATCAGATTAGCCAATAAAATCAAAACATACTATTTGCACAAGTATCAGAGGGGGGGACTTTATGAAACGGGCGGGCATATGAGTTTTACCTTCTTTTCATGCGTCGCTTACTCTTAACATGTCTTCTATTAAGCAGTGCAGCGTGTAAATAAATTAGCAGGGCGTTAAATATTAGGGTATTAGCATATTAGGATTTAGCCATAGTTAATTTAGCTATTAATTGTGATGGGGAGAGTTTTCTTTCAATTACGGCTACTTAATTACCTTGGATGTGTTAGTAAAGAGTTTTGCGGTATAGCTGGAAATTCTTTTCCATTAATGTGCGGTGGCAATTCCATATCCATATCCTGTTGCTCGTCTAACAGGAGACCACTTATTTCCGCTGCAACAACAACAACAACAAATGATTCTTACATATACACACGCAAACGGCTAGAAATACTCAACGCACACACACACGCAAATGCTTTTTTGTATACACAATTCAAAAGCAAGCATATGTATATATTGTGTGTGTGTGTGCTAGTGTGCGCTTGTGTGTGTGTAGATTATAAATGCACTTTTATTCTATGCTCGCCCACATAAGCATTCTTATGAGTTTATATAATACATATTTTTACAATTGTGCATTATTTTTAAGTTATTTGATGCATTTCGCGAAAATGTTGTATCAAACTTGACTATATTCGCGGCGCAATTGGTCAGAACAGTAGCATATGAAAACAAATTGTCGTCCAAACACACACACACACACACACAT
Organism: Drosophila mettleri; assembly: GCA_035047625.1. Lineage (NCBI taxonomy): Eukaryota > Metazoa > Arthropoda > Insecta > Diptera > Drosophilidae > Drosophila > Drosophila mettleri. The sequence goes on from JAWNPI010000085.1 coordinate 16,272,416, forward strand.
ACACAAACAAATAAGCAGCGCGTAGGCATCATTTTATTGTCGTAATATGCCGCTATTTAAGTCATACATATATGTTTACACGCAGCTTTTTGTGCTGCACACATATTATGTGATAATTATACACATAATTTAACACACCTTTTGCATTTTTATATAAAAAAAATGACAACAGAAAAACCAAAAATAAATTTGACTCCATTGCCATTGTTTTTTTCCCAACACTAACAGCGGTACGTTAGTCAACACCAATAGGAATACATTGCCGACGGGGTCACCCTAAAAGCGCTCTCACATCTGCTTACAATTTTAACAGAAGTTGTTTTAGGTGCCCATACTTTATACTGTTAAGATAATACCAAATGCTGTTAAAGATTACTATTTAAACCCCCCGTCGTTATGTTGTTCAGGTCACACTGAGCCGGTCCTCAGCTTGCTTCGCCTGGAAAAAATTGATCAGCTGAAAAGTTTCTAGAATATCTGAACAAAACGTCAGAGACAATATCACAGTAATATTAACAGAAAAAAAAAAATTAAAAAGAAATTGAATACGGTTGTTAAATACCTGAGTACATACACGTATGTATTAACATATTTATATTTTTAGGTAAGTTCGGCGTGTATGTACCTTTGATTGTGTGTATGTATGTATATGCTTGTTGGCAGAAAATGCACTATTTCCACTAGTTCTAGTGTTTTTTCTTAAATTGCGATTTATGCAAATACAGCCGAGTGGTCATTGACTTTCCTTCTTGTTTTCAAGTTCATTCCGATTGTCAACTTCTTACAACTACGACTGTGTAATTCTCTTCACAAATCCTGTTCAGTGGGCGTGTGCTAAATGTCTTCTTAGTTTAGCTGGACCGGTTTCATATAGTGGACCACAAACTTGATGCAGAAAATCAATCAATTTTCTACTACTCGTATCAGTATTGATCAAACGCCGCATTTTGTATGTACACATACATAAATAAATGTGCTCCCCTTGGTCACGTAACTGTAATAATTTTCCCACATTTTCTTTTGCGCGTGTTCACACACAAACACACTCGCACAGACGTCAAGGGACCTAAACATGTGCTTGTTTGTTGTTTGTGCTCCTTTTCTTTCATTTTATTGTCCTGTTTATCTATGTATACGTGTACTTTGATATCCCATCTCGTCTCGCTTGCGCAGCAATAACAACGCATACAGACTACATACACACATTATTTATATACAGAGCATTGCTAAGCAAGAACAATAACAACGCAGACACAAACAATTGAGGGCAAGTGGTTGGTTAGTTGCCTCTGCTTATCTATCGTCGCTCCCTCCATTCCCTCCTTTAGCTATAGCATGCGGCCTGCAAAACATTTGCCGGCGTTTCAATGCTCATTCGTAAAAGTTCGCTCGCGCCGCTAACATCCAAACATCCCACACACACACATCTACAAATACATACAGAAACTGATACGAAACGACGGTCACAACAAAACAGCAAACTACGCAGTACTTTTTGCTATAATAATAATAAAACGATAGCAGCCCCCACTATATGTATGTATGTATATTCTGATCGCCTTCGTGTCCATTGCGTAATCTATGTAATTACATATTTCGCTGTTGCCAAAAGAAAAAAAAAATTGCGGCCGGCAAAATTTATTGAGTGACGGATAGAATGAGAGAGGCGAATGTGATTAAGTGAGCAAAAGTTGTGGCTGAGTATTGAATGTGCTTTTATTTTTTATATGTATTAAAAGAAAAGTATTGTGAAAGAGTAATTTTAAAACCTACGACAATTGGGCGATAAGCAACTTATCGATTTAACATCTGTATGCGTGTTCTTGTATTCCTGTGCCTACGTCAGAATGCGGCTTGTATCGATAATAAATTTTACGTGTTATTGCATCAGCTAATATCTGTTATATTCACCCTATCTCTTGCTCTCTCTCTCTCTTTTCAGAAAGTACTCGAACGTAGAAAACATCAGCAATTAACTGTTATTTGTGTTAGTTCTCTAGACTGTAAAATTATTAAAAGAGTGCAACAAGTGTTTTTCAAGGATACCTCAAACGAATCGCGCGTGAGTTTTGTCATAGTGGTGATAGTGCGAGTGAGATAGTGCTAGTGAGAGTGAGTGCAAGTTTGAGGATCTGAAGCTATGTCCGCTTCCACTCGTAATAAACACTCAAAGATCCATGGTAATGAAAAATTGGATATAAGCACTGATGAATTTGACCGCATCCGCGACGCTTTAAGCAACGAAGAGTTTCGCAAATTATTTTTCGACTACGTTGAAGAAATCCAAGATCCGGAGAATAGAAAAATCTACGAGCAGGAGATTACGCAGCTGGAAAAAGAGCGCGGCGTTGATGTTACCTTTATACATCCGCAGCCGGGCTTTGTAATCAAAACATCGATTGATGGCGAACTAAAATGTTTCATTAATATCGCGAGCTCCACAGTCGTGGAGCGGCCCAATAATGAGGTTTCCCTCAATTCTCAAACTGGCCAAAAGGGTGTCAACTGGTCTATCCCAATGGCCCAGACACCATCACGCGACGATCTGGATGCCAATAACAAACTGTGCAAAGTCTTTGATGTTGTCTTCCATCCGGATGCATTGCATCTTGCTAAGCGCAATGGACAGTTCCGTCAATGCCTTATAGATACCGCACTGGATGGCGTGGAGCGTGAATATCACGTTAACTTGGATCGTGCCAATCTCAAGTTTCCCAAGCTTGACTACAAAGGCATGGCTCGTCCCACGGTGCTGCGCAAATTAGCGAAAAATCCTTCAGCCGAGGAGAACGAACCGCATCCCCTGGAGCACATGTATCCAAAGAAGCCTGAAGCTGATGCCGGTCAGGCCAAGGTCTTGCCTATTAAGACGAAAGCGACGCCTGTGCCAAAATTTGCGGTACCCAAATACAGCATCAAGCATAGCCATGACGTCGACCTGGCTGAATATACAAATGAACTGGATGCCAAGCTGCAGGTGACAATACCCCGTGCTCTGGTCGTTGAAATCGAATTGCCGCTGCTCAACTCCACGGCCGATTGTGATCTAGATGTGACTGAGAAGTCGATTTATCTGCTCAGCGAGCGACAGGGCGCCAAATACAAACTGAAAGTGGATTTGCCCTACACTGTGAACGATAAGGCTGGCAATGCACGCTTCGACACGGAGCACAGACGTCTATGCATAACGTTGCCTGTGGTGCGCTCCACAGCGCGTCAAGAGCGCGCCTTGCATGACACTGTGCGAACTCTAAGCCGCGAGGATAGCGGCGTGGAGCTAAGCTCGAATGGCGACTCGCCAGTCGAGGATGAGGAGGTTATTGTGGAGCCAGTTGAGCTCAAGCCAACAAACGATTCAAATGCATGTAAGTGATCCATATATAGGAATCGATAAGTTTTAACTTAATTTTCATTCATTTAGTCCCACCCACTGCCGTTGTGCCGCCGCGCTCATTCCTCAAGAGTAATCTGCATTACCAGCTGCCCGCCCAGTTCAATTGCAACATTTTGGACAATGTGATTGTCTTTGTGTTGCACGTCACAAATGTGCAACCGGATTCGGTGCAGACATTGCAGGAGGCACGCAGCGTGCACTTGCAATTCGCCTCCATGGGCACTGGCTATTATCCCACCCACTATGCGTTCCTAATGCAGCTGCCCGCTGAGGTGCAGCCAGAGCTGCTGATCAATCAGGTCGAGGTTGATACTGGCGATGAAAATGTGGTCTTAAGGCTGACTATGAGTGAACAGTGCATGTTGCTGCCTAACTATCTGGCTGGACCCGATAGCAATGATCTCAAAGAATATTCGGTATTTGAGCATGAAAAAGAAAACGAATCTGAGAATTGTGACTTGGTTGCGGAGAAGCCACTGCAGATTAGCATGGATCACAATGATTTGGAGCACGCACTGGAAGTGATAATCGAGCCGCAAGAGAATCAAGCTCCCTCGGAGAGTCAACAACTGCTGTATGAGCACCAACAGGAGTTGCAGCAGCTGCAGCATCAGAAGAAACTGAACAAGAAGCAGCGCAAGCGCAACAAGCAACAACGTTCGCTATCTGAGTCCGCCTGTGAGGACCTAAAATTTGTCCAACAGCATCACGAAAAAGTGCATCAGCAGAAGCAACAACAGCTGGACTTGAAGGAGCAAAAGGAGAAAGAGAATGAGGTTCAAGAGCAGCCTCAAGATGTTTTTCCGGAGCACTTGAAAAACGTCTCTCAGCCAATGGATACGCTTAAAATGCCACATCGCAAGCAGCGCAGCTACTCCGAATGCAATGATAGCAGCGTGAGTAGTAGCTGCGTGCAACGTGGCATCTTGAAGCGTTTCAGTCGCTATGGACCACATCCCTCGATCTCCGATAGCTGCTCATCGATTGACTGTTGCTCCTCTGCGTATTCGTGCTCAGTGGATGCAGCAGGCACTGGGTTCTCACAATCGTTCGGCAGCATACCGGAGGAACGAGGCGGCGATGAAGCGGGTCTCTCAGAGAGCTGCAAGAAGACTGTTAGATTTAACGATCACATCATGAAGCAAGTGTTCAGGTGCGTCTAAATATAAATTGATTTCAATTGCCAGCAATTCCATCTAATTGGCTAATTCACATCTCTATTTTTAGGCTCGACTCGAGCATACTGGGGCAACGGAAGAAGAATCAAAAGCGACGCGATTGTAAATTGCGCGCCCAACAACGACGTCTTAGCGAGGGCGACTCGGCCGACTACGTTGAGGTGGAATCAGCCCACGGCAATGGAGGGCAGCCCGCCCCCCACAAGGTAAACGTGCGATACTAGCTGATTGGCAACACCTTGTTAATTTGCCGATTCGAGCGGCTAATTGAATTAGTGCGACTAAAACTAATATTGATTTGGATAGAGTCGAGTCGAGCTTGGAATTTTTAGACTCCTAGTCGGCTAGGCGTAAAGGCTAGTTAAATATTTAACTTAAATTGCAAATTAATTCGCAACTAAATGCGATAAAGTGTTAAAGTAAAAGGCGAAACAGAGCTCACTAGTTTGCAGCAGTTTTATTGCGATTTAAGTTAAATCAAACTATTTGTTAAGCAAAGGTCAAAACTGGGAATGTTAAAAGAATTTGAGACTAATTTAAGTAAATATTTAATTGAATAATCATGAGAATTGAGAAAGTGCTATAAGTTGTTGAGCCTAAAGGGGAAATTTTATTGTTCAATTTTCTTATCAGTTTAATAATTTCATTTGCCTTTAAAATTCGTATCATCAACTTAATCAAATTCCATCTCTACCTTTTCAGAACGCTGCCAATGCACAGTATTTCAAGCAACAGAACAACAATCAACCTCATAATAAGGAGAACAAGAAATTGTCGCTGCATGACAGCGGCCTTGACCTGACCAATGGTTCCATTAACAGCAAAAACAATCACAACAACGAACATGAAATCAAACGTAACGAGGCTGATGCCAAGAATGCCATGATGTTTGAAATGGATGACGATGAGGATGAGAATGAAGCTGAGAATATGTAAAGCGACAGAGCTTGAGCCGCGCTTGCAAAACTGTGCATGTGTTGATTCTCGAGGCAGGTTTTAAAAAGGCAAATTTGAAACTACATTTATTAAACTAATTATATACAAACAACAATATATATGTACTATTAGTCTTAATCACTTATTTTTTTAAACAACGGGTTTTTTTTTTCGATTGTAAATGTGGTAAACGTTGTTTATCAGCAAAGAGGCGCTCAATTTAATAACCATATACAATTGCAAATTGTTTAGGTACATATATTTATAACAATAATAATAATGAATGATGAATCAGGGCTAACAAGAAAATCAAAATGAACAAAAGAGAAATACAAATTCACATGTTTATATATACATACATAAATATACATAATAATTGTTATTTAATTTGGTTAAAATGAAATTGGAAACAAATTGTTAAATTACAAAGTTCTCGTAGTAATATTTTTTAGATCATACAAACACACGCATTACCATCTGAATATATATACACAAGCACACACACACATTTATATACAAATATATATATATACATATTACAAGGAAATCTCTCATAAAAATGCAAATTACAAATGGTAACTAAACAATATCAATAGTTAACAGTGCATATATGCAATACACACACACACACTCACGACACACACACACATGCATACGTAGTGTATAAGCTATTTACATACATATACTGGCTGCCGACACTAAATGTACGTGTAGTATTTTAACTTTTTTAAACAGCCGAAAGTTAAATATACAACAACAAATATATATCTTTGTGCATTTACAACTTATTGGGGGTTTACAATTGTATATTTTCTGCTTAAATATATAATATCATTTTTATATTGATACAAAATCGTCGCTGTCTTAGCTTTTATATTTTCATTTAAAATTCATATTTCTGTTATACCTAACCCTTAACATCAGCTGCTGCTGCTTAACAGTGTGCATCTTAAAGGCAAATCTCGCTTAACAGCCCTTCACTGTAACAGCCGCTTAGCTTTTATATTTTCATTTAAAATTCATATTTCTGTTATACCTAACCCTTAACATCAGCTGACGCTGCTTAACAGTGTGCAATTTAACAGCAAATCTCGCTTAACAGCCCTTCACTGTAACAGCCGCTTAGCACTAGCAACTGCTTAACAGCTGCTAATGGCTGCCCTCTAAGCATGCACTGAAATTTTTATTACTCTTTTGTCCTCTTCTTGCGATTTCTGTTCGCCTGGTAATTTAGTCGAATTTTCGTTCGAACTTATTGAACCTGCGGACGAACTAGATTTTTTCGCACGTTAAAATTTAAAAATTGAATATGCTGCTATAAATTAAATAAAATTTCTTTTTAATAATTTATTTGCATGCATATAATTTATTATATGAAAATTAATATATAATTATTAAGCTGCCAACAAATAACAAATGAAACAATATATACACATACATGCAGAGAGAGTATATACATATTTACAAAGTGAACTGAAACTAATTGAAACGCTCCTCCAGCTGTTTGCGTATAAATGGCATTTGCTGCAGCTCCCGACGTTTCACTTCCAGCACATAGAGCACGGGGCAGTCCAGCGAGCCGCACTGCAGATCACCGGATCTGCCACAACAGGCCTGGCATATCTGCTGTGTCAATCTGTAGCCTCGGTCCAGCTGCGCCAGTTTCGCCTGGAGCGTGACAAAGCATTTGCTCCGGTTGCGCGCACACTCAATGCAAATGCCCTCCTTGGTTTGCCGGCCGCACTCAATGATGCAGTTGGTCGTTGAGAAATACTGTGATATGGTGGACTTGGCATTGCCGCGATTCAGCAGCTCACCAGCTGTCGACAGGGCGGGCATCATGAGCAGTTTGCGCGGCAAATTGCTGAACCTGCAAGAGAGAGATTTGGAGTGGTTAAAGATCATGGGGCAGATCCTGAGTGCAGCTCAGTCATTTACCAGTCGTTCACATCGGCTCCAATGAGCAGCAGGCAGCGATTGAGCGGAGGTATAATGGCCTTGGTGATATAATAAATAGCATTGATCTTGTAGCCCTCGTTGGCCAGTATCTCGTGCGGACTGCGCACCAAACGTATTAGCTGCACACCTGGCGGTCCATTGATGATGCAAAAAGGCACACGCTCGCCGCGACGTGGCACGCGTCTGGGATCTTTCAGCATCCATTTGCTGTGGGTAAAGAGGGTAGAGAGGGTAAAGAGTAAAGTACATATCGTAAATATCTCCTGCCTACCGCGTCATCTCCAGTGCCGGCACACAGGCTGTGGGCTTGTAGCCATTGAGGCCACGAAACTCCTTGGCAAAGATCAGATCCTGCAGATTGGCCCGGCCGGAGAGCAGCTTGGTGAATTGCCGGCACACGTACTGCTTGATTTGACTCACGTCCGCCGTTTCGAACAGCAGGCGCAGCACCTTCTCCAGCATTTTGGCCACAGCCGGACAGCCGTCGCGTCGCACCGTCTCAATACCCTTCGCCTCGTAGACGGGCTGCTGTTGCTCGGCCGTCTCATACATGTAGCCCACGTAACGCTTCTTGGTCTGCAGCAGGCACGGCTGATAGACCTTCTCCAGCTTCAGTTTCACCGGATGCGGATTCATCTCAGTCACCGCCTGAGCAATTTCCTCGCCTATACGAAACGCCTCCGCACGATTGCGTCCGGGCACGTGAACAAACATCGAATCCGTATCGCCATAAACAACGCGCACGTTCCACTTCGCGTGCGTCTCCACCAATTTGATGGCACGCTCCAGAGTCTCGCGCCCCTTGGAGACCACCGAATCGCCCACCTCGACGGCGGGCATGCGTCCACTAAAGTTAGCCGCCGTATAGCCGTAGGTGACGTTGGCCATCAGTTTCAAGCCCAACTGGCGGGAGTGAAGCACGCGCTGCAGCGCTGAGCTATCCCGATGCAGCTTCATCGATTGCTTGACCATAAGCCGCGTGTCCAGAATCTCGCTGAGCATGCGCGGCAGTATGCCCTCTCGCACCTGTCGCTTAACGAAAACGACGCCGCATGGCGAAATGTTCACCAGATCGCGTTCGAGCAGCTGCTGGAGCAATTGCCGCGACACACGCAGCATCGAGGCACCAAATTCGAACGGGCTGCTGCTGCCCAGATGCTCCACGCGGCCCAGGCAGGTGGAGAAACAATAGTTGTAGGCAATGATCATGCTGGGATACAGGCTCTGAAAGTCCAGCACAATGACCGGATCGGCATAGAAACGCGACTCGGGCTCCATGATGAGTGCCAAATACTCTGGCGCACGCATATGGGCGCGCTGCTGCACACTGGGCGACAGCGGCACCAAGTTCTTCGGCTTGGCAATTCTGGAATATTAGAATCAATATTTATTACAAAATATCTCAAGTCGCTCCCACGACCTACCGCAGCATCATGCTCTCCACGCGAAACTGTGAGCCACGCGAGAGCACCTCATAGAACTGTATGCCAATCAGTTTGGCCATCTCGCTGGTGCGCCCCAGCAGATCCAGTTGATCCAGCAGCGCCAGGGTGCCCCTCACGCGCTCCAAGTAATACTCGAGCGTAATCCAGCGCGTGCAGGGCGAGGCATACCAATCGGTCAAGGCGCGCGCACTGTGCCAGGGACAGCGCTTGTGCAGAATGTGGTACATCACGTTCTCAAAGGTGTACGAGGTGAGCGCAATTTCGGAGCGCATCAGACGCCAGACGTCCAATAGAATGCGACCGCAGAGCTTCATCTCCACATCGAGATCCGTGAACGATTCGCGCTCTTCGTCCACAAAGTCGCGCACCTTTTGTGTGGGCACGCGCGACAGCAGCGGCGCAATGTTGAAGCACAAATGCTTGGCGCGCTCAATCACATAGCCCCAGGAGCCCATTTCGATCTCGTAGCCGGCATAGATGTCCGCATCCCAGCGTGTGCAGAGCGCCAGCAATGCCTCGAATGCCTGCGCTTCGCTCTGCACCACCTGCAGCTCAATGTCCGCATCCAGGCCATGATGTCGGCCCTCCGGCAAGATATCCTGACCGTCACTGACAATGATATAGCCGCAGGCTTGGCCGGGCAGCGACTGTGACTGCTGCGGCAAACTGTGCTCTATCGCATAGAACAGGCAGCGGATCTCATCATGCAACGGATCTGGCTGCAGCTCGCCACGCGTCGGCACAAACAGCTCCAGCGTCAGGGTGGTCAGATAGTTGCACTGTGAAATGAGCGATTCACAGCATGAGTATTCATCCCGGCAGGGATCATCCGTCTCTCACTCACCTCTATATCCGCTTTGGCCTGTTGCAAATTCTCCAGATTCACCTTAAAGCCGAAGGTGTTGTCCAGCGTGGCATTGGTTAGCCCGAAGCTCAGTTCATGGCTATTGCGTCCGCTGCTGATGCTGCGGACAAACGAGCTGCGCTCCAGTGCCGCCAGGGCAGTGCTGCTGCTCACGCTTCTCTCACTCGATTGACTGCTGCCTGGCTCCTGCTCCTGCAGCAGTTTTGTGGCGCGCTCGGAGCTTGGTGTGCCCTTCGCCTGTGACATGGGCGTTAGTGTTAATCCACTGCAGTTTAACTCATCATCCTCGCTGGCTCCATTCTCCGCATCCACTGCATTGAGCATCATTGTTATTTTCTGACGCTTGATTTTTATGGGGCTGTCCACATCATTGGCTGCTGGCCGCAGCTCCTCCTTGTCGCCGCCTTGGCGCTGCCTGTGCAGTTCCCTTGCTTTCAGCCACAGCTTGGCATCCTGCAGACTCGGCGGACTCATCGCTGGCTCCATGACCAGCCGTTGCTCGCTGCTGAAATACTCGCGCACCTGCTGCTCACTGCGATAGCGCTGCAACATGGCCGGCCCACCAATCGCCATTAGCTGCTTTCTGCGCCAGGCAGCCAGACCTTGATTGCCGCGCAGCACGCTGCTCTCGAAGGGCTCCAAGTCGTTGAGCTTGTTGCCCGGTATGCGCAACACCAGAAAGCCCACCTCCGTCATTTTGCTCACGTCGGCGGGATTGCTGTAGTACGGCTGCTGGAACACATGCTCGGGTATATCCAACTTGCGACAACTGTGCAATACCTCATCATAGCTGGGCGGCAGCTCCAAGGGAGCTATGACCAAATTATTGGGATCTGCAGATTGGTTCGACTTGGCCACAAGCTTAGTTTCTATCGGCAATTCTGGACTGTCCAAGTCATCGCTGAACACGGATGGACTGTTTACAATTAGGGAATGCTCATAGAAACTTTTCATTAGCTCTGGCGTATTGCTATCCACACTACGTGGACTGCATTGTGGTGTGACAATCGCTGCCTTTTCCGTTAGATCTGCAGCTGCAACTTTTATCGATTGCATGGGACTCGCAGGCGCCGGCAGTTGACTTATTGGATTTGGATTTACAGATCTCACGGGCATTGGACTTGACAAATTGGGACTTTTTGCTGTCATATTATTCTCTGGCATTGGACTTGCTGCAGCTCGCCGCCTAGTACTCCTAGAGCTGCCTGGCATTGGACTCGCTGCATGTCGACTTCTCGGAGTCGCTGGCATTGAATTTGCTGTAGCTCGACTCTTTTTACGCTCTGGCATTGGACTTGCTGGAGCTTTACTTTCTGAAACTCGACTCCCAGAACTCTTAGAGCTGCCTGGCATTGGACTCGCTGCAGCTTGACTTTTTGCTTTCTCTGGCATTGTTTCTGCTGCAGTTCGACTCATAGGACTCTCTGGCAATGGACTTGCTGCAGATGGACTCCTAGAACTCTCTGGCACTTGTCGACTCATAGGACTCTCTGGCATTGGACTTGCTGCAGATGGACTCCTTGCCTTCTCTAGCATTGCATTTGCTGTAGCTTCACTCCTTGCCTTCTCTGACATAGGTGCACCTCGACTCATAACACTCTCTGGCATTGGACTTTCTGCAACTTGACTCCTAGAGCTGCCTGGCATTGGATTTGCTGCAGATTGACTCATTGCCTTCTCTGACATTGCACTTGCTGCAGTTCGACTCATCGCAATTGGACTGGCTGCAGCTCGACTTTTTGCTCTCTCTGCTTTTTCTGGCATTGAACTTGCTATGACTTCACTCCTTGAACTCGCTCGCATTGGATTTGCTGCAGCTCGCCTCATCGAACTCTCTTCCCTTGCTGAAATTTGACTTCTTTCCGTACTCTCTGTTGATAGAGTCTTTTCACTTTTACTCTGGGGCGTCGCTCGTTTCGCCAGCAGCGATTCCCGAAAGCTGCTGCGCAAGCGCCTTAAATTTGGCTTGGCCACAGATCTGTCGCTCTCAGTGTCGGACACAATTGCCTCATCGTCACTAGTTACTGCGGGAGCATCTGGAACTGGGCTGCCATTTTTCAAATCGTGATCAATTTGACGCTCTCCGCTGGGTTCTGCTTTGCCGAGTGCTGTCGTCTGCTCCACTGTCGACTGCGTTGGCGTCGTCGCAAAGATGTCCGAAATGCGTGAGCGTCTTTGACGCGGCTTCAGAGTGCACACGATGTGCGTCTTATCCAAGTCACGAGTGCTGCGGCGCGTGCTGCGACGCAAAGGAGTGCTGAAAGCAGGACAATTATTTATAGAAACTCTAAGAAGAAGAATAATAATGCAACCTACAAATCGTCCTCTCGTAGCGCTTTGATTTCTGCGAACGTTTCTGCAGAAATGGTTTTGCGGCGCAACTCCGACATGGCCAGCTTCTTGCGCAGTGTTACAACTGGACTAAATTTGGAGGACACGGAATTAGCAGATCAGAAGAGGCTACAACTTATTTATATATACCTCTTGGCGTTCGTCTCGAGCTGCGGGCCCAGGCGCTTCTTGATGGCGCTGCTCGCTGGCACAGCTGCAGCTGCTGCTGCCTCCTCCTGCTCTGTAAGCAAATGCAAGCTTTGGGATTAGGAATCTTTAGTATCTCAGCTAGCCACACCTACTCTGTGCGGATCGGCTGGTTATAGTCACAGGCAGCGGCGCATATTTCTTGGCCACACTTGACTTGGGCGTGCGTGGCTGCTGCATGCTGATGCGAGCCTTGGGTGTGGTGGGCGTGCGCGGCGGCGTGCGTTGCTGTGCCCTGGCCTTGGCCTTGGTGGGCGTGCGCTGCAGCTGCAGATCGTCGGCGCCATCGATTTGCGGCAGCGCCTGCTGCTGGCTGCCAGTCGCGTCGGGCTCAGGCATGCTTTGACTCTGGCTGATCTTGAGCAGCAGCTCATCAATGTCATCGAGCGCTATGGAAAAGTCATGCGCATTGCCAGCTGTGTGCTCTGCATCCGAATCGTCGCTTTCGTCTTCGGACAGCGGCTGCTGTGTGGCAGCTGCAGCGGTCTGTTTGTCCAGCAGCTCGGGCGTCAACTCAACTGCAAGAGAAGTTACAAATTAATGAAAGTTATTTAAAAATTTGATTTCATTTAAGACTTTACACTGCTTATGCTGCTGCGAGAGCTGCGCTAGCGAACTGTCCAAATCGATGTGCGATTCATTTGCATTCTGCTCCTCCAGCTGCTGCAGCACGTCCAGCAACTCCAAGTCCTCCTCACGCACTGAATTGTGAATGATATTTTATTATTATATTTCATTTTAAATGACCTCTTTATCTATTTACATGTGGCATCGTGTGGCAGTGGACCATTTGCCTGCTGCAGCAGCTGCTCGTCGACTAGCGTATCGTTCAGAAAGTCCGCTTCATCCTCATCCCGCACTAGACTCTGCACACTGCCGCTGCCCGATAGATGATTTTGTATGACAGATGCATTGATCAGCTGCTGCTGTGCATCCTGGCTGCATTCGTCGGGATAAACGGCGTTAACCAAGAGCTTCTGTAAATTGAATTGACGACGCTGCTCCTTGGCGCTCGTTTGCAGCGTGACATTCATGTTGCTGATCTGCGTTTGATCGGCCAGCGTTTGCTCCCCGCTCACTGTTTGCTCCAACGATACGAGCTTGCTCTCGAGAGCCGCGCGATAGAAATTGTGGCTCTCGGCAATTTCAACATTCGGACGCTCCTGCGTGGGCGGCACTTGCAGCACAGGCAGCTGCAATTGGTTGCGTTATTTATAAGTGAGATTGAATCGATAATGTATAGATATTCGACAGCTACCGCATTTAGCTTCTGGCTATCCGCGCCATAGCTCTCGGCCAGCTTCTGCCTGCGCACGTGCTCGTCATGCCAAATGGCCTCAATGCCGGGATTTGTGTGCGTCGAGCTCGTTTTGCTGATCAACTGAAAGCGATTCAGTATAAAGTTGGAGCTCACATCCACTTCTAAGGCGCTGCAGGCCACTTTCTTAACCACCGAGGGATCCAAGAGCTGCTGCGGCTTTACATTCGCATACGCCACAGCTGCAAGGGCAGCAAAGATCAGTAAAAAAAAAAAAATTTAGTTTATTGAGTAACTCTGTGTTCCCTCACCGTCCTCCTCTGTTTGCCTGCGAAATTTGACAATCTCGAGCGGCACATGCAAATAGCTCATGCCGTACAAATTGTAGTCGATCATGAACTGTAGAATGTAGGGCACATGCGATTCGTGGGGATTGAAATTTCTGCTCAGGATTGCGCCGCTTTGCAATAAATTCGCAGCGCGTCGCACAAAGCGCGGATTGAACATGAAAATCTTAAAGAACTGATGCTCCGTGCGATGGTAGCCATAGAAAGGGCTGCAAAGAGAATAGAAATACATTTATATAAAATTAAAAGAAATTTTTTTTTATGCATTTATATTCATTCTCCCACTCACATGCCCTTAACCAACTGGATTTTAAACACGTGCTGCGCATTGGAGCTGCCCTGTCCCAGCGATATATTGATGGCCTTGTCCAAGTGCATCGCTATTTGCAATATGCCCCGCTCCACGGTCTCAAAGTCCCGTTTGTCGTAGGGTATGTAAAAGTACGGAAAGACTCCGTGCACGTGCATGCAGCATTTCTGGCCATTTGCATTCGCGCCAAATATACGCACAATGGGCACCTGTTTAACAAATTACATATACATTAGTATTATTGTCAATTTTATACCCATTACATTTATTTACGCGCTTAATTTCCTTGCCGCGCAGCTCGGAGTAGCATGGATCGAGACCAAAGACTGGCTTTTCCATATAAAAATCGGCAATCACCAGCCGCAGCGAGAAAATGCCGTCTATATCCGACATTTTGTATTGTTGCTTTTGCGCATATAATGAAAGTAAAATTCATTAAAGCGACAGCAGCACACTTAATTTAAATTAATTTGTTTACTTTTTATGCTCACAATTGCCAGGGCTGGAAAGCTGTATTGCGAAATTCAGCTGCAACTGTTTGGCGCCAATAGCTGCTAGGGCTGAACGAAATTTGCTCTGCAACTCTGCGCTACTTACGACTTAACGAAACTTAATGCTTATTTCTCGAGTACTTAACGAATCTCGTCATTTATGAGTACTTAACGAAATGACAAGTCGTGACGGCACGAGTACTCACTAAAATTTGAATATTGCGCGCCAATTTCGCTGCTAATATTCATATCTCATTATTTTATTTGCTTAAATAATTGGACTTATGTTTTTTTGGTAATTATATGCCCAGTACTCAAGCTCTAATTGAATTACTTTATAATTGATATGATTAGCTGCTATTTATTAAATTTAATATGTAAACTTAAAGCAGAGCTGGTAAAGCCCATCACATTGACCTTGTTTAAGTTATTGACTATCCATTGTTATCTGCTGTGTAATAATTATTCAAGTGAAATTGTCTCCTAAAAGTCCCCTCGTACGTGATCGGCGTGTGTTTTGAAGAAGACCACAGAGATAAAACTACCCAATGGGAATCCCTCGAGAATTCGGAAACTGAGCTCGCCGAAAGACAAAGGCAACGCGTGGCTGTATATAAACTAGGTGCGCCGTCAGTTGAGACAAGAAAACAGTTCAACATTTGCAATGAAGTCGATCGCCTGCTTAACTCTGCTCGTGCTTCTGGCTGTGGCAATAGCTCAGCCCTTTGAGGTGACGGAGGATGTGATGACGCCAGCTGCTTTGGAGGTGCTGCCAGCTACAGCTCCTGTGGCACACGAGCGTCAAAAGCGTGCCACCTGCGATCTGCTAAGCTTCTGGAATGTGAAGAACACAGCCTGCGCCGCGCACTGCCTGGCCAAGCGCTTCAAGGGCGGCTACTGCAACAGCAAAGCCGTTTGCGTTTGTCGTCATTGAATTGAAAAGTTGTAAAAATATAAATATAAATATTAAATAAATTATGAGAAAATACTAAAAAATATTAGTTTATATATATATATATAATATAATATATATATTTATTTATTGCTTCATCGAGCCGCCTTAACTGATTTTTTTTTGGCTCAGCTCATTATAAATTGTTATTAAAAAACATAAAAAAAAAATTTGATTAGTTTTAGCTAACAAACATGTGTGAAATGGCGATTGGTGCATAAATGTTCTTATTTTTTTTTTGTTGTTGTAATTTTTATAAAAATTTATAACATGCATTTCGTTAATTCATTTAACTAGAGTTTCGTTTCATATATATATATATATATAAGTTTAAGTATAAAATTTGTTAATCAACCGTCATATGTATAATCATTCGATTTTGTTTTCACATACCCACATATGTATGCATATATATAATAAATATATATTATTTTATGTACTAAGTTAACTTGGTTAGAATTAGTTTTTTTCATGTATGCAATAAACATATTCATATTAAATATTATAATTGGGGAAGAATGTGTTAAATATATAATTTTCTTGTTGCTTTTAAGTATATATGTATATTCTTACTACATATATATATATATTAAATATATATATTGTATTTTGATGACTGAAATTATTAGTGATTTAGTGAATTATAAAAAAAAAAAAAAAAAAATATATATATATATATATATATATATATATATATATCAAATTATTAAATATAAAAAAAATATATATATGTATAAGATTAGTATTAAATTAATATTTTTTTAATTGTATTAAGTTTGATTTTTTTTTTTCAATTTAAATGTTTTTCTTTTTCAAATGAATTTGCTTTGAAATTATTAATTAATTTTAACAATGTATTTTCATAATTTTTTATATATATATTATTATTTTTGTATTATTTTTTCATCAAATAATTTATTTTTATATATTTTAAAAGTCTGCTTTTATAATTTTTTTCATGTGAAATTTTGATTGAAAATATTTTTTTTTTTTTTTTTTTTTATGAATTTTGTATGAAATATTTCTCTCTTTAATAAGTTTAAAGTTTTTATTATTATTATAAAACATTTTTTAATTGCGTGAATCTTGCTGTAAAAATTTAATTTTTTTATATATATATATTTAAAAAGGTTATTTTTAGTAAAAAAGAGTTAAGAACATATAGCACAGTTTTAGTTTTTTTTTTGTGTTTTGTTGGTGTGTGTATTAAAAGCTCCATAAATTAGAGTTTTATAAAGAGTATAAAGATATATATATATATATATATATATATATATATATATATATATATATATATATATATATATTTATATATATATTAACATATCAAATTATTTATATATTTTAAAGAGGCTAGCGGAGTTTGAATTTTGTTTTTTAGTTTTTTGTTTGGCCAAATCACAGGAGAATTAGAAGTTTTGAATAACAGAAGAGACTAGGAGAGTTTTGTAAACAAATATCTATAGATATATATCATGCACTCACACGCACACACATACACACTCATTATATTAAATTAAAGTTTTTAGTTTAAAGCTTATGAACACACGAGATTTGCTGTTTGTGCTTGACCAAGTTTAGCTATGTTTTTAGGCCTCTCTCAATATATATATTTTAATTAGTGTATAAAGATTGTATAATCAATTTTGATTTATTATTATAAAAAGAGCATAATTATATATTTAAAAAACGCTTAACTTGTTTGCTTTATTTTTGCTTTTGCTTCAATTCTTTCTTCATTTTCGTTTTCTCTTGTTTTTGTATAATAAATTATGACTATATGTATATATGTATATATATTTAAGAAATATGTAAGTAGGAGGCGCACATTATTCATTATTCATTATTCATTATTCATTATTCTCTCTCGCTCTCTATCTCCCTCTCTAATAATTATTTGTGTTTTTCTTTTCTTTTCGTTTCGTTTTCTTTGACTTGACTTAGAAATACAACTTTTAAAAAATTGTTTTGTTTTGTTTAGTTTTTTCTTTCTTTTAGAAAATGTGATATTAATTATTGAAAACAAATAAAAACGAGTAAAATATGTAAAATAAATAGTAACTAGTGAAAAATGTATTTATATATATATATATAAATTTAGATATATATATATATAAATAAAGATTAAACCTAAACGCATTTAGCTTCAGCTTCAGCTTTATGTTTTTGCCTCATTTGCAGCCTCGGCTCGCCTAGACGTCCACGACCATCTTCTTGTGTATATCCGTGTTGCCCACAACCGAGCAGAACTCGTCGAACGAGATCTTGCCATCCTCGTCCTTGTCCGCAAAGCCGATTGTCTTGTCCACAATCTGCTGCAGCTGCGTGTCTTTCAAATTGTTGCCAACCATCATTTTGAGTACCTGAAACAAGCCACATGCATAAATATATTTCTGATCTGGCTTTTATGGTCGACTCACCTGGAAGAGTTCGCCATTTGATATATAGCCATCGTTGTCCATGTCGTAGATGCGAAAGGCGAAGCGCAGCTTTGACAATTTGTCGCCCTTGACGCTGAACTGGGAGACGCCCTGAATGAACTCCTTGAAGTCCACCTCGCCGTTGCCGTCCGCATCGAAAATGTCAATCACGCGCTGCACCAGCGGATTCTGTTGCAGCTCCGGCAGCGACATGAACTCGTCCACGCTCAACGCGCCCGAGTTGTCCAAATCCAATTTGCGGAAGCGTTTGCCCAAGCGACGTATCTCATCGGCATCGACTGTGCGGGAGTGGAAGAGGGGGAGAAGGTGAATGAGATTTGGTTTCTAATGGAACAACTGCACGTGTGCCCTGTACACTCTGTACTCTGTGCACCCTGTGCTGCGCGTGATCGTCTCTATTTATAGATCACCCCCCCGAAACACGAAAATGACAATGAAAATGTTTATTGATATTCATAATATGCATGGGCTAATTAAAAACAGAGCCAGCGTTAGCCAAATTCTGAATGCAAACATTGTGCTAATGACACTAGCTTACTTTTGATAGATCATATATGAGTACAGTTCGGTAAAAATAGAGACTTGAAATTTCGTTATAATAAAAATAAATAAAATAATAAAGTTCATTCACAAACAATTTGAATTTCTAGGTTACAATATTAAATACTTTCAATCGTTCCATTATCATCAGTATCATCCCAGCACAAATCAGATAAACGCACAATCCAATTAGATAAGCATTGTACACTCGGTTCTCATACCACTTCCAATAGCACTGGCATCTTCCAATTAGAAAATATTAAACAAAGCAACCAACACGTGTCACTCTAGCACAATATATATTCCCACTATAGGTTTTCTCTTATTAGACTGCTCAACAAATATCTAGCTAGTTTGTGCCAATTAGAATTTTACTATAAATTAATAATTTAAATTAAAACTTTTTAATTTAATCTTAAGCCCAATAGCTTGATTCATAACTACGTACATAGAGCTTGAATTGGAATTTATTTACTATTTAGAAACATATAACTTAGCTCATTATATTTCTATTATTGCATATACCAATAAATAAGACTAATGAAAATAATTTATTAATTAACTATAATTATTAACCAGACAATATCAACACAGTTAACTGCACATAAACTAATCGCAATTAATTATTAATAAAAATTAATTAATTAATAATAATTATTCATAATTTCAATTAATTAATTATCACTTCACTATATTACATATTCCAGTTAGCAAACAGAGCACCATTATTATTCCAATTAGCAAACATAGCATTATTTAATATTATTCCAGTCAGAAAACCAACTCCAATTAACTCAAGCTAAGCGTAAGCAAACAAACGTCATCCTAGCACAATTTGCATACTCCAACTAACTCCAATAGCAAAATATCTAATAAGTATCACAATTAATAGCCAAGTTCTGCTCCAACAAAAAAGTGTCACAATTAATATACAAAATGCACAATTCAAATGCCAAATTGAGTGCATGCACGTATTATCCTAGCACAGTTCACATTCCTATTGGCCACAACACGCAAATAAGCCACTGTCACACTGGCACAATTCTCATATTCCAATTGGCAATAAATAAATACTGCTCCCATTGAACAAACAAGGCGCATAAAGTAACGCAAATAACTGTAACTGCAAAAGGCGTTCGCAAATGTGGCCGCTGCACGCGTGCAAATTGTCTTTTGGCTACTTAAAAGTGTTCCTCGCTACGTGGAATATGCATAAGCAGCTGGCTAAATTCCATTCAAATGACATTGACTAGAGACTGCAAAAAGAAAAATATGTGTAGAAATTATATTAACTCACAATTCGAGCACATTTCCATGGGCAGCGACGTTTCATTTCCCTGAAATGCATACGTAAATTGGTTTCAATAAATTTTGGTCTAACGAGAATTTTGCTGTTCGCATTTGAAAATTAAAATGAAAAGCCATAAAAGCACTTTTCTAGAATTTTGGTTTTTTGGGCACAGTTTTATTACCATTTTGTGTGTGTGTGTGTGTTTCTGGGTTGAAAATGTAATTAGCTAAAAATGTATGACCACCAACAACAACAGCAGGGAGACGACCTTTATTTTTTTTATTGGCAATTTATAAGAGATTTGCACTTTTTTCCGTTTTATTTGGCGACTGCGACACACTTTTGTACACAATGGCGTCTGACCATTCGCAGGTAGCGCGCACAGAAAGTCAGCTGTTTGCTTTGGAGCAGAGTGACGAAAATAAAAACACACGTTCACCCTGTTGACTCCCACGCTGCGAACTGGCATACAAGTGGAACGCAGCTCTGTTAAGTGCAAATATGAGATAACAGTGAGCGAGCAGCACGCGCCAACAGTGCTGAGATATATGTATATAACAAATTGTGTTATATGAAGCTACCTCATATACATATGCATAGAACGATTTTTAGCAAGCACGCCTCAGTGCAATGAGAAGTATGTTAACGCAAATTTGAGCAACGTTGCGCACTGCGCGGGCAGCGATAATCATTGTCATTTTCTATCGAATTTGAATTTTTTACGCCTTAACAAAGTTTTTTTTAGGTTTAAGCAAAGGCGTTTCCGTATATTTTTGATTAATGTGGTATTGAGTGGTAGAAAAAAATGGCTGCTGACACAAATGCATACTTGAATGACAAATAATATTCAACAATACGAATTTTACACAGTCTTTGCTGCTGTGTCTGTGGCTGTATCTAGTTTATGCATGACCCAATAAAATGTGCACAAGAAATCCAACCAGAAATGTTGAATTATTTGGCAGCACTGAATAATAAGCATAAATTAACTCGCCAGCTTCCGCTGGCCTAGAAGACAAGCAGCTGACAATTATAAGCGTTTTGCCAGAGTCTTACCTGATGACGATCAAGTTGCTCCAAATTGGATTGCCCTTTGATAGCTGGCATCAACGGAAAGTGAAATTTCAACTGGCCCACTGCGGGGAATTGCGGCTAGACACTTGTAGAGCTTCCCTCACCGTCTCAGCGAATAGATAGCATTTACTGTCTTTCCGTATTATCACTATGGCAAACAGACTTGGTAGCTGGCTGTCAGCCCATTTCGTTGCGGACCCGCCAAGCGTACGGTCGTCGCAGCCCCAAGATACACCCACACTCCAGCGCCGCCAACCACCACAGCCCAGTCACAGACATGTCCCAGAGCACATCGAGCTATGCCTATGCGGATGGCAACGGAGCTGCAGCCACCAGACGAACGGTGGCCATTGTAGGAGCCGGTCTGGTAAGTCATCCTGTTATCTGGTTTCAGTTATGGGGGGGATTAGCGGGCAGCCGAAATAAAAATATTTGGAGCCAAGCCATAAAAGCGGCGCATGAGAGATAAGGAATAGAGCAAAGTATAGCCGACATCTGAAGCAGAGAGCATAGAGCATAGAGTGCCCATTCTTGAGCTCATCTGAAGAGTATTAGAGATTCATATAGGTCACGTCTGACCATGGATTATACGATGTTTATAAAAACTCTTCATTCAAGACAGTCGCAAATACCTCTTGATTTTTATGTAAATTCATCCATGTCTAACACTTATTATATAAGAGTCTTATACAACTTATCTAATGCATAAAAGACTTTCATACTCAGATTCTTCTAATTTTTTGTATAAAGTATAAGACTGACAGGGTAACTCTCGCATGAAACTCATCTACTGAGTATAAGAGTGACATTAGTGTAAAGCTCACTCTTAGCACTGCTATTAGCACTATAATTAATAGGGCATACGAGTGTTAAGTAACTCTTACATGAAAATCATCTACAGAATATAAGAGTGTCTTATAAATTTTTCTTACACCCATAAGAGATCTGCTGTTAATACTATGAGTAATAGGGTATAAGACTTTTAGGTAACTGTAGCATAAAATTCGTCTACAGAGTATAAGACTGTCTTATACATTTTTGTTAAGCTCACACGTACAGCTGCTATTGACTCTATGAGTAATAGGGAATTAGGTAATTTCTGCAAGAAACCCATCTACTCAGTATAAGAGTGACTTATACATTTTTCTTATGCTCACTCATAGAGCTGCTTTTAAGACTATGATAGGGTATACGAGTTTCAGATAACTCTGGCATGAAACTCAACTGCAGAGTATAAGAGTGTCTTATAAAATTTTTAAATATTGCTGCTATTAACTCTTTAGTCTATTTTAACTTTTCTATCAAATATAAGAGTGTCTTATAATTCTAAATTTACTCTTCTACAGAGCATTATTGCTTAGCATAATTTACTGTTTGGTCAAACGTAGCGTATAAGAGTTACTCTTTTGCCATCAGCTTCTACAGATTCTCTTATATTAACATCACCTATGCAGGTGGGTTCATTGGCCGCTTTGAACTTTGCCCGCATGGGTCACGCGGTGCAGCTGTACGAGTACCGGGAGGACATACGCCAGGCGCAGCTGGTGCAGGGGCGCAGCATCAACTTGGCGCTGTCGCAACGCGGCCGCAAGGCCTTGGCGGCCGTCGGACTGGAGCAGCAGGTGCTGGCCACAGCGATACCCATGCGCGGCCGCATGCTGCACAGCGTCAAGGGACGCACGAGCGTTGTGCTCTACGATCCGTGCAACAATCAGTGTCTCTACTCCGTGGGTCGCAAGCAGCTGAACGAGCTGCTGCTGAACGCCTGCGATGCCTTTCCCAACATCCAGTGCCATTTCGAGCACAAGTTGATCAAGGCGAATATCAGAGAGGGACGCATGCAGTTCAAGCAGGGGCAGGGGCAGGAGAGCCAGAAGGAGCCGCAGCCGCAGCCGCAGCCGCAGCCGGAGCCGGAGCAGCTGATCTCTGCCAGCGCAGATTTGATTGTGGGCTGCGATGGCGCCTTCAGTGCGCTGCGGCAGCAGCTGGTGCGTCAGCCCGGCTTCAACTACTCGCAGGAGTATATCGGAACGGGCTATCTGGAGCTCTGCATACCGCCCAAGGACAATGAGTTCCAAATGCCGCCAAATTATTTGCACATCTGGCCACGCGACTCCTTCATGATGATCGCCTTGCCCAATCAGGATAAATCGTTTACAGTTACGCTATCGATGCCCTTTGAGGTGTTTGGGGAACTGAAGACGCAGCAACAGCTGCTCGACTTCTTTCGCACACACTACGTGGACGCACTGCCGCTGATTGGCGAGGAGCAGCTGGTCAAGGACTTCTTTAGGTCGCGTCCCCAGCACTTGATGTCCGTCAAGTGCAAGCCGTATCACTTCATGGACAAAGCCATAATTTTGGGTGATGCGGCGCACGCCATGGTGCCCTACTATGGCCAGGGCATGAACGCAGGCATGGAGGATGTCACGCTGCTCAGCTCCATACTGATTGAGGAGCTTCCGCTCGCCGAGGCGCTGGAAAAGTTCACGGAGTCACGCTGGCAGGACGCCCATGCCATTTGTGATCTGGCCATGTACAACTATGTGGAGGTGCGCAAGGACTTACACTAGACTTACACAGTTACACCACTGCCATTTATCGATCTTTTATCCTCGACAGATGCGTGATCTGACCAAGCGCTGGTCGTTTCGTTGCCGCAAGTGGCTGGACACGACCCTGTTTCGCCTGTTTCCCAACCAATGGGTGCCGCTCTACAATAGCGTTTCCTTCACCAGCATGCCCTACAGTCGCTGCATTGCCAATCGCCAGTGGCAGGACAAGTTACTGGGCAACGTCCTCAGCGGAACGATCGTGTTCAGTTCTTTGCTAGCAGCTGGCGCCATCTATGTGCGACGTTTTCGCTAATCGTTTGCGATCTTACTTATATGTGGATTGTACACTTGTTGTGGATTATTATGGTTGATTTTATGCTTAAAGTATATTTCATTTAAAATTATTTACTTATTTTAATCGTATTACTTATAATTTACAAAAGTTCTTTCTAATTTCCTTTTGCAAACCACGGCGCCTGGAACGTCGCCATCTATAGGAGGTTTTAGCGTTTTCCTTCACACGAATTTCTGCACAACAAACGCTTTTGATCCCGTTAGCTAAGCAAGCCTGAAAATGAACTGCAAGCTGCTCGAGTAAATTTACTCTAATTTAGTCAGTGCGCGTTCATCCTGTGAGTTACATATAAATTCTGTGCGTGTTACTAAAATTAAATTTAAAAAGTAAATAACATTATGTGCATATAATTTATTTTGTGAGTGCATGTAATGTGCATTATATTAGTTTATGCATGCATGTACATATATACAAACATACATGGTACACATACAAATATATTCAACTTTTTCAATTTTCTCGCAACGCTTCACTCAGGAGAAAAACCGCGAAATTATGTGTGAGTGCAGAATAGCACTATAACTGATGCTGTTATACGAGCATCGTTGTATTTGTGTTTCGAATGCAAGCTGCAGGCGCGCGAAATGTGTTATATGTATGAGTGAATAAATGAGAGAGTACACTGACTACAGTTAATTTAGACTGCCATTTCTTACTTTAAGCGTGTTAAAGTGAAGGTTACTGAAGAGTGAAAGAGAGCACTATCTGCGTTTTTAGAATGGCCAGAAAGCTCTTATATTTGTTTACTTATATTAACTCTAGCTCACACTAACTACTATATCTCTCAGTTATAATAAATAAAAAATACATTTTCGATTAAAAAAGCTTGTCATCAACTCAGAATTACTCTCATTTATGTTTATACAAAAAAAAAAACTTATTTCCTTACTAGATCAAAAGAGTTTATTAGATGTCTAAAATGTTAAATTTGAACAGAATAAATAATTCTAGTAGAAAACTGTACATATACATACATATTTGTATTTCGCGCGTGGTTAAAATACTACGCATCGCCTTTGGCGATCTAAACATTGTATGTGCATATCTTTGGTTTTTATTTATTTCTGTTTATTTTTGCTGCGTTTAAAAAGTCGATGGCATTGTACAAAGCCAAAAATATGCCACGCTAGTGTAAAATTGCCTGCACGACATAGATACAAACACATACTTGCATATAAATTTAAATGTTTAAATATATATAATTCAAATACAACTTCGGTGCTCTTACGTATCACGTGTACCATCGAGCGCTTATGTCGGAGAGCGTATTTTGTTATGATTTACCTAACTTATTTGCTAATTAAATAGATAAAAGCGTATTGTATGTGTGTGTGAGAATGGCAGCACTGTAATTAAAAATGGCACCACTGACACGCAAGGCCGACGCTTTCTCTTCACGCTCGCACGATCGCTCTACCTCTCTCTCTCTCGTATTTCAATGTCGACGCCGGCCGGTCTTTCATTATGACTCGCAAGCAATAATAACAGCAACAACATTGCACAAAATGTGTTCGATGATCTTCAAATTGAAAGCTCTCTCTCTCTCTCACTTTGTCTCTCCCGCTCACATACAATGTACGCACGGAGTTGCTAGCCGCGAGCGCCAACCACATGTTGCTTTGCGAAAAACTGGGCTTAAAAGTGAAAACACACCAGGCCACTGACGACTGACCCAGTGCTGTTAGCAGCGGCCGACACCGCTGAGAGTAAGAGTGAGAGCAGCAGCGGCACACACACTGTCACTCTCTCTCAAAAAAGAGACTCAACTAATTGTTGTTATTTAAATGTGAATGCTTAATTGTATACACAAACATATATATTTATATAGCAACAAATATATACATACATGCTTATATAAATATTCCTCATTGCTTACAATCATACACACACAAGCACTCACATACATTTGGTTATTGTTGCTATATGCCGCCGGCGACTTAGTTATTTGTGAACTGTTTCGCTGCTCACTTTTTATATTTCGTTTTCTTTTTGCTTTTATTCAATTCTTGCCTCTCTAGAATTGTCGGTGTTGCACAGTGGTTTAAATAGCGTGACAATAGCAATCCACACAATTTATAATTGAAATGAATTTTGCTTGGTTAGTTTTTGTTCTTGTTTTTTTTTTTTTTTTTGTAAATAATTATTATACATATATATATATATATATATATATATATACATATTTCTTTTTTTTTTTGTGTATATATACTACATATATATAAATATAATATACGAAATTTTGTTTGACCAATTGCAATTGCTTTCGGCCCACAGTGCCGCCGCGATTTGTACAAACATACGGTTTTGCTTAAGCAACGACCATCAGTTGCTCGTCACATGTTCGACACTCAAGTAGAGACAGACAGTGGTAACGGAAATTGTGCAGAAAAATTGGACCAAACGACGATCAGTTTTGTGACCACCATCATTAACAACGGCAACAGTTCCCGCTCATATTGTGCACATAGAAAACTTGTGTGAGTGCTATTTAGTACACATATTAATCGAGCTGTTAAAATTTAAAACCCAACTAGTTGTCAACGCGCTGTTGCCGCCCACAACATTCTCGAAACTTTCTGAGCAACGTGCTTTGACCACACTCGTTTCTGTGTTGTGTTTCATATGTGTGTGCATGTGTGTGGGTGTTAGGAAAAGGAAAGCCCAAAAACGAAAAAAAAATATATAGAAGCAATTAGGGTTTTATTTGTCAGCCTTTTAGTGTAGTTCACAATAAAGCAAGTGCAGTCATCTTGTCGGTTGTTGGCTTGCGCACGTTCACGTAATATTTTAAACAAATACAAATTTAACCAGCGAACATATATTTGGGCCAGCAGAATTGATCCGTCACCTTTACACCGGGTCGTCGTTGCCGCTGCGAATCAAATACCATTTTCGATCTTGCTTCCACTCTCTACCACATTTATCCCATATCTCTGTACGCCCCCTGCCCCCATCTCCACCTCTCTCGCTCTCGGTCGCTCTCCGATCTGTGTCGATACGTTGATTATTTTTGCTTGCTGATTTATTTTAATACAGTGGCTGTGTGCTCTATTCAAATTCAACAAATAGAATATTTGGCCGTGTGTGCGTGCTCTATATACAATCAAATATACATTTATTCACATTAGTGTTACATATACACGTGAGCCAAAACGAACAGACTGTAATCGTGTAACCGTAACCAATAACGTCACTCTAACTGTAACGGTCAGCAACGCTACCATCGCCGACACTCGCGTCACTGTCTTAACGAAAAGAAAAGAAAGCTGCAAAAAAAGCGCGTTCCTTCCGTTCGAAGCGCCATCTAGCGTCCTTTCGCGAATATTCAGCTTTTATCGTCCTTTGGCTTCGTGGCTCCCGCTCTTTCTGTCTCTCTGTCTGTAAATCGCGTTCATCTTTGCTATCGTCTACGTGTTTCGAAGAAAGCAAAATAACGCCAATCGCGATCAGCACCTTGAGAATACGGATAACAATTATTAAATCACGACTTATCGCTCAATTTACCAGGTAAATATTACAAAAAAATCAACGAACTTTATCAAATTATCGAAACTGTCAATATGTGAAATACGTGATCGCGGTGCAGATGGCGCTGCCGGGTCTCGGGTTGCCAAAAACGACGCCAGCCACAAAGCGCCCACCCCAACAAACGCACAAGCAGCTGCATTCTCCCCCTCTCTCGTTCACTCTGATGCTCTCGCATGTGTGTGTGTGTGTGTGTATGCGCTTATGTGCAAATGTAGTATGTGCACACGTGTATCTCTTTCTATTTAATTTCAGTCACTTCCGGCTTGGGCTGAAACAAAATTCACCTTCAAGCCGTTTGGGCACTTGCCCCTGACGGAAGTTTAAAGGCTTTCCTGTACATTCTGGCATTAAAATCTATGTTATGTACATAAAGAACTACAACTGAAATATACATACATACATACATGTATGTATTTCATACAGCAGGCTACAAATAGAAAACATCAATTTGATCTCATTTTCAATTTATGACAAATTATTCATTTCAGTAACTTTAAACAGCATGTAAAATTTTTAAATTCCGTTCTGATTGAGGAGATTTCTTGGACAATCCCTGAAGCTGTTTAGCTTTTGTCAGCCATTTACAAATCGCCAAATGCGAATCATATGCTAACCTATAAGTGTCAGCATGAAGAGCTATTTAAAGTTCCAGTTATCCAACCAAGGAGATTAGACAAATATTTCAAATATTCCAACCAGTCTTCTTATGAGGTAATTATATATGTACACACGTGTACATATGTATATTTCTATGACGAATTGCTTTTATAGTCCAATTATATTATAATTTTCCATCACATATATAATAATCAGTCTGTTTTCTTGATGATTTGTCAACGTTGACTCACGTGGATTATGATGTGACTTTGCATATACTTTTTGATTTATAAATACTGAATGATTATATCAGTCACTAGTGTATGCAATGGCTTAAGGGCTCATAATATCCCTATAATATCTCTATAAAGTGGAATTCCCTGCGAACAAATTTGCACTTTAAAAATCCCCAATTTTCCGATGGCAAACTAATTAAGCGCTTTGCCAGAGCCCATAATATAAGCAATTGTGAATACCACACAGACACAGACACACTCAAACAGACACAAGCGCACATGCATACACTAAAAATCGTTTAGAAATATGCAAAAATATTCCTACTTAAATACATATTAATATGTATGTATGTATGCATTAAAAAAACTTACATCATCTTTTAGGCCACAGAGAGGCAAAGCACACAGACTGAAAGAGAGAGTGAGTGAGAGAGAGAGAGAGAGAGAGAGGCAATAGAACGCCAAAAATGGTTGTTGTGCTGTCGAAAGTAAAAGAAATTGCGCGTTTGAATTGGAACTAACGCCGACGAAAACAACAACAAAAAAAAAAAACCAACGCCAGCAGCAGCACCAAAAACAATCGAAAAGAAAACAACAAAATAACCGTAAACATAGCGCGCACTTTGCCTAACTTTGCTTTGCTTCCTTCCAACACACACAAGAAATTAAACAAGTGCAAAACAAATGTGATAAACAGCGTCGACAAGGTTAATGGGGGGAATATGCAAAAACACATAAAGCAACAGTTATTTCTTGTAATTTAATAATTATGCTTTCTTTTCTGTCTCTTTGCATCTTCTTCACATATTGGCAGCATTAAATAGGGCAAACATTTAGAACAGAGGACGCTGTGAGAGAAAAAGGTGCATTCACAAAGTAAAACGTCCGTCAGAGCCAGCGAAAGACAACAAATAATAAGAAACAGCGACCAACAAACAGCAACAGCAACAACAACGAGTCGCAATTTAATGAATTTTGTGATTATAAATATTTCAAAGGTACAACAAAAGCTCATTTAATAAAAAATCGCGGCGTCGAGCACAACGCTACACGGCAAAAACCCATAAGTAATAAAAAATCAAATAAAATCAAAAACAAATCGGCAAAGGAAAAAAAAATAAATAAAAATATAAAAGAGAAAAAAAATAAAACGCACAACAGCAACAACAACAACAAAACGTGGCAATAACTAAAACAGAAAGCTTTGGCAATTTAGAAACAATAACAAGTAACAACAACAACAACAAGCAGAGCAAGCCCGTGAGAGAGTGCCAAGTGTTCAAGCAGTGTAAGTGCGTGCGTGCGTGTGAGCGTGTGTGTGTGTGTGTGTGCCCAAGTGCTTGAGTAACAGAAACAGTGAGAGTGAGAGTGCAAAAGAGCGCAACAGTGTGAGCGTAAGCTTAAGAGAGCGCCGAAGCAAAAGCAACAAAATTTCAACGGCAGCGCTCGTCAAGCGAAACAGCGACCAAAGCCAATTGCGCATAGAACAAGCACAGAGGCACATTTGGTAGCAGCGCAAACGCAATAATAGTAATAAAAAAAAAAATAAATTAATAAAAACAAAATACGAGAAAATAAAAAAAAATATATATATTGTGATAAAAGTAAAAAGTTTCAAGAAAATACAATCCATAAAAACGGGTGGAAAAGTTTTAAGTGCAACGACAACGTTACCGTTGTGAAAATGGTAAACAAAGCCCAAAGCAAACAGGCGAAGGCGGAAAAGGACAAACTAGCGACACAACAACAGGAGAAGTCGCAACAGCAACAGGTGCTACAAATACACAAAACTAACAACAGCAACAGCAACAACAAAGACAACAGCAACGACAACAATGGCAGCGGCAATGGCAACGGCAACGCCAACGGCAACGGCAACGGCAATCAAATGAAAACCAACGAAAAGACTAAAAATGCTAACAACAAATGTAACAACCAAGCAGCGCGTGCGAAGGCGGGCAGCAACAAAGGACAGCAACAGCAACATCAGCAACAGCAACAACAACAACAGCGCAACAGCAAAAAGTCACGTCGGCAGCGGCAGCAACTATTCTTTCAACCTCTGTCGCGCAGTAGCGGCAGCCAACAACAATTGCAGTTCAATAGCAACAGCAGCAGTAACAGCAACAAATGCAGCAATACATCCATAACAGCAGCAGCTGCAACAACAGCAGCAACAGCAGCAGCAACAGCAGCACAAGTTAGCAAAGTTAGCTCCGCTGATTTGTTAGCTGCGGCCTTGACCGTGCCCTGTGCCAAATGCTCAAAGCCGTCAATGCTGCCTGGCCTGCTGCCCTCATCCGCCTCCACTAGCAGCGCCAGCTCGGAGGCGAGCAGCAGCAGTTACAGCAGCATCAGCAGCGCCAGCAGCAACAGCAGCAGCAGCAGCAGCAGCACCAGCAGCGAGTTGCAGGAGCAACAGCAGCCGCAGCAACATCAGCAGCAGCAGCAGCAGCAGCAGCAGCAGCAGCCACTGCCGTTGCAATTGGAGACAGCGATTTATACAGGCAAACAATATCGTAAATCGAAATCCTATATGGGCGTCTCTCAATATGCAACAAAATCAACAGCTAGCAACAGCAGCAATAGCAACGGCAGCAGCAACAGCAGCGGCAGCAATATACCCTATAGACGTTCGCAAAGCGATCGCCGTAACTCATTTGATCGCACTTTTGCGGAACGTAATCGAGATTTTGTGCCCATTGTACAGCCATTGCGTCCCGTTCTCTCCTCATCGAACATAGCAGGTGTTATAGCCAGCGCCAGCAAATTGACAATCATCGAACGTTTCGGCAAAGGACGCATCGCCTATCCCATAATGCAGGTGAGTCGAAGCAATCTATAAAAATATATATAATATATATAGCAAAATATAGCATATGCATAGAAATTCCTTTGCTAATTGAGATTAGAAATCTGGAAACTTGTTTTGATTAAAATTTGTTTTTTTTTTTTTCTCATTTTCTAAATTGATCCGAAATCAAATTGTTAATCTTTATTGGCTATAAACTAGCGAGCTTGATCAGCTTTGATATTTTTATAATCAAGGGATTGGGAACGACTAAGAACTTGAAAGTCATTAGACAGATATAAATATATATAAATATATATATTGCCTAAAAATCTAACAAATCTTTTATATCAGATAAACATATATAAATTGTTATAGTCTGTTATAAACTGCTATAATGTGTTATAAACTCTTGTGAAGTTTTATAAACTGTTATAAACTTTTATAATTAAATGTTATTAGTTCTGCATATAATCGATATGTAATCAGATTTCATTATTTATTATATAATTCTGGAACTTTCTTTAGGTAAAAAGCTTTTTAAAATGTGAATCATTTGTATAAATTTAGAATAGTTCAAGTTCACTGAGTAATATGGCTGTTATACTTCTCAAAACTGTTATAAACTATTATACAATATTATGCTTCAATTTGATGAGTTCTGGCTATCAACAATAGGCATTTAAATGCCATTTATAATTTTGACAATTTCCCTGAATAAAAATTGATATAAAGTTTCTGTCATAATTTCTATTTATAGATTAGATACCAAAAAAGAGGAAAGAAAATAAAGTTACTACTTCGCTACTTGACAACTCTTCCCATTTAAAATTTTTGCTTTTGTTATCTCCATGACTGCTCAGGTGATATTAGCAAATCCATAAAATGATCTGGCATAACTGATCTATGATTAAGATTTTGCATTTGAGAATGCTTTATATTAAAAACGTGATGCATAATGGTGTTGGTAATATAAACATCGTAATCTTTTGTAACTTTCCATTTGTGTTGTTGTTGTTGTTGTTGTTGCCACATAATGTTTCGAGAAGTTCGTTTCTAATCAGCGCTACCGAAGGAAGCAGTTCTAATTAATGGCGCAAAAGCAGTTAGATAAAAATACAAACAAAAAGTAATGACAGAGAGAGAGTGAGAGAGGGAGAGAAAGAGATTTTGAGAGGCAGAGAGCGAGAGAGTAAGTGAATAGAGAGAGCTGCTGTGCTTGATTAGTCATCTCAATAAACGTTCAATGCAGATTGCAGCACATCATTAAATGAAATTATAAAAAAAAAATTATTGTATATAGAAAATGTTACCTATATATTAACCATATAACAGATAGAGCTTAGTCAAGCTAAGTTGTTT
This sequence comes from Drosophila mettleri, assembly GCA_035047625.1. Taxonomy (NCBI): domain Eukaryota; kingdom Metazoa; phylum Arthropoda; class Insecta; order Diptera; family Drosophilidae; genus Drosophila; species Drosophila mettleri. The sequence goes on from JAWNPI010000085.1 coordinate 16,304,859, forward strand.
CTAGTTTTTAATTTTTTGTGCAATTTACTTGGAATTTCTATTGCGAAAAACTTGTTTATTTACTTGGCAGTTGTTAGTTGTTGGAGGCATTTGTTATCAATGCACATTTTGTGTCGTACATATAAATTTGCACTGGGCTAAAGACAAATCCACTTGGTGGGGTTTGTGTATATAATATATTACGTATACGACTTGTTCAATACATTTGTATTCTAATATTGTGTTGCGCTTTGAAGAAGTCATTGCAGAATTAAAAATGTATTGTATAAATAAAAATATATAGTAATAGAGATAATGTGTACTTGATCAACATTAAAAGTTGTTTCAATATAGCTGTCTAGGTGTCGGTATAAAGCTATATGATATAAACAGATCAGGTAACTATATCATATAGCTGACATATAAACTAACTTCTTATCAACGCTGACCAGTACTTCTGACGAAGTACTATCTAAGCTTCGACTAAGTTTTTATATATTATGTTCATCGATCACCTTTATTGCTATATATATTTAACTTAGCTTCTTATCATATTCAGACTTCTCTTTCTGACAGCTATCATAGACATATAGTTGATTTTAACAAACGTTTCTATATTTCTATTAAGCTTCTATGTATATGTTGTAAATTTATAGGAACAGTTTAATATAATATTAATATTATTATTACCAAATAGAATTTACTCGCAAAGCCTTATATAGTCATCTTTAATCGCTATATTCCCGATGTTTTTATCAAGTTTACTTAAGCTTCCACAAGTTCTGTCTATATTAGAAGCTTGGCTCAATATATCATATGACTTATTGACTTAGAAACTTCTGAATATATAGATCTATACACAGGATTCTCAAATTTGATTCAGTATGTCACACAGCTGACTTCAGTAAGTTTTCAAAGTCTGATCTCTACTTCTGTCAGCTTAACAATATTTGCTATATACACAGCTTAATCAAAGGGTATCTTAGCTTCAACTAAACTTAATGCCTTGTCTAGCTCTGTTTTGTTTTGAATTCAATTATTATTTTTTTTTTTTTGGGCTTTGATCTAACATCTTGGATGTCGATAATGTTTGAAGAAACCGCTTTTTTGGATTGATAGATATTTTCTTTAATGCGGAAATTGCAAGGCCTTGGAATATATTTCAGAAATCGAAACAACAAATGGCATATATATATATATATATATATATATATATATATATATATATATATATAAATTTAACTAAAATAAGAAATTAAAAAGAATAAAAGTTTAACAAAACATCTGATTTATGCTAATTTTTTCGAGCTTCATTTAAATTTGCATATGTGGAAAAATAGTATAGCCTAATAATATTGTATAGTAGCTTCGTCTACCTCTTCATATCGTCTTCTACATTGATTAGCATGTGCGTCAATTTGTTGCTGGGTTCATTTGATTACCTTTAAAGAAATACCGAAAACTAGTTCTAAATGTATGCGAAAAGGGAAACTTGTTTTACCACTTGTGGGATACATTTGATTCCAATGAAGATCGAGAGTAAAAAACACAAAAAAAACAAGTAACTAAACTCTAGTCGAGACTGCTCGACTAAGAGATACCCTGAATCCATTGAGCTGTAATACCAATCATAAAAAGTTTCATTTATTCATTAATAGTAGCCAACACATGCACACACACACACACAAACATATGCATGCACGTAATATGCTCAATGCACAGTTTTGCGGCTGCAGCAGAGGCTGTACTATGGAAACTTTATTGCTTAATAACTTTTTTTCTAGACCTATGTTCTTAATGAAATTTTCGGGGAGTGATTATGGCATCCAAATGTACCTATTTGCCAAATTTCAAGTCTCTAGTATTTGATATACGTGAGTTATCGTTTTTGTTGAATTGTGGGCGAAAGGGGCGTGGCATCAAAAATCCAAAAATGACAAAATGTGCGGATTCAATATAGCAATCAAACACAACTTAGTGCACGATTCTATCTTTAACGGTGTGCACGCCAGACCTCAAAAACAAAGCGATATTTTCGATAGTTATCGATAAAAAAGGAACGGGATGAGTTATCGAAAAAAAAAAATAAACTCGTACAGCGTATGGTATTATCGAGCATTTTGCTTTTTATTTGAAGTCTCTAGCTTTTGTGGTTGCAGAAATCCAGGTGTTTACACGGACGGACGGACGGACGGACGGACGGACGGACGGACGGACGGACGGACGGACGGACGGACAGACGGACAGGGCTAGTTCAACTCAGCTCGTCGAGCTGATCAAGAATATATATACTTTATGGGGTGTGGCACGCCTCCTTCTGCCTGTTACATACATTTGCACAAAAACATTATACCCTGAAATTTCCATTTTCAATGGATTCAGGGTATAAAAAAAAAAGAAAAAAAAATACTAAAATACAAATTAATTTTGGAATTTGTTTTTTTTTTTTTTTATTTAAACAATTGACAGCCGTGTCAATAGTTTTAAGAAACAGTTTAAACAACTGTCACAAGAAGCTAAAAGCTAAATAAGAGATAACCTTCAAAAAAAAAAAAAAAAATTCTTTCCAAACAATCTTAACACACATTCTTAAGCAAAGAGACGGCTACTATTAGTATTACTATTATTTCTTCAGCCTATTTGCAAATGTGTGAAGAGGTGTTCACAACAGATAGAAGTAGTATATGTATGTATATGTATTTGCTTGATAAGGGCTCAGCTGTTACAGTCTTGTCTGCCTGTCTGCTGATCGTCTACAAACTATAAAATTTGTGTAGGTTTTGTTAATTAAAATACGAAGTCTTAACACTCAATTGATTCTAAAATATTTATAACTATCGATAATAATCGATAATGTTTTTTTTTTTCAACTGCTAAATTTAATATTGTAATTCAATTTAGTTTATAGTTTCAAATTAGTAAAATTTCTGCTTACTTCCCCTTAAAGCTTAACCAAAACATCCAGTATTATGCCCTAGAATTATTGAGATAGCAGATCTGCTTAAGGTTTAACGTACTTGCCAGTCTAAAACTTGATTTTTATTAGCATGAATCATTTAAGCTAGCTTTTGCTCTGCCTCTCTCTCTCCCTCTCTAATACTCTCTCACGTGTTTAGAGCTTTGCAAGCACAGTGGTTCGTGCTGCACAACACGTGGCAAATTCTGATCAACTGCCCAGCGGAAATGAACTGACGTGAAAGATAAGATAAACAAGCAACAGACTTTTTACACACAAATAAAAACAATAACACTTAACTCCACATATAAACATATATATTGAAACTAAACTATATATATAAATATATATATTATATGTATGTATTTATTGAAATGGGGAATTTTCGCAATTCAATCTTTGCAATAACTTTAAATATTTGTTATCAGCAGCAAAATATAAAAAATATATAAAAAATGGAATAAAATTAAATAAAAATATAATTAAAATGAAAAAAAAAGTAACAAAGCATACAGACATTAGGTAGGCTTTGGCAAATATTGAAACTCTTGTTTCATTTTTGCTTACGTCAAGCATACGATTTTAATCGATAATAGTATATGCATATATAAACAGATGTACCAGTAAATGTATATATAGTATACATTTATATATATATATATATATCTGATTTATTATAATGGAAGTTGTTAAAGCTTGAATGAAGTCAGTTATGATTCGTTTCGTACAAGCAAGGCGCAGCTCTTTAATATTTTACTAATTAAATTTAAACAAGCAGCTGCGATATAGGACTTTAAAACACTTGGGGATTTTTTAATTATATATATAGTCTCTCTAAACGACGTGCCTCAGAGTTCATATTTGAATTCTTCAATGAGTTATTTTTACGGATACATGTTTATACGACAATTTGGAATTTAACCCTTTTTTTTTTATTTTATTAATGGAATATTTATTAAGTATATATATATATATATATATATATATATATATATATATATATCAATAAAAATATATATAATAAATATATATTTTATGGTAATATTTAGCTATACCCAAAAAAAATTATAAAATCTGTTCCCTAAGTTTAGTTTTCGTTTTTTTACTGCAGTATCACTCAAGTCTATCACTAAAGCTTATCAACTCCTTAGCATTCATACTCTTTTATATAATCAATGGTGTTTCTAAATATATTATTATTGCTCTTAGCTAAATATCAGAATATTTATGACGTACTTTGAGCTGTTTTGTTGTTTACGGCATTCCTGTTGGCTTTTTTTTTTTTATTTTTTTTTTGCAGATTGTTTGCCAATTTGTTTATTTGGTGTAGTTATGGCAGCAACTTTTTAAATGCAATTGGGCTTACATGTTCCAATTTTAAGGTTTTTTTACTCTTAGCATGCTATTCAAATTAATTATTCATTTTGCTTTAACTTTTGGCTGAGTTAAATTATATCCATCTTTCAGCTATATTTATTTTCGAGTCATTTCCCTTCCGGCTCAGGTATTTCAAAGTCGAGCGATTCTTGGCTTCAGCGTTAATTGTTTCACATTATTTTTTGCGTCAGCTGCCGCAGCTGTGTGTGAATTTGGAGCTGTGCTTACCCCCTCTTACTCAAGTAATTACTTTCGCAAAACAAAAGTTAACAACTTGCGTTTATTATTATTATTATTATTATACCCATTAGAGTCAGTTCAAATGGAGTAATATTGTTGAGGCAGAACTCATGGGCAGCCAATAGATTTCATGAATCAAGTTGGAGAGAAGCTTAAACAAATTTTATAGCATATGATCAGAGGAGCTCTCCATCCAGGGTAGCTGCCAGTCATGCACTATCTTTTGCTAACTTGTGGTATTTTTTTTTATATAATAATTTGCGTCGTTAAATTTGTTGCTGACATGGCCAAGAAATGGGCTGCAAGAAGTGTCAAAGCAGCAGCAGCACAAATGAAGTGAAGAAATTCAGATAATGACCATAATAATAATGACAATGATGATAATAATAATAATTATTATGATAATTTGTTATCACGTTTCGAACGTTCTTCGCCTTATCTCAAATACAAATCATGCAAAAAAAAAATAATAGTATCAAAACAAAATATATAATCAAAATAATATTTACCTTCTTAAATATAAGCAAAAGTGAGTTCGTGGCTTAGAAAGTGCCACATGGCCCAAACTGTGTATTGTTTATGATTTGTTGTTCATCAAATAGAAATATTTACAATTGTTTGTTATTCAAAAGATTTGCTCAATGTCGGCACATTGTCTTAAAAAAGGTGCCAAAAACAAGAGTTAGAAGTGTATTTTATTGCACAGGCGATCTAGCTGATATGAGTTAAAGGTGAGAGTACAAACTAGAGGAGAGAAGAGAGTTAGAAGATAGATGCAGAAAATGACACAAAATAGGGAAAGAAGAGAGATAAATGAGATAAATATAAATCCAAGACTAAAGAGGAGAGAAGAAAGCGATAGTTGATAAAGGCACAAGGAGAGGGAAGATTAAAAGCCAGATTGAAGCAAGAAAGACAGGCGTTAAAAGATAGAAAAGAGAGAAAGCAGAAGAGAGATTGGTGGGGACAATAGATGGGAATGATAGAAAGGAAAGACATAGATAGAGAAAGAGAGAGAAATAAGGAACAGAGGGAACTCGTAACAAATTTAGGAGCGGGTGAAAGACGGAAGAGATAGAGGAGAGCTGAGAGCCGAGCAAGTTTTAAAGAGCGATTGCTCGATAGGAAGAAGACAGATGGAAATGGGTGTTCATTATCGCTTGTGACTAAAATTAAACTTATAATTTTTATTTTAATGAAATATCTCCTTTGACAAATATATACTTTTATGAAAGCAATAAACTTAACTGAAATATCTTACACTTCACTGATAGCATTTCTTTTACTTAAGTACTAATCCAGCCTACTTACTTTATCAATATACTTTCCATTTGATAGAACATTCTAGAGTTATGTACTCATATAATATTATATATGTATATACTCCATTTTAGGTGAATCTCCTAAGTATAATTATACTTCTCTTTCTAATATTGACTGCAATTCAAAATAATTTTATTATTTATATAACTATTATTTGATTTTATTTGCCTAAACTGATCTTATCACTGATCAATCGACTTCTATTGGGCACGCATTAAAAAATTTCCCTCGTTCTAATCTTTCATCAATTTTGAAAACTTCTGTGCAAAATGTTGAAATTTCTAAAAAGTATGCACTGAAAAATATGAGTAGCTGGTTACTTAAGCAATCTTTATATCTTGCCTAAAACTAGGCAGCACTTTTCGCACTTTAAACTTACTCGATTTGAAAGCTCTGCTTAAAGCTTATCAAGTGACAAATGACAAGCATTGAAGAGCAGAAAGCAGAAAGCAGAGACGACATGAAGACAAAACCCTAATTTGACCTTTGATCAAATTGTGCTCATTAGAAGCTTTTGTGTATGGCGAGACTTGGCACATTGCATTACCAAAACAATATGAGACACAATTAGTGTCATTAGAAAAAGACAATGGAGAGAGAGAGAGAGAGGGAGGGAGAGTGGGAGAGAGAGGCAACTGCTGACCCGAGTTGACATGTGGCGAGCTGTGCAACAATGTGTATGCCTTGAATTAAATGAAGATTAGGAAAGCAGATGAATGGAGGTCTATATTTATAAATAAATATATATATTTATTAGCTCCATGATAAGACCATAAAAAAATCTTTGAAGTGAAATTTTTGTGCATTGATAACAGACCACATATCAAATTTTTATTTTTCATATATTTATGCCCTCAATCTGAATTGAATTCTAGCAAAACTCTTCAATGACAACATCAATTTAATCAAAACAATATAAATATATATTTTTTATGTTTATACAAATTAAAATAACACTTGAAACTCTTTTTTTTTTTGCTTAGCACTTGACTCGCATATCACATATTATGCAAAAACAATTTATCATCTTCTATGAAAGATTGCCTCATACATCATATTGTTGTTGCTTTTCTAGCTGCAACTTTAATTTATCACTAAGTTTTTTCGAAGATAACTGTTGTTTTTTTTCGGCACGTACTTCTTTTTTATGCACGCTCAATTAGTGTGAAGCGGGTATATTAGGCTTTTCTAGTTTCTGTTTGCATGAATACCTGAATCTATTAGGTTAAATTTTAATTGAACTTAGAACGAGTATTAGTCAGTCGCTGATGGCTGACTACATTGTTCTAAGTTTAGTTGAACAAGTTTTTGACTTATGTAATATGTAAATACGCAAATATAATTATAGGAATATTTTTAAGAAATTAATTAAATTCGTCTTGCTGGTTGCTTAGCATACATTAAGTCTTACAGATGGTATTATGGATCAAAGATTATTTATGAATTAAATGCATGCAGTAGGTCTTGAAAATGTGTTATAACTAGTTAAATTTTTACTTGATAGATTTATCGAAATATTTAATATCGATATTGAATGCTTACTTTGTTATCGTAGGTATTGGGATTCACATATATATATATGTATATATATATATATATTGCTATTGATGACTGTTCAGCTTATGCAGATTTTGGATATAGGAAAGTTATCGATAGCTTAAAGAGTTATCTGCATATATAATATAAATAAATCTTTTAGGCCTGTCAAAGTGTATATTTCCTGATTTATTAAGCGCCTGCAATCAAGTGGAATTAAACATCTAAATTATCGATTGCTGGCGCTATCGATTGTTATACAACACATGACAGCAGTCGCATCTTAAGGATGTGAATGCTCACTTAAGCTTTGAATTTAATCACATAGCGACAAATGTATGCGAGGCATGCTACATGCAATGTTGTTGTTGCTGCAGCTGACTGACGATGTTGTTTGTCTATGTTTGTGTTTTAGCCAAAAGACAAACAGACGTCTAGACAGACGGACAACTGAGCAGAGAGACAGACGGACAGAGAGTTGTTGTTGTTGTTGTTGTTGCTGTTGTTGCTGTTGTAGTTCTTTGTTCAAAATGCTTGCAATGCATTCGTGTGTGCACCTTTCAAATTTTTTCGCCTAATCTGAGCTCTCGACTTGCAATCGTCGCGTCGTCGTCGTCGTTGTTGTTGTTGTTGTTGTTGCAAGTAGTTGCTGCTGCTGCTGTTGCTGTTGCAAGTTTGCCACACAGAGCATAGGCGAGAAGGCCGCAAATGTATTTCTCATTTATAGTTTTTTCTTAGTTTTATTATTATTTTTTATTAGATTTAGCAAATTGGTAAATTGTTCAAAAATATTTGCTTGGCTGTCAGTTTTATTTTTATGTTTTATATACATATAATAATTATGCAGAAACTTTCAAAATCGAAGCACCGAGAGAGGCGTATCAATTGGTATTTAGAGAGACATTTAACATTTTATGCACCGCTGACGTTTTCAGGCAGCTTTGGCTGACATTTAAGCCAGACCCAGGCCCAAACGTAGAGCGTAGAGCAATCCATGGCTCAATGACACTGGCCGCAAGCCCCACTTGTAATGTATCAACTATAACTTGCGGCTAAAGAGCAGCATCAACAAAGAAGGCGGTGCTTCAAAGCAATGAACATGAGAAGATGGAGCGCGAAAAGATGAAGAGTGAGGGAGAGTGAGAGAGAGAGAGGGAGAGGGAGAGGGAGAGGTTGGGGTTGAGGAGTATAAGATTGCGATAAAAGAGTAAAGGCGCTTAGAAAAGAGCTAAGCAAATGAAAGCTTCAAGCAATAAAAAGTATGTATATGAATTAGATATATGATATAAGATGAAATGAAATGAAATGGAAATGGAATGTATGATTATATTCAAGCTATGGAATAACTTTAATTAAAGAGCATTATATGCCAGGGAATGCTGAAGTTTGGAACAGCATATAAAAGCCTTAATCAAAGATTAAGCAAATATATGTCAAAAACTTTAGGCTTTAATTTTTAATTTAATTTGTAATAAGTTTTTGAGAAATATTGATAATTCACTTGAAAGCAAATATTGTTATTCAGCAAGATCTACATAATTTTTCTTAAAACGAAGTTATTTTTTAAATTAAATTACAAAAACTTAGCAATAATTTAATATCAGTTTGCAGTCAATTTAAGCTCTAAAGCATAAATTCAAATAAATTTCAATTGAAACCAACTTAAAGTCCTTTGAGTCAATTCAAGCTCTAAATAATGTCTCATTAAGCATTTGAAATTTTAAATTCAAATAATTTTAATTTATTTGAATTCAGCTCAAGCCTCAAGCACATCTTCACATTCAGCTTCAGCTTCAGCCTCAGCCTCATCACCAACGGCTTTCAGCTTCTGCCATTGCAGTATCGTAGAAACATAAGCAGTTTTACCTTCAGCTCAAGTCCGGTTCATGTTAACTGACTTTGGCATTTATGAATTACTGTAGTGCAGCTTATCGCAATATTCTCAAGGGCTTCTCCCTTTCTTTTGCTTCACTTTTGATTAGTTTTACTTTTTGAGTACACAAAGAGCCAAGCAGAGCGAGAGTGAGCGAGCGAGATAGAAAAGGGGAATTTCATGGGCTGTGGCCGCGAGCTTATCAGTGCATGGGGCTTATCAATACTTAAGTGCTGACAATTCGACTGTGGTTGCTAAGTTGTTGTTGCTAGTCTTCTTAATTGTTCTTGTTGTGTATAAGAAAAGCGAGTATATTTGACTGCAATGGGACTTGGGTAGTGGCAAAATGACTTGACAAAAAACTTGTTGGGATTCTTTATATATATAAAATTTAGCTGCTTTATAGATAGATCTTTACTGTTGCCATACATTTACTTGCTGAACGAGTATTATGCAGTCGATCATGCCTCTTTCTACTTGTCCAACTAATTGTAAATTATTTCTAGGTATTTTTTTTTTTTGTTTTTTGTGTTCCTTGGGTTTTTTTTACAGAGATAGCGCACCATTACCGCATGGTGGAATCTGTCAAGTGTAATTTGTTAACCGAAAATTTCCAAGAAATGTCTTCCGAGAAATGGCTTTCAAAATAGATGCCAAAAAGTACTGCCAAATAACGCCAAGCATCTGATAATGTTCACAATTATCTATATTGTTGGAAATATGTCGCATTCTTCCAGAATTTTACGGCACTCGCGAAGTGTGTAAAAACATGTAGCTTCCGCTAATTATTAAATTTTTTCGTCAACTCAGTTTCCATTTCTGCTTGTATAAACAATAAAAAAATTTAAAACTCGTAAAGGTTAAATCGAAATTTATTTCAGCCCGCAGTTAATAATACGTATGTGGGCTTATTGTCCGTCCCTCCGTCCATCCGTTGCTATTATACTTTTTGGCTCTGACTTGCAGAAATTGTATATATATATATATATCTATAGAGAGACATATATGAAAAATCGCACCAAATTCGTAAATACTATATTTAAAATTAATTGAAGCCAATTTCAAAACAATTATGACAAAGCAAATGTTGTGTCCATATAATATTTTCATGAACTGGGTTATGCTGTACAGTTGTGTTGCCAAATTATAGCTGCGATGATTATGTAGCTAAATTATAGATGTTTAGATAAGCCTTTAACAGTAAATATAATAACTGTCTATTTTTAGATTATTTTATTCAAGCAAATTGGTTTTGGAAAAGCTAGAAAAAGAAAAGATTAAAGGGTTAAAGCTGGAAGAAGATATAAATATAAATTGAAATAATATATAATTGGAAAAGTACAAAGAGTTAAGTTTAAAGAGTTAACGAATTAAAAACTAATGAAGCTGTGCTCAGGCAAAGCCATACGCCTTAAGTTATTCCAGCTTACACAAATATTAAATCATTCTCAATTCATAGAAAATAACAATTTAAAAGTAGTTGAGGCTGTGTTTAATTGTTTAAACGTCAACATTATTATTATTGCTTTTTTTTTTTGATGAGTACGCTTTTGAGACCTGCTGTCTATATAGTCTCTGTGTATAACAAAGCAGTTCAATTGACAGCTACACATGTCGACTTGTCAGTTTAGATACTTATTTAATCTTATTGTGTATTTATCTACGCTGTTTTATGGAGCTGTAAACGGGAGCCTATTGGTTTTGTGTGAATTGAAATTGGGCTTATGTATGAGATTTTTAGAATTTGCACATAGAAAGCTTAGAAAAATTATTGAAAAATATTGGATGATTACTAAACATATAGACCTTCTAATGGTTTTAATTTTTTTTTTTTTACATCTTAATACATTTTTAAAGTCTTAATTTTTTTATTATGAACGCGCATTTTTCAGTCAGTCATGCTCGACTGCATAGTTCTCACATGTTTTGTTTTTTTTTTTTTTTCTCTCTTAAACTATTATGAATTCTCGAAACTCAATTTGATTGAATCGTTTTATAAGTGCGCCGCAATTCTAATTGTTTCGTCGTGGCTTTGAGTATTATATTCAGGGTATTTCTAACGAACTGAGTCACATCTTTCTCTGTGTCGTATTACCTGCTCCGATCGCAACTTCAATTAACATTGAAATAAAAAATTCAACAAAACTATTAATCAATAAGTTTTATTTATGCTTTGTATTAATTTTTTTTTATTTATTTATTTTTTTGTGTTATTTTTGATTTTGGAGCGCCACGTAGAATGCGGATGTTGTATAGACTGAGTTTGTGTGTGTCGAGCATCTATTGTAGATTGTTTATATTGGATATTGAGTCATATATGTGTGTGCGTATGTAGGTAGGTATGTATCAGTGGCATCCACTTATGAATGGCTCCAAATATACTCCAAAATCATTCGCCTTGTTCCGCTATTGTATTTTGTTTCTCTCATTGAAAAATTAAAAAAAAAAACCTCAACAACAAAAGATAACTTAAAAAAATAGTTTTTTTTTGTTTTTTTAATTTTTTTTTGGCGATTTTTCAGTTACGCTTGCGTATTAAGCGCCGCTAATTCTTTTATTATTGCGACTGAAGCGTTAAAAAAGAGCTGCGAAAAAAAGAAGAAAAAGAAAAAATTAAATATAAAAGAGTTGGAAGAGTTCGGAATACTGCCTTCGGCAAGGTCGTTCTACAGACGCACATACACACACACACACACACATGCTAGCTTATGGTATGTGTATATATACTGCAATAACTGTCAGCGTTATTTGCAGTAATACCCTAGGCCAGAGGATACTATTTGCTATAGCGCGTCTTATGGTTGCTTTTAGTATATAGTATATTTATTGATGATACAGATAAACTGGGGCAAGATGTAAGAGATTATATATAATGTAATATATATATATAATAATAATATAATACAATATTTTAAAGTATATATAGAATACGAGTACCCGCAAATGTGAAGCATTTTTTTTTTGATATTCAAATAATATTAAACTGTTAAAGATAAATATTGAAAGACTTTTCCTTTTCTCTACATATATATATGTTTATATCAGATATATTTAAGTATATATTATAATAATAACATAATTTTTATATAAAGCATTAATCTTCGATGCTTCAGGAAGCATAGTTCAATTTTTTTAAGAATAAAGACGCGATTTTCATATAGATAAGGAATATATTTTCATATATGAAATTTAAAGAAAATGCAGAACATTTTTTTAATCAGTTCAACTGTGACATATAATATTTTAACAAACCTAGAATTTCTTTTAAGTTTTATATTATCATACTCAATACATCATATTAATATATTTTAATAATTATAAGTGTATTTAAGATTCGTCTAAAATTCCTTGCCAATATTTGTTTGTTTACATTCAGTTGGGTTATTTCTTGGAACTTGTCAACGTCTACTCGACGATTATCACAAATCTTGAGCAGCTATATTTATCTATATACGCATTTATCTGTCAGATACATATGTATATACAAATTAGCTATATATGTCTTTAATTGTGCTTTGTTACTAATTATTTTTCTCTCTTTACCGAAAATAAAAGAAAAACTTACAAATTATAAATACATAGTTTCAGCAAGTCTCTTTATAGAGGTATTTGGGCTAGGGTTACAAAAGCGCCAAGAAATACCACTTAAAGAGAAAAAGAGAGACAGTCAGAGCTAAAGAAAGAGACAGATAGAGACGCCTTAGCAAATATTTTCATGTTTTTGTTTAGTATCCGCAGGTAATTAAGGTTTACTTTATTATGGGTATTTCCAAGTTAAGTGCCTGGCTTTTAGGTATTTCAGGCTTCTAATTTGCTGTTATTATGTTTGTTTTTTTTTCCACTTTTCGAAAGGTAAACAAGCAAAACAAAGTTAAAAATATTATAAACAAATTTAAATCATATGGCTAAGCCTCAATTAAGGGAGAACTTAGCAAATCAAAAAATATAAATCAGATATAGATCAAGGCACTGCAAGGTAATTTCACTTATCAATTTTCAGTTTATATCTATACAAATTATGATAACTAGCCAAAAATTCTACATGAATTAATTGCAAGATAAATATGATAAAGTTGGGTTAGATATGTCCAACGCATCTCTGTGATAAATTAAATTTCGAATTAAATTCTCACTCTTTGAAGTATTTTTTCTTGCTTGAGCAAAAGTTGAAGCTTTGAGCTGCAATTTAATCTAGAGTGGCTCGGAGTGAGAGCTCTGGCGGCTAATGGAAACGCATAAAGATAAGACTCTCTGATATATCAGCACTTTCATCAGCTGAAGCTTTCGCTGTCGCTGAGCTAAAGATCTTAGATAGATGTATGTATAAACACAATATCTGAATAACTTAATCGGTAATTGTAATTAACTACTCTAAAATTTAAATGTATGTATAATTATAAATATATATATATATATATATAAATTCATAAATTTGTTTAACTTGAATTCCCTTGATCTGAATTCCCATTACGCTCGAGTATGCTTTATTATTGATTACAATTTTCGAATGTATTGATATTTATAATGAATTATATTATTTATAAGCTGATTAAGTTTGCCTGCATATATAGATCTATTTATGTAGATACAGCCAGCTATGCAGGCAACAAAAATTAAAACGCCAATTGCAAGAAATGAAAGGCACAGCCAAGCAGCCGCAGCCGTAGCTACAGCCACAGTCAAGACACTTGTAGGTTTGGTCGCATACAAAATTAAACAGTTACAAATATTATGGACTATCAAATACCCTATATATACGCTTCATTAAAAACTATTTGTTTCTTTTCAAATGTTTTAAACTTGAAAAATTTGAATAAGATTTGGGAAAATTTAAAATTGTTTTTTCTTTTTAGAACCAAAACAAAAAAGCTTCATTAGTTTAAAATATTTCGGGCGTATAAGCTTACATAAAATCTAAATATAAATACAACTTTTTTAGCATTTCCAAATAATAATAATATAATATAATAATAATAATAATATATTTTATGCTAAAAAAAGTAAAAGAACAATTATTTTAAATATTTTTATTATTAAACTAATTCTTTGCGCTGTAGGGTCTATCACTTTAGACTTTATCTACTTTACAAAAAAATAATAAATATACTTTTTTCTTAAGTCCATTTTTAATTCGGTTCGTGTTATAAAAAAGATACTTCAATATAAACCAACAACAGCCATACAATCCAATAACCAAACTGCTTCAATGTCAATTCAATGCAGGTGGAGCTGCGCCCCAGCTTTCGGTTTCATTGGTCAAAATAAAAATAAGAAAAGAAAAAAACAAAACAAAAAAGAAATAAAAGATACAACGGAGCTTTTGATTTATCTGTAACGTTCGTTAAAAAAAGTGAGCAACAGAAACAAATACAAAATCTTAAGTCAATTCACTCGGTACGGTTAATTGTTTCGATTTGACTTGAATATATATATATATACATGTATATATATATTTTTTTTTTTGTGGGTATTTTGTAATCGCGCTACGCTTGATTTTTTATTGGATGCGGTTTTGGAGTTTGTTCTTTTTTTTCAAAAAGTTGTGACGTTTAGATCCGGTTGGAAAGGATGTTGGTTGTAAGCTTTGTTACTGAGCCATATTTTTTATAAATATACAAATATATTAATACATATATATATATACATATACGTATAATTCTTATATAATTTATTTGGCTGCAAACTTGAACCGCACCCAATAGCGCAACCCAAATTCTTGACAGGTAGCTGCGCGTACACGGTGCAAAAAGTCATTAATATTTTAATATAAATATTTGTGATAAGTAATATAAAAAAATTCAAATTGCAGAAAGATCTTAGAGTATATAAATTTATGTTATGTTGTCTCTAATTATATATTAATATTTTATAAATTTAAATTTCAGTTATTTACAATTTGTTAAAATATGAGTGCATTTTAGTTTTATGATTTTCTAATTAATTACCTAATTTATATAATTAACATATAATGATTATATAGTCATAGTCATAGTCATATTGACTTACATTTCTCTGTCCAAGCCATTAAATCAACAATTTCTGTTGCAACTTTTCATTCACATTTCATCAACCATTTTTAAAGGTATTTTATGTTAACTCTATATAGGTAATGAAATCTGATGTAAGACGAGCAATAAGCCATGAAATCCAAAATAATTTGATTTATACTTAAAAATACAATGGGTAAAGCAATTCATCATGGAGAGTTATGTTATGAAACACTTGGAATTTCTTGTAGTGTAGTAGCACTTGTAATTTGTTCAGGTGCTCACTGAAGGATTACAGTTGGCTCAAAGTGAATTCGATTGGATTGGGTTTTGGGTTGAATTTGATTGGTCTGGGCCAGTAGCAACTGCAGTAGCAGCGGCAGCGGCAGAGGCAGTCGTATCAGCATCTTGGCAAGTCCAAGTTTTGAGTTCGTTGTCTGGCAAGTTGCAGCAGCAGCAGCAGCAGCGGCGACTGCACTCAGCTTGTAAACTGGAAAGATCGGTTTCAGGTTTCAAGGACTTTTGGTGGACATTCACTTTTTTAAGACTGCTGCAGCAGCCACAGCTATGACTGCTGCATAGAACCACTAGCAAAGCGGACTGACGACTAGTTCAGCCACCTCGCTCGCACACACACACACACACACTAACTCACCCGTTCGCACTCACGCTCATTGACTGACTGACTGACTGACTGACTGACTGGCACACTGAGCTGCATTTTATGCCATTCGAATGCTTACTTTTTTTTTGTGTACCACGAGCGCAGCGCATGGGCAACTCCTACTACCCTACCCTATCACTGTTGCCCTGGCTGTTGGCCTCGCACGCTCCCTCGCCCTCTCTCTAGCCATCTACTTCTCCCTATGCGTCTCCCTCTTCTGGTACCATGCTCTCGCCCTTGCGAATCAACAGGTTTCAGACAGAATTTGCAGCAGGTTAACTGGATCACGCATAATAATTGAGAAAGTGCAGCGGGGCTTCCATAAAATTACCATAAAACTGCCATTGATTCCACTTCCAATTCCACTTCCAATTTCAATTTCAATTTTCATAGCCGCCTGCTTCACAGTGTGCGTATGCGTGTACGTGTGTGTGTGTGCTTGTGCTTGTGCTTTTGCTTTTGTTTTCGTTTTCATTTCGCTTGAAAGTCATATTCGTAAGCTGTTCTGATGCTGGTGGTTGCTCAAAAGCAACGGTACTTTATCTGTGTATTTGCTTTTGTTTCGGTATTTCTTTGCGTTCATTTGCAAATGATTTGCTTATTGCATTGAGAAGCCGCAGTCGCCTTCGCAACCGCAGCCGTAGTCAGCGTCACATACTTGTCTCATGATACCCTATACAAGTGTAACACGGTCATAGGCTACGTGCGGCGTAAGAGTAATCGAAATTCTTGAAAAGCTTAAAATTATTTTTAAATATTTAAATATTAGTTAGAAGATTTATACCCTCTATTAGTTTGAACAATCTGAAATTTGTTATATGTATTAATTAATATTAACTTACAGGGTAACCTGCAGTTGTTCGCCTATACACTTTCAGACATTCTTGCTTCATATATTGTCACAGTTGTTGTTGTTGGCGCTGGGTAGTCATTGCAGTCATTACACAATAAATTTATAATACGAGTTTGTCAGTCTGTCGTCTTCTCCTCTCCCAAGTAAACGATAAGGTTTGGTATGTCAGCCCGAGACCAATTGCTGCGCATCATCATCATCATCATCATCAACATCGTCATCATTATTACTATTATTATTATTGTCATTATCAGTTGTTCTAATGGTATTTGGGAACTTGTTTGGTCTCGCGTTTTTCGTTTCATTTCGTTTCGCTGCGAGTTTCGTCTCAAGGTGCAAACTTGATTCGCATTTGGCGTCGCATCTGCAATTTTGACATTTCGAGTCAACCTTGAAATCAAATGCGAGCTGCTTGTGAGCTGAGCTGAGCTGAGCTGAGCCGAGCCGAGCCGCTCTGCCTACCTTTTCGCAAGCACAACGACCACCTCCTCGCGCCTGCCATCAATGTTAAGACTCTTTGTCAACTCTCGATAACAGCCGCTGCTGACGTGCGCTTAGTTTCACTGTATGTGTGGCTCATAAAATTGAACGGTTTACGAGGTGATTGCCATGCAACAATATGGTTTGATTGGATTTCGTGTCTGCTGATGCAGATGCAGATGCAGATGCTGATGCTGATGCTGTAGCTGTTGCGGTTCTGCTCTGCCCGAGCTGACCGCAACTGGCGTTAAATAGTTTGCCTTAAAGGTCATTTGACCGACTGACTCTGCTCTTTGGCTTTGACATTGTAGCACACACACACACACACACACACATTGAGCAGCACAGGCCATGCACTCACTCACTCAATTATGGTCTCTTTACATTTATGTACTCTCTTACACACACACACACACACTCACTCTATCGTTCGCTCACACTATTTGAGCGTATTAACTGCGCAGTTCTTGTGCTTTCACTCAAAGTGTGGCGCTTGTTGCTTTTGCATTCGCACTCGAGGCTTGCGCATTGGCAAAGGTCAACAAAGGACTCGCGCATGACAGCACGCGCCGCGCACTCTCTCTCTCTCTCTCTCTCTTCACACGCGTTCACTCTCTGTCCCTTGCCCAACAATTTTTATGAATGAAATGCAGGCAAGCGTACAGCAGGCGCGCTTTTTGGGTTCCACCCTCGTGCTTTAAGCAAACCTACGACAATTGTGTATGTGCGCGCGCGTGTGTGTGTGTGCTTTTTATTATTTTACTGTTACTGCTGTTGTTGTTGTTTTTTTCGGTGAATGAATGACGCAGTTTGCGGCATGTTGGAAGTTTCGCGACTCATTCACAATGACGTCAGCGTAACTTTTCGCTGTGCCAGATTTTGTGTGGGCGTCAACCGACAAAACATACGCGGCGAAAGCACCCAAACCACCCAGTGTCAGCAACAACAGCAGCAGCAGCAGCAGAAGCAGCACAGCCTGCACAGCGTGTGTAAGCGGTAATCGCTGATTTCTAATCCTTAGCATTTATTGCGTTTGCTCTTTGCGATTAGATAACTTGGCTTTTGGCTGTTTGTATGCCCTTTCACTCGCCATGGCAACTGGCCTTATGGCCAACGACAACTACAACTACAACTACACCTACACCTACAGCTATTGCCCTCCCTATCTTTCACTCCCTCTCTTGCTATGTCTCTCACCCACTCATAAGTTAAGCTAGTTTAGCTTAAATTGCGCTTAATTGAATGTCATGTTTCCGGTGGTGTCGCTGTCGCCATTGGGTCGCCACGCCCATATGTCCTCTAGCAGGCGCCACATGTCGTACATGCCACATGCCGCATGCCGCATGCCACATACCACATGCGATATGCAGCTCATACTCCTAATGCTCCAATTTGCTGCCTTCCACCACCGTCCGTCCACCCACCCATATGCTCGGCTAAACCGCAAGTGCGATTCTTCCAGCTGTGGCTTCCATCGTGGCTCACGAGAGTTGGGCGTGGGCGCCTGTCGGCTGCCCAAGCTTTTTCTGTGTTTTCTTCTTCTTCTTCTTCTTCTTCCTTTTTCTATTCTTTCTAGTTTACTCATTGAATTGGAGCCGTGGCTGAAGCTTGTTGCTGCGTTGGCTCATTGATTTTTCATTACAGCAGGCATCATTGGGGTTTTGCCACGCTGACGAGCTGGCGTCAGCGATGTCAGCGTCAACAATCTGTCGATGAGTGAGTGTTGTGCGTCTTAAGCTCCCTTAGCTCCTTGACGACTCCCGCTCTGTGTGTATGTGTGTGTGTGTGAGTGTGACTTTGAGTGAGTGGCAAAGTGCCTTAGGGCTTTGTGTATGCTGTTCCGCGTGTTAGCTCCATGGCCAAACTGAAGGGATTTGTCCTTAATCTAAAGGGACTTGCTATATGTATATTGGAACTGGTTCAATTGCGCATGAATATGAAATGCATATGGGAGTCGTCATGGATCTGCGTAACAAACAAAGAAAGAGCTTCATCTGTTCATTCTTTGTATTGCAAAGGTTCCATAAAGTATGATTAAATGAATCATTTGTGGAACTTAAAGATTTATATAATTTTAGTTGATCCATAATTTCAACTAGTGCCAAATCGGAGTGGAACTAAATGAATAATTAAAAATTAACTTTTTTTTTCTATATGTTCAACTAGTTCCAAAAAAATAGAAAAAAAAAAAATAGATTAAAATAACATTTATTTTTCATTAATGTTTCCAAAAGCAACTGAATAAATTTTTGTTCTTTATGATTCTTTTTTTTTTTTTGCTGCTTCTCTGACTAGTTCCATATTAAGCCATATTTGAACCATTTGAGTGTTCTGGCAATTTTCTACTCTTTAATAGACTTCCTGCTGTTTTCTTTTCGAATTCATAACAAATTAATGTGGAACTTGTTATATTTATTATAATTTTCTTAAGCCAATTTTCGTTGCCTATCGAAAACCCGTTAAATTTTCACTTTTGTAACGTCTAATTGGCCTCATGCTCAATTCAATAACTTTTTCACAATATGTGCACGACCTTTAGGATTCAGTTTATATATGGATATACTATTCAATATCAGGTTTATTTTAACTACCTGTGCATAAAATTAGTCTAGCAGACGATTATATATATATATATTTTTTTTTTTTGGGAATTTGTTAGCCTAAATACAATATATGCAAATCGCATTTGAATAATATTGCCTCTCCTAATTTTTCTCTTTTTTTTGGGTTTTTCGTTTTACATTGTAAACTCATTTGAATAGGTTTATGTTTAGTTGGAAAGAGCTAAGACTTTTTGAGATTAAAGTATTTAACATAAATTACAACATTAATTTATGTGTATGTAATGAAAATCAAAATTATGAAATGTGCATAAAATTTAAAATTTACAAAGAGTAGATATTGATTGCAGATTTATGATATATATTTAATTTTATATAAATATTTATTATTATTTATATATATTTAAATATTTTTTTATATATATTTTAAGGCACATTTATATATATATATATATATATATATATATATATATATATATATATAGTCAATAAGGTTAAGGGCTCAAATTCTAAATTTAATTTAATAAACTTGATAGCTAAAATATTAATATATTATATATAAATATAAATATATATATATATATATATATATATATATATATATATATATATATATATATATATATATTCATATATATATTCGTATATATATATATATATATATATATATATTCATTAAAGGCAAAATTTATTAGAGAAAGATCCTGATTGGAACCTATACAACATTTTCTTTTTATCTTTTAAAATTCTTAACAAATTTTCTTTTTTTTTTATACCCTGAATAATATTTTTTTTATTATTTTTTTATTATTATATTTCTTGGATTCGAATTCTGTTAATTGAGTTAAACCTGCATATTTGAGATTTAGCTCTTGCATTTTCTCATTTTAGACTCCACTGAACTAGTTCCGCACTTGGAAGCTATTTTAGCGTATTCCACAATTCGGTGTTGGCCTTTGCCTGTTTGTTTGGCATACTTTTCTTTTCTTTTCGTTTTTCGCATTTCGCTTTTCCAATTTTCTTTCATTTTTTTTTGCTGTTGGCGCATTTGGCGCAATGACGATATGCAGGCGGGGCTCTACGCAAGCGTTGTGTCTATTTTTAGATGCCAATTTGTAAATAGACTGGCAATAAGGAGGACCCTCAATCAAGTTAAGTCAAGTGTGTGTGTGTGTGTGTGTGTATGTCTGCTGGCTGTGTGTTTCAAGCTGATAAACATTAAATGCTTATCAACAAATTTTTGCTAACACATTTTCGTCGCACGCACACAGGAACAGAAAGAGAGAGAGAGTGAGAAATTGAGAGACAGAGAGAGAAACAGACAGACAGTTGCCCACGCAGAAAGAAAGACACAGGAAATTAATGCCGTGATTCGCAGCTCTGACGTTTTGTTTGTTTGTGTATACATATACCCTGTAATCAACAGTTAGCTGGACTAAAGATATAAAGAGAGAGAGAGAGAGAGAGAGTGAGCATAAGACTCCATATGCTAAAGCAGATTGAGGGTGCTGGCTGTTGATGCATCGATATTTTAGCTATTTGTGAGCTAGAGAGATGATGTGTGCTATATATGAAATATATATGCTATATTCAGGCTATATATAAACTATATAGTTAATTAGTTGGTTCAGTTATTTGGTAATAATAAACTTGTTAACGTATTACAGGGGGTCTAGAATTGTAAAATGCCATGTTTACATTATGCTTGCCAATATTTAGATAACTGCAACTTATATTTGGATTGATATAGTTTAACATTTTATAGGGTATCGAACAGTCACACTGAAAAAATTAAAATATTTAATATAAAATATTATAGAATATATAAAAATGGCTCTTATATATGAAAATTAAGCAATCAAACTTATTATAGGGTATACATACGTCAATCATCTCTATTATCCCAGCTCTTTCATATTGTTAAGCAAAATCTTAAACTCTTAAAGTACCGCTAACAGAAAAAAGTTCATACATAATATTAATAATGTTGTACAGGGTAGTTGCTAGTCGTGCATACACACGCTCAATCATTGCTCTGGTATTTTCTGGTCTCTCTTTGGCCTGTCTTTAGGTAACGCCTTTTGACGCCAGCAAAGCGACAGGACATCAATTTCACGGTCATTTGTTTAGGGAGCTCGTATGAAGCGTTTGGATGGAGGGGGGGAGTTGGGGTTCGTTTGGGGGTTTCCTATCTTATATATGGTATAATTTACCGTTTTTTTACCCATTTATTTTTTATAGCCTCTGTTGTTGTTTGTGTATTTTGTTGAGTTGTGTTCACGCTTCGCCAAGTTTTCAAATGCGCCACAAATTGTTGAAGGCAACTTTCAATTTTACGTCGAGCCTCAAAAAAAGAAAAAAAAAACGGCAAATAATTGTTGTGCGTGTATGAGCGAGTGAGTGTGTGTGCGAGTGTGTGTGTGTATTATCAAATTGGTTCATGGCAATTCTTGTGCGTTGTTGTGGCAGCCACAAGCACAAGCACGAGCACGAGCTCGTTAACGCCGCCTAACGGAGGCTGTATGCCACGGAGGCGTTGCGCCAAGTGTTAGGACACAATTCAAACGATGCCAAATGCTGCAGCAGCCGCAGCCGCAGCCGCAGCTGCAACCAGTTCCATTCTAATGCGCGCCTGCAAAGTGAGCGTTTGCCATAGATGCCGAAACAAGAGCTACACTGGATGAAATATTTGGGTAGCCGCCGCATAGCCGCATGGGAGAGTGAATAGCAGTTGTTATACAGCTATATTGTTATACTGTTATAACTTAACACTGTTATTATGTTAGGGAAATATGTGTGTTTTTTGGCATATGTTATACTATTATAATATTTTACTGTTATACTGGTATACTATTATTCTTTGATATTGTTATATCTATATAAAATTATATACTTATAACTATATATTTATATACTGTTATATTTTTATAATTTTATACTGTTATAATTGTTATATTGTTATACCTTTATACTGTTATACCATTATATTGTATACTATTATATCTGTATATTATTGCTCTGTTATATTATTATACTTTTATAGAATTATTCTGTTATATTGTTAAGCCTTTATAT
Organism: Drosophila mettleri; assembly: GCA_035047625.1. NCBI lineage: Eukaryota > Metazoa > Arthropoda > Insecta > Diptera > Drosophilidae > Drosophila > Drosophila mettleri. The sequence goes on from JAWNPI010000085.1 coordinate 16,327,763, forward strand.
TATTTTACTTTTATATCTTTGTTATACATTTATATTTTATACCATTATACTGTCTTATTTTTATCGTGTTGCGTTATACTACTCTGCTGTTATATTTTTGTACTCTTCTATGTATATTCTGTCATACCTTTATACTGTTATACTCTTATATTATTTTGTTGGACTGCTCTCTGCTTCTCTTTCTGTATCTACTGTTATATTTTTGTACTCTTCTATGTATATTCTGTCATACCTTTATACTGTTATACTCTTATATTATTTTGTTGGACTGCTCTGTGCTTCTCTTTCTGTATCTAAATATCTGTAACAAGAGCATTCCCTAGGGCCTTTAGCAAAGGTATATTAAAATTCTTGAAGTGTAGCACAGTTGCATATAGAATAAGATACTTATATATATATGTATACATATTCTATATGCATATATATATATATATATATAGCTGCCTTTAAGTATGTTTATAAGTCGAGAGCTGGCAGACAGGCAGCTTTGTCGCTGCCCTTGGAGTCGTTTCTTGTCGATGTAGCTGCCACAGAATTAAGGTCGTTGTTGCTCTCGTTGTTGTTCTCGTTGTCGTTGTTGTTGTTGTTGCACGTTTGCCTGGCCTTTCGTTCTTTTTAGTCGTAAATTCGTTTCGTTTTAGGGGGCAACGTGTCTGGAATTCAGGATGCGCATCTGAAGCACAAGCGACCGCAACGCCCCCAATACGAACAACAATTCACGTTGCGTATACGTAATGTTGTGTATGGGCCCCAGCTGCTGCTGCTAGTTGACTTTCACTTTTTATTATTTTTTTTGCAATTGAAATTCTTGCATAAAGCCAATGTAATTAACGTCTCTTACATAAGGCCAACAAAAGTCTGCGAAGACAAAACAAATATAAGAAATAAACAAAGTCGAGTCGAGAGCGACAGCAGCTGCCTGTCTAGCTAGCTTCATTCTTTGGCCAAATCCTCAAAAGCTCTTTCTTTGCAGACAAACACACACACACACACATACACACATACATACATATGTTTGTAGTAGTTACACTCCCTTTTGGCTAGTTCGCTATGTAACTTGAGGCATTTCAGCAATTCACTTTGCATTCAGTCAACAATAAACGACATTCTTCTAACTTGTTGGCAATTGCAACAACAGCTGGCAGCCAACACCCAACTTAACACACACACACTTACACTCACACACACTCACACACACACACACATATTTAAGAATTAGTTTTTGTCTTTAGTTGCTGCCTTTTAGAAGTCTTGCAGCAAATGAGCTGTAACCAAGAAGCCAGCCAAAGATACACACACACACACTCACACACACACACACACTCAGCCCAGACCCAGTGTGCAGTCAATAACTAAACCAGTCTTGAAAGGTGTCTTTGTTGTTAACCTGGCATAGGCCGAACAACAGTTCAAGCCAAGAGCAGCTCTCGTAGCTAGCTTTTGCGAGCCAGCAAACCAATCGACCACAACCACTCAGCCAAGTTAACAACAACTTAAAAGTAAACACGCACTAGACATGCGGCGCCATGACGACTAGATACCCTGTAAGGCAGATAATATGTTGCCAAAGCTGCATAAAGTGTAAAGTAAATCCTTAAAGTAAAGAATTTAAGGAAAACTAATGAAGCTACACTAGTAGATACCCTGCAATGTATGCATATTTCAAATAATAATTTGAGTTGGGCATATAACTCGATAAATCTATAAGAATGTACACTTGCTGTACTTAAGTATACCCTATATTTGTGTGCAGTCAATTAATAAACTAAAACCGTTAGTCGAGTTAGCTTTTATAATATTTGCCCATAAATAAAGCGTTTACAAACTAAGGCTTGGTAGTGTAACCCAATTTAATGATACCCTGTAATTTATGCAGTTTATATACTAATATGTTTACGAACTACTAACATCTATGAGAATTGCTTACATATACTTGTATAAAAATATATATATATATATACATATGTATGTATATCAATTATCAGTTAATACAGCTCAACTGAATAATACCCTATATTAATTGCTTAGTTTTTATAATAATAATTTGATTTAAGTACAAAAAAAATTGACCCCTATCAATTTTATTTATACAAAAATCTTTAGAAAGATAACTACATCATATAGCATAACGTGTATATACCCTGTAATTTGCAAGTTTGCTTTAGCTTGGGTATTTCGGTGCCACAAGTCGTAAGTTGATCTAAAAATGTATATTTAACGGCCTTTCAGATATACACACAGCATTATATATAATAGTATACCCTGTAATTTTATAATTTGATGATATACTTAACAAATCCAGGAGTATATTCTAATGCTCTATATACAAAAAAATGAAGTGTATTAGCTTAACAGCTCTATCTAGATTGTGGATTTTCATTAGTCAGTCAGGCAACAGTTATCGATTACAAATCAAAACTAAAACGTTAAGCTGTAAATATGTCTGTTAACGAGAATGGCCTTTTGGTATTAGAAGTGAATAGCTCTATTTGTGTAGCATATTCAAATGCCAGCTAAGAGCTAGTTGAGCTTTAATAGCTAGTCACTTGACTATCGATAAGTTTATCTAACGGCTATTAGTATATACTTACATATATGGCTATCGATCAAATCCTAGGCTCGTAATCTGACAGGGTATTTAAGCTAAAACATTTTGGCCAACAAGTTCTACAAGCGACAGCGACAACGACGATTGCTGCGCTGCGCTGCCCCGCTCTGCTCTGCTGATAACGACGCCGACGTCGACGGCGACGGGAACGCAGTGAAGCGTGCGGCTATCGAGATGTTGACTTCGATGCCGACGCCGACGCCGACGCCGCTGCTGCTGCTGTGGCTATAGTTGTTGTTGTTGTTGTTATACTTTTTGGCCTGACATGGGCTTGGACTTGGCTCTCGCTGATCAGCGCAGTGGGCGTGGCAGGGCGGCAAAAAAAAATAGCAAAATAAATAAAATTGATACAATTTATAAATGACTTTGCTTTGTATCTATCAACAAAGTTGCTGTTCTGCTGCTGGCATTTTTTTTTTTTTTTTTTGTATTTCTTTGTTTTTATTTTAGTTTACTTTATACATTAATTTGATTTGTTTTTGTTCTTTTTCTTTTAGTATTAATTTTTATTTGCAATTTGGGTTTGTTGGTATTCCATAGTCAGATTTCAGATGCATAAAATAGCAATTTAAACGTTTCTTGTTGTGTGTGCGACTGACTGTGACTTGTTGTGTGACAGAGTGTGTGTGTGTGTGTGTGTGTGTGTGTGTGTATGTGTGTGTATTGTGTGTGTGCGTTTTTGAAAATCGAAAGCAAGGTCTTTATATTCTGCGCAAAACACGCAGACAACAACTCGAGACAAGAAAAAAAAGACTGGCAAATGTGGTTGTTGCTGTTGCTTGACTGTTCTTTAAGCTCCAGTTTTTAGTTTAGAACGTAATATATATATATGTGCATACACATATATATAGTGAAACAATTTTAGTTAACGCCCCAAGTCACATGCAGCAAAATGTTTAAAAGGAATTCGCTTTTGCTTTTAGCGACTTAAGGTCTTAGAGTATATATAAACAGTGTATTAAACAATATACTTTAGTTCATTGTTATACTAAATGTAGATATATATATATATAAATATATTATATATATATATATATATATATATATATATATATATATATATATATATATATATATATATATATATATATATATTTGCATTTATTTTCTATTTCTTGCGCACGTGTCGCGTTTGAATGCAACGCGCCCTAATTGCAATTAGCCAAACAACAATTATAGCAAATGTAACAACACACACTTACACACACACACACACACACACACTCGCTCAGCCGTTTGTTGTTGTCAAGGGTAATGGGCCACATGACAAAAAAAAAACATAAAAAGAACTTCGATAAGCAGCAGCTACTTCTAAATATAACTAAAAGCAGAAAAGAAGAAGCAGATGAAGAACTGAGCTGTTGCTTGGGCGTCAACGACTGCTTAATGCGCGTTCAAGGCGCTTAAGCTAAGCTAAGTATAATCAAAAGTAAGAGCTTAAGTGAGTAAAGCGCGACTAGAAGATACCCTTGACATGCATGATATATATATATATATATATATATATATAGTGCATGATTAGGTCAACTGCTCATTGATTCTAAAATTGTATCGTATAGAAGCTTAATTTACTTTACTTTATCGGAGTATACATATATATAATTATTATTATATTATATCTATATACACAAATACTCCTTTTATCACCGTGTGAGCGAGCATTCTGAGCTCTGTTTGCTTGCAGCTACTGTTGCTATCAGTAGCCCAGCAACAGCTGCTATATCTATATATATATATAGATATATATAAATATATATATATATATATATATATATATAACTATACATTTACATGTGTATACAATATTTGTAAAACTAAAACACTTGAGTGAAAGAGACCGACAGAGTTCAGCGCACTTTTCTTGACAGTTAAGTAAATAATTACTTTTCAAATAGAACTTTTCACATTTGGATCCAGTTAAAGCATTAAGCAACCCTTCGTCAAGTCAAGCCCTTCTTTTGTACATATTTATTTGTGTTGAGCATTCCTCATTTCACACTTGACAATCAATCGAATTCGATAAGAATTTCTAGATAAACAATGGAAAAATAAACTCGGAAAACCTTTTAAGCAACGTTGCCCCACCGATTTACAGGTACATGAGTTTATAGTTGTTGTAAGACTCGACAGACAATCAAAACTAATAATATAAAATTAAATATATAAATATATTTGTGATTAAATTCTATTAGCCAAAGTATTTGAAAAGTAAATTGTAATAACAAAATTTAATTTTCATTTTTTAATTATTATTTTCATTTGTTTATTTATGAATACTTATTTTTTGTAAACAACTTAAGAATACTTACATTTATTTGAATATATATTTATTAAAAAAATGTATATTTATTTATATCTGTAAGAAAAAATACATATATATTTCATTATTATCTAGGGCAAATTCTTTTCTTTTTTTTTAATATTGATATTCTTTATTATTTTTAATATCATGCTTTTTTGTTTTAAAAACAGCTTTGCCCTAGAATAAAAGCGACTTTGGGACTCTAACATGTGCATGTTGACCTCTTTATTTTTAATTTCGTACTACTTTTATAATATAAATTTATCATTGAGCGCAGCTGGTGCACCTGGAGAGCGATCACTCCCACTCACACAGCTCCAACTCCAATTACTGCTCTTTATAATCTTCTAATTTCGACTAATTTAAAATTGCATTTCATTATTTCAAATGACTTCACGCTAAGCATAGATTTGACTTTATAAATTTCGTTGTTTTCTTCTTTTTTAAACCACTCAAAATAATTTGAAATTTTTTTTATAATTTTTTATTTAATTTTAAATTTCTATAAATATGTACCTTAAAATTTTTTCATAGGAAACCTTAAGAACTCAATGCTCTTTAATATCTTCCCTTTAATATATCTGCCTGTGAAGCCTATCAAAAATCTGTTCATGTACAAATGTGCAATCAATCGAAACAGCTATCACACAATAATTGTCTTTTGTCTGTCTTAGCCATGTTATATAGAATACAATTTTCTAAATGTATATATACGAATGTATTTGTATATAAACATACATTTTTGCTTTTTTCATTGCCATTGACTTTGACTTTTTGATTATAGACATTCTACAAGTCTACAGTCTAGCTATATATATGTGCATGCTATATGTCTATATGGCTTTAATTATATTAAATGAGTAGGTAGATAGATTGGATGAATTAATTAGTCAATGTCACCAAAAAATATATATTTATGCATAAATATATAATATATATATTTAACTAATTTAATAGAGGATTGCCATGGAAAATAATTAAAGCAGCAACTTTTCAAAGCGTATTGAACCTAAAAAAACAAGCAGGATATTCCCTGAAAATATTTTGTTAAAAAATAAAAATAAAAACAAATTTCAGACAATTTCTTTTTGCAATTTTTCACAATAATAAATAATGTGCAGATATAAAATATTTTTTTAAGTAATTAATTAATTGTTAATTATTTAAAGCATTACAAGATTGATTGTAAAATTTTCATATAATAATTAACTTGCAGGCATATCCCTAGTTTTTTTTTTTTTTTAATATTTTTTAAATAAATAAACACAATTTATAAAGCATTATAAATGTAATAATTTTGTGTGTAATTTAAAAGTAAGAATTATGTTGCAAGCATACCCTTAATATATATATTTAATTGCAAGCGTTTAAATTTGTTTAAATTATTAAACAAAATTTTCCATAAATTGATTGACAAATGATAAATAGTTTAGCGGAGTACCCTTAATGTTTAAATATGTATTTTTTTCATGTGTCAAATTATATATGAAGTGACAGACAATTGCTTCAGACGAGCTGCTGAGCTCTTCTATTGAAGAGGGTTAGACGCTGCGTATGCGCGATATTTTGAGTTTGTTTTCAATTGAGGATTTAGAAGATTTCGATTTTCGAATGAAATATAAATATAGTTGGCGCATTGCAATCTATGCAAATAAACAATGCCAAAAATAAAATAAACAACAACAAACAGGCGACAAAAATGTATAAAGTAGACAAAAAAATAAAAAAATAAAAATAAGATCGCATGCAAAGAACACAAAACACAGAAAAACAAAAAAACATTTTTACAGTTGTTTTTGCGCAGAGTTGTTATTGTTTTTGTTGTTTTGCGGCTGGCATTTCAATACGCTTTAAAGTGAATTGCATTAATTACGCACACAGACGTAAAATGTGAGCTGGTGTGCGTGCGTGTGCACAATATTTATTTCTAATTAATTTAATTTTTGTTTTCGCTCGGCCGTCGCCGGTGCAGCTTTTTGTGAGTAGCCTAACTAGGCATTTGAGAGTGTGTGTCTGTGTGTGTGTGTATGCTTGGTCGCGTCGCTTTGGGTCGCGCATGAATTGAAAACAAAAAAAAAAAACAAAAAAAAAAAGAACGGCGCACGAAATTCGTATAAGAAAACTTTTAGTGCAAAGCTTTGCGGCCTGTCACTGCGAGCAGAGCAGCTTGTTTGCGCCCGTATGCGTGTGTGTGTATGTGTGTGAGCATTTCTGACGTAATTCTACTGCTGCCAAACGCACCAATACCAAGAGACACACAACAAATACGTAGAGCACCATAACAATAAGCGCGTACAATTTGTTGCTTCTTTGCTGCTGCTGGGCGCTGATCGAACGCAGTCGACGCCGCAGTGGGTAGCGTTGCTACTGTTGTTGTTCTTGCTCTGCGCGCCTTGCCGGTTTCGAAAATCCAAATAGCAATAACAACAGCAGCAGCATAGCAACTAGTGTCGGTGGCGCAAATATAATTAAACTTTCGAATGGGATCAGCAGCAGCAGCAGCAGCAGTAGCGACGGCGGCGGCGACTACAGCTAGAGCTAAAGCAACCGCAATGCTTGACAAGTTTTTTTTTTTTGTTTTTTCTTCTTTTTTGTGTTTCGTTTTTGTTGTGCTTTTCACTCAATTTAAGAGTCGCGCTTGTGCTTTTGAGAGCTTTGCTGTTGCGACCGCGGCCGTTGCTGACGCTGCCGCTGTCTACCGTCGCTGCTGCTGCTGCTGTTGCTTGCGTTTCCACTCAATTGCCGTTTGCTTGGTTACCGCGTAGTCAAGTTTCATGCCACCAGCGATTGCCGTTGAATTCAGTCGTTCAACGAGAGTGACCGCGCACGAAAGCCCCAACAAGTCCACAGCGGAGCCGCACAAACAAAAAAAGAAATAATATAATTAAGAAACAAAATTGTTCAAAGAAAATAATATTTAAATAGAGCCACAAACAAAAACACATTCATATACACATCTAGAGTGAGAATTAAGCGAATATATTTACATAAATACATACATACATACATATGTTGCATTTGTAGAGAGCAGCAGCAAGAGCAAGCGTATCAATACGAGATCGATAATTAGCGTACGAAGTTTGTGCTAAAAACAGACGACCCAAGCTCAATCAACATACAAATGCGTAGTGCAAAATTCCGTGCATAAGCCACCAAAACTATAAGCAGAAACAGAGTAAAAGAGGCGAACGCTCACACAAGCGATTCGAGAATATTCTAGAAAAGCACACGGCGCTTACCGTTACATCCTAACAGCATACGCTCACCTATTGTCGTCAGCCTGCCAGCCTGGCTTGCCTGCATACTCCTGCTCGGTAGCTCTCTCTCTCTCACATTCTCTTACGCCCTAGCAAAGCTGCGTACGTGCCTGGCTGGCCAAACATATGTTTGCTAGAGCAACAACAAAAGCAATTGCAACAGAAGCTGCTCTCTATCAACTGGCGTTAAATCTAACATATGTTGAGCCGCCAGAGGCCGCTTCGCTCTAAAGTGCAGCTGTGTGCGTGTGTGCCAAAAAGCGTTTAAGTAAAATCGAAGAAAGGAAGCAAAAAAAAAAATATTTCGAAAAGAAAATAAAAGAGAAGCGCGCAGTGTTTTGTGTTAAATTCGTGTGTGTTTTATATATTTGTCGTTCGTCTCTGTGTGCGTGCGCGCGTGTGTGTGTGTCTGTGTGTACAGTGCAACAAAATCAAGACAACAACAACAACAAGAAGAAGAAGAAGAAGAAAGAGAAGAGCAGCAACAGCTAGTGCCAAGTGCAATTGAAAAGTTGTCACGCAGCGCCCCCCAACGGCCCGCGTACGCAACTGAAAAAGTGCGCACTTGAAATTTTTGTAACTCTTTTTTTGTGCAACATTTTTGTGCGGTTCTCACCGCCCACGACAGATTTTTAAATGAAACCGGAAAATTGGCTCGACTCATCTGCCTCGACATCAGCCGCCGCAGCCGCAGCCACTGCCGCTGCCGCTGCCACAACAGCTGCAGCATCTTACAGCAATGCTAAGGTAAATGTCACGCCCAATAAAATACGTCCCCCTGCAACGCCCCACCAACTATTTCTCTGTCTACTGAGCTACCCCTACACCAGAGGTGGCCAACCACAAGTGGCTGCTAGAGCCGCAACCACACCCACACACCCACCCACACACACACATACACTTGCACGCACAACCTATTTGCAACTGTAGCATATGGCGCTGAAAAGTTTGCCCCGTTGTGTTGCTCGTTAAAAATGTTGCTATTATTTTTGTATATGTATATTCCGCGTACCCATTAAGAATACTTAAAAAGGGGTATGTATATGTTGCTCAGCTGGCAGCAGGGGGGCACATAGACGACATTGCGTCGCATAAATATTTTCTTCATCCATATGCCTTTGATTTTGCGAAAATTTCTGAAAAACAACCAGAGAGCTTATATAAGTTGTAATCGCACTACAAAATAATGGAATTTTTTTTTTCATTAAATCGTCCATATGCTAGAGCTTAAAATATTAAATGCTGAAATTACTTTAATAATTTCAATATATAATTTATCGATAAATATGCATTTAATTTAATAATTTAACTGAATTTAAATTGAAAAATTTAAAAACGATTAAATAACTTCTCAATTTCTCCAGCTTTACTTCCATATAATAGAAGGGATTACCCCTTATGTTTATATAATTTTAATTTCGATAAATTTCTATTTTAGGCATTTCTTTCATTTAATATAAATAACAATATTAAGTAATTTACGATTCTGCCTTATAAGTAATGATCGATAGCAAATGTATTTTCAATTTATACAAATAACAGGGTATCTGCTCACAGTGCTTGCCCATTGTGACATTTGTTTATGACATTTATTTAGCTCGTGCGTTGTGGTTCATTAAGTGCCAAGAATTTTGCAGAAAAACACAAAACGTCTTGTTTATAAAAGCTGTAAACCATTTTTCCAAGCTCTTTAAAGTCGATAAATTTTAATTGAATTTAAATATTCAAAACCCATTTCGAATTCGAACTCGAAATGAAAATGAAATGTAGATAGACGAGAGAGGCTAGCCGAAATTGCATTCGAAACGTGTTAAAGACAAATAATTATACAGACGAATACAAACACATAAGGTATATAGTATATATATATATATATATATATATATATATATTTATATGTATCTACTATATACTTAATGAGATATATATAGTTATATATATCCGGGTTCATTAGCGTTGCGCGCCTTGAAACCTAATGACTTGGTCAGTTTTTTGCATTCGCTTTGCATTTTGACGCCGTGACGCTCGCTAGGGGATGAGTTTCGCTTAGGCTGGGGCCAGCTGCGGGGGAGGCTCTTTTGGGTCACGTGTGACACACAGGCCCAATCCCCAGACACATTTCACCAGCGCAAATTACATTTTGACGCTGCAAACCCTCACTAATTACATTACATTACATTGCGCTTTAGACAATTGTCTCTCTGTGTGTGTGTGTGCAGAGGTGTACGTATATATGTATATATATAAATATATAACACTTGGCACCTATTTTGTTATTTGGTTTTTTTTTTTTCTTGCCTTCCCCCTGTTTATTCGTTTGGCTATTTACATGCAACGCACGTTTGCCAAACGTCGCCCAATTCGACTATCAATGGCAACGAGACACAAATTGTGCGATTTTTTATAAAGCAAGAGAAATATTTACATGCTTTCTATGCGGCGCTACCCCAGATCCAAATCTAAGTTGATTTATTTCTGATTGGTGCGCTTGTAGAACTTTGTATAGAGCTCGATATAAGATACGAGATGCCTGTGCAAATATTCTCATATGTATTTGCTTAGATTTCGTAGCTAAATAAATTAGCTTTAATGGTATTGAAAATATTTTTCTTTTTAATATGATTTCTGTATCTAAATATGTTAATATTGTGTTATATATAGGTTAAGCCAAACACTTTAATCTTAAGCTCGAGAAATACATTTAGTGTATATATTTTAGATTATACTTTATATTATATATTCATATTATTCATACGAAATGTAACCCAATTTTAATAGCCTTAAAAACAACTCAAACTTGGCTTCATTACAATGTTACCAATTTATGAAGAACTTATGAACACTTTTAAATCTGCCTAATAACCTCAATTCTACAAATATATGTTCCTATATATTTTCGAATTAAGTTTTCGAATTTTATTACAGATTAAAATCCACGAATATGTTAACAGAAAAAACTATAGAAAATATTAACTTAATTATATATTGAGTTGATTTTATTTTTCTTCTAGATAATTTTTGTTTCAGCTGAACTTTTTATGTTTGCTATGCATTTTTTCTCACAGTGCACTTGGAATTCCCTTCCAGTTTATGTAATCAATACTTAAAACAATCTTTCAATTTTATTCAAGCAATATGTGCTTCTACTGAAAATGCTTAAGAGTTTCTCACATATTCTGTATTAATGCGACAGTATTTTTCTGTGAGTATTTTTCCATCAATACTCTTCTGACAGTATTTTTCTGTGAGTTTTTTTCTCTCAGTATTCTTGTTTCACATTTCTTTTATTTATTTAATAATGAAACTTTTATATATTTTCTTACATATTTTTCTCTCTGTGTGTCTAAAAAAATACCTAAGAAATTAGTTATAAATAAATTGGAATTAAATGTTTAGCTGCAGCTTCATATCAGTTCCCATCGCTTTTCTCTCAGTGCACTTACGAATTCGTTGTCACAGACTTCTATGCCAACAATTTATTGTCTTTTATTTTCTGCTTGTTTTCTTTCATTCTTTGGTCTGCGACGTGTTTGTTTGTTTCACTTCTGTTGTTGCTGTTTTCAATGCAGCTTGCTCTTCCTCTTCCTATTCTTGGGTGTCAATTGATAATATCGATTGTGCTCGGCCACGTTGCATAGCTGAGGTATTTATCTACTGGTTACGAAAAAGAAATAAAATATTTGCTTATTTGAGTTTATTTGGAGCAAATGTTATTGTCAATAGGCAGATATAGTTTATTGACTTTCAAGTGGAGCCATCCCCAGTGGGGGGCGGCCATGTATCTTCTTATGAAACATGCCAGCTGCGGCCCCGCTGGCCCCGCCCCAAATGCACACGCAATGCAAATTGTTTGTATGTCTTTTAGATTGATGGCTCCCCAATATGATCTACCTGATGTTTATCTCAAATTTTATTTTCTTTGTTGAGGTTAATAACCTTATTTTTATTTTTAAATTAGCCAATCACTTGGGCAGCATCTACCTGGGATGAATGGCTATGTGTGCAAGTGTGTGTGTGTGTGTGTGGCACACACGCTCCGTTATTGATGTTTGTTGGCTTCTGACCCCATTCAAAGTCGTATATATGTATATCAACCAACTGTGTGCTTGTTCTTGTTTTTGTTGTTCTTTAAGCTCTTGGCACATGGCAAATAAATAATCTTAGCTCTTTGCCCGCGGCACTTTTTCAACTTACATGTGAGTTCCCTGCATTAGGTAAATGGCCTACGCATTCGTTGTATTGTCATTCGGCATAAAGCCGCCAACAAACAGCTAGGCTTATTGTTTTACGGGCCAAAAGAAAAAACCAAAAAAAAAAAAAAACGAATTTATGTTTAAATTATAGAAGAAGAAAGATAAAGATAAGCGAGGGAAAAAATCAACGATTTTTTTTTTTGCTTAAAAATGGGAATAAAACAGAATGTGGAATAAATCATAATTAGATGTATATGTATGTAAATACATATGTGTATAAATAATATGTAGAGATATAAATAATATAAGCTGCTCTGTAAGTGCTTTTTATAACAATTTCCTCTTATGATTCACAACTAGTTTAAGCACTCAAAGTAGAGCTAAAAACTAACTGTACCTTGGCATAGTTACATATGGAAGGAGAAGCGCTCAGTTCACATTACATTTGCATTTGGTCGATAAGTAATTGTGCCAAATTAGCTGTGGGCTCCCAAACACACTGAAGTGTTCGTTTTCTTTTTACCAGATAGTCAAATAGGTAAACCCAAATAAAGCACAAATTTATGCAAACAAATGCAAGTTGGCACGGGGCTAAAGTGTGGCCTGAATGTGGGCCGTTCGATAATGCAGCAAAATAGCTGAAAATATTTCTCAGCTAATGGCGGGAGTGTTGAGCAAATATATATATATATATATAATTGCTAAGCTCTGCTAGGATTTAATAGATTTTAATAGATCTTGCATAAGAAATGAACAGCTGTAAGCACATAAATACAAAAATTGAGAGCTCAAAACTGAAGCTGGCCAAAGAATTATTACGTGTGTGTGTGTGTGTGTGAGTATGAGCGTGTGTGTGTGTGTGAGTATGAGCGTGTGTGTGTGTCATTAAATCTTTAAAATTTTAGCTCTTGCAAGTCACGAAGCCAAAAACCAAAGCAAAACTTTTTTTCTGCATTTTGTTGCAATGTGCAATTAAATTTGCTTTTTGGCCTAAAGTCACAAAGTGCCACAATCAACAGCAACAGCAACAGCAACAAAAGTCAAATAGCTAAAATGCAATTTGAGGTTGGGCAACAACTATTTGAAGAGTTTTGTCTATACGGGAAGCCTTTCTCCCATTGGGGGTATTTAGAGATATATATAGAGACAGAGCTACAGATAGAGCTAGAGATATATATAGAGACAGAGCTACAGATAGAGCTACAGATAGAGCTACAGATAGAGCTACAGATAGAGCTAGAGCTACAGATAGAGCTAGAGCTAGAGCTAGAGCTAGAGCTAGAGCTACAGATAGAGCTAGAGCTACAGATAGAGCTAGAGCTAGAGCTACAGATAGAGCTAGAGCTACAGATAGAGCTAGAGCTAGAGCTAGAGCTAGAGCTAGAGCTACAGATAGAGATAGAGATAGAGATAGAGATAGAGATAGAGATAGAGATAGAGATAGAGATAGAGATAGAGATAGAGCTAGAGATAGAGCTAGAGATAGAGATAGAGCTAGAGATAGAGCTAGAGATAGAGCTAGAGATAGAGCTAGAGATAGAGCTAGAGATAGAGCTAGAGATAGAGCTAGAGATAGAGCTAGAGATAGAGCTAGAGCTAGAGCTAGAGCTAGAGCTAGAGCTAGAGCTAGAGCTAGAGCTAGAGCTAGAGCTAGAGCTAGAGCTAGAGCTAGAGCTAGAGCTAGAGCTAGAGCTAGAGCTAGAGCTAGAGCTAGAGCTAGAGCTAGAGCTAGAGCTAGAGCTAGAGCTAGAGCTAGAGATACAGGTACAGATCGTCTATTGAAGTTCTGCGTTGATCGTATTGCATTCCTCATTGAGTTATAACCATTTGGGAATTATAGGTTGAGCTTATGAAAATAGAGTTCAAATTGCAATGCAGTTTCATTTCTATTTATTCTAAAGCAATTCTTATATATAACTCTACGATAAGAACCGTGAGGTCAACTCCGTTGCCGGATCTTGAGTTGAAGTTTTTAAAAATGCATGAGGACAAAGCCGAATGGCTGCGGCGCGTTTGCTCTAGTTAATGCGCTTTTATCTATTGTGGTTGCTTTTGTTGTTTATGTTGCTGCTGCTACTGCTGTTGCCGTTGTTGTTGTTGTTGTTGTTATTGATTGTTAACCTTGAGTTGAGTATGCCGCAGCGTACACGGCGAAGGTCGCCAAGTGCGTTGTCCGTCGGGTATTTCATGCACAAACTAAATAGCTAAACAGCTAAATAGCTGTGAGCTCTAACACACACACAGAGAGAAGCATATACAGATACATAGTTGGACATATGCATGCAGTATATATATATATATAGTGGGGCTACATGCATTGGACTGTTTGGCATTAACATATGTGTAGCGCGATTTGACTTTGATTACGTTATACGTCGAGCGTCAGCAAAAAAGATAAATTTGCATTGTTGTTGTTGTTGTTGTTGTTGGCTGGCAGCGTTCTAATTGCAAATGGGCGCAGTTAAGCGCCAGTTGCTGTTGTTGTTGGCATGCAGAAGCCAAAGCGTGAGCTAAGGACAAGCGCAGAATGAAAAGCCAAATGCTAATTTAATTAAGACTCAAAAGCTCAAGCGAGCGAGCAGTCAAGAGGCAAAGACAAGGCTGTGTTGAGATAGCGGGAGAACTTGATAATGGGCATGGGCAAGTGCAAGTGCATAGAGAGAAGGGAGGGAGAGAGAGGGAGGGTGGCAGGCAGAGAAAGTCCGAAAAACGTCATATGACTAAAACTATATTTAGTTAGAGAAAAGGGACATTAATTAAGGGCAAGGAAGAAACGAATGCATACTAAAAGACAGAGAGAGAGAGAGAGAGAGCGAGAGGGAAGCACAGTTGTGATAAAGAGAGTCAGAGAGATAGGGAGAGCGACATTTAAGGGCCACATCAATGACTTGGCAGCTACATCTGCCAAGCTCACTTGTTAGATACATTTGTATCTCTTTTAGCCAACGGGCTAAGTAAATGCCAAGCGCCTAATTTATTTATTTAGGCACTCTTTAAAGCTGTTTTTGGTCAGTAATAAAGAAAATATAAAAAAATTTATGATATAATAACAGAAATGTAAAAAGTAGCCCAGAGTGCTTGGGGCCTTATACATGTATAATGTGTATATTTAGAAACAAATCAAGTGCCTAATTAAACATAAACAGAAACTGCTTTGTACATCAGCAGCTGTTTTGATTAGTTTTTTATAGTTAACTCTGGTAATTGAATGTTCAATGTGAGCTGTATTTTTGAGGTAGGTAATGCCCTTAAAGAGATTATGAGAATATATATATATATATATTCAATGTATGTCGAGGCTTAGAGAAACTTTATTATAAATAACAAACTAGAGCCATAGAGCTCATATATCAAATTAAAGCAAGCTAGACTTTGTAGAAGTAAAGTTCAATTAGATCAGTTTCTAGTTATTATGGTGGATAAGTAATAGATCAATATTATATGCAAATATATTTCAAGGAATGCAGTCAAAGAGCTTGCATACCAAATAGGTAGACTCTAGCTTCTATATCAGCTGAGTTCAATAAAATTTTTGCCAGTTTCAATGCTTATCAAGCGTCAAGTTTTGGCTATATTAAAAAATATATATATCAACAAATGCAGTTAAAGATTTGCATGCCAAAACTAAAATCTCTAATAGCAGCCAAGTTCAGTGAGGTTTTTGCCAGCTAGCATAGTAAGCAAATGTCAGCTCATTCTCATATTGCAGATGTGCACTTAAGCCGCGCTCACATGCCAAAAATGAAAAGTTCTGCTTTTAAAGTAACTGAATTCAATGAGGCTGCCAACTGCTTAAATGCTTAAGAGCTGAGCTATAAATAAGGTATTATAGCACACGCTTGTAGCTCAGTCTAGTTCTTATAGCAGTTGTCGAGTTCATTGGGGCTGTTTATGGCGAGAGAACTACAGCTGTTTTTCATGTTTTAAATATGTTTCGTTAATGTTCCCATTATATTATTTATGGCATATTCATATCATAGTAGTTTCGATGGGCCCAAAAAAGAAAGAGGTGAAACACAGCTGGAGCAGCTGTACAAATAGAGCCTATGTAAATAATTGTTATTTCTCTCTTTCTCAACTAAAGTGGAGCACAACCTGTTGAAATTTCGAGCCCAATTCGATTGGATGTCCAAAAAAAGAATTTGTTTTTTTGTTTTTCGCTTGGCTGTAAACTGAAATAAATTTAACTCTTTTTATTTAGTTTATTTATATTTATATTTATTTATTTTTTTTTTTTTTGCCTCGTTTGCCTTGAACAGCACAAAATTTGCGAATTTTTATTTAATTTTTTTTTTTTGTTTCTTGTTAATAGAATTCGCACTTTTAATTCGAGCGCGTTGTCAAGCGCTCAAGATTTTTATTTTCGGCCACATACAATTTGTTGTTGCTGTTGATCTTCTTATTGTTTTTTTTTTTGTTTTTTGTTTTTTTTTTTTTTTTGTGTATATTTTTAAATAGCATTTCACATTTAGACGCGCGGCGTAAATTATTTTATTTTCATTTTCAACTTTTGCTCGTTGTTTTGACTTTTACATGAGCTGCGTGACGTTCGTGCTTTGAGACACTTTATGGCGCCTTCTAATGCTCTTACTTTTTTCCGTAAAGTATTATGAATTTGTCTTTGAGTATGCCTTGTGTAAATATTACTAGAGTAGCTCGCCTAGTAGCTTAACATATATTGCAATATTACAGACTTTCCAGTATTTAGCACAATAAGCATAGAAAAAAGGTAGTGTTCTTTAGAAACTAAGTTTTCAGTATAGATATTTCAATAAATTTATTTAAAGAGCCTTGTTATGGCTACAGGCTTAATATGAGTCAAAATGCCTTGAAAAGAAAACAGTTCTCAATTTTATAATATATATAAATAAGTAAAATTTATGAAATCAAAATATATTTTTATATTATTTTTCTACATTTTGTCAATACGTAAGATATTTTATTTAGAATTATTATACATATATATATTATTAAAATAAACAAAAATATATTATATATATATATATAAAATATAATATTAAATAATTAAAGCTATCTCATCAGCTAAGCTACATTTTCTGAAACAGTCAAATACCAAAACTCTGCAATATTTTTAAAGCAAAATTCTCAGTCCCTGAGTCAGAGTGTTTGCCATTCGGTTTGAGTAATTGCGAGATTTTTCACTTGTTGCGAACTGATTTCTAATGAATTTGAATTATTTGAATAAACTGTTTATTGACGCCTGCGTTCGCATATTTTGTGTTCTTCTATTTGCAGGTAAGCTAATTCCACTGCCCACTGAATCACTCGAAACATATTTGAATACACTCTGAATCATTTGAATATTATTCAATTGCTGCAATCGTAAGTAAGCATCTCAGCTCACAGTTGAGAGAAAAGACATGAATGAATGGCGATGAGACAAAACTCGCTTTAATAACCGCAAACAGTTGTTGCGTTTCTTTTTCTTTTTCTTCATTATTATTTTATTATTATTTTTTTTTCATTTCTGTTTGCTTTGTGGCTGCTGTAAAATTTTTGACCACAGCAACACAAAAAGCTGTGAAGAAAAGCGCGTTTCCAAAAGATTTCACTTTCATTCCGTTTAACAGTAAGAAGAAGAAACAAAACAAATGCAAATGCCGACAAACGATAAGCATTAGCTTTATTAGCAGGCCATTGTTATCGATAGCCAAGCTAATGAACTGTTATCGATAACAGACAACAATGCTTTCTTAATGAATGCGCCTTTTCAGAGTTTTTTTTTTCTTCTTTATTCAAGACTCAAATTAAATAAATAAAATGAACACGTCTAAGAATAATCGTATAAGAATAAACTAAATTTTTAAATCATAAATAAATAAATAATAAATATAAAAAAGATTAAAAAATAAAAAATGCTTAATAATAAAAATATTAATAATTGGAAATATTCTAAGAAAATAATATATTTTGAAAATATAAAAAATTGTAATGTAATTTTATGTAAAATATTAAATTGATTTGATTGTTTTGTTTTCTTTAAAGCTGTAATTAATTTTTTCTAAATAATAATTAAATTATCAGTCTAAAATATTTAAAATACTTAAAATATTTCCATTTCAATTGTAAAGAAATTAATGTATTTAAGTGTATTAAATATTTGCTAGTTTAAAAGATATTAAATATCTAAATTATATTTATATATACATATATTTATTTTATATTATATTATATTATATTATTGTTTATATTATATATAATATTTTATGCACAAAGTATTTTGAGAATTAAAAAATAAATTTTGATTTTAAAATATGATAGGCTTATAAATTCCAGTTAAATTAAAAAAAAAACCAATCAAATTAAATATTTAATTTTATTATTATATATTATTATATATAAGTGTTTTTAAATGAAAGCTTTAATTATACCCTGAATCCATTGAAAATGGAAATTTCAGGGTATAATGTTTTTGTGCAAATGTATGTAACAGGCAGAAGGAGGCGTGCCACACCCCATAAAGTATATATATTCTTGATCAGCTCGACGAGCTGAGTTGAACTAGCCCTGTCCGTCTGTCCGTCCGTCCGTCCGTCCGTCCGTCCGTCCGTCCGTCCGTCCGTCCGTCCGTGTAAACACCTGGATTTCTGCAACCACAAAAGCTAGAGACTTCAAATAAAAAGCAAAATGCTCGATAATACCATACGCTGTACGAGTTTATTTTTTTTTTTCGATAACTCGTCCCATTTCTTTTTTATCGATAACTATCGGAAATATCGCTTTGTTTTTGAGGTCTGGCGTGCACACCGTTAAAGATAGAATCGTGCACTAAGTTGTGTTTGATTGCTATATTGAATCCGCACATTTTGTCATTTTTGGATTTTTGATGCCACGCCCCTTTCGCCCACAATTCAACAAAAACGATAACTCACGTATATCAAATACTAGAGACTTGAAATTTGGCACATAGGTACATTTAGATGTCATAATCATGCCCCGAAAATTTCATTAAGAACATAGATCGAGAAAAAAAGTTATTAAACAATAAAGTTTCCATAGCACAGCCTCTTCTGCAGCCGCAAAACTGCGCAGTGAGCATATTACGTGCATGCATATGTTTATGTGTGTGTGTGTGTGCGTGTGTTGGTTACTATTAATGAATAAATGAAGCTCTTAATGATTGGTATTACAGCTCAATGGATTCAGGGTATCTCTTAGTCGAGCAGTCTCGACTAGAGTTTAGTTACTTGTTTTTGTATGTTTATATTTATTTTGTTTAAAAATTTAAGCATTTAAAACGTTTTTCATTACAAACTTTCCTGAAGCAAACTTGTATATTTTTTAGGCAGAAGATCTAATTGACTTTAGATGGCTAATGAAAGCTTGGCTATATAAAAAGTTTAAGTCTTAATATCTAACTGCTGCTAGCCGCAAATGCAACTTGCGGCTGAATCTCACGAGTTGCAGTTGCAATCAGGTGGTTGCTGCTGTTGTTGTTGATTGTGGCGCAATGCTTTGGCATGTGCATGTGCATGACTTGGGGGCATTGTAACACACACACACACACACACACACAGACACAGACAGACACGCACACACAAAAATAGACACACATGCAGCTTGTTGTGCGGTGCATGCTCATATTTTGTTGTAGCTGCTGTTGAGGCATTCAATTGCCACAGCAAATGCAACTGCAACTGCAACAGCTTTGTGGTTGAGTTTTTGTTTTGTATTTATTATTTTTTATTTTGGTTAAAGCTGCTTTTGGGGTTGGGCATTGGCAATTGTTGTTTGTTTGTTTGTTTGCTAAGTGAAAAGCGCTGTTCAATGCTCATTTTCACCAGCAACTGTTGCCGTGTGTTATCGCAAAAGTTCAACATGCTTTTTGCATGATGTGCATCATCATAAAAAAAAAAATACATAAAAAAAAAACAAATTAAAAAATATATATATATATATACATATAAAAATAAATAAAAAAGCTGACCCGCTGTGACACGCAATGTCCAGCACCCACAAAAACAGCGCCGATATGCCATACAGCAATTTATATAAATATGTATGCATATATAATGCAATATAATCATCTCTACTGTAGGAGTCTAAAGTAATTACTCAATTCGCATCGCAGACGGCTCATTATTTCTCAGCCCACTTTTGAAGCCCTTTTCTTGATGCCTTTCACCGAGCAAAGACGCCCACAGAAACTGGCTCCAAGCAAAGCAAATCAAATGCAATCAAATTGATCTACAAAGTTGTAGGCACGTTTTCTGATGCCCTGCATTTATTGAAAGTGCATAAAGAGGGCATATATATTGTATTAATGCGTTGGCAACTTTGTATACCTTGTGCTTTGCTCGCCTAGCTCAAGAGCTAAAACAAATTTGAAAATCTCTTAAGAAAATATCAAGTATACGCATTTCGTTTATACCAAATAATATGCATACTGTAGCGTGTGCTCTCGGCAGTTCGTGCATGGCGCTATTTTTAGCTGTTAACTCTTGGCTCTTGGCTTTTGGCTCTCTAGGAAGTTATGCACAAAAATGATTTAACTTTGCCGAAATATTTAAAGCCAATTAAAAAAATATATTTATATATATAAATAATTATAATAAATAATTTTAAAAATGCATTAAAGACACAACAACAAAAGAAGCAAGATAAATGTTTGTGGAAAAAAAAAACGAAAAACTCCTTTCACTTTGTTGAAATCAAACGAAGCGCAGTTGCGGCTACTGCAGCTGTGTGTGTAGAATGTTGGCCACATTGCCACATATATATATATATATAAATATATATGTGCATGTATATATATATATATATATATATATATATATATATATATATATATGCAGCCTGGCATTTTTCAAAGTTCGACTGACACAGAGACCAACTAAAGCGCAACGAGTAAACCGTAGCAAAGTCGGGGGAAAAAAAAATAAACACGACGCGTTGAATGAACTTTTCGCAAAGGCAACAGCCACAGGCAGACACTTTTTTCTGCACTAAAACAAAAGCTTAATGTATGTATATTAAGTGTGTATATACATATATTACTGCCTCGCTTAGCATTAGAATTGAAGTTAACAAAATTCAGCTTAAGGCCGTGTGAAATAAGCTACGTAAGCAGTTAACTTTTGCCAGCTTTGCGTTAAGGGAAAAGCGTTTATAATATAAGAATTATTTTTTTAAGCAGAAAAACATTTTTTTTTTTACTAATATAAGCTTTATCATAGCAATGAAAATGTGTAAGTCTAGAGCTGTAAGCTCGTATTTGTAGCTTAGAAAATATTTAATATAGTTGATGTTTCTTTAAGAATAAAAATTTGTTTGTATAATTTTAGTTTGAATGTGAATGATATATTAGCTTATATATAAATATATATTAGCTTTAAATTATAAAAAAAAATATAATCATAATTTAAAAAAAATAATACAATAATAATAATAATAATAATAATAATAATACTTAATAAAATTAAGTATTAGATATAGATATACTTGGTAAAAAAAAATGTAGAAATATATCTAATATTTAATTTTATTTTTATAATTTATTGCAATAATTAATTTGTGTATAATTTATACTTTTTTTTACCAAGTATGTCTATGTAGTTAAGAGCTCACATTCTACTAAAAAAAATTGCCTCACTTGCAGCTGCTATAGCATTCTCATAGAACCCTTGACTATATTAAGCTGCAAGTGAGGCACTTTTTCTATCAAAATTCCAACGCAGTTACAAAACGTCTTCGACATACTTCGACACATTTACAAACCCCAAAGATATATGAACTCTTCAATATAGTTTTAGAATTCAACATTCTGGTTTTTCTATAGGAAGCTGCTAAGCGCAGTCAATGGTTGCAATTTATGCGGCGTCAAAGTCGTTGTCGCCGCACGTGGCGTATGCGTAATGTGTCGAGCATCATAAATCAAGCATGAGATGCAAAGTAAAGTAAAGTGAACAAAAAGAAGAGGAGAGAAAAACAAATCGACAAAGAAAAGGGGGAAAAAAAAAAAATACTCGACTATTGCGAACCGGAACATGCTTCGCCGTAATCCAATTTTGTGTTTGTATCTGATGGATGCACTTGAGTACTTCTCGCAGCTCTCTGTTTTCAGCTAAGTGGCTTAAGCTCGAGCACGCAGAGAACTATAATTGAAATTGAATTTCTATTTTTAATAATTTAATATAATATATAAAACATGTGAGAGTGGGGGAGCGCGGGGCTGCAGCTACTGCGCTCCACTGCCTTCAACACATTACCGCCTTAAGCTGATTAAAATTTATAGCTTAAGAGCAGCCCACGTACATATGGATAGGTATAAATATAGGTATCTGGGAGTCGGAGAAGTATCAATTAAAAATTTCTCAAGAGCTGACAATGAGCAATTCGTTCAACTAGAAACAAATACAAATAATGAGTGCGCTTGGGTTAGGCAGTGAACGACGAGAAGATGCTGCTGAGTGGACTGTGGAATCGAACGGGTATATATATGGAGAGAGATAGAGAGAGGCATAGTAAATTTTAAGAGCTATATTTAAATGGTGTAGCCCCTAGAATATGCGATATATATAATAAAAACCACTAGAGTTGTCAAAGGACGATAATCGATATGTTATCGATTACTTGTGACAAATATGGTCGGTTACGCATATACAGAAACACAGGCAGACAGATGAAGAGACATATATATAGGCAGAAAGATACATGAGCAGACAGGCAAAACTATAGACTATCGACTATCGATAGGTAGACTTATCGATTCATCAGTTGATCCAATTCAAGAATTTTAATAACTTCGGGACACTGTCCTGCCTGCTTCAAGCTCTGACATACCTTTCAGACCAACTATATACCCTACCTAACTGCTTTCAATTTATGCCAGGGTATAAAGAGTCGTGGGTTGTCTTTTTCACAATTTGTTACACTTAAGAGTGCGCAAAAATTTATATATATATGAATAATTTTTTTTTTACCCTATTTGATGTTTTTACCTTACTTTTTTCTTTGCCTTAATGGACAGCATTACGTAATCGTCGTATTCTTGTTATTTTTTATTTTATTTTTTTTTTAATTTCGAGTGCCTGTTGATAATGTGTTTGCTTTGTTATTTATTTCTTCTTTTAATTAATTCAATTTCGATTTTGATTTCGATTTCGATTTCGTTTCGTTTTCAATTTGTTTATGCGCCTTTTACGCTTTGATTCTAATTTTATATAAATCTTGTCTGAACGAACGGAAGCTGAAATTATAAATAGAGTACATGGAAATTGTGATTTATGCTGATTGGACAGCTGCGATGTTTCCTTTACCGGCGGCTCATTAGCCAAAAGACATAAGTCAACAGATCTAAACGTCCAACTCGAAGATAGTCAAAATGACACTAAGGTCATTTAGTGGGCCTAAACTGTTTGCGAATTCTAAGCCAAAGCTTTTTGAAAGTAGTTGAGCTTTCGGGCTCAAAATCATAACCAGCTGCTATTGTAGCTGAGTTTATTTTTATTTTTCTCGTTTCTCTTTCATTTCTTTTACTTTCGTAATATAATTCGATGCACTTACTTATTGTCGTCACTGTCGGCAGTTCAGCGGGGCAAATGAGGCCGGATTACATAATACTGGTTATAAAGTTTATATTTTTTTTTTTTCTTTTTACTTTTTTCATTTTGATGGCCATAGCCAATTTTTAATGGCACGTAGCCAGCGGAGAGGCCGCAGCGCCGCGCACGTCGAAAGAAAGTGAAATTACGAAAATTCATAGACTTTGCATAGTTACGAAAGGAATCGAGACAGCTGGAAAGCAGCAGCAGCAGTAGTGGTAGCAGTAGCAGGAGGCGGGACGTAAGGTGGCCCATTGGAGTTAGGGAGTGTACACGATATTGTCGAAATTATTGTCTACCAATGAAAAACGAAAATTAAAATTTGTAATGCAGTTCACTGGATTGCGAGATAGCCTAATCGAAAATCCGAACACGTCACATAGACACAGTTTGACCCGCCGCTAGCAAATTGATTATACAAGCGCCTTTTTGCTGAATGAAAATAGTATAATGCTTAGCATACACACACTATTTATATATATAGTAGCTATATATATGGTTGTGACTAGTAAAAATGAAACTAGAAATCCGCAGTCATTATGTATTTTAGGAATTGATTGATTCAGCTGCCGTTGATATGGCATTTTAAGTTGCTTCAATTTGCATTCGGAATAGTTAAATGGAATAATGGAAATTGAAAACAATTGAATATTCTATTAAGCAGCAACTCGGGAAGCTCTGTAGTTAGCTGAGAGCAAGGTTTAGGCAACATAAGAGCTTTTGAAGAACAAATTCATTTATAATTCTTAAGTAGTTAAAGCGTGAGAAACAAAGTGTGAGGAAAGTAAAGAAATAGATATAATAGGAGAGAGAGAGAGAAAGACATATTGAGCGAAGTGTGGGCGAACGCAAGTCAGAGTTAGTGAAGTGAACGACAAGAAAGAGAATATATAAGGCAGAGAGGACAGAGAGAGAGAGAGAGAGAGGGGAAGACAAAAAAGAAGCTGAAAAAAGTGAAAGAAAGAGAACGGAAGAGTGAGAGACGACACAGAGATAAAAAAGAGGACATAGAGAGAAAGAGAGAGAGGACATAGAGTGAAAGAGAGAGAGAGGACATAGAGAGAAAGATAGAGAGAAAGAGAGAGAGAGAGAGAGGGCATAGAGAGAAAAAGAAATAGAGTAGTGGAGAGGATAGAAAAATAAAGCGAGAGAGAGACGGATGTGCAAGATAAGGAGATGGTAGCAAAGGAAGTGAAAGAAAACGAGAGAAATAAATGAACAGAGAATAAGAATGGGAATGATCCAACTATTGGAGATTTCATACCCTTCTCATTTCACATGCCAAAAACTAATGCTTCTTGCTAGCATTAGCTCATTTATAATTCTCAATTTGTTAAAGCAAACATTTTCATACCTAAGAAATTCTGACTTGGAACTAAGGTTTTTGTGCAGCTTTATTGATTAAGAACTTTTGTATTTTTGGCATTCTATTTATTAATATACATATATATATATATATATATATATATATATATATATATATATATATATATATATATATATATATATATATATATATATATATATACATATATATATATATATAACTATATATATATAGTTTATATTTTGTCGTAGAGCCTGCCTCCTCTATCTCGCGTTATGTTAGGCTCTGCACGTGCTCTCAGCTTGACTTGGGTCTTAGTCTAATGAACCTTTGGGCTGTGATTGATGTTGATAAGTCGTACTATATACTCTATACAATTTGTATGTATGTATATATAAATATATATAGTTATACTATATGGAGTGTGTGTGCAAGTCCATTTATGAACCGTAAAAATTGTTTGTGCCAGCACTTAACGCCGGACTTCATATATTTGAAAGCTGTTGCTGTCTAGCTGCAGCTCTTTCGCACCTACGCGCTGACCGTATGTGTGTTGCCATCTCTGTTGCACAATTCGAGTGCAATAAACTCACGTCGCGTCTTGACATTTTGCGCTGACAAGCGAAAGAAATCACAAAATCAAAAAAAAAAAAAAATAAAAGAAAAGAAAAAGAAATAAAATAAAATAACGTAAATTAAATAATAAAAAAATTAAATTTAAACAATAAATTTACAAAGATGGCACAAATAAAGGCACATGTATGCGAAGTGAAGTCAGGCTCTGTGCTCTCGCCCAGTGCCTGCGTGAAAGTCACTTAACTCAATCTTGACAAAAATGCATAAATCAAGTGCAGCGAACACGTGTTGGCAGCGGCAATCCCCAGATTCTTAGGCATTAGTCAGGCGCATATATATATATCAAGATATAGATATCGCACAAGCCATATATTAATAGCTGTAGCGAAATTCATTGGCATATTTATAGCAATACAAACATATATGTACATATATAGTTAGCCCACATAGCTCACACGCCGCAATTGCTTGCGTGGGCTGTAATATTAATGAAAAAAAAAACACACATACAAAATTATATATAGAGATGTTTCACTGTAATATGCATGCATATATATATATATATATATATATATATATATAAAATTTTATATGCGCTGCTTATTACTAATGAGACATCTCAATAGGTGAGACAGCTAATTGAAGCCAGCTAGAGACTTGTCACACCTTGCTGAGCTATAACTATTTGGGAATTTTAGTTGTCAAGGCAATTGAAGCATGAGGCATAACCTCATTAAATATATATATTTGTTGAGATATGTATACATATTTATATCTAGTTAAGTTTCAGTTATTTTCCTATGAATATATATACATATATCTAGTTAACTTTCAGTTCTTTTTCTTTATTGTGAACTTAATAATGCTTTTTGCAGGTTTTTAATCTGTTGTTAAACTTTTCATTGTTTTACATTTCATATATTTTATATTCATATTGACTGACATATTTTCTTATATAATATAGCTATATATTAGCTGTATCTAGAACATAAACAACACACACACACACACACACATAGACAGACATTTATCGACTCTTTGATATTGTTGAAACAACTGTTTCTTGACTACATTTATCGAATACAGCTGACAGTTTTTCAGCTTTTCAGTTTTTGTGCAATACAATATTTTGTTTATTGCTTGTCTGGCATTTGTGCCCATTTATTTTGTAGAGATATAAACTAGCTTTCAACTTCGAGTTTGCTGTTTTCAAGTATTTTTATACAAGTTTTAAGACTTTTTATTTAAGCATATGTTGACTAAGCTGCTATTGAAGTGACACTTAAAATTGTTTCAATCGAGAGTGAATGGAATAAAAGCGCTAACAAAACCTATGCAGTTGACTAAAAGTGCAGTTTAAGCTTAGTAAAAGCTTGTTAAAGGAAAAATTTATTTAAAATACCCAAGTGGGTTACCCTAAGCGTACCTAGAGAGAGTGAGAGAGGCATAGAGTGGGCGATAAATAGGTCTTAAATTCGAAATATAAATCAAAGGGAGTATCTGAAAGAAAATGAGATTAAGATAGTGTGAGAGAGGCATTAAAATAATAATATGGATAAAAAGAGTGTTCAATAAAAAAGAAGAGAAAGAGAGAGAGGAAACAAATAGAGAGAGAGATTGACTGATTGACGTTTTATTTGGCAAATAGAACGAGAGAGAAAGAAAAAATATTGACAGAGTTGGTAAAAAATAATAATACGATAATAAAAGGGATAGAAAGGACAAAGTGAAAAATAGAGAGACAAACCGAAAATATACTAGAATGAGAGGCAAAGATAAAAATACTGAAACAGAGACAAGTATTTAGAAAAGGAAAGAAAGATTGAAGGAGATCGAAAGAAAGATAAAGAGAGTAAGAAAAAGAATTACGGAGGCAGTGAAAGTGCTAAAAGTGTGGGAGAGTTAGGTAAAGAAACTAAGTATGTAAAGTGTTGTATAAGATACCAAAAGTACAGTTCCATATGTCAAACAGTTCAAGCAAAAATTTGATGAATGAAACATGCAGAAAGATAGAGAGAAGAGATAGAGCGGGAGAGAGATAGCTTGGAGGTTTCCGTTCGACTTTCTATGTAACTATATGGATTTAGATCTTGCGTTCTACATAAAATATATATCGATCCCATGTATTTTGTAATCTATCGTATCGCTTCACTCTGCATCCCATTAGAGAAGTGTGCCACGTACCTAGCCTCAAGACAATTATTTTTGCTGAAGCAGCTGGAGGTTTTATGCATTTGTCTATCGGCTGAATATAATTAAGCGATTATATATATATATGCCGCAAGCTCTTTAGTATTTATTTATTGCTCTTATGTCTCACTCTGGTTTAATTTTTTTTTTTTTTCTAATTCTAAAGTTTAATTGCGTATTGCACGTTTTGGCTTTGATATTAATATTATTATTTTTTGCTGCTTTTGTGTTCTGTTTTGTTCAGTTCCCATTGTTTTATGGCGTGACTTGACGAAATATCATTCAGTTTGTAATTACAGCTATAAAATGATGACAGATGAGTATCTGTAGCTCAGTCACTATGATTGATTTCCGAAAGATACAAATCTCTATGCACAAGCACAAAGCGCATATATGTAGCTAGTTGAATTTATTTTGAAAATCATTGTTAACTGCATTTAAGTGAAGCGCAAAGATACTTCAGAAGGTGAAAGACCTTGTAATAATGCTGTGCATATCTGGGCATAGATACTTTAGCAGCTCTGTATTAGTTATATATCCTATATGCGGAGGGTCTTCAGAGTTGATAAATGAGATTTGATTTGGACTTGATGAAGAGCAGTCTGTGGAGTTGATGTACAAAGTTGCTATGAAGAGTAAAACAATAAATTGTAGTGCAATAAATAGGAAGAGATAAATTAGAATGAAGCTTATAGATACTTTAGACGACAATAGAATGTTTAATGTCTTTAGAGTAAATGAATGAGAAGGGCTTAGACATAGAATTTCATTTAGCATCTAAACTATCGCTATTCTAGAGGTAGGTAAAAGATAGATAATAATAATAATATATACTGAATATAATATAATATATAAATACTAAATATATATAATATATATATAATATATATATAATATATACCAAATATAATGTATATACTGTAGAAGGTGCAGAATCTTGGCAGGAATTCTGAGAAATAATTTTTTTCATATGATATATGTTCCATTTATATAGCCCCCAATACATTTAGTTCTGTCACTCTTAAAGTATTAAACTTGAGTTCTGCCAGACTTGTTTATTTTCTTTTATCTATATCAACTAATGGACATGTTGAGCATTTTATCTCACAAGTTCAAGTTCAGATGTATCAAGATTTTTGAAGAGATAATTAAATAGAAAATCTAATATGTTTGCTCATATGTGGGGAACTATTTCTAATCATATGCATAGCTTAGTCTATTGTGAGTATATATAAGATTCTTTTCTTTTATCTATTTTATTAGTATCTGTATGCAATTCATGCAAATTTAACTCATGTAAATTGTTTGATATATCTTTAAGAAAAGCAAATTGTTTGTAGGTTTTAGTTAACTATCATATATACATATCATTTATTACATCTCAACTGTCATATATTTGTTTATTTATCATTTCCCCTCTTCCCTTACTTTCCATAATCTTCAATTTGTCTTCTCAATAACGATAAAAACTTTAGCTTAATATACTATTTCGTAGCACTTCAGTTCAAGTTGTGTTGCTCGTTTCTAGTTAGATTGCTCTCGCGCTTTTGTTTACCTTTCAGAATAGTTTTTGTTTTTTGTGGCATTTTATTGTTTTTGCGTAGTCGATTGTCATGCGAATTGGCGCCCGCATCTGTAGTGTAATTAAAAATTGATAAATAATGATTTCGTGCCACAAATGTTCTCGGGGGCTGTCTCTGCTATCAATTACTTCCTGGGAGAATTGACTCACCGAGTTGATGCAACCAACTAATTGAACTTGACATATTAGCTTACAGTCCAGTAACAACAAAACTTTACAGATATATAAATAGATATATATATATATAAATATATATATATATCTACATATATATATCTACATATATATATCTAGACTTGTTGCAGCGCCTTCGCTTTGTAATTATAAACGTGATCATTATAATTATTATTGCTTCCAACTAAAGAGTCGCAATCTAATCAGGCGATTGCATAGGCCGTAACAACCACAAATGTTTCTTGTTTATTGTTTATTTTTTTTTTCTTTTCCTTTTGTCATTAGCAAATTGTTTTCGAAAATTTTGTTTTTCAGCGAGAATCGCACCCGAAACCCATTGTGTTTTCTGGCTCAAGCGAACAGCTGTTGCAATTCGACCAAATAATATTTAAATATATCTAAATTAATTATAATGGCAAATAACAAATATTAATAAGACGACTAACATATATCAACAATTAAAACTGTTTAAACAGATGGACGAGCAAATTGATCGCTAAAATTATGGAGAAATGGGGGAGGATAGGGGCAAAGGGCTAATTGGAATCGAAACAGAGAGGGAGAAAAAGTATGAAAGATCAAAGTAAATAGATAGGAGAGAAAAAGGAAAGAGTGTGTGAGTCACAGAAGACAAGTATGAAAGAGATAGAGAGAGAGAGAGAGAGAGAGAGAGAGAGAGGTGGGAGAGGTATCTGCAGGAGAAGTACTGAAAGTAGAAAACAGATCTAAAAAGAAACAGAGTGAGAGAGAGACAGAAAAATAAAAGTAGAAAATAATGAGAGTAAGAGTGAGCTAGTCACAAAGGGAATGAGCAAGAGAGACAGAGAGAGAGAGAGAGAGAGAGAGAGAGAGAGAGAGAGTGAATGAAATGGAACAGAATTGAATTATGAACGAGAGATAGATAGATTGAATGAGAGAGCTTCACAGATAGAGTCTATGATAGAGAGAGAGAGAGAGAGATGCGTTTTCGGGCAACTCCAAAAGAAGTGCATAAAGTATGAGGAAGAAAGAGTGAGAAACACCGAAAGAAAGTTACAGAATCGAATACATAGTAGAAGATAGAGAGAGAGAGAGCGAAGTACATAGACAAAACGAGAGAGAGAGAGAGCTAAAATGACTAGCAGACGAAATTTATGCATGAGCCAAGCTCATCTGAATCTGAACCTGTCAATTTGAGCAGTTATAAGCACTCAATCAACTGAGCTTTGCAAAATAGTCAGAGCAAAACAAAGTGAGGAATGAGGTTAACGGCGCTTTTTGTACACATGATAGTTAAGTCTTATCGCATTCTCTATTAAACTTCTATGCCGAATTCGCCCAATTCGAGTGTTTTTTTGTTTCTATAACCAATTATTAAGTGATACAAGAAATGCTTCTGGGAATTCGCCTGTTTTAAACTTATCTTTCATTTTCATTTGCAGGTAAATAACGCTATCCACACACACGAACACACGCACTTGGACCGCCCAGTTACCTGTTGGTAATGTATACAAATCGTACTGAAAAAGCCACATTAATAATAACAATAATAATATTTGAAAATATTTACACAAATGCGTTCACAATTTGCACGCCTGTATTTGCACAGAAATCTGTTTGTTCTCTGTCCTGAACAGAGACGAACATTTTGCCACTGTCAAAAGCAAGTGAAACAAGCAAAAGCTTTGATAATTAGTTATATTATTATTATTATACATATATATAAATTTAATAACAATATGTATAATATACATATACAGATACATAGTCAATTATCATTGTTACAATTATTTAGCTATTATTTATTATTTTTAATATTTTTTTTTAATTTCTCAATATTTTTTTTTTATGGCAATAAATGCAAATTGCTTAGAGATTTTTTGTACTAGCAATAAATGCTTTGTGACATTTATATATATATATGTATATATATACATATATATATGTATGTATGAGCTGCAATTTAATTTTCACACTGTGCTAAACAAAAGCCGTTAAGAGTTCTAGTCGAGAATGCACGACTGCTAGTTGCCCGGGATATTAATTTATGAATATTGCCAGAAGCTGGGAAAAGTTAAAAAAATATACACACAAACTAGGCTAGATGAACACTTACATTAATGCTAATCAAACATACATACATACATATATGTATATATAGTCTTAGGCTTAACAATGCTTCTTTCCGCAATTGAGTGTGCTCAATCGATGGAAAAAAAAGATCGAAAAATGCAAATAAAGAGAAATAAAGGGCGCTTATGCAAATCCATGCAGAACTAGACGCATGCAGACATAAGAGGAAGAAGGCGAAGGCAAAAGAACATGCAAATAGAGAGACCGACGAGCACGCAGTTGTAAAAGCGCAGCTTGAAGAGAGCGAACTAAGAACTGTTTTCATTTTCTCTTCTTCTGCTCTTCTTGTCTTTTTGTACCACCTGCTACAACTACTTCAATGGAGAGCGAAGCTGCATTGCTACTGTCGACTGTTGCTACTCTTCGTGAATAGCTGTAAATAATTTATGGTTTCACCCACGTCGTCTGCTGTCTTCGCTCTTCATTTCTCTGTCATTTCTTTCAACACACACGCAAATTATGCCCAGTTCACTCTTGTTCGGAGCGTGTAAAAAGTTTTAATGACAAATTCTTTGATGTGTGGTGTGTGTATATTGATCAATTATACTCGTTTTTGTGTTTGTAGATTATATAACTGTCTCAATGTCCCAATTCAGTTTGTTTTTTGTCTTTTTCTGTTATCTAAATTTAGGCATAAAAATGCAGCGCAACAAAAAGAGCGCAGCTAATGATAAAGAAAGAAAAAGCAGAAAGCGCAAAAGACGGAACAAAAAAAAAAACTAAAGTAATTTAATTATTCAAATTTATTTTTGGTGTCGTGCCACTGTCGTAAATATAGGCTCGTGTATGTGACGTACCTGGACGGCACCGCGCGCTCCCTTGCAGCTGGCAGCTGGCCCAACTGAGCTCACCTGGTCACGTTTTGCGTAGTGTCGGGTCAAGATTAACTAAAAACTAATACAAGCAAAAGAAAAACAAAAAAACAAAAAAAAACAAGTAACTAAACTCTAGTCGAGACTGCTCGACTAAGAGATACCCTGAATCCATTGAGCTGTAATACCAATCATTAAGAGCTTCATTTATTCATTAATAGTCAACAACACATGCCCACACACAAACATATGCATGCACGTAATATGCTCACTGCGCAGTGTTGCGGCTGCAGAAGAGGCTGTGCTATGCAAACTTTATTGTTTAATAACTTTTTTTCTAGACCTATGTTCATAATGAAATTTTTGGGGAATGATTATGACATCCAAATGTACCTATTTGCCAAATTTCAAGTCTCTAGTATTTGATATACGTGAGTTATCGATTTTGTTGAATTGTGGGCGAAAGGGGCGTGGCATCAAAAATCCAAAAATGACAAAATGTGCGGATTCAATATAGCTATCAAACACAACTTAGTGCACGATTCTATCTTTAACGGTGTGCACGCCAGACCTCAAAAACAAAGCGATATTTTCGATAGTTATCGATAAAAAAGAAATGGGATGAGTTATCGAAAAAAAAAAATAAACTCGTACAGCGTATGGTATTATCGAGCATTTTGCTTTTTATTTGAAGTCTCTAGCTTTTGTGGTTGCAGAAATCCAGGTGTTTACACGGACGGACGGACGGACGGACGGACGGACGGACGGACGGACGGACGGACGGACGGACGGACGGACGGACGGACGGACAGACGGACAGGGCTAGTTCAACTCAGCTCGTCGAGCTGATCAAGAATATATATACTTTATGGGGTGTGGCACGCCTCCTTCTGCCTGTTACATACATTTGCACAAAAACATTATACCCTGAAATTTCCATTTTCAATGGATTCAGGGTATAAAAAACGAAACGACGTCAAACGAAAAAGACATACGTAAAGCAGCAGTAAAATACCCTGTAATAAGACGCGATAGGTATGGGGCAGGGGCAGGGGCAGGGACAGGCGCAGTGGTCGAGCCAGCGGCAGCTCTCTTATCAAAGTCAGCGACATTCATTTCCGTCTCACTTCCAAATTCTCGCAGTGTACGGCTGCACTTTCATTTTCGCTGTGTCCGGCAAAGGCCGCCGTGGCACGCCTCAACGCCCACCTCGTCAAAGGTATGTGAAACTATGCCAAAAACAAAAAACCGAAACAGAAGCAGAAAAACAAAATAAAACCGCAAGTGAATCTTTTGTTGTTGGCTGTCGTCTGTGCGGCGTCTCTTGGCCTGGCTCTAAACAAGGTTTTGACTTGGCTCGAACGCCAAATCGCCAAGTCGCCAAGTCGCCCCGCCGCCTAGTTGTATAATTGAATTGTAGTCCGGCGCGTATACACGTATTTGAAATGTCGGTCGAACCGGTTTCAATTTGGCACTTGCTGCCAGGCTCGGCATAATAATTAAGCCTCATTTGCATCGTGTGGAAGGCGCGCTAGAATTCGATTTAATTCGATTCAATTGAATTCGAATCGATTTGATTCGATTTTGGTATTGCGATTGGAATTGGAATTGGAATTGGAACTCGCGATGGCCAAGCATTGAGTCGCACTTTCGTTGGCACATAAACAGCACCAGCTATAACAACAACAACAACAACAACAACAAGAGACATAAATAAATCAAGTAAAAAATATAAAATAGCCTCGACCATGTCTATAGCGTTTGTTGTCTAAGTAAATAGCCTTCTGGCAGGGTTTTTCTTGATTTTGTATAAGAATGTATTATTACACTGTAAGAAATTGGTGCTTACAGTCATTCACATAAACTGCCATATATCTTACATTCAATTTGACTTTCCTTGAAGCATGTTCAAGCTAAGCTAATACACTCAGAGAAATGAATGTGTTTTTTATAGCATATATATAAATTTAACAGCTCAAAATGTTGTTTACAGTTAGCTAACACCTTGTGATATGTTATGGTTTAACTATATTTTATATACAATTTTTATACACTGCACGAAATTTTTTTAATTATTTTTTTTTTTTCAAATTTAATATATGTCATATATTCATGTTTATCATTTTTTAAGAGCTGCGCTTGAAAAGTCTTGAAAAATGCCAATTACACTGTAAGAAAAAGCTGATTTTTTGTATAGTTAATATTAGTTGAAGTACGCTAAATTTAAAGTTGAAATTTTAATCTGTGAATTTTTACTAGTTTTTTTATAATCAATGCCTTTATGGACTTTTAAAATGCTATTACACTGTAAGAAAACAATTATTTCCATAGTAAAACAAGCCAAATGCAACATGCTTAAAATATCTTTTAATTATTAGCTAAATCTTAAAATATTACTAATAAAATGTTACACTGAAAAAACTACACAGTAAATAGAGCTAAATATGAAATTCAATATATATAAAATATATAATTATATATATAACACTCAACATATTTAGCAAAAGAGCTGAGAGAGCTGCAACTCATATTTAATAAGCCTCATAAAATATCTCAACAAGTGTATCTAGAGCTATCATTAGACTAGCCAGATCTACTCGTGTTGCATACGCGCCAAAACAGCTTGGGAATTGTAAAACCGCTTTCAAGGCAGCGCTTAATGGAGTTGAGTGTGGCACATAAATTATATATAACATATAATTAATCAGCTGCGTCTGGTCTGGCATTAACTAAATTTTTCTGGAATTTCAATGCAAGTCAGGCGATGCAAGATACAGCCAGAGATAGTCAGTGATAGAGTGAGAGAGAGAGAGAGAGATGGAGAGAGATGGATATGGAGAGCAAACGAAAACAATGCTAAAACTTATTAGGTCAGGGTCACACTGAATGTCTTGTGACTGACTGCCACACTGAAGCGAATGCGCGAGTCTGTTGCCAAAGACAACGCAACAGCAGCAACAAGTGGTGGCTATGGATACAGCTACAGATACAGATACAGATACATGCAATAAATGGCATTAATAATAGAGCCAAGGCAGAGCACAGATGTGAATAGATGGAGTGAGAGAGAGAGAGAGAGAGAGAGAGAGAGGGGGAGCTGAAGCGAAGCGGAGACACGCAAAAGCTGCGGCTGATTGTAATGAATGCAGTGCAGCCAAAAGTATCTCTGTGTGTATGTGTGTGTGTGTGTATGTATCTGCAAGATACATTAGCGAGCTGTGGCTGAAATTAAAGTTTTGTGCAGTGCTTACTTGTGCAAAGGGGCAAACCATCCATCATAAAGGCTGAAAGAAAAAAAAAAACAAAACAAAACATTAATCTTTTGAATTGCGTTACTTGCTGAGTGTGTGTGTGTGTATGTAATATATATATATATATATATATATATATATATATATATATATATATATATATTTGGGTGTGTGCACAGAGTTTTTGTTGTTGTTGTTGATTTGAGCCGTTGATTAACATTGAACCACGGGCCAGCAGCCAGCAGCCAGCAGCAAGCAGCATTCACAATAAATGCCGATCATTGCGTTCTCCAATGAAATGCCAAAGTAACGGTACATGCACATATACATATGTACACATACACACGCTTATATGTGCATGTGTAATATATAAAGCTTGCTGTTTACGATTATGCCTCCGAAATTGAAAGGCCAACACAATTTAAATGACAAAAAAGAAGAAGCAGAAAAAAAACGAAAACAATGCAATTAAAAAAATTACGAATACACACATATAAAGAAGGCAAAAATATATGGCAATTATTATTAAACTGTTTAATTATACAAATATTTATATATCTACGCTTCATTGTTGTTGTTGTTGTTGCGCTGTTAATCTATTTTCGGCTAGCGAGCTTTGCCATTACATAATATTTCATATATATATATATATGATTTTCTTCTTCTTTTTATTTATTGTTTGGTCTCGGCGCTAAGCCGTGATCAGCGCTTGAATTAGAATTCAAAGCTTTGTTGTTGCAGTTGCTGCTTATCTTTGTTTGTGTGCCATCAGCTGCTGCTGCTGCTGCTGCTGCTGCTTCATCTTCTGCATTGTGTTTGAGCTTTGGGCTATGCGTGTGCTATGTGTGTGTGTGTGTGTGTGTTCGTTTGTTTGTGTACATATTTCCTTTCTAAGCGGCGCACGCTTATCAGCTTTTGTCCATTTGTCGGGCCTCATTGCGGTTGATTTGCTTTGCTGTTGTTAATGGCCCATAAGTGGGTGAGTGAGAGAGAGAGACACAGAGACACAGCGACAGAGAGACAGACAGGCAGACAGCGGTCTAGCGGGTAATTAGTAAAAAATAGCAATCTAAAAATAAACTGGACACAGCAAAAGCAAGAAGAAACAAAACACAGCAAAAGAAGTATTTAAGCAATTTGCGTTGCGGCAGCAACAGTAAAAACAACAACTACGAAACTTGTTTGCACAAACACAAAAGCTTTTGGCTTTGCTTTTGCCTTTGCTTTTGCATGAAAATTAAATAAATCTACAAAATAATGAAATCGAAAACGCGCAAGCAGCAAAAATGCAGCACAAATATGGTAGAAAAAAAAAAGCAGCACACACAGCCAGCCTCAACACACACACAGACACACACACAGAAACAAGCAAAGTGCATGATCGCACTATCAGCTGAGCGCTGGTTTGAGTGAGTAAGCGAGTGGGGTAGCGCACAAGTGAGTGACTGAGCGAGCAAGTGCAAGTGAGTCAGTTACTGAGTCGACTATGCAGCGACCGTCAGAATGTACCTGCAGCATGCTATGTTTATGCTTGCCCTTCTCAAAAACTATCAAACTATCAAGCGCTGCGCACAAATAAAACTCACTCAAAGTCTGAGCGCCGCAGTCGAAGCGCTGAGCATTAGCCAAAGCAGCGGCAGCGACAGCGCCTGCTCTCTCTCTCTCTCTCTCTCTCTGTCTCTCACCACAACTTGCACTCAACAGAAGCGACTCGAACAGCGTCGTGACGTCAGTTGCTGGCAGAAAAAGCTTTTGATTTGGGTTTGCTGTGCGCGCCGCTCGTCGCCGCTCACTCGCGAATATTCTAATAAGCATTTCAATTCATTTCGTTTTCAAACGCGCAACGCAACGCAACGCAAACGCTTGGGAAAAACCGGAGCTCGCGGCGCATTAGCTTCAAAATTTTTGAACACAATTTAACAAATAACCGTTGTGTGTGTTGTGGGTTGTCTTAATATACAGATACATATAGGCATAAGCATAAATCTATGCAAGTCTATGCAAGTGGTGCGTGATATTCAAAGTGAAAAGTGCATGATATAAATTGCAACAGTTTAATTGAATAATTATCGATAGAAGCAAAATTAAAAAAAAAAAAAAAGTAAAAAAGGAAAAGAGAAATAGAAACACGCAGCTGAAAGAGAGAAAAAAAAAAAGAAAACGTAAATCAAAGCAAATTGTACGCGGGTGCGTCGTCTTCGCTTGTTTTTTTTTTCTGAATAAAAAAAACGGTAATTGATGCTTGCTATTATACACCGCCCTCCCCTTTCCAGCTTACGCTTTGTGTTTGCAATACTTTTGCTGCTTCTACACGGAATCCATATTTGTTTTTGCGTTTTGGACATTACCACGCACGCACACACACATGCACACACACAGGGGGCACACGCATAGGCACAGCTGCTAAGTTACACTTGTTTGAGCTTTGCTTTGCAAAGACTTTCTGCTCGTATAGCTGTTGTTGTTGTTGTTTTTCTCTTTTTGCTGCGGCTGCGGCTGCTGCTGTAGAAAGAAGAAAAAAAAAAACAACGATTTTCACTTTTATTTGAGACCAGTCGTAAGTCTGTCTAGGCCAGCAGGCACGCCATAGACCGATACACCTGTTTGCGTGTCTCTCTTGCTCTGGCCATGTGTGCGTGCGCGCGCGTGTGTGTGTGTGTTTGTGTGTTTGTATGCTTGTCGCTATGCAATCCAATTGCAGCCAAAACAACATAATCATCATCATGATCATGTTAAGACATAATGAAGTTTTACCATTCATAATAATAATGAGCAGCAAAATAAATAATAAAAAAAAAAATGCCAAGAAGAAATTGGTGAAAATTGCAGCGTACACTTATTACACATAGACACATGCATATATATATATATATATAGACATACATACATACATGTATGTATTAAAGGTTCAGCCGTATACATTGCAAATATATATTGTGAAATTCGCGTGAAAAAAGAAGTGGTAAATGCCAAATAGCAAAAATAGTTTTTTTTTGTGGCTTTTATCACAGCTAATTAAA
This sequence comes from Drosophila mettleri, assembly GCA_035047625.1. NCBI lineage: Eukaryota > Metazoa > Arthropoda > Insecta > Diptera > Drosophilidae > Drosophila > Drosophila mettleri. The sequence goes on from JAWNPI010000085.1 coordinate 16,366,731, forward strand.
AAAAATATATTTTCATAGACACAGCTCTTATCGTGGTGGCAAAAATGTATAAAAACTTAACAGAAATTGTGTCACGAAACTTAAAAAAAAATAAAACGATTTTTAATAAATCTCATAAAATATTTTATACCAAAAAAGTGTTAATTTAATTTGTGCTAAAAAAATGTATAGAAAAAGAAAGTAAAACTCAGAGCAGAAGTTACGAAAGAAATTAAAATGAAAAAGTGTAAAAAAAGTAGAAAAAAAAAATAAATATAATTTATGTGTTTGTGTCTCATGAAATTGCAATAAACAATTAAAAAATTAACAATTAAATATTGTAAATTGTATGCCAGACAGCAATTAATAAATAAATAATTGCCTGAAAAGCGATAGAAAGAAATGAGTGGAGGAGTGGAGTGGGAAGCTGTTACTTAACTCTATATAACAGAAATGAATACTGAATGAACACAAATCAACAGAAAATATACATGTATATGTATGTGTCACCTCGGAAACCTTGAGGAAGAAGCAGCAAAAATAGGGAAAAAAATATATATCACGCCAAACTTAACTCGATTATGGTGATAACTGCCACAAATGAGGCAAGCTAAGAAAACATAGAGACAGAAACCTAATTAGTTATTTAATGAACGTACTTGTGCTTAAAAAAGAATCATAAAAATAAAAAACAATTTGAAATAAGAACAAAAAAAAAAATACCACGATTAACAAAATGTCTAGATTATGTGATCTAAGCTAATTAGTGAATTTGTTGAATAAAACATGCGATGCGTCATCTAATTAATTATGGCTGCGGCTGCCCTTTGCCATTTGAATACACACATTTGACTTTTACTATATAAACTACATACATATGAAGTGCAATAGATAAAAAAAAAAAAAAAAAAAAAAAAACAAAGTTTACGATCAAACGAATTAGCTGGAATGTTGATGCAGATGAATATTTTCAACAGCTTAAGGCTGATAAGCGGAACGGAAGTAATAAAAGCAAAGCGCTGAGCATCGTGATAAAATAGAAAGCCAAAGGAAATGATAAAAACTAATGCAGGGAAGAAGAAAATGAAGCAGAAGAGCAGAAGTTGTAGACAACAGAAACAAGGTCAACTTGCTGTAAATTGTCTGATAAGAAGAGATATAAGTGACAACATGTAACAAACGTTCGCTGAGCGGCTGGCATCGACTGCACGATACGCGTTCAAGCTGAAAAAATAATTGAATTTGCATATTTGAATAGGGCTCGAAATGGAATTGAATTTATAGAAAACACTATATAGTCATTGCCGACTTGTAAATGTTGCGAGTAGGCGTAGCACTCGATGTAGTGGGCAATGTCAAGAGTAATTGTAGCTTTAGCTAATATGACACGCCCTCCGTTTATTTATATTTATACATCAATATAGATATAATATATATATATATATATATATATATATATATATATATATATATATTCCAAGTTACACGACTTCCATGCCCAAAGACATATTTCATTTATATTCATTTCTTGACTATCATCTACTTGGAAATTTATGAAAGCTTCTAATTCTCTAGCTTTAATAGCGCCTTTAATTATTTTAATATCGTTTGGGTGTTAAAAGATATAGTGTGTTCCGATAAGAAAATATTTATATATATAATAAAAATATTAAAAAATAAATAAATAAAAATAAGAAAATATTTATATATATAATAAAAATATTAAAAAATAAATAAATAAATAAAAATAAGAAAATATTTATATATATAATAAAAATATTAAAAAATAAATAAATAAATAAAAATAAGAAAATATTTATATATATAATAAAAATATTAAAAAAAATAAATAAATAAAAATAAAAATAAGAAAATATTTACATATAATAAAAATATTTTAAAAAAATGTATATATATTATATATATATATATAATTTTTTTATACATTATTAGGCACACTATAGAACTTTGGGTTTTGTTAATATAATTAAATGTATAAAAATATAAATAATATAAATATATATATATATATATATATATATATATATATATATATATATATATATATATAAATATATATATATAAAATATATATATATATATATATATATATATATATATATATATATATATATATATATATATATATTATATTTTTTTTTTATTTATTAACAAAAACCAATATGCTCTATTTATTCTTTAAACGTGTATAAGGATAGTAAGAAAACAGCATGAAACAAATAACCGAAATGATAAAACATATTTGACAATAAGTTTTTGTTTTTTAATCAAGCGTATTAGTGATATGTGAAGGTGTTAATATATATATGTGTATGTATGTGTATATACATTTGTATGTGTGTTTATATTTATTGTGAATCATTCGCTCGCAAGAATCTATTTGAATTGGTTTATGGATGTTGGCATATTTGCACGCAGCTAAACGCACAGCATATCAGATGAACACACAAATACACACAGACACAGATTCACTCACTCACACACACACACACACACACACACACACGCCCAGGCAAATGGACAGCCTTTCGTATGCTCGACCAGCAGCGAGTTATGCTAGAATTTTTAATATATTTTTGTTTTTTGCTGATAAAATAGGCAAATACAAAGAAATAGTGAAAGAGGATGAAAGAAAAACCGAAAAAGCGGCCAGAAACGAAAAACGATAAATAGACAGATAGAGAGAAAGATATTGCATGGCCAAAGGCCCAGGGCCTAGGCGCAGACCCAGACCCAGACCCAGACCCATATGCCGATATAATATAATAGAGAAATGCGTGGATGGGGCGGAGGCGGGCGCGAAGCCTCGATAACAATGCGGAAATTTGAAGAAAAAAGAAAGAAAAATATTTTCAAAGAATGAAACAAACAGAATGAAAAAAAAAAAACATATGTGGCCCAGTACAGAGACAAGCGCTAAACGCTGAGGCTGTCGCACAATAATAATAAACAAATAAATTAACAAACAAAAAAAAGCCGAAATAAACAACAAATTAAATGTGTGTGGGAATACGAATTGACCGCGTGTGAGTGTGTGTGTGTGTGGGTGTGGGTGTGGGTGTGTAGCAGAGCAGCAGGTAAAAGGCCTGGCACACACACACACACACACACACACACACAGCGCCCAAATTGAGCAAATTTAACACAAATTAATTAATTAAGACAAATAAATGAAGCTGCCCATTGGGGGCCATAAAAAATATTGTGGCATTGGCGCAGTAAAATGTCAAAAATAAAACAAAATTAATATGAGAGGAATTTTGTATTTTTTCTAAACATGAATTCAGATATAAAAGATAAAAGCTTGAAAAGTGATTTAAAACAACTCAAGCAGCGACTCCCCATGAGAATTTCTATGTATTTTGTCTAGAAAGAGCCGCAAATATTAAGATAATCGTCAGAAGTGATTTAAGGCCTTGAACGGAGTGTTGAGTGTGCTAGAAAATGATTAATGCGAAAGATATTAGGCTCTAAAAGCTATACGTATTAGCATAATATTAGCAAATAGTTAAAGTAGCTTTGAAATGACGCTTTAAAGGCAGTTTTAATGAGCTGATGAGCTTGAATGGAAGTCAACAAGATGAGCCTAATTTTAACAAATAGTACTTAATGGAAACGCATCGAATCTTTTTTAAATTTTGATAGAAAAATCGTATGCATTATTTTTCAAAGAGTTTCAGCTGTTTTTAAAGAGCTTTGCAAGCTTTCAGGGTTACTTAAAAGAATTGAAAAAAGTCTTTACAAGAATGCAAAAAGCTGATTTCTATATGTTGAATTTTGAAAGCCTAATAGAACTTGTGTGTAAAGTCTGCAAGTCTATTTAACTTGTATTAAATTAAGCACAGCTTTAAGTGAAAGCCTTTTGCAGGCAATGGGAACAAAGGAATTGATTAAATTTATAATCTTTTTGGCTTAAATAGTTAAATATGTCTCTTGAATTGGGTTTTCATTAAGAACTCAAAGCTTTCTGAAAAGCTGCATTTTATGTGTATATAAAATTATTTAAAAGAAATCGCATATTTCTATATCTGAAAGCTTTTATATGTAATCAATGAAAATAAATTGGGAACTTAACTCCATACCTCCAATAAATCAATTCTTTAAACTTTAAAAGCTTTGCTATTGACATTAATCCAAGCAGCTTTATAAGTTCATTAAAGCTTTCCATTAAAGCTCTTAAAAGCTATTTCCTCGTTTTTTTGCTACTTTTTTCGCTCAAATCTTATTAATTTTTAAGTATATAAATTTATTACATATTATTTATCTCAATTTATCTCAATTCCCGCATTTATTAATAAAAGCTTTTCTCTTCTTCTAACTTTTAGTGCGGGACACTAGACGGAGCCGCCGAACCACTATTTCATCAGCAGCGCAACAACAGAATGGACGTCTATCAGATTGACGATGGTTTCCACTCGGATGGTGGGACCGAAACGCCGCCGCCGTCGCCCAGCTCGGGTTCGTCGATAGCCTCGACGTCGGACCATGGCTCGCTGGAGAGCGTCGATACGGGCGGAACACAGCGGCTGGCGGTGCTATCGTTTGAGCAGGTGCGCAAGCTGCACACTGTCATGGACGAGAAGGTGGCCATACATGGACGCGGCAATTTTCCAACGCTGGAGGTGACGCTGAAGGATCTGGTGAATTCGGTGCGTCGCAAATTGGAGGCGGATGTGAATAGCGGCGGTGCCGGCGTCCTTGTCAAGGACATACGCCTAAATGGCGGCGCAGCTAGTCATGTGCTGGCCAGCGAGGATCAGCCATACAACGATCTTGATCTGATCTTTGCCATCGAGCTGAGCTCACCGCGCGTCTTCGATCGCGTCAAGACCGCCGTGCTGAACACTCTGCTCGACCTGATGCCCGAGGGCGTATGCAAGCGCCGCATCTACACATGCAGCCTGAAGGAGGCCTACGTTGGCAAAATGGTGAAGGTCAACAATAACAATGACGGCGATCGTTGGTCCCTCATCTCGCTGGGCAATTCGCCCGGCCACAAGAATGTCGAACTGAAGTTCGTCGATACGATGCGTCGCCAATTCGAGTTCTCCGTGGACTCATTCCAAATTGTTTTGGATTCGCTGCTGCTGTTCTACGATTGCGCCGCGCTGCCCATATCGGAGAACTTCTATCCGACGGTGGTGGGCGAATCGGTCTACGGTGATTTCCAGGAGGCGCTCTATCATTTGCAAAAGAAACTGATCTCAACGCGACAGCCGGAGGAGATACGCGGCGGTGGCCTACTCAAATACTGTAATCTATTGGTACGCAACTATACGGCCGTCGACTCGCAGCTGATCAAGACCTTGGAGCGATATATGTGCTCGCGTTTCTTTATCGATTTCCCCGACATCAATACGCAGACAACGAAGCTGGAGGCCTATTTGCGCAATCACTTCTGGGGCATCGAGGAGGAGCCGCTCCAGCACGAGTACCTAATGTATTTACATAATGTCGTCGAAATGTCCACCGTCTGCCTGATGGGGCATGAGCGTCGCCAGACGCTGTCGCTCATCCTGTCGCTGGCCAATCAGGTGAAGCAGCAGCAGGAGCATCAGTATCATCAGCAACAGCAACAGCAGCAACAGCAACAGCAGCAACAGCAACATCATCACCAGCAACAACAGCAGCAGCAACATCATCACCAGCAACAACAGCAACAGCAACAGCAGCAGCAGCAGCAGCAGCAACATCACCATCAACAGCAACATGCAGCATACTTGCAGCAGCAACAGCTGGAATCACAGCAAACACAATCAGCGCCTGTCTTGGCCTTGGTAGCGGCAGCGCCCGCGCAGCAGACGCCCCAAACGCAAACGATCTACGTGCAGCAGGCGGCGCCGGCAGGTGCCACCATTTGCTGCAGCAATACGACGGCCGGCGCAGCAGCAGCAGCAGCAACAGCCGTGGCAACGGCAGCAGCAGCAGCAGCGCCTATGCCTGTGCCTGTGCCTGTGCCAGCAGCAGCAGCCAATGCGGCAGCAACTGTTGTCGATGCACAGCAACAGCAGCAGCAGCAGCAACAGACGCAGACCATACAGATACAGGCGGGTCCGCCGAGCTTGATCTATGCCAATGGCGTTTACTATGCACCTGTGATACCCAGCACCATTTGCACCTGCAATTCGAGCTGGTTGAGCACGTGATTAGAACAGCAGCAGCAGCATCAGCAGCAGCCACAACAGCAACTCGAACCACAACAACCACAGCAACTACAGCAACACTTTAACAGCAACAGCAGCAGCAACTTGAGCATAGCAGAGCAGGAGGGCAGCTTGGTGCTAATGCAGCAACAGATCAATAATATGCCAGTTTACAAGCTGAACAAGAAGAAGAAGCAGCAGCAGCAGCAGCAGCAGAGAAAGGAGCAACAGCAGCAACAATTGGTGTCGGATACGTACAGCGGACAATTTGCATATTTCTATCCGCACGACGGATCAGCGCCCAGCCTGCTGCTGCTCGGCGAGGATACGTATTTGAATGTGACAACGGCGCAGCAGCCATATATCTAAAGGCACTAGCAGATAAGAGAGAAGTCTATATACATATATATATATATATATATATATATATATATATATATATATATATATATATATATATATATATATATATATATATATATGTATATATATATATATATATATATATATATATATTTATATACATATATATATACATTTATATAAATTGTTTTTAGATTTTGGCAGTTTCGTTTAAGAACTTACTTCGTCTAGCGCTCTACGAAACGAATTGTTGTTGCAAACATGTTGAGCTTAATGTTAATTGATGTAGCCAAACACACACACACACACATATACACACACCTATATACACTCAAACCCACCCACACACACACACACACACAAATTTGACTGAAGAGCCGCTGTTTAGGACGTTCGCTGGTTCAACGGGCAGCCAAAAAAAAAAAAAATGAAATAAGAAAATTATTTAAAGAAATTAAGAACTTTGCTTATAAATCAGGACATGCCAACAACAATACACAAACACACACACCCACACACACACACACGCTCACATTCACACCTACATCCTAGTTATACAAACCACAAGAAACGCCATTTTTTTTTTCTTTTAAAAAAACAAATTTTTTTTTTGTCTTTAAGCGTCGCTCAAAAAAATTTCCTTGTATCAAGACCTCAGCAAAGAACTCGACTTGTATACGATAACAGCAAAAACTAATACAACTAGTAATTCTTATAAATTTTGCTAATTTCAGAGAAAAGAAAAACAACATAAAAAAAAAAATAAAAAAAAAAAAATTTAAATACAACCAGAAACAAGAAAACACTTTACACGCGCCACTTTCTGCTCGCAAAACACGTTTAAGATATTTTGATTTTGTAATAATTAAGAAGAAAAAAATTAAAATGCGACGCAACACTAAAAAAAAAAAGAAAACACAAAAACTCCATAATTTTTTTTATTATTAACTTTTTGATTTTTACAGCTCAATGAACCAAGCAAAACTATCCATCTATAACTGTATCACATGAAAACATATTATATATATATATATAATATATATTATTTTATAATCCTTTTTTGAATTTGTTCGATTATATAGACATATATATATATATAAGAGAAATTCCAAGCAAATAATCTATATCTATATATATATATATAATATTCTATATATAGTAAACAAAAAAATTACAAGAAAATACGAAAAAAATACTAAATACTAAAGGCAGATATGATGACATGTATATACATACATATATACATATTTATATATACATATATACAAATGTAATTCTTAGTCCAATTTTTAGTGGTCGAAATTGACATAAAACTAATAATAATAATAATATTAATAATAATAATAATAATAATATTGATAAACAGTAATCATAATCGATATGCATTGTATTTATATATTGTATATGACTTAACATTAATGTTAACTCTCTAACTGTAAAACTTAAATGCTAATTGTAAATGTTTTTCTTTTTGGTCTAGCTATAGAGAACTACATATGTATATACACATACATATAAATATGTATATTTAGCAAACAAAAAAAAAAAAAAAAAAAAAAAGCAGTTAAATGAAACGCGTAACGAAATGTATCTCAGCTCAATGTGGGGAATGGGGGTAAATAACAAAAAAAAAAAAAAAATAAATATATATATAACAATTAGATGAAAACTGTAACTGTAACTGGAAAATGGAAAAATTGCAAATATTTAATGTTAGCCATTTTCTACCAGCAAATTTGAAAACAAAACAAGGAAAATCTCTGTGGAAAACTACGAAAAAAAAAAAAAAAATCAACAAATTTTTTTACTTAAACAAATTTTTTAAAACTGATTGAAGAATGTGAGAAAAGATTGATGAAAACTTTGCTACAATATTTTCAGTGTTTATATATATATATAAAAATGATAACTGTAAAACTGTAGTCTGTAATAATAATGTTAAATAACTAAATGTAAAGCTAATTATGTTCGTCTAGTTAACAGCAGCAGCAAAATGATTGTTTGATTGATTGTGATTGAGTGAATGTTTCTTTGTGTTTATTTAGAAATTATGTTAGGCTTTTGTTTGTCAATGAAAAATATGTAAAAAAAGAAAAAAGTAAAACATGAACAGGAAAACTGCTGGGTGATAATTTATGAATGATACAACTGATATATATGTAACGCATATTCTATATATAAATATATGTACAATTAAAAGCATAATAATATTATAAACATGTGTATATTGTCTATTGTTATTGAAACAATATTCGATGAAAGACAAGAACGAATGAAGAGAGAATAAGCAAAAGGCAACAGCAAATTGTTTATGCTCTGTAATGCCTAACAGTGCTGTTAGCTGTTGACTGCTAACTGCAGTTGGCATTTGCCGCTGTTAACTCTGCTGTTAGCTGTTAACTGTCGCGCTGTTAAGTTCACTTAATTTGCGTTTAACACATTTTTCTTTTAATTTTAGATTTTGTAACTTTGAGTTAAGATTTGTTTCATTTTGAACCTTTTTTTGTAACTTGTATTAAAATAATATTTAGTTTTAAAACATATTTTGTGCAAACTGATTAATATGTATATGTATATGAGTGTATGTGTGTGTGACTGACTGTGTGTATATGTGTGTGTGTGTGTGTGTGTGTGTGTCTATGTATTCCAAAGCAAAATTTAGTAAGAAACAAAACGAAAAATCACAAAATGCAAATCTGAGCAAGAAACTTTGAAGCGCTGCTCACAGCCTGGCTGCATGACTTATTATATACAAAAATATACATATACACACATACATATATATATATATATATTTATATATATGTATATAGTTGAATATCTATATAAGAAAGCTAAAGGGAAGAGAGCGAATGCTGAAAATCGCATTAAAGTCGATCATGATGATAAATAGAGCGAATAGTCTGTAAGTGTGTAGAAAATATGCAACAAACAAGAAGAGGAAGAGGAAGAAAAGCAAACAATTTATAAATAAATATATATATATATATATGTGTATATTAAAAGAATGTAATTTTAAATTTATACAAAACAAAAATCAAATGTAAAATAGAAAAGGAAAAATGGAAACAAAAATCAAATGAAATCAAATGAAATCAAATCAATCAATCAATCTTATTGAGATTTGTATATAATATTATATTTATGCTATAATATACTATATATATATATATATATATATATATATATATATATATATATATATATATATATATATATATATATATATATATATATATATATATATATATATATATATATATATATATATATATATATATATATATATATATATATATATATATATATAATACAAATAAAATACACACACACAGCCACACGAAACAGACACACACACACACACACACACACATAGCTACACGCAACTACAACCATATATATATATACTATATAAATATTACTTACATATATATTATATAAATAATCTTAATTATATATATATATATATATTATTACTATGTATGTATCTACAACAACAACAATTTACCATATACATATTACTTCTGTGCGCTTCTTGCGATCGTAAGGAATTTCAATAAAAAAAAAAAAAATACAAGAAAATACCTAAAAAGTATAAAACCAACGAAAAATACAAAAAAATAAAAATATAATTTACAAATTGCTTTTATTTAACACATGAACGAAAGGCGCCGTCGTTATAATCCTCCCCCCCTCTCTCTCTCTACCTCTCTGACTTGCTCCTTGCTAGCCATTGGCTATTTATCATTGGTTACGTTTCGTGTTGCGCTTCCTCCTTTCCAATTGGTGGTTTTTTTTTTCAGATATTTGCTGATTATGACAGTTACAGCTAACGGTATACCAAGCGATGCAGCTGCATCTTCAGCCGCAGCTGGGAACTCACTTTCGCCTGTTCGCACAAACATTTTCGTTTGCTTGTTTATTGTATAATGTCATGTTTGGCCACAGCAACAAATGCAACAACAATAAAAGCCGACAACTATCATTGGTCTTTGATCCGACTAAATTGAACACTGCTGTGTGGATAAAGTTGCAAGGTAAATATACAATATGACACAAGCGCGTAAATCATGTTTGATCACTTTAAAAGTCAATAAATAAAGTAAATAAGCAAAATTACTTAGTTTAGAAATTCAAATTTGCGCGCCATAAAATATGTGCAAACATATACTAGCATAAAGTGTACATTTAGTAGATTTTTACGTTTTTTACACACATTCAAATTTGGTCACACTTGCGCGCCAAGTAACCAAAGCTTTTGCAGTGCGCGCACATATGCTAGTTAGCTTTTTGTCATGCAGCCCGCTGTCTGTTCTTCGCTTGCGAGCGCTATGGCCAACCGAATTTGTCAATTTTTAGCGCTAAGTGACTGAAGCTGACGAAAGTTTTAACTCGAGCTTTCAGTGTCGAACGTGGATTCGTGACGAGCGGTGGGCAGTAGCGACGTGTTTGCGCCAGTTTAATTTGCAACACACACACATACACACAAAACACTATAAAACACACACATAAACACAAAAATAAAAAGAGTGCACAAAGTGAAGTTAAAGCAATAAAGCAACAAAAAAAGTGCGTGTAAAAAAGAACAGCAGCATCAACTAGGCATCAAGTGCTGGGAAGTGCGTAAATTGTGAAACGAGCTGTATTCATTGAGAAAAGTGCGTAAAAATTAAGCTAAAGCATTCAGGTTTTCATTTCAATACATACACAAATACACATGTAAGCATGCATATATACATATACACACTCGTAGAGTTACCTGCCACAAACACACACACATAGAACTGACTGCCGCATTTTTTCTGCTTCACGTATACCCCTTTCCCCTTTGCCCGCTACCCGAAGAACGTATGCGTGCGTATTTCGGCTTGTCTCTGGGTGTGTGTGTGTGTGTGTAAAGCATTTTTAATGGCTTTGGCTTTTCTTTTGGGTGTTTTCATTTTGTAAAAGTCGCCAAAGTCGTTTATCTGTGTGCGTGCGCCCAAGTGTGGGTGTGAAGCTAGTTTCTAGCGCTGTATAGATCTTTACTAATATAACAGTTAGTTTTGGCTGTTATACAATAGAACTATTATTGAGCACGAGCCAAACACACATGCACATAACTATGTAAAATATAAAAGAATTACACACACACACACATATATATATATATATAGAAATAGATGTGTGGGTAACCTTCATAGCTTGTGCAATGGGTTTGCTAACAAAACTCTGCAGTGGCACCAGCAGCAGCAGCAGCAGCACTCGCCGCCAGCTGAGTAGCAGAGCATAAGAAAGAGAGAGCAAAACAACAAACTAACTGTAAGTTGACGCCATGCAGAAGATAATTATTATTGGTTGCTGAAAGAATGTTCATTCGAAGTGAGCAAAAAATGTGCAGTTATTATTTTTTTTCTACTCAAAGCTTTTATTTTTTCTCTTATACGAGCGGCGCAATGCATTAAGAATTTATGTGCATGTGCATAGTTAAGAGTTACGAATAGAAAAAGACAAAGAGCAACATGCATAGAGGAATGTATGCACGTATGTGTGTATATATGTATATACATACGTATGCTGACGTGCAGTTGGTGCAAAATTCCAACCAAGGCCTAGGCTTTATATTTTATTAGACCAGGTGCATGATAGCCCACAAACATGCCCTACAAATGGCCTATCTGTCTGCATACAATATGTATGGGTATGCTTGTATGCCGCCCCCAACTGATTAATTGTCAGCGCTGTTGGAGCCCCCACCCCTCCTCTGCCTAGCGCCCTGCTGCTATCCAATTATTTACAATTTCCTTGTCAATGCCATTGGACTAATGCACACACGTACTTTGTACACTCTGTTTATTCAATAACATATTTACCCAGTGCACCCTGTGTGGCTGTTATTCCCCGCTTGAGTGCGCTTTTGCAGCTCAATTATCAAATGCTTTTAAGGCGCTCTTAAGGTGCTCTCGGGTCACAATAGCTGGCATATTGACTGTGCTCAAAGGAATACTAAATGCATGAGTTATAGTATATATATAGCCTATAGTTAGCAACTTTATTTAGTTAGTGCTGAGCTTAAACTCAAGTCTAAGGCTGTATAGCTTATAGTTATTTTTACAGGATATGCTCATAGTCTAGTTATCATATAAATAATATTTATACTTTATTAGAACTCAAGATGTTTATAGCCAGCACAGTGGGCCTCGCTTTAAATTTGAGCAATAATTTCGAGAATTTTTTTAAAGCTAATTATTGGAAAAAAGTCTAGATTGAGTCATATTTGGTATATTTGTTAATTTGTGCCCACTGTGCGCGTTCAATAAAAATGATTACCATTACGATTATAATTATTATTAATAAGCAGCTTAGCTGGATACATACATATATATAGATATATATATATATATAGATATATATATATATATATATATATATATATATATATATATATATATATATATATATATATATATTTACGACACATTTTGATAACAATTATTGGATACACTCGAATGCGGGTCACAGTCGAATGCGTAGTAGAAAATTATATGTCTAGGTAAATGCATTTAGTGCAATTAAAAATCGAAGAGTGACATCAGTCGCAAGAGCTTGATTGATTTAGTCTATTAGGCAGCAAGGGGAACGTGCCGGGCCTATTTGGCTTTTGGGCAATGATTGAAAAGCGTCGGAAATCGCGCGCGAGACACGGACTGAGACCGAGCCCACAAAGCGCGACGAATGACGCATTCAAAGTAAATATAAACAAGCGACAGCAACAAAAACAACAATAAAGAAAAAAAAAAACAATAAGAAGCGCACATATAACACAGTTGACGATGAGCGTTAAGCGTCGAAATTCAAATATAAACAAATCGAACGCTCGCCGACTGGTACAGGCACAGGTACAACCAAAGGAAAGAAGAGGAAGAAAAAAGTTGGCATTGTCATTCGGCATGCCCAATGCCTTTTTGGTCTCTTTATGGACGGAGATCAAAAAAGGAAATAACGAAAGAAAAAAAAAAAAAACAATAAGAATAAGAAAGCAAAGGACAATGCCAATGGGCCGTATACGTAATGTTGTGCGCCGTGCCAAGCGCAGCAGTTGCCACATGCACGAATACGAGCCAAAATATATACCTGGTAAGCCATGGGCCATAAGACCTGTTAGTGCTCGTCTTAGTCCTTGGCAGTCCTTGGGCATGTGGGCGACACAAAATTGGCATTGATTATGCAACAGTTTTTGTTTTTCTGGCGGATTGAGCGTGTAGCGTAAACAAAAATCATATAAAACAACTTCGAGTCAAACAGGAGGAGCTGGGGCAGTAAAGCAAATATTCTGGGAGCTCTGGGCGTAAGAGTTGTGAGCAGAACTTGAACATGATCGATATCGCAAAACTAAATATTTAAGCTTCAAGTTGATTTGATGACTTTTGCTATAAATATATATATATATATATATATATATATATATATACTTGTACTTAAGCTAAATTAGATTTATTTTTAACTGCAATCCATATAAATATTTAAGCAAGGCCTAAGACATGCCTAGCTTAACTCGTGCTGGCTATGACTCAAAGAGTTCTCTCTGCGCACCTTTAACGCATCGTAAGCCTCTTAATGCCAATTGAGTCACACTTTTAAGACAATTAAGGTCAAAGTTATTAATATAAAATGCTTGTTTCAAAAGCTTCCTAAAAATAAAATCGCTTTCCATTAACTTAAATAAAAACTTGCGCCTTTAAATTCATATTTCAGCTATATGCATGAAAATAAGTTTTCTTTTGTCAGACTGCAATATTTAACATGCATGTTATAAGAGGCTTATGAATATTAATGCTTTATTGTGATCTGATATTGAAATGGCGTATCGTATCATGAATTTAAGTTTTACTAGGTTAACATGAGCTGTCTGATATATAAAAAATCTTATAAAACTTCACTTGAATGTTAAATTGTTGTACAGAAAGTTAACTTAAAATATAAAAAATAAAATATATAATTTGTTAGCATAAATCTAAAGCTGATTGTAAAATATTTATCATGCATGTTGAAATATATACTTAATTATTTAATTTAATTTACAACTGCATTTAACTTTATGACTTTCGTTTGAGCAACAAATGTTAAATTGTAACATGCATGTTAAAGTATCAAATTGAAAGTCAACTCAAAATTAGTGAGAAAAAATGAAACAAATTTTTTTACGATTTGATAGATTTATTCGCATTCTATTAACTTGCAAATACAGAATTTATCAGAAGGAATCATATTTGAATTGAAGATATTTAACATGCATGTTAAATTATTTACATACTTCATATCGAAGTATAATTTAAATGTATTTTTAACCAAATTTATCACTTTCGTTGGAGCAACAACAAATTAAAAACTCACAAAGCTTAACATGCATGTTAAGTCTACTCAGCCTTACATGTTTTTGATTGTATAATCTGGCCACTTATATGGAACGATTACCAATTACTGTCTGTAACTTATTAGATATGTGCAATTTGACGCTTATCTCTTCCCTTCGTAATTGCCTAGGGGTAAAAAAAAAAGACAACAACAAAAAAACCTATTTCAGTCGCTTTAGTTTTGACATTTACAGCCGACATAAACTAGAAGCTAACTGCGTTCAGCTATACTATAATTGAGACTCAGACGACAACAGCAGCAGCAGCAGCAGCAGCAGCAGCTCGTGGAAGACCACTTGAACTTCGAGCTCAAATATTCAAGTGTGGGCGTGGCATTTGCGCTTTACTCATTTATAATGCATTTCTATTTTGACATTTAGACGCGTTGCATGCGGCGTATACGTATTATATTCGAATTAGCCATTTGCTTGGCCAACAAAATCTCAGTAGGCACAAATATATATATATAAAATGTAAACTATTTGATGATGATGATGTGATCGTGTCTGACGCACGACACAACAGAGACTCAAACGCAAACATAGACACCCACACACACCCCCACACCCACACACACGGACATGCAGAACTATTAGCCAGATTATGACCAAGTATTTTTGTTGTGTTGACGGCATTTGTTTGCCTTAAGCTTTAAAGTAGACGAGGCGCGTTTATCCAAGCCAAGTTAAGACGTAATTCATTCAAAATTCAACAAACACACACACACATACCTGGCACACACACACACACACGTGCACCCAATGGCATGTGTCAATTGCTTTGGCTACAAAATTTGCCTTTACAATGAATATGCACTAACAGCAAAAGCAACTTTAAGCTCTCTGCTACTCTCTCTCTCTCTCTATTTCACTCTCTGTCTCTTTTTCGCTCTTTGCTCTTGTCTATCTCTCGTTAGCTTCAATATTTGTCAATTTTGATTTACTGCCCAGACCAGCTTGACTTGTATACAGGGTGTGTGTCATGGCGTCGCGCTGTGAACGAACAAATAAATCATCATTAATATTAGCGATCATATAAGGGTATATAAGGGTATATATATATATACATATATATACTACATCTAACTAAGAAAAGTGCATTTTACAAATATTACGCTTTGCATTCTTTCACTTAGTTTCTAATGCATTTTTTTGTTGTTTCTTGACCTTAGTTTATTAATTCTTATATATCATTTAGCTTATCATCATTGCTTATTATAATTATTATTTATATATATATTATTATTAATAATATGATAAATATTATTGTTTATCATTTTCTTATTATTATTATCATTATTATTGATATTATTACTATAATTATTATTTTCTGTTTAAAATCATCAAGGATCAGATCAAAGATCAAACAATACTCAAATCATCATCAGAGCTCAGAATAATGAGTCGATCGAGTCTGTTTGTCTCTCTGGCTGCTTTTATGCCTGTGCAGATAGACAATAAGTCTGTCTATCTGTCTACATATCTGCTAATCGGTCTGTTTGTCTGTGCGTCCCTCTCTCTATCTCGCTGTTCATATCTCACTTCATGCATTCATCAATCGCGAAAGGTGCAAAGTCTAAAGACTTGAAACGTGGCTGAACTCTACATATTTGGTATAAAGTTTGTATAGATTAGTGTATTTATATAGAGCATGGATTCCCAAATTTGGTATTTAGTTTGTATATCATTCTAGATCATACAAATGTAAATCAAAAATGTATTTTACTCAACACTTTATAAGTATTTCATTTATTTGAAATCGATATCAAACTTGAGTTATTTAAGAATATCTCTCATGCTGTGAGAGCTCGAGTCAGCTTATTTGGTATATAGATTTATCTAAAGTGTAAGCATATAAAAAGATACATTTTTGGGTTGATCACGACTTAACGAGGCGAGAGATGAGATGATAAATAGATGCTGAGACCAAGAGATTATATTATTGTATACACAAAGCAGAAGAAAATTACAGAGATTTTAAGAAATCCTCCTTATGAGCTCATGGAAACGTCTTGAAATTAAATGATTTTCCTATACAGTTTGAGTCGGTCACAGAATTTATATAATAGCTAGTCACTGAGATATATATTAAGTCTCTCTAGTTTACTTTCATTCGCTTCCTTTGGCATCTGTAACCAATCTTAAGTAGTTGAGAATTCCAAAAACATTTGTTCATCATTTCTGCCTTATATTTAATATTTAAAACTAAAATCTAAAGAAAACGCTCAGCTCTTTATTATTATTATTATAAAGTCCGTTCGTAGAGACTTGTGTATCTTACGTTCCACTTTGACGTAGATCTACGGCTTCCGCGACTGTCGCCCAGCCAGACAGACAGACAGAGAGACAGCTAAGGCAAACTCCGAAATTCTGTTTGCCAAGTTAAGTCATGGGAATTAATAGATCAGACAAGCGAGCCCTGGGAATGAAGTTACTTGAGCAAAATGTATAATACAAATAATTAGCTAATTCGCAATTAAACATTAGACAAAAGCAAAAGCAAACACAAAACAAAAAAAAACCCGTGACATGACTAGAAATCTTTATATCATTTTTTATTTAAATACAAAGAAAAACAAAGTCGAAGCAAGTGAATCTTAGTCATTAGCTTAAAATAATTATTTACTTGTATAATATTTTAAATATAGTTAGAACTGATATCTATAGTTATTTGGATAGTTAAGTCATGTCTTAAAATAATTGAGTAGGTGTGCACGACTAGAAGATACACGAAAACCCTATGAAGCGCTGTTCAACGGGGATCCCTCTCTCTCTGAGCTGTGCTGTAGTACAGACAAAGCAGGCTGTCTTACTGCACTGAAAACTGATAAGAAATTGGAGCATATTTGATTATTGCAGCATGAAAAACTAAACTTTCCACTCATTTATCATTTCAAAAGCTTTCATCTCTACAATTTGTTACAATTTAGCAGCAAATTGGCATCTGCATTAAAGCTTCATTAAATTAATTTTAATTGTTTTTAAATAAACTTTTGTTTTTGATTTTATGGATTTAATTTCAATCATTTAAACTCTTATAGAATGAGATATATGTATCTTTATATTGTATATATTTTTATATATCTTATATAGATCTATATATCTTATAGACTTCAAAATTGTTCAATGCATCGATAGTGTATATATTTTTATATATCTTATATAGATCTATTTATCTTATGGACTTCAAAATTGTTCAATGCATCGATAAAGCAGCTCCTCAGTAATGCAATAATCCAATTGGGTTCCCAGCTCTAATACCTTAGTTAGACTCCAGCTTAGCCTAGATATATTTACCATATATTTATGATCTCGTGCTCTCAATATGCTCATTTTGCCTTTAGGAACAGATTATAAAAATATTATTGTGTTTACTTTTTTTTATTGTATTGTTATTGCAGGTGAAATAAACTTAAATATTTACATTGTATCAATTGTCAGGTAAACAAAATTTGTATTGCATAAGTCAAGTTTTGAGTGTTAATCATTTGGGGTATTCCCCGATGCAAACGCATTTATTATTGCATTTTAATGGGGGTTTGCCCAAGCTGATCACTGAGCAATTCCAATTGCTAAAAATTCTCATTCATTAGTTTCTACTGTTCAATGAAATGGGTATTGCTTAAGTTGTGCATACCCCATCTTCAGCTAGACTTGAGTTGAGCTCATTTGGCTATTATTGCGCTTAATGTTGGCCATCTAAAACACTTGCCAAAACAAATATCATAAAACACTTTTATACAAATAATTCCAATTAGAATGGAGCATTTGCCGTGGCATATATAATTTATATAAACTATGCGATAGAGTAGCTAACTGTAACTGCTGAGAGAATGTATATTTACTAGTTTTTACTTTATTCTCTGCGTTCCATTTGCATTGGCTCATTTATTGAGTTATTTCCATAGATAAATTTCTATCTGTATGCCTGCAGTGAGTGCTCGCTGAGAAGAAGTTTAATTAATTTAATTTGCATATAACTGTTATTGAGAGCCAATTTTATTATATTTATAATTTATATTAAATTGTGGCTAATAAACTAGGCTTCATTTTACAGGGTATTTTACTAGTGTGCATGCGCTATCTCGGTTGAAAATGTGAATTGAAATGCAAACAATTTGCAGATGAATTTATGAAGGCATATATAGAAATTGCTCTTATATCATTTGGTGAGAGGGAGATAGAGAGAGGAGAGAGAGAAGGGTAGAGAGTGATGGAGAGAGATGGGGAGTGTGTGCGTGTGTTCAGTGTGCTGCGCCTTTGTTATCAGCCGCACTCGAAAAGAGCACCTTGAGCCAGATTACAGAAGCGAATTTAGGCCAAAATGCTGGAGCTGCAGGCCGCACACAAATAAATATATATATATAAAGTGCATTTCTGCAACAGGAAGAGAGAAAGAGAGAGAGAGAGTGAGCAAGCTGGAACTGCAGGTAGACACAGAGTAAGAGAGAGAGAGGCAGAGGCAGAGGCAGAGTTGGCCACTCTGACCACTCTCGCTGTATGGCAATTAGAAAAGGCGGCGGGTTGCACCTTTGTTTTTGCACCTGCCATTCAACGCGTATGACGCACATGCCATAAATAGAGCATCAAGTGGATGAGGGGGCGTGGCAGGTGGGTGGCAGCGTCTGCGGCTGCGGCAGCTGCTCGTGCAGCACTCGAGATAGCTGTGAATGAGATACTCACTCAATTGTTCAACTGGAATCTAGCTGAATGCATTGTGTTATACTGTCATACTGTTATACCTGTGCCACTGTCATACACAAAAAAAGAAACTCTTTTGTTTTCGTTTTTTTATTGTTGTGAAAATTGAAATGAAACTGAAATAGGAAAAAAATCTAAAACAAAAACGCGTTCAGTTGACGCTTTTAGAATTGTTTTTGCCTTTGCTGAGTCAGAGTTTTAGATAAGGTGAGTGGATCCATGGATTCGCTTTGGACCGGTTTGAGCCGGCAACAGCTGACTTTTGGCAATACAGAGGGCACTTAGCTTGGCCCAGAGCTTGTCAAAAATCCAGTTACAAATTATAAATTAAAAAATTATTAATGAAAATTCTTTAAAAATTGTTTTGCTCTGTAAATTGTTTTGAGAGATAAAAAAAAAATGTATAATCTGTAGATAGCTGCGCGCTGTAGAGCAGAGGTATTCCCGCTGACTGTAAACAGAATAAGATAAGAGATAGAATGGCCGATCGTAAGCCAATGAATAACCTGCAAACATGCTGCACTAGAGGTATTCCCGCTCTTTGTTATCGTAATTAGATTAAGCAAACTCCTTAACATTTTCTGTAAATAGCTGCGAAGCCAATGAGTAACCTGTAAATAGCTGGGGTAAAGGTATTCCCGATGAAATATTTAAATTTTATGAATAATCTGAAAAGTCTGTTATAAGTATATATAGAATAAATATAATAAAAAATTTAGAGCACATATGGGAAGAAGTATTTTTAATACTGTACAAATTTAAGTTCATAATTTATATGAGCCTTAGATATATGCTTTGTGAGTAGATCATGAACAATATTTAAAAGTCAAAGCATATATTAAGTAAAGGTATTCTCTCTACTCTACTCTCTACTCTCTGCTCACCTCATATTTTAAATAGGCGTATTCCCAATCAAATTTTATGCATAATCTTTAATAAATGAACATATATAGGAAAAAATGATATTAAAACTATATAAAATTACGATCTTAGTTGAAGTAAATCTTAGATAGTTGTTCTAGGCATAGATCATAAGACCGTGAATAATCTGTAAGAGTCTGTGTGTATTTTAAGTAAGGGTATTCCCATGTGTCAACTGTTCTCTGGGTCTATGCTCTGCTCTCCTCTCCTTATTTGCTAAGTATGGGTATTCCCTTTTTCTCTCTATGCTCAACTTTTATCAGCTCATATTTTGAGTAGGGGTATTCCCTTTTCTCTCTATGCTCTGCTCTCCTCTCCTTATTTGCTAAGTATGGGTATTCCCTTTTTCTCTCTCTGCTCAGCTTTCATCAGCTCATATTTTGAGTAGGGGTATTCCCTTTTCTCTCTATGCTCTGCTCTCCTCTCTGTTTATTTGCTAAGTATGGGTATTCCCTTTTTCTCTCTCTGCTCAGCTTTCATCAGCTCATATTTTGAGTAGGGGTATTCCCTTTTCTCTCTATGCTCTGCTCTCCTCTCTTTATTTGCTAAGTATGGGTATTCCCTTTTTCTCTCTATGCTCAGCTTTCATCAGCTCATATTTTGAGTAGGGGTATTCCCTTTTCTCTCTATGCTCTGCTCTCCTCTCTTTATTTGCGAAGTATGGGTATTCCCTTTTTCTCTCTCTGCTCAGCTTTCATCAGCTCATATTTTGAGTAGGGGTATTCCCTTATTCCTCTCCACTCTCCTCATCTGAGTCACACACATTCCCACACCAATTTGCCACTCTCGTCTCACAACTCTCCATCAATTGTAGCGCAATGCGTCTCGACACGAACTCAAATGTGGACTTCAAAGCGTTCGATTCCAGCTCCAGCAACAGCAACAGCAGCTCATGTGTAAGTCCTTAAGTGAATGTATGTGCGCAGCTAGTTAAGCATGGCTTCTTTTGCCTCTAATCGTAATTAGCTTGTCAAATTGGATAATTTGGCCACTTGGGGTGGCTCACAGAAGACGGACACGCGGCTGCCCCTAACGGATTATTCGACGCTTGGCGGGCCGCGGCACAACTGCAGTCCCTTCCCCCTATCCAAAGATGTCAATAATCGTTTCGTTATTTGGTAAGTGGAATCAATACTTGGCCAGTGTAGCTGAAGGCAGCTCTTTCCCTCTCCCTCTCTCTGTGCATAGGGATGGCGATATGACCACACTGGATGTGGACGCCATAACGAACAGCAGCGATGAAACCCTGACTGAAAGCAATAGCATATCGGAGCGCATCATTGCCGTTGCCGGCAATCAGCTCAAAGAGGAACTGAGCACAACTGTAAAGGGTGAGTGCTCATCGATATGCCCCACTATGAATTACTTAACTATATTTTGTCACCCTGCAGAGTGCCGCATTGGTGATGTGCGCGTCACGCGTGGATACAATCTGCCAGCCAAGTATGTTCTGCACACCGTTGCACCCGCCTACAAGGAGAAGCTCAAAACGGCCGCCGAGAATGCGCTGCATTGTTGCTACAGGTTAGTCAGACCCTATATATATATATATATAATGGCTGTATCTGAATCAATATTTATATATATATATTATATTTGTCTTAGAAACGTTCTGTGCAAGGCCAAGGAGCTGAATTTGCGCACCATCGCCGTCTGCAATGTGAGTGGCAATCAGAAGACATTTCCAGCCGACGTCGCTGCGCACATTGCACTGCGTGAGTAAACGATATATGATATATGTGATATGATATATGATATATGAAAAATGACAGATGATAGATGATATATGATATATATTGTATGATATATGATATATGAAATATGATACATGATATATGATATATCATATATGATAGATGATATATTATATATTATATATATTGTATGATATATGATATATGAAAGATGATGGATGTTAGATGATAGATAATAGGTGATATATGATATGTGATATATGATATATGATATATGATATATGATATATGATATATGATATGTGATATAAGATATATGATATATGATATATATTATGCTATATATGATTTATGAATTATAATATATGATATATGAAAGATTTTTGCTTATAGATGATATATAAAATATGAAATATGAAATAATAGATGTCAGACGATAGATTTTATATAAAATATGAAAAATTACATATGATATATGAGCAGAATATATAGATATAGAGTCGCATAGTTAGTGTAGAATATAATTTAGATCCGGCTCGAAGTACCACTTTACTGTGATGATGCTTAGTACATGCTTGTTCTTTATTCTTCTGATTCAGGGACTTTATACTCTGGCTCATGTTAAGATCAGCCCATAAATCTAGCTTATCTATTGTTGAGATTCTAGAGCTCTGCTTATATATTCTTAACCTATCACTGAGCTTGTCTGTTAGTCTTTTGACTATTTACGGAGTCATAATATCTGGTCCTAATCTATTTCTATTGCACTACCTGCTGGCTCTTGAGTGTGTATACCAAATGTTTACGATTTTAGTTAGTGTTTATATTCGTGCCTGAGCATTATGAGTTGCAGTTATGACGTCTATGTATTATCTACGTCTATGTATTGTCTGTCCAATTTTCTATTTGCTCGCTCTTTTCCCTCTCTCTTTCGTTATCTCCTTCCATCTGTTATGAATCACTTTATATTCTAAATTTTAAATATTTCGTCTAGTGAGTGTATACTTCTGAGTGTATACCTCTGAGTCATAAAACAGTATATTAATTCGCAATCCATTTTGAGCATAGCTCTGAGCTGCGAACTTTAGACTTTCTTATTGATTACGAAATTTTTCTTTTGTAAAATTCTTAGATTCTTAGACTCTCTCTCTCTTTATCACTTTGTTGTGAATCACTTTTTATTTAAGGCCTATTTATCTGTTAGTATTAAATTTTAGTCTAGTTAGATTCGTTATATGACAAACATTATTCCTGTTCACAGGAAGTGTTATATGAAAAACATTATTCCAAAGATCACATCACATAAATCATAACTTAATAATTCATTAAAATTTAGCAACTATCTATCGACTTTACATTAATTAGATAATTTGCATTCACTGCTCTTAGCTCTTTCATTAATTCACTTACAATTCCCAAACTGTTTAGGCCATAGATTGACCAAAAATAATACTTTGTCTCAGCTAACTTTTTGTGCTCTCTGCAACTCAATTAATTCTGCAATGTCGCTATGACAGCAGCCATAATTTTAATCACATCTCATTCTGATTATCTTTCTCAGGCACAATTCGACGCTTTCTGGACAAATTTACACAGCAGGTTGTGATACTGTGCGTCAATAGCGGCGAGCGCGGCACGTATGAGGTGTTGGCGCCGCTCTACTTTCCACGCGATCAGCTGGAGGAGCGCAGCGCACTGTGGCAGCTGCCCAAGGATACGGGCGGCGAGCTGGGCGAGCCGCAGCATCCCGATCCGGATCGTCAGATACGCATCATACGCAATCCGCAGCACAGTCACAGTGCGCACATGCGTCATCGACACGGTGAGTGGATGAAGCTGAAACAGTGACGTTTGTCAGTTATCAGTAATCGGCTGTTATCGGTTATCTGTTATGGCTTTGCTGTTATCAGCTCTGCTCTGCTGTATTTCTGTATGTCTCTTGAGTCGGTCTAGAGCGTGAGCCTTGAGCTGATTGCTGTGCTGTTCGCCGCTCGACAGCTGCCGATAATGTCGATGTCGATAAGATTAGACAAGAAAACCCACACATACACATACACGACGTATACTTGATATATGGTTGTGCGTTCCACTTCCAATCCGAATCCGAGTTCGTTCAAATTACCTGCATACTCATTGCTACGGCTTCAGTTACGTTTTGAAGACGCCAACGCGTGGTCAGCCAAACGCGGCGAAATAAAGGCAGCGATTCTCCAACTGATTTAACTAAATTGCGCTGCAATCGAAATTTGTAAGTGTAAAAAAAAAAAAACAGAAACGGAAACAGAAACAAAATACAAAGTAAACGAGATCCGTGTTCAACAACTAAATTCGTAAATCAATCAAATTGTGGTGTGACAGCAGCCAGCTGCAGTGGTAAATTGTTTTCAAAATTACGTGTCGAAATCTGATAAACTCTTTGGGAAACATTGTTAAAGCCAACTCATTCGCGCGAGTGACGCCAGCAATGACGACGCAGCTGCCAGCCGAAAAAAGTGTTGCATACTTTGGGGCTGCCAGAGAAATTCAATTGAAATAAGGGGAAATCAGCAAAACAGGAAGTTGAAATAGCTGCAGCGGGCTTAAGTGAAATGTATTTGAATGGGGCTATAATTATATGGATATAGATGAAGATAAGATACGATATAGATAAGCCGTAACCATTTGAGCAGTTCATTGCAGCTTCTGCAATGTTGGCAGAAGCGACTAAAGTGAGCTGTCAGTTCATATCGCTCAAATTAATTTCTTAATAAATTGAATTATATAATTTAATTTAATAATAGAAAATACTGAAATTCATTTTATTTTCTTACCAAAAATTCCTATAAATACCCACTAACAGATTTTTGTTCAACATTTCGTCCAACTGCTGGAAATCAATATTGCAGAATTGCAAAAATTATATGAATTTTAATAAGCAATTGGTGTTAACATAAATTATGTTAGGATATTGTATGTTATTTACATGGTCATGTAAATAACATACTATTGCAGTTAATGCTCTGTTTCTAGAGTTCCGTTTTGTGGATTTGTTCGAGTCACAGTTTGAAAGCTTTTTTGCTTCTTCTCTTTGTCTCTGCTAATTTCAGCTGCTCACTGTTTTCGTTTCTCGCTTCCTTAGAGGTAACGGCACATATATTGTGTGCACGAAAGAGTGCGCTGTTAATATCTATTTTTAGAATACTTTTGCATAATTCTTCTTTGATTGACCTCCTTAGTAACATTAGCCGAGCTTCAAGTGGCGTGGTTTGGGTTTCGTAGGAAATGCATAAGTAAATGTGGATGAAGCAATTAGTGTGCATTTATTGGTCGACGTGAGACAAAGTATAGGTTTCTTGTCTTTTTTTATTTTATTTTTTATTTTAATTATTTTTAAACTGAGGTATAAAAGTTCTTTTCGTTAGGATATTCCAAACAAAAAAAACTTGTGAAGAAAAAGTATTTTTTTTTTAATTTTAATTTTTCATCTCTAGTTAATCGCTTTAACAGCGTCTTTATAATTACTTTTTAGATCTCTCTCTTTCTGTCTCTCTTTACACTTTGCTTCTTCCTTACGTCAGATGTCTTTCAGCTACTGGCCAAAGATTCCTTTGAGATTCTCCCTTGCAGCATCTGCAGCTCTGCATCTGAGCAGCTAATGAATATCTGCGCAACGTTGCTTCTGCGTTTTGATTAAAGTCCGCACGTAACGCAAGTTTATCAAAGCAAATCAAAGTCAAGCGTTTAAATTAGCTGTGCGTCTTATCACGACAGTTTGTGGAGATTAGTGTTGGCCATGTTTTGAGCTAAAGCTCTTGTTGTTATTGTTGTTGCTGTTGTTGTTGTTGTTGTTTCCGCTGCTGTTGTCATCTTGGCGAAATTCATTTTGGCCCACTTAAATCATGTCAACTTTGGTAAACAACGCAGTCTGCTTATCGCACCAAAAGATGCCCATTCCAGCATCTACTCTGCCCGCCAGCAGGCTGCGAGGGTTGAACGGCGTCTCTGTTGTCTCCTGTTCTCTCACGCTGAGTTATACAATTCTGTCGACGTCGCTGCCTCTGTTTGTGTCTCTGCTGCGTCGCAGCAAAAGCTAAAGCAACGTCCGTAAAGCTGTCGACGCCTGCGTCGCTTTCAGTTGATATCAAATTACGCAGCACTGAAGTTGAGACTTGGCATAAAAGTCGCATCTGTGCAGCGCGGCTGAAACATTGATAAGAATTAAAAAAAAAAAATAAAAAAAAAAACAACATCAACAAAACATGATAAACAATTCATTCGAGTTCTCCTGTAAATGCATTGACATCATTACAAATACACATCACTAATCGCACTCTCTCTCTTTCTCTCTCTCGCTCTCTGTTTACATCTCTCTCACAGCTGACGACGATTCAGACGTTAGTCCACACGACATGGAGGGCAACAGCTCAGATCTGGAGTATGGCGCCAGGGACATGAATGGCCTTAGTCTTAATTCCTACAGCAGCGGGCTGCAGGCACAGCTGCAGGTGTGTTAAATATCTCCCTCTCTTATGCCTAATAACTCACTCTCTCTCTCTCTCTCTCTCACACACTCTCTGTTTGATATAGCGCGATCTGGACAGACAGCATTTGCTGAGTGATCGACCCAGAGCTGGCATCTATGAGAGCGTCGTTGCTGAGGGCATCGAGGGCATGGAGCATCAAGAGCGGTGAGTGTTATCCAGTATAAGAGATGGATCTATAATTACAAGCAGAAAGTGAGACTTGCCTTAGATCGAACACAGCTGCAGTTGAAGCATTGAACATGCTAACAAATATTTATTTCTACAATTAATTGTCAATAAGAAACCGTTATATTCAATAGAATTTCTAAGTAATGCTCAGGTATATTAATACAGAATTACCTATACTTATATCATATCCCCATATACCATATATATACCATATCCCCACTTCTCCGTCTTGTTCTATTTCTCGTTCTGATCTTTTTGCTACTCTTTGTTTTAATCCACATTATTCTTCTATATGTACTTCTCATCCTACTACTTACTCACTTGAATCCTCATTCCGCTCCTCATTCTACTCCTTATCTTTCTCTTTATTCTCATTTTCTATTCATCCTACTATTCTTAGTTCTCCTCCTGTTACAATTACTCCTCCTATTACTAGCTGATACTAATCATTCTCTTTGTTTCCTTATTAATTTCCTACTCTCTTCCACTCCTAAATTCTTCTTATGCATACCTCTTCTTCTTTTAAAAACTAATTCTCCTTCTACTTCTGCTAACTTTCTATTCTTCAGTCTCGTTCTTTTCTTTGTCATTATCTTTGTTATTTTTCTTCTTTAATCTTCCTTGTTTTCCCCACCACTACTCCTCCTTCTCTTCGAATTTCTCACATTCTTTCTTCCTCTCCATTACTTGACATTTTCTCCTTTATTTTTCCTCTACCGAAGACTCAAGCTGCATGTATAAATAGTCATATAGTTACAAAGATAGATCGATTATTGATAGGCAAATAGATAAATCGATAGCTTTATCACTATATGGCTCCTAAATAAATAGACTGATAGATCTATCGATATGTATCTCTTATAAAAACACACTAAATTGATTTGAATATGAAAAGAGAAAACTATAAATATATTTTAACATTTTTCATATCATTACAAGAAAACGTGAAAATTTTTGAAATTAAGTTTAGATATTTCCTGTGCCGTATCAAATAATATTTACGGCTATTGAACTGGTAAATTCGACTTGCCTAAGAGTTGTTATCAGCTGAGTTCGGTCTAAACCCATTGATCCATGATTCCTAATTCGTGGGCAGAGGTGTCAAGAGTTTGACGTGAACATTTCGCAAGCTCGAATCAGGTGTCTGCTTGCGTCATTGAATACATATTGTTCCGACGTCCATTTGCAAGTCGAGTTCCATTGCTGCCAACTGCTGTCGTCTGCAGCTCATAAAACTGTCTCCGTCCCCCCGTCCGACACATAAACACATGCTGTAATACCATTCGTAATACTCTTAAATAAATAGAACTCGTGTGTATTTGGCGTGCGCGTGCCGGAAATATCTTAAGCGTCTAACAAATGACTTCTTTGACCGGGCTTTCTTTCCGACTGCGCCTCTAGCCCCCCATGCCCCACTCTGCTACTGCCTGTGGCACTCGTATTGCCTATGCAAATTTTTACAGGACATTGGCACGCGAGTGCCGCGCACATTTCGTCGTACATTTCCTTAAGACCTCCAACTCTACCCTTAACTCCTTGACCTAGCCACTGGCCACCGACGTCGACGTCGACGTCATCATTCGCATGTTCATAGACCCATATCTATTTGTCTTGGGCTCTTTCTAATTATATCTTGTCGCACGTGTCCAAATTGTCTTTGAGTTCGTTTCCGAAATCATTGCAATAATGTCAATCTATATATAAACATTTAGTTATAGCCGATATTAATAGAAATTAAGTATACGACATGTGTTCTTCGACATCTTATAATGAATTTCTATTTATATAAATCTAAACTTGTATTTTTCTATTTATTGAATTTTCTGGATTTATATTTTCTACCAACTCAATTCAATTTATTAGTTTACTGCGTACTTCTCTAACCGCCCTCGCACACAAAATATTTGTTTATAACCTTAGCCTTTATCTTTATTACGTCTCGATTTGCATTTCTCACTATTTATTCCGCAGCCATAACCGAATCATATCGAAGTATTCATTGCGAATTATTTGCATAAAATTAATAAACTTTTGGTTTTTCAACTTGAAATTGAGTTTTTGTTGTTAGCCAGTTTTGTTTTGCTGTCAACTCAATTATGATTAGCTTTGAGCTCGGATTCCGATTCGGATTACGACTCCCCGACTTTATGGAGCTCTATGTATGCAATTAGCACTCGACTCGGTTGGACAGTTCATTGAATGCAACCGCAAATTTGGTTACAATTATTTCATATCTTGTTTCATCGCATTTTGTTGGCAGTTAAATCGTAAATTAAAATAAGTATATATATATATATATATATATCTTTTATAAATCAAATAATTCATATATACATATGTATGTGTGCCTGCGAGGTTTCTTGGCTGCGGCAAACAGTTCAATGCATTTAGACGAGTTCAAAGTATGTTGCTCTGCTTATACCCTGTAGGCTGAGGCATTTAAATTAAATACTAAAAGAGACTTAATTTTATTGAAATGTAATCTTAATCTCTCTCTTAATCCTATCACATGTATAAATATATACATATACATATACTTTCGCATTCATTGCCTGCAGGGTATCTGTGGGTCGACTATTGCACGCTTACCTCATTTTCATATTTCATTGGCTTAAATGAAAATCGCGCATACGTCATGTTGGCGCTGTCCAAAAAAAAAAAAGAATAAAACAAAATCAACAACAACACACGAAAGTTGAATGATTCAACTGATTCCGTTGGGCAGTTCAAAGCAGATACGATATGTGCATTACTCGATTGGCGGCTGTCAGCCACTCAGGCAGGCAGTCAGTCAGTCAGTCAGTCAATCAGTCATGCTATGCCATGTCCTTGAAGAGGCAGAAGCTACGCTCATATAAAATTATTATTGTTATTGTTGCTGCCACTGCTGCTGCCGCTGCTTCTGCTGTTGATGTCATTGTAAAGCCGCAAAGGCGCAGATGCGCAGAGAGTGGAGAATAGAGAGTAGAATATAGAAAGTGAAGAACAGCGAGTGAGCGAGAGCAAATGTCTGTGCACTTCCTGCTGTGCGCTGCGCTGTATGCTTCACTCTCTTGGTGTACACATAAGCTAACGGATGGCGAATGAGTGAGGCAGCAAGTGAGCGAACGCGTAATTGAGAGAGCGCAATTGGACCAGGCTGTGGGCAGAGTTCGGCATTCGAAACGGCATTTGTTCAGTCGAGAAACGCAGCTCGTGGCGTCTGGTCGTGTGTGCTCTAGAAACGATTCGATTTAGTTTGGACCAACTGATTTATATAAACTCAATACTTGTACATATACAATCTATATATATGTACATACCATTCTAATAGCTATATAAAAACAATAATTTCGGTTCATAAGCATTTATTATTCTCTGTCGCGGCTTCCTTCCACGCAACGCAAAAGTCTGGCAAAAGTAGCTGCCACATTTCGGAAAATAAAATTGAATATTGAGAATTCTATTTTTACAAAATCACAAAACACGTTGAACGTAATTGAAAGACGCGAAACGTCTGCGCCATTTGCGTCAATTAACGGAAAAGTGCACCGAAGGCAAATAGGCATAATTCCATCAGGTTCTACGTTACGCTCGGTCGATAATAACTGTAAAAGGCAAAAGCAACAGCAACAACAACAACAGCAGCATAATTGAACAAGAACTAGCAAAAGCAAATCAGCTTAGAACGCAACCCACCCACCCCAAGCCACCCACTAAGACACCATC
Source organism: Drosophila mettleri (assembly GCA_035047625.1). Classification (NCBI taxonomy): domain Eukaryota; kingdom Metazoa; phylum Arthropoda; class Insecta; order Diptera; family Drosophilidae; genus Drosophila; species Drosophila mettleri. Next base: position 16,397,344 of record JAWNPI010000085.1, read on the forward strand.
AACCACAATGACAATGCTCGAGGGTATGACGTCCATAGACTTGGGCTCCAGTCCCATGCAGGAGACCACCGGGGACATAATGTCAGCCGATGAGCTCATGGAGACGCCCGAGGAGAGGTAAACAAATTCAATAAAAAAATAAAAATAAAAAACCAAATCAATTCAATTCAGGCAGCTCAAAACAAACTCTTTGCCCGATGACGTTTGGCATTTCTCTTTGTGTGTTCAATTTAGTGTTTTTTTTTTTTATTGCGTGACGTCATTTGCGTGTGTCGAAGAGAACTTCGACTTGAACTCCGCTCGAATTGAATTTTTGCCTTGCTCGACTTCAACTAGTTGTCGTCTATAATTGATGGCGCTCGATAGCAGAGCTCCTTGCTAGACAGCCCATCGGCCGAGTTGTGTCGTGCATTATTGAAAGCACACTTACGACCCTGGCTGTGGGTAGCGGCCCGCCCAGCCGCCTACCTGTCCAACTATCTAGCTTTTTTGCCTAGATTACCTGTCAATTTCAAAACTGAACAATGGCATGCCATTTGCGGCGGCGGCGGGGCAGAGCTGTTAGAATAGCCAATGCTACAGTAGTACCTCGTTAAGTGAGAAATAGAGCGCAAAGCTAAGCTAGGTTGCAGCAAGAGACAAGCAGAAATATAGATAGAGGAAGGTAAATGAAAGAAAATATCAATCGATCAATAGAGATACTGAAGCATGATTAGAATAATTTATATATTCAAATTTATTTATATATTTTTAGATCGTAATATTGATAGCAGAGCCTTTACATTCACTTTAGTCACTTCTCACTGTAGCTTAATTGCCTGCTTTAATAACTGATTTCTTAATTTAGCTGAAAGCAACAAAAACCAATGAACACAAATATAAATGCGAGCGAATTTCACACGCGAATTGTTTATAATCAATGTACTATAAATATAAACTGGTTACAGTTGTTAAATAGATGAATATATCCAGAGAATATACGATGTGGACAGTTATTAGAAGAGTGCAGAAAATGCAAATAAGTTTACAAAGTGTAGACAAGGATGCAGCGAGCATAGTTCGTTGAGACACACAGCAGGTCGTCACAGCAGCGTAGAAGAAGATAAAAGCGAGTAGAAGATAATGCAGTTACTACGCTGCGCTCAATGAATAGAAGAGTCAACTGAAAATAGTGGGCTTAACGAGAAGAGTAAGCAGTAGTATACTGTAGAGTAGAAGATGCATGCAGAAGTAGAATAAGAGAATGTATTAAATGTGTGAATGACAATGCTGGCACTATACAGTGAGTAGAGGAGAGAGCATAGAAAGCAGAGTACAGAGTAATCGAAGAGCTTATAGTAGTGGAAGGCATATAGACTGTACTAGGTAGAGCTAGCTTAAGTAACTGTAACAAATTGTAAAGTAAAGCAATTGAGTATATTGAGAAGGTAGAAGGAGAAGAGAAGGAAGAAGAAATATAAGTATACAGTCTGGCTACAGCGTCTTCTACTGCTTGCATTTCTAGCAGACTTTGTAGTATACACATTAGAAAAGAGAACAGATATTAGAATCAGTATAAGAAGTTACAGTATGCACAATACGAAGGTAATGGTAGACGATCATAATTGAATGTCGTATTTAGAATATTTAGGAGTTCACATTATATGTTAAGTTTATACAACTTATAATTAATATACGTCATACATGGTAAATGGAGATAATGCAGCATGTAGTGTAGAGTAGTGTATACCGCATGAACCTGATAGAAGAGTGTGCTAAATATAGTATGCACTTATCTTAGATATATACTATTTACCTGTCTGTTTACATACTGCGTCACAATGCGTCACATTCGCTTTAGAGCACCGGGCACAAACTTTTATCTTAATCTGCTGTGAGGATGCGTTGCAGATGCTGTCGTTGCTGATCTAATCAGCCTTACGGCTTATCGCTCGATAAGCAGCTGCTACCGGCATTAACTGCGTCACTGTGCACCAGGCACAAACACGCACCGACACACACACACACACATACAAACAGCATTTACAATCACTGAGGCGTGCGACAGTAAAAAGAAAATATGAAACTGCTTAATTAACACCTTTTACCACCTGCAGAAGTCAATACTAGTACTTAAATGACTCAGTTAGCCTTTAGGCTACAAAAATAATATTGAACTTAACTAGAAATTAGAGCTTGCTCTAAATTGTAGATTTAATTGGGAATTTACACTATTTTCTCCAATATTGAAACAATTCTATGTTAACATGATGCAAAGGCAGTCTCCTAACAGTAAGGGCTGTTGTTAACAGCATGTAAAGCTGTTTAGCTGAGCACTGAGTTTTGTTTAGCTGTTATATGAGTGTTATACTTTAATGTAATAGTTGAATGATTCATTGCGAGTTTCCTCTTTTTCTCTTTCTATGCCTCTTTAATTTCTAGCGAACTTTCTTAACTGTTATATGAATTATATTACAGTAAAATGAGCACACTTTGTATTATTATGAATATAAAGTCGCACAATGTAAACAAATAATTGAAAATTTTCTAAGGAGACTAAGACTAATTACTCCAAGAAAATGTGTTATATTTGTACATCTATTATAACACGATTTGTCTGCTAAAACTAAACTATTATGTCAACTCTTCGCTGCTAACTGTATAACAGTCTTTTGAACCATTGTCTATCTTCTGTATTTTATAGTCTATGCTGCTGTTAAAGTATGCGTTACTGTTCGCCGGCATAATACTATTTTTTATTGTATAACAGTAAACTGTTAATTGTTGCCTAGCTACTGTCAATGACCCAGGTAGTATATACTTAAGTGTTATCAGAGTGGCCATATATGACTGTATAACAATTAAGATTGTATACAAATTTGTTATACTGTATAACAGAGAAATATATTTCTATTTTAAGCTGCCATTCAATATTTGTCTGCCTTTTAAAATGCGTATAACAGTCCCTTCGCCTTTTACTTGGCCAAAGAAAGTATTTAGTATATATACGAAATTTCTAGTTTAATTAGTGAAATCATAATTGCGTGCTCCCGCTTTTCCTCTACGCAGCTTATCGCGCAAATATTTACTTTAATTTTGGTACAATAAAAAAGCCAAAAATAAATGCTGCAAAAAAAAAAAAACCGTTGAACTCGTGGCCAGGTAAATAGCGTATAACTCATAAAACTGGGTACAAACTTTTCAAAATATTTACAGTCCAAAAGCAGAAAAATACGCTTGAATGCTAAAGTGAATGTCCATGTGAATGTGAATGCGAATGCGAGTTTGTGTTGCGAATTCGTAAGCAGCTCGGCAAGGTAAACACAATTACGATTACGACGAGCTGCGAGCTATGAGTGACTCGTGCTCATCTGATCTACTGGATCAGTAGACAAAGACTTGAGCAAACAATTATGAACGAGCGAAGAGTGCTCCAGTTGGGAGTGCGCGACAAACAGCTACCCTAAATCTTAATATTCCAACTTGATTGTCTGCCCATAAAAAAAATAAAAATAGAACACAAAAATCCCTGTGCTCATTGCCCCCCTATGGAGTAACTTTGTTGCTATATAACTCGACTGCTACATGTGCGATTTTAATCATATTTTCAGTGCATTGAAACTATATACAGATGTATGTGTGTACCAAAGCTCAAAGTATTGCGACTTGAAATGAATTATTATTATTATTATTATTATTATTATTGTCATTATTATTATTATTGTCATTATTATTATTATTATTATTATTATTATTATTATTATTATTATTTTTATTATTATTATTATTATTATTATCATTATTATTATTATTATTAATATTATCAATATTATTATTATTTTTATTATTATTATTATTATTATTATTAGTATTATTAGTATTATTATTATTATTATAGTCTGAATCCATGTAAAATGAGAATTCAGCGTGAGATTATTTTATAGAATTATTTTTTTCTTATTTATGAGAGCATACGTCTCAGGTATTTTAGATATTAAGCTATTAGACAGGAATAATATTTCTACAATTTTTATGCCCCACAATTTATGCTTAAAAACTAAGTGAAGATATGAATATTTAACGATATGAATATTAACAATAATCTATCGCAATAAAATTATAAATATTCACATAATATAGGGTATACAAGAATATACACAACAAATTGCAAGTCTTCAGCTTTTCTAGTTTATGAGTTCGTTGAGGTCAGCTCAGCTCAGCTCAGACTCAGCTCTTTATGCTTATCGATATTAGATATATGATGTAAGTTAGCAGCCACTTCTAGATATCGCTACAACACAGGGCATTAGCAGCTTGCTAAGCAGTCTAGAAACTAGTTCTAAACGCCATTAGCACATAAGTGGATTGAATAATGTTTACAAGCAATATAAATATCAATATATTATTTGTTTGTTACAGATATGAGCGTCTGCTACAGCGCGCACAAGTTGAGGACTTGAACGAGGTGTCTGGCATCGGCTGTCTGTATCAGAGTGGAGTGGATCGTCTTGGCAGACCAGTGATTGTGTTCTGCGGCAAATGGTTTCCAGCACAGAACATTGACCTGGAGAAGGTGAGAGTCCAATGGAACTGGAACCCACAAAGCCAAGCCGCATTGATAACTAATATTTTTGTGCGTTTTATATTGCAGGCGCTGCTGTATCTGATAAAACTGCTCGATCCGATTGTCAAAGGCGATTATGTCATTGCCTACTTCCACACGCTCACGTCGACGAACAACTATCCATCGTTGCACTGGCTCAGAGAGGTCTACAGCGTATTGCCCTACAAGTGAGTGAACTGAGTATAAAACGAAAGAAGTATATTAATAACAATCAACCTAAACAGGTACAAGAAGAATCTGAAGGCCTTCTACATAGTGCATCCCACGTTCTGGACTAAAATGATGACCTGGTGGTTCACCACATTCATGGCGCCGGCCATCAAGGCGAAGGTGCACTCGCTGCCAGGCGTTGAGCACTTGTATTCGGCCATCACAAAGGATCAGCTGGAAATACCCGCCTATATAACCGAATATGATATGGCAGTGCGTATTCTACATACATAAATAAATAATATATATATATATATATATTCGATTTCTTATACTCATTCGATTTCTATTTGTCTCTTTCAGACCAATGGCCTGCATTATTTTAACCCTGTGCCGACTGCCTCGTAGATGTCAGCCATTGTGGCTGTCTAGAGGCAGCTCCAAACCACCAGATATATAATACACATAGTTATATACATTATACAGACATATACATATATATAAATATATATATATATATATACACACACATACATACACAGACGTATATTGAAATTTTTTATAAATTTTATAGAATTGTACTCTTTGTTTTCTTATTATAAATTGTAAGTCGAAACTAGTTTTTGTTTCTGTTTTCAATTGTTGAAATCGTTTTTGTGTAGGTATAAACAAAGAATGTTACAACTAAACCAAAATGGAACCCGAGCTGATCAAGTGTAGGACTAGAAGAATTAATATATATATATATATATATATATATACCATTTATATATATATATAAACTAAATTCAAAATGTTATCCAAAATAATGTTAAAACATTCTTATGAAAGTGCAAGAAAAAACCAAAATTTTGTTGATTAAAAAACTAAAAAAATATTAACAACAAATTAGAAAAGCTAAAACAAATTGAGAATTCGATTAGCATTGTTTGTAGTTAATTAAAACTGATAAAGAATTATAAGTAATATGAAATGAAATTGTATTACGGCCTATGTACTTCTATATAGTGCTATATCCTTAACTGTATCATCTCTCCCATGCATAGAGACAGATAGAGCGAGAGAGGAAATCGCCCCCAAAACTAAGAAAACAAATACGTACATACTATAAATTCAATTGTAATTATACAAAACACGAAATGAAATTATATAAAAATATATATATATATATATACATAAATTATATACACTAAAAAACCCAAAATAAATAAAAACAAAAACTAATATATATGTTGCAATAAATAAAAGAGAGGAAAAATATAACTCACAAACAAAAACTGCATAAAATATATTTTAAAAGAATTGTTAAACGAAATAAAAACCTTTTGTAGATAATAATTATACAAAAATCAAACAAAATTCATATTTAGAGCTCAAAGTGAGGCCCGCAATTGAAACACCAAAAGAAGCATGAAAAATTCAACTAACAATTAATAAATGTTCAATGTTAAAAATGGTTTAAACTGGTTTGAGCCAAAAACATCAAAACACACGCACATAAACACACACATACACACACACCTTTATATATAGCTAAGTCCTTGTTAATCTTCCATGCACCTTTTGCGCTCAAAAATTAAAAAAAAAAAAAAAAAAAAAACCAAAAAACTTGTAAGAACTAGGCAGTCGGTTGCCATCGACTGCATAATACTCGTTCACTTGCAGAGATCAGAAATTGAAGAAGTGAATCAATAATTCTATAACTTGTAGAATTTGCAGAGTTTTCTGACTTATCATATTCCAATGGAAGAATTAAATACTATATTTATGTGTCGAGCGGATGTAGCGCAGCTCAACTGAACTCTTATTCTAAATTACTAATTGATTATCAAACAACTCTAGAGCTATGTTATCTATAAACTGTAGCTATTTTACACGCCGCCCAAAGAGCTGAATTTGTCACATAAATATATTTGCCTAAATGTATGTGTTGAATCTCTCAACTCCCGAGAAAGTAGCTGAGTGTATCAAATTTCTAGTTTGTGTAGACCAATCCATATGCTCGCCTCTCACTTGTTGAACGAGTATATAAAAGGCATGAAATTTAACAAATACCTTAACTTTTTTCTCGAACTTAACTCAAGCACGTTTCGCAACAATTTTTGAGAATTGGTAAATAAAAATGAAAAATAAATATGGCGTATGCTTAATGTATGCCCACACTTATCTAATGTAGCTAATGAAAATATTTAAAAAGCAAATCACCAACTTTTTTCAATTAGGGCAAATGCAAAATCAATTCTAGAATGCTGAATGACAAGAAAAACAAAAAAATCAAATTTCAAAATAAATATAAAAAGATGAAAAAAAAAAAACACCAAGAAGCAGAACAATTTAAGCAAATTACATTAAAAAAAAAAAAGAATTAAAACAATGCACTCAGGGATTGATTTAAACAAAAACCAAATAAGAAACCGAAGCAGAAGAAGACGAGGAATACCACAAATGAAACCCACAAATATTTAGATAATACGCTTTTTTGGAAGCACTGCGAATATCGTAATACCTTTTTGCAAAAAACTCACAAATCGGCTGCCTGGCTAGTACCTAAAGAACTAAATGTAGAAATAGAATCCAAATGAGAGCTATAGCATTTAACTATATATGATACGATATGATATGATATGAGAAAATTAGCAAAATGTTTTTTAGGCTCTTTAAAGAAATTCTTTGAACAATTGTAATTGTAATAATTGTAAAACATCATCAAAAACTTATGCCAAAAGGAAAAGAAAACAAACATTTTTGTATTGCTAAATTGAAAAACCAAAAATTTATATTTATATAGTTGGAATATATAGCAATTGAATTGCTTCTACTACATGCATACATATATATATATATAAATATATATATATAAACATATATTTTTGTCACCCACACACAGACGCGCGCATGCATAACTAGAATCCCAATTATACAAGATATATATATATATATACATATATATATAGATAAAGGGAGTTATAGGTAAAGTAAAAGAGAAGCCCACAGAATATAATTTTTGAAAACTACAAAAAGATAATCATATATGCATATACTGTGTATATATATATATATATATATGCGAGATAAACTTGAGATATATATATATATTTGTTATAGCCTAAATGCATTTTCTATAAGCCAGATATACAAATTAGCAATCCGAACCCCGAATCCAATCAAATGCCAAGTGCTCCTTCTACAGCAAAGAAAATCCTAAATATAAATTTTAGTTTCTCAATTATTTGTAGATAATTTACAATAATTTAGTAATTCGAAAGCCAACTACAATTAATTAGGCAACAATTTCTATAATTAGTTTCATTTGATTTAGTAAAAGCTTTAGTCGAAACTCTTTTTGAACGCAAAGGCAAAAAGAATAGAAAAATTTAATTGTACCTTAATTGAAGATGAAGATGAAGATTCTGCGATTGAATTTAGTGTAGCATAATATTGTATTTTTAACAAATTCCTTATAGCTATTAATTGTTAAACCAAATGAAAAACAAAATTCAATTAGTATATATAGAATCTATCTAAAATATATATAAATATATTTATCTAAATGCTAATGGCACAAAACACTAAAGCAAAAAGAAGAAGAGATAACAAAAAAATACCATTTAGTTAAGTTTTCCAAATATGAAATTTCGAATCCTTCACCTACTCCTACTGCGTTTTCTTTTTGTATATAACATTTATGTACGAAGTAACAAATTTAATTGGTAACAAATTAATAATTAATAATAATATTAATAAAAAGAACATACGCTTTCGTTAAAATTAACCAACTAACCTTCTTTATTGCGTACAATTGCTAATCAACAACTTAAAACTAGAAGCGTAGAACAATGCTTGAGCACTCGCAGTCACTCACGAATCGCACCTTAAATAATAATCCTGAATTTGCTTTTGGTTTTCTATTGTAAATTTGGCGCAATAAGCTTTCAAGTGTGACCTTGTGCGCTTTTGTCTGAAAATCCCCAACGGCTGATCGAGTTGGCAGTCCCGAGTCCCGTATGGTTGTAGCGTGTGTTTAGTTTATTACCAATTGTGTTTCTGGCGCGTCCGGCAGGTATTTAGCCTTGTGGTCGTCAAACAATTTCTGCAATGAATCCATTACCTTTGCGTGTATTTCATCGACGTAGGCGGCATCGGGCTCTGCAGTCTGCACCACCTCAATTGGCGCACCAACTGAAAATCAATGTGTGAGTTCGGTTTGCTTGAGGATCGGATGCTTGCGGCTACTTACGAACTTGTGTGATGGGTCGACGGTAGGGCACAACGCCCAGGGGATAATGGAAGATGTTGCGACCCAAGGGCAGAAGTGGGGCTATGCCTATTCGCTTCTTTACGGCGATCTGAAAGTTGCGCAGCTTCGAGCCCGGCGGATTGGCCACCTGCTGGAATATGTCAACTTCGCCAAACGAAATGCTGGGCACAATTGCAGAGCTGCTCAGAAGAGTGAGAGAGAGAGAGAGAGAGGAATAGTTTTACAGTTACTCTCCGTCTACCTACCCTGTTCGCACGGCCATCTTTACAAAGCCCTTGCGACTCTTGAGCGTTAGAATATATTGGCCGGGATGTGAGTCGAGCGCCTCCTGCGCCCCGCCCACTAAAATAGCTACCGCATTGGAGGTGAAGCCATCGCGATTGTCGGGATGCTGCGGATCGTTCGACTTGCTGAGGAAATACATCAGCGACTCCTTCGACACAGAGATCAGCCCCCAGCAGCGCAGAAAATGACGTAGAAAAGGTGTGACAAAATGCTGATTAAGTGTGCCCACCTTTGGACGCACCTGAGGGAACAGTCTCATCCATACACTAATATCAAAGGCCATATTCATACAAATGCCGGTGCTGCAAGTAAGTCATAAAATACATCTACGCATATGTACATATGTTGCTGATAAGATATCTTAATGCAAGTAGTTACCCAAGTATGCCGTGTGGAAAGCTAGCTATTATGTAGTTTTTATTGGGCGGTAGCTCCGCTGTCTTAATCAATTGAACAGGGAAATATCTACGATATATGCGACTTATGACATTGTTGCGCATAAGCATGCAACTGAAAGCAATCATGAATATTAGCCATAATTTAATCTTCGTCACTTAGACATACCCATTGCCATCTACGGGGGAGTAATTGAACTTGTGCCTCACGTATATAATGGCCGTATAGACGATCAACAGAGTGCGTAAAAGATTACCGCCAAAGAACTGCAAAAGAATTTAAGTAATACACATATGTTGTAAGAATCTCCAGGGTATGCTCTCTTCTATGCTAAGCTAGAGCAATCGAGCGAGATGCCTTATCTCACTTTCTTTCTCTTGTTCGATATATTAAAATTTACGCCTTCACTTTTTCACTTTTATTCCTCCTTCTTTTCTATCGTGAGAGCAACAGTGCAAATTAGTCAAAGCACTTGCCATGCAAAGAGCTGCAAGAGAGTCAGTAATTTGTGCATACGCATATTTACGAATCTACAATGTGTGCTCTCTTCTAAGCTCTCTCTTTTAGAGCAAGTTGCCACCCCGAATTTCGTATTTACAAGCGCTTAGTATGAAAGCTAGAGCGATCAAGCGAGATGGCTTCTCTCCCTTTCTCTCTCAAGGGTACGCCTACACTTTGACACTTTTTATATTACTTCTTTACTTTCGTGAGAGCAGTATTGCAATTTAAACCGTTTGTTATGCCTATACTTTTCTTTCTCTTTATATTCAAGTGCACGCCTTTTACAATCTTCTTCTTTCCTTTCGTAAGAGCAGCAATGCAAATTATTTAAAGCTTTTGCCGTGCTTATACAAAATCTGTATTCCGTAATTGATTATTTTTGGAAAGAGTATTAGAGCATTGTCACACTTCAAGATAACTTTATCGAAAAACGCACACATGCACAGCTCGTTGTTTATGTGTTTGCCCTTGAACATGTTTATCTTTAGTGCGCTACTAAGTTTATCCTGTCAAGGCAATTTTAGAACGCGACAGTTCGCTTTATTGTGCTCTTACTGTACTGTGTGTACTTACCAGTATTATTAGCGAGGCGTACAATGAATTCAGTGGCAATGTGAAGAAGAACGGCGTATAGATGGCCATGACCAAAAGCTCCAGCCACCTGTTGGCCGTCGCCTTGATGCACGCCAATTCGATCTTCATGTTGAACTCTAGGTGTAGCTGAACGCTAGGAGTGGAGAGTAGAGAGTAGAGCAGAGCAGAGCGAGCACTTGGCAGTGGGCAGACACGCCTCAGTTGACTTCCCAGCGACGACTGAACTGTCGCCCAAATGTTCAATGCGTTCTTATCCTTATCGCTAGCTGTGCAGAGAGACGGACATCGGACATCGCAGTTAACACTTTAAGAACGCATTTTAGTGATAATTATTTAGCGATAAGTTTCGGCGGCTATTGATAAAGTGTGCCCCCATGCACTAAAACACTTTTCAATTATCTAAAATATTTTACAATTGTAAATGCTGTGAGGAACATAAGAGCCGATCTTTATCAGTAAACTGGATACGTAAAGCCAAGCTTAGCTAGTTTGGAATGGGTATATATTATTTATATATATATATATTTTAATATGTACTTTGGCTAATTGTTATATCATACATTCACGTTGCTATAGTCATAAGATAAGAAAACATTTATTCATGTGTCAATGGGTGTATGTATAACCCACTCAGTCTTGACCTTTAGAACGGATTCGCTTCTGGAATAATGGACACACACACACACACATACATTTATGTATGTATTTCCTAAATTGTAGCTCGCAGCAGTTGAGTATTTCACGAATTTGAGTTGTGAGCAATGGCTTCGATAAGAAATTTGACAAATAGTTTCCACAGCAAACAGACAAACGTCTCCTAATAGCCTGGTATTTACTTATCAATGTGTGTGTGTGTGTGTGTGTGTGTGAATGGCCTATCCCATGTATAACGTATTTGCTTACTCACGCTTAATCTTGATATAGTAAATATTGAGTATATGTAAAAGTTATTGTTATACTGTTCTAATTAATTGTCTTCGTAATCTATTGTAATGCAACAGGTTCTCTCAATTGAAATGCATTTGATTTGAAAATAGATTAAACCAGTTAATGTTTTTTTATCATTATGCATTGATGATTCACAGTTTTCAATTTGCGCACTAATAAAGTGTAATGCTTAATGTTTATTGTTTTCATTATTATTTTTTTTCGCATTTAGTTCATCCAAGTTCAAATTCTGCTTTTAAAGACACTTTTAATTTTTTTCAAAATAATCTTTTTTAATTATTTATATAAACACGGAAATGATCTTGGCTTAAGGTTAAACAGAAAATTATAGAGAAGATAAATCTTTTTTTTAAATTCATAATTTTATTTGATATTCATTTTGGAAATTTTTATTTTTTATTATTTAAAATTTTTTATTTTTATTTATACTGAAAGTTCCCCCTTTGGTCACACTTTTGCGCTTTTTATCACTATACCAAATGCCAAATTCACAAAAATTACCTTTTTTTTCAAATATTGTATAATATATAATTATATTTATATCTATTATTAAATGCTGTGTGCATTCGTTTGTGCTGCACTTTTGGGTTTCAAAAAGTTTCGGTTGGGCCAGCCAGCGGTCGAGTGTGACCTAATCTTGAAGCGCTGCAAATGGCAAAGTATTGATTTTGGCAACGGTCACACTATTGTTTACATGCGCTGTTGCGCTTTACGCACGCGAGTTACAGTGGTGGCAAACACAAAATACAGGTATACAGGTGTGTAAATATAGCTCATCTCAGCTATATACACACACATTTGTTGCGCCTCGGGTGAAAATAAGCGAACAGCGTCAACTGACAAGGAAGAGGCGCACCATGGCCACCGAGGAGCATCAGCGCTTGGCGAACATTGTGAAGAGCTGCCACGAAAGCTTGAGGCAACTCACAAAACTATATGGAGCGGAACGTGCCTGGCAGGAGCACACGGGGCCGCACAATGCTGAAAAGCTGGCCGAATATGCGGACGCAATGCAGCAGCTTGCGGGCATTTGGGAGGCGAACAGCAGCAAGACGGAGTTGCAGGCGCGCAGTCGCATCGAATGGGCCATCGACTATATAACGAAGTACTTCTTCACCGAGGGCATCTATCTGCAGAAGCGACAGCGGGAGCAACGCTTGCTGGCCTCCTACAATGAGCTGGCCGCATCGGAATGCACCTACATGGCCGAGCCGCCCGAACGGGTGCGTGTGCTCGACGTGGGCAGCTGCTTCAATCCCTTTGGCAATATACCGCACTTGGAGGTGACGGCCATCGATCTCTGTCCCGCACCTGGAGCTCTTGTGCTGCAGGCAGACTTTCTCACAGTGGGCGTGGAGGCCGGCTTGAAGCAGCCGGAGATTATTGAACAGAGCGTGAAGAGCTTACCTGCTGGCCACTATCATTGCGTCATATTCAGCCTGCTGCTGGAGTACATGCCCAGTGCGGAGCAGCGTTTGGTTTGCTGCCAGAAGGCCTACGAGCTGCTGGGACCGGAGGGAATTCTAGTCATCATCACGCCCGACTCACAGCATGTGGGCAAGAATGCGAGCATCATGAAGAACTGGCGGTTCGCGCTGGCCAAGCTGGGCCTGCTGCGCGTACGCTTCGAGAAGCTGCCCCACATCACCTGTATGGTGTTTCGTCGAGCCATCAGTCAGCACTTATCGCAGCACTGGGCGAGCGTGCATCGCGAGGAGGGCATCTGCGAGACGATTCGCATTCCACAGGACGATCACTAAGTTAGCCAAAGCCAAAGCCATAGCGCCATAGCCATCAATTATCTGTCTGCATTATATTTATGAGTTCCTTCTTTCTTAACTATTTTTAAATATGTCATATAAATAGTTACTTAAATACTATTGCTATTGCTGCAGTTGCTTATTTCCTGCTTCTGGGCTGACTGGGCAGTGCTGGACTCGGCGGTCTGGCGCTTCTTCATCGCCGTCGTGGCGCCCACTGCCTGCTGCATTATGTTCGGGGGCAGCGGCTTCTTGCGGTCCGCCTCCCACTCGGCACGATGCAAACGCTGTCGATGCTTATACATGTTGGCATTGGAGAAGAACGTCTGCGGGCAATTCGGACAGGTGTAGAGCACCTCGCCCGTGTGCGTTGATGTGTGCTCCTGTAAATGAACCATAAGAGCGTTGAGCAAAGATTCATGCAGTTGGAGCCATTGGAGTCACTTACTCTTAAATCCTGCGGCCTTTTGAACGCCTTCTCGCACATGGTGCATCGGAACTTTCGCTCGCACTGGTGATTGTGGTATATATGGCGCTTGAGTGCTCGCGAGTTCGTCGACTTCTTGTCGCAGATGTGGCAACGATGCTCACCGCCGGGTGGCTCGTGCACCGTGCTCATGTGCTGCTTGAGGCCCGACAAGTGGCGCAGCCAAGTGCCACATATTTCGCACTGCACGGGATCGGGCTTGGGCCGTGGCTTATCGGAATGCTCCAGTTCGTGGTGTTTCTTCAGATTCGCCTGAGAGCGCAGCGTCTTGCCGCACTTGTCGCAGATGATGGCAGTCTCCGGGTCATGCATATAGCGCAGATGCTCCTTGAGCTTGCGTTCTGTGGGCACTCTGCAAAAGGCAAAAACAAGGCATTTAGTGTGAGGCTTAAAGTCGCCGCTCAGCTCAGGTCCCCCGGCTCACTTCTTGTTGCACTCGGGGCAGGTGTATTTGAAGTCCGACTTGGGCACATGCTTGGACACATTGTGATACTCGACGGCAGCCTTTGTGGTAAAGCATTTGGGACACTTGTCGCATTGATACATGCGTTTGTCCTTCGCGTCCGCCTGCGGATTCGTATGCGTTTGCTCGTGCGTCTCGAGTGTTTTGGAATCTTGGAAGATGCGACCGCATTGCGTGCACATGAAGTGCTCGGGATTCTTGTGGACCAGCACGTGCTCGGCCAGTGCGCGACGTATGTGAAATTTGCGACCACAGCAGGAGATGAAGCCGCTCTCGATGTTATGCGACATGCGCTGATGGCGCCGCATGTCCCCGAAGTTGGGCACTAACAGATTGCAGACATGGCATGGCAGCTTCTTGAAGAAATCGAATATGATCTCGTCGAATTCGTTTTGTTGCGCCTTCCGCTTCTCAATCTCCTCGCGGCTCATGCGAACGGGCGGAATCAGCGGCTTGGGACGTTTGCGATACTTCTTCGGCTTGACCACAATACGTTTGGGTATCTCTGCATAGCGCTCCTCTGGCTCGATATCCGGCAAACTGTTGCCGGAGTCGGTGTCGCTGCTTTCGCTCGAGCTGGCGCTGTCATCAGTGCCCAGCACTGCCTCCGCCGCGACAAAGTCCATGTCATTATCATTGTCCACGTCGGAATCGTGCTCGTTTTTCATGCAGCTGGTCGGCGAGACGGGCGGTGTTTTCGAGCGTCGTCCACGGCGTGAGCTGCGACGCAATTGCTGGCCCTTGACTGCCTTCGCAGCAGACGCTTTCAGTTCCAGGAACTCAGCCAAAGGTATGTCGCCGTCCGAATCACTTGCGAGTTGCTGCTGTTCGCTTTTAATGCGTCGCTTAGCACTCGCTGGATGCTCTGCACTGGGCCTCTTCACAACCGGGCTCTTCTGCTCCAGCAACTGCTCCTCAAGCATTTCCAGCTTGGGCAGCGGCTCGAGCTCGTTCACCTCCACCTTGACATCGCCAGAGGCAAAGAAGTCCTCAGCCAGTGCATCGAGCTCGCCGACAAATGCCAATGGATTTGCTGCATCCGATTCCTCACAGAACTCAATGTGCACATTCTTCACATCGCAGCGCCTCTCCTGGTGGGCATTATAGACTCGCTGATAGAATTCGTTGAAGCTGCTCACGCACTCCCAGCACTGGCGACAGATTTGCTCATGCTCACCAGTGGCGCTGCTCAGCTGCAAATAGTTTGCAAATGAAAATGGAACGGTGCTGCAAAGTGAACTATTCGCATTCGCGCCTTTACCTCAAGCCAAAAATGTTTGTTTATTGTTTTGCAAATGTTAAGCCGCAAGCCGAGTTCGGAGAATATTTGATAGGACTCAGCGTTGTTGCAGCAGCGAAAACAAAGCACACACGCTGCCATGGCGTTACTCTACTGTTGCTTGAATTAATAAAAAATTGCTTAGGCGGCCGTCATTTGTTAATAGCAAAACGAAATTTGTTTAAAAACAAAACAAAAAAAAACAATTGTTTCCTATTTGTTGACAGTCGACAGATTCGTGGAGGTCGGCTGATTGAATACTATCGATTGGTTAAGCAGTGTGTGCACACTTTTCGAATAAATGCAATCGAGCGGCGACCACACTGTGTGCAATTCAAATATCGTTACGATAAACAGCAGTCAGTACATTTCCAACGGTCGTGCGGTGCGGTTTAATTCTACGGTGCTTACGTTAAAGACAAACAATAATTTGAAAGAAAAGATTTTCTGGAAGCAAATGTATAATCAAAGACTTAATACAAATACTATAATTACATGTCAATTAAAATTATATAGAAATAATAGCATAATTTTGCACTTGCCTTGGCAACTGAATAAGTACATAACTATGTGTAATTGAATGATTTGCTTTTAGTGTTTGTTTTTTTTTTTGTGCTCTTTTTTTATTGTCGCTGTTTTTGTTTGTCTGTCTGCAAAAATTAACACTCGACTCACTGCCAATTTTCATTGCCTGCTAATGGCTAAAATAACTTGTTAGTTATTACAAAGTTTGCCTGGAAATGTGTTATGAAAGATTGCACTAAATGTACTTCCTTTATTTTGCCCGTGGAATGAATAGCTTAATTCATATTCATACATATGTATTTCCGTTATTCCACAGTTACAGTTGACTTGAACTTGAGCCAATTCAACTGCTTAATAACAGCTGATTTCCAACAGCATTTGATAAACAATTTCAACGATCGACTTCCTTAATTGGGCCTTTTACTTTTGTTTATGAATGAATGCGCAACATTCACCTGTTCGCTCGGTAGTTGCCACCCAACTAGTTGCAGTTGCGGTTGCTGTGGCATGCCGCATGCATTTGCCACTTGCAATGCTGCGCTATGTGTGTGGCAGCTAGTTCGTTTCGTTTCACATCGCTTAGCCTGCTCCAGTCTGGTTTTTTTTTCGATACTCTTTAATGGGTAAAAAGGGTATATAAATTATGCTAATATATGAGCTGCATTTAGAAGAAGGCGTGCCTAAGCTAGAGATGGGGGAAACAAAAGAGAAAAGTCAATTGAAATGAAATTAACATAAGAGAGCAGAAGACACTGCAGAAGATGAAAAGGAAGAAGCCGCAGTAGAGAAGTCGAATGCAAGAGAAGCGAAACTAACACAAGAGTAGAAAATAGGAAAAAACAAATAAAAGAGATGTCAAAGTAAACATCAATATAAGAGAAGCGCAAGATGCTTAGCGCAGAGGAGACAAAGAAATGTAGATATTAATGGAAAAAGAAAGAGAAAGTGAAAGAGCATATGTTTGCATGTAAATTAAAAGGAGCTTGCTATAGCTGTTCGACAACCTCTTGAGGGTATATGCGGATCGAGCACTGCCGACCACACTCTTACTAGTTTTTTCTTCCAATTTTCTTTTACGTAACACTTAGCCAAGGCACGAGCCAAAATATATTTTGCTTATATATATACACTATTTTGTGGGCTTATTTGAAGAGCATTTCATTTTCACTCTTTACAAATTTGCTGCACTCGACACACACAGAGACAAGCTTGAGCCGGGCACGTTTTTATTATCGCACATTTCTACTCCGGAATATTAATAGGTACATCGACCAGCAGCAATAAAAGCAAAAACAAAAAAAGGAAATGAAAATTTAGCTGCTGCGTTCATTGGCCAACTGACATCCAAAAAAAAAAAAAAATAGAGGCTCCACTGTGCATACCCAAGTGAGAATCGTCACATAAATACAAAAACGACAAATTGAACATTCTATGCAGAACAATCGTAGCTCTGATAAAACTGTGTCAAACTGTGCCCCAATATATAATTAAAGATATATATATATTTATAAATATTCCATTGCAAATATGCATCAACTGAAGCTTTGCAAAATTTGGCGCTTTTCGCTTTTGTCAAGCGTTTTATTGTTATTCACACTGGTGGAAGTGACAAAGGCTTATGGATTTGGACGTTGCCCGAAGTATCCGTCTATGCCAAAGTTCAATATGAGTCGAGTAAGTTACGCGCACATATTAAGAAAATATTTATTATATATATATATATATATATATATATATATATATTCAATTTCTATTAACTAACAGCTGCATCAAGTTGACATCACTAGTTGCTTGTTTAGTCACAACGATTTTATATATTAAATATTCATTGTAGAGTGTAGAGTGTTGAGTATTGCTAGGCTTGTATATATCTAAAACTCAAAAAGTGGAGTGAGTGAAAAAAAATTAGAATCAGTATCGGAATCATATAAAGACCTCAGAAGGGTCACAGAATCGGAAGAATCTTCGGGTAAAGTCAAGAGAATAGGCACATCTCCTGACCTCCTCCTCCTTTCGCCTCTAGGTTAGAGCTCAAGACATATTTACTATAAATGTGATATATTAATTATTATTAAGCGCTTGGCAAGTTTCTCAAATAACATAAGTAAACTCTCGCTCTGCTCTAAATATTATTCTCCCTTATCTAAACACTTTTAATTCGATATTAGTTGCCCATTCGCCCAATGACAGATTTCACAGTTTATTTGCCAAATTCGCCGAATAATAATAAACAAAGAGCTGTGAAATTTTTCCATTGATTATCACAAGGCGTTGATAGTTTTTTTTTGTTTCTCTAAAGATTGTGCATAAAGTTGAACTTGAACCAATTTTTAGAGTCTGCAACAATGTAAAAGTGCAAACCAGTTTACAGCCAAGCGGCCATAAAAGCTTTATAAATTTTATAAGCACATCCACATATAGATGCATACAGTTTTATACTCTTATATATATATATGTCTATATTTATTGGGCTGACAAACAATTCAATTCAACTTCAAGAAGCCACTTCATAACTCCAAGGACAGCCGCCAAGAGACCAAAGATTGTTGCTGTTGTCTTTAGTTGAACAAACTAGACAATTGCTTAAATCAATTTAGCTGCCCAATTATATTAAATGTGCGACTAGGGGAATTTAGTTGACCGCCTTGACAGCACTTAAAGTTCCATTCCAACAAATTACCATAACCACAAAGCAACATAAACCAGCGAGAGTTGACAAAGCCAGAGCCAGCGCCAGAGCCAGAGCAAGGCACAGCTGCATAGAGATGAGTTTGAATTTGATATAAACTAAAAATTGCTAATTCAACTGAAGTCGTAGTAGAATTACTCCGCATAAAGAAAGCATAAAAATATTCTAACTCAATTTTAGTTTAACTTTTTTTCTCTTGTTTGCAATGGAGATAGGTGAAAGGAATAGCATGATGAAGCATATTGATATTCGTATCTGTTTTATCGTTGCTACTTTCCAAACTTCTCTTGACATAGTAAATGCCTTCGTGCCATCTCGTGCCTGTTTCGTGTCACGTAAACAGCCTCAGTCGCTCAAGCTGCATTTGACTCTACACTAATTGGATGATAGGTCTTAGTCGCCTTCAATTGAGCTGTTGATAAGCTCGCTTGACATGATTCGCCCCAAAGAGGGGGGCAAAGACCTCGAGTCAAAGAATAATTATGCGGTGCGGCCTTTAGCATTTAGCAGCCATCGGCCAGCAGCTATCAGTGGCAGCGGCAGCGGCAGTGGCAGCGGCATCTGGGCATCGGCTACTGGACAATGTGCTTGAGAGCAGCGGCAAAACCAGTTTACAAAAATAAAAACAAAACCGAAATAAAATAAATAAAAAATACTTGAATTGTTTATGTTTTGCGCAGCGACTGGAGGCAGTTATTTATTTTTTTTCTTCTGTTTTTGTTTTCAATAGTAACCCAGTTTAATGCTTACTCATCGACATACAAAGAGAAACGCAGCTTTTTGAAACTATATTATTATTATTCTTGCCGATCTATTATCAATACAGATAAGATAACTCTATAGATCTAAGAGAATTTTCATTTTCATTTTGATTTCTATTTCTTACAGGTGCTCGGCCACTGGTACGAGGTGGAGCGCTCTTTCTATTTGCCCGAAATCGCCTCCGGCTGCACCACATTCGAGTTTCAGCCCTACAGCAAAGCGGAGCTATCCAAGTTTAATAACTTTAAAGTGGAGGTGGCGATCAAAACTGTCAATCGCATGTAAGTGCAAGAAGAAGTGGAAGCTGGGAAATACACAGAATAAGAGAAAGAAAGGGAGGAGACGGAAAAATAGGAACAAAAACACAGTAAGAGAGAGAGTGACCTAAGAGATATAAACAAAAAACAAGTAAAGGAAAAAAAGAGCGAGATAAAGAGAGCGTAAGGTATCGTAAGAGAAAGGAGAGAGAGAGAAAAAGATCGTAACAGAAAGGATGAGTGGGAGGCAGAGAGCGACATAGCACAAGACAGACTAAAAAGCTGTAGAAAACCGAAATGCAAAAAATGTCGAGTGAAGTATATTGAGACATAAATTGGAATAATATGAAAAGAAACCTAGAGAGAGGAATAACGATGCAGAAATAAAGTAAAGGCAAGAGAGGCAAAGAAGAACAGTGAATATAGTCATGTACATAAGTATGTATATATATATATATTCAATATTCCATGTTCTACTTTCTGAGTCATTTGACTTCATCTATATCTTTAATTCTTCTTTCTCTCTCTTTCCTTTACTTTATATTATTATTATGTGCTGTTAATTATTCTGCAACTATCCATCACTATGTTTCTTATGCATATTTATAAATTGATATTTATTTTAGAACTGGCAATCCGAATGTGAATCTGGGCTATGCCACGCCAGAGAACAGCAAATCCTCCATAATGGACTTTAAGGTAAGTCTGACAAATATATTTTCACATTCACATTTCATGTGCAAGGGACAAAAGTAGAAGAGACGAGAAAGGAAAGGGAAGAAAGACATCAAATAACAGAAAAGTAAATGTAAAATTTTAACAAGTGATAATAATTTGTCTGTTGAATATGTATTATTTAGAAAATGTTAAATAGTTTAGATTAGATTTAATGCCTCAAATTTTAGATATAGTTTATACTTTAGGGAATATGAAAAGTCATTCTATTTCATATTCATATACTTTAGGGAATATGAAAAGTCATTCTATTTCATATTCATATTTCGAATGAGTAGGAGCACAGGAATCTTTCACATATCCTAAATTGACAACACTTTTGAGGGAATATATGCACATATATCAATCATCATCATCCTCATCATCAGCATGATCATCTATAAATATTTGATCCACGCACTAACAAATTGTAAACACACAATCGCAGTTTAACACACGTTTTCCGGAGGTGATTGCCCGTCTACTGCCTGGCTCCGGGAAATACCAGGTGCTCTATACGGATTACGAGAACTTTGCCATCCTTTGGTCATGCGGAAGCATCGGATCGCTTGGCTATGCGGATCAAATTTGGATACTGGGACGTGAAACGGACTTTGTTGTGGAGATACGAGAGAAGATCTATGATGTGCTCAAGCGACTGTCCCTGGATCCGGAGAGACTGGTGCTCAGCAAAAACACCAACTGCCCCAAGATCAACTGAAACTAAGCCTATATATGTATGATTTTAAGTATATGCATATGTATGATATATATACATATGTATGATATATATATATGTATGATATATGTATGATTTTAAGTATAATATCGAATCTATTTAGGTTTCTGTGATATCGCAAAGTCGAGCTACGTTTCCTTGTTTTGCGAAACCAATATATATGTATATATAAATATATATACTATGACAATATGTGAAAAGTGCTATTTGAGTGGGGTTTCAGAACAAAAAAATTCAGATTTGCCAATTAATATTAACACTCTAATTAATTTGATATATATATGTAAAACTTGCCAATCCGCAAATTGGGAATATATTTTTTTTAGTCGCAATACGCAAGGAAAACAAGTTGGAAGTGTTCTAAGAGAATGTCGAAATTGTGGTTTTTGCTGCTCTTAGCATTGCTAATAAATATGCTGGAGATGTCTGCTGCACGAGGTGGGGGAGGTCATGGTGGAGGAGGTCATGGAGGAGGAGGTCGAGGTGGAGGAGGTCGAGGTGGAGGAGGTCGTGGCGGAGGAGGTCGTGGCGGTGGACGTGGAGGCTTCGGCAGGCCTGGTGGCTTTGGAGGCGGTAGACCTGGCGGCTTTGGCAGGCCTGGTGGATTCGGCAGACCTGGCGGCTTTGGTGGCAGAAGACCTGGTTTTGGCGGCGGCTATCGAGGAGGATATGGGAGACCCTATGGTGGCTATGGTGGCTATGGTGGCATAGGATTTGGCGTGCTGCCGCTGCCGCTGCCCGTGCCTGTGCCCGTCTCCTATCCGTGTCGACGTCAATATCCCTATGACTATGACTACAATGATTACTTTTACTGCTAGATAGAGAGATAGGCGTTGCTTTTGATTATGAAAGTTATATATTATACAAATTACAATAACATTTTCAGTTACAAGATTATTATGTAAATGTCCTAA
Organism: Drosophila mettleri; assembly: GCA_035047625.1. Taxonomy (NCBI): domain Eukaryota; kingdom Metazoa; phylum Arthropoda; class Insecta; order Diptera; family Drosophilidae; genus Drosophila; species Drosophila mettleri. The sequence goes on from JAWNPI010000085.1 coordinate 16,419,668, forward strand.
GAAATTGAGGCTGTAGACAGTTCTCTAAATATTTGATATTTTTCATATTTGTAGATAGATTCATTGATTCATAGATTCCTTATTGTTTTGATGGTCTTCGGTGTTCGTTTGTTTGTGTCATATTTGTTAGCATGGACCGGTCCCTAGTATTTGAGCTTAAGTCTAAATAAAACCCGATTACAATTCAATCCACAATGCATATATATATATATATATATATATATATATATATTTATGTATATATATTTTGTAGTTAATTAAACTTTTGTTTTTTGTCTACGGACTAGATATGAGATACGATTATCAATAAATAGTGGCTGACTTGTGATGCATTCGTTGTGGAAAAGTAAATATATCGTTATTATTATAATAATAATATTAAGATATTGTACTTAATATAAGTTTGGAGTGCTTTGGATATCATGCAAAAGATATTGAGTTGGAAACTGAGGAAGTTCGCAAAAGTGAAGCCGTCTAGGAAATATGCCAAAAGTTTATACAAAACCAAATAACAATTCCAAAGACTTATGTGGCGCTAAGAAACTATTTTGTGTAACTCCCATATTTTGATTATATTATTGTTAAGTGTGTGCGTGTTTATGCTCCGGAAGACAATCTGGAGAGCATTAAGTTTACGGATACGGATTCGTTGAGAACAATGACGGATTTTCGATTTCGTGTTCGCTTCGTTGTTGTTGCTCCGCCTAGAGCATCGCCTTGCACTCGCTCTCGGCGATGCTGTGCTGAATGCAATGATTGATCTCCGCAAAGCCGGGACGTTCGCTTGGCTTGCTGTTCCAGCAGCGACGCATTAGAGCGTAAACCGAGAGCGGCGTGTTGTCGGGGCAGCCCAGCACGTTGCCCTCCTTGATGTACTTGATGACCTCGGCATGTGTCAGGCCAAAGTAGGGCTGCAGAGCGAAGGAGAAGATCTCCCAGAGGCAGATGCCAAAGGCCCACACGTCCGACTCCAGCGAGAACTTGTTGTACAATATGCTCTCAACGGGCATCCAGCGTATGGGTATGACATCGTTCTCGTCGCCCTTGTAATAGTCCTGCAGATAGATCTTGTGCGACAACCCAAAGTCAGCTATCTTCACGGTCATTTGCTCGTTGATCAGGCAGTTGCGTGTGGCCAGGTCGCGGTGCACAAACTTGCGTTCGGCCAGGTAAAGCATGCCTGAGGCAACGTCCGAGGCCATGTGCAGCAGCTGCAGCTCGTCCAGGTGCTGGCGATTGGGCGGCTGGGCTTGATGTGTGGCGTATGGCGAGCAGGCGCGCAAAAATTCACTCAAGTCACCCGGCGACATGTACTCGAAGAGCAGACACATGGGACGGCCCAAGGCGCAAACGCCCAGCAGCTTCACAATGTTCGCATGATCGAACTCGGCCAACAGGCAGGCCTCGCGCTCAAAGTCCGTTTGCATTTGATCGCTGGCATCGTCCTTGAGCATTTTAACAGCCACCAGCAGATCCTCGTTGCCGGGCACCAGACCCGGCGCCTTCGCCTGAAAGACACGACCGAATGCGCCCTGGCCCAGCGAGCGCACATAGACAATCTCTCCGCGCGGATACTCCAGCTTCTCCAGCCGCGCGTTCAGCTTCGTCTTTGGCTCCTGCTGCACCGCAGCCGTCGTCGTCAGCATCACACAGTTGACGCTGTGAATGGTCGCTGTGCTGCGGATGGTGCCACATTTGATGCTTGTGGGCGCAAAGCCCGCGGAGCGAAGCGTTTCGCGACTCGCCGACAAATTGGCGCCGCACTCACCATGCGCCGCCTGCGACTGTGGCTGCGTGTAATCCTTGTGCTTGGACAGCTTGTAGGCAAGTAGTATGATCAAGTGCAGTGCCACGATGCCAATGAAGCCAATGCCCGCGAGCAGAAAGATCATTGAGGGCGTGAAGAACTCCTCCATTTTGATGGGCGTGTTCAAGTCCTTGGCATTCGGATCCACATAGTCAGCTGCAAGGGCAATACAATTAATGACAGTTGGGAATCCCATATGCAAACTAAACCTACGACAAAGCGGTATATCGCAATGCTGCCAGCGCACAGATTCGTCGACGGTGTAGCACCAGGGATGGGGCTCCTCGCCGCCCGCATTGCGACAATAGTTCTCGGCATCGTCAAGCTGTTGGAACACCAGAGGCGGCTGTATATGCTTGTGCGGATGCTGTGTGTCCCAGCGCTGGCAGGGTATGCCCGACTTGGTAACATTCATGCTGCCCAGATAGTAACGTCCATTCCCATTGCGACAGTCATCTACAACAAGAGCCAATATTAAGACAACCCAAAAGAGTAGGGAGACAGAGCGAGAGAGAGACTTACAGCTAGCCTCCGATTCGTTGATCTCAGCTAGACCTATATAGGAGCAGCTGGGCCAACGCGTGCTGGCATCATAATGAGGCAAAGCTGTGCAATTGGGCAGACGGAAGTGTGCACGGCTCTTGAGGTACATATTGCGCTCCCGCTTCTCCTCAATCAAGACCCAATCATTGTAGCAGAACTGCAAGTGTGTTGCCTGGCAATCCTCGAAGCAGAGCGGCGCTTTGATGGCTCTGCCATTCTCCACATGGCAGCGCGGAAAGGCATAGGCGCACAGCATTTTCTGTAAAGAGAAAGGTATGCTATAATTTGTCGCCATAGCATTCATGGTGCAGTGGCCTACCTCAGCTGCCTCGCGGCACAGTCCGGTCAAGTCCACAATGAGCTCATCCCAGAGCGCAGTGGTGATCTGCTCATTGCGCCAGCCGCCAGACGGATCCTCCAGGCTATACCACACCGCTCCGCTGATAAACTGTTTGCACACCTTGCCATTGTACGGTGCACAGTAGCCCTTCTCCTCCCGCTCGCGCTCGTACTCGCTGCTGTGATGCCGCTGATGGTGGCGCCTGGCCGGCTCCTCCATGTCAATGGCATTTAGGGAATTACCATTTGCCTCGCATGTAAACAAAAACACGCAAAGCCCGACAAACACATACACAAAACTTTCAATATCCCCAACCCCCATGGCTGCCCTGTGTGTGTGTGCGTGTGTGTGTGTGTGTTTGTCTCTTTGTATATACTCTGTAAATACTTTCAGAGGCAGCTTTTGTGTGCGTTTTGCCTTTTTGTTTGCTTCCACTTTGCAATTTCCCAAATAATTTCAATCGGCCCCTTATAGGCAGGCACCCACTCAGCAACACATTATCGAAGAGCTTTGTATTATCTGGAGCACTTTTTGGGATGCTGGCAAAACTTAAATAGTAATAAAAATCGCGAGGCGCATTGAACTGTATACGCCGTACACTCGCCTCTGTCGACGCCTTTTTCCAGAATACCACCAAAAACTTGGGTTCACAACCTAATTGGGGGAAGCATCCCCATAGGGGTGGTTTTCATGCACAGGCAACAACAAGCACAGGGTTGTTTCTTGCGTCCAGTTTATTCCAGTTGTTTACAAAGCTCAACGACATAAATCATTATTTCAAATAAACAAAAACATAATTTAATTACTATTATTTATATTTTATCTTCCTATTCCTTTTCTTCTTTCTTTTGTTCTAGTTTCTTTTCTTGCTCTTGTTTCTTTTTGTCATCTTCATCCTGCAGCGCCTTCAGACCCTGTAAATAAATTCACTCAATCATCTAAGCCCCTATCAAATTATAATATTGATAATTTTGAATTTGAAATTCAATTCAATTTCGTTTTGTAAATTTATTCACTTTTTGCACTTAAGCTTAACAGAATTTCAACTAGATTTACACATTTATTTCTTAGCCTCATCTGGTATAGCATGAAGACCCTGCAAGAGAATGAAACATATTCTCGAGTTTTCAAAATATTGAAGCGCAATTTTGAATGTTTATTTGACAGTTTATGGAACAAAAAATTTAAATGAAGAAGCATAACCATGATAGCAAATCTTATGTGAGTTATAATATATATAAAAAAAAAAATATTGTTAATTTGTTAAATATTGAAACAGGAAACGAGTGCGACATGGATTTTAATGAAATTTGATGAAGAAGAATGTTAGTGAATGTATTTTTTGGAATATAACAAAACAAAATTAATGATTCATTACAAGTGCTAATAATATTGGCAATGCACGACTTATGAGGAAAATGAAGAACCATAAACCAACAGGAATTTGAATTATAATTATGTTAGTGCGATCTGCTAAATTTAAGTGAAAGTTTGTGAGATTAAAATCAGTATTTTAAATTTATAATATTGCTGAGGTTCGACTTTAGGATCTTATTGATTATTATTAATGGATTAAATGATTTTACATTTTACATGTATGCATATATGAGACACGCTCAATTTTAATAGGCAAAGTGATAATACTTGGCATGCATACGAAACTAATATTAGAGTTATCACTTACATTCATAATGTAGGGATTGTTGGTCAGTCGGAAATCGCGTTGATACATAACACGCTCGAAACGTTCGTCCATGTTGCGGCGGTAGGCCTGTAAGCAAGAAAAATAATAAAATACTGCATAATAGCTGGCGAGTGTGTGTGAGTGAGCTTCAATTAGAATTTCAATGAATTTGACTGATGCAAATACGCGTCTCTAAAAATGTTTCAAAATTTGCGTTTGGTGCACAATCAACGCAGAGTATTATATAAGAATTTTGTGTTATTCCAACAAGCACTTACGTTGCCCAGCGTCAGCTTCTGCAGGCCATACATCGCGTATATGGGCACGGATAGTGCCACGGTAATGATTGCGGCGGATGGTAAGATTTCAAACCACATTTTGACTGTGACACCAAAATTATTGTGTTATTTTGATATTAAAAAAACACGGCCAAGTGTCAGAGAGGCGGACAGCTGTTATGTTCAAGCATCTATCGATATATCGATAGACGCAAACATTATTTAAATAAGGCTTCAGATATTTATTTATTTATATGTCATTTAAAAGGCGTCACCTAACTAAATGATTTAATTTCTTTCGAAATTTATTATATCTCTATTCGCTGCTTAAGTAAATGAGTTTAATTTCGATATGACACTTGGCAGGCGTTGCGACCCTGTCACTTTTGAGCAGCTGAACTCTCTGAAAGTGTGGCAACGCTACAATTATCAAATATACACACGTATGCAAGGAAGAAGACGAATTACCGCAAAATCATTCTATTAAAGGTGCAACAAAGCTAGAACGTAGACAACATTCATCGTATCAAGAACGCGAGGAAAAGAATATCATACTAGGTGCGCGTGTAGATCAAATTCAACAAAAAACCGTACTAACTACATTAAAAAACGACAAAAACGAAAATAATTTATTCAAGAACATGGCTAGCGACTTAAGCGGCATTGTCGAGTCATCATTTCCTACGGGTGCATTGGTGAGCATAAATTTTGTGCGGGTCATAAAAATATTTAAAAACTATTATTATTTTAATAACAGGTACCGAAGGCAGAGACGGGTGTGCTGAACTTTTTGCAAAAGTATCCAGACTACGACGGTCGCGATGTAACAATCGCCATTTTCGATTCTGGCGTAGATCCGCGTGCAACGGGACTTGAAGTAAGTAACGGTAAAACATAGCACGTGATATTTTAATTGTTTATTTAACAGACTTTGTGCGATGGCACATCCCTGAAAGTGATTGAGCGCTTCGATTGCTCGGGCTGCGGCGATGTGGATATGAGTAAGAAGTTGGTACCCAATGAGAACGGCATTTTGAAGGGTTTGTCTGGTCGCTCGCTAAAGTTCAGTCCCGAGCTGCTGGCGTTAAACACGGACAAGGAGCGCGCAGTGCGCGTGGGCTTGAAGTGCTTCAACGATTTGGTGCCATCCAAAGTGCGCGACAACATTGTCGCCCAGGCTAAGCTCAAGAACTGGGACAAGCCACACAAAACGGCCACGGCGAATGCCAGTCGCAAGATTGTCGAATTTGAATCTCAAAATGCAGGTGAGTCAATGGTAGTTGAGCTGTTAAAAAGCTCTTACATAAATGTTCTTTCAGGAGACACCTCCAAGCTGCCTTGGGATAAGAAGATTGTCAAGGAGAACCTAGACTTTGAGCTAGAAATGCTTAACAGCTATGAGAAGATATACGGCGAGCTGAGAACCTCCTATGACTGTATACTTATGCCAACTGAAAATGGCTGGCTGACCATCATCGATACCACAGAAGAGGGCGATCTGTCCAAAGCATTGCACATTGGCGAATACACCAAGACGCATGAGACGAAAAATGTTGATGATTTTCTGTCGATTTCTGTCAACGTTCACGACGACGGCAATGTGCTGGAAATTGTCGGCATGTGCTGTAAGCAGAGGAGAGCTCCATTAAATTTCATCAACTGCAATTATTTATTTTCAATCGACAGCTCCTCATGGCACGCACGTGGCGTCTATTGCCAGTGGCAATCACAAGTCGAGAGACATCGATGGAGTTGCGCCCAATGCTAAGATCGTGTCTATTACCATTGGCGATGGTCGCTTGGGCTCAATGGAAACTGGCACGGCGCTTGTTCGTGGCATCATGAAGGTAATGGATCTGTGTCGCGAGGGTCGGCGTATCGATGTGATCAATATGAGCTACGGCGAGCACTCGAACTGGTCTAACTCCGGGTAAGCAATGGGTAGCAACTAGCAGCTAGAGCATGACAAAATCGTAATTTTTAGCGAGATCGATGAACTCGATAAAAAGCGTAGAAGAACCAAGAAGTTGTCTTCGAGGTAAATCGACAAATAACAAATGCATGCCCAGCTAGTTCCCAATCAAGTTTTACTCTTGCTTGTTAAACTATCTTTGAGCTTTTGTCAAATTCTGATTTTTTCTCTTTTCATCATTTGTAGTCGCATTGGTGAGCTGATGAACGAGATTGTGAATAAATACGGCGTTGTCTGGGTCGCGTCGGCGGGCAATCATGGACCAGCTCTCAGCACAGTTGGCACACCTCCCGACATCAGTCAGCCCAGTTTGATAGGTGTGGGCGCGTACGTCTCGCCACAGATGATGGAGGCCGAGTATGCGATGCGCGAGAAATTGCCGGGCAATGTTTACACGTGGACATCACGCGATCCCTGTATCGATGGCGGACAGGGCGTAACAGTGTGCGCACCAGGAGGCGCTATCACATCTGTGCCACAATTCACCATGAGCAAGTCGCAGCTTATGAATGGCACTAGCATGGCTGCACCTCATGTGGCCGGTGCCGTGGCTTTGCTCATATCTGGGCTAAAGCAGCAGAAAATTGAGTATTCTCCCTATAGTATTAAACGGGCCATCAGCGTCACGGCCACAAAGTTGAGCTATGTGGATCCCTATGCGCAGGGCCATGGACTGCTAAATGTGGAAAAGGCATTTGAGCATTTGGTTGAGCATCGTCAATCCAACGACAATATGTTGCGGTAAGCAGACCTTCCATTGGACATATAGTTGAATTGTTTTTTAATCTCTTGCTACTGTACTCGCTGCAGCTTCTCTGTGCGTGTGGGCAACAATCAAGCAAAGGGTATACATCTGCGCGATGACGTACAGCGTAAGTTCATTGACTACAATGTCAACATTGAGCCCGTCTATTTCAATGAGAAGGAAGTGGGTAAGTTCTTCACGCGACAGACTCTTTATGCACTTGGTAACTGTTTGCTTCTTCCTGCAGATCCCAAGGAAAAATTCAATTTCAATGTGCGTCTCAGTCTTGTGCCCTCGCAGTCTTGGGTGCAGTGCGGGGCCTTTTTGGACCTTAGCTATGGCACTCGCTCGATTGTCGTTAGAATTGATCCGACCAACCTGCAGCCAGGTGTGCACAGTGCTGTGTAAGAAGCTGCAACTAAACATCGAGTATATATTTGCTAACTCTTTATACAATTGCAGCGTACGTGCCTATGATACGGCCAACGTACAGAAGGGTCCATTGTTTGAGATACCTGTGACAGTGGTGCAGCCACATGTGTTGTTAGACACTCTGAGCACGCCCATCTTTGAGCCTGTTTCAAACAGGGCTGACAAAAGCATTGAATTTCAACCCAATACGATCCAAAGGGACTTTATTCAAGTGCCGGACAAGGCTACTTGGGCAGGTGCATATATATATGAGACTGCATCTGATTCAAGTCAATTATAAACGTTTCGCTTCTTTCTTTAGTGCTGCGCCTGCGCCTAACTGATCCCAACCGTGGCAATGACGTCGGCAAGTTCTTCTTACACACAAATCAACTGCTGCCTAATCAGTCTTGCCGCAAGCTGGAAACCATGAAGATTATTGGGGTCAATGCGGAATTTGAGGCCACAGCTACCTTCCGCGTGAAGGTGAGACGACAGCTGAATATAGTAAACCCGAGTGTTTTATTTACTATCAATCTTTCAGGCCAACAAAATACTGGAGCTGTGCATAGCCAAATACTGGTCGAATCATGGCCAGAGCCATTTGAAATACAGCCTCGAGTTCCACGGCGTGTCAGCATGTAATCCCAATGCATGTAAATAAGTCCTTGATTTCAAGTCTGTTTGGCATTTATATTACGTATCATATCTTTTAGATGTCATGCACGCCGGTGCTGGCATACACAAACTGGAGATTGATGCGCTCGTGTCGGAGGAAATTCAGCCATTGCTGCAGCTAAAGACGGCCGCGGTTGTAATCAGGCCAAACGAGGCGAAGATCTCGCCATTGAGTGCTACACGCGATGTCATACCGGAAGGCAGGCAGATCTATCAGAATCTGCTGGTCTACAATCTCAACGTGAGCAAGCCCGCAGAGGTGGCGTTGCATGCTCCACTGTTTAATGATTTGCTGTATGAATCGGAATTCGAGTCGCAGATGTGGATGCTGTTCGATGTTAATAAATCGTTGATAGCCACCGGCGACGCGCACTCCCACACGTTCTTCACAAAGCTGGAAAAGGGAGAGTATACTGTGCGCCTGCAAGTGCGGCACGAGAAGCGGGAGCTGCTGGAAAAAATTGCTGAGGCTAACCTCATTGCGGTCTACAAATTGCCCAACATGCTCACTCTCGACTTTTACGATAGCTACAACCAGTGCGTTATCGCTGGCCGTAAGATGCCCTCTGCCAAGGTGCGAGAGACTAACAAAATGCTGTACATTGCGCCCATCGCTCAGGAGAAGCTCACGAAGGCTAATTTACCGGCGCAATCTGCTTGGCTGTCCGGCAATCTAATCTTGCCCAAGGACGAAGGCGGACGTCGCATTGACCTGCAACCATTCACTTATATACTCAATCCAGCTGAAAAGAAATCTGCTTCAAATGGCGCCGCTAATGGAGCCGTTGCCAACACTACCAGCGCAGCAGCGGCAGCTGCCTCCACAAATGGAGTGAAGCCGAAGCCATCTTCCGCCATCCAGGGAGAAAACAGTTCTGCAAATTCAGCTGGCGGGGATGGAGTTACACAACAGAGTGAGTTGCCCGCCAATGGATGCTCTGGCACGCCCAGCTCCCCACAAAAGGGCAAAGCAAGCGCCGACGATTATGCCGAGAGTCTGCGAGACTTCCAATGCTCGCACATTGCCAAGTGTGGTAAGCTCAAGTTCCATCATATGAAGAGCAGCTTGTCTTTATACAACTCTTGCTATTTTTAGAGCTGGAAAAGGCAGAGAAGATTTACAACGACGTTATTGCTTCACATCCCAAGCATTTGCCGGCCCATTTGCAGTTAATCCAAAACATCGAGTCGAGTGAGCTCAAGAGCCAGTTGCCGTTCGCATTTGTTGCTGCCCAACAGAACAGAAGTAACGAGGGTGAGAACTCCAATGTGGATAAGTCAAAGGAGGATCAGCAGAAGCAGCGTTCGGCGCTGGAGCGCATTGTGAAACTGGCCGATATTGTTATCAATGAAACTGATGCCAATGCCCTGCTCTCTTATTATGGTATTAAGAACGACACCCGTTCAGATGCGGCCAAGATCAAAAGGTAGGTCAACGATAGCAAATACGTAGAACCTCAATTTCTACATATATCATTGTTATTGCAGCAACATGGACAAGCAGAAGAATAATCTCATTGAGGCCTTGGTGAAGAAGGGCATCGCACTCGCCAAGCTCTGTGTGGTCGATGATAATTTGAAGGATCATTTGGCTGACCTGAACGAGGTCTACACAGATGTTATCAAGTTTATTGATGCCAACGACAACAAGGCCATCCAGTTCTCCATCTGGCACGCCTTTGCGCACAATCATTACGGACGCATGTACAAATACGTGACAAAGATGATTGACGAAAAACGCACACGTGAACTCTACGAGGAGATGGCCGCCATCAATAGCGCCATGGGCTACGAGCACACCAGGGCTTTCATAGATCGCATGGCCGTTAGTTTATTCCCGGGCAGTTTCCGTTTGTTCTAGGGAGTGTTCGATGAAAAGTTTTTATGCAGTTAGCGAAAGTATCTTATTGAATGCACATTTTTAATCTTCTCACCGTTTTATTTGTATTGCAAACCGCGAAGTAACCAACTATATATATATATCTATATTTATATATATATATAATGTACATGAATTCAGTAAGCTTCCAATATAAAAAACAAGTGTCTTTTTATCTGAAATATATAATGGTAAAGGTTGGTTTCAAACTGTGGGGGCTCTTCGCTGTTTACAGTTGTTATTTTAGTTTTTTTGCACAGCTGTTTTTCCACATAACGGTTTATTATTTGTTTACATGTTAAACTCAAATTGGAGCTGTAAGTTAACAGAAAAGTATGGCCATACCATAGTATTTTAAAGTGCTAGTATTTTCTTTTTACACGAAGATGTATTTTGTATTTAAGTTATTGAGTCCACACTGGTGAAGATGCAGTACTCCCAAACAATGCACACGCAAAAATAAAATGGGTAAGATTGAGTTAAAAAGTGCAAAAGTATATTACAAAGTTTGCGGATAGGGTAAATGAACCCTTAAGAAATAACAGAACAGTAAAAAGTGATAGTATATAATAAAAATGCAAGTGTTTTCGATTTAGGAAAAAACTGTGTCTGCTACGTAGTTGTAGCTTCCGTGCACGTATGTGTGTGAGTGCGCTGTAAGTGTATGTGCGTGTGTGCATACGCGTGTGTATTGACCGATCGATTTTATTTTGCAAATTCAAGGACAACTGCAAATCCTGCGGGATAGCTTGTCGGTTTAATTATAGATGTAAATGGTCGACTTTAAAATCAACACTTGCAACACATAAATGCGTCATCGTTGCAGAAACTGCAACTGCAATAACAAACAGTCAAGCGGATGTGAACATTTTCCATGGAATTTATTATCTCAATAAATGTCGAATGCCGCTCTGATGACTCAAATTGCAAATCCAGAGGTTTTTTAACTGACATTATCAGCCAATCTGTGTACATACAAAACACAAATATACATATGTACGAATGTGTGTGTATTCATACATGTGTTGCGCGCTGTTTCCTTTACAAAGGCAAACAAAAACACGACAAAAAGAAAGGCAAATGCTGCGGGTTGAGGCCAGCGGCAACGGCGGCAATCAGAATTTTGTGTCAGTTCATGTATGTGTGCGAGTGCGTGTGTGTGTACGAGGTGGGACTGAAAGATAAAGATATTGAAATGAAAGAATACAAATATTTTAAGGCTGCCACATGAGGGCGCCGCTGCCATCAAAGTCAAACAAATGTGTTGGCGTCTGTGCTAGTGCTAGTGCTAGTGGGTGTAAAAGAAATCCAAACCACCCACATGCAGACGCACCACTCCATATAGCGCACACACTCACAGAAACAGACAGAGTCAATATTATGGAGTGCAGCTGTTGGTTCGTCGGCTACATTGCATGCATACTTAAGTTAAATGTGCATATATAAAAACGTATTTATTTTTATATTTATATGTATCTTCTCCAGAGTGCCCACAAATTGATTTATATGAATTCCTCACCGAGTCCGAACTGCAGCAATACTACAATGCCATCAAGTGAGTTTGTGACCCAAATGTACCATAGCGTATATAGCAAGGTATGCTGATCACAGTCGAATGCGAGCAAAATTTAAATTTCCCCAAAAACGACCTACAAGAAATAGCGAGAGAGAGAGAGAGAGAGAGGGGGTCATAAAGTGCAATGAAGTTATTAGTATTTTTTAATACCTTTATTAGCATAATTTAATACCGAAACGCAAGGTAAATGTATCGATATGGGTATTTTGACACGCTATGTCAAGCAGAGCGAGAAGAGGAGAGCATTTGTGTGATCTGCATATTAAGCTGAGCTTTGGCAAACACGTGACTCATTTAAAAACGGCGATTGTTTTTCTTTTTTTTGTGCACACAGAAACGAATTAAAAATAACAAATGCCGCTCAATTTAAATATGCGGCAGATGAGGATTTACGTTTCATTGGTCTGTCGAGGCCGGAAATACGAAGACTGCGCAAGTTCTATGAAAAGCATTTCCCCCACAGTTACCTCAGTAAAATCAAGCGCCTGCTGCAAGCGCCCGCCACAATTGTGAAGCGCGAAGATGGGGCCGGGGCTGGCGGGCAGGCAGCAAATGAGAATAACGTCGCTGCAGGGACGACCAACACAGCGACGCGCAATGGCGGCAGCAGCTCGCCGGGCAGCAAGGTGCCCAACAACAAGCACATCATACCGGCTGATTCGATTAGCGTTAATAAGCAGCTGGGCATCGGGGAGTTTGGCATTGTGCAGCAGGGCGTTTGGACGAATGGCAGCGAGCGGGTGAGTACGATCTGAGCCCCCCCTCTCTCTCGAGGGCTTCCGGTTGAACTGAGTAATTAATTTTGACTGCTGATTGCTGCACAGATTCAAGTGGCCATCAAGTGCTTGTGCCGCGAGCGCATGCAATCGAATCCCATGGAATTTCTCAAGGAGGCGGCCATAATGCATTCAATTGAGCACGAGAATATTGTGCGTCTGTACGGCGTGGTGCTGGCCACCGATTCCCTGATGCTTGTTACAGAGCTGGCGCATCTACGTTCCTTACTCGAGTGCCTTAAGGATTCCGGATTGCGTGTCAGCTTTCTCACAATACCCACGCTCTGTGAGTTTGCGCTGCAAATCTGCAATGGCATGCGCTATCTGGAGCAAAAGCGACTGATACACAGAGATTTGGCAGCACGGAATATACTGGTCTTTAGCAAGGACAAGGTGAAGATTTCAGACTTTGGGCTATCGCGTGCCCTCGGCGTTGGCAAGGACTACTACAAGACCAACTTCAATGTGAATCTCAAGCTGCCGATTGCCTGGTGTGCGCCCGAATGCATTAATTACTTGCGCTTCACCAACGCCTCTGATGTTTGGGCCTATGGCGTTTGCCTCTGGGAGATGTTCTCATATGGCTTTCAGCCCTGGGCGGCGCTGACTGGCTTGCAGATATTGGAAGCTATCGACTCACCCAACTATCAGCGCCTCGAGCAGCCTGACTGCTGTCCGCGCGAATATTACACTTTGATGATGAAGTGCTGGCAGGACGATTGCGCCAAGCGGCCAAAGTTTAGCGAGATCTATGAACAGCTGCCTGATATGAAGCCCGAACAGCTGAAGGCCGTTGTCAACTGCGTGGAGCCGAAGAAAGATCATTTGTTGTATCGCCAGGGCGATATCATAACTGTGCTCGATCGCAACACTGGCACGCCCTTCTGGAAAGGCGTGTTGAGCACCGGAAAGACAGGTTTCTTCAATCCCTCGAATACTGTCGCCTTTTTGGAGGGTCTACCCTGCTCGTCCAACCGCGACTCCTTCAGTCGTGTCGGCGACCATCGCATTAGCAAGCGCAAATTGCGCACGGAAATGATTTCCAAGCCCCAGAACGATTTTAAGCACACGGGACATGTTGGCATTGATGGTGCCACCTTTGGCGACATTGCTTTCCTCGGCAGCTCTCAAAATGTAAGATAAATTCTATTGAAACTCTGTTCTTTATGCTCACCTGGTTTGATTTTTCTTGCAGTACAATCATGTGCCCAAGCAGATTGTGACGCCCTACAAACCGTCGGAGGATATTGAGCAGACGCCGCTACTGCTGCCCCCGACACCCACCAGTCCAGACTCACTGCAAACGGCCAGCGGATATTTCCCAGAGGGCGCCGGCACTTCCATGAATCCTACATTTATTCCCTCCACGGAGCACACGCCCAAGCTAATACCGAGCAATGGGCACAGCTCATTTGACTTTGCCGGCTCCACAAACCCCTTTGCCACACACACTTTGGATGAGGAGCAGCTCGCTTATGCGCTGCAGAACAACAATTATGGCGCCGATGGCAAGAGCATCCACTCGGAGCCCAACTGGCGAGCCAGTTCACGCAACACGACTGACGATCCACACGAATATCACGAAATATCCGACGATGAGATCGCTGGCGATAAGCTAGACTTTGGCCCCTCGCTGCTGGATGAGATCAACTCGATGTTTGGCTCCATAAGCGGCGCCTCTGGCAGCCAGCCAAAGTCGCCCGACTTCGATCATGTGAACACAAAGAACGAATTCGCCGAGATGTCTGCAAAGTTTAATCACAAAAGTGGCGACAGTAATGGCAACAAACATGGCCACGGTCATGGATTGCTGCCCACTTTGTCCAAGAAGAAGGCAACGACGGGCACTGTAAAGCCCATTTCGGTCAAGGATGAAAAGATACTGAACCACGCCATCGAAATGGCCAATGAGATTAGCGCCAGGTGAGTTATCCATCACTTGTACAGCGTATGCGACTCGATTCATTCTCATTGTTCCGCCCGTGTAGATCCATGATTGATTTGGTGTCTGATCATACGCCAGCCACGCACAGTCCGAAGCGCAAGTTCAGTTTTCGTTTTCCGCATTTGAGCAGCGGCAGTGGCGGCGGCGGGGAAAAGTCAAGTGGAGCTTTGGGTGGCGCTGGAGGCAACTCTGCACTTACGCCCACCCATGGCAATGCCTCGCCTTTCTCCAAGAAGAAGAACTTTACGGAGGAGCTGCAGAGCATACCCGACATACAGGTGAGAGCTGTCGTAGCATAAAGTCGACTTCCCAGTCTTAAGTTAATGTAGAATTAGCCTGGATATTGAAGTTGTGTTGCGTTTGCTAATCTGGAGGTCTCTCTCTCATGCCCACACTCTGTTCTCTTTTCTTCTTCATTTGCGTTGGCGCGCTCCGTTCATTCCCTTGCTTTGTTTTGGTTGTCAAATTTGTTCGTTTTTGGTTGTCTTTCGTTTCTTTTTCCCCTCACACATCAAGCAGCGTTTTCGCTCGCTCAGCGAGATCAAGAATAGCTCCGAGCTGCGCATACCCATCTTCGACAAGGAGAGCTCTGACTTTCTGTTCGAGAAATCTCGTGAGATACTCAGCCGGCCGCTGAACAGAGATCTGAACAGCGAGGACTCCAGAGAGCGCGAGCCCAAGAGCATCAATGATAATATCATGGATATTGAGAATACGTTGAAGGCGCTCAATCTGGACTTTATGCACACGTACACAGAGCTGGACAAGAGCGACTCGAACGACACCATTTTGAATGATCAGCTGCCGCAGCTGGTCGGCTCCTTGGACGATGGCATCAGCAGTGCCACGGGCAGCTTGAAGTCGGCCGTCTACAGCTACAGCAACGGGGTGCAGACGATGTTTGACTTCAATGCGGCCACCAGCCATCTGGATAAGCATCTGCAGTATATGCACAACCAGGCGCAGCTGCACGGCCAGCAGCCGGAGCAGCAAAAGCTAATTGACGACAAGCGCAGCAGCACGCCGGACACGGGCTTCGCGTCGCGGGATACGAACATCTCGTTGTCGCGTCGCAGCAGCCAGAAGAGCAGCTACAGTCCGCAGGAGAGCTACTTCCCCATGAAGAGTGAGGCGCTCTACAGTGCCCCGCCTGTGGTGATGAGCAGTGGGTACGAGCGCTTCGGCAATGGCCACACCAAGCAGATGCTGGCCAGCGCCTCGCCCGTCAAGTCTTGTTTGAATGCCAGCAACAGCTCGGTGTATGCGGCGGCTGCCAAGAGCCATCGTCAGCGCTCCACTTCCTTTAATGAGAGCTTCCAGCCAATTTCGCCGGTGCTGTCTGACACTAAGCATCGACAGTTTCGACAGGAGTCACTGCATCATCAACAACAACAACAACAACAACAGCAGCAGCAGCAGCAGCTCTCCCATCACCTGTTACAGCAGCAGCAGCAGCAGCATCAACAGGTCTCACTGCCCAGGCGCTCGGCGTCCTATAAACCACGCTCGATACGCGCACGCACTTTGCGCCGTCTTAGCTACAATCCGATGACGCTCGACTCTAGCAGCTCGAGCAGCGGCGAGGAGCCAACGAAGCCCAGCTTGGCCCGTTCCGAGTGTGATATACGGGCACGCGTAGCCGGCAGCTCCAGCAGCTCGCTCTGCCGTCGACGTCGCGCCGGTCTGAATCGGCAGGTTCAATCCGCCTGCCAGGATGAGCGAGAGACCATCATATCGCCGCGGCAGCTGTACGGCTCCAACTCCAGCATCAAATCAGCGCCGCACTACAATCTGGGCGGCAACAGACGCAGCTTCCATCGACCAGGCACTGGCTACGAGCAGTTCCACTATGACGAGCGCATCTACGACTTTGGCGGACGCGGGCCGGGCAATAATTACACGGCGCAAATGGCACAGCATACGCTGCTGGCAGCCACCCAATCGCAGAAGCTTAGTTCCGGCTCGGGCTCCTCCTCGGCGGCATCCTCTGCCGTGGCCACCTATCGCACTGCCGCGTCTGCAGCCGTGGTGCAGCAGCGCCCCATGAGCGGGGTGACGCTGCACGAGTTCGACATAAGTCGGCTCACGGGCAAGAGTCCCACGTCGACCAACTATGTGGGCAGCTCGCCAGACGAGCTGAAGCAGCAGCGCGACAGCCAGGTGCAGAGCCTGACGCAGCTGCCAGTGAAGCCGCAGCGACCCACAGAGTTCCATTGGCCCGAGAAGATCCACGCCTCAGCGGTGCAGCAGCACGAGATGCACTGGCGACAGCTCAAGCAGCAACAGCAGCCGCAGCTGCCGCTGGTGACAACGGCGCGCGACTCGAGCGACAGCAGCTCCTCGTCCAGCACGGAGAGCGGCGATGAGTTTCAGTTTCGTAGGGAATTCCTGGCGCCACGGATTCCGCCAAGTCCGGCTCCATAACTAAGGAAAATGCTGAAATATGTTCTCAATTTACTATTCGGGCATGTGCTGTCGGATTAGGGCGTTGCCACGCCCTCACACTCCATATGTGGGTGTGCTTAAGTGTGTGTTGTAGTGTGATGTGGTGTGTGTGGTGTGGTGTGTGTAGGTGGGTGTGTCGGAAGAGTAAATTGTAGAGATATTTACAGCCAATATTTATTAGAGTTTACATAAAAGGTATATAGGTATACCGATAAATAAATATATATATATATATATATATGTATATATATATGTATGTATATATATATATATATATGTATATATATATGTATATATATATATATATATGTATATATATATGTTCATATATATATTTTGGATTTGAATATTTGAGAGCGTGCCTTATTCGGAAACACGGAAGACCTCTCAGAACGGATGATAATAATAAACGTAATTTGCAGTTACAGTTACAGTTACAGTTACACAGCAACAGATGCAGATACAGATGCAGTTTACAGTTACAGATTCAGATACATTTCAATACAATTGAGATTTAACATAAGCAATAGGCGCAAGTCAAGTCACTCCGAAGTAATTCAACTAAAGCAACAGCTCAATAATAACTAAAGCAATATTAACTACACATATATATGTATATATGTATATATGTATATATATATATATATATATATATATATATATATAATATATATAAAGAGATAAAGAAAATTGAAAAGATTCGAAGTTGCAATAGCCTTGCAGCATTTGATAGATTTTTATAATAGTAAAGTCTTTTAGCTGATTTCGAAAGTGTTATGTCATGGAATAGAAAATTGGTAAACTCAAAGACTCGATTACATTTTAGCATAAAACTCAACTCAACTCAACTGAACAGAAGGCTTCCAGGACAAAAGGCTACTCAGAGGAAATGGAACTTGAGCGAGGCGCTGGCAACAAATAGATTAATTAAAAACAAAAACAATTTCCTATAGATCTCAGCTAGCATTATTAATTATCATCCACAAAACAGAGCTTGGTTGTCAGAGTCGTTGCAAGTAGCAGAGGAACAACTGATAAAAAGAGATAGAGAGAGAGAGATAGAGTGAGGATATCAGTATTAGTAAATCATTGTACACAGGACACTCTTGAACACCTCACATAACTATATATGACAGGGTATTAAATGAACAACAACAACAACACACAGCAACAAGAACAGTCATCAAATACACACACACACACGCACACACACACACACTCAACCGTTGACAATCCTTCATTGAAAACAACATTCCCAAAATCAAACAAAAACAAAAAAGAAAAACTTCTCATAAAAAAAAATAAATTTATATTGTCCGATAAAAAACAAAAAGAAGAAGAAGAAGAAGAAGAAGAACTCGTGCATATGCGAATGTGTATTATGTGCCATATCCTTACGCTTGCATTTTTACTATACTAAACTATATTATAATTGATATACATACCTACACTTACTGTATGAGAGTGCGGCGAGCATACCCTGTAAAAGCGAATAGGGCTGTGTCTTGGCCGCCTTCGCAGATTCTGAGATTTTCAAATTAAGCGTGTCTACAAAACAATTTTTTTGATATGCTCGCAGCTCCACGAACGAACTGGAGCTCTGCGAGCCTGAATAATGTATTCGAAATAAACGATTTGTCGCATTCTATGCATTTATTGATCAAGAATAACCCAAAATACGAAGCAGACGAACGAAAGCAAACAAAAAATTACTTATATACAAAGTTTATATACATACTTATCTTATATATAATTACAAATTCATATATATATATTTAAATATATATATATATATATATATTCATATCTAAAAGAAGATCTAAAATATATTAAACTACCAAAAAATGATATTCTAAAGCATGCGTTCGAAGCGTTTCAAAGCCCAAAATGACAAAACCTAAACTTAAACTTAAACTTAAACTTAAACTAAAACTAAAACTAAAATCTGAAATCTAAAATTTAAAAAGAAAACTTTTTCCAAGTATTATATATATACATATTTGAAAACGAAGAGAGAAAAACAATTTAAATTCAAGTTTGCATTCTAAGAACCAAACAGAAAACCAATTGGTAATCAAAAAAAGTTGTGTATATTTAAAGGGATTTAATAAAGCAAAAGACAAAAATATTTTGAAATATTTCGATTATAATTAATTATAATATATATATATATAATAATCTTATATTTTGTTTAGTTTCGTATCTTTTTGTGTTATTTCCATTTTATTTTATGTTATTCCTTTTATTTATTATTTATTTCTGCTCTCTTCTCTTTCCCCGTTTTATTGTTCACAGTCGCTGATTGGCGAGGAGGGCCGCGAGGCGTACAACAGCCTGATCGAGCGCAAGGGCATGCTGGATATTGGCTCCAGTCCGGCGGCCACCCTGCTGCGGCACATGGACACCGATGAGTTTGAGCTGATGAATGCCAAGACGCTGCCACGTCGTCTGGGCAGTCAGCTGAGTTACCCAGGCACAGCTGCCGCTGCCGCTGCTGCTGCTCCACCTCCAGAGCCCTCGGTGGCGGCGGAGGACTGCGCACGGCCTCTGCAGCGGCTGCAGCCACCGCGACCCATGACGCTGCCCACACGAGGTGCAGCGCAGCGCGTGCGTCGCGCCGAGCAGGCGAGCGTCGTTGAGCGGCAGAGCGACGAGAATCGCAACGATTCGTGCGAGAGTCCCAGTTATATGACACACACCAGCTACAAGTTTCCGGAGCCACTGGAGGCGAATGCCTTGCCGCTGCCATCGCGCGAGGGCAAGAAGCAGGTGAAGACCAGCGCCAAGCGGCACGTGCGCAAATATCCGCTCATCATCCCAGCGAACGGAGTGCAGCGCACGCTCAGCAAGCTGGCAGACTTTGGCGAGGCAGCGCCGCAGCCGCAGCCGCAGCCGCAGCAACAGACGCAGTCGCAGCAGAAGCAGCAGCAGACACGCTCCATTGAGGTGGTGGCTGCTGTGCGCTCGAGCAGCGTGCGTCGTCCGCGACCCGACGCCCGGGAGTACGAGAATATGCCAGCCATAGCAGGCGAAGCAGCTGCTGGCCACACCTACCAGAACTTGGATAAGCTGGAGAAACAGGCGCCGGCCGATGCCGCTGGGCTGACGGACAGCGCCTCCTTGCAATTTGAGTCTATCTTGGAGGCGGACATGGGCAAGGAGGACATGGTATTGCAGTCGCCGGACGTGACCGATGGCTTCTACAACTTCTCCATACAGAAGGAGCACTACAACAAGAGCAAAGAAGTCGGCTTCGAGCCCGCCCAAGTTACGGGCGGCTCCCATGTGAACGACGATGAGTTGCGGAACCTGGACAAGCCGCTGGCTACCAGCAGCAGCTCAACCACCTTGGACTCTCCAGCAGTGCCGCAGGAGATGGCGCCCACTGCAGCCTCAGCAGCTGCAGCAGCAGCAGCAGCAGCTGCGGCAGCAGCCGTAGCCGCGGCAGCAACAACAACAACAACTGCTGAAGAGACTCTGGAGGGCAGCAGCTTGCGTCGCTTGCCTAGCGCCGACAATGAGCTGGCGGGCAATGCGCTCTTTAAAAAGGTACGCGCCTCCGTTAACCAGGCCATGAGTCGTAACTCCATCAATGGCAACGAGCTGGCGAACAACAACTCGACGCCTGCAACAAAGCCCCAAACGGAGGCGGAATATTTTGCAGCCACTGCTGCACGCTTGGCCGACTCCAATTCCGTGAGCTGCGAGGATTTGCTGGAGTTCTCCGACAAGAAGCCACGCGGCTGTGAGCGCGGCGTCGATTCGGACGAAGTGCGCATCATGGTCAAAGTGCTGGGCAAGGACGTGAGTCAACACGAAGTTAACTTGTTTACCTTGTTTAATTCATTTTATATATTTCGGATACAGAGCACACCCACACGTTGCCTGGGCGCCCTGGAGTTCATCAATTGGGACGTTCACAAGTCCATCAAGTTGATCAAGCTGCAGAATATACTGGCTGACACGAATCTTAGTCTGTCCGCTGCATTCGATGCACTACAGCAGCAGGAATGGGATCTGCACACAACAGCCGTCAAGCTGAAGGGAGTTAAGCTCTGAATGCTGAATAGATATACAAATTTTTGTATTCCGTATTAAGTGCAGCTTCGGCCGCCTTGTCTACGGTTTCAATTGTAAACTTTAAGCATTTAACGTTCGATAATACTATTAGTTATAGGACATACCTTACAACTCACACTCAATCACTGCTCAAAATATGTTTCTATTGTATTTCATACTCCTTTCCTACTGTGTGAACGAACCTCAGCATGTACTTATCTAATAATGCAATGAATCTAGTTCTTAATTGTACTATGTTAACCTCTATAGCCAGTTTATTCAATCAAAATCGATCTAAAGGATCAATTACCATTAACTAATTGGATGCATGCATCAATCACTAATCGCAATTCTGGCTCCAGATTTGGTAAATCCTACCAGAGTGGGCTGACATTCATCCGATGAGACAGCAGATAAGCAAATAAGCATGTAGTGCCTTAAACTGTACGAATTAAGCTTAAAATAAACGGAAAAAACGTTCAGCTTTTCAAAAAAAACGTGCATTTATTATTGGGCGGGTAAAATACATATTCAAATGCTCATTCAAGTTCAACGGTCAAGTTTGCCCCTGGAGGATATGCAACGAAATTTTTCGTTCGCTTAGTTCTAGTTGCTTGCTGCGATTTCTGTTCGCCTGGTATTTCAGCTGGATTTTCGTTTGAATTTTTAACGGCGCTCGCCAGCGGCGGCCGCCGCCTGTGGCAGGGTCGTTCACAATGAAACCTTCTGCACTGAATTTTAGTTGCTTTCTGGCGATTCTGTTCGCCTGGTATTTCAGCTGAATTTTCGTTCAAATTTTAGTTCGGAGCCAGCTCCGGAAAAAAAAAAAAAAAAAAAAAAAAGAAAAAATGCTCTGCCCTTATTGGTATGCAACGAATTTATGTTTTCGACTTTTATCCTCGCGGTTTTTTAGCTATAACTCGGCCAGTTCCTTGCCTAGGACAAAACGAATTAGTGCGTTCAGATCGCGAAGAGCGTCGCTATCCAGGGACATTAAAACATATTGGGGTCATCTTAAGAGCCAGGACAAAAATCCTTCAAATTGCTACATTTGGATTTCTGTGAGATTTCTATGATCTCTAGGATCGTAGGATCTATTGACATAAACATTTCGCGCCGTTATTCAAGGATGAAAAGATATCCTTTTTATAAAAAATTTTCATAACTCCTACAAATTCTTGTACATTTTGACGAGTCCCGTGTCAAACGATGTCCATTAATCGGATCTACTAATAGCACACAGGACATTAAGGATGTCCTACTAGTTGCTGGTTAATTAGAGTTTTTTCTTGTACTTATTTATATATTAAAGTCATGGATGCTTAGATGACCCCATTGAGTTTTAATGGCGATTGATACAGACTGTCCTGACAATACTAAACCACCATGTCCTTGGAGCTCTCCAGCAATTCATCAGCAATTACAGAGATACTCTCGGGTTTTACAGTTGTTTTAAATAAGTATATTGAAACATGACACGTATTATACATGATGCTTACAAGGTTAATGACATTTAAAACAGACAAAACTATTAAAAATATATCTTAATTAAATACATTACACAGAACGAAGAGGGGATGTGGGGGTCAGAGGAATGGAGACTATTTGTGACGGGTGCGGGACGCTATGGGGGCCTCGGTAGCAGTCGCCCTGGTGCGCAGCGTGCTTCTCTTTGAACTGCTCGAGTGTGCTGATCCACGTTCGATGGAGTTGGATTTCTTGTGGACAGATTTGTCCTGGCGCACGCGCTTGGGCGTGGATACGTTGAGATGTCCCTCGGTCATGCTCAGCTCTTCGGACACACGCTTACGGGTCATATACATGGCATTCATGCGCAACTTGCGTGCCGAGTGGCGCGTCAGTATCCTGGCAACGGGCGTGCTGCTGTTCAGATGCGATGAGCGCCTTCTGCTCGGCTGCGGCGTCTTGTGATTAGACTTTGGTGCTGGCGTCGTTACTACGGAAACGGATACAGTTACGGAGACAGGTACAGGTACAGTTGCTGCGGGCGCCGTGTTCTCCTTGATGGAGGAGCAGCTGCTGTCCGTGGGACTGGCAGTGCTCTTTGCTGCTGTTGCCGCCTTTTGCGCTGGAGCTGCCATTGCCACACTGCTGCTTCTAGTGGGCAACGCTTTGGCGTCGAGTCGTTGCTGCTTGCGCAGTGGCGAATTGCGTTTCGAGGACTTCGCCGAATCGGATGACGATTGCGAAGTGGCAGTTGGTGTTGCGATCACTGATTTGCGCAGAACACGTTTGCGTCCGTTGCGCAGCGGCGTCTGTATATCGAGATGAAGCACTTTGCGCTACGGAATCACAAAAGAAAAGAAACGAGAAAGGTTAACACAAAAAAAAAAAAAAAAAAAAAACTTAAAGGAAAGAAAGAGAGATAGAAAGTACTAAGAGAACAGAAAGCTAATTTAAATAGGCTGGCAGCTAGCACTAACTAAATAATATATAACTTTATAAATATATGCAGCGTGTGTGGGTGGTGCGAGGCGTAAAGAAAACAACGTTTTGTTTTTAGTTTTGCTGAGTTTTTAGAAACGTGCTTTTTCAGTTCTTTTTTGTTTTCAGTCAATGCTAAGTGCACATCGTTTATCATTTGTACTTAAATTAAACAATTTCAGGTTTTATCTTGGAATATCAAAATATGTTACAGTTGTAAAATAAAAGAAAATGAGTCTTGATTCGTTCTTGCTCTCTGCTGCCTGCTGTCTGCTCTCTGCTACTGCTACTGTCTGCCTGGCTCTGGCCCGCGGATTGGGATTGGGTTTGTCACACTGCCTAGAGCTGCAAGCGCAAGCGCGCGGTACTCACTTTGCTGCCCGTTGGCGTATTGCGCGCGTTGCCATTTGCGTTTCGATTGCGCATCGAGCGCAGACGCAGGTGACTCGCATTTATCGCTGCGCTCACAGCTGGCGATGCGATCGTCGGCGAATCCACGATGATCTCCCCCGACTCATCGTGCTGCACAGGGAAGAGGTGAAAATGGCATTGTTTAATTCTAAACACTTTTCACTCTTATTCGAAGTGGGACACTTACCGTCTGGTCAGCAGCAGGACTAACAACTTTCAAATTTTCTTCTTCGCCCTCGCCATGAGATTCGACATCCACATACTCATCCTCATCATCGGCAGCTGCCGCTGCCACTTTTATTACGATTGACTCTTTTTCGGGCGTCAATGAAGCACGCGCTATCGCCTGCTTTAGCCGCTGCTTGGTCTTATCCCTGCGCAGATAGCGACGACTGATTTCGATGACCTCCTTCTGCTGCTGTTGCTGCTTCTCCAGTGCCTCAGATTCTGAGGCTGCCGTAGCCGTAGCCGGCGCCGCTGCCGTTTGTGATTCGCCTATGCTTTCGCTATCCGAGTTGTACAGAGAACGTCGTAGGAAGCGTAGGCCAACCTTATTGTTCGCACCGAAGGTGGTTAGCACAGGCTCTGCAGTCGCAGGTGGGGCAGACGGCGCTTCTTCTTCTGTGACTGCTGCACTCTCGGTTGTGGTCGTTTCTACTGGCGGCGCAGGTGTTTCGCTCTCGGCAACATTTTCTGCTGCCGGCACTTGCGTGGGTGCCTCCGATGTGGACACAATTGTGGCCGTGATGCTCTCACAGTCCTCGGCATCCGCATCGCTGTCATTGCCATCGAGCCTGCGGGCAGGCGGCTTGAAGCTGCCATTCAGCATATTCTTAAAGTCCTCAATGCTCTTAATCATGCGCGGTTCCAGTTCACTCTGCAAAATGAAGTTCACTCATAAAAGAGTCTTAATGGAATTATTTCAATGCACTTACATTGATCAGCTTATCGGCCAGCTGGAGCATCTCGTCCTTCAGCTGTGAATTGTGCACATTCAGCTTGAGCGTGATCAGCTCCTTGGTCAGCAGGCGACACATCTCCTTGCGTTCCGTGTAGTAGTTTTGCACATATTGCAAGAAACTGAGCGCCATGCGATTGTGTATGTTGCTCTGCGGCGTGCTCGATATCTGCGTTGTTACATCGATGAAGAACTTGGTTACGTGCTCCGGCACCACATCGTACAGCACCGAATCGTGACTGCTGCTGAGCACAGACCACAGTATCGGCAGCAGACACGGCTCCAATATGTGCTGCAGCTTTTGCTCCACAATATTCTCAAAGAACATGCTAAGCACCTGGTTGATAATGGGCTCTGAAATCAATAAGCATATCAAATGAGTCTTGGAATTCGTTCCATTATGCGACTTCCAGTATTTACCCGTGTTGGGATTGAAGTAGCGCTTGAGCAGCTTCTCTAGCACTTCGGGGCGATTGTCCAGGTGGCCGCGCAGCACCAAGCGACAAAGACCGCGTACAATGGCCAGCAGGATGCTCTTATCGACAACCCTTTCGACAAAGAAGCCCATCATACTGATGATGTCCGCATTGGGATCGCCGCTCTGCGAATTGCTCCTATCGTCCTCGCTATCAAAGTCCTGCTTGGTGAACAGCAGTCGCCGCCTCGACTTGGGACCCGCAATCGATTGACTCAGGTCCATAAAGAGGTCGACGCCATAGTGGTCCATTTGCTCGCAAACGCACTCGGCGGCTATTTCGCAGAGGCGCAAATTGTTGTTCTTGTAGAACTCATTGGCGAGCACATCGAACACTTCCTTCGTGTACGCCTCGTACAGGATGCTGAACGTGGTGCCGCACTTCATGGACCACTCGAAGATATCCTGCTCCGTCGAGGGCAAGTGGCGGCAAATGAAGTCCTACAAACGGAAATGGAAGTCGAATTGAAATTGAAATGATTCTAGTCCGCATAACCGGAACATTACCTTGTACAGTTTGCATAGGCTGGGATTCAGGCTGTGCACATGCTCAGAGGCGACCATGTAGAATGATATATAAAGACCCTTGAGCACACGCTCCTGCTTCGACAGCTTGGGTCGTGTGGGCAGCTGGAGCTCTCCGTGCTTCTCGAGCAGCGGCTGTATCAAATCTCTATACTCGTCCGTCACAATCATCATCTCATTGGTGACGGCCTGTGCGCGCATATACTCCTTTTGCCGGGCAAAGTTCCCCTCCATCTCCTCGAGATCGAGAATTCTCACTTTCAGCGAACGGATCTTCATGACCAACGACGTCTCCACATTCTCGAGCAGCATGTCCGTCAGTTCGCGATCGTGCACCAAATCATTTTGCTTCGTATTCAGCTCGCATATGTCATAGATGATGGTTAAAAAGTATTGTATACGGGCGGTCACATCGCTCATCAGCTGCTCCATGCAGCGCACGAGCACGGCCACAATTTTGTGGTCCAGCATGCATTCTCTCAGCAAATGCGATATTAGCTCCTTCAGATTGTCACGTCCAATTTCATCGCCCAGGTCGTACGTCTCCAGCATTTCAACGAGTGAGAGGAGCATGCTCTGAAATTCAATCTGAGCAAATTTGTCCATATCTGGCTTCTGGAATTGACAGAATCTAAACAGAGAGAGAGCGAGAGAGAGAGAGGGAGACTAGATCAAGTCAAGGCCGAATCCAGTATGCAATTCTCACTCACCTCTTAACATAGTCACAAAAGATGCTTAGCTCTGGGAGCACTAGCTCGAATTCGTCAGCTTGGATCTTTTGAAAGTAGCCACTGAGGCATTGCCAGTAGAGAACCAGTTCGACGGTGAGCGACTCGCGCGGCACACAACAATGCAGCTCAGAGTCCTCGGTCAGGGGCAGCAGGGCAAGTACATCAGTATAGTCTTTCTGTTGCTCAAAGATCACGAAGAGCATTTGACGAGCGACGCGACGAAAGCGTAGCAGCTCCTCCTCCGTTGCGTCAAGCTTGAGCGCACCTACCAGGTGCACATAATTATTCTGATACGATTCGATCCACGCCTTCAGCATGTATTTGATCACATTCTTGCGCACAGTGTCGGAGCTGTCGTTCAGTCCGCGCTCGAGGAGCGTCAGGCGCTGGGATACCTTGTACGAGCGTACGGGATAGTTGCACATGTTGATGTACGCATGGCGGCGCACCTTCTCGTCCACATCCCAGAGTCGCTGCAGTATGTGCGGCACTGTTAAATAATTGCGACCCATGCACGAGATGATGCACTGCCTCACGCTCGAGGAGGGATCTGAGCTGAGGTGATACTGATAGGCGCACAGGACCTGATCGTTGGGATCATCGGGCACCTGCAGACGCTGCATGGCGAGCACCGCCTCCTTGCGCACACTGGGCGAGATGTCCTTCAGCCTGTCCAGCATATAGTACAGTATCTGATCGCATTGCGAATCATCGAGGGCAGCATAGGGTCCCAGATGCTTCAGAATGAGATTCACAAAGAAACATATGCGATACCGTATGTGCGGATTATTCGAAATTGTCTACGAAAATAAACAAACGAAATGTAAACAAAACACGCCGATGATAAGAAAGTACAGTAGACACTCACGGATAGCAGCCACGAAAAGGTTTCGGCCAACAGCGGATGAGTCTTCTCCGATTCGAAGCTGGTGACGAATTTGGCGCAGAATGCGAGCGCGGTATTCCCATACTCGTTGCTATCATCGGCCTCCAGAATCGTTTTCACCATCTGGATGAATGTGTGCATGAAGGCATCATGATCCAACTGCAAGAGAGGCATATTGACACTTAGACCACAATTGCTGCAGCGCAACCTGCCTGATAGCGACATACCTTGGAGTACAGTTGCTTCATTTCCTTCATGTAGCGCTTGTGAAATGTTTCCGTATTTTGCGCATTCGAGAGGATGGTGTACATTGGCCCTTGGCCTGCATAGCGCTGCTCCCTGACACTCTTGCTGCTGTTGTTTCTGCTGCTGCTGCTCGTTGCATTTGGATTCGATATGGACTCCGCATCGGGACTGACCTGCTCATCCGTATTTTCCTTCTCTTTAGTTTTTTTGTTGCGTTTCGCATTCGCCCGGATCTTTTTGACCATTGTGTTTGTATTTGTATTTGCAGCGCGTCACTTTAACGACTTAACTTAGCTTTTTCTGTTCGAAACTATTTGTTTATTTACCTAATTTATTAGCCTGTCTATTACTTAATTCAAATTGTACACAGCGCAGCTTACTATACTTTTTCTTCTTAAATGCCAGCTAACAAACACAAGCGTCGCGTTCTTTTGCGTTCCGTTTTCCACCCTATTCGCGCTGCCGTTAATATGTTTCATCTTTTTTAATTAGAGGCGCTGCCAACTTGTCACAAACGCTGCATTGATCATAACTGACGACGGTTAAGTTCAAAATCGAACTATATCATTAATAAAATATTTGGATATATGATTTGCTAAAAAAATATTAATATATAAAAATGTTTCATTCATTTAAGTAAACATTTTTTCTTACCAATTTGTAAATTTTTCCTAAATGTGTAGCGAAAAGCCATGACAAACAGCTCATTTCCATGAACCGTGCTACGTGACAACTGCTTGCGGCTACACAACGACTTAAATTGCATTTAATTATTTTCTCTTTTTAATTAAGATGTTTAAAAAATTATTTGTATAATTTTTTACTTATAAAATATTTATATAATATATTGCTTAATATTGGTTACTATTTCGTATTATATTTCCTTTGATATTTTTTAAAAATATATGTTCCCCTTTCAATGCCTTTTGAGTCAGTTACAAATGCAAATGTTTAGAGAATTTGAGTGATTATTGTTGAACAAAAATGTCGGGCGGCACGAAGAGAGTCTACGATGCTCGCTCTAAATATCCCGATCGTGGAAAAACCACTGAAAATTCGTTTAGCCCATTGACCGTTGTTATAAAAAATCTGGAGACAGCCCTATTGCTTCTTAGCTCGAAGGAGGAGCCCGTCCTTCAAGTTGTGCTCAGTCATTTGGCAGAATTTTCTCGTAAACAGGATGAAAATATAATGGAACTAAAGCAGCAGCAGCTGCTGGAGAGCCTAATTGATAAGGAAATGTTTATCGATGCGGAAAATATTATAATCCGACGGTTTTCCCTATTCCTTATCACTGTCATCCTAGATAATACGGAACTGGGCGAATACGATACGGAGAAGACGACACAACTACTCGACGTGGCCTTCAGATTCTACTTAAAAGAAACCGACGAGTTCTGCATCGAATATCTCACCTACATAGTCAACTTGTGTCTGCGCGATCCAAAGGTTGCCCAGAATATAATTGAGAATATAGAGTTCCTGGAGAAGTTTAAGAACATATTCATTAGCTCGGACAATCCCGATACGGTTTTCAACTCCATTGAGGCTTTGCATAAGATTCTGCAAGTTCAAAGCGCCGAAGAGATGTTAGAGTTTACAACGCTGCCGGGATTTCCAGTCGATCGCATTGTCTGTGAGCTGACCAACGAGTTTCTCGAGATCCGTTTAGCTGCCATCAAGGTGCTGAAGATATTGCTGGCCGATACCAGCGACGACAGTGTCTTCGAGGCGTTGCACCGCTGTTTCTTCGTGCTCCAGCAGCTGGTAAAGGCATTCTGCCTGGATCCCAAGGCTCCAGATGCCCTCGGCATCATTGAGGTGCTCGCCACAGCTTTGCGCTCAGAGAAAATGACCAAGCTCTTCTTTGAGCAGAATCTTTTTGATCAGATGGTGGAGAACTTAAAGGAGATTATGGACACTCTGCCGCCTGAAGTCGTCTGCGCCATCATCTCCATATTTGCCGAGGCGGCCAAGTATCAAAAGTATCTGCCGCGCATCCATAATGCGGACATCACACAAATTTTCATCAACTGTCTGATGAAGAGCAAACAGGAGCCAGCTCCCTTTGTCCTCATGGGCATCATTCGCCTGATCGTCCATCCAGAGGCACTGCGCGCCATTGTTGCGGAGTACGATAACGGCGCCATGTCACGGCTAATTAACCTATTTCGTTCGCCAGAGGTGTCCATCAAGACACGGGAACAAGCAGCCGAGCTGATCGGAAGTTTGCTGGTTAACGCCTTCCGCGTTAGCGCTGATCGCCTTATGGACCTCGACATAACTGAAGCGTTAACAGCCACTATAAAACAGGGACTACCGGAACTATCGATCGATCTAATACTCTCGCTGCTGGCGATTATCGAGAGTCTCGCCGACAACGATGAGTATCGTGCCATCATTGGCCAAAATACAACACTCACGGAACAAATAGCCCAGCTGCTTATGGTAAATATCATAAATATCTGCCGAATATCTCTGCAGATCTATCAATATAAATATCCTAATCGATCATCCCTTTGCAGCGCTCGTATGCTCACTCAATATTGGTTCACAACATATTTCGCTGCCTCTGCACAATTATCGACGAGGAGCCCGTGCGACAGGTTCTGCTAAACAATTACATAGTTTCCTCAATGAAGCGCGCTCTGAAATCGCTCTCAAATCTGGTGAAGACTGCTGTGACCAATTTCATATTGCAGACGACACGTTTCAATGAGTTCGTGGATGCCTACATCGATCGGGGAATTCTAGAGGTGTAAGTAAATAGCCAATAGAACAGCTCTGTTAGACACTCTCTTATTTCCGGCACAGCTTGATGCTCTTCCAGAAGCATGCGTTCTGTGTATCCACCTGGGGTCCGGCTATTGAGAGCATTTTATCCAAGTGCCCGACCATGAAGTTTTGCATTCGCAATTGCCTGGGCTTTACGGACATTACGGCTGGCAAGGATTTCTATGTGTCGAAGCGCAAGTTCGATGATTTCCGTTGCTTTCAGTCCATATTGCGACTGGATTGCTCGCCGCTGGAGGCGGTGCTGGTGGTCAATTTCGACCGGCCGGCCGCATTAGAGGAGGATATCATCTGTGTGCCCACCCATTGTCTGCATGATGTTGACGTTTCGGGCGATCAGAAGTGGTCATATTGCAAGCGGCCCGCTGATGTCAAGCTGCCCGAATACCTTGAGGCCCTCAACGAGACATTGGCCGTGAGTATCTAAGGCTCTGCTAAACGTAGCTAACTTATTTTTGCCGCCCAGTTGAACGGCCTTGTTGAGAATCCGGACAAAATCAGACGCAGTATCGACTTTGAAAATGTGGCCAAACGCAGCAAAATTATCGCCGAAGCTGTGAATAGCGTCATGTGCGAGGATATTAAGATTCTGGATATAAACACAACGGAAGAGTGCTCCCGCCAAACGGTGCGCTGCCATCTGGAGCACCTTCGTCAGACCTTTCACACCAATTTCATACCGCTCGGTGAGGTGCACAGCGGCTGTCAGTTTGAGCGCGCTATCCTCTTCAAGGCCTTTGCCGATCAGATCGGCCTGCCCTGCACCCTGCAGCGCAGTGTCGATGGTCGCATGCTCTACAACGAGGTGCCTCTGCCGCTCGAAATGGACAAGGATATACATTGCGATCAGAAGACTCTCAAATTTATGCCCTGGCGCATGCTGCGTCCCACTCACATTGTCGATCTCATGTACAACATTGGTGAACTCTATCCCATGCAAAGTCGCCAGGCTTTACAATATTTGCGTCTCTATTGAGGGCTTGAGATATTATAGATTTCTTTGTTAATTGATTTTTCCAAATTTTTCATGTTAACCCAATAAAAGTTCAGACATAATTTATTGGGTCCAGTGACGAAACAATGCGCAATCTTATAATTTCGAATTGGGATTGAGTTCTAATAATTTTCTCTCAGACTTGGCGCAATTCGCAGACACTGGGTTTGTGTCTTGGCTAAGCCCTGGTTATTGCGCCCATGCGCAAGTCCCGCATTTGACAGCTCTTACATTTCTGACATTCGCTGTCAAATGAAGTCGTTTGGCCTCCGCACATAAACAAAAAGTTTTCTTAGCCACTCATCGACTAGGGTTTCCAGCTGGCTGAGCAGGCGTTCAATTGTGGTCCAATTGGCGGCCGCAATATGTCTAGAGCGCTGCTCACGCTCGCCTACTTTGTGCTCACCTATTGCTCCATTGTGTTCACAGCTTGCGTCAATAACGGTAAGTGATGCGACCTTCAAGCCTCAACGGGTGGAAAATCAATAAAAACTTTGTTGCATTTGCTTTGTTTAGTGACTGGCACAGCCACCACAGGCAGCTCAGCCGCTTCGGGTCCCAACTCCGCGGGCAGCTTGAGCACCTCGCTAACCAGTGGCGGGCACATACATCGCACAGCCGCGGCCATTGAGCGAGTGAACAAGCTCTGGTGCTATGCCTGCGATACTATGGACGATGGGCCCGGCTGTGTGGATGTGCTCGAGAAGAACGAGACGGCCCTGATGAAGAAATGTCAGGGCGAAGAATTCATATGCATGGTAAAAACTAATGCTGGAATCTGAAGTCGTAATCTCTAACTATCTCTCGCTTCTGCAAAGGTTAAACGCTTCTCGTACACCACGAGCACTGAAAACTCAACAAGTTCACCAAAGATGTGGTCGTTGGACCGTCGCTGCACTGTGAACTGCGAGCCCGGCTGCATTGTGATTGGCGAACGGACTAAGCTCTATGCGTGCACATCCTGCTGCGAGGAGTCGTTCTGCAATACGGGTCGCGGTGGTGCCGCCGGCATCTTCCATCGCGAGGCAACGGGCATTGGTACGCGCCTCTTTTGGCTGGCTGCTCCATGTCTGGTCAACATATCGCTCATGCTGTACAAACGGCATGCCGGCCACGCGCTCATCCAGCTGCAGTAGTACCTCGAGCCCAGGCTCTTCCCTTGCTCCAGCCCGACTGGCCGACTTCAACAATTTCAACTAGCTAAACAAGTTTATCTGCCCCCCCACTTAAAACACTATTTTACCTAGTAATAGATTAAGATACACTAACTACCATGTACTATGTACTGTACTCAGCCTTCACACTTCACACGATCTGTGCTTGTGTACGACTTGTTAGCCAAATGATTATTCAGGTGTGATAATAAATGAAACCAAGTGTCAAAGTGTGTATAAGTATAAGTATTTAAAAGTATTTAAGGTGGGTTGGAATAGTTAGTTTTATCCAGTATATGGTCATTAAACAGCGTTTCCCTTTAAGTTTTAATAACTTAATTCAATTCCTCATCACACACTCAACATTATATTCTGATTATTCATAATCCTTAAATCTGCCATCAGCATTTCCATTTAGAGCCGATTATTATTAATGATTTCGCATTGTTAGGGAGAGCAATTGTAATTAGTTATCGGAATTGCTAGCTGCTATTCTGATATTCTCTCTGCAATTGGTTCAGTTTACAGTCCGTGTGCACACATGGTCCGCATTAATTTGCACACACTTCCTTCATCCATTTGGGTACATGTGTAGTCCTTTATCCGCTTAGTTTCTCTACTGCAGACTCCTGAAACCGTTCATTTGGTTTCGTGAATTGCATTACATATCCGTCTGTCCGCTCTCTCTGTCTCTCTCGTTCTGTCCTGCTGCATGCATCCGCCTTTCGCATCCGACAGCCCATATTTCCCACATCATTCACAATCGTGCACATCCGCCCACTTGGCCACTCAAGCCTCACTCTGGGTGGCATTTCCGGCCAGACAACGCAACGACTTGCAGCATGAATTATTTATTGGACAAAGTATTCATAAGCAGACAAAGTGGGTTAGCCGTGAGGAGGCGCAGAGGCAGCTGGAGCGGGAGCAACTGAAGTAGCTGGAGCTCCTAATCAGCTTCAGCCTAATCCTCGCCTCCTCTTTGGCTAATAGGGTTGCCATTAAGAGCAGATATTTGGCAGCTGGGCGTGGCCAGCTCTCTTAGTCTCTCCCCCACACACATCACAGCACCCACACGATTTGTTTTCATCTGTGGACAACTTTCTCTTCGACTTTTAGTTTGTTACATCTCCAGGGCCCAATTGCAATTGTTTTTTTTTTTTTGTCGGCTGTGAGTTATAGCCATAAGGCGAGCGGCTACATCTTGGCTAATAAACCAGAAGACAAATCTGTGCATTTTGTTGCTTAATTTACATAAATGGCCAGCAGCAAATAGGCTGCCCATTCGTAGGAGACACGCAGGCCAGAAGGCACTTGGTCTTGGTGTGCCGCAGCGCATTCATCATGAGGAGCGTGGCTTGAGTGTAGGCGCTGTAGGGGGAAGCTAGTGGGCTGCTTGGGGCCGGGTTAGGGCATAGGGAGGCTGTTGGTTTTTCCGTCTAGTCTATTGGCTTTTTGCTTTATGTGTATGTGTTTTGGCGTTTATTTTGCGGCTTTCATGTCGTAAATCTTCATCAGACGGCAAATTACGTGGTTGCCAGTCAGCCCAGCCACGCAGGTTCTCCACACCGTCCCTCTCGCTCTATTCGTCTGGGCCCAGTTTTTGCAGGGGCATATCTGGTAAACAATAAACTGACCGCAATGCCTGGCATTCAGCCTGTGGGTGGTAAAAACAATAAAGCGGTGACAAAAACCAAACAAACAACAACAAGAACAGCAACAGCAGCAGCAACATCCCATTGACAACAGTTTCATTTATGAAAAATAATAGCGAGATGGCAGCAATATGCGAAATTTATTATTATATTTGCGTTGTGCCGCAAAAATGCAAACGTTACAAACGCCTGCTCCATCGGCTCCTTCTGCTCCTTCTCAGTCTCTTAATGTTGATCCCGACCTCAATATAAAGTTGCCTGGCTGATTCCGTTGTCAGTGCGGGCAGCTGGAGTAACTAGAGAAGGAGCAACACCAGCAGCAGCAGCAGCAGCAATAAGGCTGCACAGCAATTGTTATTGTTGTTTTTGATGTTGCTGCTGCCGCTGCCGCTGCCGTTGCCGCTGCCGCTGCCGCTGCCGCTGCCGCTGCCACTGCTGCTCTTTTGTTGTTATTCGTTTTATTCATTCATTATTATTGCTACTTTAACGTTGTTGTTTTGCTGTGTGATTGCTGGCGACACGTTTATGTTGTTGCTGTGCTGCTCGCTCGCTATTATTATTATTGTTGTTGTTGTTGTTGTTGTGGTTGTTGCCGTTGCTTCGGCAAGTTCACAAAGAAATTTCAATTAAAATGCAACAATGCCGCACTCCATCATCAGCGCGCCAAGCCGACAAGCCGCGCGCACCTAGCCTCTCTTCTGTCTATGCGTCTCTCTCGCACGTCGCACTGTCGCCTGTTTACAGTGTTGGGCAACGGAATGTAACAAACCGTGGTAAAAAACTAACCAACCAATTGCTGATACAGCCATCCGCAAAGTGCAGTTCCAGTGGGTTGCTTAAAGAGTTGTCGTTGGTCAGGGATAAAATAAATTTAAATTTGTGTCGTCTTAAGAGACCAACCGTAAAAGAGAATCGTACTTACAGCTATTTCACTGTATTGTTTATTTAATATTTTTAAATTTTAATAAAATATCAGATTTTAAAAAATGAAGATAAAAAAACTTTTCGAATAGTTTCCAATTAGGCTTAACTCTTGGAATCATTTCAGAATTCTAAGATATCTTCCTGTATTCATGGAAACTTTGAAGTATCAAATCAAATCAGTTTCAATCCTCTTTCAATCTCTGTCTGATCTCCCCTTTAAGCTGTAACCTCCCTTACCGCTCAACTCTTTAGTCCGCCAACTATGTTGATTGTTATTGCTGCTGCATCCGTTCGTCCCGGCTCCTGATGCCTGTTTTGGGGTGATAAATCTTTGTCGTCAAGCAAATAGGAGCAAACACGATAGCAACTGCAACTGAGGCGAGCAATAGCCAAGGCCAAACAGGCGTAACTTTCCGGCGAGCAGTCATGCCAAAAATTTTGCTCGTTGCCCGTGGCGTAGCGGGCCATCCCCCAACCCCAGCGTCAGTGCCAGTGCCAGTGCCAGTGCCAGTCCCAGTCCCGGCCTCCCCAATTCCCCATAGCCGGTGGCACAGCGAACGTGTAATTAAAACTTTCGAGCAAGCAGCCACGCAACTACAGCTACAATTGACTGACTGCCAACCGCTCTGCCTGGCATCTTTCTCGCTTTCCTTCTCTGTCACACACTCTTTTCCTTCTCTCACTCTGTGTATATGCCAGTCTGGCTGTCTCCTTAACGCTCTCTCCCTATTGCATAAGCTGTTGCTGCTGTCAGTCATTTGGCGCCTTGTTTTTAGCTGGTCTTTAATAAAGTTTTGCCCCCGTGGATCCTTGATTGGATCACAGCCAAATGCAGCTGACATTCATAGTGCCTGACCTAAGCTTGAGTCTTCGCTGCTCCTGCTCCTTCAGTGGCTCCTGTGTGGTGTGATTTGCGTAAATGATTTTGATGGATTTGATGGGATTTGAGCGCGAGTTTTTATGTTGCAAACCCCAAACCCCAAACCCTTCGCAGCTGTGAAATGGTTTTTGCGAAACAGCAAAGCTCTCAAGCTGATTACCAGCTCAAAGCTTTCCCACTCTCTATCTGTGTGTGTGTGTGTGTGTGTGCCAGTGGGTCTGTGTGAGTGTATTGGTTAAGCTTTAGTTTTCTTCACTTCGGCTTTAATTCTCGCCATTCCCTGGACATGGACACGAAAATGCACTACACACAATTAGAGTGCGAAAAAAGGGGCGAGACGAGATTATGTCGAGCAGCGCGTGTTGCAAATTGATTTTTTGTGTCTACCTCGTTGGCACTTGCCGCTTGCTCTACATGCTACAAGCGCGTAATCTGTTAAAGCCTTACTCCTCTTCGGCAGCTCTATCTTTCGCTGTCTCTTGCACCTTCTCCAGCTACATGAATTTGCATATTAATCTGGCCAAGAGCAGCCGCTCCAACGACCTCAAAATTACACGAACTACACATTTTGGCTTGTCACCTCTCTCTCCCTCCCTCCCACACATACACACTCTCGCTCCCGCTCTGTGTATGTGTGTGTATTGTGAGCCGCTTTTGGCAATCACCTAACCTTCAAGCCTCCCTCTCAACTTCGAAACGTATGCAAATGAGTACAACGGCAGCTGCTCTCAAGGCGACTTAACGCCTGCTTAATGAACATAAATTAGTCACCAGGTGTCACTAGGTAACACGCGGACTCTGTCTCCATGGAGCTAATTCACGCACTTCAATTTCAATTTGTAAATTATGCCTAAAGTAAATTTTTACTATTCATAATAATTAACAATTTGTAGTTAACGATTTGATTGTGCGAACAAAGAGAAATGAGCAAAAAGGATTAGAGATAAAAATAAAGAATAATAATAATAATGATAGTAATAATAATAATATAAACAATAATAATTAATTAAATTAAATAATAATAATGATAACAATAATTATAGCATTAATAATAAACATAATACTAATAAAATTACTAATATTAAAATAAAAATATTTGAAACTAATAACAATAATATAATATTTAACTTAGTTTTGCTAATTATTTACTTAATAATTCATTGAGCGACAATTAGCCCGTCTGGCAACTCCGAAAAATTGCAAATTGCAAATTGCACTTATTAAGTTGGCTGCGCCACAATTTATTCAAGTTAAACTCTGTCTATTGGCCCCTTATTGTGCGCAATCAAGCTGAATTCATATGATTAACAACCAATTTGAGCAATTCGCGCTCTCCATTACGTCATATGATGAGTGTTCGTATACCTATATATGTATATGCATCCAATTCGCAGTTCGCTGATTGGGTATGCGCTTCAGTGGCTGCCATAATACAATTTGTTGCACATCCGGTTTGGAGTCCACTCGAATTTCCTCGCTTCGGCCACTTTGATGCAATTAGTTTTGTGAGTATTTCGTATGCACGTAATGTGACTCAACGGCAATTCAGAATTGATTGATGGGGTATCCATTCGTGTAGCGATTGGAAGTGAGTATACTCATGAATATTGAATGATTACATGTCAGCCATAATCGCATTTCGATTGGCTCCGCTTTAATCGACAGCAGAGTTGGGGCCCATTTTTTTTTTTAATTGCCCGCTCCCCACTCTTAATTTCCTAATGGACTTTGCCCCGGACAGCCAGCGGAAGTGCTGATCAAACACTCTAAAGTGTATCGAATGATTAAAGTTTTGACCCCATTTCCGATTCACTTTATTGACTCTTGTCTTCAGTTACAGTTTGCTAATCATTGCCTTTAGCTCATTACAATTGTCATTCCCGTTGAGTGACCACCCTGACCCCTCTTTTCCTCATCCTCTATCTCTCTCTGCTGTCAGCATACACGAACAACAGTGCGTTTAATGGCCTCCTCTTCTAACCCCACAGTTCAGAATCTATGCTACTTGACCGCAATGAAATCAATGGCAAACACACACGCACACAGTAGCAGCGGTGCCATGACTAAAGTGAAGGGTGCTAAAACCGCGGGTACACGGTATTCCACGGATCTCGCTTTGAATTCCACAAGGGCGGAACTGGTTCAGTGGTTAGCTGCTTATGTGAAGTGCTGCCAAATTCCACACAAAAGCCCATGGCGGTCAGCCTAACCAGGCTCACGGGGCGACAGAACGACAGGAGGATAACAGGATAACTGGGTAACACGGGCAACAAAGGCAACATCCGTTGGCGACTTCCGTTTGTCTCGCTCTGCGGCCGACAGGAAGCAATCAATAGTGTAATGGCAGACAAAAGCATCCGCCATAGTTTGCCACTTTGGCCTGACTGAACTGACGGAACTGCACCAGCAGCTCCAAAAACCTGTCCAGCCAACAGCAAACGCAGATTAAACAAAACGAAACGAACGAAAAAAAGACAACGAAATCCAAATGCAAAAACGAAAACTAAAATCAACTGAGAGTTGCGCAATTTGTCAACCTTTGCCGCAGCCCCTTCCCCCACTCCCCCGTTTCTGCTCTATTTCCCCGTACCTGACTAGACTTAAGCCCGTCGTACATTAAATTTTCCCCTATCTTTTCCCATCCTTGTTTTTTGGCTTTGTCGCAAATGTAAATAATGCGTTTTAATCAAAAGAACAACAGAGAAATATCCATTAACGGCGTACGTGCCACACCCCCAGTTGCTCGCGCCACTTGCCACCCCATAGGAGACACAGCTAGCCCCTATCCCTTCCCTTTCCATCTTTGGGCTTGTGCCTAGGCT
Organism: Drosophila mettleri; assembly: GCA_035047625.1. Classification (NCBI taxonomy): domain Eukaryota; kingdom Metazoa; phylum Arthropoda; class Insecta; order Diptera; family Drosophilidae; genus Drosophila; species Drosophila mettleri. Next base: position 16,458,702 of record JAWNPI010000085.1, read on the forward strand.
TAACTTTTCGCATGCTGCGCGCGTCATTTGCAGGTTGATTTACAAATTTCTTTAATGGGGCGACGACAACATTTTTAATTAGCACCTGTTCAGTTTGCACGAATCTCTTTCGTAATCTCCATAAAATACTCCACTAAGGGCGTGCTCCATGGAAATTAATTTCCAACTGTGTGTCTATGCTAAGCTCCCTTTGCCTTGCGTCCTCAACTTTTCCGCTTCTCTGCCTCCACGCACTTTTCCAACTTTGCCCCCAAATGATGCCATTCGAAGGCGTCGCGTGGCTTGAGGGTGGAGCTGTCTCTATTGCTGCCTCCTAGTTAACCCCTTCGGTTCTTATGCTTACTCTCGACATCTGCAACCGCAGCAGCCACTTATGTTCTCCTCGCTCCCGCGCTCTCTCTCTCCCTCCCTCTCTTTCTCTGCTGCTCCCTCTTCCATAATCCATTTTCGCTTAGTCCTGATCCAATATCCTAATGCTTTTCAGTTTGCTGCTTTGCGCGTAGCTAGCCTAGCTGTAAACTCCTAGTTTGACTCCCAGCAGTCAGTGGTTCCATTCTACTTATCCGTCCCTCATTGAGATCTTTTGTTGTTGCTGTTGCAATAATATTTTGCAAGTGTTTCTAAACAAGCACAAAGTCATGTTTCAACAGCTGTAGTCTGGCTTCTGCTTCTTCTCGCTGCTGTTTTTATTGTTATTTACCCTTCATCGCTTTGCCATGTGCTGTAATTGTTGTAGTCCCCGCAGTCGTTAGCTAAACTTTCGCTGAACATTAAAGCAATTTGGCCAACATTTATAGACTGATTTAATACAATCAAAAGGGAGTCGGAGTGGCAGAGTGAGAGAGAGAGAGGGATGCTGTTGGCAAAGGAAGCCCCACACAAATGAGATATTTCCACACAAGTGAGCAGATCAGGGCCGACAACATTTCAGTGTGTGTGCACTTGTATATAATTGTTTGACTAAATGAGTGCGTCGCTCCCATGCTCGCCAGCCCCACACCATTCCCTTTGCCTAGTGCTTCACAGCTTGGGTTGGTTTATAACAAGAGAACAGCAATAATTATGGCAAACACTCCCTTCATCCACAGTCCCCGCTCCATAGACTCAAGAGCCATATGCAATTTTGGGGCTCCACTTTTGTATAAATTCACTTAATTCCTAGTCCTTTCCCCTTGGAGCGACGAGCGCACGGCCAGCAGATAGCGGCAAATGGATATGACTCTTAGTGCTGTGCATTAGCCCAGACACCCAGATATGGCAGATATCCACGTTAGAGAGAGAGAGAGAGGGAGAGTATGTGGATGTGTACGTGTTTGTGAGGCGAAAGCCTAGCTGCTCCCTAGCCAAATGGCTCGAACGGCTGAAGCGGTTGCCATAATGAGGATGAAATTGAAGTCTAAACAAACAGAAATCGTTCGGGCACATAGCTGAGGCTAGGCACAGTCGGAGGAATGCTAAGGAATAAGCAGCAAATAAAAATCCAAAGGAGTCTCCATGGAAATTGAATATTTAATTATGCGTCGATGGAAATTGCGTCTCGAGACGGTGACGAAAATGGACCAAACAATCATGAGAATGACGCCAGAATGAGGGAGGGAGAGAGCGACACTTTGTTGTCTGGAAAAAATGTAAACGTCGCCCGGGCCTGTGGAATGATTTTGCCAGAGAAATAGAAAAGAAGCTGCTAAATAATTTATTCTAATTTGCGACAGATTTGCCAAGGCCAAGAAGTTAAAATGTCGGAGGGATTCCCAGAATAAATTCCAAGAGGCAGACGATGGCAGCGAGGGAGGAAGAAGTGTGTAAAAACTTTTGTAGGGTATCATAAAATGAATTTGAGGGGACTCGTAATAGACAATTCTTAAGGTTTGATAGCTCTGATAGCCTCATAGGGATTCATCTGCGGCTTTTGGTTAGTTACATTTAGTTTGCTAATTTGCACCCTGCGAGTCTCTCAGCTGGAAGAAAAACAAAGGGATGAGTAAGCAAAATATGAAGCACCTTTCGCTTATCTAAACAGACTCACACGCTTCTCTCTCTACTCATATATTCATATATATGAGCGCGTATCTCTCGTCTGCTTTCAGTGTGTGGGATTGCAGCACGCGCGACGTGAGCGCTAGGCAAAACTTGCCCCAACTCTCAACAACCCCACTGAATACAACTAGAGCTGACTGCCTGGCAGACTGGCAGCCTGGCAGCCTGGCACCCTGGTGGGCGGAAAGGAGACTCCTATATTTATGAATGGCTCTTGTTTCGAGTTTAACGCACTTTGGGAGCTTTATCAGCTCGTAAATATAAATTAGAATTTAATTTTTATCGACGTGGAAAGGTGGCTCGAGTCTGGATTTGTATGTGGATGCGGACGTAGACGTAGCTGCTGCCTTGGGAGCAATCGCCTGGTCTGGTGTGGAGAGGGCCACAAATTGGCAACGGAGTGGATCTGGTGGCCTAGGCAACAGAGCGACCGAACTTCAACGGGATTCATATCCATTTGTGGCTGGCACGTCTCGCAACATATCAAAGGCATTGATTTACCTGAGGGCAGTTGGTTGCTCGATTCAACCCCCTTGGAGGTAATTCATGTGGCCACAGAATCTGATGGCGATTGGGACTCACCTGGTAGGAAATCCTCGAGGGACACACCGATTCAGATTTCGAGTAAATAGTCTCGCCGGCCTGGTCACCCATCGGTGGCAGACGATGCACGGTGAGCTGCGGTAACCTGTAGGGGAATGAATAGGAGCTCGATGAAAAATGGATGGGTTGATTGAAAAAGGTAAAGTATTTGTGGTGTTCCTCGGTTTCTTGATCATTGAGGCTGCCAATGACGTATGAGTCGGTGGCACTCAGCGGTCGCCCGAGAGGATTAACGCGAATGAACATGTTTTGATGGTTGATGAAAATGAAGAGTTAATAGTTTGATAGATAATTAAAATAATGTGCCAATCAATCAGACTTAAACGTAGAAAACCCTGACGTAGTTGCCGGTGAACCAAAAGGCCTACGGCGAGGACTAATCCCAAAGCTCATTGAGCGGGGCGTGGGCAAGAAAAGCTGACTGATTCGGCTCAGGTGCCACAGTTAATGCAATTGAAATGAGCTATGAGCGAATGACAATTGTTTATGACATAGCGGATTGGAGGCTTGCTTTTATCACAAATTATATTATGCTAAAGTAAAATCGAATGTCGTCAATGGAAGGGAGGCTTTTCCCTTGCAATCTGAGTAAACCAGGAACGGGTCAATCTCTTTGGGAGTGCCAAGGGCATCCTGGTCGCTGATTGCATAGCGGAGCTGTCAGTGAGTTAACCAGTTAATGGAGTGCAAATCAAGTTACCAAGTTGCATAGAATGAGCTAGATGGGTTACCGGATAAGCGACTAGACTCTGCCAGGAGAGCAGCAGCTTGTGCACATCTGACCACACTGGCATGGTAGAGTGCATCGCGTATGTGTTAATGGCTCCCTCGTGTACATAGCACAAATTCGCTTGCAACCCAGCCAATGAGAGCAGTGAATAGATAACATAGTGAGAATGAGATTAGGTTGACGATGAATTGCAGTCATAAAGAGAAAGTTTATTTCGCAATTTGCTTTGTTACAGTTTCCCCTCTGAGTCCCTTCCTTCGATTTTCTACTGCTGTGCAAACTTTGTGCATGCTGTGTTTACTTTCCTCGCAGTTGATAGATCTCCCTTCCTCTACTATACAGCTCTATATACCTTTCAACTTCACCGGAAATTGATTTCCTCGACAACCCAAGGGGGGTGGGAGCAACTCTGCAGCTGGGGTGAGCCATGTTCGGTAAACAAAAACCAACCAAGACACAATAATAATCGAAATCGAATCCGTCACCAGCAGGCGACAATGCAAACGGCGTCAATTGGTTCTCGCTCTCGGTTCCTGCCTCAAATGATGCACGACGGACGCCCAAAGGGAACGATGGGTTTTATGTGGGGTGAGATGAGATATTAAAAGGTGTCAAGTGTTGTCTAACTCGATTCGAGATGAGACCAGGCGAGACAGCGCCAAGCTCATCATCATGCTTCGCTTTGTGTAACTTTAACTAGCTTCGGGGACATCCTAATCTCTGACCCCGACCCTGGATGCTCAAAGACTCCTTTGCTCTCTCTCTGTCTATCTCTCTCTATTGGCAGTGAAACACGAGGTGTTCGAGTTAAAAAGACGTGAAATTAAATTTCATTTTCCGCCTTCATTGTTGTCCTCCTTCTCCCCCTTCTCTCTTCTATCCGGCTTGGTGGATTGGTTTATGTTGCATCATTTACTCCCCGGGATCAGGCCTCGCTTTGCATTGAAAGTCGCAAATGCTGTTTACTCTGCTTAACTTGACTAGCATTCGTCCGCTTCCCCCCACTTTCCCAGTTACCAATTCATCCTTTTGACTGTGCGTCTCTGCCGGATGTTGAGTGTTGCGCTTCCGGTAGAGGCGAAGGCGCAGGCAGAGGCAGAGGCGGAAGCAAAGAAGCGCGTATGTGCGTGCATTTAGGAGAGAAGTAAAAGAGCGCTCTCTCTGTATTCTTAAAACAATTTCAAATCCAATTATAGAACAAGAAAAAGCATTTTTCGTTAGCTTCCTTGTATGCTCGACTCGTATAAGAACTTCCCCAATTCTAATGCCGTTTTCCTTTACAGTTTCATTTTGTTTTTGAATTCGAAATTGTTATGCACCCCGCTGACTATCCTTCAGGCACCCAAAGTGTGCTACTTTCCTTTTACATTTTCCGGTTTCCGCTGCCAAACTGCACAAAAATAGAGTGAAAATAAAAATAGATAAAGAAAGAAAGAGAGAGAGAGAGAGGAATAGAAAGAGAGAATTGCGCCTGCAATTGACTCTACTTTGATCCCTCTTCATTCATCCAGTTTGGGAGATACGCCACAGACTAAGCAAAAAACACAAACATAACCTCAAAGTGGCTCACATTAAATATGCAGAAGTACACGAAAAGGACAATGTCACTTAGCTCGAGCAGAGTTGCAGGATACAATGGCAAAAGGTTAGACAAGGAGCTATCACAGTGAGAGGTGCAGAGAGGTAAGGCAGAGGGAATGCACTTTGCTGGTTTAATTAATTCAGTTCTGATTGGAAATTAATGTGACTCTCTCTCAAAGAGACTTTCAACTTTTTGATTGGCCTCTTTAGCGACTTTAAGGCAAAGCCTGAAAGCAGCTTTAATTTCCGTTCTGCGACTGGAGATAAAAAGGACAGCCAACTTGGTTACGGGTCCAAGTCTTGCGCCGTCGAACTTTTGGCCGTCTTTCATATCACGCGCCTTGCACAGCGCCAACTTTGCCGTCGCCTTGCAAACTTTTTAGCTCGTTCAGGAGTCCCAGCGCCTTGTGCCAGATATTTCCCCTTTTCGTCTTGCTCTCCACCATAATTATAATACCTGCGATTGTCTGAATGGCTTCGCCACACACACGTGACGCTGCAACCACAGACGCTCGCTCGCTGAGCTAGCGCAGAGAGAGGTTTCGGGAGATGTCGGCAGAAGGACTCAGGCTCGGCTTTGACAATGGCATCATACAATTTGCATAAAAGATTAAGAGGATAATTAGTGTCATTAGCCGAGCAGCCGCTTTGAAGCAGTGCAACGCACTGCATTCTCTGAAATTATCATTCCTCCTCCGCCGCCCCTATCTCCTGCTGTCTAGGTGACACCTCGACGAGGCTTATCCCTGCGCAATGAATGCAGTTCTTTTGATAGCCTTCGCCTGCCTCGCTTCAATCAAATTCGAGCTCGACATTTAATTGGCACAGTTTAAGGAATTCTCACGCCTTCTCTCTTTGCTGTTGCTTCAGCTTTTCTCGCCTTGCTCAGCAATAATGAGAATCGACCCAGCTCTATAGAAAGAGAGAGTGGGAGTAAAAGGTCGAGGGTTGCTTTATTAATGTGGCGATTTTCGGGCTGTTTTCTATTCATTAAAAATAATTTTCTTTTGCATTAACTTTTAATTTAAAGGGAAATTTCTCAGCCGAAAAGGTGGAAGAATGCTCTAGACCTAGAAACAAGTCCTGTTCGAGTTTGGGCTCCTGTTCCCTCTCAAGAAATGTGCACATCAAAGTGAAACTTGTTGAAATTGCATTTTTACGCACCCTTGCACAGCATGCTGAAGGTGGGGTGGTGGGGTGGTAAGTGGGGCAACCCTCCCTGACTGGTGGCTGACGTCGCTGGCTGGTGTCGCTGGCAACTGTGGGTCGAAAATTGCTCGTTGCCGGGACGACACGAGGCAATGGAAGGCAGAGCGGAAAATCTTCAGCAAGAGCGTAAAAAATATTTAATTTTAATGTTGTCGTCACTCCATCGCATCTAGAGATTCATATATATATTTATATCAGTGTAGTTAGGAGCAGCCAGAAAAGAAATCGTTTAACTGATGTTTACAGCTCGCTTTATGGAACAAACTTTCCAATTGTGAGTCTAGGCAAACGAGAGAGGGAGAGGGAGAGGAGGACGTTTGAAATAGGAGAGCGAACGTTGTACTCGATTTTTATTGTGGGAATGCATCACGTCAATCACAGTCACGCAATGAAGGAACTGCCAGAGAGTGAAGTTATTCGAGAAATGCGTATGTTGAATAAGGGAATAAGGGAAGAGGAGATGAAACAGGGAGAGCATTGGAGTTGGATGGAGATGGAGCTGGGTCATGCAGCCGTTACACGCATTCCACTTGAACAAATAGCCATAGAGACATATGCAGAGGAAGATGAGGAGCCCTGAAAATAAATCATGCAATGGCATGCCGCCAGTGGGGGAGGGAGAAGATGGTGAAGTAATTGCGGGGGGTATGGGTCAGTTTGTTTGATTTCATGCTGCTTGTTAATTTTGAAATGGAAAACAAGCCCAGAGGGTGGCAAATATTATGAGGGAGGGGGTGTCAACTGGTCGTTAAAAACATAACGAGCTTCGTGGATGGGCTGAAGAAGAGGCTGGTGAAGAAGAAGTGAGAAATAATTCTATGGCAATCGCGCATAGCACAGGAAATTACAGAGAGCAACAAACAAAGTGGAAGATTCTTTGAGCTGTCGCTAATGAAATCCGATTTGCATTCAAAGGTATAAAAGGGGTGAGGTGCCAGCAGATGCTTTGTCAAGTGCCAATTGCCCGGGCGAGTAGCGCATGGCTCAGCGAACTTGAATGCAATCTCAGAGAGGACTACATCAAGATGGATATAGACAAGAGAGCGAATCTGAGAGAAGAGAAGAGGAGAGAGGGAAAGGGGAGCTGGAGTAGCTGACCTAGTGACGTGGACGACAGCTGCAGCTTAAAGTTCTTTGGCGATTCATCAATCTCAGAATCATGTGGCACTTGTGTGGATTATTTTTATGCTCTTCGACTAATTGAAGTGCCGTGATTCGGCGATTAGGTGCGACTGGGCTAGGGATTGGACTACGATTGAGCCTGCATAATGAGATTGAAGCATTTTGCTCCAATTACAGTTAAGTGCCGGAAAATGCTGTGCACAGCTAACGCATGAATGATGGACTCGTGGCCAAAGGCAGCGTGAGGCAAAGGAGGGGCTGCCTTGGCTCGCATTTTGGAGCCATGAACCATTAATCAACGAGCGGCAAGCAACACGACGTCATTCCGCCTTGGCACGCCGAATGAATGCCTATTACTGTAACTATTTTCGAGGACATGAATCGGGTAGGAGCTGAAAGTGGGAGTGGACTGGGTCTGGCACAAGGTCGATCTGGAGCCACTTGAATAGCTGGCGCCATCAATAACGAGGCCTCGCGTTGAGCAAAACAGCAAAACAAACAACAAAATGCGCCGCATCGGACTGTGAAGTCGTTAGCAGAGAGGGAGGAGTGGGAGGAGGTGGAGGTGGACTACTTGCAGCTGTCAACAGAGTGGAAAAGGTGCTAGGGTGGTTCCGTCTACAGCCGGAAATCGATTTGTGTGGATTTGTTTTCTTCCGTGTTTTCGCGTAACTTTTGTGGTTGTCCAACCCCTCGTCTCTTCTTCTTCTCCGTCGTCGTCGTCGTCGTCGTCATGGTCAACAATTATTTTGGAACTATTAATGACTGCGACGTGGTCTGTGCCTGAGGCCCCGCCTTAACATATTTTGTTTGTTTTCCCTGTTGAGGAGCAATGAATTTGTCCTGTCGCACTTCGCCATTCGACTATTAATCATATCAGTGGGGCGGAGCTCCGACGTCCCAACGATTACTTTCAAATCGAAATGAGATTGCCCCTCCTCCCTCCCCGACATGTGTCTCATATGGACTTACCCATCTGCTTCATCACTTCGTGGTGACTGATGAAAATGTTGAGATATCCGCTGACCGGAGGCAGCTGCCAAGTGAGCAGCGACGTCCAGAGGAGCTGCAGCAGCAAACAGCGGCAGTTGGCCATAATGAGCATAGCTGAATGAGGAGCTGCTCCTCGTGGCTCTTGTCAATGTTATTTTGTGGGAGATGCTTATCTGCCTGGGATATATGCAGTTAATAACTTGTCAGTGCATGTGACGCCGCAATTGGCGCTCATTTCAAGAGGGAGTGAAGCTCCCCTTTGGCTATCTGACAGCCAATTTCAATGTGTGACCATTGAAGCGTTCCGGAGGCACCGAAGAGACTCTTCCTGCCAGTTGCCAGTTGTCAGTTGCTAGTAGGCAAACAGGCGACGCGGCTCTAAAAGATCTGTTAAAATCAAATTCCGGCAACGGCAATGGCAACGGCTGCTAACAGTTCCGGATGCAACCACAAAGCGACGACGAGCGGAGCTCTATGAAAATTGTGTCTGGTAAATTTTGGAACTTTTCAGCCGCTCCAGCAGCTGCAGCCTCTGCCCCTGTTCAACTTTTCCAGTTTTGTTTTTGTTGCGGTTGCTCCTGCTGTTGCTGCTGTTGTTGTTGCTGAATTCGGCTGTCGACTGCAAGTGGCATCAGCATTTTCGCATCTGACTCTGCACGAATTTCGTTAGCTTTTTTATTGGCCAGCTTCTACCCTCCTCTGTGGCTCGTCCTCCTTCGACCAACTGCTACCCTTGCTGGTGGCTTAGCTCGTCACTTTGGTAACGTCTCGCCCGTTGGTCAGTAACCAGTGCCAGTGCCAGTGCCAGTTGCTGGTGTCGAGCATGTGTCCTGGCGGTCCTCCTCTTCCAGCTTGGCTAGCCTGTCCTGGTGGCCTTTTTGTGTCGTCTGCCGACCAGCTGATGCGTTCGAAACAGAGAGTCCTGTTGAATAGAAAGTGATTTAGTTGAGTTTTCGGACAGGAGTCGAGTTGTTGGTGACACTGAGTGGGGTGTGTGGTGTGTGGTTGGAGAGGGGAGAGTGTGTGTGGTGCTGTGGTTGAGTGGCTTTGTTGTTTGTTTCAAAAATAATTTGTGAATTTGCTGCGCTCAAAGAAAGTTTTCTGCCTGCAAAAGTAATTACAAAGTTGAAAAAAGATTAACAGCTTACAGAAACGCACATCGAGAGCTCCTAGAGAGAAGGAGGCAGGTGAGGGGGCGTGGCAACTGGGATATGCTCTCCTGATTAAGAGTCACACGAGCTGCTTCGACTGGTGTTTTAATAAATTCGTGTTAATATTTGTGTGTTTTCCACTTGTTAAATTATTCAAGGGAGAGAAAAGCAGGGAAAGTAGGAAAAACTTTTACGTTGCAGAAATGTTTGTGTGGATTTTGTGGTTCAAGTGGTTCGCTTCACTCCCTCTCCACTTCTTCTACCTTGGATTGCTTGCGTGTGGAGCTATACGAATGGAATTCCAGGTGCAGTTCAAACCAGAGCCAGAACCGAAATCACAACATTCGGCCAGGTGGAAAGTCAAGAGTTGACATGGAAATAGAAGGAAAGGGGAGGGGTAGAGTCGGAGGAGGAAGGGGGCAGATTGGGTGCAGCAGTCAAGTGCCTCCAAAATGAAACTGTTGCCAAGAAACGAACCTCCTTCACCTGCACCTGCACTTGCTTCCGCTTCTCCCCCTAGTTCAACTCCAGCTAACTCCTGCAATTTCCATGGCTGCATATTGGGAATTGTTGTTGGGTATTTTGGCCGCAATAAAAATCGAAATCAGGAAACTTTGTTGCCT